>CM055965.1:19057500-20290000 GCA_029531755.1 Holothuria leucospilota
GACGATACTATGATTTTTTTTCGAATTCCTCACATTTTCATGACCGGAAAAAATCAGGTAACCACAAATCTTGCGGGGGGAGGGGGAGGTTAACATACAAAGGGTATTTGCTAATGGTAGCCAGTGCTGAAAATCACAGATTTAGGGGAGGGGGAAAGGTAAGTGGCTTTAAGTATGCATCCAGTAGTCTTAGAGTGATAAACGACCCTTTTACTTATCGTTCTAGTAATGCCCTTTCAGGTTATAGGCAGAGTATACTAATCACAGGATCAACCGCAAATCACAGGCAAACTTTGCCTGTGCTTGAGTGTCAAATCCATTGAAGGCCCTCCGTATCTCTCCCCAGACGTTGCCTGGGTTTTCCAGTTTTCTTAGGCTTTCCCGAGGCTGATGCCAAATCCCTGCATTAGGGCTACATATAAGTTCTGGCTTAATTCACTGTTCTTTTGACTCTGGAAGACTGTGCATGATATAAAGGGCAACACAACACGTGTTTCAGGGAATTAGCAAGCACAAGACAGCCGAACTGCATGCACAAGGGTATCTTCATTTCACGTCATCTTCCACAAGTTAAGAAACTCTTGGAACTTACCAGAAACGTTGTACCATCAGTTGATGGAGTTGACACTAAAGGAGAGGTTCTTTGCAACAAAAAATCGAACGACTTGAACTGATGTGAGATTTGACCAAAAGAAATGTACAGTCGAGAATCCCGCTTGCCCAACCCCACCCACCCTGCCTCCTTCACGCTTTCGTACAATGAGTCTTCCGTAACACCACAAATTTGTTTATGGCAACTAAAATGTTATTTGAAAGAGAGGACACTTTTAGAACTGTGACAAGTTGAACCTCTTATTCTGCAATTCCAAGATCACGGTCGGTTATTACATGCACCATACACTTGGTGTAAGGGAGATTTCCAAGTGTCTCAATATGCGGACACTTTGACTGTATTGCTGTGAGTTCTACTAGATATAACAAAGACTCAAGAGTATTGACTTGAACAAACATCGTTAGTTGTCATTATTGAATTACGGTAAGAGTGAATGCTTCGCAAACATTAGAGTCACATTGATACACTGAGTACATTCATAATGACCTGTGATTTGAGGTTGCGAATTCCTGTCTGTAAAAGTTATTGCATGGCTTGCAACTTTTTCATGTACTGGTTTGTCAATTGACACTATTTCTTTAAAACCGTGGAACATTAGTGGAATAAAACTGAGAAAAGATGAATGATTAATCTGTTTCAGGTCAAAAGAGGGCAGATTGACCCTTTTTCTGGACACAATTCAAGTCAATCTAGAAAACGTAGTTCAAATCTGGGGTAAAGGTCAAATTTCTTGACTTTGTGACCTCTTTCGATTCGCTGTTAATCCCCTGATTAGTAACTCTGACTATAACCTAAAAGTGCATTCCTAGACTGATAATTGAAGGGGTCGTTTATCACTCTAGGACTACTGGATGTATACTTAAAGGGCAAGAGTAGTCGCCCCAAACTTATTTTGAAGCAACAGCTAAATCTCACAATTTTCTTCTTATTTCTCTTCAAAGTACCTTTCATAATATTTTAGGACTTCAATATTGCATATTTAAGGTAAACCAATCAGTTACTTCTAGTAAATTTCACATTTTAGGAGAAAAAATATTGTCACATGACTCTCAAGAGCCAATCATGAAACAGGACAGTCTACTACACTACTTCAAGTTGAGGTGACTGCATTTCCCCTTTAAAGCCATTTAACGTTCCCCTACCCCCTAAGTCTGCAGACTGTGTTTCTTTAACACTGGCTATCATTAGCAAATACCTTTTGGTATATTGTCCAAACTCCCCGACCCCAAGATTTGTGTTTAGCCTATTTTCCGTCCATAAAAAATGTGAGAGATTCGAAAAAATGTAGTATCGTTAATGACCAATCCAGGTAACACTGAACTCAATCTGATGCTTAATATGAGCTATATATACGGATCTTGCATTGTTAGCTAAAAGAAGGACAGAGAGTGTCGATATGAACAAGCAGATATTTATTTAATTAACTTGGGTATAACAGGGAATGCTTTTATGGTACGAAAATGATGCAATGTGTGCAATGATTATCAACCATGAATAGATTGTCGTTTTCGGGATACAAAAGCAAGTTTTTTAACAATTTGTTACATTACTTGATTTTTCATTTGAAACTGGTAATTCATAAGTAAAAACCTTGGAACATACGTGGCCTACAATTATGTATGTAGAGACATGTAATGAAATCATTTCAGGTTCAAGTAGGACATATGAACCGGTTTGTTGTACACAATTACAATACCTTCTGAAAATGGCGTAGGCAAAATTCAGGTCAAATTTCGTACTTTTATACCTCTAATGACCTCACCAGTCACGCGATTCACAAAATCTGTATATAAACCAAAAGAAAATTTCTTGGCCAATATTTTAAAGGGGAGTTTGTTACTCCTGAGTCTCTGGATGTAAAATAATAGCCATTTTTCGTTCCCCTGTGTGACCCCCAATTTTTTTAATTTTCAGCACCTTGACTCTTGTCAGATACCTCTCTATTTTTTCCCATCCCACCCGAAGATACCAATATACCTGAATGTTTCTGTTTATAGACATGTCAGGGATTGAAAAAAAAACATGGTGGCATTAATGACCATTACAGGTGGCACTTACCAAGTGGTGTACCCAGGATTTCCCTCACCGGGGGGGATTCAGTATGTTGTGTGATCGCCGGCCTGGGGGGTCTAAGGGTAGTGGATGTCCCCCTCCCCTTTGGAAATTTTTGAAAAATTAGGTGTACTTACATGCAATCTGGTGCCACATATGCTACCTTTTAAAGTAAAATTTGTGTTAAACAATTTACGTATTTTTAGGAGCTAAAACAATCGTCATCAGTGAGGGGAGCCATGGCCCAATGGCCTTCCCTGTATACGCCACTGCACTTACCCCAATCTGAAACCGGACTATAAATACGAAAGCACACGTGGTATACAAGGGACAAAGCCCAAGGAGAGCTTCGGATACTTAAAAACTTGTGGACATTAAAAGTGATGTTTTATCCGTGCATAAGTTAAGTTTTTACTTTTTAACAAGAGACTAAAATCAATTTGGCAATATTGTGATTTGATACAGGAGGCATTCTGGTGTAATAAGAGAGCGACTTGCGGGAAGCATAACTACGTTTATGGCGTGTACATATTCAAGCTTAAAATTTTCTGGTTTTCGTGACGTTCACAAAGTAATATTTCAAAAACATAAAAAGTTTATGGACTCATAATGCTGGAGCTAACGAGGAATTTCTCCCTAGACCCTTCAAGCTTTGCCCTTCATCCCCACCATGGGCCTATATATAGTACAGATCCCTGGGACTACGCCGGTAGGGATCAGTGCAGCTCGAAGGAGCAGCTAATTCACATCGCTTTTCAACGTAATTCCAGCTAGAATGGAAAACAGGGAAACAGCAGTGCAATACTCGCAACCGTCCCCCTTTACGCTCATAGACCTTATGCACTGACGTCATAGCCTTCTTGAAAATCACCCTCTGTGCAGGACATGCTGCACTATTGGATGTACAAAAATATGCATATGCTCAAGTGTCCTCTAAGCATTCGTTCTTCGTTTTTATGACATTGTGACGTCATGTCCGTAAGACCTATACACATTTTTGGTAAATAAACTTCAAAAACTAGTGATAGAAATACACAATAAATACATCAATACCTTCCACCTTACTAAGAAGAAAAATAAAAAGCCTTACTAATCACTGAAATGTGTGCTAGTTTATATTACGTCGTCACTTGGAAGCTCATCAAAAGTATTCTTTACCTTAGAAGCATTATTAAATTGAAACTCTTACCTAAGATTAAGGATTCTACTGCTATTACGAACAGAATGGTGAAAGATGTTTTGACGTCCATTACTAAAATTTCAAACATCCAGAGACAGACAAACACGAGGTGAGATAAAAGCTGCAAAATGGGCCTAGAAACTTGTTTAATATGTGCGTTTCCAAAATTGGTTGTCTTCTACTGAAAACAGATGAGCATTTAATTCGCTTTTTCTTCTGCTTGAGACTTTTCAAGATATTTCAATATAACAAGGTGATAAAAGTCTGTTAGCCTTTATCTTGCTGAAAGGAACTTACCCCCTAGCCACCATCATAAAGAACAAAACAAGAAAGGATGAATAAATCATTTTGTTGACATTTTTTGAAAGGTAAAAGGAATAAGGCCTGTTCAAATATAATCAACGATCGCAATAGTGGCTGGTACTACCTGCAGTGTATTCAAATGAAACCTTACGATAGCTTCATAAAATAAAATAAAAATGGTGAATTAATAATAAAATAAAAATGGTGAATAAATAAATGAAAACCTCATCTCCGTAGCAAATTGAAGTGAAGAAGTATTGATTTACAGTAACTCAAAGCTTATTGTGAGATAAATAAGCCTGCAATTTATTGAAATTGTTGTAACGAGATAGCTTGTTTAAAAAAAGGCTGGGTTTCCAAGGTAACCTTTAAACTAAAGGCAACAATTTTAAAAAGCAATGGTTCGACAGTTTGAACTATTTTTGAAATGTTATAGACTTTATGCCCGTGACGCCCCACTTTCATAGAAATCAAAGTGCGCCCTCGACAAGAGGGAAAACAATCCCCTTTCCTTTTTTGCATGATCATGAAAACTCTTTTAATAGTAAACGTTGTGAAATGATGAAGTTTAGGCTAAATCTATGTGCTTTAGCTTTCTTTCTTATTATCAAGGTAAAACTGGTCAAGACAGACCAGTAGATCTTAAACGTAATGGCCAACTTGACGTTCGTTCAACCTATAAGGTTGTGTGTACTGACTCAAAATTATGCAACGTGTGCCCTCATAGGCGTAGGAAGCTGTTATCGACTGGAGGGCTGAACGTTGTTTTGGACCACCGTCCTGGGAGAGGGGTATAAGGGAAGGGGTTGGAATTTTTGAATGTTTGAAGGCCCTTAAATGCAATTTGGTGCAATGTTTGAACAAATTGTGAGGAAAAGTACTGCAAATTTTTGACATTAATTGCAGAAGGAACCAATAAGGGGTTTTCGTCCTTAAACTGAGGGGGCGGAAGCACACTTCCGTCCACCACCTTTTTGACGAGGCTTTAACCCCCCCCCCCGCTTCCTACCCCTTGTGTGCCCTAATAATATAGGCGGAAAGAAAAGATTATCAAATAGGTAGTGGCGACAATGCATAAGCTCTATATACATACACATAGATGTCATTGAGAGCTTCCGACCTCATTGCCACCTCCCCAGTCACCGCGCCCTTCATCTCCATCCTTTCTCTTAACCCCAGATCCACCCCATATGATCTAAAGAAGGCAGATAGCTGACAATGGAGGAGATCACTTAAGCAGCGAGTTCATGGGACAATTTTATTGCTTCGTCAAAAATCGAAAGTACAAAATAAAGACATGGTTAATACAAAACAAATCAATACAAAAAAATCAATGGGCTTTTGAGAAGAATTAAGAGCCAGCCGTGCTATAGAAGGACAAAATACTAATAAAAAAATGAACCAATTGTCTGCCAACAAAACCTTTAAAAATTCAACTGATTTCAAACGGTTGCCAATTTGGACGAGAATCACCTACCCCAATATCCATAACTACAAGGTAAAACTCTACCACTTTGTCAAATTTCATACTTTTTTTACTGAAAGTGAACAGTCGATTCCTATTCTTCTGTACTTAACTACTGTACCACATTAGAACTGCCAGGCAGTGTCAATTCAAATAAAATAACCACTTAAACAGTCTTGTCATCAATGTAGTGCTCGCCTAAACTGTTGTCTGTTCAAACAAGACAAGATGAAGCATGATAAGAGCGTATGTTGATAATGGAAATTTCAAATTTATGAACATTTGTTAATATAAGTCAAGTTCCATTGCAAATACAGATGAAAAGAAGAAAGGCAGCAGTATTATATTTTTAACAACAATGATTTTTTTTTTTCATTTTTCAGAAGCCAGCTTCACAAGAAAACCATCCTGCTAGAGCAGTTATACTATTGCAGCTTTGGGGCATTGATTAGTTGAAATATATTTTTAATATGTATCCCTATTAATGTCATATGTTTTCCCCATGAGTGCTACAAAAATGATTTATAACATGAAGAATATAACGTAAACTAGGTTGAAACCTGATTTTTACTATTGCAGAAAAATAGGTGGCTCTGTTTGTGTGAGTCACTGTTTACTTCAGCTCTCCTCAGAGACAGAAATTAAGGGTTTATCCGGGTACAGATTGGCCCTCAATTGGACTATCTGTTTGAATTTATTACTTAACATCGGATCGTACCGTTTCTTGCAGAATGTCTTCCAAGAAGCCACAAAAGATCCCGTCAGAAATACTCTACAGGTTTCGAAACTGAAGGCAAGCTCGAGCTTGTCTCCTTCACCCTTCGTCACAGAGTCAATTCAGACTCAGGTAATGCACAGAAGCAATCCATGCGAGAACTCTGGGTTTCTATGAAATTAGCTTTTCAGGACATTTCAGGAAGTCTATGACAAAGTAGACACTCTATTGTCAAAACCAGCGAGAAATTTTATTTCTTGCTGGTTTGGTTTATGTCTCTCATATGAATACAATAAAATCTGGAGCAAAGTTCAAGCTTTTTAAGTGCTACTGTTAATTGACGATCAGTCTGAAAGTCAGACAAGAAAAATGGATACTGAGACTGTCCAACTGCGGAAGGATATGGACGACGTGTCGACGTTTTAACCCACCAGAGAACAATCCAAATTTCAAACAAAGAAACGCTGAGGTCATTTCTAAAGCTCAGCTTACAGCAGAACTTCACTTCAAGGAGCTTCAACTTACAATTTGGTGGAACGGGAGAGCCTGAGAGGCACGATGAAGATCCAATCGATAAGATGAAGTAAGTTTTGGGCAACTATTTGAAGAAAGACGGCGGAACCATTGAAAAGCTCACCGCATTGGTAAACATCAAACAGGGTAAAATCGACAAATTGCCAAACTTTTATTTCGACAACAGCAGTAGAATATTCTTTCCAAACTCCTATGTTGCTTGAAAAGCACAAGCGTTTTCTTAAAGGAGGCTCTTACACCCGAAAACTACAGGAAAAAAGCTTAGCTCCCCCTTTATAACGGATGTTGCATTTCGGGACGGTAAACGCCCAAGATCCCGGAAAGTCAACTATATATTGATGGGAAACTGTACGTAGAACCAAGACCATGCAATTGGACCCTCAAGAGAGTGACACTTAGGGCGAACAATATGTATTGTTATTTCGTGGTTTCTTTGTTCATATTTCATTAATCTGTAAATAAGTAAAGAACACATACTTTCTTGTGTCTTTTTCTTTTCCAGCTCTCCTTCTTGTTTACATTCGTTAACTGTTGATGTTTCTTACTTGTCATGCCCTTAGCAAATCACCCACGTCGTTGTGCTGGCGATCTAAATGATTTGTTCTGTACGAACAGATTTCATACTTCATGAAACCCTGGAAACGAGTTTCTAAGTAATGATGGTGACATACTTTTATGTAATTACATATATGATATAGTTCATTAGCGAAGAAAGTAAACAATGTAGATAAATCGTTCACGCATATCAATGCACACTGCTTGTGGAAAAATTATGACGATATTGATAAACTTACTGAAGATAGCTTACAATCTAAATTTTGTTATTGCAAGTACTGAAACTTGGATTGGTGAAAGCACACTACTGAATATGCTACAAGTGGATTATTATTTTGCAAGGGCAAATAGAGTTGGCAAACGAGGACGTGAGATTGGCTTTTACATACGCAGTGATGTTCAGTTTAAAGTAAGGACAGATTTAAACCAAACATACCGTACTTTTGAGATGTTTCTTTTTCATTGAAAGTTTACTTTTTGATCGTAACATTGTAATTGGTGTTATATATCGTACTCCTAACACTTCATTAGTCACTTTTATCGATGAAATTTCCAATCTCGTATCTATTATCAATCAAGGTAAGAAGACGTGCGTGCTCCTTGGTGATTTTAATATTGACTTGCTGAATTATGGCTTTGATACAGCAGTTACGTTTCTAGCTTTGTTGATGCTATGTACTGATCCCTTTATGCCATTGATTACCAAACCCACTAATTACGGATTCTTTTACGACATGAATGTTTAACACAGTGGCGTAGGAACCGGGGGGTCAAATGTCATTTTGCACCCCCCCCCCCAAATCGCGATAGTTTACAGTTTCGTTTTACCCGTTTTTTTGCTCTCATGAGAACAATTTCTCTAATAAGAACCCAAAATTTTAGGTGCGCTACGCGCGCTATAGTGCGACCCTAGTTTCTTCAATAGTTCTATTCTACATAGCTAGATAGTGCAAGTCCTTTCCACCTTTCCAAGTAATATGTAGAGAAAGTTGTAGTAATGTAGAGGTCGTAAATTGATCTCATATCTCAAAGCCTAGTTACTATTCACTTGTGTGTGTCATGCGGCACGTTCAGTTGGTGAGGGACTCAAGGAGCAATGTTTGGCTACCTGGATTTCATCGGGTAGTCGGAATGATTTCAGTACAATGTATATTATCTCCAATATGGTCTACAACCTGTCACAGTGGCGTAGGAACCGGGTGTATACAGTTTCGTTTTACCCGTTTTTCGCTCTCATGAGAACAATTTGTCTAATAAGAACCCAAAATTTTCGGCGCGGTATAGAGCGATCCTAGTTTCTTCAATAGTTCCATTCTACATAGCTAGATAGTGCAAGTCCTTTCCACTTTTCCAAGTAACATGTAGGGAAAGTAGTAGCAATGTAGAGGTCGTAAAATTCATCTCATATTGCAAAGCCTAGTTACTATTCTCTTGTGTGTGTCATGCGGTACGTTCAGTTGGTGAGGGATTCACGGAGCAATGTTTGGCTACCGGTATTTCATCGGGTAGTCGGGATGGTTTCGATACAATGTATGTTATCTCCAATATGGTCTACAACCTGTCAACCCCTAGAGATTTTTTTCTTCTTTTTATTCTTAATGATTACATATGTTTTTTTTTTTTTGTGAAAACCTAACAAAAATTTCGCGCGCTTTGCAATTTTTCACTGTAGATTCCGGGAAAAACGAAAGAACGCGGAACTATGCTTTTCTAGTTTACACAAATTTTATGCAATATATGTATATGCCTCGAATGACATGTTCTAGTACACAGGTTTTCTTCAAATTCCACCTCACCAATACCAGACGGCAATGGGGCTGTCGGAGCTTCGGGTCGTTGCCCCCCTCCCCTTTCCAGCAAATCCTGGCGCACCTCTACTCAACTTGATAATAGATTCTGGCTGTGGAAAATCTCCAGTCCAATTAATCCACTGAAATCCACGGGGATAACTCCACTCTGAATAATTTTCAATAAATTCGGATAGATTGTGACAAACTTAATGTGTTTTAGAATGAATTCTAATCAACCTTCACAAATTTTCTTCAAAACTTGCACATCTTGATGGCTGCTATTAAGGCCGGCAAGTGCCATTTCCGGCGATCTGGAATGTATTAAAATCTCAAATTTTCTTGGTACGCTCCGCGCCAACCTATGGTGGCGCTCCGCTTAGATAGTAAACGAGAGCCAACGCCAACAAAAATCCCCAGCCCTACAGAGCCACCAAAAATATCTTAGCTACACCACTGCTGATGTGTTGCTGTTTCCTTTTTCTTTAAATATACTACTCTGAGCAAATATTAAGTTGGAGTGTAGAAAGGATCAGGGTTAAAGGGCGAGAAATCGCATCTTGTCTGCCCCCCCCCCCCATATCAAACATCTTCCTACGCCGCTGTAACATATTTTGCAGTAATTTTAACTTATTTTTCTTATCTGGTATCCTTGAGTCTGACGTAAGTGACCATTTGCCTGTTGTTTGTTCTTCAACGTGTAACTCACCTGTTTGAGGATGATAGTTATACATTGAAGGGACTCAGTACTTCTAATGGTTATTATAATGGATTTATATCTGAGCGTAGTATCTTTGATAAAAACCGATGTCAACGATGCGTGTAATTTTCTCACTGATGTACCAATGATATTTACTATAGGTTTTAGCCATATTGTTTGCATTAAAGTTAAGAGGTCACGCTACTCTCTTAATGTAAAAGAGTGAAATTCACTCTTCGACAATTGCCTACAGTGACCACTCTTTTTTCGAGTGAAAATCGACAGAAATTTCACTCTTCTCGGAGTGGCAATTAACCCTAAAGTGAAAATGCCACTCGATGGAGAGTGGAATGTCACTCGAAACAGAGAGTGGTCACTGAAGTCAATCTTTTTAGTAGATTTTCACTCTTTTACACTTAGAGAGTAACTCAACCCCTGGATTTCCTGCGGGGTCAAAAATCTACTGCTACCAAGTAAAAATTTTAGAGGGCCTACCTTCATGACAGTACTGCTCGCAATAAAATCAATTAAACTACATCAACTATAAAAATGTCCTTACTAGTTTTATAAGCCTTTCCAAAAAGTCATGCTCTAGCAAATTTCTCAATGAATATCTAGAAAATTAAGCAGAAACTTGGAAAACTATAAATGAAATTATAGGTCATGGCAATTTACACTGGAAAACTGAATTCAGAATTGACAATGACGGTAAATTAGTAACTACAAACTCAAAGGTTGCAGAATGATTCAATGATTATAGTTCAAGTATCGGAATGAGCCTGGTCAGTCACATTCAGAGGAGTAATGTCAGCTTCCCAAGTTTTCGTAATAATTTTACTTCTACAGCCATGTTTATATTTTCTTTATGTTAAAATTTCTTCGATTATCAACTCCCTAATAAAAGTTTCAGCAACCGGCATGGACGGCAAACTCGGTGGATATGATTCGTTCTTGCCCCAACATTATCGTACCTTTCACCTACATAATATGCAATCTTTCTCTCTCTATTGGTATCTTCCAGGATCGTATGCAAGTAGCAAAAATTTTTACTCTCTTCAAAGCCGGTGATCCTCCTATACTTTCAAACTACAGTACATTTTCCATTCTCCCTACAATTTTTTATAAATTCCTTAAATGGTGATGTACAATATACTCAACTATTTCTGTAAAAAATGATATTTTATCACCTCTGTTTCCTTCTCGAATGACAACTAAAATCTTATACTATACTGCAAAGGGATTTAATTATAATGAAATAACTATTAGTGTTTTCGTGGTTCTACCAGAAACATTCTAAATAGTTAATCATGGCATTTTACTACAGAAAATTATATTAGTCATTATTGAATCCGTGGAGTTGCATATAATTGGTTTTAAAGCTATTTATCTGACTGAAATCGAGTTGTAGGTATTGATAAAAATATTTCAGAGCATACGGTTACGCCTGTAGACCCTTGGACCTTGGACCCGAACTTTTTCTTATCCACATCAATGATATATGTAATTGTTCAAGTCTGCTTAACTTTACCCCTGTCTCCGATGACACCAGTTGTTTTCAAACGCAGTGATGTTCATTAAGCTGCTAGGATCTTTAATGTTGATAATATCTAATGGTTACACCTCTACATTCCGACATCCCTTTGTTCCGACGTCTCTATATTCCGACAAGTCTACATTGAGGTCAGCGTTAGGATAAGAGTTAGGTTCTAACCTAACCCATATCCTAACAATGGCCTCATATATAGACTTACCGCACCACAGAGACGTCGGAACACAGAGACGTCGGAACAGAGAGGAATCCCCATATCTGATTCAGCATGTCTCAAAGCTAATGAACTGTCACTTAAGGTAAATGAAACAAATTTCATGATATTTAGTCCTCTGTAACGCGAGGTAGACAATTTTGGCATATTTATTGATGATGGTAAAATTAACTATGTTGCAAAAGCTACCTTTCTCGGAATTTATCTTAATTTTCATTCAACATGGAAGAATCTTTGTTCTCATATCTCTAAGATCATTGCTATCCTTTGTGAAATACGTTATTTTGTGCCATCTTAGTTTGTGCCTTTGAAAACATTACATGATTCACTTATTCACTTGAAATTGTCCTACTGTAATATTATCTAGGGAAATGTCTTTCCATCTTATCTAAACGTCGGCAAATTTTCCAAAAGTTTTTCGACTGATTACGAAGTCTTATCACCTCACAGATAGTAAGTAAAATATGACAAAACTGTGCACTCTTTTAAATCAATACTGAAATGTCTTTTAGTTAGGGATTATTGTATCTGAGGGGTTCCAACCATTATTCTCAACTTTTGTATTGTTTGTCACTGTTTGCTTCTTTGTTTGTTTGGTTTTTTTTTTTTTTTTGTCGCCTGCTGTTTTTATTATCATATGATCATCGTCATCGTCATTGTCTTCATCATCAGTATTATTTCGGTGGGGACTGCTCATAAAAGCTCTGCTTCTAGAGTCGTCCTCCACCTTCTAGTAAAATGTTGTATTATTGCATATTTACACCGTGAAAAATAATCTCAAACTCAAACCAACTCATACACAGCGGCGTAGCTAGATTTTTTGTGAGGGGGTCGGGGGGGGGGCTGGAGATTTTTGTGGGGGCTCCCGTTTACTATCTAAGCGGAGTGTCACCATGGGTTGGCTCGGAGCGTACCAAGAAAATTTGAGATTTTAATACATCCCAGATCGCCGGAAATGCCAGGCTTGATAGCAGCCATCAAGAAGTGCAATTTTTGTGAACAAAATGTCAAGTTTGAATTTATTTTATTACACATTTCTGTGGGGACGGATTAGCTCAGCTGGTCGGACTTTTGGTCCAAGGATTGCAAGTTTGAATCCCGTTTACTAAGTGGCGTACCCACGAATTCTCTCACGGGAGGCACGCAGTATGTTGTGTGATCGCTGGCCTGGGAGAGTGGTCTAAGTTTGAAAATTTTTGAAAAAGTAGGTGTCCTTACATGCAACCTGGTGTCACATATGCTACTTCTGAAGTAAAATTTGTGTTAAAAAAGTTACGTATTTTTAGGAACGGAACTAAAAAAAATTTGGCATCAGTGAGGGGAGCATGGCCTAGTGGCCTTCCCCCTGTGTACGCCACTGCGTTTACTATCTAAGCGGAGCACCACCATAACTTGGCGCGGAGCGGAGAGTTAAAAGAAAATTTGAGGTTTTAATACATTCCAGATGGCCGGAAATGGCAACTTGCCAGGCTTGATAGCAGCCAATCAAGATTTGCAATTTTTGTGAAAAAAATCGTAAACTTTTATTTTATTCTCAAACACATTTCTGTAGGGACAGATTAGCTCAGCTGGCCGGACTTGGATTGCAAGTTTGAATCCCGTTCACTGTCTACGGAACGCCACCATAGGTTGGCACCGGGCGTTCCAAAAAAAATGAGATTTTAATTCATCCAAGATCGTCGGAAATGGCACTTGCAAGGCTTGATAGCAGCCATCATGATGTGCAATTTTGGTGGAAAAATGTAAACTTTGATTTTATTTTATTCTCAAAGACTTGAGTTTGTCACAGTCAATTCGAATCTATTCAAAATTAGTCAGAGTGGGTGAATTTTTTGCCCAGATCGCCAGTGGGGGCTCTTAGGGGGCGGCGATTATGTGGGGGGCTCGCCCCCAGCCACCCCGTAGCTACGCCACTGCTTATACTCAAAGGAATAATTCCGGTTTTGAGCACATGTGATGCTGCTTATTATCAGGTGCGTATACAATACTGCTGAGTGCTATCCATCTAATCTAAAAAGGGGCGCTAAATAAACTAAAAACAAAGTCAAGAAAGAAAAAAGGAAGAAAATGAAGAAATAAGAAAGAAAGAGAAAGAAATGAAGAAAGTATAAGGGAAAAAAGGAATTTTAAAGAAAAAGGAAAAGAAACAAAACCAAAAAATAAAAGAGAAAGGACCTACAAAAATGAAAAACAAGGAAGGAAAAGGGAAAATGAGTAAAGATGGCTACATCGTAAGCCTTATTTTCATTGTGTAGGTTCTCTCCATGATCGTCTAAATTTGGCAGGCTAAATGATTTTTTTTAATTTAGTTCATTATAGTGTAAAATTAGTATATTGTCATTTCTTTTCACATAATGAACCTGCCCTTTTACATAATTCACTGGCGAAGGTACAAGGTGGGAGCTTGGGCGCCATCATCTTCCCCCACCACATCGATTTATGACCAAAGATTAAAAATGACAAAAAGACGTTAAACTATATTTCTGTGGGGGTAGAGTGAGGTTCCGTTTTCGACTACGTGATGCATGTAGCCTAGCTATTTTAGTTTTCTTTCTCACAAAATCTTTTCTGATCTTCCTGCATCTTCGAGCAATCATCGGTCTTTTATCTTCGCTTCAATAGCTCCATGTTTCTATTAGCGGTCGATACCGTTTCAAACATAACCACATTATTCAAGATTTGCAATTTTACATTTACGCCCAGGAGAAAAAGCATTCCAGTTACGGGGACGGAGAAGAGAAGTTTTTGTGTTAGTGCAGAGTCCGTATTTTTATTCTTTATTTTTAAGGAATATAATTTTTATGCAGAATTTCTTCTAGCTTCGTCGGCAATCTGATAATTATGCACACTTCACACAAAATGAGTGATGGCTATATTAGGATCTATGGAGACATAGTGGATTTTCACGTGGATTTCATCTAACTTTTTCGGTTGGCCTTATTTTCAGTTTATCTTAGAGGTAATGAAAAATATTGCATGAATGTTATTGAAAAGACACAAGTTCACAAGTGAAGTGCGATCGCACAAGTTTTACTCAGTAATTACAATTTGTAAGTAACAGCAATGGAAAATGTGGGGTCCATAAGTTTAGCTTAGTTTAATTAAGTCCCGATGGTGAAGACTAACATATACACATCAAAAGCCCTGTCAATTTGATTGTGGCTGAATCCGAACCATAACATCTCGTTTTTTGGAGTAGCTTTTGAGGGATAATGACCCAGCAAATACAGTAAGTCCAGAAATCGTTTTGTCATGGCCAGTGCGTCCATAGACGTAGGAGCCTTATTTGATTTGGGAGGGGGGGGGCTGTTGTGACTCGCCCGAAAATGCAGCTCATATCTACTAATATCATCATCTCTTTCAACATTCTTTCTACCACGAAGGGTACTCAGAGTAGATGGACATCATACTACCACTTGTAAACATACATGTCAGATTTGTCGGAGTTAGTTAAGTTAGTAAAATTAGCCCTGTTGACGTTCTTGCCAAATAATGGTTTGCTCTAATGAGAATACTTTAGTATATAATTGAGGTGATCTGCCGCTGCAGTGCCCGAAAAATAGCATCATATTGCCCGAACTTAAGGAAACAATCTTGCTGAGGCATGAAGCCCCCTTGCCCCCGTCTCCAACGCCTATGAGTGCTTCCACTTCTTCGTCCGAAAACGTGTAAAGTACGTTAGCAATACGTCTTTTTTCTAGCAGTTCGACTTCCCAAAAGTGTTGACAAAAGTGTAGAACCTTAGGACACGCTTCAAAAGTGTAATATAATGTAACATAAAATGTTTCCAAAACGCTTAACAAATACGCGTATTCAAAATGTAGATCGAGACAGGTGTGTATACCAATAGTTTTTCACCGACTTCGCTGCGTTGCGGGTCTCTCTTCTACACTCAGTGGCGTAACTACGGCGGCTTAGGGCGCTCCCAAAGTGCACCCCACTGGCGATCTGGGCAAGAAAATTCACCCACTCTGAATAATTTTGAGTGGATTAGGATAGATTGTGACAAACTTTCTGTGTTTGAGAATAAAATAAAATCAAACTTAACATTTTTGCACAAAAATTGCACATCTTAATGGGCTGCTATCATGCCTAGCAAGTGCCATTTCCGGCAATCTGGGATGTACTAAAACCTCAAATTTTCTTGGTACGCTCCCCGCCAACTCATGGTGGCGCTCCGCTTAGATAGTAATCCGAAGCCTCCCACAAAAATCCCCAGCCCCCAGAGCCCCCAAAGAAAAGTCCTAGCTACGCCACTGTCTACAATTCTAAGATATCCTGGTTAAATTTAACCAAGATAGGGGCATATAGTTGTACGTACATTTCCTGGTTTAAGTGACCACGAAATCCTGGTCAGAGAAACGTTTTTCTGGTTAAAGCAACGACTCTTTATAACATTTTGATCAAAAATTGACATTTTTCTGGTAAAATTTGAAGAGGATCTCCTGGTAACTTTAACCAGGAAATGTATGGGCAACTATTGACCCCATCCTGGTTAAATTTCACCAGGATGTTTTTAGAGTGTAGTCGGAAATTTCGATGGCTAGGCGTTCATTGTATCACAATGGTATCTAAGGTCCTGTTATGTGCGCGTATCCATAACGCACCTTCTGGACATGCACAGTGACGGTCAGCATGCCAAATTGAAACGCGATGACGTCACGTGAAAAACTCTATAGACCCTCTGGTAATGTTTCATCAACGTTAGCATTCAACCGACTCAAATTTCAGCTTTGATGAAGTTTCTTTGTCATTTCATTCAGTTTTTAGTATGTGTGTGACCCCTATCTTGTCAATATGTTATGCTAAGATACACGATTTTATGGAGTATGTAAATTCTTTACTTTAGTGGAGGTCAAAGATCATTCAATGCCTCCAAAAGGTAAAGCTCTGAGTTCAATGTAAGTTCAATATCTCAGCATAGGAAGCATTTGAATATTTTTCATATTTGGTGTGTAGATACTTCTTGTTGAGCCAGGGGCGTCAATCCGTATTCAAATGTGGGGGGGGGGGGGGGGGACGGGGGACAAACATGACTTAGCACAAACCAATTCCTTTGGTTTTGAAGAGGGGGCGTCTTCCTATAGGCCCTTTCCTCCCCCCTCCCCCCCCCCCTTATGATGACTGACGTTGTCCTATTCTAATAAGAATTATCATTTCAAAGTTAACATGACCATCATAGATGATCTGCTGGGTGAAATACACGGAGTCCACGGAATTACTTCAAGATGTTATTTTCATCATGTTCCCAAATAGCTGAAACAACGCTTCGCAGCGTGGGTCGTTGTCGGAGATCATGGACCCGACCAGGCCCGTTGCTAGGGTGATATATTTGGGCGTGTGATGGTCCCAAATTCCGACCGGCTGGATGTTTTTTCCAACTGAGTGGAGGCGTTTAAATTGCACTTTGTTATGTGCTCTGCGTTTTGTATACTCTGCCAGGGCCGTCTTAAGAGATCACCGGGCCCTGGGCCCGGCATTGGAGCGGGGCCCCTCAATCAATCAAGAAATTGAGCTACAATCTTGAATCTTGCATACTGGGCCAGACAACGAGATTCACCTCGATCACTCAATGTCCATCTTGGAAATGAATTGTGTACAAAGTCAATGGGACACTACATTGCAGCACCATTTAGAGCATTTTCGTGAATATTCATCCTATACACTTTTTACCATCCATTTCGGAGCCTTTTGGGGGGCGGTATCCTGAAATTGACACTCAGAATCCGTTATGAATCTTGTTCAAGAGTATATAAAAGTATTTCCACACAAAAATCTTTTACGCAAGGGGAGATATGATTTTTTGCGCAGAGGTCAATTTGCGGGGCCCCTGACATCGCGGGGCCCTGGGCCTGGGCCCAGTGGGCCCATGCGTTAAGACGGCCCTGTACTCTGCATTTTGTATACAGCAGTGGCAATCCTTCCTTTGTCACTACATAAATGTGTCGTCCTAGGGGACGGGTCTAAGGGACACCCCCTCCCCTTTGAGAAATTTTTGTTAATTTAAGGCTGCTTAGGTGCAAAACGGGTTATCTTTGGGATATTTTTAGAGCTAATCGTAGGTGACTGGAAAATGTCCATAATTTAGTGAATTCTAATTTTTCCGACTGGCTGGATGTTTTTACTAACTGCAGTGGCGGCGTGTAAATTGCACCTTTTTTATTCACCCTGCGTTTGTATACAGCAGTGGGGATCCTTCCTTTGTCACTATATAAAGGTGTCATCCTGGGGGAGGGGTCTAAGGGGAGGGGATGTAGCCCTCCCCTTTGAGAAATTTTTGTTAATTTAAGGTTGCTTAGATGCAAAATGGGATATCTTTGGGATATTTTTGGAGCTGATCGTAGTATAGCAAAGGTGTGAAGGATTAGCAAGGGCGTTTTCAGAATGCTTTGTAGTCGTAAGTGTATTAACAATCAGCATCTGCAGGCGCGGATCCAGAAATTTTGAGGGGTATACCCTTCAGAATCTATGACCGATGGTGCCGGCGAGAGTTGGTGATTGGGGGAACAGCAGGTAACTGCTAAACCGTGCCTTTTTAGGCAGTGGGATTTTGTATACACTATATACAAGAGTGGGAGAGCTTTTTCTTGTTAGTACATGAGAGTGCAATCCCAGGAAGAAGTTTACCCTCCGCTTTGAGAAATGTTTGATAATTTTAGGGAGCCTATATGCAAAATGGTGGTATCTTTGGGTCATTCTAAAGTGATTGTATGTTTAAAAAATGTCCACAATTTAGTGAATTCTAATTTTCGTTCAGGTGAAAAAGGGGAGTAAGAGACGGTTAATATATTGTCTTCAAACCTCCTAAAGTCCCAGGAAAAATCATGGGCGTGGATCCATCTCCAAAAGTGTGTAGAGGGGGGGGGGACTTTTCCACATTTGTGAATCGCCGTCCTGGTGGAAGAAGCAGTGGTGGTAGCCAGAATTTGCGTCACGGGGAGGCAATAAGTTTTGTGATCGTCGGCATGGGGGAGGGGTCTAAGGGAAATTTTTTCTAGAACTGAATGCCCTCGGATGCGATTTGGTGCAACAAAAGTGTAGGATTTGTAGGTTATTTTTCTTCTAAAAATTTCGTTTTCCTAGGCATAATTGCAGTCTGTTCTATCATTTTTGAAAAAGTGAGGGGGACTTTTTGACGATGTCCCCCTTCCAAAAAAGTGAGAGGGATGCGTCTCCCCATTCCCCATGATCCACGCCCATGGGAAAATTGTACACGCAATTATACTGTACCTGCGTGGAATCCACATAAACATTCTTGGACTATAATGAAATATTTCCTTTACATTTTAAAAGATATCCAAGGTTGACAGAGAACAGTATAGCGCCTTCCGGGAGCTCTGAATTAGTTACAGTATACAAAAGAGGGACCAACGGGATTCTCACTACCCGACATCCATATGGGACGAAATATATATCACCTTGTCTTTTCAAGTATAGCAAGAGGGATGGTGGACAGGCAAAATTCGTTTCGGAAAAGATTTTCGTCGTTATTGAACGTCGCGGTAAAATTTTTGGAAAATAAGGCAATTACGTACTTTCAGTCTTTCAAACCACGTGCTAGACTAGATTAGTCAAAGATCCCATAATGATGAATGCCCTACAGAGAAGGAGATGTACTTTTTAGAAAAATGTTTGCATTTGAATAATTTCTTGCGTCATAGCTTTGTCAATTGTATATAAACCCTGTCGTATGCGCGCGAAGCGCACCGAAATTTTGAATAAGATATTCGTCCATGACAAAACCTGCATTTAGAACCTGCATCGGACACTGTCATTTCACCACCAACCTATGCTATTCAGAAACGAATCTTCTGACTGAGAATTCTTAAAAAGCACTTTTGCTCCTTGGTTCCCCCGTGAGTTACTGAAAGCTATTGAAAATAAGGACAACTCTGACGCAAGGCTTGACGCTAGCGGAGCGTGCGAAAATTTGGAATTTGTCAAGTATTTCCAAATCTTATGACAGTTTGAAAACAGTTTGTGAAAGAAAAGGGTAAGAAAAAGTAAACCAATCATCAAAAATACATCTCACCCTCCACCCTCCACAGAAAATTGTAGCTTAAACGACTTTTGTGACCATTTTAAAAATTTTCAAGAATCGATGGGGGAGGGGGACACACGTCACCCATTGCCCACTGTGCCAACGCAACTGTCTGTAGCTTAAAAGCCTTCTGAGTTCATTTTAAAACTTTACAGACAGTTTTGAAATCGAATAGGGTATGCACGCCGCTACTTTGCCTGCAACAGCTGGTGTCACTGTGCACAATAGCACGTCACCTGACAGCTCGTCTTCTGTATTCATTCTGCAAGGTCTGCATGGCGAAAACTTTGCCTCTCAATCCCTTTAGATTACAAAAACTTTCACTCTTTTACACAAAATTGTTACTGATTTCAGTGCAGCTAGCAGGGTCCATACTGCACATGTCACGATGTTTACTTATTTAGATCTTAAGTCAAGGATCATTACTCAGCTATTCACCTGTTTTCGAACATTATGTGAAAGATATCTAAAGAGGTAATCCAGCTATAGCTCCACCCAATCCCTAGAGAAATATATAATTTAAATACGTTCTTAGACACTTTTATTAATTTTTTGCTCTTAATTTTTCTTTCTCCTTTTCTTTTTTTCTTTTTCTTCCCTTTTTCTCCTTTCGTGTGGGGGGGGGGGGGCTCCCCAGGCCAACTTACCTGGATCCGCGCCTGCACCATCTATACCGATAATGGCTTCGGCGAAGCTCGGTAAAAATAATGGCTTCGGCCACGCTCGGTAATAATTCTTGAAAAGTGTTTAACGGCAACAACGTACTTTCAACCTTCCACAAGGGGGGGGGGGGCATGCAGTATGTTGTGTGACCGCTGGCCTGGGGGAGGTATCTAAGGGGAGGGGGTTCCCCATCCCCTTTTAAATTTTTTGAAAAATTAGGTGTCCTTACATGTAATCTGGTGCCAAATATGCTACCTTTTTTAAGTAAATTTGTGTTAAAAAATTTACGTATTTTTAGGAACTTAAAAAAAATCGGAATCAGTGAAGGTGGGCATGGCGGAATGGCCCTCCCCTCTGCGTACGGCACTGATTGAATGATTCCATATTGATGCGAGGCCCCTACAGATGTCTGGAGATGTATGTCTGTTTTCGGTAAGTGTTGTGATCAGAATTGTTCCATGTATAATTACCTTTTTAACGGTCATGAGAAGAAGTGCAAACCGTGACGCAAGCGCGCCGAAATTTTGCCATTAAATAAGATTTCCCTGACGAAATCTACATTCAGAATCTGCATCAAGACACTTAACAATTGCCCAACAAACCTACATGTCACTCAAAAAGCCAGTCAAATAGAGCCACGACACTACTCTTTTACGCAAATTGGGAGGGGGGGGGCATTTGATATTGTGTTCCCCACCTATCAAAATGTGGGGGGACATGTCCCCCCGTCACCCCAGGATTGACGCCCATGTGTTGAGCAGAATAACCTACTTGGTTTTGATGGCGTTTATTTGGGGTCACCAGAGGTCAAACAACTGCAAAACTTATAAAAAGATATGGTGTGAAACATAGATTCTTTGACAGTAGGATATTGAAACTATGAACTGCTTCGTTTTCAAAGAATTCAAAGACTATTTGGGTTTTCCAGACGTCAAAATTAAAAAAAAAAAGAACTTGCAGACTCTGAGGTATCTCAAGGTGCCAAGCAGGGAGGACTCAAACGTCGTGGTATGTAGGTGAGCAACATGGGGAGAAAATACACTATTTTTTTCTCTGAAGGTCAGTGCTTTAAAAGTAGAAAGACCGGTATCGACTTGTACCATAAAGTAATCGTACATTGCATAGCAGACATTCAGAGCACTTATCAGAGCTTCATCTGGTGGGAAAAAATGGAGTCACTCTCAAAACACGTTATGGGAACCGCAATGCTTTTTTGTATTCTGGTTGCGTTGCATATGATCAGGCTACCACAGCCACTCCCCCAACGCAAAGTTGCCATCACGAGCAGACAAACCAGGGTGTTACCTTGAATTGTCTATATCAGAAAACCATAAACTAACAAGGAACAAGGTCATATCAGTAAAACCCTCGCCCGTAGCCAGACAAGGTACTAAAGGGGGCGAGGTATGTTCCAGGGGGTGAAAAAATATCAGGGGAAGATATATACTATAAAGGCATTGAGGCAATTGTAATTTTTGAGTTTCTAGGTACGACCGTCATTTTTCCAGGTAGGGGGTTTGCCCCCTGCTCCCCCTTGACTACGGGCTTGGTAAAAACTACAAAACCGCCACACTTAGTTAAGCTTATTCTGATTTTTCACTTCAAATGGGGAAACAGCTGTTTGTCCTTTAACTTGAAGTTGTCATTGTAAATGGGGGAGGGGTGGGAGTTGCGACACATCACGAAGATATATTTCAGTGGATTAGTTGGTTTAAGCAATCATAACTAATCGTGACTTATATCTCGTTGGCTCCTATCAATTTTGCTGGCTACAACAAAAGCACAAATGTAAAGACGCACGTAACTGACTTGCGGTGAGCAGTACACAAGCACGGTTGAGATGACGTCACCAAGTCTTTTCCTTATTTTATAAGTTAGAGGTAAAACAGTGTAAATGGAAAACTCTACTGCGTTTTATCCATTTATGTGGTGAGACTTAAAGATGAAACGTAGTTTGTTAATAGATTTGTACAAAGGATAACCTCAAATAAACTTCAAACTTCACTTCAATGGCTCAGTGTGAAGGAATTCTCGTATTACAACAACTCTTAGCTGTTTTATGAAAGAGATTAAAAAAATCAGTACGATCAAGTATTTTGATTTTTGCATTGTGTGTATTGCCTGCTTCAATGACATTAGTAACGTAGCCAGTGTTCATACTTTAGATTTTCTTTTCTGCCATAAATTTGGTGGCGTCCTAGAGATCTCAGTCGACTTAATAACTCAACAATTCATAATAGCAATGACACACTTAATTCACACTTAACTACATAGCAATAAAAAATAAATAACTCACAAGACTTATAGATGTGTTTACGTGTGTAACGTTCGTAGGTTCACCCTTTTAATTACTCTTATGATTTTTCGAAGAGCAATTTAAAATGGGCAGATGAAGTGGGCTTTTAGCTTGTGTAACGCTAGGTGTAAAGTTCTTATCAATGCACCGCTTAACTTCATGTTTTTTTAAATATGAAAACTACCAACCCTGTGTACAACACAAAGTAAAAACAGAAAGTATTACCGGAATTAAAAAACTTGCTAGAAGATATCAACAGCCTTTTTCATTTTAATCAAAGATTAATTCGTGTATAAGTTCGTGCATAAGCGTCGGAAGCTGTTTGGGGGCTGGGGGTGAACGTTATTTTGGATTGCCATCCTGGTGGAGTGATTTCCCCACCTCTTTTGGAAATTTTCGAATGTTTGAGGGTCCTTAGATGCAATTTGGTGCAATATTTGAGTAAATTTTAAGGAAAATGAAGGCAATTTTTTAATGTTTTTACAGAGGGAACGCGTTAGGGGTTTTCTTCCTTGAAAAGAAGGGGCGGAAGCACACTTTCACCCACCACTTTTTTGACTACAGAGCTTCATCTCCCAGCCCCAGCTTCCTACGCCCTTGACTTCGTGGGAAATTGTGTAAATTCTGTTCTGATCTTATACCACTTGGGTGTAACTTACGGCTTTAAAACAGTGACAAAATTCTACACTTTCAGATAACACTTCATGAACTATATACATGTATACATAAAGACACGTTTGAATGAATTAATCCTTGTGATAAAGAGCTTTGTGAGTCCCTGTGTATCTTGAGTCAATTTCAGCCATCTTTGTAACAGCACTATCGATCTGAATTGCTCAGTAGCTCGAAATTTAGCTGGTAGTACTTTAAATGTATTGTTGTTTAGCATTTGACAAAAATTTACTCAAAATTTTGATATTTAATTAAAAAGCGTTTGAAATATTTCACATAGGAAACAACTAAGTAACTTTTGTCCTTGAAAAGTGGAGTCGGCAGCAGAGGAGAACTTTGTGAAAAATGTAGGGGAGTTGGAGGACCCTTGAAGCGAAAAATTGAAATTCAATGACGGCATTTAAAAAAGTGTGTGGGAGGATGTCTCCTATTCTCCCCGGGATTTCCGCCTTTGGAGGCAGAAACATATTTTATTCTCCCTCCCCAAATTGTGACAAGGGATTAAGCCACCCCCCCCCCCCCGCCTTCCCACTTCCTACGCTTATGTACAAAATGCCAAAATAAATTACTTTTCATCTCTTTTCAAAAATTAGAACTTGAAGGTTTATTAAGGTAAATACTAGTTGTTTTTCTGAAGTATTCAGTTACCTTCGTTTTCGCAGATATAAGCAGAACTTTGACCACAACCCCGGTCAACCCAGATGTGACCTTCTTCATGGTCTGACATCTGATAACAGCCTGAACGGACACTATAGGTGCGATCTCGTCCTGCATCAATGTTGGCATACTCCACCTGTTTGCCATTATCCCAGAAAAGTTGTGGTCGGTCATGAAGACCAATCCAGTACTTGGTGCCATTTTGTGCCTTTCCGACCAAGAAATTATTTTCTTCTTTGGTCTCGATGTGCACGAGATGCATGGAGTCGTCTGCACATTTGGACTGAGCAGCAAATCGGGATGCTAGAGAATGGTTGACGAATTTATAACAGGAAGTATTAAAAGATATGATGCCATTGTGCGTACAGTTAGGACCTGAAAGAAATAAGATTTAAAAACATTTCTAATAGTGTATTTCAGTTGGGGTGTCCCTTTCCCCTGCGAGGAGTTTGTCTCTTATAATAGAGGGACGATATGCGAATGATGGTATCATATTCATATTCTCATGTACATGCATGACTCCAGGAACGACGATTTTTGTAAAGAAGAATGAAATCCGGAACAATGAATAAATATGAACATTGTTTTATCTTATTATAATTAATCTGTCAGGGACTCCCTTTAAGGTCTCAAACTCTCTACCTTAATCTACTACCAAAAATAACCATACAAACTTAATAGTTTTAACCAAAGGGTGCGACATGTGTTAATACTTGCTACTTTTAAGTCATATCCAAGACTCTGAAAGGCTTTGTTTCATTTCGAGTCCATCAACACATATCATGTACGTAACAAATGAACTATTAAATACATGCTGTATTGACTGTGCACGCTTAGGTAAAACTTGGAAAGAATCTGTTGTCTATATTTAGGGGGCCATTTTTTTATTGAAGACATTTTGTGTAAAATATATTCAATACGCCATTTAAGTGTATTTTAATTTTTTTTTATTTTATTTTACTTTTTATTTGTTTATTTTATTTTATTAATTTTTTTTTATTTTATGTATCTATTTATTAACTTTTTTGGCAAACATAAAAAATTGAGATGTATATGTTTGAGATGTATGAGAAGATCCCAAAGTCAATGTTATACGGCATAGCCTACTTTGGGTTTATCAGCCAACATGCGATGTAAAATTGTGTTCCAATATAACTGTCTGGAATGCATCAAACGTACGATAAGGTTGTAGTTTTTAAATGTTTATGTTTTTCTTATCTATCCAGAAGTGATGTAAACTGATCCCCTCGAAAAACAATATTTTGTATATTTTTATCAATAGTAAAACGTATCATCCTCTGAATCAGAAGGATACCCTTTGATTTTTAAACTGGTTCTGGACTTACCTTCATATTCACAAATAAATCCATCCTTTTTCTCACAAGGCTTGTCTAGCCAGTGTCTTTCACCACTGGCTGACATCTGAAAACAGCCTGAGTGATCATTAAAAGTGCCCCTTCTTCCTAGATCAAGGTTGGCAAAAGTCATCTCACTGACGTTGTTATCCCAGAAAATATGG
Source organism: Holothuria leucospilota (assembly GCA_029531755.1). Lineage (NCBI taxonomy): Eukaryota > Metazoa > Echinodermata > Holothuroidea > Aspidochirotida > Holothuriidae > Holothuria > Holothuria leucospilota. The sequence goes on from CM055965.1 coordinate 19,083,016, forward strand.
CGTTTCGGTGAAAACAGACCAATCCAGTAAGGGACACTCCCTCGTGTTTTTTCGGCCAAAAAGTCATTTTCGTCTTTGCTTTCGATGAACACAAGATGAGAGGAGTCACGTTCACAGTCTGTTCGAGCGTCCAACCGGGTCGCCGCCATTTGACTGGAGTTGACAAACTTGTAACTTGATCCATTGAATGAATAGTTATATCCCGGTGAACATTCAATGGCTGCAACGAAATGAATTATGTATATACAAGGTTGCACTTAGCAGCATTGTCTTCATGGTGCGTTTCTAGTGGGCTTAAAGGGATTTGCCAGAGACGAAAATCAATGACTGACTTCAAGAAAGGCAGAAAAGTTTTCTCTTAAGGAGGCGAAAACCGCATCTCAATAGCTTGTAGCATTTGGGAGATAATAATTTTCAAAGGAATGCATTTTTTCTCAAGATGAAGTGCATTATGGGAAATCCCTGACGCATTCTGTTGAGATTGTGCAGTTTCCACCTCCTAACAGAGAAAATTTTTCTGCAATTTTTGAACTCATTGAAGTTTGTCTCTGGCAAATCCCTTTAATGGCAGGAAGATTTGGAAGATTTTGGACGGTATCGTCCAAAAGCACTAATTTTTCGTCCCGTTTTTCACTGGGTTAGATACTCATACACAGACACAGCTTCACATGTCTGATGTTAAGTGAGGTTCAATGTCTCATCTCCTCATAGTTTATCTGTAGGGAGATGAAATCATTATAGCCAATATACGACAATATATAAAGAATTCTATTGGTCATTCAAGGGGTTGATCATACTAAGCCTGAATGTCCCTCGGAGACGTAGCTCCTTTGGGGAGCAAAACTTCAGGAGCTACGTTTCGCCGTTCGGCTCTTCGCCAGAGAGTCGATTAGATGTTGGAAAAAAAAAAAGAATTAAATTGTTCGTCTACATCTCTAATGAAGATGGTAAAGACAGGTCTCTGTTGCACCTGTCTTGATGCTTCTTCATCAGTACGTCTCAGGAAGTCTCGCGTCCCTTCTGGGTCGTAACTCCATTTAGTAGTAGCTTCAGGTTTCGCCTGCAGTGGGAGATAGCCTGCAGGATAGCCTGCAGCTGTAGGCAGTAGTAAAAGGTGTCTGCTTTTCACAGATCGAGAACCCAGGCATAGTATTGAATGTATCGGTAAATCCTACCACTTCGGCGTATGACAGGGTTATACTTCAAAATTTTGACGTTTTAAACAACTTTAAAGAAGTCATATAATATATGATTTTTTATACTCATAACATCTTTGCGGTTCGTTCCAATCAGGGAACTAGGCCAAACATGAACCTTGTTGGAACAAAGTCAGCTTGTCAAATGGTTCGTTAGGGACTCTTCAGACGGGTACTCGACCGATTTGACGGCAATCGAGCTAAGTGAGGGGTGGTCTGGTATCACAAGGGTCGAGCGCCCGATTCCGTAATCAAATTTCAATCTCAATTTCCGGACTGTAATCCGTTTATACTACAACTCGGAATTGACACCGAGTTGTAGGTCCTAGAATCAGAAACGGCCCAGATTTGGTTGCAGCTGAACTCGAAAGCGAAGCCGATTCCAGTCTACAAAAATGAAGTTTTGTTTCTAAAGGTTCTACTGTTATTGATGAACAGTGTTACAGATGAATGGTCACACACAGTCTACTCAATTACATGTAGAGCCAGAGTATTGCATTGACTCCTAAACTGGCCTTTTAATTGAACTGTGTTGTGAAACAGTAGTATGGGCCTAATAATCATTTGAGTGAAATACATTGTCAATGGCCGGGGTCTGAATTGGCCTAGAATTGGGGACACTGCAATCTGCATTGGATTGGAATCAGAGGCTTCTATCTTGGAATTAATTGGGAATACTGGTTGCTTGAGTCAAAATTGGCTCAGAATGGGGTTGGGTGGACTCGAGTGCAGCCCCGGTGATCACAGTAAAAGCCATACCAGGAAACTAGGGCGTGCTGAATTAATAAATTGAGATCGAGGCAATGGTGAGATTTAGGAACACGATTAGGTCTTAGGAAAATCATCGCCTTAACACCAGACTAGCGACAGGAGAAAAACTCACAGTCTCTCAGACAAGACTGAAACCATCAAACACCCCGACTTTTGCGTGTAGGGTTGTACTATTATATACACATTCCACTGATCTTGCCAATCCGTGTAATCACCAGTAACGATTTCAAATACCCGGATGCTGCCATGGGCGTGGATGGGAGGGGGGGCGGGGGACGCGTTTCCCTCACTTTTTTTTTGGAAGGGGAGACATCTCTAATAAGTACACACACACTTTTCAGTAATATAACATAGATTACGAATTGACGCTACATTCAAAAAGCTAAATTGCGCCCAAATATGGCACCATTTGCCATATAGACACCTCACAATTTCTTTTTTTTTTTCAAAGGGGAGTGGGTGTGGAGGGGGACACCCCCTCCCCTTAGACCTCTTTCCCAGGACGGCGATTAGCAAATAGTGAAAAGTCTCCCCCCACCTTTGGAGATGGATCCACGCCCTTGGATGCTGCAAAATGTATTTGAGGTATGCAAGACTTACTTCATACTTTCCGTCTTACCATTACATTCACATATGTAGGAGAGTTTAGCTGAACACGGTTTGTCAAGCCACAACCTTCTGCCATAGTTTGACATCCTGTAACAGCCTGAACGGACATTAAAAGTATATCTGTTGTCTTCATCGATATTGGTGAACTTCACCTGATTGCCATCATCCCAAAATAGTTGTGGTCGGTCATGAAGACCAATCCAGTACTCAGTGCCATCTTGTGCCTTTCCGACCAAGAAATCATTCTCTTCTTTGCTCTCAATGAACACAAGATGAGATGAGTCATTTTCACATTCGGACTTAGCAGCAAAGCGAGATATTTTAGGTCCATCGAAAAATTCATATCGGGAATTATTAAAACACGCCGTGGCATTATCCGGACATGTAGAACCTGTGTAAAAAGTATGTGTAAGTCCACATCACTTGCAATGTCAGACGCAATTTACTTATTGCTTCCTTAATCTAGTAGCAATTTCCCCTTCTTCCTATACCATAAAAACGTGTAGATTGAACCACTTGCGTACCGAAGGGACATTATGCAGTGGCCTTCACCCCCTCCCCCACAACCCTATGTATGTGAACATCTCGTGCAGAGGGAGATATTTTGAGTATGACCTTCCCTTCGGCTGATCACTGCCTACTCCCATGTCTTAGAATGTCCTCAAATGTATGCGAGTGTTATCACCTCCTTGGTGCAACAGCTTTCATTGAAACGCTGGTGGAGAGCCAACGATTGGGATCAGATCACCAGGCAGTTCTGAGGAAGTCATTACCATTAAGCTTTACAATGACATCTAAACGACAGTGGGTGCACAATACACATTACACAAACTTTTAATTTTCCTCTTTTTGAGCAAGGAATCAGACCAGCTTGCGCAGGGTATACAGAGAGAACAAGGAGTTGTCAGGGAAGAAGATCCAATATTTATGTGTCCTTTGAAACTAGGTGGTTGCCAACATTAAGCTGCCTTTTGTCTTGCTCTTGAAACCTCTTTAAGACTTGAATGAGATTTGGTACTGAAGACAATGGTTTGTGTCGTCTGCTACATCTCAAAGACTCATCATGATTCACCAATTGGAATTACATTGCCAGCCGTTAAGGAATAATTCAAAATCATTATGTTAAGCTTTCGTCATTTGTCGTGACAGTTAAATTCATTTCAATAAACTTCAATCAATAACTTCCTAAAATCTCCTATGTTGGCAATGCTTGCTACTAATGGGGAAAGTTGTGAAAATTGTGATTTTGTGGTAGGCTTGAACAATGTGTCAAGGAGACGACTCATCAAGATCTTAGGAACGCAAAGAACTTATGTTAGTAAAACGTTTATGGACAGTCGGGGACAGCCGGAAGCACGACGAACGCAAATTTGTGCCAAAAATTTGGGGATTTTATTGATGAAAATTTGAAAATTTTGGGTTTATTGAAGAATCTGCCTTCCGTGAGAGCATATAATCAAGTAAACCGTCGGAGCGACTGGTCGCCGTCAGGGATAACATACTTTATAGTTACCCATTAAGACTCCCCGACGAAAGTGAAATATTTCCCCGACGGGCCCGGGCCAGTCTCCTCCCCCCCCCCCCCCACGGGGCCATGTTACTCCACAACTGTCGCCACCCCTGGGATGTACGGGTAGCCTTTGGCAGTTGGCAGTTTATGGGTGTTTCTGATGAGGGTTGTGCAACTAGTCAAGGTTGCAATCTCTCATTAAAAAGTGATGTGGCATGCCCTCAGCCAAAGGCTGTAGGGGAGTGCCACTGTGCAGACCGTCGGATCCCCAGGAATTGTTACGACCTACATAGAAGGAAACTGGTGAATGCTCTCATTAAAAGACATGTATTCAGATGTCTCAATTTCTGACCACGGACCTGGGTGGGGATGCTCGAGGAGGGGGCGTCGAAGATATGCGAAGCGAACGGGATCAAGCGGTCTTCCCAAGACCATTTTGAAAATTATATAGCCACAATTGCGTTTTTTCGTATTTTAAATTTACGTAATTTACCCAAAAAATCATAGGATGAGAAATTTTATAGACACACACGGATGTTACTTGTTTGTACTACGTTTTTCTTACGATGTTACCCCTGAAAAAGTGGCAGAAATGTATTCCGCTGTTTCCACAAGAATTTACCTTCCTGCAACTTTTGCTACTTCAAATCGTGTATCTCATCATATTAATTTTAAGACAAAATCTATTGGGAAGGACCCTCCTGCCGAACAACACTATTGTAGTATAACAAGCAAGTCTATTTTGAAATTGCAAAGTGGTCACCCATGAAAATTTAATGTTCTATTAAATGTCCCTTCGTTTATTTACCTTGATTGTCGGATGCCAGGAAATCTCATTTAAAGGTCAAAAGCAGTCCGCCCCAAACTTATTTTGAGACAATAGCTAAATGTCACAGATTTCTTCTTATTTGTCTTCCAAGTATCTTTTATAATATTTTAGGACATAAATATTGCATATTCAAGGTAAAACAAGCAGTTGCTCCTTGTAAATTTTACAATTGTGTGACAAAAATACTGTCACGTGACTCTCAAGAGCCATTCAGGAAATAGGATAGTCTACTATACAATTCTTTATTGGGATGACTGCATTCTCCCTTTAAGAGTGCTTAATTTCAAAGAGGACCCCTGCATAAGAAAAGGCCTTCGCGCATTTGCTGCGCTGGTATGTTCGGGCTTCGACCCCACTAGCCTACAAAGTAAAGCCCCCTTTTTGTAAATTGCTAGATCATAGCAGTCTTCAAAAAGTGTTTGCCTTTGGAAAATGATCTCCTCTACAGTGGTAAAGCTACTAGGTATATGGAAACTTTCTAAATGACACTGGGTGATGCTCTTAATTTGGCCACAAAAATTGCATTTTATCACTTTTTGATTAGTGAATATTGTCAACACCTATTAATTGGAATGGGCAAGGTGATTCATATTGGCAAATATGAGGGTTTTGAGGTGTATGAGGAATCCGTTTGGACAATATTTTTAGTATACTTTCGTGTATGATTGTAGTAGCTTAATCGGCATGCAGGTGAATGGTTCCCCTGGAAGCTAAAATTTTGCAATGATGCTATTTTCTGAGTGAGTCTGCTAAGAAGTTCAATCTTAATTAGAAATATCCGGTACAGTTTTCTTTTTTTTTTGTTAAATAATGTATATTTCAATTTAATTTCAGCCCCATTCTCCCGCTTATGTGATCCCCTGAATCTGACTTATGCAAACAAACGATTACCTTAAAGGTCGTGTAAGATGAAAATAACATAGTTGGATATTTGATGTAAAAATCATTAAAAATCCAGAAAATAGTCGCAATTTCCATTAAAATCCATCAAATATTGACCATTTTACAGGGAAATTTCTATTTCACACTTGTATCATGAATAAACATGAGCTTATTATGCAAATATGTGACATCGAAAGAAGGACATACCATATATGGCACATGTTAGCCTTTGTTTTTTTAACCTTAATTTCAAGGACATTGGTAGCATTGTTATTCCCTGAGGGGTCTATTATAAAAGTTAAAATTTTTTCCTTGTAAAATATTGATATCACTCACCAAACTGTAATCTTTATGATCAGTAATTAAGAGATAATTCATATAGGGTTAACAAAAGAAATCATAACACTGTGCAACACTCCACATCATTATGTTTGCATAGGCAACTGGTTTCTTCAGAAACCATCAAACTTTGAAGACGTATATTTTGAGAACGGTAAAAGATATTGAAATAATTCCAACGGATCTTTGATTGGAGGACTTAATTCTTTAACTGACAATGAGTGAAACAGCTCTTTTTGGTGGCATGTCACACGAAGTTTAAAAACCCTTTTTGTTTAATAATGCGTGAAATCCACCTTTACGCCAGTATTGAGCGAGAAGCATAGACGTGCAAGGAAAATTCTAGGTACCGGTAATTTACGTAAGATCTAAGATGGTACCCATTGGACGAGGTCATTACGTCATTCAAAAGACATTTTACCACGCCCTCTACAAAATGACAAATTGAGTCATTTTGTATTTTGTATTTAACCGTCCCTTGTGCGGATTTCTTTCGCAGGACAAATGGGGACGATTTTCGGAAATTTCTATGGAAATCAAGCAAAATTAAAAATAATGCTCTGTTTAGGACAAAAGTTAGGGTTTAAGATAAAAATTCAAATTGCCCCTATTCATCCTGGGAGGAAAAATCACCCGTCGCTCTTCATGACGTGACCAGATAGAACAGCGGTGGGCACGCAATTGATCTGGAGGGCCATAACATTAAAGTGATAGCCTATCCATTTAAGGGCCGTGACAGGAGTACCCGATATTGGCTCTCAACTGAGAAAAAGTTTTCAAAATTCACTTCATATTTGTCCACAACTTGCATTTAGCGGGAGCAGGCGAAATTGTTTGTGGATTCATCTTACTTAGTAACTAAAAACTCAACGTGCGCTCAACAGTTTTGCGAGAAGGAGTGTAATATATATCGAAAAGAAAAGTATCCTTCGTGGTCCGGTGGCCGGCGGTAAAAATTTGCTTTTAGGCAACACTTGTGATTTTACGCAATTACGGGAGGAATATCTAACAGACATATAAATTAAAGGGAAATATTGCGTTTGGTTTAGAGAAAATTTTCATAGTTTTCAAACCAAATTTAACAGATACAGAATGATAGACACTTCAAAATAAGGCAGTGCGGTAACTTTCTTTCAAGGAAATATGGCTCTCACAGCAAGAAATTCAGCTATTTGTTGCACAAAAGTGCTTTGTGCACCCAAACTTTCAAAAATTCAAATGATGCAACATCCATAACTGTTGTCATGAATAAGATTTTGAGGAGATAATGCTATTGCTAGAGTTTATTGGCGAGGCTAAACGGTTAAATAATGGTTAAGGGTATTTTCTTTGTATGCCATGTTAGTGCATTTTAAACGCAATAATTTCCCTTTAAACAGGAGCGTGGCTACGGAAGGGAGTGGCCTGGTGGCCTGGCCTCCCAGATGTTCTCTAGGCCCCCAGAAATTGTGTGTGTCCTAATAAAATTTGTAAATATTAAGGACCGCGATCAATGCCGTGACCCCCACTTGGTACCTAGGCCCCCTAAAAATTTCATCTTAGCTATGCCCCTGAAATTAAATACAAAGATAAAATGCAATATGAATAGTTGTTCTTTGACTCACATTCGTATTCACAAATAAACCCAAACTTGTTCTCACAAGGCTTGTCAAGCCAATGTCTCCTATCAAAGGTTGACATCACAAAGCAGCCGGAGGTCGTCTTAGGTCTATCAAGATTGGCAAATGTTATCTCTTTGCCATTATCCCAGAAAAGATGACGTTTGGGTGAAAATAGACCAATCCAGTATTTTGTGTCAGGTGATACCTCCCTCACCAAGAAGTCATTTTCTTCTTCGCTTTCAATGAAAACAAGATGAGAGGAGTCCCTCTCACAGGCTGCCTGGGCAGCATGCCGAGTTAAGCCTTGACAAGAATCAACAAACTTGTATCTGGACCCATTAAAAGCCTTGGTGTATGCAGACTGACATTCGCTGGCTGAAAGGGAAAGGGTTTAACGATTTTATTAACAAACTCTCACATTTTGTCACAATCAAAACGAATTTAAAAAAGGCCGGCGCACACTGCACTGACCCGACTCCGTCGGGTTGAATTCGTGTCGCTTCAACGGACAACAAATGTTGCTCCCGACCCGACCACAATTACATAGTTCAAACTTTATCGTGACCAGTTCTAGTTCAGTTGCATCTGTCAAGATATAGAGAAATACAGAAGATGTTCAATAAGTTCGTATGATATCACAAATTTCCCACAATGCAATGCGCTGTTGTTAAATGAATAAAACAAAAATTGATAACTTCCAAACCGAACATGCTAGTTTACACCAGTGAAGAGGAAACAAAGTCCCTGAATTTATGACTTTTTTCACTGCAAGGAATTCCTTCAGAATCATGAGTATACATGAATATGATAATTACAATACAGTGTTAAAAATAAATTCCAAACAATCCCAGCCTAAGATTCCCTTTGAAACCCTTTGTTTGAAACCCTTTTACAGTTGGATTAGTATTTTCTTAATCAAAGTAATGTATAACAAAGAGATAATGGGATTTTTATTTCATTAAGCAAACTACGGTATAACAATGTGACAATGGAATTACTATTTTATTCGTTCAATGTACGGTATAACAATGTGACGCGGTGAAGTATATTTCATCAATCAAACTGCGTAAAAGCAATGTGACAATAGACCCTTTTCCAAATAGCAATTACAAAGGATTGTGGGATTGGATTTTGGTGTGCGTCGTTTTTGGCCACAGTAGAATGCCATTGAGAAAAACGCCCCACTTCAAAAGTGTATCCCACAATCCTTTGTGACTGCTATATGGAAAAGGGTCTATGGGGTTAGCATTTTGTTATTTGAACTACGATGTATTAATGGGACAATGATATCAGTATTTTATTAATCAAATGACTGTGTAATAATAGGACAATGCATTAATACTTTATAAATCCATTTGTCACTCACCCGGTACAATAGCCTGGTTCTTGAATGTTTGACTGTTCCCAGTGATATCACTGGAAAAGAATGGTTTAGTGAAAACCATTACGGGTGGTTCTTTTCCTCGTGCGTTTTCTGCAAGACATGAAGTATATGAACATTGTGTTAACATGCAATAAATTATGTCTTCAGTTGTATTACTTACGTGGATTCGAAAGGGCCATCGAGCGTTGGTCTAGTCTCAGCTTAAATAATCTTTCGTATATACAACGACACATAGTACAGTAAAGGTTTGCATTAGTTGGGTCAAATGTTGATAATAAACGCGTCTTGGCATTTATGTAACAGAAAAAACAATAAAATACATAAGCAAAGTAAACGTCTAAAACGCCAACTTTAACACATTGACGCCACTTTAACGCCATCTCGTAAACACGTTTATCCGTTTATTTCATGATTAACACTTTTTTGTAACAGATAATTGTCTTGGCGTTTATGTAACCGAAAAAACAATAAAATACATAAGCAAATTAAACGTCTAAAACGCCAACTTTAACACATTAACGCCACATTAACGCCATCTCGTAAACACGTTTACACGTTTATTTCATGATAACTGTAAACATCAAGTTGTTTTTAATAAAGAAAAAGTAACACATATATAAAAAATGTAAACGTGTTTGCGGAGTGCACTTTAATTGACGTCATTATCTTTATTATGTGTTAATATTCGTTCAGTCATGCATGTGCTTATCCGTTTCTGGCGCGGATCCAGATATTTCGGAATATTCTCCTTGATTAATATTATGCTAATTTTCGCGTATTTGTTATTGTTAATGTGGCGAAAAAGGGGGATGATCCCGGGAAAGCCCCCCTTGGATCCGCGCCTGCATTTTGTTGTTCGTTTTCTAATTCTTAAACGCCATAATGTGTTTAAAAATGAAGACGTGTCTTTTTACAGTGAAGGTGCTGAAGGGGGGGGGGGCGAAAAAGTTTCCAGAGGGGGTGAAACATATTAAAATGTATTACGGCAATAGTAATTTTTGATCTTCTGGTGGGGCGAAAATTTTCCAAGAGGTTTCGCCCCCTTGGCCCCCCTTGACTACGGGCCTGAGGGGAGCCTTGGTGGCTGTTATAAAGCCCATTTAATCCAGATTCTGATAGATTGCCTCTTAAGGAGAGAAGATTATTCAAAATAAACTCAACATTTTCTGATCCCTCCGGGTGCAGAACTTTTTTTTAACTTTTCGTCCCTCAACCTGTCTGCCATTTTAGGGGCTTCTGGTTACTAACCCCTGTTTGGACGAATCCTGGGGTCACCTCTGGTGTTTAATTTATTCAAAGAGGTTCCAAAGGAAAAACGGAAATAAAAAAGTGGAAAATATATTATCAAAGAATTGTTTGGAACACCCTCCATTAAATTGCTTGACATGGAAACGTTCAATTTTGGTAAGTGAGAAACCACATTGTCATCGTCCTCATGAACTTTAAAACTGTGTTCACAATGGTTAGGTACGTTGACTTCGACCTGTTGGCAGACTGATGATTGCATTTTTTAACATTTTTTTTTGTACAAGTCGAAATTGACACATGTACCTAGAGCTGAGATTTAAAAAGTACGGTATATGTTACAAAACTTGAAAACTGAATTCAAATAGGCCAACTCCCATCTTTACATGACATTTCTGAGCTAAAATATAAAATGATGAAGCTTATTCAGTCAATTTAAAATGGTAGATTGGGCAATAATTTGTGATGTCATTCTTGTACTAATCAAATTAGTCTTTGATTTTCTTTGTTTTTGAAGCGCCACTGCACCTTGTAAAAAATGTGATCACTGTCATACTATTACAGGGTGACATGGCTGTATACTAAAGTCCTCTCCGTACAACATGCTACGCAAGGAAACAGTAATTTTTTCAAGGTCATATAAACATTAGTTCAAAAGGAAACAAAAGCAGGTAATACGAGTTGTACAGGGCCATCGAAAATTATTTCGCAATCGACTTTTTCAATATCTTTCAACATTTTGTATATCAGCAAAAGAATGAGCTATGAAGACGGGAGTTAAATGAATGAGATTTATATTCCAACCTCTAAAATATATATTCTTGTAATTCTAGACTTTAGGTACACTAAAAGAAAGATTTGCATCACCCCAAGTATGCCTTTTACTTGGGGTAAGCAAAAGTCTCCATTGGTGACTAGTCTTTGATTGACATCAGAGTTGCAAAATTCAAAAGATGCAGAGGCAGCTCATATTACACAGCATGCACAGAGAGTGTTTTGATTACATATTAGGGCCTTGTAAACTCACCAGGATGTGGCCCTGAGCAATACACTATGTTTGTCTCTGCACAAGGAGAAGCTAAAGACAGTTATGGGCGGGGCTAGAAGTAGCTTAGTTGGGAAAATTGAAACTGTCTGGGATGAGGAGATTTCCCCTTTAAATTTTAAGCCTATTTGGTTTCTCATCTAGTATCATCATTTAAATAATTATGCTTCATTGCTTGATTATCAAGGCTGCGACGCCCGAGACCGGACTCGAATTCAATTCCGAACTCGAGTCCGGATTTTACGGGACTCGCAATTGGCTAGGAATAGGTCCCGGAATCGGAATTAAGTAGACCGGAATGTGCTGCAGCTGGACTCGAAGCAGGAGCCGATTCCAGCCGAGTTCACATACTGTGAAAGTTACAAAGTTGTTACCTATAGGCTACGTCACTGGTGGTGCACAGTTTAATACATCAACGGTAACACATGCAACGGTCAACTAAATTTCAGGGTGGGTCACCCTATGAAACTGACTCCTTAGCATGACCTTTTTAGCTCACTTTACTTAAAAACAGAGTAAAAAGACAATAGCCACACTCGGAATTGACCCGGAATTAGGGACACTCGAATCGGAATTGGGTTAGATGGACTCGGATCGGCAGCCCTTCTGATTACAGCTGCCATAAGTATTTGGTCTAAGAATATGATTGAGCTAAGGTCATCCTCTGAAGTCTGGACCTTCACAAGAGCTTTGCCCGTGAACAGTAGTGTGGAGTTCTAGTGACAGGCCGGTGGGGATGGGACCACGCCAATATGGGGATAGTTTCGGTTCGGATAATTTGTTTAATTTTTTATCCCCTACCTTTATGGGCCTATCATCATATACACTTATATGAATGGTACAGTACAAAAAGTAGAGTAATCAGGGCCGTAGTCTGAGGAGGGGCAGGGGGCTACTGCCCCTTAAGATTTCCAAACTAAAAATGAAAGTTGGCCTACTTGAGTTAATATGCAGAACTGCTGAAAATTCCACTGTCCAAATTATGATTTCAAGGCCCTCAAAACCGGAGAAAATCACATTTAAGGGTTCTTTTATCCCCAAGATTTTCTCGTGGAGATACCCAGACCCCCGCCATAGAAGCGTTCTTATGCGGGTTTTTCTGCCTGACGAACAAACCATCTTCCTCCTACAAGAAACACCGCTTGAAAACACCAGTATACACTGGCTAAAGATAAAATAGCCAGTGACTAAGGTACCTATAATTATTAGCTAAACTCAATTAGCTTACAAAGTAACTTTTAATTTACAGGGCATAAGCAGTCACCGCAAACTTATTTAGAACATCAGCTAAATTTCACAAACATCCCCTTATTTCACTTCAAGTATCTTTACATGATATGTTAGAACATAAATATTGCATGTGCAAGGTAAACCAAGGAGTGAGTCTATACGTAAATGTCTCAACTCATGCAGTGAGAAACATATTATAACATGATTTTCAAGAGCCATTCATGAAATAGGATGCACGGGTACACTTATTCAAATTGAGGTGACTGTATTTCCCCTTTAAACCAAATCTAACGTTTTTTTTCTTGAAATCTAAATTTCTCTCTAAAGCATAAAATTCAATGGAAAAGAGGGCTAAGATGCAACTTAAGGTTTGAAATGTGTCATTTCTCCCTTTTTCTTGCAAGGCCTATGCTATACTGATGGTGGCTCCGGGCCCCCAGTATCGTGCTAAGAGCGCTAATTAGGGGAAGCCTGCACCGGAAAAGTTTCGCAAAGAGTAGAGGTGCAGTCCCTCCCCTTATAGGCAGTGTCCCCCTTCAGTTACGCTCTAACAGGATAGAAAAAAGCACTAAATAATGAAGATTCCTAAACACATAATCAATTCAAAGCTTTACGAAGTTTTAGAAAGATAGCACCATTTTGCATCCAAGCGACCTCACATAGACAAAAATTTCTCAAGAGTATAGGATGTCGTACCCCTCTCTTAGACAGCACCTCTTGCCTTCCGCACAGCCACAAAATATGAAGAATATCAGCAAATAATGACAATTTGTAAAAATATAATCAGTTCAAAGCTCTACAAGGAAAAGAGGGCTTAGATGCAACTTAAGGTTTGAAATGTGTCATTTCTCCCTTTTCTTGCAAGGCCTATGCTATGACTATGCACCCAACTGATGGTGGCTCCCCCAGTATCGTACTAAGAACGCAGAATATGTGAAAAAGGAAGGGTCCCCCGGTGTTAACTATCTGTAGGAATACCACTTGGTGCGTCGCCTAGATAGTGTCATGAACTGCCCCCTTAGAGATTTCCCCCAGGCTACGGCCCTGGTAATGTATACTTAACACCTTGCATGACAGATAAAAGTCAAGTAAGACTAAACAATCGAATAAACGAAACTTCACAATAATCAAATTCAGACTCCTAGAACTTATAGTAGCTTGTTTGTCTGATACTTCTGACTTCATCTTCATGAAAAGACAAGTGTGATTCAGGGGACAAATATTAAAAAATACAGTGATAGACTTAATTATCACTACTGTGGAGGAGTCTGTAGCTTTTAAATTACAACTTCACGTCGGGTGGCTGAACAACTAAACATTTTAGATCAGATTTGATATTTTGATGTGAAAGGTTAGAAATGGCAATCAAAGTATCACTGTCACAACCATTACAAAGATGAGACTCTTACCTGAGAGCAAGATTATAGTTGCCACCAGTCCAAGGACGGCATAAGAGATTTTGTGGTCCATAACTCGACCTTGGAGCATCCAACTGATGTAAATAAAACCAAGTGGGATGAAGGAAACACCCAATTGAGTGAGTAAAGTGTAAAACTATTACACCGTAAGCCGTGTCAAAACTTAATTGTACATTTCGCAGTTTGCACAGTCATAACAGATTCGTTCTTTTCCGATCTATCACTGACGTGGATTTAACAACTGTTTCTCGGTACTAAGGTTGTAAAAAATCTTTCCTTTGCCTAACAGATAAACAGATCTCAACCACCGTATCGTAAAAAAGAGTGAAACGAAGAATAAATCATTTAGATGACAAGAAGTTGATTTAAAAGGATCGTCAAACTGAATCGATCCGTGTTATGATATTTATGGTCGGTAACCCAAACAAATTGAAGACGGACTTTTTCAAAGGTAGCTAGTGAACTACGAACACAGTATTGAATTTTACTTATTGGAAATACGCTGTTGAAATCATGTGATAGTTCATAAAATCAGAATAAACTGCGTCATAATGAATGAAAACCAAATCTCTATTGCATGCAGAGCTACTGGTACGATATTGATTTACCGTCACCAATTTTTTTTTCAATATTTCAAATTTGGGCTTAGTTTACATGGGCTTCCGATTTTGAGTTTTGGGAAATTGTCCGATTCGGGAAGTAATATGTGTAGTCAGTGGCGTAGCTAGACATTTTTTGAAATTCTGGGGACCTTTTTTTTTTTAGCTTTTCGGGCAGTTTTGAGACCGATTTTGGATTTTCACGTTGACATATCGGTGTGTAATTCTGCTTAGATGCATAAGAAGTGTTGTAAGTGTTTCAAATGACTTGTTTTCATTTATTTCGGACAGAGGCCTTGTGAGGGGGGCGACCGCCCCCCTGGCCCCCTCTAGCTACGCCACTGTGTGTAGTGTGGTAATATAACGACAGTAATTTACAAATGTCTAAAAGGAAGTTGTTTGTCTTTTTGTAAACATTACACATAAATGAAATGCTGCATGACATGTGATTCTATATAGTGTTGTACCGATATTGCAACGGTAGCCGATATTACCCATACCGATATTTTGGTTCTCCATACCGGCCGATACCGATCCGATACCGATGTTTGGAAAATAAGCATTCTACATACTAACCATAGGCCACGGGGCACAACTATAAGTGTCGTTTCATCTTGATGAGGTTAAATATTGGACATTGCATTCAAAAACACTCAAAGAGTGTCCCATTTTCACAACATATAGGACGATAAATATCGGTTAGTTGATATCGGCAATTCAGGTAAATTTCACCGATACCGATACTGGACGAGAATGGGGGCTATCGGCCGATACCGATGATGAATACCGACAATCGGTCCAACACTAATTCTTTATACGTTACCAGGCGCGGATCCAAGGCGGGGGGCTTCCTCGGGCTCAGCCCTCCCCCCCCCTTTTCGCTACATCAACAATAACAAATACGCGAAAATTAGCATAATGTTAATCTAGGAGAATATGCAAGGGGGCTTTCAGCCCCCCCCCCCCTTTCGAAATGTCTGGATCCGGGCCTGGTTACTTCTATATATGTTAAATTTTGTAAAAGAATGAGATCCTTTTACTGACTCTGGAGGTAAATGAAATGTATATATACGAATACATGCTATGTGACAATTTTTCATGTTGTTACAACTCTTTGCCTTTTTCAACATCGCAAGATCTAAAGCAGTAATATTAATATGGGGTTTGAAGCCAAGTGACTATTAAACAAGGACGGCCATACTGTGCAGATCACAATTGCAGAAGTTTTGTTGTGAAAACATGCCATGTCACTTTGAAATCTGCGGTATACTGAACAGTGGCGTAGCTACGTAGTATTGGTATTTACCAAACATTGCTAGCGCTAGTTCTATTATAATTTTCGACCTGAAGTAGTTGGAAATGACCCATCCGGGTAACTATATATACCCATTAGTTGGAAGGTAATCCTTGTTTCTGACTGCTGATATGATAGCACAGCCGCGTAAATCGTCGGCCTCGTCACACTGTGCGGAGGTTTCACTTGTCTACTAGTAGTGGATTAGACAAATACGCCTTTTACTCATTCCCAGGAGCGGAGATTTCTTCTCAACAGTGGGGGAGGGGTTGACGATCGTTCAAAAAATTTCCTGTGTGAAAAACACAAAGTCAATGGGGGAGTTCTTCGAAAGTGGGGGGTGCAACGCCTCAACCTCCCTGTTTCTCCGCCCCTGCTCATTCCCTCTATTGTCATCACATTTACTACAATGCCTTTTAACCAGAAAGTACCAAAATTTCAATTACTCCAGCAGGCAACTAAATTTCCTAGTATGCAACTAGTTAGCAAGTTTCTTGGTCTGTTTCCTCAAGTCACAGTTAGTTGCGAACACCATAGTTAGTTACTAGGGATTTTAGTATCCTACTAAGGTCTAAGTAGCTACCAAGTTAGAAAACTTTCATTGACACAGTCCCAAGGTCCCCCGTTCCGATGCTGAAAACATCTCAACAGCATGACGGGTGCCTATACGTCACGCATTGCCAGGGGGCCGTGGGCAGTGGCTGGTCCATGTTATTTTTATTCAGCGTCTAAGATAATGAGAAGTATCTCTTCTTTCAGCCAGTCTAGAATAGGGCCAAGCATGACAGACCTATGATGTAGAAGTCTGATGGTCAAGAGGTTGGTCATGTTAAGTTTTGCTGTCCTCGCGGGGAGGTAGCTCGATCCTTTGGGGAGCAGAACTCTTCGGGCGTAACTTTTGGTTTCGCTCACATAGGCTCTTCGCCGGAAAATCGAGGGGACTTTGGGAATGAAAAATTCAACTGTTCAAAAACCTTATGGCAAGATTAAGAGTGCATAACTACAATACGAGGTACTGGTAAAGGAAATGACAGAATAATGGGTATTTGTTAGCTATGCAAAGCATCATTTTAAATGCTTGAAGCCCGAGGAAGGTATACTGTACAATTTAAACTCAGAATCAAAGTATTACTGGACCACTGGACTAAAGTATTGAATTCAGTAAAAGACGATGTCTATCTTCTCTAGCTAGTGAACAACAACTAAAAATCTCATCCTACACTGCTTGTCTCTTCAAAGGTCATAAACTTAGAAAAGAGCGCTTGCTTACGAATTATTGTTGATCATAAAACTTTCATATACGATTGCATTTTTACCTCTAAATTTAGAGTACGACAAATGTTGATAAGCAGAAAGGGAAGCTGTAAAGCATTATAAGGCCCTAAACAATATTTGTAGAGCAATAAATCAACCTCCGAAAGAAACCAGTTAATCAAGATGCTGCTTAGCTTCCCTGTCTCAAGTATATTATCTAGCGAAACGATTCACTACAAATGGGCCTCCCTAACGTATATTGCTCCAATGTGACTTTCCTAGGTTTATCTTCGAATGTACGTAAGTTCAGTTGAAGAAGTGATCTCGCAGATGTATTTGATAGAGTCAAACACCTTCCACAAGAAAGGCATGTCAGCGCTCCTAACATTTGCAACGGTCTTTAGATGGGCTATCCGGCGCGGATCCAGACATTTCGAAGAGTGGGAGGGGGCTGAAAGCCCCCTTGAATATTCTCCTTGATTAACATTATGCTAATTTTTGCGTATTTGTTATTGTTAATGTGGCGAAAAAGGGAGGGGGGATGAGCCCGGGAAAGCCCCCCCCTTTGATCCGCGCCTGGCTATGGGGTTACTAACAGGCGCGGATCCAGGGGGGCCTGGGCCCCCCCCCCCTCGCCACGAAAAAAAAAAACGAAAGGAGAAAAAAAAAGAAGAAAAAGAAAAAAAAGAAAAGGAGAAAGAAAAATTAAGAGCAAAAAATGAATAAAAGTGTCTAAGAACGTATTCAAAGTATATATTTCTGTAGGGGTTGGGTGCAGCTATCGCTGGATTATCTCTTTATATATCTTTCAAAGTGGTTGGCGACGAAAGGAGCGCTACAATGTTCGAAAACAGGTGAATAGCTGAGTAATGATCCTTGACTTAAGATCTAAATAAGTAAACATCGTGACAAATGTAGTATGGGCTCGGCTAGCTGCACTGAAATTTAGTAACAATTTTGTGTTAAAGAGTGAAATTTTTTGTAATCTAGAAGGATTGAGAGGCAAAGTTTTCGCCATACAGACCTTGCAGAATGAATAGAGAAGACAAGCTGTCAGGTGACGTGCTATTGTGCACAGTGGCACCAGCTTTTGCAGGCAAAGTAGCGGCGTGCATACCCTATTCGATTTCGAAACTGTCTGAAAAGTTTTAAAATGAACTTAAAAGGCTTTTAAGCTACAGACAGTGGCGTCGGCACAGTGGACAATGGGTGACGTGTGTCCCCCACCCTCCCCCCATCGATTCTTGAAAATTTTTAAAATGGTCCCAAAAGTCGTTTAAGCTACAGATTTCTGTGGAGGGTGTAGGGTGAGATGTATTTTTGATGACTGGTTTATTTGTTCTAACCATTTTCTTTCACAAACTGTTCTCAAACTATCATACGTTTTGGAAATTCTTGACAAATTCCAAATTTTCGCACGCTCCGCTAGCGTCAAGCTATGTTTCAGAGCTGTCCTTATTATCAATAGCTTTCGGTAACTACTCACGGGGGAACAAAGGAGCAAAAGTGCTTTCTAAGAATTCTCAGTCAGAAGATTCGTTTCTGAATAGCATAGGTTGGTGGGAAAGTGACAGTGTCCGATGTAGGTTCTGAAATGCAGGTTTTGTCATGGACTAATATTTTATGCAAAATTTCGGCGCGCTTCGCGCGCATACGACAGGGTTTACACCCGATTTTACATACCATTGACAAAGCTATGAAGCAAGAAATTATTCCAATGCAACGTTTTTCCAAATAGTACATCTCCTTCTCCGTAGGGCTCTCATCATTATGGGATCTTTGACTAATCTAGTCTAGCACATGATTTGAAAGATTAAAAGTACGTAATTGCCGTTGCTTATTTTCCAAACATCTTACCGCGACGTTCAATAATGACGAAAATCTTTTATGAAACGAATTTTGCCTGTCCACCATCCCTCTTGCTATACCTAAAAAGAAGGTGATATATCATATCTCCTCTCATATGGATTTCGGGTAGTGAGAATCCCGTTGGTCCCTCTTTTGTATACTGTAACTAATTTAGAGCTCCCGGGAGGCTCTATACTGTTCTCTGTCGACCTTGGATATCCTTTTAAAATGTAAAGGAAAAATTTTATTATAGTCCAAGAATGTTTCTGTGGACTCCACGCAGGTATAATTGGGTGTACAATTTTCCCATGGGCGTGGATCATGGGGGACGGGGGGACGGGTCCCCTCACTCTTTTGGAAGGGGGGACATCGTCAAAAAGTCCCCCTCACTTTTTCAAAAATGATGGAACAGACTGCAATTATGCCTTGGAAAAGGAAATTTTAAGAAGAAAAATAACCTAAAAATCGTACACTTTTGTTGCACCAAATCGCATCTGAGGGCATTCAGTTCTAGAAAAATTTCCCTTAGACCCCTCCCCCATGCCGAAGATCACAAAACTTATTGCCTCCCCGTGACGCAAATTCTGGCTACCACCAACTGCTTCTTCCACGCCACCAGGACGGTGATTCACAAATGTGAAAGTCCCCCCCCCCCCACACACACACACACTTTTGGAGATGAATCCACGCCCATGATTTTTCCTGGGACTTAGGGAGGTTTGAAGACAGTATGTTAACCGTCTCTTACTCCCCCTTTTCACCCGAACAAAAGTTAGAATTCACTAAATTGTGGACATTTTCTTAACATACAATCACTTTAGAATGACCCAAAGATTCCACCATTTTGCATGAAGGCCCCCTAAAATTAACAAAAATTTCTCAAAGGGGAGGGTAAACCCCTTCCTGGGATTGCACTGTCATGTACTAATAAGAAAAGGCTCTCCCACTCTTGCATATAGCGTATACAAAATCCCAGTGCCTAAAAGGGCACGGTTTAGCAGTTATCTGCGGTTCCTCCAATCACCAACTCCCGCCGGCACCATCGGTCATAGATTTCTGAAGGGTATACCCTTCAGAAGTCCATAAAGAAGGTGATATATCATCTCTCCTCCCATATGGATGTAAGGTTGTGAGAGTCCTGCTGGTCCCCCTTTTCAGTGTACAATTAATTCAGAGCTCCGGGGAGGATCTATACCGAAAATTTTCGGCGCGCTTCGCGCGCAATTGTTTACGCTCACGGAGAGAGGTAGGTTTTTATTGAGTGATGGATTTATTTTATCCCTTTTTACCAAAATTCATTTGAAATCTTTCACGATTTTTGCAAAGTCTTCTCAATATCATGATTTTTGCTTGATCTGCGCACTGTTAGCCTTGAATTACTCCTTTTACTATCAATAAGGTCCCAAACGTATTCGCATTACTCATCGGTGGGGTTCTACCATAAGCCAATTATTCGTGTGCATAAACGTGATTTCAGAGTCAGCATTGTAAGGACGTAAAACAACTGATATTCATTTTTTCACCCTCCTCTTCTTATGAGAACTGAAAACTTAGTATCGAACCCACCTTCTAATTGACAGACACACATAAAGGGAATTGACACCGTTAGTCATAGCAATGGTTTTAAATGTAAGTTAAAATTTTCGGCGCGCTTCGCGCGCAATTGTTTCATCTGACGTCCTATACCCGAATACCGTATAACGAAAATAAAACACTCATTATGGCAAAAATCATTTCAAATTACCTACACGGGCTCATAATGTTGGCGTGTAAGTTTTAAGATAACTTAGATTCTCCGTAACTTCTGCAGGTACATATAGTAACTTATACTGAGCCATACACATCAAATTCCATGCAACATGAAAAGGAATAAAATCTCACTGACATAAGAACTGGAGCCGATTTCTGTGCTCTTAAAATGCAATATTGCGAGAGCTTCCGGGGGCTTCGCGGAACTCCTTACTCGTGGATGAAATCAACAGATGGAATAGCCTAGTTAGCCTAGTCTTATTCAAGACTCTAGTTCATTTCCGTCCACCACATATATCGGTTGTAAAAGAATACGTACCAGTGAGCCCACCATTACTCTACTGTTGAATTCTCTGAAATTGGTTAGTTCTGGACATAACCTTTGAGTGGCTTACAGTTCAGTTGACATACGCCCTCATTTAGTGCGAACGGGAGATAGAAGATCGGTGGAAAGTAACTAACGTCTTACGGCAAGACTAAGTTTGGCCTTTTTCCACAACTATGGGTTCATCCCAAACTCTCCCCTCACGAATCCGCCCGTAAAGACTGTCATAGCTTAAAGACAGCTTAAAAAACCGTTAGGGGCCTACATTAGGAAATAAACATATGCATATCAATAATAAAGACATGCGTAAAATGGCTCTAAGCGGTTGTGAAATGAATCCTTCCCTATTGATAAAAGAATGAATAGGTTTATATTTGTTCATATCAATGGAATAAAAATCCTTTCTAAGAGAAGTAAATGCGTTGTTATATACTAAACTTCATCCAGAAAAATCGTTCACAGTTAAAGGTTGTAAAGTTTTCATGCGTGCTAGCGAAGAAATTGTGATGAAATGAAGGTTATCTTATCGAAATAGGCCTATAGGAACAAATCATCAAGGCAAGAGGCTCCCTCCAATCAGTTCCCTAGTAATCAAAGAGTCTTGATTAAATCGTACAAAATAAGGGCTGATCAAGGCCATCCACTACATAAGCACTATTTATTCCATCGTTCTGGGATCAAGTCGTATGTTCGAGTCCTCGCACAAATCGTATATCTCTTTCCGTCAGTCATTTATTCCAAACTGGAAACCTTGGAGGTTCTGGTTAACAAAACCTCCCAGGGTTCCCTGTAGCCACACATTTCAATACAGAACCTCCCAGGGTTCCCTGTAGCCACACACTTCAATCCCCCGTCAACATGCTCGATCCGTGACTTGATGGTTTCGGCGGCCATCTCGTGTCGAGGTTCCGATCATGACCGCCTAGCTGCCGAAAACCGTCTAATGAAGAAACTTGGAACCCTGTCCCCACATGGTCTGAACGTTAGACTTGAACTGTTATAACTCAGCAATTCCTGTATTTTTTTTACCTGTGGTAACCACTTAACACTGTCTGTTTTCCTAACCGGTTTTACCGTGCCCAATTTTATTGTATACTTTTTAAAATTGTACGTTTGGCCATGTCAACAATCAGTTGCATTTTTTGCCACTTGATGAAGGGTTTAAACCCGAAACGTCGTGGAATTTTTCACAAACTTTTAGCACTATTTACTACTTATTTTTTTCATTTTTACCTACCTACTTCATAAGTGCTACGCAGTACTTTAACCTTATATATATATATATATATATATATATATATATATATATATATATTATATATATATATATATATATATATATATATATATATATATATCAAATGTGATTATGCAACTCTGTTATCGTAATGCATGTATGAATTGTGTTATACGTTATATGTTTTAACACTCGTGGAAGGCATATTTCCACATTGTGAACACTGAATTATCATATCATACATGGGCGTCCTGAAGGGGGGGGCAAGGGGGCACTTGCCCCCCTGGAAAATCAAAAAATTGAAAAAAACAAAAAAAAAATAAAGAAGAAAACGAAGAAAATATAACATCAACATTTCTGAACGGTTCACTTTGTGTGAATTTCTACTCTCAAAACAGGAATTGAATAAAAATATCAACACCCAGGCCCCAGCAGCCCCCAGCAGCATATTATTGGTATTTTTTACAGTTTATATTTACGATATTGCAAGTGTTTCCCCTTTTTATATGCAGTAAATAGGCCTTGGAAGTGCCATTTCCAGCGATCTGGAAAGCATTTTGGGCCAAAATTTTCTTGCGCTCCGCGCCAACCCATGGTGGCGCTGATCGAGCGCTGAGAGTCTGTCCTGGGCTGGCCCCCCTCCCTTTACAAGTTCTTGGTTACGCCTTTGTCACACTGTGTGAAGTAGCATCTAAACTCTTTTCTGGGAGTAAAATATTTCCCATGAAAAAAGTTGGGACCCCCTAAAAATTTTGCCCCCCTTGAATTTTTTTCTGCGGACGCCCATGATATCATATGATACCACATCATATCATATCACATCACATCACATCACATCATATCATATATATCATATCATTTCGTATCATATCATTTTCCGATTCAAAACATGATGAGCAGAGCAACAAACGCAAGAAATTTTGACGGTTTACAACAATTTCTAATGAGAAATATTAAAAGATCGATCATTTGAAAAGACAACCACCCTACCTCTAGCCGCAGCTTTCACGCCTTCACCGATTTTGTCAACAAACCTATATTTATCAATTCCTGCTTATACGAAGTATGTAAAAAGTAAACAAAAGAAGTACCCTGTTTGGTATAAATGCAGTAACACCCGCACATGAATAAAAGGAGAACAATCGCGAGCAAAGGGTGTGATGTTTTATGATTTTGGCAGTAAGAATGTTCATTTCCCTGCTAGTAAACCAAACTTTAGCTGCCACAGTTGTGTAGTTGGAAATTCGGAGTTCGGCAGTCGAAAATTCAGCCTTCGCACTTCGATTTAGTACCAGTGGCGTAGCCACGGGGAGGGTTTTGGGGGTTGAAACCCCCCATGACCCAACCTTGAAAAAAAATATTTGCAAAAAACACATGATCACTATAAACTTTATTACATTTGAGGCACATACATTGCACCATTTTGCATCTGGAGACCTAAAATGGCCGTTTTTCTCCCTCCCCTTAGACCCTTCCCTCATGTCGTACTCCAAAACCCTCCCCATGACACAATCCTGGCTACGCTACTGTTTAGTACTGACAAGGCCTGCTGAAAATTTACCAATATGGGAGGCATGCGGTACCCTCTTGCTACATTCCTGGCTGCATGAGGCGTTGGAGCAATAACTGCATGGCTGTCCTAAATGATGTAATAGTAAGATAACTAGTTACAATAGGTGTAGGGACGTTTTTCTTCCCTTTTTATTACACCCCCCCCCTTTTCTAAAATGCCTGCAATACTGATAATTTCTGATTATTGGCGCATTTTTTCACTGCCTCTTTTTTCGATCTCAGTTTGCGTGGGGGGTTGGACAGGAGCACTTGTGGACCGAATGTGGTCCACGGGCTGCCATTCAGACCCCAGGGCCTATATCAAAACACACGACAACATTGACTAAAAGGCTGTGTAAAAATTGATCATTTGTAAATTCCTAATCTTAGAGTATGTTTTTCCATAGAGGAGACTTGTGACTCGGACTCGGTCTTGGACTCGAATGCTAGTGACTCGGTCTCGGACTCGGCAGGTGAGGACTCCGACTCGGAAGGTGGGGACTCGACTACAGCACTGATCTAAAGTGGACTTCTGTAAATGACTTTGCCCCAAAGATAGTCTACATTCAAAAAAGACGGATAATAAGGTTGGCAGGTAGGGGGAGTCGCTCATGTGACACAGGTACTTGCTGGAAGGGGGCGGTTCGTCTGAACCCTGATCCACCTTCGAATCACGTGTTTTTTTTTCAAGGCTGGACATCTATCTTCATTAAGATTTAAAATGCCTACCAACAGGCGGAATACAAATAAAGGCTCTTTTCGCTCATTGCATTTGTTTTTGCTGTGGCTGTGTGGCATTTCATTACCGCCAATATTTCCGCAGATATTCGTGTTATACAAGCTGTTACCTCTTTTATACCCCTCCTCGCAGTGTTATAAAGAGTCACGACTCGAGTCACTTCTTCTCAAAATGACAGTGACTCGAGAGAATTCAGGAGTAATTTCCCAATTGAAATAGTACAGTGACTCGAGTCAATGACTCGACTCGAGTCACTTAAAAGTTTGACCATTGGTGACTCGAGTCACAAATCTAGTGACTCGATTACAAGTCTGCCTCCTCGTGAGCAATTCACCAGCTCCATTCTTAGATAATGACCGAACACACACCCCTACGAAGATAGCGTTAAATTCTAAAACATTTAGGTGCTAGGTCCTGTGTTAGGTGAGGGGGGGGGGAGTTCGCCCAAGACAGTTGGGTTTTCCCCTGAGAATCCCCCTTCCCCGGTCTGAATCCCCTCCCCCCTGGTTCCGCTGCTGATAATGAATTATCGATGATAGGTCTGGTTATATCGTTTGGAAAGTATCAGCATTCAATCAAGTTATACGGATATCGAGTTAGGACGAAAATAATGAAAAGGTCCCGATACCGATATTGGACACCGATAATCTGTTCGGGATTGCCACTGTCAAGCCACTGTAATTGAATGAACAGTTGGCTCATAAGGAAGCTGCAGAAGCTTTAACTATCGAAAAACTTACAGTACTTATTTTGCATGAACAATCTAAAAGACCACACTTAAAAGGATGAATCTGGAACAGACGGATATAGGTCAAGTAGGGCAGGGGGAGGAGTACCTTCCGATTCTCAGCTATCTCACAATCTTTAATTACAGACCTTTACGGCGGGATCCAAGCAAAAAAAAAAATAGGTAGTTCGACATTCGACCTGGTGCAGAGGTTGGTGTAACTCCGTGGGTGGGCAATTCAGTCTTCAGAGGGACTTTTTTAGGGGCGGGTCGACATGTTAATATGTAGAAAGGTAACAGAAATTTTGTTCTCCAGCACTTCTAGGTGGCGAAAAAAATTCCCTGACCATCCCGGCTTCCACGCACGGTCATCCTAATTCTGGCTTGCTACGGGCCTTTGGCGCAATAAGTTCTCAGTTGCTTGAGACTCACTCCCTTCAGCATTCCAGTTGTCTCTTCCGTGAATCGCGTGACCCCATGCATGAGCGTTGAGTCAGCAGCTTTTCAAAAGTGAAGGGGTGGGGGAATTTGGGAAACTGCAGATGATCTTGACCAGAACTTCTTCAACCGCGAATCGCGAAGGCGATCCCTATCGAGGGATCCGTGAGCTCACGGATCCTGAAAAAATGGGGCCAGGTGATCTCTGGTGAAATCTGAGGCAATTCTTCATGATATTATTTCATTTAATGGCAACAACATTCACGTCCGCTCATTCCAACCATAGTATGGAATCAAACTGTTTTCCCAACTTGAAGGCTATGGCATGATCGGGGTTCTGGGAACTTGTACTGTGGAGAGGATAACCTCCCACTGACTTTCAAAAGTGAGAGGATACATATTAGTCGGTAGGAAGCTGTTCTCGATTGGGGGCTGAAATTAGTTGTTTAATTCAGGCCGCCGTCAGGCCTAGGGGTAGGGGTGTAAGGGAAAGGGCTCCCTCCCATTTGGAAACTTGAAATATTTGATGGTCCGGATGCAGTTTGGTGCAACATATATTGGGCAAATTTAAAATAAATTACTGGAATTTTTTGAAATTTGTAACAGAGGGAACAAATATAAAGGGTTTTCGTCCTTGAACTGAGAGCTATAGGGGCCGATTTAAGCATACTTGTCACGGTGCCCTCACCACATTTGTGACTGGGTACTTTAGCATCTCCCTACCCCTTCCCCTGCGATCTTACGCTTTATTGGGGAATGCCCCCTTCCGTGCCCCATGTAGCTGTTCAGCCTGAGTGACTCTCATGGTGACAAGTATGCGTATGATCTTGATGGCGGCGGTGCACCACCCGAAAGAGTAAATTGTGGGAGAGCAGGCGCGGTTTTACGGGGAGGGGGGGTTGGGGGCTCAAGCCCCCCCCCTCCCAATTTTCAGAGGTCGTGTTATGCTATATTTGCGTGTACTGAGAAAAACAAAATTGCCCAATACACTAGTGCACATCTTGGTCCAGTGGCTTTAGTTTGTCAAGGGAAACTGTCGTCTGTGTCTCGAAATCTTATATTAGGTTCACGATTTCATACAATGGAAGTTTGGTCAGATAAGTAACATAAGTAACATCTGTGATAGTATGTACGTACATGTAAATCAAGTTAACGGATTAATCATCTGTGGGAAGTTCAAAACGAGCCATTTCGTCGCTGATCTCGTCAAGCTATACTAGCAGTCCTTTTAAGTCAAATCTACAGGCCGAATCGGTATTCCCATTAATGTGAACAGGTCCAGTTGCTCGTATCTCTCAGTAACGTTTGCTACATTCTTCCAAATAAAAAAATACATGCGTTACATCTATGTCATGGTCAGGGGCGGTGCCACTCAGTGGTAAGGGAGGCCTATCCCCCTGTAATTTGCAGGAAAAGAGAAAAAGAGTAGGAAAAGAAGATGTAAAGGAGAAGAAAAGAGGAGGGCGGGGTAGGCCTATATCTGATCCATATAGTTAATCCAGAGCTTCCAAGAGGCCATATTCCGGTTTCTACCAGCCTTTAGATACGATTTTATTATGCACAAATGAAGCAAGGCAAATTTTCTTAATAGTTCGAGAATATTTCTGTGGACTCCACCCACGTATTTTGCGTAAAACTTTCCCCGACTAGAAGGCAGAAATGTGTCCAAAAGGGGACTTCAGGAGGTTTGTTGATACATACCCTTAGACAAAAAAGGCTCCTCTTTCACCTCTGTAACCAAAAATATTAAGAATGTTTGAACCCATATGATCGGGTCCAAAAATATCCCAAAGACAACTCCATTTCTGCATCTAAGCAACCTTCAAGTAACCAAAATTTCTCAAAAGGGGAGGGGGAACCCTCCCCTTAGACCTATCCCCTAGAACAGCCCTCTTTTACCCAACCAAAAATTAGAATTCACGAAGTTATGAACATTTTCCAGCCATATATCAGTCAAAACTTTCCCGAAGACCGCACTATTTTGCATCCTAGCAACCTTAAAGTAACCAAAATTTCTCACAGGAGAGGGGAACACCCCTCCCTTTAGACCTCTCCCCTAGGACCGCCCTCTTTCCCCCAACCAAAAATTAGAATTCACAAAATTATGAACATTTTCCAGCCATATATATCAGTCAAAAAATAACCCAAAGACCCCACCATTTTGCATCTTAGCAACCTTAAATTAGCAAAAATTTCTCAAAGGGAGGGGAACACCCTTCCCTTTAGACCTCTCCCCTAAGAAGGCCCTCTTTCCCCCAACCAAAAATTAGAATTCACAAAGTTATGAACATTTTCCAGTCATATAGTCAAAAAATTACCCAAAGAACGCACCTTTTTTTATCTTATACCTTAATTAATTAGCAAAAATTTCTCAGAGGAAGGGGACCCTCCCCTTAGACCTCCCCCACGACGGCGATCACTCAACCCATGTCCCCTATCAAAATAACCTCGCGCCGTTCCTGGTTATGGTACTGTTTTTATTATCATTGGTTTCAGCGTGCGCGTGGCCGATTTACATAGAAGAGAGAAAATTTTATGATTCTTCCGTTTCAAGCCCCCCTAAGCCCCCCCAAAAGCCCCCCCCCCTAAAAAAAAGAAAGTCGATCTAGAACCGCGCCTGTGGGAGAGTAAGCCAACTGCAAGTCAGTGACCAGGGAGTCTGTGGCAACTGAGAGCTCAGTCCACTAGTTAACACCTTCAGTCTCTATCCTACTGTTTCACTGGTAGCTTTTGAAGCTCACATTGAATCTTCACCGACCGTCACGTCGTCCGGGATGTGTTGGTCATGGTGTGAGGCCTTGTGCCAAAATTCGGGAGAAAATGTAGACGTCACATTCATCGGCATTTTTGTCACATGATTGCCATCTGCTGACATTGCCCTTCGGAGCGAGTTGTTGTGTACACTAGATTATCGATCTCGTTTCCCAGTTTCTGTATGGTATCTATATACCCACGGCTAATTGCGCATGTAATCTCACTCAATAACAACTATATACCGCGTACGCTAGTAGCACTGACACGTACTTGGACTACTAACTCTTAAAAATAAGTCTTTTGGCACAGCCATGGCAGAAGTAAGGTGAGGAAAATATGCATTCTGTAAGGAGTGAGCGCATATTGAAGTTGTAAACGAGCTGACAGCCTAAGCTTAGAGTTTCTCGATCAAAGTTAAATCATGATAGCCTAGGCCTATGTACAGGATGTTACAACAGTGATAGTTGCCTAGTACAGTAACTGTTAGTAGGCTATTGACCGATAAGGTATCATTAGGCCTAACCGATAATGTAGGTCTAGGCCACAGGCGCCCCTTAACATTGTATAGTATACCATATACTATGTATTATATAGATGGAAAGGTATGTCACAAATCTCCTAGCTGGAACAAACAACTCACGTTTCTGGCACAATTACTGCACTTTTCTCGCCAAATTTGTCTGTGTCGAGACTTTTGATCATAAGGTACCTCAAGGCAGCTCTTTTTCCCGAATAATTTCACTTGGCATTGTCTGAAGGATGAAATTTCGATGGAGTAACAGTATGAGGATGATGGCTGCTGACAGGAGAGCATTCAGCACTTCCACACTATATAATAAAATACTCCTAAAATATTCTCTAAATTTCTCTTTAGTAATAACTAAAGGTAGTAACTTCCATGGATTAAATACCATTTTTGTAATGTCCTGTGAATAGTGCCCACTGTATTGAGAGGTGAACTGTATGGTGAATCAGGGAGATGTTACTGCATCTCCCTGGGTGGGCTGCAATATCCCACAGTAGTGCACAGGCCATCTGGAAACTGCATAGCTGTGAAAGTTTGTTGTGAGCGTGGAGCATGGGGTTAGCTACATCAACAGGTATTGTGTAATGAGTGTAAATTATATGACCCCACATAACCGCTCAGCCTCTGGATATACAGCAGTACGTACAAACGTTACAATGTGGGCAAGGTTTGTTGTTGGATAATGAGCTGGTTCGATCAGAAAATTGTTTCACTTCTTTTTGGCCATACTTCCTGAGATTAGTGTTGATCTGCTGCAAGTTATTTGTGATTTATGTTTGGAGAGCAGAAAAGACCACAATGGGATTACATTGGTGTCATTTTGTGATGTCTTTTCAAATGCAATATTTCCCAAATTTCCTGTGTGTACTGAGCTGTGCTGTTTTATGTAATACTGTATATATTTTATGTTTTTAGGGACCTCATAAGTCTGCTTGGCAGACTTTTCTGTGTCATCCCTGCACATGTTTATGTCCTACATGCTGTTCCTAATTGTTTATTTTTTTTATGTTATTTTTCCTTGTTCCTTGTTGTTTTGTTGTGCAAAATAAATCAAATCAAATAAAATAAAGCTACAGTAAGGTCGACAAGGGAATGAAAGTCATTGAATACCATCCACCGCCTGCATGCTCTAAAACATGCCACTGAAAATTACCATTATTTGAAAAAAAAAAGCAGTGTACATTGGTTCAGTACTCAGGGTTCTCCACCAGTCTGTTTTCTGTCCGGGGGCTCTTGTGATCGCCGTCCTGGGGGAGGGGTCTAAGGGGAGGGGGTGTCCCCCTCCCCTTTTGAAAAATTTTGACAATTTAGGAGGGCTTAGATGGCAAATGGTGCAATCTACGGCATTGTTCTTAGCCTTCCCTACAGTATGTGTTCAAATCTGGGCATTTTGTGGTCATTTCTTTTGCAAATTACATTTTTTAAATATCTTTGACTTTACTTTTAGATCTGTAGCTCCGGTTTCCACTTGGATGAATTAAATAACGAAGTAGTTCACTTTAATGAAAATTTTGGGTGAAAATCAGGAAACCTAGGGGACAGTTCAATTGAATGGTTTCGTTTAGTGTATGAGTTTGATGGTAACGGATTTCTACTATGGAAACATATGAAAGAAATGCAGTAAGTGCATGTATTGAATGATATAAGAGCTCAGCTGGGTTTGCATCTCCGATGTTTTATTATACATTGCTTGTTATGAGTATTTGAATTCAAATATAAAAGGCAGTCAAATGACTAAGTTGTGGTGTTTGTGATTTAGTGTACAGACAACTTCTTGACCGGGCGGGCTAACTTTCTATGCGGGCGGCAAAGTTTTGTTCAGGCGCTAAAGTAGTGTAGCAGATTTTGTACGGGCGGAGCCCCCGGACAAAACAGCTAGTGGAGAACACTGGTACTGTGAGTGTAACTTTCGTTTTGAATCGTGTATACATGTACCACAACATAGTACAGTATTAGTTGTTTTGCCTATTGACCAGTGTTGCAAAATAATGTACAGTATAATGGAACAAAAGCCTCATATATGTGTTTTCTAAAATCACCCTGACACTATTCTTGTATGACTCATTCCCTGGGCCTAATGTTAATCATAGTCTACCCTCATACTGTAATACTCTAAATCATAGATCGAGTAGCCTAGCCTACAATATGTGTACCAATAATAGCGTGAAACCCCTTTTTGAGATACCTGTATGTGTTCTTCAGAACTTAGCAAATTGTACGTCAGTCAAGTCTCTTCCATAGACTCTTTTCCAAATTACAAAGGATTGTGGGATAGGTTTTTGGTGTGCATCATTTTTTGCCACAGCAAAATGCCATTGACAAAAACATCGCCTACCAGAACTTATCCCACAAGCCATTGCAATTGCTATTTGGAAAAGAGTCTATATTGAGTACAAAAACTAAGTCTTTTACTGTATACAGCATTGAAATAACCTCACAAATCATTTGAAGCTACTGTGTCGGTGAAGACATGTTTCATCCTACAATATTGGTACATTTACTGTACTGTAGGTTAGGGACGTACAGTAGGCTACTGTACATCGAATCTTCGAATAAGTTCGATGGTGATTAGGCCTATTCTTTAGGCCTAAGTCGATGTTAGGCCATACAGTAGCATACTGCCTAAGTTTTAAAAACTCTCATGTCTTTGTAGAGTAACAGCAGCTTGCTGTTCCAGGTTAGACCTGACATTTATCCAGCTCCAGGAAACTGGCCCGACTAATGCAGCGGTCAATCGTTATCTTCACCCTACCCCCCTCAAGCCTTCACTTCTTTTCACCTTTTATGGAAAAATAATTAGTCAAAGATTCACCGCTGTATTGAAAATTGTAAGGTGCAGATTCACCAATCACAATAAATCTTTTAGCTGAGGATTCACCAAGGCTTTTATTTCCTTTAGGTAGAGATTCACCTGTCTGCAAATGATTGTTAGTTCAAGATTCACCACCAAATGAACATTGGTTTGCAAAGCTTAAGACTAATTTTACACATGTTAATGAGAAAGATGACACATTTAAAGGACCTATTGCATCACCCCAAATATCTTTGGGACTGAGGGGTGGCATAAATGCATCATTGGTGGCTACACTTCCATTGACATATTGGGCAAATTCAAACTGTACCTTTAATGTACAGCAGCCATTCTGGTTATGTACATGGGGTAGTCCAAGTCGTGCACAAACCAACTCGATGGCAAACCAAGTCGTACCCAGTCCAAGTCGTTCAACATCCAAGTCCTCCCCAGCATAAAAGAAAAGTCATGACACAAGTGTTGTATTTCGACGACTCTCAAAATATGATACAAAACAGAGAGAGGAAAAGGTGGAGATCAGAAAAACAAAACAGAGTACCAGGGATAGCATAAAAAAGCCTTCAAAAAGCTTATATAATTCTGTCAAGGTTCCTACACTTTCTGGTGAATGAAATTCCAGACCTTTTCAAGACCTTTTCCAGACCTTTACATAGCTTTTCCAGACCCAAATTATCACCTGTGGTCCATACTATAGCTGACAAATTAACATACCCACAACGAGGCATAGGCCTGGGCATATGCTAGCCCTAAATTTATTTACCCAGTACTAACTTTGGTCTTATATCTAGCTACCAAAATAACCCCAACCACTGAAAATGACGTTTTGACCATGTGTGACAATCTGTTGTGATACCTCCACTTCTTATTCTGTTGTCCACAGCAAGCCAAAATGTGGATTTCATAGAAAGGGCCTTAGGCCCCACATGGGACCTTGGACCCAAAGATCCAGAAAAAATAAACAGGTCACTAATCAAGCATCCTTATGACAGGTGGTCAACTGTTTAACTCTGACTGAAGGAATTAGGGTCAACCATTTTGGAATATTTCACATAATGGATGCCAGGGCACATCTTGGACCTTGGGCCCAAAATGTCTGTACAACCTGAAGATACCACTAACCGAGTATCATTATGACAAACCATCAACATTTTACAAGAGAATCTGTTGTTGAAGAAATCCTTTGCAGCTTTTCATAAAATGGGGTCATTGGGCCCACATGGGACCTGGACCAAAATTTTGGAATACTACACAGATCACTATAACACCATTACAACATTATAATATCCCATCAACTCTCTTTAAATTTAAAAGGTGGAAAAGTTAATCCCTTTGCAAAATTTCACAAAATGGACCCTTCGTCCCATCTTTGGCCTTAGGCCCCAAATTTCTGAACACCCTGCAGGTACGGTACCGCTTACGGAGTATCATTATGCCAATTAAAACTATCAACATTGTACAAGAGAATATCTGCAAGAGAAGCATTGTGTAAAATTTCATAAAATGGGCCATAGGGCCCGCATGGGACCGTAGACCAATATTTTCTGAACACCTTACATGGCCCACCACCCAAGGGACACTATGTGCAAGTTTCATCGAGATCCCTTGAAAGATGTGTAAATAACAGCCACTTTTGCCAATGTCAACAGACAGACCGATAGAGATCAATATGTACAGGTCTGTGATCACAACTACACCAGCTTTGCTGGTATGCGACAAAAATTCAAACCATTCACCCCATAAACCTAACTGTCACAAGCTAGAAAGAAGTGAGGTTATCAATAATTATTGTAATATTTTTTAAAATCGATGATGATAAGTAATTTCTAAGTTTCTTTAACCCTGGAAATGTTGTCCAAAATCTGTGCCTGCGATCCCTCCGAGTCCTTTGATATTTCAATTCAAGATACTGTACTAGTACACCAATACTGTGTAGATGTTTCAGTCTCAGGGTAGCCAACTCAAACGTAAAAGTGAATGCCAGCCAAAATTATCCAGATGGCATTCATTTCGTAAAATAGTTTCAACACATGTGTAAAATACTTTAACTAAGCCCTGTTTAATGGTTTCGAAAAATTTTCTTGCATAATTTTCCCGTACGATACTTTTTTCTTCAGAGTTACTTGCTTTGGCTGCTATCCTAACAGGTTTACATATGGAGATATATCAGGCCTACAGTAGCTTAGTCTCGTGTTTCAAAGTAAGACTGAGTGACAGGCTGTGGCAGTTTTGGTTAATACATGGCTTGGAACGTGCAGCAGAGCTAGCATATGATCGTGACATATGCAAAGTGAAATTAACGTCAGGAATTTACGGCATAATCTCTAATTTTATAGAACCAGTTCAGCCTTCATTCACTTACTTCCTTGACCACTGCAATAATTTACCGCAAGAAAAATAGTGAACAATATGATGAAGAAAATTTCCAGACCTATAGTAGGCAAATTCAAGGACTTTCCAGGCATGGAATACCCCCTTTTGATTTTCCCGACTTTTCCCGAATTCCCGACCTCGTGGGAACCCTGTTCTGTAAACGTTGCGAGGGGATTCCTGGGGCCAACTTGGCTTCGTATTGAGTTTGACAAAATGGAGACGACTTGGTCCGAAAGCATGTACAGTTGTAAACAGACCTGTGCAAATACCATGCATTCGTTGGGTAGAGTTTGGCCCGTTTTGTCTTCACATAATATTTGTGACGCTACGCACGTTCCATGTGTATTACAGTAGGTGTACTCACGTATGTACATTTGGCTTTAATACTTGCGGAGACCAAAGCATGCGGTCAATTTTCCACATTTCAAAACAGAATTTTCCCGACATGGTGAAAATTATGTGCAGACTTACGACGCAATTTCGACCATCAAAAGCTATTGTTCGACGCATTTTCACCATAATTACGGAAATCGTTCGTTGAAGATTCGATGCTTCCAGAATTTTTTATAGGTAAAGTTTCACTCTGCCCTGGAAAATATTTAGGTCGAGTTTCACCGTTTTTAAGTTTTTGAGACTTGAAGACTCAACGTCGACTCGACGTCGAATCTGCAACGAGCCTTGAGGGGGGTTAGGTGAAGATAACAATTGACGGCTGCATAAAAACCAATTGGTTCGAACTGGGCCTTAAAACCTCATCTGCCTCTAACTCACTCCAGGAAACCCTAGCCAGTTGAGTTGACTCACACACTGGAAGTACTTGCAAAGGCAAAACAGCCAGTTGCTTGGATGAGGTGAAAATAGAAGCTGCAGGCTCCCTGCAGATAGATAGAATATGAAATTGTCATAGCAACCCCAGTGAGGAGTGCTTAATTTGACCAGACGAGAAAAAAAGCTCGTCCCTCTCTGAGTCTCCTCATCAAAGTTGATCACTGCCTGCTTACATTGAGCATGCAGAACCAGTTTTGTTTACCATCCTGCCTAATCCACCATTTTATTGTTTGCAACGTGAGTGGAATAGATCCCGTGGTTTAGCAATAATACTGTACAGTACAGCGATGGGGATGGAAATGCAATACCACTCTTCTAGGCAATAGAGAGTGAGGTTTGGAAATCAAGATTTTAGGTGTCTTCAATTCAGCATGTTGGCCTATTAAGGAAAAGTGAGAGAAAAAGGACTTCCTTAGCAATAACCTCTACAAGTATTAGAAAAGTTCAGTTGTAATGGATTTGTTGCAAATGTTGCTGTAGAAAATCAGTGACAAGAGTTTTTGTGGTTTTCAGAAGGTCAGTAATATCATGACATATGAAAAGTGCTTAGCACCACTTACAATACCTGCAGCTAACGTGTGCCCACTGTACTTTTCATTTTCATTTAAGAAACAGAATTTAACTAGACAACTACAAAAAATATCACAAGGAACTGAACAAATAGTTACAAAAGTCATAAAACTACTGTACAGTACCAACAATTCAAGCCGGGTACAGTATTGGTACCAGGATGTTTTGACCAGTAGCGGAGACATGTCACGAGAGGACCCATTGCATGGCCATATGTTGCACCTCTGCTGCTCTCTCCACATGTCCCCAGAGTTGTTATCTGTATTTTAATCTCTTGAGCAAACAAGCTTCCAAGGCACTATTGACCACAACTGTCTTATCAACCAGTAGAACTACTTGGCTTGCAAGGTGTTCTATAGAGACTATTGTTTGAAATTAGACATGCACCACTGCACAACCTTTTCAGTGCAGAAAAGAGGGGAGAGCTAGGTGTGAGAGGCTGACTCATACTCTAATAAACTAAGTCAGAAAACCCACCCAGACAGGCACACGACAGGATTTTGAGTTCTCAGAAGGTGCATCATATTAGTAACATTCAGCAAAATTAGCAGCATGAACATTTGACTCTTGACTGGTAGCTCTAAGCCTAATGTTAGGCCTAACCTTGGGCTTACCTGAGTTAAATCTCACATCCATGTTCACAAATCTGCCCTCCTATAAGTCCAGGCTGAGACAAAGTTTATGTGCACATCAAGTACTTCAAATAATTGGACATTGTTACCATAGCCTACAACAATATGTAAAAGTTTTTTTACTCAGGCCTACTGTAAGTTAGTCATCGTCATTTGGGTTTAGCCTCGGCCTATTAGCCCTTATAAGAGCCATAGCCCCATCTCATCAGAAAAGTGAATTTGTCATCCATAACAAGTGTAATACAAGCTCCAGTTTGAAAATCACAGTATGGTACTGTAAGTACACCAGTTTCATTGTACATAGCCTACAATAGTTGTGAACCATTAAATGTGTGTCATATTTTTGGTATAGGGCCTAGAATGATCACAAGCTTGGAAAGCATGTGACATAAGTAAGTGGGGGGGGGGGGGGGATTACAGTAAACTCTGCCCTGAATGGTGCTGTATAGAGTTTAGGGTACATATACACAGTCTGATAACAAGGTTTCCCCTGGGTTTTAGAGAGTGTGAGGTAGTATCAGTTGATTGGGGTAATGTAATGTCAGCTTTGGCACCATCAGTGAGTGAGAACTATCAATACTTCCATAGCTAGTAGAGTACATGTGACAAGTATAGCAAATTTTTGTGAGGTAGGTGGCCAAAAACTGTGAGGTGGCTGCCTCACAAAAGGAAACCCTGGATAAGCTATCTTGTACATGTGCACCTGCAGTATTATTCCATCAGTAAACAACACAGATGATGCTTAAAGAATGGTGTTCGAATTGGCCTAGGGTAGGGGTGGGATAGGAGGAGTTGTACAGGTGGAACTGACAGGTCAAAGCACATAACAGTACGAACTCTTGCACTGTTTGTGCATATTGCAGGTATCAGTGTGTATGTATACCATGTACTATAAGGTTTATACTGTACTGTGCTGTACTGTATGTTTCTTACTGTAGCTCTTCTGACAGAACTGTTTTACCTACTGTAAACTAACATCAGTATTGTTTTTTTTTTTTTTTTTTTATAGTCCACAGTTTTCAAGAGGTGAAGGCACTCTTACGGTCCCAGTGTCTCTCCATGCTAAAAATCGTGCCAGATTATGTGAACGCTTGCGAGAGAAGGAGGGAGTACCAAACGGAGCTATTGTGTTTTTGAAAGGTGGGGAGCAGGAGACTCGATTTGACTCAGATTTTGAGCCAGTCTTCAGACAAGTGAGCAAGAATTATCTTTTCTTTTTAAAGTGATGTTAAATCTTCAGTTGGAATAATTGTTCAAATAAGGAGCTGGTCCGACATACAAAATACAGTAAGTACTGTATTGTTCATGTGTGTGGTGATGGGTTACTGTACTTTCTACCCATCAGAAGCCAAAAGGATGGCCAAAATACCAAATGTTATATAAAAACCCTTCTCCCTTTTAAATAATTACCACCAAAAGCATAAAAATGACCCCTGTGAACCCCAAAATAACCTCTGTAAACTTTTAATGCCAGGAGGGGGAAGGGGAGGGGAATTTTTCCAAAGTCATTTGAGAAGAGCCCATTTGAAAAAAGTTTACAGTAAATGCAATTTCTACCATGAGGTGATCATTACTACTGCACATGCATGACTTGTGTATATCAGAGACAAGTTGCACTGTACAGTAGTTTTCATGGTAAATAGCTATGACAAGAAAAATGGAAATGCACTGATTGTTTTAATAAGTACTGTACTGCAGCAGGGATGTAGCTATGGTGGGCGGCGCTGGGCGGTGACACCCAGCACTCGATATTCCCACCCGGCACTCCAGGCAAACACATGTCTCCCTGCCTACCTAGACCTAAAACTAGCCCTAAATTTACTCCCTAAAGTAAAATGTGGGAAAAATGAAAAATGAATGGCTGAAAAATGGGGTAGATGCCATGGGGTGGGGTGAGGTGCTTTCCCCAGATCAGACAATTACCCAGCACTCAAATTTGGCTAGCTACATCCCTGTACTGCAGTAATTCAGCCAGCAAATGTTCAAGGTAGGCACTCATCACCCCAACACATTAAGTTTGGGGGTAACTGAAATTCAGTATTGGTGACTGAACTTTGACTGCAAAAAAGTGGATTGATTTAAACTATGCCTTATGATATAAACCATTGTGATTGGTGAATGACAGATCAATGAAATTTGGGTATACAGTTATTTTTTCTCAGAAGAGTTCTTAAAGATGTTTTGGAAATGTATTGCCACCTAGAAAAGCTTACGGGGCCATTTTGGGACCAAGGGTGGCTACTATTATAATGGTTTTGTTGGCAATTAATATTTAGGAGGTGAGGAAGGCAACTTTCGTCAACTTTTATTTTGTGTCACCCTCAGTGCCTTTCTGGGGCCAATTTAGGCCACTGTTGGAGAGAGTCATAACCTTTCACTCTCCCCCCCCCCCCCATCTGTAATTTAAACGCTAAATGAAATGTGAGATTCATATGGCCGTGCTAAGATTGCAAGAGGAGGTGATATTGAAATCACACACTGAGTGTGTCCTCAGTAGAATTTGGCCTTGGGCAATTTAACTAAAGGCATTTGACTACAGAAGGAAGTTGTTTACATGAAGACAGTTAGTAAAAGCAGCCGAAAGTCAATTAAGCTGGGAGAAAAAAAGAGGAAGAGGAAATTGGCCCATTAGCCCACTGTTCAAATTGGACTGCCAATACAGTGAAAATTTTCCTTGTCTTCATGCAGCATTTTGAGAACAGTTTGCATACATTTTTGTATCTGAAGGACTGGAAATTTGTATGCTAACCTAATACGTAAATGGTATAGCTATATTAAACTATTTCAACATGTAACATGACTTTTTCACATTACATCTGGTTGGTCCAAAGATTTGTGAAACCCTAGTAAATGCTTAGTTTGGAGGTACTTTCATATTCAACAAAATATAGTGTTTATTTTGGACCAGTTATCCTGAAGTTACTGTACATAGCTCACACACAGGGATGTAGCTACAGTAGCCAAATTTGAGTGCCGGGTAATTGTCCTATCTAGGGAAAGCACTTCACGCCACCCATGGCATCTACCTAATTTTTCAGCCATTTATTTTTCATTTTTCCCTCACTTTACTTTAGGGATTAAATTTCGGGCTAGTTTTAGGTCTCGGTAGGCAGATTTGTGGTGGGCGGGGAGACGTGTGTTGTCTGGAGTGCTGGGCGGGAATATCGAGTGCTGGGTGTCACCGCCCAGCAACGCCCACTGTAGCTACATCCCTCCTCACACATGTGATATGTGATATTAAAGTTGCACATTACCCTAATTTCTAGTCATGTTGCTAATCTTTTACTCTCCAGGAATCTTACTTTCACTGGACATTTGGAGTAATAGAAAGTGATTTTCTTGGTGCAGTATCAGTAAATACTGGAACATCTATTCTTTTCTGTCCTAAACTTTCGGAGGAGTATGCAGTATGGCTTGGGACGTAAGTTTGCTTCACTTTCAATCCATTTTGTGCTTAAAAACACAGAAAATTGAGCAAAGCCTAACATGTATGGATACTGTAGCTGATCTGGGCATGAAGTAACCAAAGAAGCCGAAGGCCGTGGCCTTCGGGTCCCTTCAGTTGCTCAGAAGCCTCTCAAAGTAACCTAAACCAAAGGCCATTTACAGTGGACATGTAGTGACCTTGATGCCCCTCTGTATAATTCTTACTTGTATCATCTAGTTTCATGTTGTAGCCATGATTTTCCTCTTACTTGGCTTCAGTACCTTGACAAATTTCTGCCAACAGGCTACCATTGTAGGTTGTGCCTTTTCCAGTTTTTATTTCAAGCCTGGGTTGATATTAACATGTAATAAAGCAACAAAGCCTAAACACATTACAATAACAAGATCAATTTAAACCTGTTATTGTAATGGGTATTGAAACAAGGCATGGCTGAGGTAGCTGCAGCTTACTTACTTTAACATGATGCCGTAAGACTTGTTGAGATTAAGGGAGGAATGAAAAAAAAAAAAAAAAACATGAAAAAAAAACATGATTAGTGAATTAGAGCCATTTAGAGGGAGAAGATGTACCCTTTATAAAAGTCAATCAAGTGAATCTTTTTCTGACCAATAGGGAACATGCCATGAAAATGCCCATAAGCTTACAATCCCAAGTAGTCCCGCACAGCTCGGGAAAGTTTTATTAGTGATGGTCAGTAACTTTCACATTTTGCGGTTTTAGTCCAGCGAGTTGCATATGGCAAGCGAAATGTCCAATAATTAGAAAAACCAAGTTTATCGGTCGAAAAACCAAGTTTATCGGTTGAAAAACCAGGTTTATCGGTCGAAAAACCAAGTTTATCGGTCGAAAAACCAAGTTTATCGGTCGAAAAACCAAGTTTATCTATCAAAAACCATGTTTTTCGCAGATAAACTCGGTCTTTCGACCGAAAATCTTGGTTTTTCGACCGATAAACTTGGTTTTTCGACCGAAAAACATGGTTTTTCGACCGATAAACTTGGTTTATCGACCGAAAAACATGGTTTTTCGATCGATAAACCTGGTTTTTCAATCGATAAACTTGGTTTTTCGACCGATAAACTTGGTTTTTCTAATTATTGGACAAACAACTTGTTATTTCGGTCGAAAAACTTGGTTTTTCGAATTACTGGACAAACTGTATCGCAAGATTATCGGTCGAAAAACCAAGTTTATCGATCGAAAAACCAAGTTTATCGGTCGAAAAACCAAGTTTATCGGTCGAAAAACCAAGTTTATCGGTCGAAAAACCAAGATTATCGGTCGAAAAACCAAGTTTATCGGTCGAAAAACCAAGTTTATCGGTTCGAAAAACCAAGCTTTCAACGCCAAACGTCCAATAACTAGAAAAACCAAGTTTATCGGTAGAAAAACCAAGTTTTTCGGTCGAAAAACCAAGTTTATCGATTATTTCGAAAAACTTGGTTTTTCGATTGCCATGGTGATTTGCCGGTACTACTTTCCGCGACCACGACATGCTAGATGGCGGCTAAATTGATGGGCCTATATGTATTATGTAACAACATTTACAACAAATCAATGTTGGTCAATGCTTTTGTTTTTGTTACAACATTTGTCAGACAAAGCAACAAAAAGTCTTCATAGATATTTGTTATAGTCACCTGTCCACAAGTTTTTGGGAACACCCCCTTTTGACTTGGACACATCCATTATTACCATGAGGTGGATTATTCAATTATTTCAAGGGACTCAAGTTTAAGCAAACATGTAATTTTTCTGTAATTAGTGCAGATTTTAATAAATTTCCAAATACGATCGTTTACAATAAATCAATGTTTGTCAGTTTTTTTTTTTTTTTTTGTTACAACATTTGTCAGACAAAGCAGCTAAAAGTCTTCATAGATACTTGTTTTAGTCACCTGTCCACAAGTTTTTGGATACACCCCTTTTGACTTGGACACATCCATTATTGCTATGGGGTTTAGTTTGTCATGATTACAAGCCATTTGCAAGGTTTTCACAGTTAAACCTCTCGTGACCTCAAATGACCTTTGACAAGACAGTATGCGTCCAACTGGGCTAGTAGTGCTAGTAGTACAGTAGTACTGTACGGGCCCGCGCTGGTGCTAGCTAGCTGTACCACTACCAGGATCTAAGTTAACTACGAGCGACCCAAATCCCAAGTCCCTTGAAATAATTGAATAATCCACCTCATGGTAATAATGGATGTGTCCAAGTCAAAAGGGGGTGTTCCATAATACTTGTTGACAGGTGACTATAACAAATATCTATGAAGACTTTTTGTTGCTTTGTCTGACAAATGTTGTAACAAAAACAAAAGCATTGACCAACATTGATTTGTTGTAAATGTTGTTACATAATACATATAGGCCCATCAATTTAGCCGCCATCTAGCATGTCGTGGTCGCGGAAAGTAGTACCGGCAAATCACCATGGCAATCGAAAAACCAAGTTTTTCGAAATAATCGATAAACTTGGTTTTTCGACCGAAAAACTTGGTTTTTCTACCGATAAACTTGGTTTTCTAGTTATTGGACGTTTGGCGTTGAAAGCTTGGTTTTTCGACCGATAATCTTGGTTTTTCGACCGATAAACTTGGTTTTTCGACCGATAAACTTGGTTTATCGACCGAAAAACATGGTTTTTCGACCGATAAACTTGGTTTCTACCGATAAACTTGGTTTTTCTAGTTATTGGACGTGAAAGCTTGGTTTTTTCGACCAATAATCTTGGTTTTTCGACCGATAAACTTGGTTTTTCGACCGACTTGGTTTTTCGACCGATAATCTTGGTTTTTCGACCGATAAACTTGGTTTTTCGACCGATAAACTTGGTTTTTCGACCGATAAACTTGGTTTTTCGACCGATAAACTTGGTTTTTCGACCGATAAACTTGGTTTTTCGATCGATAAACTTGGATTTTCTAATTATTGGACATTCCGTTAAGAAAAACCAAGTTTATCTTTCGATATACCAGATAAATCGAAAAACTTGGATTTTCGACTGAAAATCTAAGTTTTTCGACCGATAAGCCAAGTTATTTTGAAAATCTAGGTTTTTCAACCGATATACCAAGATTTGGAGATAAACTTGGTTTTTCGATCGATAAACCTGGTTTTTCGACCGATAAACTTGGTTTTTCGACCGATAAACTTGGTTTTTCGATCGATAAACTTGGTTTTTCTAATTATTGGACATTTCGCTTGCCATAGTTGCATCTTCACAACCGTGCTCAATCCTGACATATGATCCGGCCAAGCCCTGGTACAGTAGCCACTGGAACTACAAGTTTATTAAGCATGATTGACTGTGGTCAGCTTCTACAAAAATTTTGGCGAAAAGGACTTTCATGTCATGAGTTCTAGTGGCTGAAATTCTTGTCAATTTATTTTAGAATCAAGGACTTTACTATTGTATTTTCATTCTTTTGTGTGAGTATCATTCAAATTGGAGATTTTGGATATACTGTAGGGTACAAAGATGCATATACTGTTTAATACAGTAGGTGTTGTAAAACCAGTCAAGTGAGTCATAAGTTTAGAGACACACCATTGTCTTTCATAAAACTTCCTGCAGTGTGCATCCTTTGTCCTTTCTTATTGTCACTCCATATACCAGTGATGTAAATTTTAAACTGCATAATCCTCACCTCATGCATTGTGAGAAGACAGAGGCAGGAACTTGGCTTTCAGTTTTATTTTCCTGTTTTGTAATTGTGTCTTTATTTTGATGTTATGCTGCAAAGTGAAAGTTCAGACAGTCACATGGGCAAAGTGGTTTAACATGTGATAGATCAGATTTCCTCTGGATCCTTCATTGAAGTGTGTGCAGACCAGGCTTTGACAAATTCTGACTTAAGTACTTTCTCGTAAGGCTACGTTTTTTATTTTCTAAACCCACTTACCCAGATGAATATTGACTTACCCGATCCAAACTACCATGGTAAGATTGAAAGACTCTTATTGCCATGTTGCTTCACACCCCAAGAAAATGATTTAGGCCACTGTATGGTGGATTTTGTGATTGCAGATAGGTTTTGCTAACATGTTTTTGAATGTTTATTTGTAAGGCAAGGGTTTGAGCACTTGCTCAAGGGATTTTTTGATTGCCCCATGGGCTGGGGATTTATCAGGCTGTGAATTTATCAAAGCCTACAGTAGTGTGAACATTTGTTGCAAAACTTGGGATGGTTTTATGAAAAAGGTCATGGCAGGTCTTGTTCAGCAGAAGATAAGTTGGGAATTGTCTTTGCACTCAAGTTGCAAGTTAGTTAAAGTGGGTATGACACGGCCAAAGTACGTTTCTCAGTAAATGTTCTTTGGATACAGCTTGAAATAAAGCGAATGTTTTCCCGACTAAACTACGTCCATAAACACAGTAATACGACCTTGTGAATTCCCAATTACAGGCCAGAATCAGCCCATCTGAAATCCGAAAGCGAAAAAAACGTTTGTGAGCGCCTCTCGAGATCGTGATGTCATTGGAGGCACGCTTAGTAACACTATACCAGGCAGCTCACCCATCGTTCTACACATCGAATCATGTGCATGCTAACGCGTGTTAGCGGGTACATCATTGCAAACACCTGTGCTACGATACTACAGCAGCGCGCGTGACCAGTGACCACATTGTGAACTATGCGTCGTTGCGCGGTGACTGCTTACCGTTCGCAACGGTACTGAACAGCCCACTGAGTAAAGGCGCGCTTGGACTGTCCATACATGT
Source organism: Holothuria leucospilota (assembly GCA_029531755.1). NCBI lineage: Eukaryota > Metazoa > Echinodermata > Holothuroidea > Aspidochirotida > Holothuriidae > Holothuria > Holothuria leucospilota. Next base: position 19,127,501 of record CM055965.1, read on the forward strand.
TCATTGCTGTCCTGTAGAGCACGCCCGAACCGCGTCCTTTTTGCACAAAAACAAAGCTGTTCATTATATGCAGGGAAGCTAAAACACGGGCGCATATGCACGCTAACATATTGGCCAATGATATGCTTTGAAGCCCCAACATGGTCCTCGCTTTGTGCTCTGTATGTTGGGCGGGTATTGTGACGTAATCCTTTTTATGAAGTTGCTAAGATATGATAACTTTATCAAGCGTTATATTAGTTCCACATCTAGATGCGCGTCCTTAATAGCGCAGTGTTTGTGCCTCCAATTGCGTCATAAAATTCATGTGACCTGTTGCGGCATTTTTCGAAATTGGATTTTGAACGTTTTTCTTCAAATTTCATTTATGACGAATGGTACCGGTTTTAGCTGTGTGTGAGATTATATTTATAGAATACTTTATTCAATGTTGCAATACACAAAAGTTGTTTTGGCCGTGTCATGCCCACTTTAAGGTGCTTAACTGCAAAAAAGTGGAAAAAAGGCATGGGTTAATGGGTAAAATTAATTAAAGGGGAGAAGGGTTGGGCTGGGGCTTGATTTCTGGTAAGGTCATTATAGTAAGTGGCAAAATATGTACAGTAAGGCTACTTCTAACAGTGCTCCATGATTTACCAACTGCACTAACCTATAAAAATGGAAATTTGGTCAAATGTTATGTACGTAATGTAGGTTAGTTGTAAAAAGTTACATTGGTAATATTTCAATATAGTAGGCTACCTCCCTATTCTAGTGTGCTGCAGTGATGGAAAATAAATTATCCAAATGGAAAGAAAATGTTAGAACAACATTCAAGACAGATGTTGGCAAAGGTCGTACAGTATGTACATGAATAAACTTTCATGGACAGTCTCTGCAGTGAGCTTTATACAGTATAAGGACTTGCCCACCTACTGTACATTCCCAACCATTACTGTACAGTACTTGAGTAAGTGTATCTTCTGTAATTGTAAAAGTTATTAAATAATCAATGGATCATCTGTCTGCTAGGGGCAATGGCTCTTGAAACTACAGGTGGTGAGAAAAGACCAAATTGGTGGAAACATGGCTGTACAGTAGGTACATTCTCAAGTGCAAAAGTTACGTGTACAAGAAAATGAAATGGGACCAAACTTGGCAGATTTATCAGATGTTCTGATACAGAGCTGGGGTGACTGGTTATCTTCTTAAAAAAATGAAGCTAAAATATGAACTTCTGTACATCTTACTCAAAGTTTATTTAAAGTTAGGTCTTTCTTAATTTCTTTTCCAGAATTAAACCAAAAGAATACTTCCAAAAGAGGTATGGAGTGGATGAAGTATATTACACAAATGAGGTGAGCTTTAGACGAAAAGAGATGAACATGGAACGACCAAAGAGTCAGGACATGAATCACAAAAATGAAATGTGCAAACCTGTATTCACAGATATATGCCGTGAAAGTGACAATGAAAAACTTGTTTTTGATTTTGTATTCTTTTTGAAAACATTCGATTGATATAAAAGGCAATTTCATTTTTACACCAATAACAATTGAAGCTGTTTTTACATGAACAACTAAAAGACAGATACTCATCACCTCACGTATGACTTTTACTTGGGGTAAGCAAAAGTCTCAATTTGGTGACTGCTTTGTAATCAACATCAGAGTTACAAAATTCAAAAGATGCAGAGTAGCTCGTATTGCACATAAGGTACAAAGAGTGTTTTGATTACACATTAGGGTCTTTTATGCTCACCAGGAGATGGTCTTAAGCAATAAACTATGTGTCTGCACAAGGAGAAGCGTAAGACAGTTGTGGGTGGGGCTACAGAAAAACTAAATAGTTGCAAGAATTGGAACTGTCTGTGGTAAGGAGATTTTCCCTTTAGCAATAGACTAGTCATGTGAACATATTTGCAGGAGACCATCCGCCTAAGCTAAAATGCTGTGAACTAAAACACATTTTAACAATGAACCCCTGTGCATGTGTACACCACTCTTTAAAACAACAGTCTTTGATTAACAAATACTGTCTGTTTGTTGTGTGTAACCTTTTAAGAATTGTGTCATTCTTTTGTCAGTTTGCTGATTTACATAGTCTCATGTCAAGCAATTTTAGTATCACAAGGTCCAAGTCCTTTCCTATTTACTTTTCAGATTGCAGCTTGGATTGAGACTCAGAAGCCTCCCATGATCTTGACTCTGGTAAGTACAGTCATAAGGGATGAAGTAGTGTGAGAAAATTGGTTAGTAATATTTCTCAATCAGTGTTTGGATTGGTTTGCTGTTTTTCGATTCTGATGAACAGATAATGAAATTGACAGGTAAGCCGCCATACACCTGTTGGCAAAGTATGAGGAAATACAGGCCTGAAGAAGACTGGTTTAAGAGGGGCAAGGTTCAGATCTAAGGTTCACTACATTGAAGGTTTACCAGACCAAAGATCCTGACTTAAAACTTGAGCCTAATCAAGCATGATTCCAACCCAAACCCAAATGATCCCAGAGGAGGCTTATCCTTATCCTAATCCTAAACCTAACTTTGTATCTGACTGGAATTGTAACCCTATCACTGACCTACCTAAGTAGATTTTTGGCCGAGTGGACCTTCAGTGTTGTGAACCTGTGATCTAATTAACCTTCAGTTTGGTGGACATTCCCCGTCAGAAACCTGCACTATGTTTTTTTTTTCTTTTTTTTTTTCCATTTTAATTATCTGCTGTTGTGTTTACATCCTCACCAAATGGACGTACTTACTTGCCTCAGTTGAAAGCTTGAGAAACAGATCTCCACTCATCACACAAAAATCAGATGCTATAATAATTACATAGCATGTCATTTTTCTGTGCACTATTCACAATCTACACCTGAAAGTAAAAGTGAAAATGATTTTTTTTTTTATTTCCAGAGGGGTCTGAATACTGACAGTGGCAAGTACTCAGAAGAAGGAACATTCACTGGCATTGAGAAGTAAGATTCTGCATTTTTAAATTCTGTATGTCTACCTTATATAGGTATGCCATTTTCACAGTCAGCTGATGATAAAGTTGGCATTTATTGAAGGAAAATATGCCACTTACAGTCACCCCCCTCAGGGAGACCCAGGGTTCCTATAAAGAAGGGGCTAAAATGATTGTATAGTGATCGGTGTCCAGAGGAGGGGCCTGTGCAAACTTTTTATGACGTTCAAGGTTTTTTATGCAGATTGGCGCTGTATTGTACTGTGGGATGCACAGAATACATAGCTTACCTTGAGAATGTTTTTAAAGAGATACAAATTTTTTGACCCACCTTTGATCTGCCAGCCAGATGAGCAATTCTAAATTCCAGGAATTGTTCACACAAACCTCCCAGCCAGACAAGCAATTCTAAATTCCAGGAATTGTTCACACAAGTTAGTGACATCAGTAGGTGGTCACTGTATTCTAAAATTTATATTAAAGTTGTAGAATTTGGTGGGTTTTTACAATATTAGTAGTGTCAGTACTACAAGTACAGGTGAAAGAGCCAGTCTCTCTCTCATTGTTGGCTCTGCAATAAAGGGAAATATTGTGTTTGTAGAACTGAGAAATTTTTGCACCGTGAAAACCATGCTTGATAGATATAGAATGATGTGTAATTCAGAATAATGTAGTGAGGTAACTTCTCCACCCCTTCTTGTCACCCTTTCACTACTCCCTCCCCTCATCCTCTTCTTTCAAAGGCAGCACAAACACCAGAAAAGGCTATCCCGTGCTGTTCAACTAGGGCTATGATAAAAATGTAAACTAACTATAACGATTCAGATCAAGGGCCACGAGCTAGTTTTTGAAGCTGTCCACTGATGAGGCACAGTTAACCTGTTCAGGTAACAGGTTCCAGCAGGGGATATTCGGTGGATAGAGAGATTTCTGATAACAAAGCTTGTTTGTGGAGGGATGATGGTATAGGTATCTACCACTAGTTCGACGGGTAGTCCTCCTGTTGCTACACATTTCTCTCAGCCATTTTAAACGTCTTATTATTTTAATAATAAGTAACTTTCAACTTGTTTTTCCATATTGCTATAAATTTGCAGCTGTTGTGTCCATGCGTGCTCTCTGAAAAGTTTGTAATATGTTGTGAAGAAATTAAGGTTTATTTTGAAGAAACTTCTTGTTATTATGTTCTTTCATATGAGTGTATGTTTAACCTTTAAAGGTCGTGTGACATGCCACCAAAAAGACCTGTTTCACTTGTCAGTTAAAGAATTAAGTCCTCCAATCAAAGATCTGTTGGAATTACTTCAATATCTTCTACCGTTCTCAAAATATACAAAAGTTTGATGGTTTCTGAAGAAAGTAATTACCTATGCAAAAATAATGATGTGGATAGTTGCACAGTGTTATGATTTCTTTTGTTAACCCTTTATAAATTATCTGTTAATTACTGACCATACAGATTACAGTTTGATGAGTGATATCAATATTATTTCATGGAAAAAAATTTAACTTTTATAATAAACCCCTCAAGGAATAACAATGCTACCCAGTGTCCTTGAAATTAATGGTGAAAAAATAAAAGCTAACATGTGCCATATATGGTATGTCCCTCTTTCGATGTCACATATTTGCATATTTAGCTCATGTTATTCTTGATACAAGTGTGAAATAGAAATTTCCCTGTAAAATGGTCAATATTTGATGGATTTTAATGGAAATTGCGGCTATTTTCTGGATTTTTAATGCTTTTTACATCAAATAGCCAATTATGCTATTTTTTATGTCACACAACCTTTAAGCAAAAGCATGCATTTGTAAAGCATTACATAAACATTCACACACAGCTGCATCTTTCTTGTATTGCAGATACACTGTCAACAACTCACTCCTCCACCCTGAAATAGCAGAATGGTGAGTTGGATGTAGATCCATTTCACGTGACGTAATGTTTTGTTTAAGCAGTGACATGTGAAGACATACATGGAAAAACGTTTTGCATGGGACACCAATGCATGTGCAGTGTTCTCCTCTGATTTAATTTTTGTCTGGGTGCTCTGAAGGTTGAAGGTTAACAGTGATCGCCGTCTTTAAAGAGAGGGGATGCTCTCTTTGAAAAATGTTTGCTAAAATAGATGATAAATTTAATTATGGCCTTCTTTGATGACAAAGTACATTTCTGATTATCATTACTGAATGTACACACTGAAATCATTGCTTTTTGCTCTGTTTTAAGGTTTTGAAGTGATAATTTCTGTCTGGGTGGCTCAATTTTTTGTCCGGGTAGTACATTTTTTGTCCGGGTGCTGAGCACTCTCTGCAAATTTTGTCCAGGTGCAGCACCCTAACAAAACAACCAGTGGAGAACACTGCATGTGTAGTAGCATGCATGTAGCATGCATACACATGTTGTATGCAAATCGGTAGCACCACCCCCTGACTTTGATTGCTTGGTCACTTTGTTACGCATGTACTTCACTACCCTGCTTATCCCCCCCATGTTGGTGGCTTTTGAAATTGGTCTGTATCTAGTGGAATACTGAAAAAGTTAAATTAGTAAAGCTAAACATTTCACTGCCCTCCATGGCCACAAATGTGGGGGAACCCAGCAACTTAAATTCCACAATTTAAAAAATTGGATGGCTGACTAGTTTAAGGATTTGGATCAAGCTTAGATTCTTTTCACTGGAAAGGTCAGTTCAGGTGGGAAGTTGTAGATTGCTCTTGGATGAAAATTCTAGCTTATTGACCTAGCCAAGGGGTGAACCTCAAATCCCCCAATTGCCAAGGCTTCGTTACTGTACCTCAGATGCCACTAGCTTTATCCTCTTGGCCATAGCACGGGTAATGTTTCTCTAGAAAGTAGCCCATACCAGTTTCTTTTAACAAATTGCTTGTAAATTAATGGAAAATGGTTCCTTGCTCTCTATTCTTTTCCCCTTTTCACTTTGTTAAAGATTTTACTATGTTTAACTTTTTCCTATGTTTACAGAACAAATTGGTGAAAAATGTGTCTTTGGTACTGTAACTCGTTTACATGATAATATACTGTATATGTATGCTTGTTTCATCTCTGTTCAATTTTGATGGATCCCAAGTTTGTCCTCCAGCTGTCCCTGGCTTAATAAATGAGATCAATCCCTTTGTATGGTTAGGATTTTCATAATGCGCTGAACAAGTTTGCTACAGTAGCTCATAAGTGTCAAAATTTTCAGTCTTGGAATACTAACATCACTCATTTGTCAAAATGATATGAACATGCCTGGACCCATGAAGGGAGGTTATTGCAAGAGAGCAGAATAATTTTACCACTTTGTAAAATCTTTCCCAGTGTATTTAGTCCTCTCATTCCAACTCTGCCTTCAAAACACAACTCTCAAAGTTTGCACTTAACCTCAGATCTGTGCCCTTCCTGAGGTCCACATTGGGCCAGAAAGACTTTGCACACTCCTAAATTATGTACACATGGCAATTCAAAATTTAATCATATAGATCTGTCTGTGAAGCCAGTGGAAGCACCCCACTGAAGAGTGAACATTTAGCATACACTATGTAACAAGTGGTGTTCTTACACTCCTATCCACATTGTCTGTATGCTGCTTATCATTCAGTGATCTTGGGACCGTCTTGTCGTGAAGAAACATTGTGATTGGCTTATATAGATTTTGTATCAAAATATTAGGAGCAAAATGTTTGTCCATATTGAGGTGAAGTTAGAATTCCTTAGAACTGTAGACCATCATTGTTGAGATTTCCAACGTATTGGAAGTAGCTATTCCGACTCTAAGGCTGAAAAAGATCATGGCCGAGAAAAACATTACACTACTGTAGATGATACAGTACAATTTGGATGTATAAGTTCCTGTCCGATGCATGTGCTTGATAATGATAAGTTACCTCTCTTGTTCTAGTCGAGTCTTCAAGACACCTGAAGAGATGGAAGTCCTTCGCTATGTTTGTGGTGTTTCCAGTAGAGCTCACATTGAGTGCATGAAGAGGATTCGGCCTGGCATGAAAGAATATCAGATTGAAAGGTACCCTGGTGGGTTGTCATAATATTGTGTCAAGAAGCTCACCCTTTTATAGTGCACATTGCACATTGCACATTTTTAGCCAGTCCCCTGGTTACCTGATCCAAATACTGAAGATGCAAGATTTATTTGGTATGTACCATACTTCTGTAAATGAGTATGACATATTTGTTTGGTGTTTTGTGGCATGGGTGCAAATGGCCAGCTAGCGCTGTGTGTTCTTGGCTATTTAATGGACAAAACTGGAAAATACTGTATGTTTACTTTGTAGAAAATACAAAAGTGGTTCATTGAAGATATGGCAAATTTGTATAACACTTTGACCAGCCTAAGTAAGATCATTGCCTACACGGCTTCAGGAACGATTTGCTTAACAGTTGATCTTTTTTACGTTCTTTGCAGCATGTTCCAGCACTATTGTTCATACCATGGTGGATGTAGACACACGTCCTATGCCTGCATATGTGCAACGTAAGGAAACACCTCAAGTTGATTTTGGCATTCAGATACAGTAAAAACTTACTTTATTTTGATCCTCTTAGGCCGTTTTCCCTCTTGATCTCCCAGTGCTCATCCCCCTAAGCTCAGTCAACTGGAAAATTTTGTGGCCAACGCAAGAGCATTCCCATTTGATCCTCTGTGCGAGATCTGATTTACTCCTCTGGTTCTAGTGACAGAAAGTTGAGTCAATAGAAATTATGTCTACAGGTCCTGTTTGTTTACACAAGTTTGTGTCGCAAAGGATATGGGATTATCAGCAAGCTGTGCTACAATAGTACAGTCTGCAGAAGTATGTCATTCGTTTGCTTTGATCTTGGGTGGCCTTGATCCCCCATTGTGTTCCCTTTTGTTTTTTTTTTGATGACCTGCATGGTCTGATCCTCCCTGAAGGGGGGGGGGGGGAGAGATCAGGCTCTTGAGATCTGTTTGGGGGATTGAGAGCTTTCCCACTAACAAATTGATCCCCTGCACAGGGTAAGATCTGGATCTGATTTCCTGCTTGTACTCAAGTGGGAACACACTCTTTGTCTTCATTTGGTGTCTGTGAGCCTCACCCTTCCCCCACCTTTGGAAATCCTACCAACTCCACTGGTCTCTATTTTCTTACACTCAATTGCCATATTTTCTCCTTGATTTTCCTTCAGAGGTTGCAATGCTGCTATCTTGCATTATGGACATGCTGGAGAACCCAACTCAAAGGAAATCAAAGATGGAGATATCTGGTAAGAAGTTGCATGCATCTGGTACTTTTGAACAATGAAGTTATTAGTGTATTTAGGAAATCATCTCTACAGTGGGTGAAATTTCATTGTTGAAGTTGAGACCACTGTGCATAAGGCTGCTGCAGCAGCCACACCCCTTCTCTACCCCCAAGGTTGAGGCAGAGGTCACCCCTCTCCCCCTCCCCTCGCCTTTTGTTGGTATGATATACAACCTAACCATGTCAGCTTGTGTTAGCTCATAACTTGATGCATTCAGTGACTGCTTTGTGACCTTGTGTGTCTTTGACCCAGTGTCTCTATATTCTGACAAGTCTACATGAAGGTCAGCCTAAGACTGAGGGTAAGGTTAGGGTGAGGGTATGAGGGTTACATTTGTTGGAGGAGAGAGACAATGGTATACATAGCCGATGCATTCTGTAAGACACGTGTTGAGACTCTCTCTTAAACGTTTGCAAACATGAAAAGATCGTTGGAGAAAAAATTAATTGCATTTTTGCATGGATCTGTAGGACATATTAGATTGCATCTAATAGCAGGCCTTAGATCAGCATTGAACTGGCTAAATTCTTTGGCCAGATGATATGAGGCTTATGCATTTAATCACAAGGCTGAGGCTGCAAAAATTAGATGTAGGGCCTTCCTCAAGGACATGGCCAGACTCTAGACTGCCAACACTGTGAAATATTAATCAGATGAGGAAAATATTGTAAGCTTATGTCTTTGGTAACCATTGTGACATAAAATTGAACATTTAAAACTGGATTGCTGTATTACATGTTACGTGAAAAGTTCTGGTATGTCTCATTTATGAATTTGTATGTAAATATGCTTGTAAAAGAGAGTAATATGGTTGTGAAAGAGGATACGTGTAGATATTGCTCAGAGCTATCGTCTGTGGTAGTAAATATGTTTTATAGTTTCATGAACCATTTCATTGGGGCATGCTCTTATCAGATTTTTAGTTTTGATATGTTTGTTTTAAATTGCTTAAGTTGCTTGATACCCATACGTGTCAGCAAAATACTAAGTCTACAGGGATTCCACCATAAACCCAAAAAAAACCGGGGGGGGGGGGGGGGGGTATTTATTACTGCTAAACTTTGGGTCCAGATTGATGCTGTCCTTGGCCAAAGTTACAAGTGGATTCAGGGGACAAAAGCTTGCTTCAAGGCCCCTTAAGGTCCAATTTGAAGGGTTTTAAAGTTCATCTATTAATATAAGTTCAAACATTGCTACAAAAGTGTCCTCTTCTTAGTAAGAAATGAAGATATTGACAATTTGTCATATTTTTATGGAAATGAAAAGAGGGGATTTTACCCTTTTACCCTCCTTCTGGAAAGGGGGGCAAATCCCCCCCCCCCCAACGGAAACCCTGGTCTGTTGACCGAATATTAGAGAGATGCAGGGTTTCCGCCAAAGGGGGGAAAGGGGGGGATTTGTCCCCCCCTTTCCAGAAGAAGGTGGGTAAAATCCCCCCCTTTTCATTTCCATAAAAATTTAAAAAATGGTCCATATCTTGGTTTCTTACTTAAGAAGAGGGCACCTTTGCAGTAATGTTTGGACTTTCATAAGTAAAAGGCCTTTAAAACCCTTCAAAATGCACCTTATAGGGGTCTTGAAGCAAGCTTTTGTCCCCCTGAACCCACTTGTAACTTTAGCCAGGGACAGCATCAATTTGGACTAGGGGTTTAGGAGCAATTAATCCCCCCCTTTTTTGCATTTCTGGCGGAATCCCTGAGATGTGTTGCAGAAGCATGTGTTTTGCAATATTTCTGTTAAATGATTTTGAGTTACACCAAGATCAGTTGGAACTGGCAAGCAGGGGACAAGGCATTTGTCTTTATCTTATTAACCTCTACCCCTCATGCTAGTTAGGCCGCTGAATCTGCATGGTATTTTTATCAATGATGTTTGCTTTACCTACATGAAATTTGTTTGATGTTAATGTTACCCATTTAAAGTTCCATTCATGTTCCTTCCACAGTAATTTCGACATGGGCGGAGAATACTATTGCTATTCATCAGATATCACGTGTGCATATCCTGCCAATGGAAAGTTCACTGAGGACCAGAAGATCGTTTATAACAGTGTGCTGAAAGCAAATAGAGCAGTGCTGCATGCTGCCAAACCAGGTGATGGTCATGACTTGTTCAGTTTCTCACTTCTATGATAAAATGCTTTCATCAAGTGTATAGAGGAAGGGTGTGTAGTGTACAAACTAAATGCCTTTGTGGATATGGAAGTGTCCATCTCTACAATTCTTTGAAAATTTAATTGTTTATTGTGCTCTGATCTGTAAATTGATTCTTTGCATTTCTATTCTTTTTGGTTTCCCAAAAGTGGAAAGTGTGTAGTGACTTTCACCAGTTAGGCAAAAGTTGATTGGCATTGTTGAAGGAAAAGTGGTCTAAGACTTTGACTTGCAAAATGGAATCCCTACCAGTACTTTGTAAGAAGTTTTGTATAGCACATAAAGCCATTGACTGCACATGCTCTTTTTTACTCCATCAGGCAAGCCAAGCTTTTGCAAAACACAGTGTATACTGTACACTGCATCCCCTGTCACTAAATATGAATAGCACCTGCCTCTGAATGAGTAGTTGCCCTCAAGTAGGAAAACATGCTAGACATGACATTACAGACTTGGGTACACGGGTCTTTCAAGTTAGTAAAGTTTAGGGAACTCCTCTTATTTTTTTTTAATTAAAGATACCCCAACTTACAGCCATGCAAAAGGTGCAAAAAGCCTAAAAGTTGCATGCCCAGGCTTGATTTGATTTGATATGATTTTTATTTCACTAAGCTGTAAGACATACAAATAGACTGCAAGCTGTCAGGATGACACAGATAAGTCTGACCAGCAGACATACTTCTTTTTTTGCTGTGGTCTTTGTACAAAAATACAACACAAGAAAACAACACAAAAGAGGAAACTCAAGACATCAAAAAAATCATAAAAGAAACTGGAAGCTACAATAAGCTTAAAAATAAATAAAGCTATGGAACTCTTCAGCTTAAGGTAGGCTAGAAAACACTTTTTGACATAACACATTAGAGGAAATGCCCATTAGCCAGGATTGAGAAAAACCCCAACTACAGCTTATCCTCTCAACAAATTAACTGTGCAGCTCAACTTCCTGGCAGGCATGAACCTCACCTTGACTCCTGAGAACTTGAATTGTTGAAGGTCTGCATGACCCACTGAATAGCTGTGCTGGGCCTGAATGGGAAAGTCTCTCCAAAAGTTGTGAGATGGAAACCACTAAGCAAACAAGTTAATGTCCTGATCCTGCTTACCAGAGTTGCCATTGACAGATAGGGTTAGAGTATGTAATGGAAAATACCTGTCATGCAGTTTCTTTCTGCTTTTGGGAAACTTCTCAAAACATGCTCAGTTTTTATTTCATAGGGGTCTGTTGGACTGACATGCATCTTCTGGCTGAGAAAACACTTCTGACAGAGTTGAAAAGCCATGGTTTGGTGAAAGGAGATGTAGACGAGATGATAACTGCTCGTGTCGGAGCCATCTTCTTCCCCCATGGTCTGGGTCATTTCATGGGTATTGATGTCCATGACGTAGGAGGATACCCTGAGGTAGTGTAAAAACTGCTTACATTGTTCTCTTAATGCCATCTGTATATGTATTATGAAAGGGAATCCTCTAGGTAAGGTAAAAAGTGTGGACCAGGGGTGAGAATTGCAATCTCTCATGTCATGTGATTGCAATAAACAGAGGGCAAATTTATAATGTACTAGAAACTAACTGTACATTAGCCACTCTGATTATTGTAGTGGGTGTGCGCGCTACAATCTTGGCGTTGCACGACAGGCTAGGGGAACCTACATGACTGAACGTTGAAACTGGAAGTTCCACACGGTTTCGGTCCGTTTTTACTATTGGTACTATCAATGTGCAGGCAGCTAATGTTAAGCTTGTCCATGATTTTTTACCGCTTTCTTGCACACATTCTAAATTAGTCCTGGCAAAGCTTGGACTCGTTAATAAACAGAAACAGCTTGTAATGTAGAGTGAAATGTTACTGATTGATGAAATGCCGAGTCTTTATTTCAGAAAAAAATTCAGTTAAATTTACACTTGCTTTCTCATTAACACAACTTGAAATTCGCAAACGAAGTAATCAGCGGATGAATTTATCGTAAAGTTTAATGTGATGGGAGCTGGATATGTACGGGCGGCATCACCTTCAATGCGCACAGTATATGGTACACTGTAAGCGTCACCTTCAATGTGCCACAGTATAGGGCACAACGCCACAACCGAAATTCCTCTCAATAGTAGTGTTACAGGTATAGGACGAAAACCCCAAAATTCAAGATATTTACTTCAAATCGGAATCAAATCAGAAATCGTTACAATGTGTTCTACCTTTTCACAAAACTAGCAAGATTATACAAAAACATTACAAAATAACACTACCTAGCTTGAAAATAAGATGATTTTCTGAGCCGCTCAGAAGTTCGTTAGAAAAACACGATTGCGCAAGAAAATCACCTTGTTAGCCTTGTGCCAGTCGTTTCTTATGTCTTGAATGTACTATATGCAAAGATTTTTGCAAACCTTTCTGGAGGTAGTGAAGAATATTTGATTAAATAAATGCCGTATCAAACACACATTAAATCTGGCCTACTCCAAACTGCAAGGACTTGTCTAACATGCACTACAATTCTGCGTATTTGCAAGCAAATGCAGTTCTAGTTGGTCATTACATGTGCAGATCAGTGGGATTTAGTTTACACAATGAAGTATTACTGTGTAGAGAAGCAACACATTCCAGATTCTCTAAATATCAGATGGTGTAGAGTAGATTGTTTGGAAAGGGTTAGCAAGCTACTGCAGTGTCTTCAACAATATAGAATCAGCCTTGGACTATGAAACTAATTGATAGAAGGTGCTATAAAAGTTACTGAGATTTGTTGAGAGATTAAAGGCTAGAGCACACTGCATTGGCCATACGGCAACCACTGCCACTCAGCAGAAGATCATTCAGGTCGGGATGGTGATGTGTGCACCGTAACTTTTCCTGATCTGGTAGTTAGTTGGTGCTAGTCGTGACCAAATCCAGAACAAGACACATGTTTGATATTCATCTTGGAGTCTGGGGGCTGTTGTGTCCCAGTTGAGTCAGTTCATTACAGTGCGCTGCTGCCACCAACCAGACTGCCACTGCATTGTTTTGGTTTGCTGGTGAAAGAGCATTGTGAAATCAGATCATGGTTACAGAAAGTCAAAATGGCCTCCTCCATTAAGACGCATCAACCAACATGTTAATAAGATTGCAGTCAGGCCTGCAGCAAACCAACAGTCCAAGTGAAACCTCACTTCTTTCAAACTAGGTGGCCACAGTTGTCTCCAGGTGATCTTTGTTGAGTTGTCATGGTGACATGTGTTGGGACCCAGCCAGGACATTGAAATATGTGCCTGCCTTAATAGAACCAGTGCTGTAGTCGGTCTCGAGTCACGATTTTTAAGGACTTGGACTCAGACTTAGTCTTGTGCAGTCTGGACTCGTGACTCATCTCTAAATTTCCCGAGACCGGGCTCGAAACTGGCAGAATCACTTTTATGCAATTGATCTGTTGTCACATAGCTTTATATTGTCCTTTACAGATTCTATTCAACACATGGTATTCACGTCTTTACATTATGGGTTAATTGTATAGTGTAGATGATATTATAAGAAGTCCTACAATAGAAACATACATGAGGGTCCTTAATTATTTCTGCTGGTCTCCCACATGTTTAATCGGGAAGATCTCACGGACCACAGTCATATCCTTGATTTTGCCTTTAGGCCTCATTTAGAAATGGTTAGCGTTTCACCTGAATGTGTGGTGTCTAGAGGTCCATCGAAAGGTCCCTCGGTCAGAGCAGCACGGAATGGGCGTAGCCCCTGAAGCTCTGAGCGTATTTACACAGTAGTGGATATAAACCTGAACATTTACCTACAGAACATTATCTGTAAATAAACATTGAATGCACACTCAATTGATGATCACAAGTAAAACGATTTGACCATTAGGCCCAATCCAAGCCTGACAGAGAGGGTAACAAATAAAATATTGTCAAATTAAGTGGCGCATATCTTTTTTGAAAAGTGTATGTCTGCAGGAGAAGGTGGTTTGGTGTGACTTTATCTGAGCATAGTTTCACTATCACTGGGCTCATATAGCATAACAAGAATATTTTTTGCCAAAAACGCCTCCTAGATTGCTGTGAGTGGCAAGTTCCAGGCTACAAAAGTTGTACCTCGATTACGTACGTATTCTTTATTCTGAAATATCATTATTTAGAAATGAACAGTTCAAATTGAAAAAAAGGCAAATAAGAAGAAAGAAAGGAATGTTTGACCTGAATATATTTCCATCAATGGGCATATGGTCTCCTAAGATTTCGTAAGTTCATTTCAACTGGTCTGCCAGCTACCCCTCACCACCACTGGATTACATACGTAAGAGCTATGTAAGAGTTTGTAAGAGCTGAAATTCAAGGTGGTTTGAAGCAAGAGATTTCCAGTTGTTGTAGTCCATACAGGTCAATCTATAACTTTAATTTAACCAAGATGTAGCCAGACACCTCACTTCTAGCTCACCCCCTAGTGCTTCCGAAACTGATGAAATTTTTATCCCAAATGCGCCCTCTTTACAAGCGTTCTGTACCAACACCCCCTCAGGAGACCAAAATGTTTGCAGAAATGAGACACATTCGAAATGACGCTCTCACGCAAAGAGTACCAATGGTACATCTGTGGGTACAGGGCCCGTTGGGTCCGAAACATTTACCAAAAGGTGTAGATATATTCTGATTCAAATTTGATGAGCAGATGAGCAATGAATTTAAGAAAATTTTGACAGTTTGCAACAATTTTTCGTAGAAAATATTAAAAGATGGATCGTTTAAAAATGACATCCACCCTACATCCAGTCTCAGCTTTACAGCCGACACTGATATTCCCAACAGACATATTCACCAATCCTGTCAATTCCTGCTTTTCAGCCTTTCTGCCAATATAAAGTAAGAAAGGAAACAAGAGCAGTTCTATGTTCAGCATACATACAGTAACACCACATGACCAATAAAAAAACAGACAAACGCGCACTGCCATGTAGACCCAGGGCCTATATCATAACACACAGGGGCGGGATTTGGTGTGTGTAAGTGTGGGGCAACCCGGACTGAATACCAAACGGGGCCGCAGTTGCCGCGGGAGTGCGAAGGGCTCCTTTGAAGGCGTGGAGTCCAGGGGCTCACCCTCGGGCCCTGGTGGGACGACACCCAGGTGGTGGACAAGGGGCAATGCTCCAAAAGCCCTGAGGTATTAAAAGAATTAAAACCATTATAATGAAGCATTTGGCTATCTTAAAATTCATCGGATGTGCAATATAAAGATCATAAGAATCACATTTTAACCTTTTTAATAATAGCCTCAATCAGGATTACAGGACATTTTCAAGGGGGTCTGGCTTCTGGGTGGTTACTATGATGATAAAAGAATTATCATGAATATGGAACATGCAAGGTGTACAAAAGGAAGTAATCACGAACCAATATTTAAAATGGGTGCGCGCAAAGCACTCCGAAGAAAACCGCGTTTTATTGCAGTCCATTGTTTTTCATTTTATTTTAATGAAATGTTATCCATTACATTAGAGACTCTCCTACTTTCCCCAGCCAGGCTATTCTCTCTTTTTTGTTTCATTTTTGTCCATGGTCTGGGACAAGGGGTCCCTCAACTTTTTCATTACTTGTGAAAAATAAGAGTGTCGAAAATACAGGTTAAAGCATAAATTTTGTAAGGACAATGAAAGGTTGATGGTGATGGTGTACAATACTTTTCAAAATGAAGGAAGTGTTATGGGAAACTCTTGCAGAGACATGGCCAAGAGCTTCCACAGTAAAAGATGCCAGAGAAGCAATTTTTATTGGAGCCTCAGCTGCACCTAAGTTGGTAAGGTACGTCCAGGGAAGCGTTTAACTGTGAGTACCGAAGGCGAGAAGCCGGAAGGTGGGGATCCTCCCGAGAATTCTTTTTAAATTTGGTGGCTGTGCGACCATTCTGGACCATTTCTAGAGAAAAACCTGCATTCCAGCTATAATTTGAAATGCTGAAGAATACTTTTCTTATAGTGGTTGCAAATTTTAGTTAGTGACTTTTGGTCAATTGTATGAGGATGGTGTGAGTTGGTGTGGAAAGTGAACAGCAGGAGGGGTTGTAAGGGTTTTGAAATAGTAATTTACTCAAGCACTGAGATCATGCAAAGCATGCCAAAAGTGTATTGAGAATCATGATTTCCTATACAGGGGTAGGTTTCTGAACTGGGCATTCAAGAACCATGCATGGTAGGTGTAATGACGTACATTTAGTACCCTGAGTAACCCTTATTTCAGGGCTTCATGTCATAAAAGTGTGGCTGGGAGTCAACGTCCATGCTTTGAAAGAAATTTTATTTAAGGTGTCTAATAAACCTTTTAACAACAATGGTCCTTGCCTTCCCGCCTTTGAGCTCCGCCATTTTATTAGTTAGTACTCATTATGGGTGCACATGAGGCGCTCTGAGGGTACAAATTCTGACATCGTTTGATATTTGAAATAAGTGTTTTTACTTCATTTAACATTGCAAACTTGACCATCATGTTAAAAATTCTCTCATAATTTCTCTGGTCTCTCTTTCTTTAGTTTATTTTTTAATTAGTTTATTTTTTAATTATTTTTTATTCATTTTCATGGTCTAGGAAAAAATGGGGGGACAAGTGCCCGAGCTTGTCCCCCTTGTAACCCCACCTATGATAACACACAACAATATTGTATATAAGGCAGTGTAAAAATTGATCACTTATAAATTCCTGTTTCTTAGTGTACACTTTTCCATATGGGGACTTGGACTCAGAGCTTGTGACTCGGTCTGGATCTCGGACTCGAAACCCAGTGACTCAGTCTCGGACTCGGCAGGTGAGGACTCGGACTCGGACTCGGAAGGTGGGGACTCGACTAAAGCACTGAATAGAGCACTTAATATTCTGAGAATCTGAAGCATTTGGAGTGGGTTCATTTGTCCTTTAAATGCTGATTGTACCAAAATAAATTCCTCAGAAAACAAATACAGCCAGTTGTATACAAGAAAGTGCTGTGAATTATCTGGCAAGACTTATGTGATATTGTTGTAAAATTGTTAGATTTCCATGCTTTTCATGCATTTTAAGTCAAAATTTTGTATTACCAGAAATTTGAACTTTTTTCACAGGGTATCGAGAGAAGCAATTTGCCCGGGCTTCGATCGCTGAGGACTGCTCGTGTTCTGCAGGAAGGTATGGTCCTCACCATAGAGCCAGGATGTTACTTCATTGAGTCAGTGAGTTTATTTGTTCTAATCACTTATTATTAGTTGTATTTGCTATGGCTCTAAACATAGTTACATGTAAAAAAAGAGAGGAAAAATGTGAATAACAAGTTCTTAAATTCAATTTAAGATGTATGAAAAAGATACGTGAAAGTTGTTTGTTTGGGGAATAATTGTGTTCAGTACTCGCTATGAAGTGTAAAGACCTTTGGTGACCTGAAACAAAGTTTGTTTAACAGGGATAGCTGTTGCAGGGGAGGTTTACAGGAAGAGGATAGGATAGTGGAATGAGGGGAGAGAAGGAGAGGGGAAGTGGCAGGGAAAGGTGGAGAGAGCTTAGATGCCTACTTGAAGGGTTCAGAAGTTGCTTATCTCTCAGAATCTGTGCTTCATATGTACCACTCCTTCCACCACACAAACTTCATTAATTTTTCCAAGGCTTCAAGTTAACTTTTGATTTCTAATTTGGGAACAGCATTCCTTACAGTTAAAATTTCAGGATTCTGCATTATCTGCAGCTGTCTTCTAATTGAAATAAAACAAATTTTTGATCATCAGTTGTGATGTTGTGATGGACACATATTGTAAGGGCTGATCATCAGTTGTTTGTTTTACCATGTGACTTATGACTATAAAATAACCTTGTCTCCCTTTTCCTCCTAGATTTTAGTTCCTGCCATGAAAGATGAAAAGAAGGCTAAATTCTTTTGTCCAGATGTAATTCAGAGGTTCTTGAAATTTGGAGGGGTATGTATTTCAAAACGAGAGTTTTCAAGGCTGTGGAATGTAGCAGTCACCCCATCGTGAAAATTAAGGTTTTTTATTGTCTTCAAATATCCTAGTATTTCTGCTGCAAGGATCTTTCATGTTGTTCAGAACACAAACATTTATCTATTTCCTGAATTTAAAGTTGGCATGACATGGCCAAAGTAAGTTTTTCAGTAAATAATCTTTGGGTACAGCTTGAAATAAAACGAATGTTTTCTAGACTAAACTACTTCCATAAATACCAGAATACAATCATGTGAATTCCCAAATACTTGCCAGGCTCATCCCATCTGAAGTCCTAAAGCGAAAAAGCTTATGTGAGCGCGTCTCAAGATGTGACGTTATTGGCAGCACGGTCAGTAGCACTATGTCCTGTGCTAGGCAGCTCAACCATCGTTCTACACACTGAATCATGTGCATGCTAATGCGCGTTAACTGGTACATCATTGCAAACACCTGTGCTAGGATACTACTGCATTGCCTGTGACTAGTGACGAGCTTGTGAATGATGCGTCACTGCGCGGTGACTGCTTAGCATTGGCAATAACACCATCACTGAACAGCCCACTGATTGTAGGAGCACTTGTTATGGACTGTCCATACATGTGGGTAGCTGTACAGTGTGTCGTCTGTGTTCCTTCTTGCACAAAAACATTACTGAGACATATGTAGGGAAGCTAAAACGCGCGTGCATATTGGCCAATGATGTGCTTTGAAGCCGCCAGCACGGCCCGTACTGCGTGCTCTGTATGTTGGTATTGTGATGTAAGCCTCTTCATGAAGTTGCTAAGATTACATTAGTTTCACATCTTGATACGCATCCTTATTAGCTCAACAAGTTGAGCTATTGTCATGGCAATGCGTCTGTCTGTCTGTCTGTCTGTCAACATTGGAAAAAAAGCTGCTGTCTGCAGGTGCTTTGACTGTTTCTTGTCAAAGTTGGTGTGGCTATAATACATATCAAGGGCTTGATTGATAATTATGATAACAGGAAGTAGGTCAAACGTCATTTGGGGTTGTGAGAGGTCAAAGAGTGAAATCACGCAAAAGCCTTCAACTCCTTGTGGTTATGTTGGAATCTTTTCAAATTTGACAGGAGTGTTAAGTAAATGATGGGTCATCAAAGTTGTACTTTTGAAGTAGATCAAAGGTCATTTGGGGTCAAAGGAGGTCAAACAGTGTAATCATGCAAAAGCCTTCAACTCCTATGGGTTATGTCTGAATTTTATTAAATTTGGCAAGAGTGTTTAGAACATAATGGGTCATCAATGTTGTACTTTTGAAGTAGGTCAAAGGTCATTTGGGGTCAAAGAGAGGTCAAACAGTGAAATCACTCAAAATCCTTCAACTCCCAGGGGTTATATCCAAATCTTATCAAAGTTGGCAAGAGTGTTCAGTAGATGACAAGTCATCAGAGTTGTGCTTTTGAAGTAGGTCAAAGATCATTTGGGGTCAAAGAAAGGTCAAACAGTGAAATTTTGTAAATGTCTTCAATTCCTAGGGGTTGTATCCAAATCTTATCAAAGTTAGCCAGAGGGTTCAGTTGATGACACGTCATCAAACTTGTACTTTTGAAGTAGGTCAAAGGTCATTTGGGGTCAAAAAGAGGTCAAACAGTGAAATCACTCGAAATCCTTCAACACCTAGGGGTTATATCCAAATCTTATCAAAGTTGGCCAGTGTTCAGTAGATGACAAGTCATCAAAGTTGTACTTTTGAAGTAGGTCAAAGGTCATTTGGGGTCAAGTAGAGGTCAAATACTGGAATTGTGCAAATGCCTTCAGCTTCTAGGGGTTGTGTGTGAATCTTATCAAAGTTGGCAAGAGTATCCAGTATATGAATTGATGGGTCATCAGAGTTGTACTTTTGAAGAAGTTCAAAGGTTGCTTGGGGTCAAAGAGAGGGCAAACAGTATAATCAAGCAAAAGCCTCAGGCATAGTCATGGTTGTGTCAAAATCTATCAAAGTTGGCCAGGGTGTTCAGTGGACGATGCAAAGGTCCACTTTGTGTTGATGTTAAATGGCATTTGGGGTCTCAAAAAGTCAGATTGTGAAATCCATGCCAGTGCTTTTCCATAAGTGTTTATGTTTTGTATGATGTATATTGCCATAGGACTCATTTTTTGACGGACACGAAAAATTGGGGTATATGTAGCACTTCATTTTTGTCAGCAGCATTACCTATAGTATTGTGCCTACAAACACTTAAAAAAAGTCGCAAGCCGGGCAACTAGCTGATATGCCACTGCTGTGACCATTTACATCTATAGCACTGAAGTTGTTAGATCATGACAGTCCATGACTCCTTGATTTGGATCCTGATAAAACTACATAAAAGTAACCGTGTGTGAGGAAAATTTTAGTTGAGCTACAGCATCATTGATGCTCTTGTTTATGTATTGCAGTGTTTGTGCTGCCAATTGTGTCATAACAGTCAGGTGACCAGTTGTGGCATTTTTCGAAACTGGATTTTTGTACGTTTTTTTTTTCCAGTTTCACTTTTGCTGAATTGCACGTTTTAACTATGTGTGAAGTGATATTTTTACAATACTGTATCCAATCTTGCAATACACAAAAGTTATTTTGGCCATGTCATGCTCACTTTAAGAATGAAGAACAAATATAATACTAATTGATTGAAAAGAGCCATTCATGATTTTAGGATTCTAGGGTGTACCATTTCATACTGGGATGACTGCATTTTTCCCCTAAGCTCTTATCTGACTGGGGTGATTCTTATGTAGAATGGTACTGAAAATTTGTAGCCAACCTACTAAATATTAAGCTTTAAAGGAAGGGTTTAAGCAAAAATTTATTTTCCATATGTGAAATAGAACTAAATCTAAGCATTCTTGTGGAATATCCCTTCAGTTCCGAAGTGTAGTTCTCAGGGCAGCGGCAGAGGAAGTTACCACATTTGTGACCTTAAGTGAGCTTGAAGCAAGCAGAGGTTACATAATCTCCTCACACTGACAAGCAATGCTTTGTTTTCTGTTTTTGTTTTGCAGATGTTTTTTTGACATTTTATAATATGGATATTATAATTTCCATGAGTCTCATGCATTCACATTACAATTGAACTTGGGATTACAGAGGAAAAAATTGGTTGTTTAGTTTAAAGAAGAGCAAAAGAGACCTTCTTCATGTGAGGTTATGGTGTTACAAGTGCATCCAAAGCCTAGATCAGTATAAAGGTGCTATTTGGTGCACCCTAGAAAGCCAGTGGCTGCCTTCCCCCACCCTCACTGTCATGAATAAAAAAAACTTGTTTTCTTCCTGTAAGCCATGTTTATAAAATGTTATAAGCATACTTGCTAGTCAGTTGCTTTTGTGGCTCAGCAGGGGAGAAGCAGATTTGACCAGCATCACCATGCAAAATGGTCAGGTCATGATGCTAGAAAGGAATCAGTCAGTGGATTTTCTGTGCAGCTAGCTTGAGATCAGTAAAGTTAAAGGGGTTTGTTGTTGTATTGCAGTGAGACGCATATGTTAGTGGTGAAATCATTACTGCATAACAACTCTTGACAAAGGCATGGCTGGAACCCTTTAAAGAGTGTTTGATCAACATAGCAGTCTTGTTTACAAAAGGGATGAACTGTTGCAAGTGTAGAGATAAGGTTCACCCTGGGAAAAGGCCTTTTTGTGGGTAGATTTTGGCTAAAATGTCCTGTTGAATTCTAGCAGCGTGTTTGTCTCCATACATTGATATAAATGTCTTCTGTCTCTCAGGTGAGGATTGAGGATGATGTAGTGATCACTGCTACAGGAGCAGAGCTGTTGAACGATGTACCTCGTACAGTTGAAGAAATTGAAGCGACAATGGCAGAAGGGAGAAAGTAGGAAGTGAGGATTATGATGGACATCAGATAAACTATGTAGCCTTGGAGTATTAAGTTTTCTTTATGTAACATTCTACGAAGTCAACTTGGTTGTGAAGATTGTACAATCAAAATGAAATTATGAGAAAAACTATGTTTAAGGAAATAGGCAGCCTACACCTTATGTTGAAAAATGAGGTAAAGCTAAACAAATCTAATTTACTACCTTTACAATAGGGCTGTCAATGTGTAGTAAAACTATGAAACATTTTATTGCAAATTTTTGCTATCTTTTTTTTAGCAATTAATCACGATTGTAGCCTGTACTGTATGCAGAAGATCTGGGTGTATATTTTTGGGCCCACAGTATTATGTTTCATGGACATGTATGCCTACTTCTGTTTGGGAAAGATTTACATAAAAACACTGAGATTCATAGCTGATGGCAAGAATGAAAAAAGATTTATGAGAAGGTAAGATGCACAAAAAAATGGGAAAACTCACAAATGTTGAAGAAAATAATAAAAAGGGAGGAATAAAAGCACTTTTTGTGATTGGCTGCGAGTAGCTTTTTTATTAAATTTTTATTCCACATGGGGTCATTTTGTGATTAACAGCTACAGAGTAACAGCCCTTCTTTACAAGTATGCTTCTTAATGTTTCAGAAGCAAAAATTGGTTGTTTGAGGGAAGCAAAAGGAGTTAAATCAGTGAAAAAGATATTGCCATGTGATTTAAAAGATTGCGCATGATTATTAAAGTTAGGGGGTTTTTTTATTTACATTTGGATGAAGATAGTAGTCTTTGCCCTTTAAACAGTACTAAAAGTAGGGAACCATGTTTGTAAATATTGCTTTCAGTGTGGAATTCTTGTTTTGGAAATATTATTTGTTTGGAAGTGTTGCAAACTGTCATTAAGAATTTCAAATTGAAGCAATTATATTTTTATAAGCATGTTCTGATTAAGTGTAAGGCGATCCGACCACGGTAAGCTTTGCTGCTGTCGGGTCTCCCCCACGTTACTTTCTGAAATTCTTGTGATGTTATGTTTATATGTTGTTATTGCTATTGTGGAAATAAAGAACTGCAAACTTCAAGTGATGTAGCCTTTAACTTGAAAAATATGAACTGTAATGAGAAAAGTACTGTACCGGATGTTTCCAATGATTGTTAGGTTTGATTTTAAGGCACTCTCTTCTCTTCCTAGCATACTCAATTAAACTTATTTGTTGCCATAGTTACTAACCCATAATGTCCTAAACTAACAGCAGACACCTTGAGACAAATTGAAAAACCTCCACAGGTTTAGAGCTCATGTAGCATTGGATAAAATGTTTTGACAAAAATTCTTTGGTGGAGATGTGGGAAACATTCATTCTACTGTTTTCTTTTAGCTATGAAGAATACGAGCCTTGATGAGCCACTGTACTTTCAAGCTTGCTTCATATAACAAATGATTGTATTGTCTCTCACCTTGAAAGTGTGTTTTCATTATGTCCCCATGTTTGTTTTAAGAATGAATCTTGCAGCTTCCCTGTAAAAGCAGGTAGTATGGTAGTATTTTCAACTTTTCATCTATAAGCTTTCATGATGCAAATATCTTTTGTTCATTTGTTTATCATTTTGATGAACTAAACTGGAGGAATTTTTGCGTCACTGGTTAAATTCCATTTTGAGATGCCAGTGCCCAAATTTTTGTTTCAAAACTTCAATTTGTGACAAATTATGATTTATGCAAGTAGCAGCTGTTGTAGCAGAAGCCACTGTCCCTGAGGCAAACACCGCACCCTCAGGGCCGATACCTATAAAGCCACACTCCAAGAGTGCGGCTGCAAAAGTTTACCTTGAAGTCAAACTCAAGGTGAGGTTTGGGCATGGAGACTTTCAAAGCTCAGTGTCTAAACTTTCCAAGAAAGGTTTCTAAACTACATGAAAGGTATTGTAAATAGCCATTGAAATCTTTGCGCAGTTTTAATGCATGTTATCTATTAAACTTAGTCAAATAATCAAGTGAACAAACTGTTTTTTGTCAAGGCTTCTTTTGCCTATCTTTGTTCGTAAAAATTAATTTACTCGCAGTTACTGAAATATTTCATAAAATTTATATAAAAATGAGATAGGTGTTGAAATTGCAGACAATCGTGCTTACCAGTTCTCTTATCCAGAGTCTAAATGGACAGAAGCTGTGTGTAAGATTTTTAATTTAGCATATCAGTACGTAAGAATTTTTTGTAACAGAATGTTTCACTGCCATGTGTAGTGGAATGTTCTTAAAGGCAGTAGGCAGTCACCCCAAACAGAGTGAGTGTGCCCTGTTACTCTAGTTCATGATTGGCTTATTTTGATCATGTGACAATATTTTTGTTAGTGAATTGTGAAATTCAAGGAGAATTTCTCCTTGTTTTCCATATTGTTTGTAATTGTTATGTTTAAAACATCTTCAGAGGTGCTTGTAATGCAATAAGAGGAGATTTGCAAGAGTTCGCTCATTTTTCAAAGAAAATTTTGGGGTGTAAGAAGCTGTGTGTAAGATTTTTAATTTAGCATATCAATACGTAAGAATTTTTTGTAACAGAATGTTTCACTGCCATGTGTAGTGGAATGTTCTTAAAGGCAGTAGGCAGTCACCCCAAACAGAGTGAGTGTGCCCTGTTACTCTAGTTCATGATTGGCTTATTTTGATCATGTGACAATATTTTTGTTAGTGAATTGTGAAATTCAAGGAGAATTTCTCCTTGTTTTCCATATTGTTTGTAATTGTTATGTTTAAAACATCTTCAGAGGTGCTTGTAATGCAATAAGAGGAGATTTGCAAGAGTTCGCTCATTTTTCAAAGAAAATTTTGGGGCGACTGCCTACTCCCTTTAAGTTTAAATGTCTTTACTATAGGTAGGACCTATCCTGCTTTAATACTCAGTATGGAAGAATAGCATTACAGGGATTTGATTATAATGTAAATTTCATTGTTGTTGACACTCTGCAGATAGCCTCCTGCCATTGTGGTGGAGATTTATGTGAAAAATTGGGAAAGGGGTATATTAAGGGGGCCCTTGAAGCAAAATTTACTGTGTGAATATGTGAAAGTCAAGGAAAGTATATCCAAAAAGTCAGGGAAATATCCACCCACCAGTTATGTGCCTATGGCCTACTATTTCAAATGATGAGCAGTCCAGGTTTGTGAAAATCCACGGTCAGAGGTTTCATTCCACAACTCAACATGATGGCTTTTATAACTGATGTGCCACCAGGCCTGGGTCATAGCCAGGTATTCTAAGATGAGGGCACAGACACTGCAAAGGGATGAGGAGGGCATCAACCAGGACAACTCATTGTTGCTAAAATTGTTGGAAAATTCATTCTCAAAGGTAGACACACCCCTACCCTCTCCCTCCCTCTCAGGATTCTGTGTGTCAACACCTTGAATCTTAGCTATGTTAATTACACACTGCACTTTAATAGACCTACATTTCGTAGATTTACTGTGCAACACATTGACTCATTGCACTATGCCATTCACTGATTACACTGTGTATCAATACACAGATGAGCCAGTAGTGTATGTCAGGGCCTACTGTAGGAGTGTTCTCTCCCTGTAAGCATTGTCCCCTTTCAGACACCTTCCTACAAATTTGCAAACTTTTGGCATTGGTCTGGGTATGAGAAATATTTGGAAAAGCACACCTGAAGTGTATTACATTGTTCAGTATTTCATTCAGCCCAAAAGGGCCTATAAATTCCTGACCTTGTGTAGATATCGGTCAGTTATCAAATCCTTATATGGCCCATATATGGAATTTTGGCCCATATTTGGATTTTGAGTAAGGGTTTACACAATTTGTTTACTGTGTAATCTTCTGTTGCATTCCAGTTCCAAGTTTACTGATAGTGATGATGAACTCCAAATTGGTTGGTAAATTTGGTCTTGTAGATTTCTTCTTTAAATCAAATAAAACTTCTTCCATCGAGTCGTAATGTTTACTTTTGGTCTTTATTTTTTGTGTTTTTCAGTCATTTTTAAGAGTTACAGTATTTGCTGGAGTCAGACACATTTTCAAATGGACTACACACATTGGCATGTGAGGAAAACTAATTTCTCAGGGAGAGTTTGGGAAAAAAGGCCAATTTTCTCAGGTATACAGGTTTTCTTCTTGGGCAAACATGGTTCAACCTTCAGAAAAAAAACCTGTGGCTACTCAGTACAATTGTGAATACTGCAAGTCCAAGAAGTTAGGCCAGACAAATTCAGTGATATCCCATTTTGTACAGTGACATCAACACAATTTGAAGCATAAAACATTTAGGGCAAATGTGATGAAAATTTGACACTTGTAGTTTTAACATTAGCCAACACAGCTACTGTCTTGCTAATCAAATAATTTTTAGTTGAAATTCATCCCTTGATTTCAGAAAGATGGGAAAAGAATTCACCACTGACCTTTCCAGTCTATACATAAGACCCTACCAGGCCCACAGACTGCATGAGTGGTAAATTTTTTTTTTTTTTTGTCTGGCTACCAGTTGGTGTAATTTCCCCAGCCCTGGCCCCTTTGCTGCTAATTTACATACAGTACAACTTCTGTAGCACAGATTATATTAATAGTCAAGGAATAATCTTTTACGTCAGAAGTTAATCCATGCACCTTCAAGTGGGAAAGCTCTCCTCCAGATAATTGTCCTTGGCCCTCTGAAAAACCACAGTTTAGACTGGTAATGGGCTGTTGACTCCAAAACTGTTCCTTCAGGCTTCCCTGACACCTTCTCTGCACTGTTTTATTTCCAATCATTTAAAGTTCAAAAGCAGTCATCCCAAACTTATTTTGAAACAATGTCACAAATTTCTTCTTATTTCTCTTCCAAGTATCTTCCATAATATTTTAGGACATAAATATTGCATATTCAAGGTAACCAAGCAGTTGCTACTTGTAAATTTTACAATTGAGTGAGAAAAATACTGTCACATGATTCTCAACAGCCATTCAGGAAATAGGACAGTCTACTATACAATTCTTTATTGGGGTGACTGTATTCTCCCTTTAAATATACAGTAGGACAAAATCTCAACTGACCATTTGGATATATATGGAAATCAGCAAGATTCACTCTAACACTCCTAGAAAAACAAACCAGTAGATAAACAACTTGATCATTTTACAATTTGTCTTATTTATTTCCAAATATGAAATGAAACCAGTTATATATCACTTGTGATTGGTTTTTGCACAACAATGGTACTGTACAGTAGCTTTGTCATCAAGGACTGGACATCTGTGCCTACAGTAGTAGACTCTCCATTATGCATTAACATTCCACAGTACACAAAGCTGAAGACACTAAAAGTTCAAGAGGTCTGGTCATTCAGCTAGAGTTTTGCTGTTTTGATCTCATGATGTGAAAACGGTCACATTCAGCAGTGCCACCAGAATTTCAAAGGTGGGTGAGGATGGTGGCAAAATTTGTGTGGGTACCTCATTGCTCCTGAAAACTATACCTTTGTACAGGGTTGGACTGAGGGAAATCTGGGGGCAAAGGCCTTGAGAGGGGGAAGTGGAGAATACCCCCATGCCCCCTTGGTGGCAATTCAGGTCACCTGCATCAGGATTTTGTCTGGCATTTTCTTGTGCCAATTTTCTCTAATTCAAGTTATATTACAATTACAGCAAAACCATTTACTATGCTCATAGAGAAAATGCAGTACCCTGGTATCCTTTTCCATTTATGGCTCTTTTCAATGTGACAAGGTTTTTGTCACTGAACTGTTAATTTCAATGAGAATATTAATAACTCCTTGCTGTACCTTTAGTTTGTAATATTCAATTATTCATGTTGAAATATACCTTCAGAGGAATAATATAAGAAAAACATGAGGAGATTTGCAAGAGTTTGATGATTTTTCAAGACAAACTTGGGGCAACTGCTTTTTCCCCTTACAGTAAAAGAAACAAATCACTTTTTAGCAGAGGCAAGCCACTTGCCCTCAGGACAGCTTGAAACTACTGTATTTCGTGTTTTTCAAGACATCTAAAAGGTAGACAAAAATCCACATCCACATCTTTAGAACCTACTGTACTTCTCTTCTGGCCACAGTTCTGCATGTAAACACAGTGTTGTATCATTCAATAAATTTACAGTACTGAATGAACACATAAGCAGAACCTGAATTCAGTCGACCCTAATTAATTCATATGACCCTTTTTCTGGTCTTCTTTGACTATGATATAGTATTTTGAGAGCATTTTGATATTCTGTGACACCATCATGAATACTCCAAGACTTGAAGCACAAGTACGCTGTCATGACTATGAGTACATGCATATTGTCTCTGGTTTCAAGTTTAGGGTACAAACATCTTTTTCATGAATAAAAGTACAAAGTTTTGCAAAGTACATGTATAAATTCCATTTACCAGGCCCATATCCAGACAATATGTTGAAGGAAAGGGGGATGTGAGGAGAGGATGGGGAAATACTGTAGCTTCCAGAGTTGAGATAAAGGCAATACAAGTGTGTGTTATGAAGTATATTCAAGGGGGGGTGACCCCACCTGTGACAAAAAACCAGCCAGTTGTATAGGTACAAGAAGGTCCACACAAATGTACTACAGCAAGAGCATGAGTACTTTATCACAACAAGTTTGGCACACTCTGCTGTCCATTATGTATGTTTCTCCATATTGCATGGTTTCTACAAAGCAAGCAATCTCAACTTCTCTTTTCATCATTTTCCTTTCTGTTCCCTGAAAAAGTAAGGGAAGAATTCTAGTTCAGGTGGAGGAAGTTTGCCTCTCTGACGCTGGTTATGCCTTGGACTCTCTTCACAAATGACATGCCAAAGTCCTTGCTTCTTGATAATTTTACAGTGCTTACATCTCCTCTTTATAGCAGATTTCACCTTGAGTTCTCGCTGAGGTTGTATTCTCAAACTTGCACAAGCTGCCATAAGTGGTGGGCGAGCACCAAACCTCTCTGCTATGTAATATAAACACATCTGAGGTGAAAAGTGAAATTGCTGTACAGGAAGTATCCTCCCTGGAACTGCTGCCCTCAGGAGTGATCTCACCATTGAGAATGCTGACATCTTGAAAGACTAAACAAAGGCACTGTCAATGCACAGGATGATGCTGCCACCTATGTTGTCCACAAATTCTCCTCCAAACCTTTATAGAAAAGAAAGACAAAAATATCAGACATGACTCCATACAAAAAAGAGGTGATCATGCTGCAGCACCAGCCTTGAGCAAGTTGAGCAAACCAATTTCTCAAAGGCTTGGGAAAGGGGTAGGGATGGAGTGTTTTTTTTTTCCTCACCAATTTTTTATCTTTTCCAATATACACTGTGATATGATGGTGGCAAATTTGCAAAGGACAAGTCCCAAAACTGAACATTCTTCACTGAGATGGTGGCTAGTATGCCAATAATATGATGAAGCACTGCTGTAAAACAGGTTTCCCTGAGGTATGTTGCTAGTGACTGGTGGTGCCCTACATTGAAACAATCTGGGACACAATTTGGATCAATTGCTACCTCCGAGTTAAATGAAAGAGAGTCAGGTATGTTGGACTGTACATAAATACGGGTTACAGTACGTATACCAAATTTTGAAGTGCCCTGATTTGCATATGGGCCATTCCATGACAAGTGGTCCTGATAGGGTAAAATTAGAACTCAGTACTAGGTGTCTAATTTCAACTCTAAAGATTATTAGACAGGTGCAACTTTCACTTTTAGTAAAACTTTTATGGATTCAGTCATTCCTTTGGAAAGTGCCAACACTAAAAAATGTCTTAGATATGGAACACTTAAAATACTGAATTATAGGTAAAAGTTAATTTGAAGAAAAATGAAGCAAAATAACTAAATAGAACATGTCTTTCTTGATTGCAGCTCTGAGAAGCTATCCCATTATTCATTTCTTGAGCATTGCACTCATAATTTATCAGCTATGTGGATCAAACACAATTTTTAAATCTGGTCATTGTCACTGTGACTTACGTGACAAAAAACATGCAAAAGTTTTTTTACAACAAATAGGCAATGTCAGAGACAATGATGAAATACATATGCAAAGGTAGGGTGAGGGGTTAAAGTAACTTATCATCATTTGGAAACATTTGATTCCAAATCTTCTTTTCTATTAAAGTTTGAAAAGTGTGAATTACGTGACGTCACGTAAGTCACAAAGGGTGGTGTGACTTACGTGACAGTTTCAAGTTAGCTTCTTAACACAATATGATAAGTGAATGATAGTTGGCATTTCTGCCTCTCTATGCAGATAAGAAATCACTTATTTGTAACCAATCCTAGCACTTCAAAGACTCCTCAGGTGTTTTAATAGTCCCATGATTTGGTCTCAAGCCATCGTGTAGTATTTTCAAAACCACACTCAGAACTGTAGTGATGAAGCCAAATTGTATGGCATTTGATATTGACCTGGGTACACTGAAACCTAAGAGAAGCCAAAATGTATTCTTTTAAATTGCAAAATGGCAATGAAACAAATTATTGCACTCTCTTGAATTTGAAATGCCATTTAGTATGTTTAGATCATACAGATGGAAGTGAGTATCAAGAAGATATAGTACCATTCAAAGAGGTATTACTTAGGAGACTCAGTCCCCTTGTGGTTCTGATGAATGCAATATACACACTTACACAGGCCAGTAGGGTACAATAATTACCCAACATCAAATTTTCAATCTAGTTTAAAACACATCCAACAAATTCAAACTGCTATGTATCCTCACTACTCTTCACTCAGAGGTCTTGTAGTGGCTGTACACAGTGCACAGTACACCTTTATCATGTTTTCTAAACTATGGAATATTGCATTATAAGATTTTAAATGCCATTTTCACATAATTTTAGTACAGTAGCAGGCACCACAACAAAACCCTACTGTATGTATTTGACTGTCCTTTTGATGCATACTAAGAGGGGAAGGAAAAAGGGCTGTCTTGGTCTGTACTAGCCTTGGAGGGATGCAATGCATTGCAATATGTTCATAAAAATCACTTAATATGGGAAATTTCTTAGTACAGTTCAGCTTTGCCAACAATCATCACCATTCTCATCAAAGTCATTTTACAGTAGTTACAACAATTTCTCAAGAGTTGCAGGGAATGGAAACCAATGGAATGTAATTATCTGCTGATACACTGCATTACAAAAAAGTATACTGTAGGTATGCCTCTGTTTGGCCCTTCTCATATTCATTTTTACAGGTCTCCCCTAGATGAGCCATGTCATGTTATGAGGACCCTGTACAAGTAATGAGAGTGTGGCTTAGATTTGATGAATAGGTCAAACAAGACTTTACAGTTATTGTTGGCTACATTTGTCTTTATTATGTCGTGCTCACTGAGCCATTTTTTACTAATCACATTTAAAAATGCCCTGACTTGACTTCGATAACATCTGCCAGTACTCTTCTTTCAGCTTTCTGGCTTGGCCATGATGAATGATCTAACGCACACAGTTTACCTAATTTTTCTCTCAGTTTACAGTTTCTGGTCAAAATTGCTCTCGAAAACTTTTAAGACTGAAACTAAATCGGTGAGAATTTTCCTGTCAAGAATCTTCAGCAGCTACTGTACAGTAACAAACAAAAAAAGAAACAAAATGCAAAAGAGAAAGACACAAAAATGATCAGTCAATGATACTACTGTTATACAATTAGCACATACTGTATGGAAATACCACAAAAAATGGAAAACTTCTGTACCTAGTGCATGTACTTCTGCGCAAAAAGATGTGAATTGTAAAATATCTTTAAGATTAGTTCTTTGTCTCTATCTATGTTAATACTGCTTCTGAAAATGTAAACACAAGTAAACACCCAAGTATTCTTAGAATTATTGCACTCTTTCCATAGCAGAGGAAATAGCTCGACTGAAATTAATATTTTTTGGAACAATTATTTGTAAGTTATGGCTGGCAATATAAGCGTCAAAGGGCAGCCATGGAGAGTCTTATTTTCGTTTTAAATGCATTGAAATGAAATTTGTTTGACCCTGTCTGTCTAGATACAATTGTTATTTCACATAAATGACAATTCTAGGTCAGCTGTATAGCATAATGTGTCTCCTGTAACAAGCTAAATGACTAGTTAGTTGGAAACTGTTTGTTTGTGACTTACGTGACGCCATTTTGTGACTTACGTGACGACAAACATCTGTTTGTACCGTCTCACGAAAAAATTCTAAGAACTCAACTTGACCTGTTTTACATAGACTATTATCTTCTATTACCAATTCTAAACCTAATTGTCCCTTCCTGCCTAACACTTCACAGGATTCTCACCTTTTGTTAATCAACTTGAAAAATTGCAATTCTCTGAGTGACTTACGTGACGTTTATTGAGGGCGCTATTGTTCATAGCACGAGGGTGGAATTAAAGATTTGTGAAATTCAGAAGAGAGATATCTTATGACATTTTAGGAAAAAGTACTTTTTGGAATACTAGTATTCCTTTCATGGTCCATAGGGGGGCTTTTCCACTAAAATTTCTGCAAATGCTGTGACTTACGTCACGTGGAATGGCCCATACATGTAAGTTTCAAGATGCTTTTGTTGTAAGTAAAAGATATGAAAGAAGCTTCACATGTCCTCAAAGTCAAATTTTGGTTAAAACAGTGGTTCCCAAACTTTTTAGGGGCTAGGAACAAATGCATAGGTTGGGCTGAGCCACTGAGGTGGAGGGCCACTGGGGAGGATCTTAGGCTAAGAGAGTGGACACTCATTCATGAGAGTGAATTTGTTAGTTAGTTTAGTTAGATGAGGTTTAACGTCCCAGTTTCCAACCAATTGGTTCAAGTCGAGACGACCACGGCCTTTTTTCCAGCTGTGGCTCACTGGCTTGCTTTCCCTACTCCATTGCTTATGCTGAGCACCAAGCACAAAGGCAGTAGGTTCCATTTTTAAAGTCTTTGGTATGACCTGGCTAGGATTTGAACCCTACACCTTCCGGCTGCAAGTCTGATGCTCTAACCACTTGGCCACTGCAGTCGGTCTTTCATGAGAGTGAAATACATACTAAAGAGGTCCTGAACCTGTATCTATGGCAAACAGTGGCAGAGGTATGAATTTTTAAAGGGGAAGGGGTTTCATAAGAGGGCAATCTGCACTACTGTATCTGTACTCTTACAGGACCAACCCAACCTCATCCCCACCATGGTTGGGGCTGTGGTCAGACAATTTGGCTTTCCAGACTCCTTAGATTGCAGGAAATTGCACTTTAAAACCACAGACTTGTCTCTACAATCTGGGGTGGCAACAGGATTTGCCCCACAGAAGTGAGGGGGGGGGGAGTCAATGGCAACCCAAGCCCTGACAAAGATGACAGGTTCTCAAAAGAACTGCTAATGCAAATTTTAAGCTTGCCAAAAACTTTTGGGATTCCTACTGAAAATATTCCTATTTTGGGGGAAGGGGGAATCCTTCCCAATGGGGGTCATGGTCCCCCTGCCCTCCAGCCCTGTTTACATTTCTGCATGTAGCATACATGAGTCGTCAGTATGATCATTTCAAAGTTTATCATGCACTGATTTGTGGTATACTGTAGGAGAACCACTTGGCATCCCAAACCAAGCATGTTGCCGAAAACCACATTCTGAAACTAAATGAAGTCACAACAGTTCTGAACTTACAGTATCCTGTGTCATTCTGTGTTAGTGACCAGTCAACTCTGGACCAGTTATTTTCAAACTCAGTGAGACAGAGAAATAGGGCAGAGGATGAGGGTCACATTCCAAAAAGTTGAAAAAACTTAAGTCGATTAAATGATTCAATTTCATTTAACAGAGCTGTGGAAACAGCAATGAGCATATCATAAAGTATCACAAATGCTTCGTCAGCAGTTGATGCCATGCAGAAATTACATTTAATTTAGTTTCTACAAGTACTGAAAGACATCTTCCAGAAATTTTAATTTCAGTTATGAATCAACAAATGTTCAGCATGACATGTTTTTGAATTGTACAATCACCCCATGCAGCAATTTGATTTCTACACATAGGATATATTGTACAGTAACTTTGCTACAAGATTTGTCACTGCAAATACATGCATCCTGCAGTCAACCCCTGCATAAGTACTGTACAGTACATGCCAAAATGTACAAAGCACAACTGTCAACAACACGATACACCAAACAAAATACCCAATCTTGGCTAGATAAGAGTAAGACTGTACAGCCTGCCAGGCTGCTGGATAAGCCACCTAGCACCAATTCAGGAGAGCAGACTTGGAAGGAGTCAAGTACAGTAGTAACTTCAAAATTCATAATTTAAAATACATTTCAGTATATTTACAGTACTTATATTATATTTACATATTATTTGCCTTTTCCAAATTTGGTTTAAGGGTTTTTCTTGTCCAATCTGTTTCTTAACATCTAAAATCAACTCAGGGTGGAACGGACAGTGCCGGGGGGCCGCATGCAGCAGTCAGGACCACATTTGATGATCAATGGGTTAAACAGCTCAGTGGGTACTAATATTAATTACAAAATGTCCCTAATGAAACACAAATTTATGTATGATGTATGCAAATTAGTTCATTAGTCATGACTACATTATGCATATTTTTGAAGATTTTCTATAAAAATTAAAACTTTGGTTTTTTAAGCTTCCACCTCACTCCAAATACATACTTACTACAGACATTTTAAAACTCCTTCTGAGGATATAGCACAGTAGTTTACAATGAAGACTCACCATGAAGAGATCCCAGGACAATATTGCTGGGGGTGTGAAAAGTTTGTACACTCTGCACTAGGGTAGTAATGGAAGAAGTGCACCAGGAACATCCTTGTTCAAGGGCTAGTGTTTAAGTCTACTGTATTCCAATACTGTAGGGCTTAACTATTGATCTGCTACTGCAAGTGAGCACCAGTCAGGTCTGACCAGGAGGCAGAAATACTAACGAGCCAACCTGATTTTAAAGTTCAGAAAAGTGTAATTTCTGATCGGTACTCATTTAGCCTAGGCCTATAACGCAGCAAACAGAATGGCAGTTTCTTGCTTCCCAGGGTACAGTATGCAACTTTTTTAATGCCCTGCATGTTTCCTGTCTTTACAAACTCCACCAAGACACTACTCATCGTGTTTTGATAAAGGGCAAACAAGTGTTTACCATTGCAACTGGGGAATGTTTAGGCCTAGGCCAGTCTGGAAAACATGTTACGCCGAAGATCTTCAGCGTGGCACTCAAGCAGTCACGCCAAATTTCTGGCATATTTTTTCAGCTTGGTTTCTATTTGTCGCACCTAGCCTACAGCAGATAGTGGCGTTATTTTTATCCTGCCTTTCCTTTGGTGTTAATCTTCGGCGGCAAAAAAACAAACTTTCCAATATGGGGCCTAGGCCTAACCTAGGTGGTGTATTTTCTTGCTTTTAGTTTTATTTGGAAGCAAATTTTTTTATAGGTTTCAATTGCAACCCTATTTGGTGTGCAGCAAAACTTACGCCACAGCTATATGGACCCTTACTGTGGGCCCAAGATCGGAAAAGAGCTGTCAGCACTCCAGCAATACTGGGCAGAACCTAGTCCGCAGTCTGCTGACCTAGTATTTGGGTCGCCTTAGCGCTTCCCATACTAGTTCAGGGAGCAAAGTGTACGTGAGAACTAGGCCTAGGTACCCTAGGCTAGGCCACAGGCGTTCCAAAGTACATATACTACACACTATATATATATAATAAGACAAGGTAGGTCATTTCTCACGACGAAGCACCAACCTTGGCCTATTTTTACACTCTTACTCTTACTGCAAACCTCAAAAGACTTGATCGATCACACCATCTGTTCCAGCAGAATATCCAACACCTCTTCGGATGCAACTTTGTGCATAAGATAAATTCTAAACAGTAAAAAAGGTGAGAAAATGAAACTAAGAATTACTATGACCATGGCCTTAGGCCCGGTTGAACTTAACTGCCAGCCAGTACTTCCACACTCTAAATCCATTTTTCCTGAAATGAATTTTAAAATTACTTGAAATTGGCTTGGTATTTTCTCTCTGATATTTAAAAAGGAATAAAAGACGCTTCTTAATTGCTGATCCAGGATTTCATCCTGTCAAGCCATGCGTAATTTCAAAACGCCATACGGCATTTCCAGATTTCCTGAAATAATCCCTTCCAAAAGAGCATCCAGATATCCCAAATTTCGGGTAATTTCGGAAAGAGTGGAAGCACTGCTGCACGCGACACTGATGATAGCAGCCTGCGCAGCTATCCGTGCCATCTTTTCACAGAAACACGTAATACAAGGTGAAACGAAGCAAAAGAACCAAAGTTCGCCATGTAGTTTCGGCATATTTTTCACTATCTGCTACCAGCACATGTAACATGCGCTGTGATTGGCCAAGAGTAAATGAACTAACAGTCTTCGTTTTCCGTGCTAACTTGTGACAATTTGTGCATACAGAAGTGGTCAAACGAAAAGTGTTTAAGATACACTTGCACAATCAAGGTCAATTCTACAGATCCCTATGGTTTCATTTGCTTATTCATTTCAACGTTGAAATCATGTCTTTCTCGGTTTGAAAACTTCGCCCTGTTAGTTCATTACTGTTGGCCAATCACAGCGCACGTTACATGTGCTGGTAGTAGATCGTGAAAAATATGCCGTAACTGCATGGCGAACTTTGGTTCTTTTGCTTCGCTTCACCTTGTATTACGTGTTTCTGTGAAAAAGATGGCACGGATAGCTACCCAGGCTGCTATCATCAGTGTCGCGTGCAGCAGTGCTTCCACTCTTTCCGAAATTACTCGAAATTTGGGATATCTGGATGCTTTTTTGGAAGGGATTATTTCAGGAAATCTGGAAATGCCGTATGGCATTTTGAAATTACGCATGGCTCGACAGGATGAAATCCTGGATCAGCAATTAAGAAGCATCTTTTATTCCTTTTTAAATATCAGAGAGAAAATACCAAGCCAATTTCAAGTAATTTTAAAATTGATTTCAGGAAAAATGGATTTAGAGTGTGGAAGTACTGGCTGGCAGTTAAGTTCAACCGGGCCTAAGGCCATGGTCATAGTAATTCTTAGTTTCATTTTCTCTCCTTTTTTACTGTTTAGAATTTATCTTATGCACAAAGTTGCATCCGAAGAGGTGTTGGATATTATGCTGGAACAGATGGTGTGATCGATCAAGTCTTTTGAGGTTTGCAGTAAGAGTAAGAGTGTAAAAATAGGCCAAGGTTGGTGCTTTGTTGTGAGAAATGACCTACCTTGTCTTATTATATATATATAGTGTGTAGTATATGTACTTTCGAACGCCTGTGGGCTAGGCAGAACCTAGTCCTCAGTAATGGCCCGTGTATAGCCGGTCGCCGATAGCTCCCTATACATGGTCCTTACTCCGACTCATTGAAAACCCGGGGTCTTCGACCAGCACAGTGCTGGTCGAAATTGATTTTCTTCTTATTGCAAAGTTAGGTCCTAAAGTCTTAAAAAACTACCATAACTTTTCCTTTTCATGTCTTACACTTATATTGCAGTTGTTTTTTATCACTTTAAACCTCTGAAAAGTTCCGAAAATTTGAAATAAAATCATCAACTTTGCCTCTTCTTAACAATTTACTGTAGCGCTCGAAATATTTGTTGACATCAGAATGCCGTGTGCGTAACATTGTGATGTCACGTACAACACTTTGGTTACTGTAGTTCCTATAGGGGCCTACATACACATGACAATTGCATCTGCAAACATTCTTAATTGACGTAATGATGTAGCTTATAAGCATACTGATGCAAATGAAGTTCCATAGTCACACAGTACATTTTACGGCGCGAAAAAGTTGCTGATTTCATTTCAGATTTTTGGCACTTTCCAGAAGTTCTCAGTGATTAAAAACAGCTGTAATACTCCTGTAAGATCTGGAAAAGAAAATTCATGGCAGTAAATTAAGATTTTACTCACAAAATTTGCTGTGAGAAGAAACACAATTTCAACCATTACACAGACGGCCGATCTCCCCGCTATTTTCAATGGTCGGTGTAAGGACTGTGTATAGAGAGCTGTAGGCGAACGACCACAGTCCTTTACTGAGGACTAGGCCTAGGCAGAACCACAGGCGCCCCTTAACATTGTATAGTATACCATATACTATGTAGTATATATAGACGGAAAGGTATGTCACAAATCTCCTAGCTCAAACAAACAACTTACGTTTCTGGCACAATTACTGCACTTTTCTCGCCAAATTTGTCTGTGTCGAGACTTTTGATCATAAGGTACCTCAAGGCAGCTCTTTTTCCCGAATAATTTCACTTGGCATTGTCTGGAGGATGAAATTTGGATGGAGTAACAGTATGAGGATGGTAGCTGCTGATAGAGAGCATTCAGCACTTCCACACTATATAATACAATACTCCTAAAATATTCTCTAAAGTTCTCTTAACTTTCTGAATTTCTTCCAAAATTTGTCAGTTACTGTATGTTTTGCTTTGATTATTACAAATCTTACAGATACATATTAGCATTAATATGCAAGATTTTTGAACACAGAAATTCATAAAATTTGAAAACCTTTTGAAAAGTGGAACGGCTTGCATTTACTATGAGCATTTGTGGCAGTTGAAGACTGTACAACAGTTACAGTTCAACTGTCACAAGTGCTTGTAGAAAATGCTAGCCTTTCCACTTTTCAAAAGGTTTTCAAATTTTATGAAATTTAATGTTCAAAAATTGTTCATATTGATGCTAATATATATCTGCAAGATTTGCAATAATAAAAAGTGAACCATACTTAAACAAATTTTGGAAGAAATTTAGAAAGTTAAGAGAACTTTAGAGAATATTTTAGGAGTATTTTATTATATAGTGTGGAAGTGCTGAATGCTCTCCTATCAGCAGCTACCATCCTCATACTGTTACTCCATCGAAATTTCATCCTTCGGACAATGCCAAGTGAAATTATTCGGGAAAAAGAGCTGCCTTGAGGTACCCTATGATCAAAAGTCTCGACACAGACAAATTTGGCGAGAAAAGTGCAGTAATTGTGCCAGAAATGTACAGTAAGTTGTTTGTTCGAGCTAGGAGATTTGTGACATACCTTTCCGTCTATATAATACATAGTATATGGTATATTATATAACACCTTATTAATTTCTCTACATCTGATTGGAAGATTGGTGGTCACATGCCATGCGTGATTCGGCACTATCATCAAGATTGCGGTGCTCGACCGTTGGTTAGTATATACTAACCCACGGTTGTTGGTTAGTATATACTAACCCATGGCAATGAGTCAGCGATGCATTGAGCGCGCTACGTAAAAGCTATTATATGCCGCGTCTCAATAAATCACTGCAGCACTGGGGATCGTACATTGTTTCACCAACGTCAAGTGATCGCGCGTCTCTTTGGTTTTGAAGGACAAGCGTCCATTGTGTCACAGTAGTATCTATGGTAATGCCGTGCGCTTGTGCTGTAAATACGCTTACTGCGTATGTGTGTTTTGCCCTTCAGTGCCTGAGAATCCAACGCGCTTGACGTCACAAAGAATCCCTCTATCTCAGGCCTACATAAACGCGCAGTTAGAAAACGACAAACCATGGAGCTACTACAAGGACAAACACGAATCCATAGTGACCGCCAAAACACAAATTTAACCAACTACTAGCAAAATTATAAGGTGTTATATAAAACAAATAATGAATGTTTTTCATTCGTGCGATAGTATGAATAATTTCATTCGTTGAAAGCTTTAACGTTCTATTCAACTCGGCTTCGCCTCGTTGAATAGAACATTCAATCT
Organism: Holothuria leucospilota; assembly: GCA_029531755.1. Classification (NCBI taxonomy): domain Eukaryota; kingdom Metazoa; phylum Echinodermata; class Holothuroidea; order Aspidochirotida; family Holothuriidae; genus Holothuria; species Holothuria leucospilota. Next base: position 19,167,398 of record CM055965.1, read on the forward strand.
TTCAACTCATGAAATTATTCATACTATCGCACTCATAAACATTCATTATTTGTATACTATACAATGTTAAGGGGCGCCTGTGGGCAGAACCCTGAACTAAACTAAATCGCTAAACTGGTACAGTAGGGCCTACCTACTTTACGCAAAATCCGGCTACAGCAGTGACCACTTAAACTTAGTAATTAGTTATTAAACTCACACTTTAAGAAATTGACACATACACGAGTCGGTTTCGGTAGCCTGCTACACCATGAAATTGCAATCGTTGTCCAAAGTTTACGAAAATAAATGTAAATGGTGAAAGCCGTCGAAGAACAAGTGCGTTTAGGACGCGACCCAAACTGTTTCAGTTTTGACCTTCAGTGAAGTTCAGTCTGAAGATCACGCAATTTGTGCTTCCAGATATCAAAACGAAATTTCCTGGAATGACATAGTTTCCGTGAGCAAAACGGAGATAGGGGCGTTCCCAGTATAATATACATTTACATACACTTTACCAATGTACTGTTAACACTATTGTATTTTACGTAGAACGTTAGCGTATGTATAATGCTGCATGAGACCACCTGTGGACGGAGACATCTCTTTATTGCACACAGAATAGTCCAAAGATGAAAAATTATTTTAATATCACTTACCTTTCCGTGGGCTAAACCCACGGTGCCATTTAAATACTTGAGCCTATTTAACAGATTTCCTTAAATTTCGATTAACTACAAGCAACCTTAGATATTTAATGATTTCCTTAGATTTTTCCGTGCATTTCATAAAATTCCATCAATTTTCCTTCACTTCGACAATTCTTTTTTTATAATTCCCTCTGATTTTTTTTGCACTTGCCAGAGTCCGGAAATTTCAGGAAAGTGGAAGACCTCTTCACATCCCGATATACCGTCTTGAAGATAACATTCACTGTCAGTCGTCTGCACCGCCGAGTTAAAGGCTACAACTCAGCATTTACCCACTTTGTTCCCCGACCTCTCTATTTTGAGTTCACGTGTTAATTAAGAGCTGTCGCAAAGCGAAAGTAGTTGATTTGTAATATACAAGTAAGCTTAGTTTAACACCAATTCTCTGTGGCCGTTAAGCCTTCCCTGTCGTTTAGAATGAACCAGGGAGATGATCTTAGATGGAGATACATCGAAAACTTTAAAGGTCAAGAGCAGTCGCCCCAAACTTATTGAAGCAATAGCTAAATGTCACAAATTTCTTCCTTTTTCTCTTCCAAGTATCTTTTGTAATATTTTAGGACATAAATATTGCATATTCAAGGTAAACCAAGCAGTTGCTCCTTGTAAATTTCACAATTGAGTGAAAAAAATACTGTCACATGATTCTCAAGAGCCATTCAGGAAATAGGATAGTCTACTATACAATTCTTTATTGGGGTGACTGCATTCTCCCTTTAATTTATGCTAATCCAATTAGGTTTGACCTCAGAGTGGAGACTAAATCCTTTAAGGCCAAGTAAAATAAATAACATGTTTCCCGTCGGCGCCCGCATCCTTTTTTGGGGCCGCACTTTTTTTTTTTTTTTTTTTTTTTACTTTTGAACAGCGGAAATCACGTTTTATTTTAGCACCTTCTGGACTTTTCCACAAATTGCGGCGATATTCCTTATGATACTTAAAAGGAATGACTGGACACCGCGACTACAGTCTGTTTTTACTGAAACTTCAACGACTAGCACACGAATGTGATTTGATAACTACAAGACAAGTTTATTTCGTTAAATTTTCTCGCTTACAGTTGTGCATGTAACTTTTTTGTCTTCATTTTCAGGCAGTTTTGACACGTGCGTAAAAAAAGGCCGCATCCTCCTGTTCTGAAAAATTCCGGACGGGAAATATATTTTTTTTACTTGGCCTAATTGGGGATTATTGAACTAAAGGGCATTGAATTCCTTTGCCTAATATCCAGGCATCCCCATTCATACCTACAGCGACCTCAACAAAAAATATTTCTTGGAACAATGCTTTAATATCTAACTAGTTGCCAACAGCTAAGTACGAAACACTGTTCTGGCATTCAAAACGACTGTTTATCATTGCCAAGGAACCTAATGATGCTGGCAATGAACCAATTTTCATGTTGTATGCAAATGAGCAAAAGTAGTTTAAGACTAAACTTCGGATTTTGAGTAATTTTTGCATTCCCTCGCGTGATTTAAAAGGCCCACCCATATTGAGTAAGTTAAGGGAACTAGACAAGTATATCGTAAATAGCGTCGAAACACGTCGAAACCCTTAAATTAATTTACATCTTGAGCGACTGGCAATGTTAAGGAAAGGGACAAATTTCCCGATCTGCTCTTCGTGATGTAGCAGACGACGTAGCCCACTTGTACTTAGTTTCTAACACCTCTTAAGCCTTTTGAATCATCAAGATCAACACACAAAATAGATTATTGTCGGCAACTAGTAGTGTTCAAAGAAAAAGTGTTCGATGGATCTTCATCTAATATCACCTCCCTGAATGAACTATGAAATCATAAATAAATGACACTGAATACAGCAGTGGAGCCGGTAGAGTTTGGTGATTCGGGTGGGTGGGGGCGGCATCACAGAAAATCTTGTCATAACCTACCACCCAAGGTAGACCCAGAGAGTTCGTGTAAATTGTACATATGCGTACCTGCTTTAACTTGCATCTAAATATTTGTTATTTTACAATCTCATGTTTTACAAATTTACGGTTTATGTTGAAACTAAAGACTATGCATGGTAAGTAGGAGCCCCACAAATGAACGGAAGTATAATTCTGCTTTTCTGGCTCTGCCAGGAGCGCTCTCCGGAAGGTGCCCTGGCAAGGGGCCCTATGCCGAGATATTCAGGAGTAATATCCCCTCGGGGTCAATCAGGCGAAGACCCGGAAGTTCTTTGATAATTACAAAATGACAATACTAACATGACTTATGAAAATTTAGACTATCAGAGTGCCATGGGAGTGAATGAGAGGTTAGAAAGAATAACAAAGGGTCGAGGACTAACAAGTATGCTTCAGTCTGAATGCTTTTCTGTGTTTAGTGAATTAACATTCACCATCTACCGATAATGGGTGCGCGAAGAGCGCCGTAAAATGTTTTGAAAAATGTAGAACGAAAAGTATATAGACTTCCAATCTTTCGCATCATCCTGCAAATGTTACTGTAAAGGCTACTCATGATATTAGATTGCTCTAACGGGTCCCTAAAGCGGTTAAAGATTATTAACTCTATATTTCGGAAAAGGGTTTTGGTCAGAAAATTTCGGTGAATTATTGCCCTACTACCTTTGAGATACAAACCATGCAAACCGCGTGGAAAGAGGGTCACAATTTTGCATTTAAATCATACTAAAATTAATTTTTCATTTAAATCAGGTCTACCATGATGACAAAAGTATTCAAACTCTGCGGCGAGACAATTTCATTTCCTTAACAAACTGTATCTACCAATCAGAGGGGGAGTCTTCTGCGTGGTAGAAGCTTCAATTCTCTTAAAGGTATTCAATCTTCCCCTAAATTAATTCGCATTCCTGCAACGTTGTACTCCTAAGTAATAATTCCTATGCACATGAGCATTAGGCCTAGTAAAATCTCTCGTCGATGACTAATGCAAATGCGTTTGAGACGGTATTGATGATAAGCCCAGTAATGAGATGAGGTTAGAATTACGCAATATTTTCGAAAATTTTCGATATTTTGCAAAGAATTTGTGACAGAAAATTATTAAAACTGATTTTTATGTAAAAAATTTTCCGAAATTTTCAAAAATCGATTGGTGGCACGATCCCATGCCCCGTCCGCGTCACTGGAATACAGCATGTGAACTGAGATCGGTAAGCTACTATTCTATGAAGCAATCACATTCACACTTGGTACAGTGCAGTGGCAACTCACAGTGGCACGATCGCGGGGACGGACTCGGAGGTCGAGAGCGGAGGGACGTCACCCTAAACCAAAAAGTTGGGGTTGAAACCATAATATTCCCAAAAAATGTACTATGGTTATCATGAAATAATCAAAATGAAGGTGTTCTAAGTTCTAAAATTAGATTACATTAGCATTGTGAAATTAAGTTAAAAGTTTCCAAAATGTTTTTTGAATTATTTTTTCCGCCCGATTTGCGCGCGGAATCTGTCATGTACGCTAATTGTCCGATTATTTTTTTTTTTCAAGTAAGACAGCGTGACTAGGACGTGCACATGGGCGTGGATCATGAGGGGACGGGGGACGCGTCCTTCTCACTTTTTTGGAAGGGGGACATCTCCAAACAATCCCCCACTTTTTCAATAATATCACATAGATTACGAATTGACACTCATCTTAAAAGCTAAATTGCACCCAAATGTGACACCATTTGTCATATAGGCACCTTCCAATTTCCTTTTTCAAAGGGGAAGGGGACACCCCATCCCCTTAGACCCCTCCCCTAGGACGGCGATTCGCAAATGGTGAAATTAAGTCCCCCCCACCCCCACCTTTGGAGATGGATCCACGCCCTTGCTATTACAACTCTCCGTATAAAGTGTTTTCTTCCAACCCTCAAACCCGTGTCATCATTACCTTCAGTCCGAACTAGGCTTTGATTAAAACAAAAAAATTGGGCAAGCTGCAGTTTTAGGTATGTTTCGTGTGTACATCCAGCATAGCACCGGTATGGGGCAGGTGGTATGGGGAGCTACCTGTTTATCAATTTTCGAATTTAAGTGAACTCAAAAGGTTTTAAAGCTCAGATTTCTGTAAAAGGTAGGTCAATTTGTGTTTTCGACTGAGTGATGGATCTATTTCAATCTCTTTCCATCACAAATCGTTCTCAACTCACCATCAAATTTTGCTCAAATTATTCTATGTGTTTTCTTTCTTCCTTCTTACATAATTAAGTATATCGAATGTGAGGGGGCTTAAATACAAAATGGTTTTATCTTTGATAAAGCTTGGTAAAGCGTTAAACTGATTTTATGTTTAGGAATCCTCAGTATTGAGTGAATTTTTCTACTTTTGGTCGGGTGTAATGGAAGGGGATGCACTCCTAAGGGGAGTTAGGGTGACACCTCTACTCTTTGAGAAATTTTTCGTGTTCTAAGGTTTCCTAGATCCTTACCGTAATTGTTATCTTTGGTAAAGCTTTGAACTGATTTATGTTTAGAAATTCTGCTTATCTCCTGGCTGTGGCATGGCACCCCTACAAGGATGGTAGCCAGTGCGGGCTGCTCTCTCTTAGTACGCCACTGGGGGCCACTAAACGGTTGGTGCGTAGACGTAGCGTGGGCCTTGCAAGAAAATGCTTGGTCGAAATACCTCCCAGATAAAAAAAATTAAAACAGCACATTTTAGATCTTGTAAATTGCATCTAAACAATCATTTTTTAGTTTTCATGCTTAAGAAACAAATTTTATGTTTCAAGAAGGAAGGGTAGATTTGATGAAAATTAAAAGTTAAGCATATATTTAAGGTAATGCTAATTTATGTAAGCATGCCGTGGTTCGGTAATTACGAAAATACTAAAGATCTTTAGCATGCGTATATCATGGGCGTACGCAGAAAAAAATTCAAGGGGGGGGGCAAAATTTTTCAGGGGGCCCAACTTTTTTCATGGAAAATATTTTACTCCCAGAAAAGAGTTTAGATGCTACTTCCACACAGTGTTGACAAAGGCGTAGCCAGGAATTTGTCAAGGGGGGAGGGGCGAAGCCCATAGACAGACTCTCAGCGCTCCGCGCCACCATGGGTTGGCGCGGAGCGCAAGAAAATTTTGGCCCAAAATGCTTCCCAGATCGCTGGAAATAGCACATCCAAGGCCTATTTAACGCATATAAAAAGGGGAAACACTAGCAATATCGTAAATATAAACTTTAAAAATACCAAAAATATACTCGGGAGGCTGCTGGGGCCTGAGTGTTGATATTTTTATTCAATTCCTGTTTTGAGAGTAGAAATTCACACTGACTGAACTGTTAAGAAATGTTGATGTTATATTTTCTTCATTTTTCTTTATTTTTTTCTTCGTTTTTTCAAGTTTTTGATTTTCCAGGGGGGCAAGTGCCCCCCTTGCCCCCCTCCGGACGCCCATGGCGTATATGCAGGTGTAAAGTTCAAGCTGTGCCACATCATGTAGGAGGTATAGGGGGCTCATTCGTCAGGAAGAATGGCCCACATAAGGACGCTTCGACGTAGGAAGGGGGGAAAATTTCAAGGAAAGAGCGAACCCATGTGTGATTTTCCAAGCTCAGGGCCTTAAAATCATAATTTAGTATAGTGTAATTTTCAGCATTTCTTCAGCAGTTCAGGTAGACTATGTTTTATTTACGACCCCACTCCCGGACTACGACACTGAAATGCTATGTTAAAGAGAGGAAAACATTACTAAACTGTCTTTAAAATCATTTTCGGCGAGCTCAATCGGGGCATCCACCACTGCCACCAGTACGCAAATACCGTTGGACAACGAGACTGGATTTATTGAAAAATCCCATCCCTTACGCTTATCCATCCTCTCACCCTTATACCGGCTGCATCTAAGAGAATGATCAACTGGCCGTTAGTCCCGACGAACCACAAAATTTTGAAAAATCAGACAAAATGCGATTATTAGGTCTGTTGAGTACCCAGTGCTTTCTGCAGATGGTTACATGCTACAAGTAAAATCATATGGAAAACATTACAAGCATGTGCCGTCCTGGGAGAGGGGTCGAAAGGGGAGGGGCTTTTAATTTCTAAGCCTTCTTAGATGCAATTTGGTGCAATATATGAGCATTTTTTAGGGAAAATTATTGCAATGTTTTACATTTTTTACTGAGGAGACAAATCAGGGGCTTTAATTATTGAGATGAGGTAAAGGAAGTATTTTTGACTGAAGAGGCTTTAACCCCATCAAACCATCCCTCCCCCCCCCCCCACTCCCGCTTCCTACGGGTGTTTAAAGGTCAAGAGCAGTCGCCCAAACTTATTTTGAAGCAACAGCTAAATCTCACAATTTTCTTCTTATTTCTCTTCAAAGTATCTTTCATAATATTTTAGGACTTCAGTATTTCATATTCAAAGTAAACCAATCAGTTACTTCTAGTAAATTTCACATTTGAGGAGAAAAAATATTGTCACATGACTCTAAAGAGCCAATCATGAAACAGGACAGTCTACTACACTACTTCAAGTTGGGGTGACTGCATTTCCCCTTTAATTGTTCTTTTCTCCTTCTGACGGCCTGGCGCTCGCAGTCCACCCAGTTTGGGAACGATGGTTTAATAATACACAGCTAACTTCAATCCGTTCAGCTTAATACTAGGCTGGGTTGCTAGCTGGTATGCAGTTGCTGAAGCTGTAACTGAGTGACCCAGGACTCAGAAAGGGCATGAAATTACTGTATTAATTTTTCGAAATGGCTTTACACCGTGCATCTGTTGTGCTTTCAAGGTTACAATTCAATCGTGTACTGACTGCAAGGTCAATATTTTCTGCCAGTAGACTACAAAGTCCAGAAGGAAGCATAACACACACAGGGCAGGTGAGCATTTGTACTGTATCATATGTTCGCGAAACCATTACCAACTGAATGTGAACTTGATCGTACCCAGACTAGTAGCCTACGTACTGTACCTCTGATAACTCTGTCAGCACAGGCGTTCTCCAGCATTATTTATACTGTACTGCAAGAAACATACAGTATAGGCCTACATATGTATGCCAGACATGCCAACTCTCATGGTTTGAACCACAGGCGCCCCTTAACATTGTATAGTATACCATATACTATGTATTATATAGACGGAAAGGTATGTCACAAATCTCTTAGCTCGAACAAACAACTTACGTTTCTGGCACAATTACTGCACTTTTCTCGCCAAATTTGTCTGTGTCGAGACTTTTGATCATAAGGTACCTCAAGGCAGCTCTTTTTCCCGAATAATTTCACTTGGCATTGTCTGAAGGATGAAATTTCGATGGAGTAACAGTATGAGGATGGTAGCTGCTGATAGGAGAGCATTCAGCACTTCCACACTATATAATAAAATACTCCTAAAATATTCTCAAAAGTTCTCTTAACTTTCTAAATTTCTTCCAAAATTTGTTTTAATTATGGTTCACTTTTTATTATTACAAATCTTGCAGATATATATTAGCATCAATATGAACAATTTTTGAACATTAAATTTCATAACATTTGAAAACCTTTTGAAAAGTGGAAGGGCTAGCATTTTCTACAAGCACTTGTGACAGTTCAACTGTAAACTGTTGTACAGTCTTCAACTGCCACAAATGCTCATAGTAAATGCAAACCCTTCCACTTTTCAAAAGGTTTTCAAATTTTATGAATTTCTGTGTTCAAAAATCTTGCATATTTATGCTAATATGTATCTGTAAGATTTATAATAATCAAAGCAAAACATAAGTGACAAATTTTGGAAGAAATTTAGAAAGTTAAGAGAACCTTAGGGAATATTTTAGGAGTATTGTGTTATATAGTGTGGAAGTGCTGAATGCTCTCTATCAGCAGCTACCATCCTAATACTGTTACTCCATCGAAATTTCATCCTTCAGACAATGCCAAGTGAAATTATTCGGGAAAAAGAGCTGCCTTGAGGTACCTTATGATCAAAAGTCTCGACACAGACAAATTTGGCGAGAAACGTGCAGTAATTGTGCCAGAAACGTAAGTTGTCTGTTCGAGCTAGGAGATTTGTGACATACCTTTCCGTCTATATATACTACATAGTATATGGTATACTATACAATGTTAAGGGGCGCCTGTGGTTTGAACCATTTCACTGTGAGTCTCACAGTGTTGGGCCAGACTAGTCCTTGAACAGGACCGTGTACATACTGCGTTAACGGTAGAACCTACTCAGTACCACGGTCCTTGTCCTGCCTACACAAAATTTCCAGTGATAACCCGGTCTGCCAGCAGACTGGCATTCCTCACAGCTTCAAATATTCACCTATCATTACCATACTTTCCATGAACGTTCTTTGTCATTGCATCTATGCGTCTTGACCAGTTCTTGGAATAGAGGGGAGCAAGAAGGTGAAATTTGGAGGTAAAAACTTATTTTAACACTAAGTGAGTTACAAGATTTTAGAGTGCCCCTGCAGTCACATGACTGACTTTCCTGTAAAAAGTTGTAACCAGGGAAGTATGCAAAAGGATCAGTATGTCGTATAGATGCACATTTTCGACTTTGGAGAAAATATTTGTAAATAAATAATGGACCTTCACCTCAGGCTCAACCTGATAGATATTGACTTCAAAATCTGAAAACAAGAAAATGTAACAAAATATAAGGAAATCCTGCAATTAATTTCAGGAAATTGGACATCAAAATGTGGAAGCGCTACCATGAGCCATTCTGACAATATGGCTGCCGTTCTTTGACGAACGTCGAAGCAAGTTCTGTGAGTTTTGGCCTTAGAACACACCTGTGAGCTGTGTAAATGCATATTTTTCAACAATATAATGATAATAAACTGAATTGCATTGTTTTAAAATCGGAGAAATGACAATTAGTGTAGGAACAATCAATTTCTGATAAATTTTCCTCTCAAACTTTAACTGCGGGGTTTTTTGTGTAGACAGGACAAGGACTCTAGTGCAGAGTAAAACAAAGTGTACGTAGCATAGAGTCCTGTTCAAGGACTTGGCCAGACAGGCTTCGACAAATTCTTTTTTCATTAGGCCTACTTGTCCATGGGGCAAACTGTTCTCTTAGTCTACACCGTACTTGTCCGCATGAATATCAACTTGTCCACTTTTAATATGCCTTTAAACTTCTTTGGAGGAGACTTAACAAAGGTACTTGCCCAGCGGGCTATGATATTGAACAATGCACTTACCCATGTAAGTTTTTGCTTGCCCCAGACTGTCGGGCGGGGGAGTTGTCAAATCCTGGTGCCAGATGACTCGGTGAAAATCCCTATGAGGCAACGCTAGATAAGATTCCATATTTAGACGAAGATCAGTGAATTCCATCACCGATTAATTTATTATTGGATCGCAGATGTATCGCTGTCAGAAAAGTGACTAGGCTAGATCTAATTAAAAAAAGATTTTCTACGGGAGATACTATATTTACTGTAGGCCTGGGTTATTTTCTCCATGCCGTATGGAACCCGTTAAAAATGTTAGATTTCCGAACCCAAAAAATTGGACTTTCGTGGGGTAGGATTTTATGTCACTTTCTAACACCCAAGGCTTTCTCCATCGATGAGCCTGGATCCTGTTTCCACTCTTCCTTCCAAGAGTTGTACGCTTGATTAGGTAGGAAGTAAACTATGTCCCTGCGGTAATTGGTGTAATAGAGACGGGAAAAGAGCTTTTTAGTAATTATAAGAAGACCAATACCTCATGTCACATTTTGCAGTTTTTTTTAGCTTTAAATTGACTTTTCATAATAACATAGGCCTATTGAGACATGTTTAAAAACTCCTGATTTCACCTGGTTTTCTTGTTAGAACCTCAAGGTTTGCCATTTTGAGATTGGCAAGTGATACTGTATGCTACTGTAACAAGGTACAATAGAGTAGGACACTTGGAATGCAGGAAAACATTACTAAACTGTCTTTAAAATCATTTTCGGCGAGCTCAATCGGGGCATCCACCACTGCCACCAGTACGCAAATACCAAAATCCTGCAGGTAGGAGGGTTGTACAAAAAAGTTCACATCTCTAACTTGTAGTTTTAGAAGCCAACAGTGCTGGGGCTAATTCAAGTATTGTTCTCAGAATACTGTAACTCCTTTGAAATATTTTAATAAAAACAGCCAGTCTCATTTTGACAACAACATGCATCACCATTAGGCCTGAAACAAAAGGCTAAAAAGTTATTAGGCATCTCTAACATTGTTCTGTATTGTGCTAGCCTAGGCCTACATATGTACTGCAGCTGGGCCTGTAGTGGCCATGATCCAGTCTGCCTGCTTTTTATCTACAGGTAGGGACAGTGGTGACAGATGACCCACCTAGCTGAAGCAAGTTACAGTATGTAGCAATTGTATGGCCCTAATATACACCCACCTGTAACCTTTATAAAACAGCATTCTCAAAATACAGTAGCCTAGCCAAACAGCCGACTGCTGTTTCAGTGTTACATGTTGCTTCGTGGAGTCAAGATCAATTCAACTGGATGACTAGATCTTTACTTGTATCAGTGTTTTTCATATTTATACCCTGTGCACAATCATTTTATCTTTTCATTCACCATTATGTGTCAAAGCCATCTTTATTTCATGAATACTCTCACTGAGTTCTTAGACAATTTTTAATTCAGGACTTGAATTTGAGTTGTTATGCAATGCTAAGTGACCACAAATGTGGGAGAAGCGTATATGGTTTATGAATTACAACTTCATATCGGGTGGCTAACCAACTCAACAATTTACGTGTAGATCAAATTTGGTTTTCTTTTGAAAAGCCAGTTCTTTTCTAGATAAACGATTTGTCTAAACTTCTAAATCTTTATGGGTGTTGGGAGCAGCTGTCATGCAGCTGGGAAGTGGGTGGGGGTAGCTGAACATTTTGGACCAGTGTCTATGGGGACAGATGACAGAGAGTCCCCTTCCCTCTGCAAAATTTTTGAATATTTGAGGGTCCTTAGATGCAAGTTGGTGTGACACATTGTGCAACTGTTAAGGAAAATACTGTACTTACAACTTGACACTTTTTACAGAGGGAATAAATACTGTATGGGGTTTTTGTCCTTAAATAGTGGGGGGTGGGAAGCATACTTCCACCCCTCACGTTTTTACTCAGGGCTTTACCTCCCCCAACCCCTCCCGTCTCAGCTCGAGAGTTCTAAGTCCAAGACATCCAATTTTACTCTGAACATGCTCCAAGAGAAACTTGTCCTTCTCATAAGAATAGACCCCAATCCTGCATAGTTTAGGGCTTTAGGCAAAATGAGGTCTAGCTAACTGCAGAAACAAATTCAGCACTATTCTCAACTAAAACTTACCTCTAGGCTCAATCTACTGTAAAACACATCTTGATCAACCCAAGCACCCTATCAGCAGCTCAGCTGCACACTGCCCAGATGGCTTCAAATCACCTAACTCTACAACACTGTCTACAGTATTTTCCTCCAAAGTTACTTTGTTCAAATACATATGTACAGTACCTGTATTTTCATTCACAGTATGTTATAATCATACTGTACAATACTGTATGTCACCTTTTTCAAAGCAAAGGGGGCAACTTTGCGTTATCAACATTGAAGGATATTTACCAAGTCTGGGACCATTAGAACAACCTAGATCCAAGTCCTTTGATTGCCAGTAACAATCTCTCTCATCATTTACCTTGAGCTTATTATCATTAGTAAACTCGCTAGATATACAGACTGGAAATGAGAGAGCTACAGGTATCAATATCTTCGACAAAAAGTAAGAAAGGAATTGGGGCCCATAACAGAACCCTGAGGTACTGTACTCTGTGTTTTAAAGTGGTTTTCCTCCAAGATATTTAGCCTAGATATCAGTAGCAACACAGGCCTAGATCATATTTGTTGTTCTCATGTGTATGTACTTTATAAACATAAACAAAGAGGTGGTCTGAGTTGGTCCAATGTTGGTATGTAATTTGCCCTGCAAGTTAACACTGCACACATATACAGTAGTTTGTTTGTTGTTCTTTTTCAGGCCTTTGATAAAGATGATTACCGAGCAGTGCGGTACATTGACAGAGAAAAAGAGGTACTGTATTGATCAGGTTAAGTGTAATACTAGGGTGATTTTGAAAGAATGGTTCCAACTTAAATTTACAGTGAGTTGAAAATACAGTATGGTAAGGGGGAGCTTAGTGTTTAGGGCCAAAGCCAGAAATGGTCACCACCAAACCTAAAATTTGAAAGATGTCAATTTGGTTGAATTCACCAATGTAGTTAAGACTCCACCCTTAAGTTGTGTACGTAATGTTAAGAAAAATTTGCGATTAATTGTGTAATTAGTGAGATGGGGTCATTCAAAGTCGCAAATTGCAGATGCAAAATGTGGTGGGAGGGAATTAGGAAAAACAGACATAACAACATGCATAAAAAGAATTTGAACTACTCTCTTATGCTGTGTCAAAGCTTTTTAAGAAACACACTTTATGCAGTGAAAAAATACTAAAGATAAGTACTGTACTTTTAACAAAGAAAATAAAAATGTCCAATTCCTTCTCACAACATATTTTGACATGTATTATTATTTTTTAAGTAGCATGCCCTGCTAGATTTACTCATATATTTACTTTTACAGTCAGTGTCATATTTTGACAGCTATTATAAAAAAATTGGGACAAATAGCCACCTTGTATTTAGTTTTGAATGTACATTATGTATAGTTCAAAATTTGCGGGCCCTCAGGTATGATAACTCATGACTTGCCAAGTTTCTTTCTGACATATACTGTATGTAATATTACTTTTTTGAAGACCTGTATTTTCAAAATTATTGTAGGCAATCCAGCTTTTACACCAGATTCTGATTATATGGCTAGGAATCACTCCACATACAAATTGTTTAGCTTTTTTCCTTATTCCTATGAATTGCAATGGGCCTGCAGAGTCACATGAAATAGCCATGGCAGCTTTCTCCTGAAATAATCACCATTTTGCACAATACTTTTTTATAAGGGTACAATGCCCTCTGTTCAAAATCACAATACACACTTTGCTCTCTCCAGGTGAATGAGAAGTTTGCAATTGATTTGGTAGCTGAAGAACCTCCAACAGAAATTGATGGGCGCAGTGTGTGGTGTGATGGCGGAGGGGGAGCCCTAGGCCACCCTAAGGTTTATATCAATTTGGTAAGTAGCAAGTTCTAGTTAATTCAAGTAATTTTGAGAACATCATGATGGACACTTGAAAGGAATTAAGAGGGGATTTGAAACATGTACCATAAATTTTAAAATAAGGTTAGGATGACACCTTTAAAAGCCCTATCTAGGGGTGTTGCCAGTTGGGGGACAGGGGGCCATGGCACCCCTGTAGGGAAAGACTCCCCCACCCCTTGTCTGGGGAAACTTTTCAGTTTCTGTAGCTGAAGAATCACCAACAGAAATTGATGAGCGCAGTGTGTGGTGTGATGGTGGAGCCCTAGGCCACCCTGAGGTTTACATATCAATTTGTTAAAGCAGCAAGTTTTAGTTAATTCAAGTCTTTGTGAGAACAACATGATGGACACTTACAGTAAAGGGAATTACTGTAAGAGGGGATTTGAAACAGGTAGGTTAAATTTTAAGATAAGGTTAGGATGACACCTTTAAAGACCAGATCTAGGAGTGCTGCCATTGTGGGCATCGAGGGGAGGGGCATGACACCCCTGTAGGGAAAGGCTCTCCCAACCCCTTGTGTGGGGAAATTTTTCAGTTTATCAGGGACCTTAGGTAGATAAGATAAAGCATGCAGTTCCAGATGCCAAACAGCTAACATGATTTTAATCATAATTTTAAGGCATATTCCTCAATAAATATCCAAAATTTTCTTTAATGAAAACCCCACATTTTCCAGTTGTCTGCTATAAAACCACAACTTTTGCAAAAATTTCCTCAATTGAAACCCAAATTTTATCCAATAAAAACCAAAAATGTTACACATTTTGTGCACTGAAAACTTTTTATTTTGAGATCATTCCCACAACATGTCACCATTGTCAGGCTTTAGGTTGCTGGCCCGTGCTTTACCGCCCCTCTGGAGTAAATCCTGGCACCATCCCTGACCCTTTCTCATTGTATATCCCTGTCTCATTGCTGTTGTGTGTTTCTTCTTTCACAGGATGCAGAGGGACCTCAACCATGTGGTTACTGTGGTCTGAGGTTTGTCCAGAAACATCACTGACAAAGAAAGAATTTGCTGGAACAGTGGAAAAGAATGTTACTTTGAACTGTGTGAAGATAAAAAGTTAAAGTTGGCTAGTCATACAGCATGAACTATCATTAATGGACGTCTGTGAATTTGCTTCAAGTCAAGGACATGGAATACCGTGATATTCATAATATTTTGTTAGAATTTGTGGGTTCAGAAATATATTTGAAGTGAAAGGGAGATAGAAGAAGGAAAATATAGATGAAGATAAACAAAATTAAATGTTGTGCTCTTTAACTTGTACCCAGTGGTAGCACTGAAAATGAAATCAAGTTCTTCACTACTCCTTCCCCTGTCACATGATTTTGCAGGAAAGGTTTTCCTGTTTGAATCACTGATGTGCAGAGGAAAAACTAACAAAAGAGGTGTTTATTTGCTCCTGGTATTGATACAATGTGAAGACAAAAATATACCAAATACTGTATCCCATTACTTGCAACTCAAATAGTTCCAAATAGAGCTTAAAGGCCTCTAATGTCACCCCAGACAGTAACAATTCTCCATTGTAAGTTAACTTTTAGCCCCTCCTCTAATTTAAACCAAACCTCCTGTCTAGTGCACCTCTAAGACAGAGCCAGAGGCATTGATGCACATTGCCTAACAAGGTTCTTGATGATTGGTTGATCCCTTTGTATTGCATTCATTACACCATTTGTAAGGGTCAGGGTTAGGTTAGGGATTAGGGTTAGCATTATCCAATCATTAAAAATCTTGTTCAGCTTTATGCATATCCCCCGCCAGAGTGGAGTGTACTGAGTTTAAATTGCTGGAGGCAGTATTGTCATACACAGTGTGTGTGTGAGCTTAATTGGGAACACAACTGACTGTATAAGTCATCGTTGACCACCCAGAGAGAAACTGTAGTGTTTGAATGAATGCCAGTCAAAGTGAAGTTATCAACTGTATTTAGAACTCTAGGGCTGTTACTAAACATGTTTGGACAGAGAGTTGCTACAGTAGCAACTTCCTGGTTCAGGGGGATACCACACCAGGGGCCTGTTGGGCATAAAGTAACACAGACTGCAAGACATTTTACGACCTGATTGAAAGACGTAACATAACTTTTTCCTCAAGGCTTGCATCTGAACTTGTTTTGGCTATAAGTAACGTCCACGTAATTTTGTCAATCTAGGGGGCAAAAGAATAATAATTAAAGCACATTTTTCTTTTAGTGGGAAACTAAAAGTATACATTTGAAAGTTTTAGATAAAAAATTAAGTACTTTGCTCTTATTTATGGATAGGTTAAACCCACATACATACAATGCCTGGAAACTGCAATTCGGACTCCCTTGGAGGCATTTTCGCAAAAATATTCTTGGTATTCTTCAAGCCAACTAATGCTTTCCTTCAAGTAGATTTCACATACAAGCGCCCTGAGTAGCCCTCCTATTTCCAACGTAATACCCACATAAACCATACTCAGTATGAGGCCGGCCACTCAACCTGAAGTACCGTAACAGAAAGCGTTGAAAGGTATAATTCCTGCCCTGAGCATAGTGCATTTCAGGGGTTGCTCCAGGACTTGCCTGACAGGGGGGCCTGAGCTCCCCGACCGGGAGGGAGCAACCCGAAGCCTCAAAAACGACAGGTTGCCGAAGGGATGTCGAACGCAAAATTTTCGTCGCATGAAGCGCGCCAGATATTTTTGGTTTTAATTGGAAAAAATTGAAATTTTGGGTGGAACTTAGACCAACATTATCCGACAGACAACTACCTTCAAATAACAATTGGCCACTTATTCTGCTGTAAGCAATTTTACTTACAGATACTCATCATCCCAGACAGTTCCAAATGTTCCCACCTAGGTGACTTCTAGCCCCGCCCATAACAGACTGACCTTAGCTTCTCCTTGTGCAGACACAACCTAGTTTATTGCTTTTAAAGGCATATCTTGGTGAGCATACAAGGCCATAATGTGTAATCAGAACACTCCCTGTACATGCTGTGTAATATGAGATACTCTGCATCTTTTGAATTTTGTAACTCTGATGTCAATTAAAGACTGGTCACCAATTGAGACTTTTGCTTAACCCCAAGTAAAAGGCATACCTGGGGTGACGAGTATCTGTCTTTTAAGGTGCCCAAAACTTCCTTCAGAGATTTTGCAGGCTATATTGGGGACAATCGTCCCTCTTGACCTATGTAACTGCCCTTTTCTCCAATTGAAACTAAGTCTTTGAAAATGCAGACCCCAAGAGCGGCGATTTGTTCTCAGTATGGGGGGGGGGGGGGATGATATCATTTTCAAAAAAATTACAATGTGAAAAATCAAAGTCAATGGGCAGTTTATCAAATATTGGGGGGACATGTCACCCTGTCCCCCCCCCCCCCCTTGGGCATCGCCTCCCATGGCAGACCCTGCAAAGTGTCTTTCGAAAATTCTGCTCATTTTTTATCTACAATAAGGTAACGAATTCCTGATCTTCCAAGAACTTATTTACTCCCCTCACTGAGTGTTCTCCTTGGACATCAGGACGAAGATCAGCGAGGTCGCCAAGACCAAGGGTGACTGGTTGCCGAAAATTTTGGGTTTCTATTGAAGAAATTTTGACAGTTTGGACCTTTTCCAAAGAAAAGTAGAAAAATTTGGTTTTTGTGAGGAAATTTGGGGTTTTCATTTAGAGCAAAATCAAGTAAATCGTCGGGGAGATTGGCCGTCGTCAGAGGCGATATTTTATTGTACACATTACGGCGCCGCGCCCCGAAAAAACCAGAAAATCTCTCCGACGGGGAAAAGAGGAGGCAGCCTTCTCTGTCAGGGGGTCATGACCCTCTCCCCTCACCTGAGGCCACCACTGATCTGTAACGGCTTAAACCTGACACCCACACACACTTTCTCCAAAGCTTGGATACCCACAATTCATTAGCGACTCGCCATAGGAGCACGGTGGCAAGTGCCCCCCCCCCCCCCCAAAAAAAAAAAAAAAAAAAAAAATTGCAAAGTATGGTTTTCAATCTTCAAAAAAAAATAACTTGTAATTCGGGATGGTTTAAATGAAAAGTATTTCTAAATTTGGACAACATCATCCTTTCTCTCTTACAAATGTCAAATATTATTTGCAAAAATTTTTCTGTAGTTGTCAAGTATTTATTTCGTGATAATTTCAAGATTCAGCCAAGGTTTATTGGGTCATTCGACCAATGGTCATGTGAAATAATATTTTTTCAAACTCGTATGCAGCTGCTTCAGTTGGGGGGATTCTAGTTTGTGATAAAGAAAAATGACAAAATGGCACAGTCTAATGGGGAAGCCATCATCAGCTGGCACGTAGAGTCCACGAAATTTCTGTTGCTAAAAATGTCTCCTAAAACTATTGCCGGGAACGTAAGTTTAATTGTACTTTGATGTGTCAAAAATTTTAACTTGTTAAAAAGGATGAATAAGGGAACGTTTTGGTAAAAATCACTGAAGCCTTAACCACCGATGATGGCGAAAGTCTCTCATTAGTCTTCTAAAGCCATACGTGCCCAGGGGCGTAGCGAGGGTGTTATCTTTGGGGGGGGGGGGGTGGAGATTATGTTTTGCCGACGGATCTGGTAATGCGTAGTGCGAAAACGAGCTTTAGCGGGTGGGGTCCAGGGTCCCGCCTAAGGTCCCCTGGTGGGGTCAGGGGGCGCAGTCCCCGAAAGCTCTGAGGTTTAAGTATATCTCTGGGTGAAAAAATAAGTCTCAGGATGGATATATTTTTTTTTTTGGTCATAATGCATCATCAAATACAAACTAGATCCCCACTAATTTTAATGTATTAGGCTATAGATCCTCTCGTCAGGCCGCTATAGTTTTAAGCGGTTGGGATTCAGAGGTCCGCCAGTGCTTTAGCTAGGACGTTTCCTCAATGCGGCATTTCACTGATCTGTGGCCTGGGGGAGTGGGTGTCCCCCTCCCCTTTGGAAATTTCTGGAATTTGTAAGGTGCCTAGATGGCAAATGGTGCAATATTTGAGTGGATTTCTGCTCTAATGAGGAACCTCAAAATTTACACCCGGGTAGAATTTGTTGTCAGATTTATTTTGGGCAACATTTGTCGCCGTTTATGCGACATTTTCGCACAAATAGGGGCTCGTTCAAACACTTGGCCCTCCTAAGGACCCCTGGTGGGGGTCCGGAGGGCAAAACCCCTGAAGCTCTGAGGTTTAAGTATATCTCTGGGTGAAAAACGAAGTCTCGGGATGGATATATTTTGGTTCATAATGCATCATCAAATGCAAAGATCCCCACTAGTTTTAATGAATTAGGCTATCCCTCTCGACAGGCCGCTATAGTTTTAAGCGGTTGGGATCCAGAGGTCCGCCAGTGTTTTAGCCTGGACGTTTTCTCAATGCGACATTTACTGATCTGTGGCCTGGGGGAGGGGTCTACGGGGAGGGGATTCCCCCTCCCCCTTGGAAATTTTTGGAATTTGTAAGGTGCCTAGATCACAAATGGTGCAATATTTGAGTGGATTTCTGCTCTAATGGGGAACCTCAAAATTTACACCCGGGTAGAATTTGCTTGTCAAATTTTTTAGTTTGTGCGGCATTTGTCGACGTTTATGCGACATTGTCGCACAAATAGGGGCTGGCTAAAACACTGGGCCCGCCTTAGGGCCCCTGGTGGGGGTCCGTGGGGCTTCTCCCCAGGAAGATCTGAGGTTTTAGCATAATCTCTCGGTAAAAAATTAAGTCTCATGCAGGAATGGTATATTTTGGTTAATAATGCATTATCCAGTGCAAAGATTCCGGTTAATTCCAATGTGTTAGGCTATTCCTCCCGTCATGCCACTATACTTCAGGAGCTGAACCTGTCGTTCAGAATTGGAACACTATGTGTTCAGCATTTGAACACTAGACGCGTCAGGCGTTCAAATACGATAGGATAGGCGTCCGGCGTTCAAAAGGGGAGAAAAGGTGTTCAGAATCTTAACACAAGCGTTCAAAATATGCTTTGAACGCCAGGATCTGAAGATGGGTTCTGTATCTGTTTCATTTCGGTGTTCAAAAGTTAAAAGCCTGAGATTGCAGTGAAGGGAAGACACGCGCGGCACGCATTATTTTTTCCCCAGAATTGTTTGTGTGTAAACCGGATCCTCAGAAGTTTGCAAAATGTGTTTCAAGTCAAGGTTAGGGTTTAGAAGACGGGCTAAGGATACCCTCTCCATGGACAATCGGGTGCTGCTCCCATGGTGATGATTAAAGTGAGGAATAATGTGCAGAAAGTGGTTTTTCAAGAATGTCATATGACCCGAAATAGTGCACCTATACGAAAGCCGTTAATTCCCTTTCTTTTCCCGAGTTGCCGACGGACTCAGTTACTCGTCCAATTACACCGACCATGGGCGTAGATCCCGGGGGATGGGGGGGGGATATATCCCCCAACATTTGACTAGGGAGGGATGGCCCATGCAATCATCCCCCACCCCAATGTTTCAGTCTACAGATACGTTTATGGTGGAAAGTATATTTTATTCTTCATTTTCGTAAGAATTTTTTTCAATCTCGCTTCACTTTCTATCACAAATGTTTCTCAAACTATCAGAATTTTAGCAAATCGTTGGCAATCTATCGAAATTTTCGCGCGCTCCGCGCGCTTCCAACCTTACGTCAGTGTCACTTATATTATCAATATCTTCCGATAGCAACATTCGAAAAAGCACAGCAGCAAAAAGTTGAAAGTTTACGAATTAACAGGTTAAAGACTGGCTTATGGGAGTGGCATGTAGGTTGTTGGGCAATTGAAAGTGTCTCAATGTAGAGTCTGAATGCAGGTTTTGTAATGGGAATATTATTCGTCACTGTTTACACTCCATGTTATGACCATTATTAAGGTAATAATACACGAAACTGTTCTGATCACGGCACTTTCCGAAGAACAGAGATACATCCCCAAACATCTGTGGGGACCTCGCATCAATATGGGATCTGTCAATCTAATATGTAGCATGATGTAGAAGGTTGAAAGTACGTATCTGCCGTTAAACACTTTCCCAAAAATTTTTACCAGAGCTTCGCCAGTTCGCGCTGAGCCATTATCGGTATAGATGGTGATTGTTAATACACTTATGACGAAAACAGCACTCTTTAACGCTCTTATTAGTCCTTCACCCCTTTTGCTACACCAATCAGGGAGGTCTAATATCACCTCCCTGCACCTATACTCTCCCTCCCTCTCATTTTCAATTGCTGGCAGCTGTTCGCCCGGATTTTAGTTCAAAAGTAGTAAAAATACGATAGTTGTAAAGTGTTCGGCGGCGTACTCTATTATCATTTGGATGTCAGGTAGTATACGCATTATGTCATTGCCCCCCCCCCCCCGCCCCAATTATTATGATTAATGCAGAGCTTCCAGGAGGTCCTATTCAGGTATCTGCTAGCCTTATGTGCCCTTTCATAATGCACAATGAAGGAAAGGACATATTTCGTTATAACTCAAGAATGTTTATGTTGACACCACGCACACATTTTTGTGTAAAAACAAACCCGAAATAGAAGGAACAAAAAAAGACATAAGTGAGGGGGCTTCAGGAGATTTGTAGACAACGTATCTGTCTCTTAATATACAACATATTCTCTTTTACCTAACCAAAAATTAGCATTCACTAAATTATGGACATTTTCCGGCCATATATGATCAGTTCCAAAACATCCCAAAGATAGCACCATTTTGCATCTAAAAGTCCTTAAATTAATAAAAAAAAATCTTAAAGGGGAGGGGGAACCTCTTCCCCAGGACGACACCTTTTGGTAGTGACAAACGAAAGATCAGAACTGCTGCATGCAAATGCAGGAACGCATAAAAAACAAAGGTGTAATTTACGCAGACTTGGGGGAACTGAGCTATTATTACGACATCATCTATGGTGCTCCCAATCACAAAAAACCTGGCGACGCCACTGATCTCAAGCCAACTTGCAGGTCTTGTAATGATCACCGAATTCAAAATACAGTTGTCTGGGATGACCCTATATGTTGATCCCTGCCTTTTTGAGCTTAGCAGGACATTGTTGCTCTTGTACAATTCCAATCCGGTGCAGCTTATCGACGAGTGCTCAAAATAGCAGTTCCTAAATGTATGAATATACCAATAGCCTACCAAAGAACATTACCACTGAAATTAACCCCTTAAAACAGTCTTCCTGGCACTTCTGAGACATTAAAACCAAGGAGCTTCCGGGGGCTTCGCCCCCTGGACCCTCACCAGGGGCTTTGCCCCTGGACCCCACCAGGGGCCCTAAGGCGGGCCCCTGGACCCCACCCGTCGTGGGCTCGCGCTTCGCGCTCGCCGTGCACGCTTCGCGTGCACATGTTCCACAGTTGCGATGGTTCACCCCATCCCTCCCAAAGTTGAAAAGAAATCTACGCCCCTGACACCGACGGCCGTTGATACGGCCGTATACGGCCGTCACATGCATAATCAATTTGCCGACGGGCCTTCAACTTGAATGGGCCAATTAGATGAATAGCCGAAAATCGAAATAGCCGATAACAGACTGACCCGTTCTCTCTTTCTCTTTTTTTTTTCTTTTCATTCTCCGTCTTCCCTCCCTTACTTTCCCTTTCTTTTCCCTTCCTCTTTTTTTCCTCCTCTCCTCTTTTCATCTTCTTTTCCTTTCCCCCTCCTCTTTTTGCCAACAGATCGAAAATTTGCCGACGGGCGACCAAATATTGGGGGGTGTGACACCCCCCCCCCCACACACACCCGCTCGCTACGGCCCTGCAACCCTTACGAAATCGAGACCATTCCTAAGTTACACACGTAGGGCAATAGGCCAGGCTATACATATATGTTGCCTGGCATACCAAACTTCGCCTGCTCATGCAACTGCCGATTGTTTTCTTATCTATCATGCATAAAAATGAGGTGCGTGGTCACCGCTAAATGCGTGGTAAATCGTCACCGACCCAACGGACAGATGGAAAGCCGTATGCACTACAGTAAAAAACATCAACCCGACGACTTCCTTATCTCGAACTGCGCGTTTCAGACCCCGGCCTAAAAATATGATTGTGAAAATTTGGGTAATACGAAGGGAACTTTTGTGCAGACGTGCACTATAGAATTAAAAACTGTGATAACAAAGTTTCGTTTCGTTAATCAGTAATTTAAACTAACATTCTGCTTGTCAGCTCCCTGCCGAACAAAAAAACTATTGGATAATTTAGTACAGTTTTATAACTGCGCTCTGGCTATGTATATCTTTAATCTGCATTGGACGTGCCCGCCTTTCATTATTTACGTTAGCACAACAGAGCCCAATATTGCCACTTTTGCCATGGAAATAATTTTTCGGCTCGCCCTGTCTCGTTTTCGTCACTGTTCGCACTGTATATCTTATAACTATTGTATAAAAGGGAAATAAACTTACATGGAAGTTCCTAACGACTCCCCTGGACCAATTAAGATACCTTTCCGTAAATAAAAGATACATCTTGTCCATCCTCTATCTGCAGGGGGTAGGCAATGAGGTATAGCTTGAGCGAATAATAGATGTATTTTAATCTTTTTTGATCAAATTTGTTCCCAAATTGCCAAAAAGGTCCGTGCGCTTCCTGCACTTCTATCTTCAGTGCTATTGAATCGTTCTTTGATATCGTGATCAATCGTATTTAGGCTGGTTAACGGTGATTGGATATTACAACAGTTCTAACGCAAAATTTTGGGCGCTTCTGCCGCGATCGTCACGGTCTACACTCCATTCCTCAGTGGCACCGGCATGGGGACTGGGTGCGCGTTGCCCCCTTATATTTCCACAAAGGCATTTAACCCATGGGCTATACCCCTTTAGAGTTTGCTAGATGTGTTTTTGACCGAGTCATGGTAACTATTCCGCGCCCTTTGCGTGCTTCAGACTTTAATGCTTTCCTTCAATTACATCAATACTTTCTGATAACAGTTCCAGGTAGACAGGCAGGTATGTAGATGACGTTTAACGACACATCAACACATGCGTATTATATAGTGTCTTTAGAATTTATGATTCAAGTCCTCCCCTTTAGTCGCCTTTTACGACAGGCCGTGAGCATATTCAACAACCCCCAGCCCACAGGGGATACAGGAGGGCCTTACTCGGTTTTTATGACGCCATCCAACCCGCCAGTCGTAGGGTGAGATGTAACGGTCACATGTGTGTATTTGATAGGCGATAGTTGGGGACAAAGTAATCACCAAACACGACCTACTGACCCCACCTTGATGTAGTTTAATGTCATACCCAGGACCGGATAACAGCTCCAGGAGAAGCGTACCAGCAGAAGTTGAAAGTTTATATATAGGCCCCTGATATGTTACACACTGGTCCTTTAAAAAATTTCCTCGCGAAGCACGCGAAAAGTTTTTGATAACACATCTCACGTTTCTGTATCCTCCTCCCCCCCCCCCCCCCAATTAAGTAAGGCTTCTACGTCGATTGTTTAGCCATGCTTGAACTTGTCATGGCACAGTGCATGACAAATTTCAGACTCCAGGTTAGAGGTACCAATCTCCAGGTTTTTTTCATGAAAATCTCAAGGTTTGCTTCTTTGGAGGTTGGCAGGTCTGTAATGAGCCTATCAGTCAGGAGTATGAACCAATGAAAGTCTGGTTTTTTATGATTATTCATGAATAAACAACTATAGGTGCCTTGTCTACATGCTCTGTAGTGAAATGTACGCACGTAAACAGTGCAGAGCATTTCCTTGTATGCTGGACGGATGGACTACACAAAACAGCCTAGGACTATATTCAGGTTAGTGTAGGCTTAGAATTGAATTGTAGTTAGAAATAATTACCCACGCCAACAAAATTGCTGCACAACTAACATGAAAAAGGAGGAAAACCTCACCTGAAATCCTAAGCAAGGTAACGTTGCCTGGCACAGAGAGGCAAAATACAGGCAGGTTAGACGAACATGCACAGCCGCAGTGCAGCCGCCAAAGAATGCCACGCAAGTTGACTGCTTGTGTGTTACGGCCCGCGTAGTTTTTTTTTTTACCCAGGACGAGGCAGGCCAAATCTGGCCAATGGACCAATCAGCTTCTTGGAAATAGGCCACACCTCTAATTCCAAAATGACAGCTTTTTGACCCTTTTTTGTAATTCTGACGGCGGATTATGAAAGAACGGGCCAATAACCCCAATCTACGTAGCCCTAACCTTGTTTCTAACCATAACCTTCATTCAGAAACAAATTTAAAATTTTTTGAAAACTCGATTTGCCCACGTTCGTCCTGGGAAATAACGCTTACGGGCCTATAGCTACATTCTTCGTGCATCAAGCACATCGTAGCCTAGCATTCGTCGTTGATTAGTGCACAATGAAAATACGGTAAGCGAGTGCGTATGCAGTAGATTTACACTGGCTGCATCGTGCTGGACAGTCGTCGACATGATGTGATCTCGAAGCAGCTGAGTAATGAATATTCATTACGATCCAGAACTTCCCACGGTGATGAACCTTGTGCATATTGAAACAGCCGTTACATTTACAGTCACGATGTGTTTAAAACAGCCTTTCACTTTCGTAAATGTCTTTTTTCTCCAACAAATCATTTCTCTGGTTATGTTTGGGTTTAACTAACCATAAGCACCACTCATTTCTCTTATCCAAATTCGTATACAAAGTCGTATTGGGACTAAAAAAGGTTACGGTGAGGCATTGCAAAATACTGCCCTCTCCAAGTAAAGTTTGCTGGCAAAGTACCTGGATGAATTGTAACCACGGCACTGTAATTCGTTCAACCATGTAGTTTTCGTCACGGCTCCCCCACAGAGTACGTGACAGATTTTAAACCTTCAACCGCACTCTCTAGACCTAACACAGAGTGGTTTATAACCGTAAGTCTGCTGTCGACAGCACATTCAGTCGCGTTGCAGTGGCAGTGGTACTGTCAAGTCACATGGCACCGCATGCTGGAGTCAAGCTGTAGCAAGTGAACATGGTAATACACCAACGAATGTTACATGCTTACCCTTCGTTGTAAAGGAGCGGCTGGTGCGGCGACTGCCTTGTGACGGATATTTTTTGTTGTAAACAGTTAAAAATTTTACTGTTTGTATTCACAATGGAACTGAACCCAACTTTTGCTGTCATCTTGGTGACCGTTGTATGCTTCTGTGTGGAGGGGGTAAGTGTACTTTTAAACTGTCGACCACTCGTTCGTAATTGTACGTTACATTATTGCATCACAGCTTGACAAAGTCAATGCTCAAGACAGAGGAATTAATGTTAATTTTCATTCGACTTGTGGTGATCTCAAGTTCCCGGACTTCTTTAGGTTTCAACTTCTTTCCCATCAAGTTGTCATCCCTTTCTTTTCTCCTATCCTCGAAGTTCCAACGATAAAGTTAACGTCTCTTTTTGCGTAAGTTAAACAGAACTAGAAGTTCCTTTTGAGTGATCTGGTTTCTGTCTGTTTAGGAAGAAAGTGTCTGTGTAACTTTGAGGGCAAATGGAATCACCCCAATTAGTAGTTTTATTCGACCCGGTATTTTAATGGTATTATGTTATGTTTTATAATTACACGTGACAAAATTTTATTATGTATGTACATGATTTGTTGAATTAGCGCAGAATAACCCTTTGGTTTACTTGTGATACCTGTAATGTGCATTGTGCAATAGAATATTTATGCTCTGAAACAACGAAAAGGTAACTTTTGAGGGGGAAACCGGAGGAGATGTGTGCATTGTGTGGGATTTATTACCTTACGGCTTACGGTTCAAATGAATGTGTTTGCGACGGCTGCTTATTCCCTTTAACGGAAACTAACTAAACGTAGTTGCATTTCAGGGTCGGATAAGGTTCAAAGTAAAGTTGTTGACCCCACTTGAAAGGTCTCGCACCATGCTTGACAGGTTTACAGGAAAGCAGGTAAATTTAAGGAAAACATTTATTAGCGGCAAAGTGGGTCGGTGTAGGGTACATTTCGATGCTACATTTGACTGCACTGAAAGAAACCTTCGGTTATTAAATTACCGGCCTTAAAGTAGTGAGCTGAGTTTCCAGGTTCTTAGATCAAGGGTTCCAAAACGTCCCACTTGTTGCAAGAACTATAAAATATGAAGGCTTCTGGAAATTGCTAACGAACAGCCTGAGTAGGGACACCAGAAGCACCTCTTTTGGGCCGGGGATGAGGGAGAGGGGAAAGCTATTGACGTGGGGAATCTGGTGTGTTATAGGCTGGACAATACATTTTGTAAATGTGCATATTAATTAGATATTACAATTTAGGAGTTCGATAAAAATGACCATTTGGGAGAAAGCTGGCGGTGTTTAATGTACAGAAAAATGAAGAGAGGGATAACCAGATATCCCCTGTGCCACAATATTATGAGGTGAAAGTAGCCGAAACAATTACAAGACGATAGTTTCTGTTCACTTCTTTTTAGTGGAAAGACGGGTTGTCATGTACTTCTAGTGGTATTAGTAAACATTTTCTCAAAAGTAAAAAGCACACTGAGTAGATCATATCCTAAAGAATCGACAAGGGACGGTAGAGCTAAATGCCAAACAGAGAGACAAAGAGAGAGAAGGACAGAAAAAGTGCATGGGTAGGGAGACGGATCCATGATCAGTTCATTAACACTGACCTACAACGTGAAGCGTGACGGTTACGCCCCCACGCCCCCCCCCCCCAGGAAACCTTGCCTCCTTCCCACTCAAGCTTTGCGTCTTCACGGGAAATGTCATAATATTAAGTATTAGGAAGGCAGAGATCTGCAAAGCCAACACTTCTTTGTTCGGTCTGCGATACCATCAGCTGCATACTGCCTACCCTCCAGTGCTGGTTCCGTAGACGTCACGGTGGTCTCAAATTTATTGCTCGAGATTTGCGTGGAAGTGTCTTTAAGTTCTCAAGTGCAAAAGCAGAAAGTTGTTACTCATGTTGGGTGCCCAACTCCGTAAATTCATCATCGTATAGCCTACATATAGTGCGTAAACTGTATTGAAGGGCCCTGCGCTAGAAATTGTTTTTAGTCAGGGGAAGTGTAACGTGTCATCAAACACACATGCGCCTTGTGCAGAACATCAAGCCATGAATTTCTAGAAAATTGACATAACAACTTAAGTATATGTACCGCCAGGTCCGTAGTTGATTTTGTCGCTTCCGTATTTGAAAAAATGTTCCCTTTCGTGGCAATAAAAGGTGGTCGCCCCCAAGTTCCACTCGCTTTAGCCACGCCATTGTTGCTATATAGCCCATGTCTGTCTAAAGGATAGACTGCACCATTGTGATATAAAACAGTACGACTGATGACATAAACATGATAAAGCCACCGTGAATAAAATTAATAACTTCCGATTTACTGCAGGCTACAGGCTACAGGCTGCAGGCTACAGGCTGCAGGCTACAGGCTGCAGGCTACAGGCTACAGGCTGCAGGCTACAGGCTGCAGGCTACAGGCTGCAGGCTACAGGCTGCAGGCTACAGGCTGCAGGCTACAGGCTGCAGGCTACAGGCTGCAAGCTGCAGGACGAAGTGGAGCGATGGTCTTCCCTTAGTACATTCACAATTTCACATCACCAAGAATTAGCACGCGTGGTCAGGTGGTTGTGAACTGATCATGTTGCCGCCAAATTTGGGTAAATCTGGCAATGAAAATATTTCCTGTCTAGTGTGAAAATTTGGCCGATTTGGCAGTGAACGACTACTGTTCATAATTTAGTACCCTGATGGATTTCTTGACTTGGCACTGATGAATTTTCAAAGATTTGGTACCGGGATGTAAGTCAAAGTTGGTAACGAGCTTACACGCAGAGCGGCCTCTGTTTGGTCAGCCCCCCCCCCCCCCCAAACTACCTGAACAAGGAATCTTCTGTACAGTCTGCTAAGATGGCAACTTGGCAAGTAATAATAATTAAAAGAAGGGTCTAAGCTCGAATCAAGTTTTGATACGTTAGAGGGGTACTTATTCAAAGCATTCTGGTGAAATTTGCACTGAAATCCGGTGTGTACTTCTCAAGATATTAGCAGTTAAAATCGTTACATTTTCAACACAAACAGACAAAGTGAACTTGAAGCAAGCACATATAACGTCATAGCCTCACATTAGTGAGCAGTCAACCAATTTTCTCCTTCACAATCACATGTTATTGGAATGTGATTGCATGAGAGGCATAAGAATTTTACAACCTTCACATTCCACATGGGGAGGTCCTGTCCCTATTAATTTCAAGGTCAGTACAACAGACTGAAAAAACAAAGGAAACAAAGCATTTCTCATCAATGTGAGGAAATGGTATAAACCCTGCTTGCCTCAAGCTCACTTTGGGTCACAAATGTAGTAACTTCATTTGCTGATATCTCGAGTACTACATGCCTGATTTGAATGGACGTTTCACAAAATTGCGTATTTTTAGTTCCTCTTTCACATATGAAATTAATTTTTTCCTTGCACCCTCCTTTAAGACCTTAAGGGGCAGCTTTTTTCCACGTAAGCAACCACAAATGTGGATGACCTCACGTCGGTTGGCCGACCATCTCAACAATTTAGATCAAATTTGATTCCTTTTGAAAGGTCAGTTCAAATAGGAAAACCGTTGATTGCCTTTGTATGAAAAACCCATCTAACTTTGACCCTGCCTAGGAAAGAAGTATGGCCCTCCTGGTTGCTAAGCTCCATCGCTTCAAGTAGTGACACTAACTCAGTCACCTCAGCCACAGCACCGGTGACGCTAGATGCTCAGATTTGGATGGGCTCAGTGGGTATTTTTACAGATACATTAGTAGCGTCTGTCAGTGACACCATAGCCTTCATAGCTAGAAAGTGGGGGCGGGAGGAGGGAGAAGGGGTAGCTTAAAGTTAACCATCATTTACAGGAAGATCGTCCAGTGGCGTAGCTAGGGGTCTTGGGGGCGATTCACTGAAGCCTCAAGTGGGAAAAATATATGGTCTGTGGCTTTCATATTTGAAGCCCCCTCCCTTTCTTGAAATGATGGAGCCCCTTGCCCTATCCCATGGAAAACTACCTGCCTGTGTCCCTGTTATCTTCCCAGAATGCCACTCCCATTGCGGCCACCGGTCCCATTGGTTACCATGATAATATGCCTCCCCAAGATTACGCAAATACGTCGCGTGTTGTAGTCTCGGTTTAAATTGCTTTGTATAGCGTATAGCGTATAACGTATAGCTTGTCGTAACGATACACTGCAGGCTTTTAAACGTATGGGGTTAGTGAGTGAATGATAAGCCTATACTGTTTATGGATATAACTCAGAACAACCAGAGTAGCTTGGGCACTCCCTTCTACTCCTTCGTACATCAATAGACCTGTAAGACTTTCATAGAGTGAACAATCCTCAGTTGTTTGGGTTCCCGGACTTACTAAAACAGACTTTTGTCGCGGCAACGTCATGCATGGTATTAGTGCCGCCTGGAGGAACGTATAGGCCTACTTAAAAGGGAAATAGTGTAGTGATAATTAGCTGTAATTGCCTTTTGAAAACAGTTCACTTCTCCCCATGAAGATCTCGCAGAGCGCTGTAATTTATGCCTCCAGTCTCTGAGTCCCTGGACCAAGAGGCTCACAGAAGGCCATGCAGGTTCACTCGACCGCTCCGCGCCTTATTTTAAAGCAATAGGTTACAATACCGTGATAAGAAAGCTTATCTTGTGAAGAGAGACCGTTAAGCGCCTATCACAGTATGTGCGATACGATACGACGCGATACGATACGACACGATAAAAATGTCGCCAGCACTTTCACACCACAGGCGACTTTTCCTTCCTCTCTCAGCGATAGTCCAATGACCAATTAGTCATGTGATCCATAAAATAGCAATTGTATCTCATCATTGGTCACACAAAAATATCGCTCGGCGACAATTGTGTGAAAGTTGACAAAATTTCAACTCAATTTTATCGCGTTGTGTCGCTTCGTGTCGCGCCTAGTGTGAAAAAAGGCCTTTACGGCAAAATATCTACTTGCCCGAGTCTATGGTCTCTACAAAATAGTGTCTATAATGTCTGTCACTCCAGGGGTGGAGCAAGGCCGGGTGCAGGAGGACCATTACCCTCGATAGGGCAACGCTTCCCCCAACACGTCGGAAATTTTTTGCAGTTTCGACTGAGAGCCATACTGGGTATGATAAAGTACGAAATCCCGACATTGTACTTGCTTTTGCTCTAAAGGAGGAAAGGTTTCTAGTTAAGACCCCTAAACTTTCAAATATTGAAGAAAACACCCACAATTTTCAATTTTCCATAACAAACTCAAAATTTTTCAAATATTTCTCTATGAAAACCCCAATTTTTCATTTTTCTTCGTAATTAAAATAGGCCAAAAGTTTTGGTTAGCCTTCCTACCAGCAATCCGTCACCGTTGTCAAGCATTAATTTTTCATGGTGCTGTCCGCCCCATCGGGCAAGTCCTGGCGCCACCTCTCCCTCACTGACACATTCTTGGTTCTCCGAGCACCATGTTTCCACTTTCGTCAAGGTATGAAAAGCAGCGACATCGACGGTTAACGAGCAATCCTAAGCTCGGTATTAACCGCTTTTTCTTCATACAAACCTTTTCCAGCACGATACATAAGTTACCCACTCCCAGTGATAGCAACGGAGGCACGTAGGGAGCTTCCTAGCCTTATGACTTTTCATAAAGTGGACCATCTGATAAAGTGGAATGAAGCTTGTGTTTTGATAGAACCATGGAAGTACTATCTCCGAGCATGAGCGTCAATCCGATGGGGGGGGGGGGGGGTGGAGGGGACAGAGGGACACGTCCCCCCACATTTTGGAAATGCACCCATTGACTTTAAGATTTTTACACAGTAAATGTTTGACAAAAGTGGTCATGCCCCCCCCCACACACACACACACATACACACACATTCCAGTAAAGATTGACGCTACTGCCTCCGAGGTATAGTGCTGCCATGATAGAACTACTTTGGCAACTCCCTTATTACATCAGCTAGCAGACCCTGTAATGGTAATACCACCAGCAATGGTCTATCCTAGTCATACCACTATACGCCGTGGGCTAAGATTGGTATCGAATGTAAAGATTAACCTACAACTATCTTTGTCTGTAAATCAGAGAAGGGTAAACCGATGACAGCAGACAATTACTTCATGGCGCTTCCCTGTAAGGAGACTAAGGACATGCTGAGACACATGGTTTATTTGCACCCTCTTGTTAAGTTCGACCCTGAATGACCTCAAACTGTACTTGTTTTGTGGTCGACCTTTCCCACACAGTCATGCATGTATACCAAGGTTTACATTACCACCAATGATCCAGTCGAAATGTTATCTTATTTTTTATTCTCATCATTCTGTATTTACTTTAGGCTATCCCTCCATCTGCCCAAGTCTGTGCTTTAATAGTTAATTTGTTCAACTTGACTATCTACATTGCCTCACATACAAAGAGGGATTTCTTCAGATATCTTAGGACCACAACCAGCTTGGCAGTATGCCCATGCTCTATGCCTGTAAATGTAAATCAGCTATGGACCTATTCTTTCGTACCGGGAGCAAGAATATTATACTTGAGGAGTACACTACTCAGTGGTAATCCTAAACGATTCTCTTAAAGGGACTATAGCACCACCCAAACATATAACAGGAACATGTTCATATCTCTAAATACAATTGGCGACTGCACTTTGATTGACATTAATCCAAACAGTTGGTTAACTCTGTTATTCAGTGATGACTTGCATAGTCATTCCCATATTCCAGGGTGTGGATGTGACCACATTACTGAAACTTTGTCTGGGAACTGTACTGAGACAGGTGTTTTTGTTTAAATTGGAGGAGGGGCTTGATACTTATGCCTAGTAGGGAGAAACACATCGGCCTGGGGCGAGAAAGTAGAGCCTTTAAAGGTACGGTATGCAAAGTGACGTCAATGAAGCCTCTAGTTACTACAGTATCTGGAAGTGACGTCATCACTTCGGTAATACGGTACGGTGGTATTGGGATGTTTCGACAATTTGCACAATAACATGCATACGTCTGTACGATGGAAATTTGGGTAAAAACATCGAAATTTGTTGATGCCATGGTACAGTGAGTTGTTAAAATCGACTAGCGACTCCACGATTACATAGTGGCGAGACATGATACTACACAAATGAATTTCAAGATGGCATGGTGAAAAGATGCTGGCAGTAGGCTTGTAGTAGGCTATTTCCAATATCGTTACAAAGGAGGTCTTTTGTCTGAATATTTTTATCATTAATTCTGTAGGTAAATTTGACTCTTCTTGTGCTTTGTCATTTTGTCATTTGTTTAAAGTTTGTCGCCCTTCTCCAACTTTTCATCGAAATTTAATTTTGTTGCACACTGCATAGGTTATATTTCCTCTCCGATATCCGGCGGGGTGATGAGCCGAGGGCCTCCCTGTCTGGAACTTGTTTGGAGCATAGTCTGAGAGCAAAGGACACTTACCGTATGTTGGAAATATACCGATATTATGGTCTGTGACACATTTTACCTCTTGTGGAAGTTGCGCCCCACATATCTCCCCCCCCCTCGCCTATACTCGCCACTGCCATCAGTCATAAAGGGTCTCAGAAATCTGAACAACACAGACTAGTATCCTCAACCTACTAATTACTAAAGTTTAAAGAACCTTCTCGCCAAGTTCTGTACACACACCGCTTTATCCTGCACACAACCAGTAAACGAAGAACGTTTGGCTAAAATATACTCCTCGAAAAGTCAACAACTTGTTAGACCCTTATCAACTGGGACATACCTCAAACGGTTTTGTTAGCTTTTATTTTTAGTACCAAGTGAACTTTGAATATACACATACACACGTACAGGGCTGTCGGACTTCAGTGTTAACCGACCGACTGACCATGAAGTCATCTCGAAAAAAAATCAGTATTCGCAGTATTCCATGGAACAGAAGTAAATAGTCTGATCTGATCAGGGAGTTCTGTTGCAACTGTCTGATCTGATGCACCCTGCGGAGCAGCCGGGTTCTGTTATTAAAGGGGCTTACTGAGTTGGTTCACGAAATTCATGATTTTTTTGTCACACCTGTTGAGTTTTACTCACATCTTGATGGAAAATGTTCAAACTAAGAGATTCTGCTAGTGTAACACATATGGCAATGATAGGGTAATGAATGATTCAAATCATGTATTACAAATTCGTGATCAGACACTTTTTACCATTAGGTACAGTAATCATGCTCAACAATAGCTGTGTGATCAAGGCTTCAGTTGTACAGTATATACATGTTGTATATTCAAGAGAGGCTGGTCTGTCAAGAGATGAGACAAGCATCGTGACATACAAACTCTTAAGCCCATACAAACTACAATTTCTCACATTTTCGGTAACACTATAGGAAGTGATACATTAGTAATGAGGCTAATTAGAAGCATTGTCTTGCAATGGTGTCCTTCAAACTCATCACAAAATTATCGATATCAACTCCATGAGCCCCTTTAAGAAGTCATGGCTGATGAAAGTAATTGCCGTACAGCCGTAGCCTACCATAATGCAAACTTGCAAAGGCACGGAAAAAAAAACTAAGGTGTTTGTCACCTACATAAGTGTTTGTTTTTTCTCATCTCAGACGGTCTATATGCTTAAGTATACATAAATCCCACGGTGGAACCACGAAAGATCATTCAGAAAGTTGCTGGCCCTTTGTCATGTCAACGCCAAGTATATAGAAAATTATGATTTTTTAAATCGCAGTTTCACAAATGTTTACGATAGGTTTGCGCAGGCCGGAAGTACTTGCTATTAACAAAACAGCATGGCGGCTTGCAGGGGCTGATCCAGACAATATAAATAGGGGAGCATCTCTTGACAGAAATGAACGAGTATAGTGGAAGTGTACGTCTACGTATTTGACTTCCTGTTTAGCCGAAGTCGCTGGGAGGGGGTGGGGGATGGCGCCCTTCTTTGTCTGCGCCTGTCATGGGCCTTTGAAGAAATGCGAATTTACCTATCTGCTCCACTGCGTAAAACTTGAAAGCTGAACCAATAACAGTTAAAGTCAGCATCAAGTATTTACCCCTGAAAGTAAATGCAAGCATGCTAGATTAGCCTATAGGCTACAGTGTTAGAAATAAATACTGCTAACACAATTAAAGTGTGTTGTCGTATATTCTTAAGCTAAGCCGCTATCAAATGTGTCGATGAGAGGATTTTCTGTTTGGTTCTGTGGAGAGATTAGTGGTTTCCTATGGGTGTACAGGTTGACTTTTATGCCGTATTTTGTTTGACACTGCGGTGAAACACCACGTTCATGAAAAGATCAAAACCTATATGGTGGCTTTTTTAAAGCCTGATTGTACAGTACAGGCAGCCGACTATGGCCTGCAATTAGTATCACGCTATGAGAAAACGACATTAGTTTACAGTCGACGTATGCTTGTTTTAAATTGACATTGGTATACCAATTTAAAGGAGTTCTTGCATCACCCTAAGTACGAAAGTACACTCACTTTAAAATACACGGATATTTGAAATCGTTATTGGCGATTAGGCTACATTTTGATTGACGTGTGCATATTAACGAAGTATGAAATGTACAGTAGTTTAGCCTCTATACAACACACAGTAGTTTACATAGCAGCATATGGTCTGGGCTATTAAATATGCATGAAAGGCTAGGATCTTCCCAAAGAGGTGCCAAAGACTTGTTTTTGTTTTTATTTTTATTGGAGGAGAGGTGGCTGAGTAAACTACGTTGGGAGAATTGGGATGGGGACATTGGGGCATTTATATCGAAGTCAAACAGCTTAAATCAACGTATACCAGTTTTTGTGGACATTTCGCACTGTTCATCGACATACCAATAAATCGACAGGTATGTTTATAGATTGCTGTCAGTCTCAATCGACTCGTGACCCAGTTTTAATTTACATATACCAATTTTAGTCGACATATGGACGGGGAGGGGCGCTACCCAGCAAGTAAGTTTCGCAGGACATCACACATGCTTTAAGCGCCATACCCTCGTCCCATCTATATGTTCCCATCGGCATGTACTGTACTAACAGAACAAACTCGGACTTGTCCATTTTCAAGCACTTGGCAGGGTTTCCGCCAAAGGGGGGAAAGGGGGGGGGGGATTTGTCCCCCCTTTCCAGAAGAAGGTGGGTAAAATCCCCCCCTTTTCATTTCCAT
The DNA here is from genome assembly GCA_029531755.1 of Holothuria leucospilota. Lineage (NCBI taxonomy): Eukaryota > Metazoa > Echinodermata > Holothuroidea > Aspidochirotida > Holothuriidae > Holothuria > Holothuria leucospilota. The sequence continues at coordinate 19,203,274 of CM055965.1, forward strand.
AAAAATTTAAAAAATTGTCCATATCTTGGTTTCTTACTTACGAAGAGGACACCTTTGCAGCAATGTTTGGACTTTCATAAGTAAATGGCCTTTAAAACCCTTCAAAATGCACCTTATAGGGGTCTTGAAGCAAGCTTTTGTCCCCCTGAACCCACTTGTAACTTTAGCCAGGGACAGCATCATTTTGGGCTAGGGGTTTAGGAGCAATTAATCCCCCCCTTTTTTGCATTTCTGGCGGAATCCCTGCTTGGTCATAAAAGACATATGCGTAGGAAGCTTAGCGAACTGGAGGGGTGGCTGTTGAACGTTTAGACCATACTTGAGCCTTCCTCATGTTTGACGGGGGCCAACCCCCCCCCCCCCAGCCCTGCTTCCTACACTTCTATAGGCTATGATTTAAGACTTGTTTGAAATCATCCTTTTGGACAGTTGGAAGGGAGATAGTCAACTTGTATTCAACTGTATGAAGTTGTATTCATCTTTCTCGGTCTTGTAAGCATCTGTTCATTCAGGTTCGAGCAAGTCGTGTTTGTGACATTCGGAACTCATAAAATGGTTGGAAAACTTCAACTTGTAAACGGCTGAAGGGCAACAAAGCCAGCTCTACTAATATTATTTGACGGAAGTGCGGGTCTATGACCTTGTAAAAGTCAACTTCTATTGGCGAAACATATAACCGAGTCTTCAAGGGAGAAACCCCATACCACTCTCAATTTCTTTGGTAAGCTCTAATTTGATGCTGAAACATGACTGATATATACGTCACATGGGATATGTGATTGAATATTGATGATCACCCTCAGGGGGGACCAGCCGCGCAGGCTTACTATGACATGAAGGGGGCTGTTACAACAGATAATTGAAAACATATCTACCTACATGATTTTTTTGAAAAGTATCCGCCTGCAGGCAGAATGGGGTCACGGACACAATTACTTGAATTTGTTGTATTTTTGTGACTATTACTTTCGTGAATGGAATGCGGTCAGACGCACAAAGTAGAAATCTCAAGCAGAAAATAAGTTCAAATGCAGAAATACAGCATTGCAGGTTTCTTCTGGACACAATTACCAGACAGCAAGACCCTAAATGCTTGGTAGGTCGTCCTTAGGATCTGATATCGATCGAAAATGGACGGGGTCATTTGACAAGAATGTATGTAACAGGAAGTTATCGTTACAGATCATTTGGCGTGTGCACACTCGTATAGAAAAGTACCTACCAACTTCCAAGGACGGTCGTTGGTTATATGGGCTAGCCACTAAAGTTTATCAGGGAGTTGCTGTCAAATAGCAACTCCCTGAGTTTATATTGTAAAGGCCCATTTATACTTCAGTACAGCGCTATAAAATATGAAAGTTGAACACCATTCATATCCGAGCTTGCATGTCTGTGAATGACTCGGAAGAGCAGAGGATGGCCATATATGGTTATTACTTTAGCCTAATGTTCGTGAAATTTGGAAATATGAACCGGTCTTAAAGGGGATGTGCAGTCACCCCAAATTAGACTGAAGCATCAGCTAATTCTAGCAAATACCGTCTTATTCCCCTCGCTAATATCTTTCATGACTTTTCAGAAAATAAACATTTCATCTCGAAGATAAATCAAAGGAGGTTTCTGTGCAAATCGAACAGATTACTAATAAAGGTATTGTCACATGATTAAAAAGAGCCATTCATGAAGAAGGATACCGGGACATAATACTTCAAATTAGGGTGACTTCATTTTTCCTTTAAGAGAACGAATCCTTCCACCACACGAGTGTCGAATAAAGCGGAAACACGACATGTATTCATACCGGTCTTATTAAAACTCCCGCATCACAATGTCCGAGAAGCTCGTTATTACGCGTAGGCCTATGCAGACCGCAGGACATTCTGATATAGCAATGGTACTACCAAGAAAGGGCGGGGTACTTGCTAACCCTACGGAAGGACTTCCCCATTCCACGAAACTCAGCGCAAAGATATGATAACCATGTAGGCCTAACCCAGCATGATTGATTTCCCAATCCGGTAAAGAACAGTTGCCCATAATAACCGATACAGTTTCCACCTTTTCCGAACGAAACTTTCTTCATGACGCCATTGTGGATAAATCATGCGAGTACACCCTATGTACTTTTTAGGGCCTAGGAATATGCATGGGTACAAGCACGACTGTTTAACCCCCCCCCCCCGAAAATTCCCACGGGGAAGTCTTCTCCCCGGCCACTCTCCCCCTGGCAATTCCCACCCTGATGACATTTACCCCTCCTACAAATTCCCCCAACATAAAATCCCCCCGACAAATTCCCCCGACATAACCCCCCCCCGACAAATTCCCCTAACATAAAATCCCCCCCCCCCCCCGACAAATTCCCTCAACATAAAATTTCGGGTTGACCTGGGTCGGTATTGTCCGGGAAATTTTCCGGGTTGGGAATTGTCCGGGGACGAAAGGGAGAATCTATTGAAAATGGCGAACAGTTTCTATTGCTTACCCTAAAACCGACAAGGTTTTCAATCATTATGGAGGAACCATCCGAATCAGTGGGCTCGTAGTGGCTAGAGTTTGTGCAACTCAAGCGGTCTCTTAGTTTGTTACTCCACATAGAGAAATCAACACGGTTTTCTTCAATGCAAAAACTACAATTGCCCCTCAGAAAAGTGTCACCTGGGACGAACTGCCCCACACGCCTTTCTATGGCTACTCGAGTGAGTGGAACCCATGACACCTGAAAAACGACTTTTCCCGTATCGGGACCTTTTGGTATAGGTCCTACATGCAAATCTTCAATTGCCCTAAAGAAAGCCTTTGAGGAGTTACCACCAGGAGCTGCCTCGAACTAGCTACCGATGGACTGTCTGAGTGTGACTGTCTGATATATTGAAAAATCAAAACTGCGGTTTGGATTATCAGTTTCCGAAATTCAGATTAAAGTTGTGCGAGGTGCTGCTAGCCTCACATTGGCTGGTAGGACGATGAGGAGAAAGAAACGCCTGCTCCGCATGGTAAGTGCTACCAATTCAGTGGTAATGTAAAACTGTGGTAAAATCAGTCTTTGGCTCTATGTGCTGTAATGATTCCGTTGGACGAATTGGTAATAGACTGATTCTCGGCAACTTTCTGTGCAATCAAAGTTACTCGCCAAAGTCATCACCAAGCGACACTGTGGGAGCATGGAGCTAATAACTCCATCCATGGTGGGAGCTACCCAGTACCCATCGCGAAAATTTTTCCACAAGTTATTAACAGAAGACAGTTATCATAGGCACAGTGCCTTACTACAATGCATCCTGTTCAAGGTGTCTAATCAGATCTTTAGTATTCATGTTCTAACTTCGTGAATATTAAGGGACTTCCTGATCGCCGACCTGGGGGAGGGGTAAAGCGCGCGGTCTGTTTTGGCCTGCTTTCATTTTTATTTTTTTTTTCGAAAAGGCTGTCATCTTACAGTAGGTTTACTTTATCAGTATATCGTGTAGGATTCTTTGAATCTCCAGCCTTCCATTATGAGGATAAAGACCTCTCTCTACACACTGGGATTAAAAGATATTTACTTGGGTGTAACGGAGGAAATTGCTGTCTCCGAATTAACTTGGATTGATTTATACTTTATCTATCGTCTATGCAGATCTAAGAAAGAACAGGGTTTCAACAGCCGAACATTTGTGCCAAATCTGACTGGCATCAGTCCTCGCTCCTGATGTTTAAAACATACCCATTCACTCTGATGGAAGAACAGTGTGTCTTTGTAGCCTTATGTTACAATGAATTACAACGTATCGCATATATGTTGGAAGGAAACATTAATCTCAATGGAATTGGGTTTAGCAGACACTATTACTCACCAGTGCGTACGTGTTTACACGTCTTGCCGCTGTTAGGATAGTGCATAGGTCAACCCAGGCAATTTGTACAGCTGTGTTATACGCCGACCAGAACGTGCATGGGAAGCGACCAGTATTCCCTTGACACAATTTATCAGTCGTAAATTACGGGTTGAAGATTTGGGGAAACGGATGTGCTCTGGGTTCAAAACATGCATGCCCTGCAGGTTCATGTTGTACCTTAAGCTCGGGTGTTATTTTCATGCGCGATTTGGTATCAGATCAGCCGATCATTTATCTGAGTGCTTAAAATGGGACCATCGCCCGTGGTGGACCTAAGGCCGAAGGTGTGGGGGGACCGGTGGGTGATAAACTCTGGTTGGGTGCTCAGAACTGTACAGCTACAAGTTTGTTTTGACTGAGGTGCAATTTCCTGTAACCTAGGACATTAAACGGGCGGATGTAGCAATATTCCCATATTTCTAAAGTATAAAAGATTGCATGGTGACTACACTCTGATTGACATATATTCATACAATAGCATCACTTTGATTGGCCAATGATGACGTGCAGATCACTCAGAAGGTCTGTAGCAGACAGCAGCTCACCACAGTACAGTATTGTTTGGATGTGGCCTTGAGCAATTTAAACTCAGCACAGGCCTTGTGGTTTTGTTTAGGAGGTGCACTACTAGACAGGTGTTTCTCTTAGGGGCTAGGAGTAGACTTTGTAGGGAGAAGTTTTACTGTCTGGTGGAGTTTCGTGTTGCCCTTTAAACATGCCACATTTTCTGAATAGGCTTAACTTTGGTGGAGCTGATTCTGTACTGATGGACCCGTATGATTACCCAAAGACTCATTAGGAGCACCCCGTAATAAAAACTCCTGAATTAGCCACTGGGAATAGCACCTTTGTTATCCCGTCGGAGTAGAATTCTGTGTCAGGCTGATGGGAATGTGAAACAGATGCCATGCAAACTAACTACAAGGCCTAGTTCAACTTGAAACTAGTAGAAAAACTGTAGGTCTGTTTTGTTCCTGTAGTTAGTTGTGTAGCTTAGTGAAGGTGTATAGGCCAGCGCTGTAAATTAGCTATGAGACGGGCGATGCCCTTTCAATCTACAAATTTGCCCTCCATAGGTAATCACTGTTATTTTTATTCACGGGGCGATGTTTGAAAAGGAAAATCAAGATGCAGCCCCTGGAAAACTTAGTCACACCATCGCCTGCAGTTAATTGTGCACGGTTCACAACTTCGTTCTCATTAATACGTGGAGGGCTCCAAGGCTATCCTTCGACTTACCAGTGGCAGTAGTTTGTAGTATAGAAGATGATCTTCACTTTCAGGGCACCTAATTCAGGGGACATGACTAAAATGAATAGGATGACAAAATTCGGGTGTATTCAGTTGTGTCCAAATTTTCTGTTTGCCGCCTGGGCTGGATTTCTTCCAGCTCCAGGAATGGGCTGTTATTGTTATTGTTGAAACACTATTGAGTGTTTGTGTCCTAGGTCAATGAACATTTCACTTCAACTTACAGCACTTTTCATGATGGGTTTCCTTACCAAAAATAAGCTCACCTTCGTTTGAACTCAGGCTTTGCTAAAAGTAGAAGACTTTGCAACCGTCCAATAGCTTGCTGCCGTTTCATTACCGGTATGGATTCTTCGGTGTCAGTTCATGAAAAGACTAATTGTTAGGCGTGTCCCAGTAAAGTTTTCAGCTTGTCGAAGCAGGGGAACTCTTACAATCTTTGGACATATCTAATTTGGGAGCAGCTACTTTGGTTTTCTCCCCTTAGGGGTTCAGATCTGTTGTTGGGACTATTGAAAAAGCATTTTCAGATGGTACTAGCCTCTACAAAGCAGTTGCCTGGTAAAGGAACGTGATAACAGTAAATACAAGAAGGCTGGGTAGTTGAGTGAGGATTTCAGTCATTTCACGCTCATTGATTTGTTGCAAGTGGGACCGTACATACTTAGCCTACACACCGCATTTCAATGCTGGGCTGTGGGGAATTTAAAGACATGGTGGAACCATGTCTTACCACAAAAAGAAAGAAAAAAAGAAAAGAAAAAAAAAACAATGGTCAATTTCATTCATAGCTGAAGTCACCTGTTATCCAGTCATATTTATGTTAAAGGGGAATTTTCATGATCCCAGACAGTTCCAATTCTCCCAACTATGCATCTTCTAGCTCCTCCCATAACTGTATGAGGCTCTTCCTTGTGCAAGAATAAACCAGGGAGTTGCTATTTGACATAAACCTGTTTTATTGCTTAAGGCAGGGAGTTGCTATTTGACAGCAACTCCCTGCTTAAGGCCATGTCCTGGTGAGCATACAAGGCTATAAAATGTAATAAAAGTACTCTCTCTGCCTTGTGTGGAATGTGAGCTACTCTGCATCTTTCAAATTTTCAAACTTCGATGTCAATCAAAGAGCAGTCACCAACTGAGAATTTTGATATACATACACTAAAAATATACTTTGGGGTGATGACAGTCTGTCTTTAAAGTAACAAAAAAAAATCCTGTTTAAATGTTACAAGGTACATGTAAATTTTGACCAGGATGTATACCGTAACAATTAAGTAATTGAATCACGAAAATGTAAAGTTGATTAGGATTACCTGGTTATTCTTCACCACAAAGTGGTTGGATAACCGGTGACCGCGGCTAAATTTACATAGTGTGCAGTTAGTCTGTACAGCTGGTCGTTTGTACTTTGTATAGCCAGATATGAATGCACCACTTCTGCTTCAGAAGAGTATGAAAAAAACTCAAATTATATTGCAAAAGTTTTCATTTAACTACCGGGCGGTAGTGCATCATGGTCATATTGCAGAAGCGTTCGGCTGGAATCACTTGAATGTTATAATATTGAAGAAAACTGAAATAAAACGTATCATTTCTCAGATGACACTGGGTGCACGTCATATCCTATAGCCAGTGAATCTATATCATAATATTAAATCCCAGATGTTTTATTCATTTTGATTGCCATGTCCAAATATTGTTATAGAAGTCCAAAATAATACACAAAAGTTAAACACATTTTAACATAAATCTGTTGTTAACATTTAAATTAGAAAAACGTCAATTAAACCGCGCCTTGGTAATCTTTTTATTCGTGTTTTGGAGGGGGGAATGAATTTCATGTTTGCTATAGTATCATTTCCCTACCTACGTCCTATGCCCATTTCCAGCAATCTGGGAAACCACTTAGCAAAAATTTCTTGGAAGCTACATCCCATCTGATGGTGTCGCGCCGGTTAAATAGAGTCACATATTGGCTTCCTTTCCCTATATCTGTACAATTGCGTCCGCGATGAGGGGGCTGTCGAACCATAAGTGTGTGTCCCCCTTCCCCCAAAACCTACACGCCCTTAGTCTACAGTTTTGTGGGAAGCCTAAAAAGTGTTAGAATTACATATCTAGCAGCATATCACTTTATTAAAATGTAGCCTCACGGTAGGGTGTTCTTCCGAGGAGAGTTGTAAGCCGAGTTTCAAGTTAAAACCAGAAATCACCCGAATCTGCACAATGGTTAGTTTGGCTTTTGTTATGTGGACGTAATTATCGTTCGTGTCTGCTCCAATAGTCCATTATAACCCCGATTGTATTCCCGTTGTTGACGTTTCCTTTCATTTATTCAAAAGTTGCCAGTCATTTAGTGAAGCATGTCAACCGACGAGTCATGCATGGACCACAAATTTAGATGCAGTCGATGTACTATCACAAAAAGGTGGAGGCACAATAGTTCCACAAGCAGACAAGTATGAATCCACAAGTATGAAGGCCAAATTTGCGACATATACGTTATAAATTATTGTTACTGGTGTGAAGCTGTTAGAGTCATTGGCGGGACACAGTGCACCTAAAGTCAACACATGCCGTGTCTGTGCTGTTTATACAAGTTATTACTTTAAAAGACTTCATCTGTTTTTACATGGGGTAAAGAGAGAGTTTGACACTACAGGGCAGCAGAAAGAAGATTCGGCAGCTTGTACGTGGCCCTGTAACTGTGTGAGCGAGGGCAAAACTCAACAATGGTCTCATCACATGTTTTCGAATAGTCAAAAGGGGCTTGGAGAGGGAGGGGGCTTAACAGGGTGCCATGAGGATATTAGCATAGGGAAATATGTAAGAATTGTGGGTGAAAACTTTAAGTATTTCTTCGGTATCATTTCAAATGACAAATTGTTTCTTTTCGGGAATGAAAACTGCTGGAGATGTGCTTGAACAACTTTCAGGGGAGCCTGGGTGTTTCGGTGCTTAATCCTGCTACCATCAGGTCCCATGTAGTTACATTCGCGGATATACGGTAATTTGTGACGTTTGTTGACTTCCATATCACAATTACCAAATTCACCTCCACTTTATGTCATGCATGAACTCCAGTCAGGACAGGAAAACCTCCTGGACAATTCTTACTAGGACGATTTTCCCTTGGACACCCTAACCCCCCCCCCGAAAGATTCCCTCTGACAATTTCCACCAGGAAAATTGCCAGCTATGACAAATACCCCTCAGACAACTTCCCCCAGTGGCGTAGCTAGATATTTGGGGGGGGGGGGGCAAAAGCAAAAAATTTCCGACAGGTTATTATCTTGAAGGAATGATGTACTATCTAAGAGTAGCGCCACCATCATGTGGCGTGTAGCGCGCTGAAAAATTAAATTAAAATATTTCCGAGATTGCCTCAAATGACACTTCCAGGCCTTGTCAGTCACCATTTCGATGTGTAATTCTGCTTAAAAACATAAGAAGTGTTGTAAGTGTTTAGAAATTTCAGACAGAGGCCTTCGGAGGCTTGGGGGGGGGGGAACGACCGCCCCTGCCCCTCTAGCTACGCCACTGACTTTCCCACCAGAAAATTTGGAATTGACCTGGGTGGGAATTTTCCAGGGAAAATTGTCCGGGTAGGAATTGTCCGGGAACCTGCACTTCTACTGCTGTGGGACCTTCCAGCAGGAACATGACCATAGTTTCACTTTTCCAGACATGCAAAGTGCCCACATTGACTTCTTGACACGGTATGAGTACGTTTATGTTCGTAGCAAGGTAACTAAAAAAAGGTTAATCTATTGAGGGGCGTATTACCATTTGAGCGTATATCTTACGGAGGCACCGATGACTGTATGGAATTCTAGACCCGAGTGCTCTGTCCCGGACCCGTAGTCTCTTGTACAGGGCGGAAGAGCATCATGGGGCTACGCTCCTCCAAAAATTGCCTCCAGTTATTCTAAAATTATGGTTGCCGTAAGAGACCTACGTGGTAGGGTATTTCCCTGCGTTTGCCCCCAAAATACTGTACGGTATGTTCCTCCCCTCCAAATACTTTGCTCGTCCAGACTTAACAAACAGCCACGGGTTCAAACTATCAGACTTGTGTTTATAACAAAACTAAGTTTCACCCAACCCTTGTAAGGTTTACTTATTCATATTCTGCAAAGATAAGCTTAAAGGTCTTCCTCTCACGCGGAAGGCCCGGGTTCGATTCCCAGGTCGAGTCATACCAAAGACTCTAAAAATGGAACCTACTGCCGTTGTGCGTGATGCTCCGCATAAGCAATGGAGTAGGGAAAACAAGCCAGTGAGTCACAACTGGAAAAAAGGCCGTGGCCGGCTCGACTTGAACCAATTGGTTGGAAACTGGGCCGTAAAACTCCATCTAACTAACTAACTAACTAACTAAAGGTCTATAATGTGATTTAATTCTCAATGTGTGTTGTCAGGGATCATTATAATCTTCTGCATACCAAACTGTTAATTCACCTTGATTGATTTTGAAAGGTTCTTTCATTTAGGTTTCACTTATAATTTGTGTTCCAATGTAATTGTAGTTCCCGCTTCAGATCAGCCTGAATCCCATCTCAGCCTTCTTAAGCTTTTAATCCCCGCTGTCAAGTTATGTGCCAGTTGTGCGCGCACTGCTCCTTTACCATGTAGCTGTATTGGCACATATATTCACATCTATTACAGGGAGTTGCAACTCCCTGCAGTAACAAAGATTAAATGAAAAATGCAGCCCCCCCCCATTTGAATTAGTGTATCCCGTCACCCTAACTCAGGAATGGCGCCTTTCGATCATGTGACAATATTTTTGTTACTTATTTGCTAAATTCATGCAGAATAACTCCTTGGTTTACCTTCAATAGTCAGTGCTTTTACAAGGGACTTAATGAAAAATACTTATGAGCGAAAAAGCGGAGGTCTGTAAGATTTAGCAGATTTTTGAAAATAAACTGGGGGGGGGGGGTTGCTTTCCCCTTTAAGTTAGCCAACACGGGCGTGCTGATTGCCTCTTCCTCCTACAGAAGGTAAAACTGAGTGGCATGCGCGTGGATCTAGTAGTTAGCTTCTTATTGATCTCATTAAGCTACCGAGTAGAAGCTCCTTGGTGAACACAAACCCGTGTTCTCTGTTCCGCAATTAAATAACTAGTTGGATGGGGTGGTCTTTGCTCTTGTCCACTGTCTGTTTTAGCTGTAACGAGCAAACACGATCGCGAAGTCGGACGAGCGGAAACTCGGGCTACTGCAACAATTGTATATTGTAGCCAGGTAAGCATTACCGCAACAGCTTTGGTGTCCATGTAATTTACTCTACATTAGCCTCTACCTCTACACTATTTCACGTAGTTTTAACTTACAAATCTCATGTAGTAATAACCGTACACTCTGTTTCCAGTGATCAAATGATCTAATCAATTCGTTGAGCAGATTTTATTGCAACGCCTACATATACTTCTCTTTAAAACGTTCCTGCAGCTAAGGTTGGGGGCGAAAACAGATCTCCGAAGAGAACAACGCGTGAACGCTTGGCAGCCTTCAACTTTAACATTTGTGACGAATGGCGGAGAGAAGGCGCGGTTCTGCTAGAGCGGGGGAAAATAAGGGGCTTTAGCCGCCAAATACTTTCATCCCCCTGTCCTCCCCCCCCCCCCAAATGCCGAATTGTTTTCATTTTTTCGGAAAATGGGAACTTTTAAACCATGATATTTCAAAAACTGAATATTACAACTAAAATGGACTGGAAAGTGTCATATTAGGTAATCTAGGAGACATCTTAGCAGAAATTCTCTTCGTTAGCAAAGCGTCAACTGATGGTGGCGCTCTGCTTAGATAGTGTCATATATTGTAGCGCATGCGCCCCCCCCCCGGCCGACTATGTCCCTTTAACCGCGCCTGATCGAAAATAGCCCTATAAAACACTGATATGAGGGGCTTACTTTTGGTGCTGCTTTACAACTGTACATGCAGGTACTAAAAGTTGCTCTTCGTCAACTTATTAGGCCTAATTTATTATTGGAAACGGTCTGCTAAATACACCTCAGTTGGAAAGATGAACCCATTGTGACCAAATTATACCGTAAAATGTAGGTAATTTGTGCCCCAACGGGAGGCCATACTTCAAGCAAAGAGACTTGCTGAACTTGTTATGTGAGAGCATGCAAATCAGGCGTAAATAAATACCTTTAATTATATTACAAAAAGTTAACAGCCGGAAAGCAACCGCCTGATTAGGCTGCAATGGAGCGGAGGTTCTTTCTAAGTACACATTTGTGTGGGCCTAATTCTTGATTTAGTATAGGCCCAAGGTTTGTTTATCTCCATATTTAAGATTATTGAAAGCGTCTTTACCCCATGAAGAGATTATCTACACGAGTCACCTCTTTTAGATTTTCTACATTCCGCCACACCAAGCGTACAACCTAGGACGTGGTAGCTCCATTGTACACCTACGTGGGGTCGCACCAATGTAGACTCTACATACGCACACTCGGCAGCACCCTTTAGTTGCCAAGGCCTTTTAACTTAAACGTTAAATATTTAAGCTCAAGCTGCAGACCTATAAATATATGGCAAACTTCTGACAGAATTTGTGAAAACGTGTCACTTGTTTAGGTTAACGTGTATAAATAATAATGTAAATTACTTAGCGAGAATGACCTCTCTGTCATAGGCCTACAGTGTGTTGAAACCCTGTACGTCGCTCAAATAGGGAGCCCTACTAGAAGCCTCAGTCTTACCAACCATCTTACGGTTTCAAACTTTCCCAAAGCTTCGGAATTTCTGCAGCATGTATATTTTACTTTTTGTTTATCGAAGTATAGTATACATTTAGTTGGATTTTTAGCAGGATTGCTTCTTCACCAAACCACTCAATTTTCAATATCAGCGTCAGTACTGTATAAATCTGACATTCAAGAATTTTGTGTGTACAAGAGCTGCGAAGACTTTGAGGTAACCTTGCTGCTCGGGATAAAATGCATTGCGACTGTCCTGCAACGGTGTCTCTTTTGCCGGATGCGTTTTTAACAATATGTTGGGTAGGGCGCCGGTACCCCTCGGAGTGGACTCTGTTAGCTCAACTCCTCAGCTTCCCAACCGCCGACTGACAAGGAATATGCCTTACAGCCATGGTTGTCAATCCGGGGGGGGGGGGGGACACGTCCCCCACGTTTTGGAAGTATACCCATTGACTTAAGTTTTTACACAGACAATTTTTGACAGAAGTGGCCATGTACCCTCCCCCCCCCCCCAACATTCGAGTAAAGATGGACGCTACTGCGTTCAGCCTGCTAATTAGGCAAGGCGCCGGGTCGTCGCGTTGCCGTCTAAATATGAAGATGCCTTTTTGTCACAAGGTTTACATTTTTGCCGTTACCGCAACATTGGCCTTTGCCGTTGCCCTTACCCGTTACCTGATATTTGTGAACGTACCTTGCGTTAGACTTCGTGATCGCTTTACACAAAAAGCGCGCTCTCTACATAAGCAGTGGCACGCGCATTTCCGCAAATTCTTCGCCCCGAAAATTTAACACTATGGTATTTTTATGACAGCATATCATGATAGCGTTTGGGCGCAAGGAAATCTCCCACGTGGAAGAAAAGAAATAGATCAGATCAATCTGCCAATATTTGACGGCTTTAGCGCGTAGAAACCTATACAAATAACATCAAGTTGGAATCAAAGATGTGCAGAATTATTTCTGGGATTGAAAACCGTCACCCATTGCGAACGATCTTGCTGGAGTGAAAAAAAAAAACACTGGCCTGCGCTTCGTGTCAAATACGCATTCAGCATTCTTTTTATCCCATTGCATTGTGTTATCTAGTTATAGGCTATGAGGAAGTGACGTGTATTCCATTGAGACTCGCAAAATCGCGCGATGCATTATTTCGCGGGAGAAATTCCGCTTACATGAGAAACATGCTTAACATTAACGCTTGGTGGCCACCTTGTCCAACGAACAGAAGATCGTTTACCGTGACGCGATAAACTAGGTACAAAAGTCGCTGTCGCTTTGTAGCAGCTAGCATAAGCATGAAATTCTTTATTCATGCTTTTCTTACTCTCTGAATAGACCCTTTTCTCGTCACGTGTCCAGAAGCAACGCAAAACATCCGCCATGATGGAGAAACCGCTAAGTGCTACTCTGCACGGATACGCAAGAAATATTATGCTCTTTAAAAAGAAAAGTACCACAGGAACTGGCTCTTACTGATATTTTACTGCACTGTAAATACCTCCACTATGAAACATTAACTTTGTCTATCAATCATCTCGTGTATAACATACCCGGTAACATATAACATAGCTTAGCCCTTTGCGATACTTTGTTTCTGATATCGATATTCTAAGATAACGCTCAAATCTACAATCTCTGTCAACACTTTGACTTTTCATACAGAGAATCTGATTCTTTTGTTTATAGATTATATTGATACCGTATCTTGATCGATAATCCCACCTGTTCGATTTGGGCAAAAATATTACGGATTATGGGGGTCGCAATTTGTTTGTATGTTACACCATGGAGCTAATATTTGCACGTACCTTTTATGTTCGTCGTTGCAGTTATTGGATACCCTTGTATCATGACATTACTACGAAACCGTGCAGAGTTCATTTTCTTTTTCCAAAAAGTCAAAAAAACTGAAAAACAAATGTTACACACGCACACCACCTATTCTGGAGGATTCCTCCGCCGCCAATAAAATTACTCTAAGAGCTGAGCCCCAATCTTTACTATATAACTCCATGTAATTTATTTGTCAGTTTGTGATGCGGGTAATGTATAGGTTAATGAGTTGTTGAAATACTATCTACTACAAAATGGTGGTTGCTTTAGCCAATTTTTGTTTCATGGATATTATCCTAATTCTTCCTTACAAACTTAAAATTTAAGGTTACGGAGCGATCATCATATCTTGGTTGAAGCCATTGGCGTGACTAGCGGTTTGGTGCAGTAAGTGAAATCCACTGAGGCCGGGGAATCAGTGCTGGGCCCAATCGAAGATATCAATGAAAATTATACCCACCCTTTGAAGCAGACACCTTAGGTCGGGTGCATCCCTGTTTCTCTCACCGGGGCCCAGATCCTCCTTGTTATGCCAAATATTAAAACCCCCACATGTTAAAAGGTCATGTTTAATGGCGGTATAGGTTTTGAAATGATGGCGGATTGCCTAAATTGAAACTATCATAATTATTACAGGTAGCTTTTTTTTTCTTTTGAAAAGCTTCTACAATTACAAACTATACGTAGAGAAATAAGAAAGGGATCAAATTTAGGGCGTTAGTCAAGGGAGAAATAAACTTTCTTACACCCTGGAACCAAAGCCCTTTCCCTGATAGCCTGCGTAGCTAGCCGCATGATCTTTTCCACACTCATTCAATTAGTTTGTGAACCCATGAACCAGTGACAATCTGCATCTGCTTTGCAGGGCACATGCCTTCACGATTTACCTGTTTAACGAGTTCCTTGATGGACGTGTTTGGCCTTAACGACCCTTTAGACTCGTGGGAGGTCTTCGAATATCATATTCATATTAACGAAAGATAACCCCAGCGTCATCATCAGGTCTGTTACAGCTCCCTGATCATATTAATGGTGTGTAATCGATATTCCAGAATCCGTCGCCGGGGATACAAGGTGGTTAGGTGATACCCCTACCTCTTAACATTGTAACATATTTGCTTTTCCTACAAATATTATGTACTGTGCTATTTTAAGGGCTTCTTTCCAATCCAATGGACCCGGATAAAATGGTAGGCCACTTAAATTGCTACAACACTAAAACACAGAAAACATTCCCGTTTCCTCCTCTTTGAGATTACCCAAGCAGAACAAGACCCCATTACTCTACTGGTGTACCGAGGGCGTTATTAGTTCATGCTCCCCTAATTACGCACGAAATTTTGGGTTTTACGCCCCTCTTAGCTAGATTTGAGTGGACGCCCCTCGGCTAAATGCTGCCCCACTGCCAGGATTTAGCCGGTGGGCCTCCTAAACCCCAAGGGTCCTTTGAAACTCAACACCCTCCCCTTCTCCGTAGCGTGGATACAAATTATACACCTCTGTTAGTAATGACATGACCCAGCATGCTCTTCTAGTGGGTTACTCGGTGACGATGGCCACCTACCTTACCTCGTATCAGCCAGCTAGGTTAGCCAGCTGCATGGATCTAGGCCCCATATGCTTATCGTATCAGCATGTGGTCTAAACTCTACTGTATATTCCTTGATCAGCTTTGGGAGACTGAGAGGTAACGAAACAGTACGATCCATGGAGCAGTCGTTGAATCTTTTTCATCTATGGGGGGGGGGGGTGCATTTTACATTTATTGAAAAAGTTCGATTATTTTATTGAAAAAGTTTTTGTAAATTTCACGGAGTGAAAAAGTAAGGGATTTTCATTCTTATCAAGTTGGGGCGGAAGCATACGTCCCCCCACCCAGCAGCCCGTTTCCTGCGCCCATGGAGCAGGATCTATGATACCTGCATTTCTTTTCAAGACTCGCAACAGATGAGCCTATACTTTGTCGCACGGACCTTAGATACTTGAATTTTTTGTCATTTAAGTAGGCTACAAAATAACCCAAAACAAAAGTAAATATACTGTGAAGGTGTTTTTACACAGTCGTAAAGACGTAATAACTCTTCTGTCTCTGTTACCATTACTTCAAATTTAAGGCAGATACGATAGTTTAGAATGAACTGCTCAACTGAGGATGTTCTATTGAACAATAGGCTCAGCCAACCATGCGTGACACATAAACTACCGCATCACGGGGAGGGGGGGGGGGTATCCTTTTTTACACAGACATTGTCTGGTCAAATTTATCTTTTGTTAGGTATTCCGGACTTTCTTTTCTTTATCTGAAGGTTTGCCAAACAACCGCAAGGTTTTCTGAGAAAGTGAGAATGCTCAACTTATCACAAGTCTAGCAAGGCTGTAACTGTCAAGTATCTAACCATAAAATGTACTTCCAACCTCATTAATGTGCATAAACATCCGACATATTGTCGAAATTAAACATCCCAAATATTGTCAAGGTAAAATAAGCTGCCGAAGAAGGATGTTCATGTATTACTTGTAACGTTAATGATTGCATGCTTCGTTATCTGGGATAGGGCGACTTGGGTCGCTCAATATAGCCGTATACATTTCCTCGATGTAATAGACGAGTTGGGAAATTAGATTTTGATGTACCATGTAGTACCACAGATCAAGTTCAGGGACATATTCGCACAGATAACGACGGCTGCGTACGACTGATGTTTTTGTCTACCATGTTAACCATCATTCTGTCCAACCTTTTTGGCCCAAGATTAAGAGATGAACTCCAAAGAGAACTTTTCCGTTAAAGAAAATTTTCTTTGACCCATGACTAATGTCTAAAAAAACATAGATTTCAACTCGAAAATTGTGCTTGATTATACAAAATATGTGTCTTGCACATGCAGTCTCTGTTGTGGTGCACTTTCCTTCCCAGCATGCATTGTACATCGAAGTTTCCCAACTCGTCTATTAAAGGTTGAAGGTGGGTATCAGGACACTTAGATGATTACTTCCTATGTTTCTAGATTTGACAGCCAATCTCATAACAGGTTATAGTATGATCGTGCTTCCCTCTCAGTCATCGATTGTAAAACGTATTATATATTAATTATTGAATGGTGTAAACACAGACAGCTGGATATACAAACGCCTTGGTAAACATAGACCTTGTGAAGTTTTTTTCGGTAAAGTTATTCCCCTTTTTGTCCCTGACTTTGTTGACGAGTGGTCCCAGTTTGGATCTACCTCAGAATTCTGTACCCTTCCGATTTTTTCACGTCCAATCTGAGGATGACAGTCGTTGAAGGGGGTGAAAAACGTCATTCAAGAACTGCAAGTATAAAATCTTACTATAGAGGAAATGAACTTCTCTGAACAGACTCTGTACTTTCTGCTGAGTCTATGATAGATGGTAAACATAGCTCTTTCACATTAGTGTAATATAGTTTCCTGATTTCTTATGACGTGTGCAAGTGGTGTTGATCTCGGTGTCTGTTCTGGATCATAATCAGGGTTGTTCCCGTTACGCTTTGAAAGTAACTCGTTATAGTTACAGTTAATTCCGTAAAATTGTAACTCGTTACAGTTACTAGTTACAATGTTGAAAAAGTAACTAGTTACAGTTACTTTTGACTAAAAAGTAACTAGCTACATTTCAAAAGTAACTCGTTACTTCAAGGTGAATATACGGTACCTCGGTACCTGAAATGGAGGGGGGGGGGGCATAATTAGATAGTAAGACGGGGGCACATGAGACGACCGACACCTCATTTGTGCCGGTTATCCTTAGGTGTTCCCCAAAGAAAGTCAATGAAGCTAGCTGATCTTCAATGGGCATTGTCGCAGAGGCTCCTAATGCTCAACATGAAGCAGCGAATCATGATACTGTGTCGGAGCTTACGCAAACTATTTGTTAGAGGAATATGGTTATAACCAAAACTTTTCCAGTTACCAAAGTACTTCTTTGAGGGTTGAAATCTTTATACTCCCATCACACAGTCGGCTAATTTAGAGAGGTTAGCGGCTATGCCGGAAAGGGGAAGAGCGTTGTTTCAGCAGTAATTAAAGTCTTCACCCCTCAAGGGCATAAATATGGTATAATAAGAGGATGAATACATTTGGTAGCAGTAAAATTTTAAAACCTCACCGCTAAGGTTGGGCTAAGTGATATTTCCCCATAAATTTCAAGTTTCACATTGTGTCGATATAAAACAGTGCATAGAAATGGTGATACTATGCAGTTTATACATGCAGATCATGTGCACATAATTCACTTTCCCTTTACAATAGGTAAAGCTTTAAGTCGGACACTTCTCTTTCCAATTAGCTTTGTTAGGATACTTTTAACGCCATTGACCATTTCAATATTCTGCTGTTTTTTTATATTAACCGTACTATTATTCCAGTGTAAGGAGTTACGGACATTGAAAAGAATATGATATAGCCTAAATTCATACGTTTGATTCAAATAAAGATACCATACATGTTAAATTAGATGCATAAATGGATGCACGGTGTTTACCAACGCTTGGCACCGTATAGATTTACTGGGCTCCAACGCAAGAGTCCGGATTCGGTTAGCTTAATGCCGGTCTCAAGAGCGTTTTTCTAGATTAGGAATTTGCCCGGGATAGAAGGTTCCGGAATCGAAATTTTTACGGAATGTGATGTAACTGGACTCGGACTCGGAGTTCATTCCAGCCGAGTTCTCAAATATGAAAGTTACATTAAAAGTGTTTAAAGTTCCATTTGTGCACAATGTACAGATCTAAGGTATTGTCACATACAATCAACTAAATTACTCAGGAGGCCAGGCTATGGAAGTGAGTACAAACGATGACTTTGTTAATTAATGGTGGACATGTACGATAGAATTAAAACATCTGTATGTGTGATATGATATACATTGGCAAAAAGACTGGTCTCGGAATTGGTGCCATTGGAATCAAAACTGGCAGAAATTTGAGGATCCTGAGTAGTACCATGCTCGGAAAGATTCGGGAATCTAGAATCGCAGTTAGCTCCGACTCGGATAGGGTGAACACGGGTCCAGCCCTAACGTCTCAAGAGGCAATGATTAAACTTTCAAAGTAAGCTGGTATTTGAATGCCCATGGGCCAACCCGTTTCTCACGGTACACTGTCTCCACTGTGTCCTCTAAAGGACAATATGAGTAAACCAAGGCCCAGCTGACTTTACTTAGAATACATAAAGTCAGCTGAGCCTTAGAGGACCGTTCAGTATTTTTCAAATAATCGCACAAATCGGTCTCATGGATAATAAGCATTGATCTGTCTAATAAGTATTTTGACATACAGATCAATTTTAAACTTATTTCAATCAGGGAGTTGCTATTTGACAACTCCCTGGTTCAATAGACAATCAAGTGGCCCGGCCTGTAAGCCTGCAGCGTGTGCATCTAATATCAACTTCTGATTCTAATCGTGAATAAAATTTGATGTCGGTGAGGGCGACGTCGATAATAGCGATGAATGATAAATAGCCTATATCGAAAATAATTTTACATTTTACTACCAAAGTGTCATCAATTTGAAAATTTTCTGTTATTCTGTTATTAGCTCAAAGAAAATGCAATTTGTGGTCATTTTGACTATTTGTAACGGGAAAGTAACGGGACCCAAATGTAACGCCGTTACAGTTACTTTTACACAGAATTGTAACTAGTTACTTGCTCCGTTACTGAAATGCAAATGTAACTCGTTACAGGGTTCCGTTACACAAAATGTAACTCGTTACAGTAACGGCGTTACTTGTAACTCGTTACTTCCCAACCCTGATCATAATAACCCCCATACGTACTCTGAGTGTGATGGGAAAATTATCGGTCATGATCAAATGTTGGTTAGTCCTCTTAAAAGCTGAAACTACGGAATTTTCCCAACAGTGGTGCCAAAGCTCCTCGACGGAGGCGGGGGGGGGGGGGGGATAGCAACCTGAAGCCACGAAAAAGGCGACGAGTTAACGGAGGAATGGCTTAAAAATGGGGGGGGGGGGGTTATCGGAGCGAACTTCAAAATTTGAAATTTTTAAATAAAATGTGAATATTTAGGTATTTCTTTGAAACCTTTGAGGAAATTTGAAATAGTGGGGTTTTGTTGCAGAATCTGCCCTCCTTCGAGCAAAGTCTACAAACCGTCTGGTGACTGGACGCTGTGGGGAACTGCATTCTTTGTCGGGCTCTCATGCAGACGAAAGTGAAAACATTCCCCCGACTGTGCAGCCTTTCTTGACGGAAGGGGGATGACACCCGGTTCCCCCACCTGGAGTCTACCCGGGAATTGTTGCCCCAGCCTTGTTTTCGAATATCACTGAAAACCAGGGCTGAAAAAAATGTTTATTTCCTGAGAAGGAAGTCAAATTGTCCACAATTCCTTCCATGTTTTCATGTCCAAAAGAGGTAAATCATAACAAAATGATTCGCTCCCAAATGAACACCAATTGTGATCTGGCGTAAATTTAGCAATTCCTTAACAAAAGCATGGTGACAAGATCGAGGAAAACATGACTGAGTGTGCCCGGATGTGCCAAGTCAAGGTGAGACGGCTGCTTTGTATTCTGTATTGACTGCTATAAAAAGCTGTTTTTCAAACCCCACCATTCTTTTGTCCAAGCGGGTTATACCATGTTATAAATCCTATCGCCTAAAGCAATTGTATTTGCAGGAAGGTCTGAATTGCATTTCTTTGAAAGTTTGAAAGAAGTATGTGTCAATCACTTGTATCTCTGAGGACGGACAGGGTTCACTAGATCCAAGCTTCGCTATTTCGAGGATTCACTAGACGGAATATTCTATCTCTAAAGTTGTTCTTAACCCTGACCATAATCCTTATCTAAGTCCTAAACCTACCTGAGGATAATCCTAAGCCTAATCCTAAACCTTGTTCCGTATCTATCCGAATCCTAACCGTACTGCTAACCCGAAGTACAGGTTTTCATCCAAGGGGATCTTCGGTCTAGCGAACTTAGGCTTCGATCTATAGTGAACCTTCGGTGTAGTGGGTATCCTCACATCGCTTCATCTCAACTGTGCACCCCTAGGTAAATATACGAAAGTATATAACAGCTGACACCTGTAGGGAGGTCAGTTCACCATGTTGCCCATTGTCCGTCTTCTTGTGTGTCACTTTAACAGGACCGGATCCAGATATACGAAAAAGGGTGGGGGTAACCGTCTGCAGTGCTGATCATACCTTTTTCATTGGAGATGTAATTTTCTGGTTACAAAATTCATTGCTCTGCCGAAAATAGGGGCCTACGCCCCTTAGCCCCTCCCTGGATCAGACCCTGCTTTAACGCACAGAGGCCTTGGAGTATAGGTGGGACATGTCAAAGGGTGGTGAAATGCGCTTGGCGCGAGAATTTCCCGGATTGGCAAACAATTGTAACATGAATTTTGTCGTGAAAAAATATAGTGCTTGTTCTCTGAAGTCAACAAGTTTGCCCTATTCGGTGAAGGGGGGGGGGGTGAGGAGAAAAAGAGCAGTCGCACAGCAAGGTACACATGCTTTAGGGAAATCTCTCTGAAAACGTCTTGAAAAGCAGAGTGCAATATTCAGACGCCATTTGACCTTCCTCGAAGAAATACTAAGTTGCATTTCTCTTTAAGCACGTTTTACGACACACCGGTACTACCAAATTATAAAAGTTGTAGCAATTACATCCCTCAAAAATAAGGCAGTTCTACAAGCAGTTATTTGCGAATTCTGACAGATTCCAGGGAACATTCATGACTCGAAATTCTCAGGTCGGTGACCTGTGATACTGATTTTGTCCTTGGCAAGTCTGTCAGTATATGTCCTAAAATGAATATTCTCCTGAAGTAGGGTTTACTCTTATGTTGCAAATGAAATCAATCCCTTAATGAAGGGATAAATCTCCATTAAAGAATATTTTGATTCAATCTAGGTTCTATGATATAATATGCTAGGCGGAACGACTTCAGAAATCAGTAGCCTACATATCCCAGGAGACGACAGTCTCCCAAGAGGTGACTGTTTCGCGACTTATGATAAGTTTGTTTTCATGCTTTTTCGAAAATAGATTGATTTGAATTCATTTTGCTTCTTACGATCGTTGTATAGTTCCGTCTGTTCCTTATATTTTTAAATTTAAACCAAGAGGTTCCAAGAGGCAGGCTCTTGGATCAGCCATCTTATTTCACAGCTAGACAGATGCATATTTACCACGAACGAAAATGAAGCGTTTGTGCCGAAGACAATTCCCAACTCGGTGGGTGATCTGGTTCTTGTACTCACATCTCATTCACTTTTTCAACATTAACCTTCAGAGCTGACGTTACCATCCTTCTCTATACCAGAGAAATACCTAAGACCTGCTTTAGGAAAGAAAAACTTTATCTTCCTTGTGGTCCGTTAGGATTTTGTTAAATGAGGCGTGGGACACTCTAATTTTCAAAGTCTGTGATATTATCTGAACAGAGCTCCACTATCACTTGGCGCGCAGCGTAGAAAGTAAATTTTTCCTAAAACTACCTCCTGGACCTACCTCCTGACATCCTAGGTCTCCGGAAATAGCAGTTCCGAGATCTTTTTACGTCCTTGAAAACACACCTTCACTAACCTACCTCCTGACATCCTAGATCTCCGGAAATAGCAGTTCAGAGATCTTGTTACATCCTTGAAAACATACCTTCACTAAGCCTCTTGAAAAACTGCGGTACACAGCGCAAACGCCTTTTGAACAATTTTAAAATTTTTTATTAACAACCACGGGGGGGGGGGGGGGTCCTAACACATGAGCTCCCCCTTCCTTCTGGATGCGCAGTTGATCTGGAGTCATCGAGATTATTTTGATGACATTTGGATGATCCTGAGTTCTAGGTCTATTCTCTGTCGTCAACTCCACATCCTAACTAGAAAGCCCAAAGGGTTAGTGATTCCTTACCGAAAGGGGATGCTTTGTTGCACTGAGGTTTATCCCTCAAAATTATTGTTATTGACTGTATCATTTTTTTCAATGTTTTAACAATTTGACCTCTGATGACCTTACATGACCTTTGAATCAAACCAAAAACAAATGAAAAAAGGAAGTAAAAAAAGGAAGTGTCTTGAAAGGGATTCGAGCCCGGGCTGTCAGTGTGAGAGACCGAGTATTTTTCATTGCGACATCAACGAAATCGTTATATGAATGGTATTACTAACATACCATAGTCACAGCATCCTGGACACATGTTCGTTATTAGGTAATTAAACTTAGAACAAGAGGGCAATTCATGGAGTTGCAAATCTCATCTCCCTCAAATTCTCTACATACCTTGGGGTTAAAGAAATTTCATACTGTTTCATACTGTAACTGACTGTTATGCAAATAGTGGGTAAAAACCAGTTCTAGCTGATTTGAACTTTGACCTCATGATATGACGCTAGCGACGACTCATGCAACATTTCAGGTTAATGTGACCTGTGACCCACATTTTGACCTTTGACCCCACTAACATACTTATGGGCAAATAATGGCAAAAATCCAATTTTTAGCAAATTTGACCATTGACCTCTGACCTGAAATCTATGACGTCATAATTATGTATGCATGAGTTTTTAAGGTCAGGTACCTACCCACCAAGTTTGAAGTTCATCGGACGTACTTTTTAGGAAAAGCACGCTACATACTTTTTTGTTCACACATACACTCAGACACTAAAACACTCAGACTCACACAAAGCTTCACAATTCTGTGTTAGATGTGGTACAGTATCTCATCACCCTATTCATCCTATACATTACATGTAGAGAGATGAGATTATTATGTAACAGTTATGCTTGTGAAAAAATAAATGTTTGCTATAATTATATCTTTGGAATTCACTTCGCAGACATATACTTACCCCTTGCTGCCTACAATATGCATTATTCCCGAGCAGAGCGAGGCCCCCGAAAATCGTTTTAGCACCGCGCCCCCAACATGACCGGAAGCCGGTCTCCTGACCCGCTGGCCCGTCCTCTATTCCTTTCGCGCTCAGCACATGGGTAAGGAGTTTAGAGGCCTCCAAGTTTTCCGGAGTTTTCGATAAGTAACGCTAGGTTTCCGATCGTTAGTTATCTACCTTCGTTACCGTTTAGTGCTTGTATTTCATTTTCGATAAGTGTAATTCGTTGTAATTTGCCGCCATTCACTCCTCGTGAGTTTTTCTCTCGGCGTGGGTTGAGTTAGTCTAACGTTAGTGGTTAGGCTTACAGCCTAACACTTCACTATACATCGTAGCATATCTCCTACTTCGTATTTTTTAAGACTTACTCGTTAGTATTGTTACAGCTTTACACTTTCTTATTTAATTTTCTCATAGGCTCTCAGAGTGAGGTTTACACATTAAGTGTCCTCTCTCACCTCCCGTTTTCAGTGTTTTTCTTACGGTTTTTCAATTAGCGCCGTAAGACTGAG
Organism: Holothuria leucospilota; assembly: GCA_029531755.1. Classification (NCBI taxonomy): domain Eukaryota; kingdom Metazoa; phylum Echinodermata; class Holothuroidea; order Aspidochirotida; family Holothuriidae; genus Holothuria; species Holothuria leucospilota. Next base: position 19,227,361 of record CM055965.1, read on the forward strand.
ATTTTGCATTGTAATTTTGTATTATCTTTGTATACATTTTCCTACTGTTTACTATCGCTTGTTTTCATAATTTTCGATAGTTTCACATAATTTTTGGGTACTTCTTCCTGGTTTTGGGAGTCATGGATGTGCCATATACGGCCCGTTGTGCGATGTGCTCCCAGTTTCGTCCGGGTAGGGGCTGGGACCCCCATGTCTTGTGCCCCATTTGCCGCTCTTGCAAGAGGGCTGACCCCTGCGAGCGCTGCATGGGCTTTGGCCCCGAGCAGTGGCAGGAGATTGACTCCTGGTTACAAGCTCGGCGGGCAAAACTCCAAGGCCGCCTTGACGCCATCCCAGACCCCCTGGCTCCAGGGCCCCCAGGAAGAAGTCTAAGAAAGCTAGCAAAGATAAAGGTGCACAGGGGAAGAAGGTAGAGCCACCTAGTGCCGGAGCCTCGTGCTCTGCCGCAAAGGAAGGCTCGGGGGTCATACCGTCTGGGCTCCCAGATGGTAGTGCCCCCACCGGACCCGCAGACCGGCGTTCTCCGGTAACTGCGGTTCCACAGGACTCGAGAGCTTCGGCTCCAGGCTCTGGTTCCCTGGTTCCTCGGAGCCAGGGTTCAGGGGCCGAGTCCAGCCAGATTCCCCTGGCTCCCACAGGTCCGCTGGTTCCATCACGGGGCCAGGTTCCACAGGGAGCCCAAGGAGGTGCAGGTCCCCAGACCGGGTCCCAGGACCCAGCCACGGGGAGCCAGCCCCTGGAACCCGACACGTTGGCTCCAGTTCCAGGGGAGGGCACCGGGAACCCAGTCCCGGCTCCTGCTACAAGGGACACCTAGCATCCTCGGGACCGGAGCCCCCTTGGCCGAGAGCGATGGGGTCCCTCTGGAAGTCGAGGCTCGGGAGGAGACTCAGTGGGCCAGGGGTCCAGGAGCTCCCACTCGATCCGCCCTTCCAGAGGTCAGGTCTCGTCCGGTTCATCGGACTCAGAGCTCGATTCCGACGCTGGGTTCCGCCGGGGCCGGCCGCGCCGGCGCCGGAGGAGGAGCCCGCAGAGGGGCCTAGATCCGTCGGACCCGGCATGGATGTCCCAGTTCGCATCCATGTTGGGACCACTGATTTCGGGAGAGGTGGCCAAACAAATGGCCCAAATCCACCCGACCACCAGTGATCAGGCCTCTCTACCTCCGACCGCACCTACAGTGCTCTCTCAGGCGGGCCCATCTGACGCTCACTCCCCTCACCCAGACTCCCTCGAAGTTCTCGCCTCTGACAAGTTCGACGAGGAAGAGGGGGAGGAGGAGACGGAGGGCGACCAGGATGGACCGGCTCCCACTTCCACCCCGGAGGAGGCTGAGTCCCCCCGGGGGACCAGCCTTCCCCAGAGCCTTCTGAACTCAGTAGCCGAGGTCTTGACCTCCAAACTGGGTTTTGAGGTGCCTGTTAGGCCAGCCCCTTCCGACTCTGAGTCTAGGCTGAGCCACACGAACGAGGCAGTGGAGATGGGACCGCCAGAGTTCCCAGTGGATGCTCACTGTCAGCAACGCTTTGGAGCTCTGGCGGCTAAGAGACCTTGGACAGCTTTCCCTGCCCAGCAAGACAAGGCTATCCGGGTCCCTGAGGAGCACTGGAACAGCCTGTTCAAGCCCCCATCCGTTTCCGATGAGACTCGGAACAAGGTGAGGGCTGAACAGAAGCTTGCCTCGGGCATGTTCCGGGACCCTCTGCGGCGAAGGACAGAGGAGGACTGGTACCCGGCGGATCTTGCCGCCAGAGCCGGCCTTAAGTTCTCCTCTGTTTTTCTGTTGGTCGCAGAGGCCCTCAGACGAGCCCACCTACAGTGTCCAGGGGACCAGGTCCAATTCTCTAGAGAGGACATGGGCCAACTGATTTATCTGCTAGGTCCCCTGTCACGACTGGTCTTTGACCAGTTTACAAGGGTGGCCCTGAAGGCGGTCCAGGTACGCAGATCCAACATCCTTGATGTTATCCCGTCCTGGCCGTCGTCCGAGGCGAGGGGCCGCCTGGAGCAACTTCCGGTCGTGGGCCCTGACCTCTTTAACAGTCAGTTCCTGGAGAAACTGGCCGCGGAGGTCAAGCGGCATGAGGAAACGGGCTCGGCCACTTTCAAGCCCCCTCCACGTCCGGTGCCACCCCCGTCTTCCCGTACTGCTTCCCGAGGGAAGCCAAAATCTTCCAAGAGGCCAAGGGCTCGGAAGCCCCCCAAGCAGGCTTCTTCCCACGGGAACTCGGCCTGGCGGGCCCCCCCCCCCCGTCTAGCCGGGGACGGGGTGGCAGGGGAGCCCCAGCGGCCAAGGGCCGAGGGAGAGGAACTTCGGGTCAGGCAGGTCGGCCCGCATATGGCCCTCAGCCCTCGACCCAGTTCCCCCCTCCCAGCCCTAGGGGTGCCCACCCTACCGTGTGCCCAACGGTAGGGGGAGGTTGAGGCTTTTCGCTAACATCTGGGAGTCGTCCTGTCCGGATCGCTGGGTGGTAGACGTTGTCAAAAGCGGCTACCGGCTAGAGTTCACGTCCCCTCCCCCGTCCCACGGGGGCGGGAGACCCACTCCTACCCCCAGCGACCCGGACCGCAGAGCCCTCCTCGAGGGGGAGATGGCTTCCCTCTTTCGGAAGGGAGCCATCTCCCGGACCTCGGGGACAGAGGGCCCCATTTTTCGGTCCTCGTTCTTCCTCGCTCCCAAGAAGAACGGCTCCTGGAGGCCTATTCTCAACCTGAGGCCCTTGAACGCTGCCTACATCCGACCGCGAAAGTTTCGGATGGAAACTCTCGCGGTCATGCTCCCCACGTTACGCAAGGGGATGTGGGCCGCGTCCCTGGACCTCAAGGATGCGTACCTGCATGTCCCTATAGCCCCGGCCTTTCAACGGTTCCTGGCTTTCGAGTATCAAGGGGACAGCTTCAAGTTTCTAGCTCTCCCCTTCGGGCTGTCCACGTCGCCACGGGTTTTCACTCGGGTTGCGGGAGCAGTAGTGGCCGAGCTGCGCCGACGCGGCGTACTGCTCTTCGCATACCTAGACGACTGGCTAGTCCTCGGGAACACCGAAGCCCAGGCTGCAGGAAATGTCGAGGCTACCATCACCCTCCTCTCTCGGACGGGGTGGGTGATCAATTGGGACAAGTCGCACCCCACCCCGACGCAAGAGTTAATCCACCAGGGGGCCCGACTAGACTTTCGGCAAGGGAGAGCCTACCCTTCCCCAGAGAGGATAACCTCCCTCCAGGAGATTATTCTCCGGGTTGTAGCTGCCCCTTCGAAGCACAGCGGGGGTCTGGCTCAGGCTCCTAGGCCTTATGGCCAGTCTGGTCGACGTCGTCCCCCAGTGCCGCCTGCGCATGCGCCCTCTACAATTTCATCTGCTGGCACACTTCCGCCCGGCAACCAGGGATCTTCGGACACCGGTACCTTTGGTTCCGCCTGTTCTACCACACCTACAGTGGTGGTGTCAGGAGTCCAACCTTCTGTCAGGCACCCCATTCGGGGGTTGGAACCCCACCTTGACAGTCACTACAGACGCTTCGCTGTCTGGCTGGGGCGCCTTCTGCGGAGGTAGAACCCTGTCAGGGGTGTGGACAGCACACGAAGGCGCGCTCCATATAAACATTCTGGAGCTCGAAGCAGTCGTAAGGGCCCTAAAGGCTCTGCAGGACGAGATGCGCGGCAAGAACCTGATGGTCTTCTCGGACAGTGCGACGGTGGTGTCTTACATCAACAGACAGGGGGGAACTCGCTCCCCCCAGCTGTGCCTTCGGATATGGTCTCTCCTCCACTGGTGCCACCAGCGGAACATTTCGCTGAGGGCATCCCATGTGGCGGGGGGGGGGGAGAGAACACACTGGCCGACGCACTGTCCAGGGGACGGGCGAGCCAGGGGGAGTGGGAACTGGCGTCCAGGTGGGCGAACTGCCTGTTCGACCTCTTAGGCAGACCCAACCTGGACCTGTTCGCGACAGCAGAGAACAGGAAGCTCCCGGTGTTCTGCTCCAGAACCCACCACCCTCAGGCCTGGGCCACCGATGCCCTAGCCCTCTCGTGGGAGGGGTTCGGCGGTTATGCGTTCCCGCCGTTTTCAGTAGTTCAAGGGTCCTGCTGAAAATTCAGTTCTCCAGGACCAGGATCCTGCTGGTGGCTCCCAATTGGCCCCGGCAGCCATGGTTCCCACTCCTCCTACACCTGCTGACGGACCTACCGGTGGAGCTCCCTCCAGTACCGGACCTGGTTTCCCAGGACCGGGGGAGGGTGCTCCACCCCCAGGTCCAGGACCTGCACTTGACTGCATGGAGACTGTCAGGCATTCCCTCCGATCACAGGGACTTCCTGACAACGCTGCCTCCATGGCGGCCGCAGCATGGAGACCTTCCATCCGGCGCACTTAGAATTCTAGACTTGCTCGATACGCCGAATGGTGTGCCAACCACCAGACTTCTCCGGATAAGGCGTCCGTGGCACGGATCTCCGAGTTCTTGATGGTCCTGTTTGAGGAAGGCAAACAGGTAAATACCGTCAAGAACTATCGCTCGGCTATAGCCGCGGTCCACAAGGGCTTCCCTGACGGATCTACGGTGGGGACAAGTGCGGTCCTCCAGCAGCTGCTTCAGGGTATGAGTAACTCAAGGCCGGCGCTCAAATTGTTGGCTCCCAGTTGGTCAATCAACGGGGTCCTCCAGGCACTCGCCCAGAAGCCATATGAGCCCCTTCACTCATGTCCCCTGGAGCTGCTGACTCGCAAAGTCCTCTTCCTGGTTGCGGCGGCCTCGGCCAGGCGCAGGAGCTGCCTCCAGGCGCTCTCAGTCAGACCGGGCCATGTCAGGTTTGAGAACCATGGGGTCCGGCTCATCCCAGACCACCAGTTTCTCGCCAAGAACCAAACCCTGACATTCTTACCTGGGGATATTTTCATCCCTGAGATCAGTTCGGCTTCCTCCGTGCCGGAGGACAGGAAGTGGTGCCCTGTCAGGGCCTTGAAGTGGTATTTACACCGGACGAAGGAGGTGCGCGCCTCCGATAGACTCTTCGTCCTCCCACGGAGACCCTTCACGGCTGCCTCTAAGGATACCATTTCTCGTTGGCTGACTGAGGTGATCACGCCGCATGCCGGGGGGAAGGTCCTGGCTCACCAGGTCCGAGGGATGGCGGCGTCGAAGGCGCTGTTCGCTGGCGTCCCCATTGAGGGCATCCTCAATGCGGCCGCATGGAAGACCCCCTCCACCTTCGTCGCTTGCTATCTTTCGGATACGCTTGCCGCCGAGACAGCCTTCGGTCGGGCTGTGTTGGCCCCTCGCTAGACTCCACCCCCCTTGTCCGTGTGGGACGGTGCCAGTCTAATGCATATTGTAGGCAGCAAGGGTAAGTATATGTCTGCGAAGTAAATTCCCCACAACTTACTGGTGTGGGTATTCACGAGCGACTATACTTACCCCTTGCTGCCGCCCGCCTACCCTCCCCGGGGAGGGTCCAGGTGCGGCAGTGCTCCTGGTGGATGCGTTATGTCAGATCTTAGCCTTATTCCATTCTGACATAGTTTGGGGTCTTTATCTTGAGCAGTACACTTTATATCATACACCAGTCCTTCTGCTGCTAAGAGTTTTTATTCATTATGAGCCCCACGCTCTCAGAGTCTGACTCACAGGCATTTACAATGGCGGAACCTAACAAACACAAAAAAAAAAAAATGTGCTACCATTTTCACTGAACGGGGCGTCGGCAGTCGCTAGCAAATGATTACCTTGACATTACCTCCGGCGCCGACGCCAGGGCCTTCACAGGCATCGCCCCTCTCCTTAGGTAAGTGGCAAAGTTATTTCCTTTTTGGTTAGAGGAGGCTAACTCCTTACTTGCTGGCGCTCAGTTCTAGAGGACGGGTCAGGAGACCGGCTTCCGGTCATGTTGGGGGCGCGGTGCTAAAACGATTTTCGGGGGCCTCGCTCTGCTCGGGAATAATGCATATTGTAGGCAGCAAGGGGTAAGTATAGTCGCTCGTGAATACCCACACCAGTAAGTTGAGGGGAATTGGTATGAAAATTCAGCCCTAACTTTTCGTTGGTAAGGAAACACCGGACACAATTTGGAGGTACTGTCCACTGTCTATTTAGTTAAAGAGATTTTCGTAGTTTTACCTCTAATGACCTCAGATGACCTTCGACCTCCAACAAACCAATAGGGGTTCACTCTCTCTCTTAAAGTGTCAAATCTCTACACCAGGTATGAAAAGTATCCATCATGCCTGTCTTGAAATATCCGCATTTGAATATCCGCCCTTTAGTCACATTGCCGTGACTTCGATGCCGGTGGCGTTCAAATCACATTTGCAGGTCATTTGTTTGAAACTTATCCTCATGTATTACGTAACTACTTCTTCAAGAGTACTTGGAAAGTTCTCTTCGCAGGGTCCTATTTCCTGCTGTCTTCTTCAAGAGAGTGTTAAATTGCCTCAGACAGCAAAAAATCAGATAGCAGTGGTATCAAAGGGCAAACTTTCATATGGTATTTATTCAAGGTTTTCGGGTTTGACCTCTGATGACCTCAAATAACCTTTGACATCCACTGAAAATAATAGAGTTCTTTCTCCTATTATGATAAATTTATATACCAAGTACGAAAAGTATCCATCATTGCTATCTTAAGATATCGTGTGTGAAAACAGTTGCTAAGAATTTGTTTGACCAATAGTGTTCATCTTCTGACTATAACGCATCCACATGCCACGTATGAAAAGTATCCATACTCTTTCGTACTTATAATATTTTGCTTACAGTGTTTTCGGCTCATGAACGCTGGTGACCTCACATGGCCTTTGACCTCCATCAAAAACAATAGAATTATTCCTCTTAGTATGATAATTCTATATTCCAAGTATGAGAAGTACCCATCATTGCTGTCTTGAGATACCGTGTTTATAAGCCAAGCGTCACAAACACATACATACGAACACACACGCACGTACATTCACCCACGCACGCAAGCGTGATTGCATAGATTCCTTTCGCCTTCGGCTAAGAATGAAGAAGAGGACGTGCGTATACACCTGCTACTATATCATAATGCTAGCACTGCGTGTAACTTTTAGTAAATGTTGTGACCACTCAACCAGGGAGATGATATCACCTTCCTGCACTCACAATGTGGACATAGTGAAACGTAGAAGCCCCCAGGGACGGATGAAGAAAAGCGGGATCGGGCGCGGAACTTATTTCTTTGGGTAACCGGACGGAAAGGAAAATTTGCGCTTAGGGAAAGTGTGAAGATAAAAATATATAAAATTCCCAGTATGGGCATGTACGTAGCCTATCTTAGCTGAGTACCCAAACAGGGGACTGCTCGTCGGGTGCTCCTTGAACCCGCCGTGCCTCAAACTCAGTAGGAAGGTGACCTGCACATCATGGGCTCCATGATGAATGGGATTTATGCATGGTCTGTATCTGATGGATCCTTTTGCCAAAGAAGTTTCCGTCAAATTTATACAAGAAATGGGAGAGCAAAATCGCCTTGTAATCCTGTCGCGATTGGTGTCTGAATGCAGGAATAAGTGAAAAAAGTATCTCTTCTCCACAGGGTAATAGAATGGTTGTGCATGGCCATGGGGATTTTGTTCAATGTTGATCTTGACATTAAGTTGCAGACCCTACGTGGAGTAAAGTAAACACTTTTCCTTAGTCACCCGACAGTTCCTGGGGTTAAACCAATGAGTTTCCCCGCAGTGAATGGGACTTTTAGCCGAGTTTGCATGTCTGGAAGATAACATAAACAAAGTGTTTTGATATGTATGAGAGCTACAGTGTGAAGTCGTAAAAATCATAACAGACTTGCGGGATAATTTGCTATGGGGGCTGGACTGTTTTTTGCTCCAGGAAACCTTCATTTCTCAAGCATATTACCCGATTTTTCGAAGTCCTAACCCCTGCCTTGAACGCCTTTGATGAATCTAAGCAAAATGCTGTCACGTCAATTACAAGTACTTTCTGTTTAGTTGATGGATGATCAGGTTCATTTAGGATTTTTGAAAGTGAAGCTGTATGCAATGTTCACAATAGGGAGGTGTTGCTTTAGCAGGGGACCAAACAGAAAAGTTTAGATTCATCCTGTTTGGTCCGCTTCAGCTGTAGATTGTAACCGTTTATTTTGGGATCATATAGAATTGAGGATATCCATTCCCGCTTGTACCCTAACAAAAGAAGGCTATAACTTGTAAGTGAGAATTTTTATCAATTTGAGTATATTTTTCTTCTCAACTTGCAGACGGTGTATTTTAGTAGCACCAAATTTATTAAATACTTTTACAAATATGTTATTATACATTTATAAATATTATAAAATAATAAATGTTTTAATATCACCTCAGATTATGCCAAAGAGATCACGTTAGTTGTCAATGTGGTCAAGATCTCCTACTTCTAAGAAGCTGCCTTTAACTTTTAGGAAGCTGCTGGCACCATTGCGAGCTACTTTTCAAAGAAAGTGTTGCAAATCTGTCTCCTGCCAATGGGTAACACCTACCATGTTCAGAGACCGTTTCACCAGACTTAGTGTACCTAAAGGAGAGTAGTCGACCTATTCATACTGCAGTATAGCGCTATAAAGCTATGGAAGTTGGACTCAGTTCAACCCTGAGTTATGTTCGCGATTGGCCCGGAAGATCAAGGGATGGCCATATATGGTTCTTACAGTTTTATGGGCGTGAGAATTTGGAAGTATAAACCGGTCTTTAGTTGGATCAGGGAATTCTCTCCCCTGGATGGATGAATTTGTGACGCAATGTTCTCATGCAGTTTGTATAAAAAAGCGTTTTCGACCTTTGTTCAACTCAGTTCTGATTTTAGTCACGACACATAATTATAGGGTAGTCTAATTTTATTTACTGCCTACTGTGTTGAATAACATAGTTCACACGGAATGAAAATGTTTCACCAGCTTGCGTCGAAACTACAAATGAAGACTTTGAGTAAGTTCATAGGGGCAGAACTTATGCAGAACTTTTGCCCATAGGTATTATGATATGTCTGATAACGTGTAAAGTGGAAAGGGTGAGGTCTGCACCTGGAGCTACCTGTATGAGGTGCAACATAGTCAGGTCGTAACGTCATACTCTTGTCAGGGTTTTTCAACAGTGGGATACGCGTACCCCTAGAGGTACGGAGAAACTTTTAAGCGGGTACGCGAACTTTCTTGCCGAATACTTACCATTTTTTGAAAAAAAAAAGGAGCGGACTGTAAACGTGTACTGGTAAAAACTTGTGACAGTGTAGTGGTGTATGTAGTAGTAGGCGCCTATAAAGTTGGTAAAAGGCGTGGAGTCTGTCGGGGAGAAACCTTCCTGTTTTAGAAATGTGAAAATTTGTTGCACCACAGAGGCAATATATTTCGTTAACACAATAGATAATATAAAGCCTATCATAAATTATTTTATCTTTTAACCGACTCCCAAGGGGTGGGATATCCCATTTCCTCAATTAAATTATTGCCTGTCCCTAGTCTGTGATCGTATCCGGGCGCTGTTGCAATTAAACCGGCCAGTGAATTGCCCCCCGCCCCCACCAGCTGATAAAATGTGTTTTTCAATCTGAACAAGCATATTATCTTAACACGTGCATAACTAAACGACCTCCAAGTAAGTTCAGTCACACTATAGTTTTAATAGTAGTATGAGATACACTGTAAAAATACTTGGGTCAATTTGATCCAAAAGTGGGTCAGGATGTAACCGACCAAAATTTTTAGGTCAAATTATAACCCAAATAAGGTTTCATTTGACCCAAATTGGGCTAAATTGTGATCCAAAATGTTGGTTCAGTTCCATCCTGACCCAAGTGTTTCTAAAGTGTAATAATACATCATTTTCATTTTGACAAATATTAGTCAAAGTGATCATATCTCCGATGTTACTTTGCAATCACTTTGTTTTGAAAAAAAAAAAATATTTCGAGAGTGCATATTGTCTGGACTTTGGTAAATTTAGCCAGCTCATTGCATCAGGAAGAGGACAGGTTGAGTGTGGTACCTTGAATTGCCAACCATTATTTCTGTTAATAACATTCGCAGCAGGTGTTACTGTGTACCATTTTTAACGCGCCTATTGATATTTCGAGTGTAGCCAATTAGTGTACGGTCCGTTGGGCGGGCAACTTCTGTTACTGTGATGCAAGTATGATTCATTTCAATTGGTCTACATTCCAGGCACTGGTTTGTTTACATATCGGTATATTTAAAGGCAGTATGCAGTCACCCCAATCAGAGTGAGTGTATCCTGTCACTCTAGTTCATGATTGGCCTATTTTGATCATGTGACAATATTTTTATTGGTAAATTGTGAAATACAAGGAGAATTTCTCCTTGTTTTACCTATTGTTTGTAAGAGTTATGTTCAAAACATCTTCAGAGGTGCTTGTAATGCAATAAGAGGAGATCTGCAAGAGTTTGCCGATTTTTCAAAGAAAATTTTGGGGCGACTGCCTATTGCCTTTAAGGCTCGATTTGCCTATCTTCCTTTCTCTTTTCTTTTTGTATGTTTTCAATGTCTGTCTGCGTAATAGCAGGGTCTACGGTCCTCTATTGCCGCCATTACAATGTGCAGACCTACCTCAAACATGACGGGTTGGTATTATGTTTTTAACAATGGTCAAACAGCGTGCTATGACAAAATCAGCTGTAACAATTTTGTTTGATCGCCTAGGTAGCCATGAATGGCTTCAATGAAGCACAACGTGCACGTCCTATGGCAATTTTTCCCCAGTGAGGCGACTTTCGGAAATTCCATTGAAATCATGAAAAATCTTTCGATACTTTCATTAACAAGAATGCAAAAAATATGACGAGAGAACAGAACACCTGCACCAGATGGAGGATTTCAACCATTGTCGGCGGTACTACTTCCTTATTTAAACAGTATGAAAGCATAAGGCACCAGTCTGGGGTCTGGGGCTTCAGCCAACTCCACCAAGTTCGGAAAAACATATTGCCAGTGGCAACTCCCTGTTTCATGTAGACCCAAAGTCAGCCCCGGCCGGTCAATCGCCAGAGAAACATTGGTCAGTTGCTCACGAAACTTTCTGATGGAATTTGTCGTGTTGTCCATTTATTGCAAATTGTCCAAGAGTGACTTATTGTTATAGGTAGGGTCTTTACAGTGATTGTAGGCTAACTTAAGGTAAAATGGTGACAGTTGATATCTATGACAGCCTGGTAGTAACGTTAAATATTTGCCAGTAACACTGGTGACCGACGTGGTGATATAACGGTATTTTGAGATAGTTATCACATTATGACATGTTATGGAACCACTGGCGTGCTCAGGCTATAGAGGCTTCAACGTTTTTCAAAAGATAATGTTTACCCGAAATGTAAGGTAATATTTTAGACAATGATTACAACCCGACGTTTAACTGAATTCCCAAAATGTTACAAAACCCTGTCAAAAAACTCTTCAGTCGCTCACATATTTCGGCCTATTGCGTTACTGTGTGAAGCCGTAAGATATTCAGGCTATTACCATGATAAGATCACTTACACAGACTGACAGAAGATGCGTTGTAGTCTTTAGTTTACATGTGGGGGAGGGATGTCAAAGTTTTGTCACTCTTCCCAGGCTCAGGGAATTAAAGTATTTTAACTTACTATATATACAAGTCCTGATGTACACTGCCCCCAAGTTATCCCTGATATGTTCAGTATTGAAGGCAGTCTCCCCCAGCCGACTGACACAAGTTCGTGAACCCAGAGGTTGTCAATAACAACTCCCTCATGAGGAACAATGTCACTACTATACTAAACACGAACATGGGACTGGAAATTTATAACGACCTTGCAAAACCCCAGTTGTATCGTAAATACATTGTACAGATTCCGGTTTTTAAAACACGATTAACCAAAAGGTCACATTTATGAGCCAGTTTCATAGTCTGGCCAAACCTATAATTTTGTTGACTCTGTGTGACCATCAACCCGCGTAGCCACGTGGAGGGGCAGGGGCGGCGCCTTCGAGAAAAACTTTTCGCCCCTTAGAAAATTCAAAATTACCATTCAATGCCTTATGGCATTTTAGTTTCCTCCGCGATTCCGCGTCCTCCCATTCCAGACCAGGTCCGAGTCCATTAAAAAACGGACTCCAGCCCGGTATTCAGTCCGAGTCCCGAATCGGGCTTTACAGTCTTGGCAATGACAGCAAAAGACTTTTAACAAACAGAGGGTTTGTTTACTGGTAAAATTTCGGAGATTGCTTGTCACGTGTTATCCTTGAACACGCAACATCCTTTTCTACATAATTACCAAAATTTATCCCGTGGGCCAATAGTTCGAAAGGTTAGTTTTGGATAGGACCTACGCCTATAAACTTGTAATATTTCATCTTCACAGCTGTCAACCCGAACGTGGGGAAAAAATACTTTTCCTAAAATTTCTTAAATTTGCTTAACTTCGTTTTGTCCGCATTCTTCTTTACAAATTCATTAAATAGTATATTGGATTAACCTTTTCAGCATTTCCTTGCAATGTATTGGACACTGTTCACGATTTGCGGTTTCTCCGGGAAGTTTCTTACCGTTCTGTCCCAGGTAAAAAACATTGAATCGACATAACTTGAGCCACGGGGAAGTACATATTACAGGGTATGTGGGTAATTTTGTCGGCGTGAGCAACTTTGTCGGTCGTCAGGTCGTCCCGGGAGACGGAGGTGAAATTAGGAATCATGTAAACAACTAAACATGTAGCGATGAAAGCAAAAGACCTTGCAAGCAATTGAAAAATTCTCTAGAATTTCAAGTTAGTTGCTGAAAAGTTTATTTTCAGAGGGTTCTTTTAATAGTCACAAACAAGTTTCTCTATGATCCGCCATGACTCTGACTCTGTCGAAATAGACACTCCACGATAATGGCACTGTTTTACACAAGGTAATCCCTCATGTTCAAAGTATTCTCCCATGGGCCTACATGCTACTGTGGCTAAGCTGCTAAGCAGATTTTTGGAAAAACTCGGACATTGTTTTCGAGGCATACGCCTAGTCTTTCTTCGGACAGAAACTGCTAAGTCCCTCCAAAAATATCCAGTAGGCTATGCCTTTGTATTTACCCATGCACTTCAACTTTGCCTGCAGTAAAATAAGAACGTAGCTATTTGACCGGCTGTTTGTACGCGTTAGGCTGTTACGCAATAACAGAGTTACAGTAGTTGTCGTTTCGTGGTTTGTTTACAGCGCACCAAACACGGTTTAAAGCGAGTGAAATGCTTCATTTGCATGCACACATTTTCGGAAATGTCCCCAGAGATTCCGGAGCTTCGTCCCGTGGTTCCCCACCTTGGCTTTGCCCTTAGACTCTACCAGGGGATAGATAAGCTAGGCTCTAGACCTACGCCCTCGCGGAATCGCTTTGCGCTTTCTCGGCGCCTTCCATTGGCTTAGTACAGTAATTTCATGATATTACCATCAGAATTTTTCCTGCCCCCCAAAACCCACTTTCAAAAGTGTGCATGCCACCAGTGCTTGTCATTTTTCCGTTCGTGGTATCATTTCCATGATGTTCCTCGTAAAACTGATCGTTCTCGTTCCCTTGTTCTAATGGGATATCTGTCCCTAGGTCAGCTGTCGATCAAAGGCGTGTGACCAGCTTCCCTGTGGATTTTAGTCAGGCCCGTAGCCAGACAAGGTACTGGAGGGGCCAGAATTTTTCCAGGGGGCGAAAATTTTTTCGGGGGGCCAAATGTGTACAAATGTATTAAGTCAATGGTAATATTCAAACTCTCTAGGGGGCGAAAAAATTTCAGGGAGCTTCTCCCTATGCCCCCCCCCCTTGACTACGGGCCTGGTTTTAGTGTGTAGGAACGGGCAATATACCTGCTTAAGAGGGGCGTTTACATGCATCTGTAATTATCTCCGCCACTGGAATTACCAATTTTACTACCTTTAAGGGGCATAATCACCGTTTGGGGTATTGCAGGGGATCCCCGTCCCCCGTCCTCCTTTTGCAGCTAGTGACTCGGTAGCTTAGGTTCTCGTTTGGCTGGCCTGTCATTATCTTTTTATCATCGTTTGCATTTCATAACATTTTCAAAATATTCCTTCGTCTACATATATATATATATATATATATATAACCATTATTTTATATATATATATCTGTATCTATATATATATATATATATATATATATATATATATATATATATATATATATATATATATATGGTTAAAATAATGGTTGAACAGGGCCTGGTGAGTTGATCATCAGGTTGATATCGCAACTTGCCCATTTCAAAATACAGTAGTGGCAAGGTAAGATTTATTGTGCACAGGGAATATAACTAGCTGAAATCATGACATTGTCTCAATACGCAGGACCGTTTACCCGTGAGATTAACGGCGTTTACCGATAAAGTCCCCCAATAACAATCATCCAGTATACACTTGCAATGTTACAGCTGTGTCCTATATGACATCTTGTAATAAGATAAATTTTAAATGTAGGAATGCGTAGGCCTATATATCTTAGATAAACCTATACCTGAAGATACGTCAGAGAGATAGACCTCGTCAGGCCCGTAGTCAAGGGGGGGGGGCGAAGCCCCCCTTGGAAGATTTTTTGCCCCCCAGATCAAAAATTAGCATTGCCGTAATGCATTTTAGTATCATGTTTCGCCCCCTCTGGAAAATTTTTCGCCACCCAGAAGCTTATTTGCCCCCCTTCAACACCTTGTCTGGCTACGGGCCTGGACCTCGTTTTTTAGGGAGTGACACAAGTTGACCGCCCGCAGAAGAGTTGTAGGAATTTTACATTATTCGTACATGTATACTTATTTATTGCTTGACACAGTGATACCGCCAGAGTTGGTGATGGAGAAGGGCACTACAGAAGATGATGCCTTAAGCCCACCCCAGATAACCCCAGAAAGTGGGTGTAAATTGTACATACTCGCGTCGGTGGTAGTTTGCACCCGGAGCGAATCCTTCGTCACATTGTGCAGCTGATGTCCTGGGGGAGGGGTTTAAGAGGAGGGGTGTCCCCCTCCCAGGGCTTTAGCCAGCATGGTGAGGTCAGGGAGTCCAAACAGTAAATTCTAGTGAAGTTTGTGTATTAAAATGTATTATACATATGGGGCAATGCAAAATTTTGGGAGTCCAAATGACTCCTGGACTGCTCTCTGGCTTAAGCCTTGCCCCCTCCCCTTTGGAAAGTTTTGTTCATTTGTTCATTTAAGATGACTTAGATGCAAAAAGGATACTATATTTGATAAATTTTCGAACTGATCATATATTGAAAAACTTTCACAAATAAGTGAGATTCTTACTTCTGGTTTATTGTAAAAGAAGGGGTTGCCTAAGTGGAGGGGTAACAACTTCCCTTAAAAATTCTTGTTAAGGTAAGGTGGCGTAAATTTTTCAATTTATTACATGCTTAGAAATTATCATTATTTTGCGATATTATGGCTGTGGCATGGTACGCCAGCCTCACTGGAGCATTGACAGCTTGAAGGGCAGTTGCTAACGACGCTATGCCACCTAATGTGGGGAAGCTATATAGAAACTTAACATTGGGTGGCTGAGCTGTTCAACAATTAACTAAAAGAAAACAGGGGAATAGCAACTCCCTGGAACAGTCTATGTTTCAAAATTCGTGATAAGACTTTTGACAATGTAAGAATCTCATGGTTTGCAAAAAGACGAGCTGACGAGGAACGTAGGCCTACAGAGCAGGCACGCCTTCATAGCTTTACTGGCGTACCGGTGGTTCTTTCTGCTGTAGGGGAGAGCCAGAAAGCAGCTATGCAGGATAAGAATCGAAGGGAAGATTTGATTAATCGACTTGTCTGTAATTTCAAGCAAGGTTCTGTTACATCTGGTTATACCTGTCGGAGGTTTAATTTTCCTGTCTCAAAGGTGTTGATCAGATCAAAAGGATACCATCCGTCTCGAGATGATAGACATGGTGAATTCATATGACCTAGACGTGACGAAATCTATCAAGAATGTTGAGTGTCTGAGCAGGGAGAGAAGCTCCCCTGGTCCGAGAACTCCATGGTCTGCGCATGGGAGCTAATACCCTTCGGAGCTTGCAGTCAGTCGGATGGTTCAACCGGGTAGATGGTTCGTAGTTCGTATCTGATATACTGTATATTCGCAGCCGGGAAGCCTTTTATGTGCAGTAGGGATAAGGAAAATGCTTTTTCAAGAACTTGTAGGTTTGTTTCAAAAATGATTCAGGGAGTAATTTAGGGATCACATGGCTAAGAAGAATGAGAGGATTGCCTGTCATAATCCAGAATCAAGACGAGGAAAAATAGTTCAGAACCTCGTCTTCGGAAAGTGCGTTACAGGATTTATATGCAAAGATATTGATTGGTTCTAATTGACTACCAGTTCTGCAGAAAATAAAAATAATAAAAAAAAAAAATACTCGGCTAGGAGATACGGACGGTATGTCCTACACAAGGGTATCACATATGCCATTTATATCTGCCTGATGGTATGTCGTAAATGGTGAGAGGATCCATCTGGGCCCGTGGCCAGTTGGTCAGTTTAGAGAGTAAAACCGGGGAGTAAAAGTTTATTTCTGGAGCAGAGAGTTGGAAGAAAATCCCTCTGTCGGGGACTAGTTCCCACCCAACCGCCTGCAAAGTTTCGAACTCTCACTGGTCTCGATATTCTTAAAGCATATTGTGGGCTCGGATACACTAAGGTATCGTTTGTTCCATTCATGTATAATCCGGACAAATTTGTCTACACCCTTTTACGTCACCGAATGGTAGTCTAAAATGGACTCCGCCAACATCCGGCAGTTTTCATTAGTGTCAGGAACGATTTCTTTACATTGGTTGGCACGAGTGGAGGCGTTTAAATTGCACTTTGTTATGCGCTCTGCGTTTTGTATACAGCAGTGGGGATCCTTCCTTTGTCACTACAGAAATGAGTCGTCCTGGGGGAGGGGTCTAAGGGGAGGGGGAATCCCCATCCCCTTTGAAAATTTTTTGTTAATTTAAGGTTGTTTAGGTGCAAAACGGTGCTATCTTTGAGATATTTTAGGAGCTGATCGTACATGGCTGGAAAATGTCCATAATGTAGTGAATTCTAATTTTCCGACTGGCTGGATGTTTTTACTAACTGCAGTGGCGGCGTGTAAATTGCACCTTTTTATTCACCCTGCGTTTGTATACAGCAGTGGGGATCCTTCCTTTGTCACTATATAAAGGTGTCATCCGGGGGAGGGGTCTAAGGGAAGGGGGCGTAGCCCTCCCCTTTGAGAAATTTTTGTTAATTTAAGGTTGCTTAGATGCAAAATGGATATCTTTGGGATATTTTTGAAGCTGATCGTAGTATAGCAAAGGTGTGAAGGATTAGCAAGGGCGTTTTCAGAATACTTTGTAGTCGTAAGTGTATTAACAATCACTATCTGCAGGCGCGGATCCAGAAATTTTGAGGGGGGCCAAGATGGAAAATCTCATGTGCACCGAAGGTGCACCACGAGCGCAAAGCACGAGTTCCTATGCGTGGTGTCCAGGGGCCCGCGATAGGGCCCCTGCGGGGTCCAGGGGGCGAAGCCCCCGGAAGCTCTCGCAGTATTTTATTTTAAGAGCACAGAAATCGGCTCCAGTTCTTATGTCAGTGAGATTTTTATACCTTTTCATATTGCATGGAAATTGATGTGTATGGCTCAGTATAAGTTACTATATGTACCTGCAGTAGTTCCGAAGAATCTAAGTTATCTTAAAACTTACACGCCAACATTATGAACCCATGCAGGTAACTTGAAATGATTTTTGCCATAATGACTGTTTTATTTTCGTTATACGGTATTCAGGTATAGGACGATAGATGAAACAATTGCCCGTGAAAATTTGAATTTACATTTAAAACCATTGCTATTACAAACGGTGTCAATTCCCTTTATGGGTGTCTATCAATTAGAAGGTGGCTTCGATACTAAGTTTTCAGTTCTCATAAGAAGAGGAGGGTGAAGAAATGAATATCAGTTGCTTTACATCCTTATTATTCTCTGAAACTCTGGAATCACGTTTATGCACACAAATAAATGGCTTAAGGTAGAACCCCACCGATGAGTAATGCGAATACTTTTTGGTCCTTATTGATAGTAAAAGGAGCAATTCAAGGCTAAAACTGCGCAGATCAAGCGAAAATCAAGAAATATTGAGAAGACTTTGCAAAAATCGTGAAAGATTTCAAATGATTTTTGGTAAAAAGTGATAAAAATAAATCCATCACTCAATAAAAACATACCTCTCTCAGTAAGCGTAAACAATTGCGCGCGAAGCGCGCCGAAAATTTTCGGTATAGAGCCTCCCGGGAGCTCTGCATTAATTGTACCCTGAAAAGGGGGACCAACAGGACTCTCACAACCTGACATCCATGTCGGAGGAGAGATGATATGTCATCATGTCTTTTTAGGTATAGCAAAAAGGATGGTGGACAGGCAAAATTCGTTTCAGAAAAGATTTTCGTCGTTATTGAACGTCGCGGTAAAAGTTTGGAAAATAAGCAACGGCAATTACGTAATTTCAATCTTTCAGACCATGTGCTAGACTAGATTAGTCAAAGATCCCATAATGATGAGAGCCCTACAGAGAAGGAGAATGTACTTTTTAGAAAAGTGTTTACATTTGAATAATTTCTTGCGTCATAGCTTTGTCAGTGGTATACGAAATCGGGTGTAAACCCCGTCGTATGCGCGCGAAGCGCGCCGAAATTTTGAATAAAATATTAGTCCATGACAAAACCTGCATTCAGAACCTGCATCGGACACTGTCACTTTCCCACCAACCTATGCTGTTCAGAAACGAATCTTCTGACTGAGAATTCTTAAAAAGCACTTTTGCTCCTTTGTTCCCCCGTGAGTAGTTACCGAAAGCTATTGATAATAAGGACACTGACACAAGGCTTGACGCTAGCGGAGCGTGCAAAACTTTGGAATTTGTCAAGAATTTCCAAAACTTATGATAGTTTGAGAACAGTTTGTGAAAGAAAATGGTAAGAACAAATAAACCAATCATCAAAACTACATCTCACCCTCCACCCTCCACAGAAATCTGTAGCTTATAAAACGACTTTGGGACCATTTTAAAATTTTCAAGATTCGATGGGGGAGGGGGACACACGTCACCCATTACCCACTGTGCCGACGCCACTGTCTGTAGCTTAAAAGCCTTTTGAGTTCATTTTAAAAGTTTTCAGAGAGTTTCGAAATCGAATAGGGTATGCACGCCGCTTCTTTGCCTGCAACAGCTGGTGCCACTGTGCACAACAGCACGTCACCTGACAGCTTGTCTTTTGTATTCACTCTGCAAGTTCTTTGGCGAAATCTTTGCCTCTCAATCCCTCTAGATTACAAAAACTTTCACTCTTTAACACAGAATTGTCACTAATTTCAGTGCAGCTAGCAGGGCCCATACTGCATATGTCACGATGTTTACTTATCTAGATCTTAAGTCAAGGATCATTACTCAGCTATTCACCTGTTTTCGAACATTGTAGCCTGGTAGCTCTCCTTTCGTTGACAACCACTGTAAAAGATATCTAAAGAGATAATCCAGCTATAGCTCCACCCAACCCCTACGTTGTTATAGACACTTTTATTAATGTTGCTGGTAATTTTTCTTTCTCCTTTTCTTTTTTTCTTTTTGTTCCTTTTTTCTCCTTTCGTTTTTGTTTCCGTGGCGAGGGGACGGGCCCCCCAGGTCCCCCCCTGGATTCGCGCCTGCACCATCTATACCGATAATGGCTTCGGCGAAGCGCTAGGTAAAATTTTTTGAAAAATGTTTAATGGCAACAACGTACTTTCAACCTTTCACAAGGGAGGCATGCAGTATGTTGTGTGACCGCTGGCCTGGGGAGGGGTTTAAGGGGAGGGGTGCCCCTCCCCTTTGAAATTTTTTGAAAAATTAGGTATCCTTACTTGCAATCTGGTGCCACATATGTTACCTTTTGAAGTAAAATTTGTGTTAAAAAATTTACGTATTTTTAGGAACTAAAAAAATAGGCATCAGTGAGGGGGGCGTGGCCCAATGGGGTGTCCCCATCTCTTTTGAAAATTTTGAAAAATTCGGTGTCCTTACATGCAATCTGGTGCCAAACACGCCACCTTTGGAAGTAAATTTGTGTTAAAAAATTTACGTATTTTTAGAAACTTAAAAAATCGGAATCAGTGAGGGTGGGCATGGTCGAATGGCCCTCCCCACTAATTGAATGATCCCATATTGATGCGAGGCCCCTACAAATGTTTGGAGATGTATGTCTGTTTTCGGAAAGTGTTGTGATCAGAAAAGTTCCATGTATAATTACCTTCTTAATGGTCATGAGAAGGAGTGCAAACCGTGACGCATGCGCGCTAAGCGCGCCGAAATTTTGCCATTAAATAAGATTTCCCTGACGAAATCTACATTCAGAATCCGCATCGAGGCACTTAACAATTGCCCAACAAACCTACATGTCATTCAAAAAGCCAGTCAAATAGAGCCACGACACTACTCTTTCACTCAAATGTGTGTGGGGGGGGGGGACATTTGATATTGTGTCCCCCACCCATCGAAATGTGGGGGGACGTGTCCCCCCGTCCCCCCCCCAGGATTGACGCCCATGTATCTATCTATCTATCTATCTATCTATCTATCTATCTATCTGTCTATCTGTCTATCTGTCTATCTGTCTATCTGTCTGTCTGTCTGTCTGTCTGTCTGTCTGTCTGTCTGTCTGTCTGTCTGTCTGTCTGTCTGTCCACACTTGTTCAAAATGCTTCTCCTCCCACATGCTTTCATGGATTTGTTTGAAACTTGGGCACAGTGTTCCTTGGGTGATGGGCCATTTGGGGTGTTCAGGAATTTTTGGTCCAAGGTCCAATGTGGACCCTAGGGCCCATTTTATGAAATTCTACAAAATGCTTCTCCTCCTACAGATTCTCTTGTACAATGTTGATGGTTGCCATAATGTTACTCTGTTATTGGTCCCTTCGGAGTGTTCAGGAATTTTGGGTCCAAGGCCCAAGATGGACCGTTGGGTCCATTTTGTGAAATATTACAAAGTAATTAACTTCTTCTCTATTTAATGTTTAAAGAGAGGTAACAGCCTCTCATTATAATGCTTGGTTAGTGATCTCATTATGGTGTTCTTGAATTTTGGTCTTAGGTCCCATGTGAGCCCCAATGGCTCATTTTATGAAATTTTACAAAATACTTTTTCTCCTACAAATTGTGTTGTACAGTGTTGATGATTTGTCATAATGAAGCTCTGTTCATAGTCCTTACAAATTACTTCTCGAATTTGGGATGAAGAATACTTTTGATACCTTTCTAACCAATTTTGTGCCACCCCTCTATTTTACCAGTCTCACAAAATCACTTTACTACCTATTTTTCTGTGTACTGCACCCTCTTTAAAACTGTCTGTGTAGAAGAGGTCAATCCTGTGCAGTTGTTTAGGTTAGTTTAAAGGGAGCTGCTTAATGGGATTTCCATTGGGTATTTCCATTGTGTGTGCATTGTCAGAGCACGTGGGTGTGTTTGTCATACTGATCCTCTGTTAATGGTTCTTTTAGGGTGTACAGAAATTTTGGGTCCAAGGCCCAATGTACCCTAGGGTCCATTTTGTGAAATATTGCAAAATGGTCAATTCCCGCTTCAGTTAATGTTAAATAGAGTTGAAGGCCTGTCATAATGATGCTTGGTTAGTGATCTTTTTATGGTGTTCTGGAAGTTTGGGTCTAAGGTCCCATATGGGCCCTATGGCCCTTTTTATGACATTTTGCAAATTGCTTACTCCTGCAGATTCTCTTGTACAATGTTGATGGTTTGTCATAATTATATTCGGGTAGTGGTACCTTCAGGGTGTTTGACAAGTTGGGGTCCAAGGCACAAGATGGACCATAGGGTCCATTTTGTGTAGTATTGCAAGTGATTAA
This sequence comes from Holothuria leucospilota, assembly GCA_029531755.1. Classification (NCBI taxonomy): domain Eukaryota; kingdom Metazoa; phylum Echinodermata; class Holothuroidea; order Aspidochirotida; family Holothuriidae; genus Holothuria; species Holothuria leucospilota. The sequence goes on from CM055965.1 coordinate 19,249,246, forward strand.
CTTTTCCTCCAGTTAATGTTTAACAGAGTTGACAGTCTGTTATAATGATGCTTGGCTAGTGATCTGTTTCTGGTTTTGTGGAATTTTGGTCCAAAAGCCCATGTGGACCCTATGGCTCTTTTATGAAGTGTGCAAAAGTGCATCTTCAACTATAGATTTTCTTGTACAATGTTGGTGGTTTGTCATAATGGTACTTGAAATATAGGGTCCAATGCCGAAGATGGGCCCTAGGGGCTTTTGCTTTCTTAAATTGTATTCATGAAGCAACTTACAAAGCAAAGATAGCATGACATATTTTTTGTGACATTCAGGAAGGTGCCATCAGGGTATGTGAGATTTGGGGTGATAAGCCATTTGACATCATTTAAAGTCATATGATGCTTGTACTAACAAAGACAAGAAGCCAGGGACCCTTAATTGGTTGAAGGTATGAGCTTCAGCACCATTGGTGCTCTAGTTTCTTTTATTTAAACTAGGGCTCTTAAAATTTCAGTTTTAGTGAATGTCCTGGACTCACCACTTGTGAATCTATGGCCTATACCCTTCTGTGGATAAATCTGGAACTCATGGATTCCTGAGCTGTGCAAGAGTATATCGAATTTACAATATGCGTCTACGTGGTACTAAAGAGAATAATGATAGCTGCCGTAGTATCAGACGTTCAGTGACCCTCGAGAATTGACCGAATCAATTGAAAAAATACGAGTGTCTGCAAGAAATAATAACTTCTGTAAACCGACCAATATTTTTCTCAAAGGTCAAAATCAAAAGACCATTAAATTTACCTAAATTCATCCTCTGAGATAAATATGATAGTTATCAACCACCGGTTTCGAGTTTGCTTTCGGCTGAATTTGCCATTGAACGCCGAATGAGTAAAACAGGTGTTAACAATTTGACAGATTCCAGATGCGCCATGAAGCTTCTTCACGGGTCCCATGCGAATGCAATGGCTTTATAAAGGTTAATCCGCAGGGCAAAGTGTACCCTGTCATCCGTCCTCAGGAGACTGGACGTGAGAACCACGAACGAAAAGGCAGGTCGACGTTTCTTAATTGTACCATGGAAGTACTACCTTTCATGATTGCACTACCAGTGGCGTAGCCAGGATTTTTGAGCAGGGGGGCACGGGGGAGTCACGAACCTTTCCTGGGAGGGCACAATTTCTGAATTCTCTCCCTCTCTATAGGACTAATATATACAAAACTGTACATTCCAAAATTTTCCGTAGGGGGCACCTGGGGTGGCACGGCTTTGTCGTGGGGGGCAAGTTCCCCCTCATGCCCCCGTAGCTACGCCACTGTGATCTTCACACCTCATACTGAACATAAAACTGGCAGACTAGTGGATCAGGAAATACACACTTTGCTACATGAATTTTTTCCAAGTTTACAGTTAAATACAGCAGGGGGACCCGAGGTAAGGCTGGTATGACATGAGGTGGGTTCGCTTTGCACTTAACTTGTAAACTTTATAACACTTTACCTGGGCTATATGTGGTTAGACAGCGGCTCTCTGCTGTTTCTTTTAAGTTTGCTCCGTATGTTGAAGTATATAAGCAATCTACTTTATTATCTCAATCTATTAAGGCCTCTCTTTATCTAGAAGTCTTCTAATCTTGCCCCCTTCACATTTAGTGGACATTGTATCACTAACTTGAATGATTCTCAGTTTGGAAGGCCAAACAACGAGGGTGCAAACCTGTACCGGTTGACAAAATTCACAAACTTCAGACAACGTACTAAAAGTCTGTAAATGAAGTTTTGTTCTGTTTCATGTATTTAATCCTAATTGCTGGTTCGAAAATGCGTTCAATTTTATTACATTTTGGGAGTTATGTGTTAATTCAGCCCCACCACAAAAACTCGTGGATTACTGAGGCTGAAGAACATCCAATTAATGCACAAATCTTTGCCGACTTCGAGCAATCAACAGTGAAGTCGTTTTATGTCTTGTGCCCAATTTATTCAGTTTTAATAATCGAATATATCTTATGGGCCCATTTGTCCCTTGTTTATTGTTGGACAAACCTGTGTTGCCTTGAAAGTTCTTTGTTAGTTGAGGCCAGGGAGCAGTCACCTAGAAGGACAAACTTCTCAAGAGGACTTTCGAGAAGGTAATCTAAGATCAGCGTGTCAGGGTTAGTTTGCTCTGGTTCTCAGGCATTCATGGTCTACTATTTAGGTCGAAAAAGGAGTTTAAAGCAGCGCTTCTCAACCTTTTTTAACTCGAGTGCACTTCATCCGCCCCCACTTACAGCAATTTCTGGATCCGCCCTTGGCGACAAACAACTATCCCACACCAAAATGCAAAGTCCGTACTCCCCACCGTACTCCCCACACCGTTGATTACACAGTTGACATAGTCACGGAGTTGCTATTCGGACATAACGATAGTCTAGTAGTAGTTGGAGCATGGCTGAGTTATGAGAGGCCGAAAGGGCCTCAATAAGTGGTGAATCAGTTAATGGTGAAATGTTCCAGATACCTAGATTACGGACCGCTGATTGACAGGCGTCTGCAGGTACTGTCCGAGCAGGTGCATGCCAATTGATCACTAGTAGACACAGTGATATACAACAAAGTCACGTGAAATTATGCGGCTGGCCATAAGCTCTTTGAGTACTTTATGCCTGGGAGACTGATGTTTAAATGTATACCTCAAATGCTTACTTTCAGTTGGTGTAATATTGTTAAATCTACCCGAAAATATCAGTCGGAAGTCTAGTTATCACTGTTACCGAGAGAATAAAATACCCCAGTGATACCGTACCCTGCACCTAAGGAAGAGATACGAAATTTGGCAAGGTAGGGTAGACCCGTAGCCGGGTGTCGGCACTCCTGACCAGGGAGGTGTTATTAGCTAATAACACCTCCCTGTCCTGACAATGCCCTCAAAAACTGGATCATGCCCCTATACATACCTAAAGAAAACGAAAAAATGATCGTAATTACAAACGCTAGGCTCGTGTAGACAAGGTTGTGGTAGGGTGAGATACGGTATTTACGAGATACGCTGAGTCTGAGATGTAGTAGCAGGGCATTAGTAATTTTTTGTCAATTCTGAGGGTTCTAGGGGACGGAGAAGCCGCTCCTGTCCTTGACTACGAGTCTGACAAGGCTGACAAACCCACATGAAGAATTCGCGCTGTTTGTCTAGGCATAAGCTCTGTCCATTCAACCCTGAACTGTTGGTTCCGGGACAGAAGTGAAACGAGGAGGCTTCGTTTATCGAATGGATGTTATGAGGTTCGTACATGGATACTGCGTTGTTGCAGCACAGTCTATGATTATTCCAACCCCCCCCCCCCCTCTCCGGCCATACAAATACACACACACACACAAACGCACAGATCTTCGTCAGTCATGCATGTTAGGCCGGAATGAAGTTTGGATGTGCATGGAGGTTCAACACAGCCCATCATCTGCGTGATTAAGAACTAAACGATGGCATTTTACGTGATTGCGGTTTTCAGCCGTTGTTTTAACCTGAAATAGGATAGAGAATCTGAGTCCTCAGTGCATTGCTCTAATGCTTAGGCTGGTAACAGACATTTTTAAGAAAACGTGCAGAAACATCTAGCTGCTACATCTAGGGCTTGACAGTTATTTCTCACTGATAGTTGACAAACTTTTCATTACGTTCCTCAAACACTTCAACGTACGGCTTGTAGGTCGCGGTTTTCTCCTTTCCAGACCATCGATTGAATTTTCAAAGAGTGGCTATCAAAGAGTGGCTAGTGAGAGCCGTTTCTTCATAATAATCTCTCTGTTTTAAAGGACATCAGATTAAGGCAGTCACGGTTTATTTTTCTGTTTAATTGTCAGCCCATTATGTTTCGAACTTCGCGGTTACCAACGAATTTTTCAAAATTCATTTGACCCCCAAATAGTGAAATCTCCTCTCTTCATGTCGCCGTTTTCATATAATGTCATGATCACTAGCACTATTCCATACACATCCACAAGCCGTATGAAAAGTATAAACGCTTCCTGTTTTGGGATATCGTGTTTAAAAAGGATTCGGTTTCTGACCTGTGGTGACCTCACACGACCTTCAATCTCCACCAAAAACCATACTATTCTTCCTCTTAATATATATACAATGTATGAAAAGTACCCAACACTCCTAACTTGAAATATAGTATTTACATGGGTTTCAGTTCTGTCCTCTGTTAATTTCACAAGGCCTCTGACCTCTACCAAAAAGAACAAGGGACCATCTTCTGACTAAAATGCATCTACATGCCGAGTCTGGAAAGTATCCATGCTCGATCCTGCCGAGTATGGAAAGTATCCATGCTTCCTACCCTTGAGACGGGCGTATCCTGTTTACAAGGTTTTCAATGGTTTTTGACCTCTGGTGACCTGACGTGACCTCTGACCTCCACCAAAATAATAGGGTTCTTTCTCTCAATATGATAAATCCATATACCACTTATGAAAAAATATCTATCATTCCGATCTTGAGATATCATGTTTACAAGCAATTCCCAAGATTTCTGAAGTTTTACGATCCGTGACCTCAGATAACTTTTGACCTCGATCAAACACAATAGGGTTCACCTTCTGACTGTAATAAATTCACAGGCCAAGTATGGTAAGTATCTATGCATTCTTACTTGAGATATCGTGTGTACAAGATTTTTGTTTTTGACTTCTGTTGACCTGACATGACCTCTGACCACCACCAAAAACAATACTGTTCTTTCTCTCAATATGATTTATTCATATACCAAGTATGAAAAACATCCACCATTCTTATCTTGAGATATCGTGTTTACAAGCCAAGCGTCATACACACCCACACACACACATACACACCCACACATACACACGCCATCATGACTGCATTGATTCCTTTTGCCTTCGGCAAGAAGTCAGTGAGCCATTTGCGTCCCATAGACGCAGAGCAGGAAGTTGTTACTGTAACCTGCCTTCTTTGGTTTTTTTTTTTTTGTTCTACCAGTGTAGTGTAACAATAAACCAAGCTGCCAAAAAATATGAAACAAGACAAGAATTTGTTACTGTTAACAGATCTGTTTAATTCACCATCTCGTTGCTCGCAACCTGTGGCCATAAAACGGGCCTTAGAGTATCTTGCCTGCCAATAACACATGCGATTTAGGCTAACTTGATTTTTCCCTTATCGGAGAAGGCGAATGCTTCTGAGAAGCCTTCTTCTGAGTAGACAAAATGTGTGACTTTTGTCTTATATTGATTGTATGCACAGAAAGCATCCCATATGTCTCGGCTGTGTCTCCCCGACAAGTCGTCTTACCAGCTCCATGGTCTTACAGAGCTGCTATTAACTCCCTAAACAGTTCGTTTGTATCATAGGCTAATAGACTTCTGAATACTCTTTGACAATTTGAAGAAATGTGTCGGCCTTCATACTCGACGGCCTTCGTCTTATGTCTGTACCCACATTGTATCCGATGTTATTGACCACAATAGCGAAGCGTACCAATTATACACTACAAACGGTAATAGCAGATCACAAGATGGAGGCATTTCTTTAGAGGTACAGCATCTTTAAATTCCTTCTCACCTTTTCAATAGTGATCATCTGGGGTCTGATCTTTAGTTGTGAAAATGTGTCAAACGAGCCTTTTGAATTTACAGGTTCTGTAGTCATGCAATACAGTCACTGCTGAGGCCCAAACAAAGCTGCTGGTTAAGCACCTTTTTCATGAAGACTTCAGTTGTTGAATCTATCAGTACTGTACATAATATTAATAGTCTGTCAGTCTCAGAAATGGTTACTAGTTTTGATCAGGGAGGTGTTCCTGTTTTAATAGATGACAAATGGATGAAATTCTGCCACCATAATTCATAAAGAAAAGAAAATTCCAACAGCAGACAAGAGCGCATAGAAACCAGAGAGCTTACGTATTTCATGACCCTGTACGGAGGCTGTATCATCATTACGTGTACGATTTCTTCATCCAGACCAACACGGTAGCTCTTTCATGTTTGCTGGGCTGTATCGCTGGGAATCAGCTCCGAACTCGGTTTCGTTTTTACTGGACTCGGAATTGGCTGGGAATGGGAGGTCCTGAAATTAGAATTGACAATGGGCTGAAGCTGAACTCAGGTTCGGAAGAAATGTTAGCCGAGTCCATAGAACTGAAAGTAACAGAAACGTTACTTAAGTCCACGTTGTTATTGGCGATTGGTGCACACTTAACACAAGGTTACACACTGTTAACTATAGATTACAGGGTGGGCTAGACTTTGAAATTGACTCCCAGAAATGACCTTTCCATTTGCCGTTTTAGTGATACTATGTTTTTCATAGTATAAACACTGTTTGTATTCCATTCTACTTGTCAAGTTATCGGAGTCGGAATTAGCCCGGATTCCGTACGCTGGAGTCGGATTGTTCGGAATCGAAAAGTGTACAGGACTCGAAATTGGCCCGGAACTTAAACGGACTTGGCTCGGAATCGGGTTTGTTGGAATAGGATACAGCCATGCATCATACAGACAAGAGTTTGTTATAGAATGAATCGGCAAATGTTTTGTTCAGAAAATCATATGGGCTGCAATGTGGCTATGAGGAACGTAAGTGAAAGTAAGTACAGAACTTCAAGTTGTTTCAAGTTGTCAAAAACGTGCAACCAAACTGTTTCCAATAATTTCTTTTACCAGGCATGTGTATGAAAATACGTGGCGTTTAGCTAAGCCCAAATTGCCCCTTCTATTGCTTACACAGCCTTCGTCCATCGTACGTTCGGAACGTCTACCTGGCTGACGGTATATATTGTAGCACATAGCTTCTCCGTTTTCGGTAATCAGTATCTCCCTATGATGATCACTCTTGCCGGTTCCCATGTGTCAGTTCTATGGAGTAAAGGCTACTCATGCATGTGTCAGTTCTGTGGCGTAAAAGCCACACATGCAATCATCAAACCCTAATGATGTGAACAAGCTTTTAAAGATTAAAGACACCAATTGTAATCCATGTTTACATCCTATCTGAAGCTTATCTTACCTGTCAGAATAAACAGCTTAGGCTGATGATAACTTATCGGTAGGCTTTCATTCCGATCTTCCTCAGCCACACGCACATCCGTTCTTATCTCATACTGTATACCAGAACTTGTTGGGCCATCCGCGTGGGCGTAGAAAAAAGAGGGAGACAGCGGGGGCTATCGCCCGGCCCTACTCTCACGTATTGGTGCCGTAATTTACATTGCCTGGAACACGCCAATATGGTGTTCTTCAATGTGTTTTCAATTTGCCCTGTACATTACATGTAAAAAGTTAGAGAAAAGCTTTTGCCGACATTGGCTTATGCTGTAATTTTTGTTGGTTGGTTTCTTCTTGATACTTCAACATCTTACCGCATGTAACTGGTTCGTTTGAGGTGCAAGACCAAAGTTAGTCTGCGTTTGGAACTTGATGACCAGTGATCTCGCCAGCGAGACAATATTGCAACTTTACTAAGTAATGTCATTGTAACTATTTTTATATCAGCATTTAACCGGTGGTGGCACACGAGGTGCTTGAACAGGGCCTGTATAGTAATTTGATGATGGAGAATCTTTGAATTTCTGCGGGAGCTATAGTCTAGCTACTGCAGTGGGCACCATAAAGTGTGTAATCCCAGACGGCGTTCAGTTGCCCCTAAGCCTACGGTCATTAGGGCGGGATATTGATTGATTTATTGATTTATTGATTGATTGATTGATTGATTGTGGTGTGCTTCAAGTGAACTCAGTATAAACAGGTGTCACGTTAGGATTGCTGCCGTAGGAAAACTTTTGTGAAATTGCCTCCTTATTTCATCCTTTAAAATATCATGAGTAAATCACTACTTCCAGTTACCTTGTAATCCCTCTCGCTGTTCACTTCGGAAATTCATTCTCAATCGAATACTTGCTCTTTTGTATGTGGCACGATACAATACAAAACTAGTTATCCTCTGTCGAGGCGCATTCTAATTGTCCTCATAATCGGCAAAAGTTTTTGACACGTATTTGAAATTTCTAGCCCCTGTCGCAGTTCTATAGACCATAGACGATGTTTCCGAAAAAACTTTAACACAGCTACGGAATGGGCTGTGTCAGAGGGGATTGAACAGCGCTGGTCGGCCTATATCGTCGTAATAATTGTATTCATGTCTGCATTATTCCAATGTAAGTTTTGCTTTGTTACACAAACCATGTTGGTTTTCTGGGCACTAAAATGATAGTGCACCATTACAGGTGACTACTAGATAAAATATGATAAAAGCACCATTTTGAATCCAAGTTCCTTCTCAGTGCAACAATTTTCAAAGGCGAGGGCCACATCCCTTCTTGAAAATCCCTCCCCAAGGACGTCCATTCGAATCTCCAAGTTCCTCAAATCACGGATTATGCTCACATAACGGAACTTTAATTTACCTTTGTCAGGGGCGCATTTAGGATTTTACAAAAAGGGGTGGGGGCTAATTGCGTGAGGGCAAAGTTTGAAGCTACGAGGGTCAAATGTACGAAGCCCCGATGGGAACCGGGGGTTCTGGGGGGGATTAAATTAGACGTCACCGTTAAATGGTATTTCCTGGCATCTAGCAATCAAAATTAGTATACATTAATTATGTCGTGCAGCTTTGCAACCGTCTCGAAAGAAATGCCGGTGGAAGGGGGACGGGTGGGGGATGAAGTAGAAAAATTCCCTCTCTGGATCTGTGCCTGTTTTTTTTTTTTTTTTTGTTTTGTTTTTTGTTTTTTGTTTTGTTTTTTGTTTTGCTTTGTTTTTTTTTTTTTGAAGTGTTCTTTATTTCTACAGCATGAGATCTTAAAGTTTAGATGCACTTGCAGAGTCTAAAAAGTGCAATCTTGTAACAATTTTGGGCGAAAATTCTCTTGGCAACCTTCGAGCCAACTGATGGTTGCGCTCCCCTTAGACAGTATCACAAACCCTTCAAGAGGCCACTGATCATACATTTTCACTCCACCCCTCACTTCAAAATACTTTTCTTCGCCTCTGATCCGTATAATGGCGATTCATTTTGAATAAGAAGTTGGCGCCTATGATTTTACTGAAGTGAATTAATTAATTGGCATTTACTGAAGAAGTAATTGTATCGATAATGAAGAAGATGCCCAATACCGACTTGTTATGATATTTAATTTGGAAATTCAAGGTTGTCCATCATATACCCCGTGCTTTACAGATAATGTATCACTATATCTTTCCAAGGGGGTAGTTAAGTACTTTAACGGATGCTCGGGTTAAACTTGTTTCTCATTTTCCACGACTGTAAGACTCGTCTATATCCACAACTTCTCGTGACGCGGACTGAAACTTACATTCGAACATCGCGAATGGGGCGGAAGGAGAGGAACAGGTCTCGACGCCCGACTTACAATTATCCCTTTTCATTCTACACGTATAAATCGAATCGCGAATAAATAATGAAGACAAAACGGAACTAGAAAATGTGGTTACGAAAATCGTAACCACTTACTGTCCATGATTGTTTCTGTGCTGGTATTTGGAAACGTCCTCAGTGGTTATGCTAGCTTTAGAATATCGCCCTTTCAATTTTCAGTGTTGGCACAGTGAAGATGTGAGAAAGCTCGACTAAATCCCTATATGTACTTGAAGATAATTTAATCCTCTTCATGTACCGAAGTTTGAATGACAGATCACTTTGCTTTTACTGTTTGACTTTGAGAAGCACAAATTTTTGGTTTTGCATGCAGGAAATAGTACTCTCCTGGTCTTGTGGGAAGTATGTCTAAACAAATCGTCGCTTGTTGAGACATTTTTAGGGAGATACTTCATGTAAGACTACCTCAAGGCTCATTGGCAGCTCTCTACAGTACACCAGGGAGCTGGAGGACACTAACACTAACGCCTAGCTGCGTCGCCGCCATGCACTGGGCTATTAGGCCTACAGCGCTCAGTGCATAGGTGGTCCCTCGTTATTAAGAACGGATGAAGTATGCTGTATGCACGTGTACGTGGTAAAAATGGGTATATACTTCATGTAAGCCAACCTCAAACTGAAGTGAATAGACACCTACTAATCCTATTCACTTCTGGCTATTCAGCCTATTCATTTCCCTTCAGTTGTCTATTCACCTCAGTTTGAGGTAGTCTTACATGAAGTATCTCCCAATGAGCCTAGCTGTACTTGTCCGCAGATATCATAACAATGGACTTATAGTAGGCTGCAAACTTCATTTCTTGCTTCACAACGCTTCAAGAAATCTCACTTTTCGTGATTGACCTTGCCCACATACTCTAAGCAATCGACCAATCAGCAAACGCGACAACACTTATAGCCGTACAGTGTGTGTTTTACGACATAAGAAGCGTGCGTAGAGTACTGGGCGAAATACGACAGTACGACCATGTGCCACAATATACTGTACTACTATTTAGGTAGTTTGACTTACTCAAGCCATTCTTAACAAAACAATAAAATACAAAACTGCCGAAATAAAAACCAGTCATTCTCATTCCCATTCCAACCAAAAGTGACCAAGAAGTCTCGTTCCCATCTACATGATTCACTCTACATAATGAGCTTAATGGTAGAACAAAGCACTCAGTGAGAATCAAGAAACATTGAACGAAAGAACTGCTTCTCGAAAATGAGAAGCGTGCCTAAGTTACTGTCCATGACGTCATGGACAGTACAATAATCCTCAGTGTCGTTCGCGTCTATATGATTCAATTCATTTAAATAGGCAGATTACTTTAGTACCCTACTTATGCTTACACGTATGAGCCATTTGAGGGGATTTCTGGACTCGCACTCAAACTCAAAATGTGTGACTCGGACTTTGAGAACAAATGAGTACATAACGAGTAAAACTGAGTACCAAAGTGGCTCACAAAAGGAATCGAGAAAAGTACTCGACGTGCAGCAATCTTAGCAAAACCAGGGAGTTCCTATTTGACAAATAGCAGCTCCCTGGTAACGGTGTTTTACCCTTTCATTTCGGGCATGTTTGCAATTACAGTGTCAGAAACATCAAAGGGTTGCTTTATCACTCTTATGAGGTGCTTGATCTTAACTTTGGAGGTCGTCGCCTAGCCAAGGAGATTCTGTTTGCACAAAACATCTCTTGACCTATCAGTTCTTGCTACTTATGCAAGTGAAGAGGTCCCATTAACTATAATCCTATAGTTAAGGTGACAAGCTCTTAATGAAACAACCAGGTGTCATACCTGGAAATATTTCTCGAGTAAACGGGAAGGAGAAACTTTTAAGTGACAAGTATGACAGACAAACGCTGTGAAAGGTTCGAGCCTGTGACGATGTAATTTGATTGCGAAGCAATGTATTAATGCCAATAGTAGTTAAGGTTACGGTACTTTTTAAATAAGGAAGATTTCAGTAGTGATATTTAACTCTCAACTTCTCAAGGGGAATTTTGTAGTCCCTGAACAAGACCTCTTGATCTGTCAATATTTGCTATTTCAACAAGTATAGAGGCTCCAATGCAATCTTAGTTGCAGCTTCTTTTCTTAATAGCTTTTTCTTTCATGTCAGATCCAGTTTAACCATACGAGGTATCCTTGTCCTAATTACAGGCCACTTCATGTGAGCCTTGGCGTCATGTTTAAATCACTACTGTGGTATGGAACCTAGTCACATGCTTTTCATGTTTCAATGTTCTAGGGTCAGTCAAAATAAGGATTTTAGGCCCAATGTAGTCTTTCCAAACAATCCAGAGTTTGGTTGTATTATAGAGTCGTTATTCTTCAGGCGCGGATCCAGGTGGGGGCGCAGCCGGCGCATCCCCCTCCCTTCTTCCATGACCAACGATTTTTTGAAAAAATTAGCAAATAGATATGGGAAATATGTTTCCCAGATGCTGGAAAATCGCGTCTAAGCGCATCTAGAATTCAAATTTTCTTGGGGGAGGACCCCCAACCCCCCCCCCCGCCATGGCTTCGCGCCTTGGGCGCTCGCTCGTCGGCCTTCGGCCGACGGTGTGTGCGCCCCCCTTTCTCAAAATCCTGGATCCGCGCCTGTTCTGAAATGGCAGTTCTACAGATTTTCACATCATGGCCCACAGGCTTCATGTAGGCCTACTGTTGCAATTTCATGTACAGTGTCCAGTAACAGCCTCAATGTGTGGCGCACCATACCACCTATATCTATTTCCTAGGCCTTCCAACTTCAGTGTTTTTCAGTGACTCACCAAACAGTAACCTTAAAGCCTGGTGAACTTGAAATTAGGCAAGTACCAAGAAAAGTTGTAAAAAGTTGTTGGAGTGAGGTTAAGGGTATTTCCTCCCTGTAAATCTTCTTAAACGGCCCATGAAACTGTTGTAAATTTACCGAACAGGAGGAACTGTCCTTAGAGATTTAACCATGAAGTTACCATTCTGTTTAGTGAAATGGTCGCACTGAAGAGAAAAGACTTGTACTAATTGCTTTAAATGCAGGAAATCGGAGGCAAGTATGTTTTCAACTGAACTCTTGTGGTGTATGATGTAGCATTTCCCGTGTTTGGGTTGTTAACCAGCCACATAGACTAACATCCGACGCAATTGTTTATGAAAACAAAGACGCCTTTGTCAATTCATTACTCATCATTCTCGCTTAAGTTCTTCAACGTTCATTCCACATGCTGTGCCCTCTATCATTCATTCTCGCGGATCAGGACCAATGTAGCAGGTATGATAGTTCCACACCACCGTTATTCGCCTTACGCACTAAGCTTGCGTCGTTCCAAAATGTTCAAAGCCTTTAGTAAGTTCACATATATTGTCACTTTATAGGGTACAAGAGTTGGTCTACATGTATGCATAATTTTTTTCCTTACTATCACAAAACATCGATTCAATTATACATTTTAAGCAAAAACAAAAAAGATTAGAAACTGCTCACCTGCGATTCTAGAGTCTGATGGTGTAAAAATTGAGTCGGCGTTCACTTTCATTCACGAATTCCTGCAATAGCCTAACCTTTAAATCAACTTCAATCAAAGTCGCTTTATAAGGTGTTTTGTAGGCCCTAGCCACAAGGCTTGGAAGTAAATATGCCTCAATACTAAACCGAGGTATTTTCGAATAGCCTAAATTTCTTCCCATGTCGTACACTACTCAGTACTCCCCAATTATACTCGACCCACCCATTTGATGTACTTTCATACCCATCTAATGCCGATGACTCATTTAAATGGCTATAAAAACTCATCCAGAAAATGGTTTACATTTGACACTGCACTATTTGGGCGAAGACTATTAACGCGGGGTATATTAAGTTCATTGCGGTGTTGTGTTCTCTTAAGGATACGATATTACTGGTGAGTTACAAGTTCATATGCGTCTAAGTGTGGGAAGGTAGGCTGGTTGGGACCTGAAATGCTCAAGCCAAAGTGAAAACAACGTAATACGTGTTTGGAATATCCAATGTGTCCGTCAAAAGCTCCGTTTTGATCATGATTGTCTTTCCAAGCTTAAAATTACAAAGACAATAAGGCTGCCCGGAAGATGTTTAGTCCTTTCATTATTACATAAAGTGTATAATGTAAGAAATGGACGCCATTTTGATTTCAGTAATTAAAATACTGTGATATTCATAATTGTAAAAATAATTGAGTATCAGTCCTAATTGTTACTATAATGTAATGTAATGTGAAAAGTGACGACGAACTTGGCTCAACCAACAGTCCAAGAATCTGTATATAGGATGCTATTGATCCAAACTACAGTATTGGACAATGTGACCGCTTTGCAGATTCATGCTAACATGCGATCCGAAACCGCTTCGCTCGCCGAAAGTTTTAGATTTCTTTTATTAAAGAAATCTGAAAATTTTGGGTTTTGCAAGGAATATTTGAAAAATTTGGGTTTTTATTGAAGAATTTGCCCTAATTTAGAGCAGAATCAAGTAAAAAGTTTGACGACTGGCAGTCGAAATATCCCCGACGGGGACAGCCTTCTCCGACGGGGGCCATGGCCCCTCTGTCCCCTCCCCACCTGGCGCCACCACTGCTGTCCCAGTTAGGCCGTAATGGGGATTTGAAGGTTACCCAAACCATCGGAAAACCTCTGATCTATAAAAAGAGGTCTATGACTACCACGATAGCGATAACCAATCACTCGGCCCACAAACTTAGACAGCTTATAGCACCCTTTATTTCTATTTAAACAACTGATCAAAATGAGCTAATTCAATGAGGTGTCACAAGAAGCATTTGCTCTGGGGGAACAAACATTGAGATCAGGGAGGTGTTATTAACACAGCTTAAGTTAGTGCCAGCCATAATATTAGGATGGCTTGACCAAATAGCACATGTGTGCTAATAAACAGTCAGTACTGTAACATAGTGTTGCCTTTGTACGTGCAGGTAAATAACACACCTCTTTAGGATGAATGACGTTATTGACAATGGTCATTAGGTGCTTGAGGACCTGGTCCAATTCTTCGGTTCGCATTCATGTCTGGTCCTTTCTTTCAAGACTTGTTTATTGTCGTAGTTCGTGAATAGTACTTCCACTTTGCCTTGTCGTTTATTCAGTTTCTTCCATTCAACATACACTTATTGTCCTTATACAGACAACTTATCTTGAGAAACTTAGCTATATTAACAAATACGTGATGGCCACTCAAGACAAGGATAGTTCATTTGATAAATATTTACGAAGAAATTGTTGATGGTAAAGATGTGAATGGCTCTTCAAAATTGCAAAAGGCTCCAAATGAAAAGGGCTTCGATACAGGAAAAGTCGAAAAGAACAGTTATCTGTTAAAGTTATTGTGTTCCACACGGACGACATTAGTTGGATATAGTAGAAGCAGGGAGCTGCCATTCTAAAGAGCAGAAGCCCCCTACAAATAGGAGGAGAGTTTATATACCGGAGAAGGTTGTTTCTTCATCTGGACCAAAGATGAATGTTTTCTACCGATGAAAGGAACTGTTTTATATTATAATAAGCATTGAAGGGAATTTTCAATTGAATCCACAGGCTAAAAAGAGCCATTCTAAGTTTCAGGCTTTGAGGCACTAATCAACATATTAGCGACCACCAATGAAAGAGTCAAAAGAACATGAGGCGGGAGTAGGGGCACGGTACCCCCGTCCCCATCCCCAAATGTTTTGGACAATTCAAAATTCGGGCAGAATTTGTAGAAATATCCTTGCAACATGTACAAGGTTGATGGATTCGGACATAAATTGTGCACCACACCCCCAATTTAAAAGATCCCATACCCGTGGTTGGTATATTCCGTAAGGGCTTATGAGTTACAACTTCCATATAAACATTTCAGCACAAATTTTAAATCCTTGAACAATTGCCCTGAAAGTCGTATCATGCAATGGAGTATACAATTTTCTACCTGTATCATAACAAACAGAAACTTTGTCATAATTAGCGTATGTAAGCAATCCTTGTGGAAGAAAGGTCGCTGTAAACGGAATATAAAACGTTCTCAGAGTTGGATGACCGTTGACCTAAGGAAAGTTCAGTCGGACCAGGCAGTTGCTATATAGCAACTCCCTGGTCGGACGGAAACTTCCCCTTAAACTGGTAAACTTAGATCGTACATGGTCAGTTAGTACTTAGAACCCCCACCCCTTACTCAAACCGGACCCAGGGAAGAAGTGCGACTTGTTTGTTTAAGAAAATGAGTATACCAGTATACGGTAATATTAATTCAATTCAGATCTTCAGTGCCTTCCTTTTCGCCTTGGGCCAGGGAGTGCCCTCCGTTCTCCTTCAAGGTGGTGCCATTTGTGTGGGTGGGTCCCAAACGAAACAGTTGTGCTAAGTTGAGCATGGAATTATCCGCAAACAGCCTATTGGTATAGGCGTTTATTACCTTTTTAAAATTTTGACTGAAGTGTACCGAGTATTCTGCAAATAACATCAAATAGTTGGTTTTTGATTGAAATTAATCTACCGCTTTTTCTTTCAACGCCATTGTTATGAAGAAAGATTGTTTACCATAGGTAAAGGGCTATATTTATAGACTGAGACGTGACAATCAAGACTGGACCGCTGTAGATCAAACACTTCTTGCAATGAAGAGGCTAGTGAGAATTTGAATCCGTGTACTTAGGGAAGTGTAAGCAGGGAGTTGAACCAAGTTGTTCAAACTAAACTCACGTTTATGTGGGTCAATAAAACACTGCATTCACCGATGCAATACTGACGTGCGTGGGCTTTTACCATACACCTGAACCTTTTCTTGAAACCAATCTTAATACCGTTAAAGGGCAAATGCACTCGCCACAGATTTGAAACTTGAAGTAATGTGTGTGGTTCCATAAAGCGGTTGTAGTAGTTCCCCCCTAAGGAAATTTGGTGAGTTGTCCATCAGTCTGTGAAGTTGGACAACGGGTAACGTATACACTTTCTTGTTTCCTAGCCTAAAGGAACAGGGGCGGGAATTGTGTTTAACACGAAGGGGTATGTGTGTGGGGGTGGGGGTGGGGCGGGGGTTGTTTTGTAGACCTTCAGTTAGACACAAGGGCAGTCTATGTTTAAATTGAATATTCCTCGACACTATCAAACGCAGAACTCGCAGGTTCCCTGTTTCTACAGTATACGCGCCTTCGTTTTGTCGTTAGGCTATACATTTTACCCATAGCTTAACCTTGGCCTTGGTAGCCTGAGCGGAGCGCACCGTTAACAATGATGTATGCGTTAACATATACGTTGATTCAAGTATAGGCCTACTTAAATGGATATGTATGCATTTGCGTGTACGTATATGTAGCCTACGGTGTAGGTACATTTGTCTGTAAATGAGTAGTCGTCATAGTATAGTGCGCCTAAAGAAACTTAACCTTTCCTGTGATCACGAAGTAGCAAAAAAGATGACTTTTCATCATCAGTTTAGCAAAAATTTTGCTTCACTGATGTTACCAACTATTGGCTGAACTTGAATACTTCAACCAAATTTTGGAGAGCCCTCCATATCCCTCTCCTCGATTGCTGCTCTTGGGCCACATGATAATATATGAAGCATGAACGATCATATATTCTCGAAGAATACTTACGCGCCCAAAATTTGGGTACAGGTCGAACTTAAGACCCTTTCATACAAGGCGCGACGCCACGCGATACGATACGATGAAAAAAGTTGAAAACAATGTTATAAAATGTGTGTGATAAAATTTAGTTGAAATATTTACAATTTTCACCCACTTATTTTAGCGATTTTTGCGTGACCACTGATGAGATAGAATTGCAGTTTTGTCAGATCACTAAACGGTCACTAGAATATCGGCGAGAGATAAATCAAAAGTCGCCTGTAGTGTGAAAGGGCTTATGACATTTTTATCGTGTCGCATCTTATCTCGTCGTTTCGTATCATGTACAATGTTAAGGCCCTTTCACACCAGGCGCGACGCGACGCGATGCGATACGATACGATAAAAAGTTGAAAACAATGTAATTACCTAGACCCTTCCACATTAGGAGCGATAAGACGACACGCGTTACGACGCGATAAAACTGAGTTGAAATAATTCAACTTTCATCCACTTGTCGCCGAGCGATGTACTCTGTGGCCAATGATAAGACAGAATTTTATTTGTTGGGTCACATGACTAATCGGTCGTTAATTGGAGAATCGCTGAGAGAGGAAGAAAACGTCGCCTGAATTATGACAGGGTGGCGGCATCGCGTTGTATCGCACCACTTATATTGTGAAACGGGCTTAAAAGAGGCTTTATGTGGCGCATGCCGGGATATACGGCGGAAAGAAAAATGCGCAAATATTCCGCGTAACCTTACTCAAGCTTGTTGTGAAATAGAGGGAGTCATTCCTTAAAAGCAACTTCTCATGAGGGACACTACACCATACACATCTTTGCAAGGCGTAGGACAGCGTTCTAATGCACAGAAAGCTATGCGCGTCGTTTTAACAGTAAAAGTCAATGCATTCGGATTAAAGTCCCAGTACGACTTTGTATAAGGAAATACTTAAACCGCCAAAAATCGTCATAGCACGAGAGCCAGATATATGAAGTTGGTAACAGTTTAAGAGGCTCTAACATACCTAGAAGAACAGTCTTAGCCTCTTTCGGGAGTAATCTTTGTCCGAAATGCAGATGTTGAATTCGGCTTGCCAACTCAAATTCGAGTTCTCTCCTCGTAATGAGCTTATATCAGTCAGGAGTATGAACCAATGACAGTCTGTTTGTTTATGATTATTCATGAATAAACAACTATAGGTGCCTTGCCTACATGCTCAACTGTAGTGAAATGTACGCACGTAAACAGTGCAGAGCATTTGCTTGTATAATCGAACGGATGGACTACACAAACAGCCTAGGACTATACTCAGGTTAGTGTAGGCTTAGAATTGAATTGTACTTAGAAATAATTACCAACTCCAACAAAATTGCAGCACAACTAACATGAATAAGGAGGAAAACCTCACCTGAAATCCTAAGCAAGATAACGCTGCCTGGCACAGCCACAGGCGTTCGAAACATTACGTGGCTGCACTGCCACCCAGTGCTTCCACACTCTAAATTCATTTTTCCTGAAATGGAATCTAAAATTACCTGAAATCGGCCATATCAGGAAAAACGATTTAGAGTGTGGAAGCACTGGCATTGAAGTGCGACTACTTCTTCACAGTACAACTTAACCTTGTCTTATTATAGTGTATATAGTGTGTGTAGTGTATGTACGTTGTTTCGAACGCCTGAGGGCACAACGAGGCAAAATACTGGCAGGCTGTACGAACATGCACAGCCGCAGACCGGCCGTTAATGTCACGCAAGTTGACTGCTCAGTTGTGTGTTACGGCCCTATAGCAACATTCTTCGTGCATCAAGCACATCGTAGCCTAGCATTCGCCGTTGGCTGCATCGTGCTGCACAGTCGTCGACATGATGTGATCTCGAAGCAGCTGAGTAATGAATATTCATAATTATCTAGAACTTCCCACCGTGATGAACCTTGTGCATATTGAAACAGCCGTTACATTTACAACCACGATTTGTTTAAAACTACCTTTCACTTTCGCAAATGTCTTTTTTCTCCAACAAATCATTTCTCTGGTTATGTTTGGGTTTAAGTAACCTTAAGCACCACTCATTTCTCTTATCCAAATTCGTATACAAAGTCGTACTGGGACTTTAAGATGTGACAGAACTATAACACCCTAAACACGATTAGTTGATTTGCATTTCTAATAGTTACGCTGCGTATCTTTACGAACAGTGTCACTTGGCTAGAAAGTTCTTATGCGGTTCGTTAGTAATGAATCCTTCTGGCAAGCTGGCAAAGGTTCAAACCAGAATTTTTGTTGTGGTCTCAATTGGCATTTCAAAATCAGCACAGAATTACCGCATATGCTCTTTAAATCGTCCGTTACGCAAACTAAGTTGTTTAATTCAGCCTTTCTTGAAGACAGAAGTTATTGGGTCAATCTGTTGATAGGACAGTGATTAAAAGAAAACAAACGCAGCTATAGATCATTGTACTTACATGCAGGTTCATGCGGGCTCTTACCTATAGGTTTAGCCATATATAGATTGAAGGCTTAGCCATAGGTCCTCTGACCATGTTTTCACACCCCTCCCCCCTCTTGTGGGAGTGTAGTTAACCAGTTTTCTGTCCACTAAACGTATAGTGTGCAGCGGCGGATCCAGTGTCTCTCGAAAGGGTGCCCGAAGGGGGGAGGGACAAGGACAAGTGTGGCCACATATCAATACACCACAAAAATCAGTACAAGATTAAGCATAGCGTCTACGGCCAGACATCCGAGAAGGGGCTCGGGCACCAGGTCCCTTGGCTCCACCCTGGTGTGGGGAGCTCCAAAGCCGTCAAAATTAATTAAGCAGACTGCTGACTAGAATATATGGAGATGTGAAGACTTTCATATTACTATTATGCAAAACTCTGGTGCATTTCGGAAAAAAATGGATCTACATTTATTAGCCCCTTCCACCTGTCCACAGTATGCGACCAACTAAATTCTATTTTTTTTTTATTCTTTTCAAGAGATTGTTGACCATAAAATCTATTTGCTCCCTTTAGTGGCGCCGGCACGGGGGCATGGGGGACGCGTGCCCCCAGTCGATTTCAGGTTTTTCTTTTAAATTTTAAAATGATCCCAAAAGACGTTTAAGCTATAGATTTCTGTAGGGGATTGGGTGAGGTGTGTTTTCGACAGAGTGATGGATCTATTGTAGCCATTTTCTTTCACAAATGGTTCTCAAACTATCAGAATTATCGCAAATCCTTCGCAAACTATCAAAATTTTCGCGCGCTCCTCGCTCTTCAAACCTTACATCATTATTGTCCTTATTATCAATAATTTCTGGTAGCAACTCCCGCAGAAGCACGGCAACAAGAGTTGAAAGCTGTGTACGAATTCTCAGGTAAACTGGTAAAAAGACTGGCTTTGTGACTGGCAAATAGGTTTGCTGGGGAATTGAAAGTCTCGATGCAGAGCATGAATGCAGGTTTGTCATGGTTATCTTATTTAATGAACTTTCTGCGAGCTTGGCGCGCATTTGTCACGGTTTGCACTCCATCTCATGACCATTACTAAGATTATAATACATGCAATTATTTTGATCACATTTCCGAAACACAGAAGTACATCTCCAACCTCTGTAGCGGGGCCTATGGAATCTTTCAATTTAATTTGTGGAATTTTTATGCCACCCCTCGATTGTATGCAGCAGTGTGGGATCCTTTTTGTCACTAAATAAAGGTGCCTTCTTGGGGGAGGGGTCTAAGAAGAGGGGTTGAAAGAGGGGTTGAAAGTACGGCGCCACTGGCGATCGCTTAACAGCAGGTGTCGCCCTACCATTTATCCTAAAAGAGGATGCTTCTAATTCTTCAGAATTATAAAGAAAGAACTTCGTCAGCCGTTCATTTATCATAAGTGTGTGGACTTATCCTTACTCCTCTTGTTTCATAAGCATCTCTACGTCTCGATTTCAGCATGTTATCATCATGTTATCACCAAGAAGGCATGTCCTATCAAAATAGAGAACAATCAAGAATTCCTTTCCACTGTTTGACACGTTTATTCTTGGTCTTCATCATGTCTCTACGTGATAGGTGATACGTATGACAAGAAGTGGCTTTACACTGTGATTTATGTTACATGAATGAATTCATCAAAGCGCGGTATAGACTTAGTGTAGTCAACATTACTAGATTCATTGTTTTGTAAAGTTTGTATTGTATAAACACACTTAAATATGTACGGGATTCAATGTGGATATAAAAGGATAAGACATGTTACTGTCATAACAATCCGCCGTTTGATTACGTCTTGTATATTCTTAGACAGTTTCCAACTAATGAAAATACTGACTTGGTCGTACTTGTACATCTTCCCTCACTGATAACTTCTGGTTTCCCTATAGTCAAATGTGTATTAAAGGGAGGGGGCTGGGGAACGCAGCCTCACTATTCTTGCAGAATGGGGGTGGCTGCTATTTTTGGGGGGGGAGGGGCAAAAAATTTGCTATTTTCGAGGATATGCATGAAAATTCGGTAAATGGTGCTCCCCCCCCCCCCCCCTTCAATTGATTAAGTCCTTAAGTTAAGCTTGTATTTGAAGTGTCGCCCAGACATTTTCTTTGTGTAAATTATAGCGGGGTCTCCGATCCAATTTTCGTATGCAACATCATTGACAGGCATTGCATAGGACGTATATCTGTATGACCAATATTGTATGAATGAATCAATTGGTGCTAGATATCGACGGGTGTCAAATAATCTTGGCTTAATTATTCAGCGCATCACATCTCATGTTAGGTGTTTTACATTTTGAACAAAGATACATAACATGTGGATAGAAATAAAATACCAGATTTTACAATTCGTCATGTAATGTTAATATCAACTAAGAGATGTTTCCACTGAGATCTAAGGTGCCTTTAATTTAGTCGTACAGTGTAAGCCTGCGAGGGAATATTTCTTCGTTGATGATTAGGTAACGACATATTGATATATCTTTTTCAAAACATGTTTAGTACGGTATCATACCATGGCTATCTTTTCTTTTAGTTAACTTGTATACCGATGGTGTAATGATGAGGCATACGGTACTCGATTAACACTTTACAAGGGCGGATCCAGGGGGTGGGGACGCTACCCTAGTCGTATGGGAAGACATTTCTCAAGGGGTGAAGCAATCATGGCATAAGGTTTGCTATGAAAACAGAGATGCCAACCCTCCCTGATTCTCAGGGAGGCTCCCTGAAAATTCATGGATTTCTGTCCATTCCGACTAACAAATATGACAACCTCCCTGATTCAAGAAGGACTTTCCCAAAGTTAAGTTGCATGTAATTCTAAAAAACTCCCTGATTTCTGTGTGAAACTTCCCTGACTTCTGGATGTAAATGTTGGCATCTCTGTGAAAAGCGACATTTTCGCTCTGAAATCAACACTTTTGTAGCTCGGAAGGGGGGCTGTAGACCCCCGACTGCCCCCTAATAATCCTATGGTACCGTGAGCTCCCTTTTGGACATTTTGCCATAGAAACTACACTTAGCAAATAGTTTGGAGTGTGGCTATACTTTCCCCCTACCCTGTCCCCTTCACTGTCCCCTTCACTGTCCCCTTCCCTCCCACCTACCCTTCCCCCTTTGTCGCCCTCGTTTCAACGGATCCTGGCTCCGTCCCTGTTTTGAACGATTTTATCCAATATGTACAGTTAAAGACAGACTGTCATCACCCCAAAGTATATTTTTAGTGTATGTATATCAAAATTCTCAGTTGGTGACTGCTGTTTGATTGACATCAAAGTTTGAAAATTTGAAAGATGCAGAGTAGCTCACATTCCACACAAGGCAGAGAGAGTACTTTTATTACATTTTATAGCCTTGTGTGCTCACCAGGACATGGCCTTAAGCAATAAAACAGGTTTATTCTTGCACAAGGAAGAGCCTCATACAGTTATGGGAGGAGCTAGAAGATGCATAGTTGGGAGAATTGGAACTGTCTGGGATCATGAAAATTCCCCTTTAAGTATAGAGGAAACATAACGTTTTGAGACATTTCCTTCTGATCTTCTCTGATCATTACCCCCTTCTCCAATTATCTCAGCTCAATAACCTTAAAATATGTTTAATTTTCTAACGTGTTTTGTGTGGAAAGCGGACTTATTGTCTGCTCCTCCGTCCTCTGAATACCTCAGACGTCACATGAAACTAGTTTTTATCGCTACAAAACCCGAGTCCCTGAACAATCGAGTGAAACTGCCGCTGGTGGAAGATTTGTAAGGTAATTAAATTATCGTCCCCTACAACATAACATTCCAAAGTGACTGAGAATTTCTTTTTTTTAAGCATATCAGTCTCTTATTTTTTCATCTGCCTGTTGTGAAGGAATTGTCAATTTCTTGAAAGCAAAACTTTTCCCTGTGCCAAGTCAAATTATTATCCCAACAATACAGTAATTTCCTTTTTGGTCTTACAATGTTCCGGGGGTCTTGTAATGTCAATTTTCAAGTTCATGATTCATGTGCTAAAAGCAGAATGATCGGAAAAAGTCGAATAGTTGAACTTGACTCGAGGCGAGTTGGTTGGGGGTCTATAGGGGGTTTGCCTACGCAGCGGGTTACGTCTCGGTAAATACTTGATCAGAAAGATAAATCTTGCTTGTTGTCAATCCTGCCAGTGCGTAGACTAGCCTATACGAATATACTTAAAGGCCTTGTGACATGAAATGACAGTTTTGGCTATTTTGTTTAAAAAACATCGCATCATAGGACATAGGCACAATTCTTGTAAAAATGCATCAAATATTGACACTACTTCTTTTGGCAATTTTCATTATGGACCTCCTCATGGGTAACTGTATAAACATTAGCTGAATATGCAAAATCGTGACGTACAAGAAAGGACATACGAGATATGTCTTGCTTTATCCTTTGCTTTCTCAAGTTGTTTTTTTTTTTGTTTTGTTTTGTTTTTTGTTTTTTTGTTTTTTTTTTTGTTTTTTGTTTTTTTTTTTGTCAGTGACGGTTGTAATATGGAAATGTCCTGGTAGGTTTATTTAAGAAGCAAAAGTTGTTTACTAATAAAACTTAACAAAATTGCACCAACTGGCAAATAGTATAGATAATTTATACAAGATTAAAAAAAAACTTCCAACCCTGTGCAACAATCTATAGTAATTGTTATTGAATATAGGTAATGACATATTCAAAATATCGCTTAACTTTGAAGAGCTGTATCTTGAGGTTAGAGATATTGTCGGGAAGCTCCGCGAGAACCGATGGTCGCACTCCGCGTCAGTATAGTCTCACAGCAAATCTCACTCTCACCATTCACTAAAAGTTTACAGCCCTTTATGATACAGTGTATGTTATCCCCGATACGGTCTACAACCCATACATTTTTTTCTTTTTTTTTTTCATTTTGTTCTTAATGATAACATATGTTTTTTCTGTAAGCCTACCAAAAATTTTCGCGCGCATCGCGCGCTTTGCAATTTCACGATTCAGATTCAAAAACACACTATCAGTGAACAACACTTACGTGTCTGGTATGTGTTACATGTACAGTAAGCCGTATATTTGTAAGCTACATTGCAGAATGCAGAACGTACCCTAATGCAGTCTTTAACAAATCGGAAAAATTAGGTGCTTGCCCCCTGGAAGAAAGTCTAGCTACGCCACTGCAGGGAGGAATATCGCTGAAAGATGAAGAGAAAAAGTCTCGCCGTTCCTTATGGCGAACAGTATAAAGGGGGCTTTATTTTTACCCCTTACTCAATTTCAGCAAATGTCTAACAACCTCCCACAAAGCAGTTTCATCGTCCAAGGCCATTCTCTACTACAGAGGATATTACTGTAGCCTCTCAGCCTTTGGCAACCCGTAGCCAATTAGAATGGCATATTTGCATTTTAATTTAGCATATTTATCAGAATACTTTAAAACTTCAGAGACATACCGTACTGCGAATAAGTTTCGGGAAGACGAGAATTTTCGTTTTTAAATTGTACTGATTTTCTTATCCACCCTTCTAAAGTGATGTTTTGGCCATGAATGTGTGGAGTTTAACCTTGGACATCCCATTTTATTGTCCCTCATTATGATTTGAGTCATTAGCAGAACAAAGGAAAAATCATGAAAACTGAAAAAGAGGAGATTGCTTTTAAAAGAATGTCTTGGCATTACAGAATATGGATGGGCGTACATGCATGTACTTTTTAACTGTTTAAATTGCTGATGTTGTGTATATGTTTTATTTTATTTGTTTCTATCCGCAACAAGCTATGCAAGTATACCGGGTGCAGCCGAAGGGAAGGGGGTTAAGTGCACTCCTCCATCCAATGCCCTTTACTCCGCTTTTCCCCAGTTGCTAGTCCGCTCCTGTACAAGGCAAGCTTACTACAGAAGCAATGAACACTAAAAACTATTTGCCCCTACCCCAGCATTCTGGCTTGTCCCCTTCCCTACTTCTGAAATCTTAGAGGGGTCGGCCACTGATGCATACTACATTCCACTTACAGAATAGCAGAAGAACGGTTCAAAGTGTGTAGGATTCTGATATACATGTGACACAACTATAGCTGAAGGCTTGTTCAATTTAGTTTCACATGTAGAAGTGAAATCTCAGAAACGAGGACAGGTACAAAAAGGAGGAATAACTTCGAAAATCAGACTAGGTTACTGTAAGATAACCGCAAGTTTGGTTCCTTCGTATATTCCCTGTTAACCTTGAAAGAAGACGGAGAAAACAAACTATTCAATTTCAGTAAGAAAGAGGTTATATGGTGAGCCAAAATAAGGAAGCATTTCATTTGTTTCGGTTAGCATAGCGTTGATTCATTTCCGGAGTGGGGGCATCAAAGCGTGTGAAAATTTGTCTGGGGCGCTCAATGGAAAGCACAAGTTACCGCATACGAGGACCTTATTTGTGAACACTCAATTTAGAACAGGAATGTCACATTGGTAACGTGCACTTCATTGCGATGGGAGAGAAAAAACTTTTATTTGTATATAGACCAAGCTTAGACCACGGACAATGAGTAATAACCACATGCTTCAGACTCAGACAGGAGGCTACACCGTGAGTCTCTGTAAGTATGTATATAAATTTTTAATAATCCCTAAAGGCTTTACACTCGTAAAGCCTTTTTTGAAGACCTTGCTCATGATATTAATTGCAATTCCTTACGAATTCGACCTCAGATCTCTGACAAATAGCAACTGTCTGAGCAGATTCCATGATAGCACGCGCATGTTGTTTGCGTCGGAAATTATAGTCGCTCTCTTTCATCGCTTGAAAACTAGTCATGTTTTCGCTGATTGGATTACATCAACAGTGAGGATCAGAGCATCGCCACCGCGAAATAGCGCGTTTGCATATCAGAGAGTTGCAAGGTACAAGCCACTCCAAAGAAGTACTTACCTCGGAGGTATCATTTCCATGGTTTTAGCAGGGATCGCTAGTTTTAGTGTAGAAATCCGTCTGATTAACCACAGGTTACTACCTGCTTCATGAGTTACAGTGTAAAAACACATTAATGAGGTCCGTTGAGACATCATTAAATTCGTACACAAATCCCTTGCGGTTTAGACGTTCAGGAAATTGATACTGCTAACTAAAGAGATGAGGAAATGATGAGGTCAACGGGAAAGAAATGCTAGAGTAGGTTTGACTTAGTGGGATGACTACTTTGAACGAAATTTATGTACACACCCAATTTTCAAGAAATCGAAGAGAGTTACGGTTAGTTCTAAAACCCCCACGACCCCCACACCCAAACCCACACCCACACCCACAGCCATGACGTAACACAGCCTAGCAAAGTCGTGGGTCGTGGGGGTTTTAGAGATTTAGCGTATGATTTTTACTAAAACCCCCACACCCACGACCCTTACACATTGTAGCGGATGACACTTTTGCGAAAGTCGTGGGTCGTGGGGGTTTTAGAAATTTAGTATATGATTTTTACTAAAACCCCCACACCCACGACCTTCAACATTGTCGTGACTGTACCGTTTTACTAGTGGTGGACCGATCATATCGTTGTTATCGGTCGATATCGCCCATTTTCGTCCAGTAACTGTATCGGTAAAATTTACCATATTTGCCGATACGGCCTTAGCGATCATTCTAATCTTACAGTGTGTGAGCAGACACAGTTTTTGTTGTACAAAGTATTGTGTGCTGTTTGAGACACCGTACGAGCTCTAAATCTGGTGTATCGGGAGCTAGCTGTGTACATGTAGCATATAGCATGCATATCATGCTGTCATCAGTGTTGCCACGTAGGCGGTTTTCACGCCCAATTGGGCGGTTTTTTTACTGCTCAGGCGGGGTTTTTTGAGCTTAGGCGGGTTGCGGTTTTTGGGCGGTTTTTTGCATTTTGGGCGGATTTTTGGGCTTGTTTGGCGTTGTGGGTTATTTTGCGGTCAAAATGACGAGAAAGGCCTATTTTTACTTGAAGGTAGATCCAGTTTCATAATTTTGTGATCAAGGTGTTGAAGGGGCAGGGTTCATTTAAGCCATTTAAAGCGGCCTTAAACATTTCCTATAGCCTATATTACAGTAGACCTTAACTTGAAGTTCATGTTCCATGATAAACTGTTTTGCGTTAGTTCATGTTATTCGTTTTTAGAAATATTATCTTGGAAGGTTGAAAATATTATAAAGTTCATGAACCTATAATAGGGCATTTGTCATCACTGTATTTTATGTTCATTTGGGATATTCATGTAATGACTGTGGCACTACCGTTGCACTGCCGTTGATAACGCTATCTACAGATCCTGTCACGGAGTCGAATTATTTTCACATCGATTACGAGTCAAACACATTTCAGTGAATAGCAACTCCGTAGCCTACTTTGAACGCGAGCAATGATCGACCTATGTACCGTAAAATAACAGCTATACAGCATGTTGAGGAGGGTGTTTTACAACAAGTATCAGTTTGTGCGGTTTTGTGCGGGTATTGCAAAATGTGGGCGGTTTTGGGCGGGTTTTTAAGAAAAATTGGGCGGGAATTAGCCTGAGTGACGTGGCAACACTGGCTGTCATGCACAGTCATCTCACACTCGAACATACGTACGTGCAGACTTAACTACTGTGGGATAGGTCAACACACAGAGAGAAATATTATTGACAAATTTCTGTCTGATGTCGTTAATTGGAGACATAATTGTCCATTCATTCTTGTTCTGGAGTGACAAGCCATCCTCAAGGTAATAACTAATTTCATTTCAGCTTAACGAAGACTGATTGTTGTGCACTTGTGCGTAACGTTCAACCTCACGGTAGGCCCTTGGCCTAACGTTAGGTTATGAAGCAGGCCAAAGAAATTTCTCCTGATGTAGCCTTATAGGCCTAAAAGTTAGGTTCAATCCAGGAAACGTTAAAATTGTAGTAGGGCGTAGGCTAACAGTTAATGCACGAGAGTGCCTAATCCTAGCCTACACTTTGGTTCCTACCTGAGAAAGTTTTTATGACATCTGTCCAAAAATTGTGTTAGGCCTAAGTAAAGGCCTAGGCTAGTCCTCAGTGTAGTAAAGCAAGGACTGCAGTCGTGCGCCTACAGCTTACTATACCGTGTTCTATCGGCGACCGGCTATAGGCTAGACGGCCTTTACTGAGGACTAAGCCTAGGCTAGCCTTAGGCCTAGTCCTTGAACAGGACCGTGTGATGGGATAGGAGTGATGTATAAATAACAACAGGTGGTTGAATACTGTGTAGGCTAGTGTTCGAAACCTATGTAGGCTAGGTCTAACAGTTAGGCCTAGCCTAAGTTACCTTAGGCCTAGACTATTTACTACTTATTAAAGGCCTCGGCCTTGCGTTACTCGTTGGGGCCTAGGCCTAGCCTAGCCGCTTACCAGTTAAAACGTCCCCGCTTATTTGTCAAAACGTCTGGGGATTGAATCGTTGTTGATGTTTGTTGTATGACAAATTTATCAACTAAATTTGTAGGCCTTAATGTTTTTATTATTGTAAGAAAGCTATTTTCTGTTTCTTAAAGGAAAATGAAATAGGCCTACTAATGGCGATTTAATACTTTACAACTTACGGCCACAATTATTAAAAACTTTACATGTTGTGCATAGCCTGTATGCAGGTATTGCAGCGAGAATGTGAGTGGTTAGCTACGGTTTATACTGGTTAGCGTGGCACTAACTAAACTTTTGCGTGTCGTGATATTACTGTTCCGAACCAAAAATGATTTCCCAAGTAGGCCTGGGCCTAGGCTACCTGCAATAAATTATTATACAAACTACAGACTAGCCTAGCGTAACAGTAACGTTAGTAGGCTTATAGTAGGAACCACCTTTTCTCTGTACAGTTGTGGTTGACTGGTCAAGGTAGCCTAGCCTAGCCTCATAAAAACTGTTGTGTAGGCTAGGCCTACTGGTACTAGGCCTAAGTTAATTAGCCAAACGTTAGGCCGACTGTAGGCAAAGCTGCCAATTTTAATTTCAAACAACAACAAAATATAAGTTGGGGTTAGGCTAGGCCTACTGTAGTCCTCAGTAAAGGCACGTGTATAGCTGGCCACCAATTGCTCTCTGCCACCTGTGGACTGGGGGTTGTAGAATATGCCCAGGGTATTTCCCACCTGTTGTAAGAGGCGACTAAAGGGAAGGACTTGCGCCGTATTTCAACTTTACTTGACACGATATAACACATTAGTGTTGGTGTGTCGTTAAATTTCATCTATCTAACCAATCGCTCCCTATACACGGTCCATACACCGACGCATTGAAAACCCGGGGTCTTCAACCTGCACAGTGCTGATCGAAATTGATTTTCTTCTTATATCAAAGCTAGGACCTAGAGTCTAAATTTACTACCATTCCCTTCCCATTCTAAATCTTACACTTACATTGCAGTTGTTTTTTGTCACTTTCCGAAAATTGGAAATAAGATCATCAACTTCGCGACATCGTAAAATTTACTGTAGCGTT
Source organism: Holothuria leucospilota (assembly GCA_029531755.1). Lineage (NCBI taxonomy): Eukaryota > Metazoa > Echinodermata > Holothuroidea > Aspidochirotida > Holothuriidae > Holothuria > Holothuria leucospilota. Next base: position 19,279,097 of record CM055965.1, read on the forward strand.
CGAAATATGTGTTGACATCAGAATGCTGTGTGCATAACATTGTGACGTCACGCACATGATTTTGACAACTGTAGTTCCTATACACACACATGGCAACTGCCTCTGCAAACGTTCTGTACTGATGTGACGATATAGCTTATTAGCATACTGATGTAAACAAAGTTTCATAGTTGCACAGTAAATTTTACGGCGCGAAAAAGTTGCTGCTTTCATTTCACATTTTTGGCACATTCCGGAAATTCACAGTGATCAAAAACAGCTGCAATACTCCTGTAAGATCTGGAGAAGAAAATTCATGATCTAGTAAATTAAGATTTTACTTTCAGAATTTGCTGTTGGAAGAAAGACAATTTCAACTATCACATAGACACAGCCTATCCCGCTATATGCATAGGTTGGTGTAAGGACTGTTTATAGTGAGCTGTAGGCGAACGACCACAGTCCTTTACTGAGGACTCGGGCTAGACCTGCAGTTGGCCTAACCTAGTCTGCAGTCTGCTGACCTAGTAGTACAGGTGTAGGCCTAGGCCTCAGGCCTGTTTTGGGTTGCTTTGGAGCTTCCCTTCTACTGTAGTTCAGAGATGAAAGTGTACGTGAGAGCTTATTTCTCACTAAAGGACGGTGTCGTTCATCTAGAGCTCACTATACACAGTCCTTACACCGACCTATGGGAAATAGCGAGGGGATTGGCCGGCTTTGTGATGGCTGTAAATGGCTGATCTCTTTTCAAACTTTTAGTGTTTAACCTCCACCATTGTGATTTGTTTGCAGGGTTGGTGATGTTTGTGATTATTAAAAAAAAATCATGAATCTAGTAAATTGATATAAATCATGGTTTTAATCATGATTTTAATCAGCTTGATTTAAATCAGACAACCCTGCTTGTATGCTCTGTACAGTGTATTAAATAGATTTTTTGATCTTTCCCACATTCCATTGTTTCAGCATTAGCCTAACTGTCCCAACAAAATCAGAAGGGGGAACTGCAGGACAGCATAGCAGCTCATCAGTTTTGACGGTTGTGCAATTTTACGCCTGAAAAGACACGGGAAAGTTTGAAGAATACCCTGATAGGTCTGCCAAAGAAGAGTGCAAATTATCATATTAAAGACTGGTGGACTTCATGAAGACTTCTTTTTCATTGAGCACAGTAGGTCACGAAAACTAGTTGATGTTTCTTATGTACCGTCTGAATACGGCAACTATCATTAGTGCTCATATTCATGCACCTCTTTGCAGAAATTCAAAGTCATTTCAGCAATTTGAAAGCTGTAGTACCCATGACTTCGAGGATGTTGCACGAAAATCATTGCCTTCACATCTAGGATAAAAGTTTGCAAGGAGTGTGTGGTATTCTGTTGTCCTTCACTCTACCTTTATACATATTGTGCTGAAGCAAATGGAAAAATGAGAGAAGGCCTGCTTTCTCCATTTTTGGTTCCTTGTGTTAACAAAGGAACCTATGTTGTCAAGTTGGCATATGTATGTGTATGTGTGTATGTGATGCCATTGGAATGTGAGGTATGTGGTGCAATAACTCAATAACCGAGTGATCAATTTTTCTCAAACTTGGTGTATACGTGTATCATATTGAGTAGATGTGCCCTAATGTTTTTGGTGGAGGTCAAAGGTCACTGGGGATCACCAGAGGCAATAAGGTGAATTTCCTGTAGTAGCTATAACTCGGTGTCCGTTGTTCAAACTGTGACATACAGTAATTTTAGGATAAGATAGATTGGTACGAGGTGGAAATATTGTATTCACATTAACCAAAATAACTCAATAACCAAGTGACATAGGGGGATGGCATAATGGAAAGTTGTGTTCGTCTAAGTGAAGTGCATATGATGACCTGCTGTGACCTCATCTGACCTTTGTGCCTTTTGTGACGCCTGGATTTGTCTTGTTGAGACGAACCAAAAAGGCAGTTTAACTACCCTCCTAGGATGCCCCAAACTCAAGTAAATGACATTTTTGTGAAAGGTCAGGAATGTGTGTATGTGATGCATGGGAACGGGAGGTATGTGGTGCGATAACTCGATAACCAAGTGATCAGTTTTTCTCAAACTTGCGAGTACATGTGTGATTTGAAATATGTGCCCTAATGTTTTTGGTGAAGGTCAAAAGTCATTGGGGTTGAAGGATCACATACCTTCCCTTGCTACTCCGTTTCTACAAAATCATCTTAAAGACAAGGAACCATGGTGCCCTTGGGCTCTTGTTCATGTAACTGATCATAGGAGACAAGTGTTAAAGAAATGCTATTCTGTGTTTATGGTCACAACATTTTGTGTTGTCACTTTGGCTATTCTGTTCCCAAGTTCAAAACATGCAGACAGCATTTAATTATAAGTGACTCACATATTGTGAGACTTTGTAAGAAACATGGTCCACATTGACGATTTATAGCAAATTCGAACTTACTTAGGATCATAGAATTTATAGAGGGTTCATTGAAAATGGCAATAGGATGTCACAATTTATTGCACATTGGATGTATACGTAGCCTAAATATTCTTGAAACAGACATTTTGTTTTGAAAATGATGAGTGCATGTATCATCCTGACAGAATAGGGGTTCCTACTCCCAGTGTTTCCTTGCAGTTTGCAAAAGTAAGTGCATAAATGCAACATGGTGCTTCACGTTTCTGTATTTCATTACCCCCTGGACCTTTCAAAACCAGTTTTCTGGTTTGTTTCTTTTGAAAATAATAATATTAAAACAAAGGTTGCAAAATGATTTGAGGACTTCATGTAATAAAAATTAGGAGAATTAAATAAAATACATAGAAACTTATTTAAAAGGTGAGAAGACATTCCCCCTCCCACCATCCCCCCCATATCTACACCGTTGCACTAATATGCCCATGCAAATTGGTAGGTGTAAGTTTGAAGTTGCACTATTCAACCGTTGCAACATATATTTTTGGTCATTAAAAATCGTGGACCAACTTAAAGGGACCAAGCAAGCAGTCATCCCAATTAAATTTCAAAATTGAATGTCAGATACATCTCTTAAACTCTCTTATTTTCCTAATACATGTATGTGATGTTTTCAGGTGCTAAGTTTGAATATTAATGGCAAACTAAGTAGTTTTCATGCATGACTGAAATAATTCCATTGCAAATATACTGACATATATTTCTAAAGCTTAATTCACGAATCAGGATATTTGTTACTATTTCATATTTCGGTGACTGCATTTTCACTTTAATAAAATTTAGGTGCAGTCACTAGAAACTAGAAGTATTCAGCACAGTATTTTTATGTGCAGTTGATAACATGCGATGTGGTTTTTTAAGTGTCAAGGGAAGTTAATTTACAGTTTACTTTAACAGTGTTTTTTCTCTTCATATTACATATCCATCATATTTCTTTCATTCTAGATTCTTTACTTTAAGGGGGAGAGTGGGATAAGGGTTCAGGTGCATAGCTGTGGGGGTCTTGGGGGCCTAGGCCCCCAGATGTTTGTTAGGCCCCCAAAACTTTTGGTGTCCTAATAAAATGTGTAAGAATTAAGGACGGCGATCAGTGCCGTGACCTCCCATTTGATGCCTAGACCCCCCTAAAAATTTCATCCTACAGTAGCTATGCCCCTGCGAGGTTTAGGGGAGGGGGAAGATGAGATTTTTAGGGAAATGAGGAAATTATCCCAAGCTCCCTTTACTTTTATGTAAACACATCTAAGTGTATGAATAACTGATAATTTTATTTTGTAAAACTTAGGAATTTTACTTTTCCTTTATGTCCCATTAAGACAATGTCCCGGATTCCTTTGCACCAAATTGTCATGTTTATTCCCATAGAAAACCAGCTTTTAAATTAAAAGAGCTTACCAGAGCACATGAATGTCCCATAGAAATAAATGGGTTCCAAAAGAGTCCCATACTTCCTTTCGGTCCCATTTATTCCAACACGGAATTTTAATAGGATGTTATGGTGATTCCATTGAAATGTTCTCTTGGGTAAAGTCCAGTTAAGATAGTCGGGATGAGTTGGAATTTCCAACTGAAGTCAACTGGAATACAACAAGCCAGAACTGTTTCATTTCCAGTTAAAATGCACTTGAAACAGTCGAGACCCATTAGAAATTCCAACTCTATTACAGCAAAGACAAGTTGAAAGTGGTCCATATCCAGGCGAAACAGTTGGGACCATGAACGAAACCAGTTGAGACCAGCTGAAAATTTCAACTGGTTTTAACCGGAATTTTCTCCTGGGTTAGGAAAACTTGGGGCTAGCTTGGAGGGCGAATCTGAAAAGAAATGTAGTTTTTAATTTACGATGGCATAGCTGTTTTAGTTCTCATTTTCTTTATCATATCATTCTGTAAGATGTGTAGAATTGGGGAAAGGTTTACAAATACAAATCTTTGTGCAGTGCTTAACAATATATATCATGTTATTCTTGTTTTCACGTTGTTGCTCGGTAAATTGTAAATTGTACTCACGCGGAAACTCAAGTAAGGTATAAAACGCTTCCCAGCCTTTAGTCTTTCATCTAAAGTAAGACTGCAAGCCTTAGTGCCTTTTGGATAAAGTTCGAAAAAGCGAAATTAATACTTTATTGACAGTGAGGTTAATATTTATAGCAATCTGTTGAGAGAAGCATCTTTTACAAGTAAAAGGAAGGGATGTTTTTTCAGATCGAAAATGAACATCTTATATATTAACAAATTTATCCTGCATGGAAAAGACAATAATGCTTTTTGAATAAAAAGCTTTCTGAAAGGTAAAGTTCAACCTTTTAACCAGGATCAACACCTGAGGTACGCGTATAATACCTCTGCCGCCGGCGGACCGCCGTTTATCCGGTCATATCCCTGCGGTTGGCAGACCCTCGGTCCGACGGTGGGAAAGCGGTGGCAACCGCCGACGGGCCGCTGTCTTACCAAATCAATGATCGCCGGTGGCCCAATGTCGGCCCGCCGGCGGCGACAACAGCCGGCGGGCCGCCGCCGGACCGCTGGACAAATCTACGTCGGCCCGCCGGCGTGGTTGCCACCGTCGGCTTGCTATCAGGATATGTCTAAGACCCTTCAGTTTTAGAGTACTCGCACGTAGTATCCAAAAAGAGACCAAAAGTTTTGATTTACAAGCAATCCTGTTTTGTTTTTGATTCCTTGCCACAGGCAGGCAAGTAATCTATGCATTCATGATGGCATGGGTGTGTATGTGCGTGGTGTATTTGTGACACTTTGCTCGTTAACACGATATCTCAAGAAGGGAAACTGACAGTTCTCAAACTTGGTACCTAGATGCCCTATATTGAGAGGAAGAACCCTGTTGTTTTGGTAGGGGTCAAAGGTCATTTGGGGTCACCGGGGGGTCAAACACTGAAAATCTTATTAACACGATATCTCGATATAGGAAGCTTGGATTAATTTCATACTTACTATGTAGATGTGTTATGGTGAGAGAAAGAACCCTATCATTATTGGTGGAGGTGAAAGGTCATTTGGGGTCACTGGGGTGAAACTCTGCAAAGCTCGTTAACACGATGTATCAAGGTAGGCAGCTTGGATAAATTTCATACTTTGTATAGATGCATTATGGTGAGAGAAAGAACCCTATTGCATTTGGTGGAGGTCAATGGTCATCTGGGTCACTGGAGGCCAAACCCTGAGAACCTCTTTCACACGATATCTCGATGTAGGATGCTTGAATAAATTTCATATGTTATAGTTTCACGTATATTTTCACGGTGGTCAAACTCTTAAAACCCTGTTAACACGATATCTTGAGATAGAAAGCTTGGATAAATGACGCTTTTCATACTCTGTATAGAAATTTGTCATGTTTAGGAGAAAACCCTATTGTTTTGGTGGAGATTACAAGTCATTTGAGGGTACCAGAGGTCAAAAACTGAAACTTCGTAAAATGACAGTGCAAGGGAGGAAGCACAGACAAATCCCTTGTAAGATATTTTGTTTTTGTTATTTGTTGTCATTTTTTTCTGTTACTCAAGTTTTGGTGAGGTTCAAAGGTCATGTGAGGTCGGCAGGGGTCAAATTGTGAACACGTCGTAAAAAGGATGTAGAAGAGAAATATAAATTTGAGGGATGAACCTCGTTGTAACAAAGCACCCCCCCCCCCCTTTCGGCAAGGCGTCACTAAGCCTTTAGGCTTTCTGGTTTAGACATTCTATCAAACTGCTAAATCTTGTTTCTAGGACGTTCACACTTCTGTTTCCTAACAGCATGCATTGCTGTTCAGTTGTGACATAGTCCATAGCTATGGTTACTTTCTTACAGGCACATACGCGTACGTAGCACCAATCACTGCAGCAACGCACACAGACAACTCTCACAGTAACAAGCGGTGAAACTTGAATGGCGATAGCCTAGGCCTAGTTCAGGGAACAAAGTGTACGGGAGAACTAGGCGTATGTACCCTAGGCTAAATCTAGGCTAGGTATAATGTGAGGGTAACTCATACTTAATGGCCACTCGCCATTATAATGTGAGGGTAACTCATACTTAATGGCCACTCGCCACGATTTAAATTTAACGTTACTCGTCTTTTTTCCTAAATAGGTCTGCTCTAATTATATCCGTAAGGATGTCATAAGCGACAGAAGCGGGGAATGGGACAGGGGAGACACGTTCCCTTTAAATTTTTCAGTGGGGGAGGGGGGACGGACCACCATAAAAAATATTGTAGGTGAAAAACGGACGATTTAAAACCAAAGTCAAATCAACACCAAACACGTATAACCATAATTAATGATGTACGAAAAATTTAGAACATGAATGACAGTCCTCCGTAGCAACTAAATATTGTCCGTTTAGAAAAGAAGAAAATACCCAGAACTTGTGTGAGTTCATCCGTTTCAGAGTGATACTTTGTCGGCAACCTTCTTAGTTTGGAATGCTAGATGTTTCTCTTATACCGCAAAACCGACGCTTGATAGTAAATACCAAAATGGTCCCACGCATGCTAGACGCAGAATTGAAGACGGGTACAACAGATGGGGAGTGTTCAAGTGGACATGAGGCCATGAGCCCTATTGTCGGGGAAACTCCATTTGCGTCGGGAGCCTTGATTGGTACGATAAAGTATGTAATCCCCCAACGACGACCAGCCGCATCAACAAACGTCTTGAGTTTTCCCTGAGTATGGCATACTGCCGAATAAAGACTACCATTTCATATTTTCTTCAATAGCCACCTCAAAATTTTCGGCGCGCTTCAGGCGCCATATTTTCGCGTTTGCCATTCCTTCGGAACTCTGCTCTTCCGTCGGGGGGGGGGGGGCTTGACCTCCACCAGAAGCTACCCCTATTTGAAGAGGCAAATTTGTGGTGAAGAGTGCCATTTCATGCAGTCTAGAGTGCCTGCATGGAAAGCAAAATTTTCTGACCTCAGCCCCAACCATAGTGGGCTGAGGTCAGTGGTACTCCCGTTGGACACTGCAAAGTGCAAACTGCCCTCTCAACAGCTTAAAGGGCCGCTTATGAAACCTGTGAACCCCTGCCTCTATTTGCCGTAGATATAGCTAGCCTCAGGATCTTTTAAGTATGGATTTCGCTCTTTCCAAATGTCCTCTCTCTCAAAGCTTGAGATCCCCTTTGTGGCCCTTAATCTCTTTCCAGCCTCTCCATTTGGCGCACACCCTCAAAAAGTTTGAGAACCCCTAGTCTATACCATAAAAAAAAGTTTTGTTTGTCTTTCATTGATTCCATTTCTCATTAGAATTAATGAAAAATAATCCCACCATGGTAATAATCTTTTATGGCTACTCTTTCTATGACTCACTGGTGTAGAGGAGATGGGTGAGGCAAGAGGCGAACAAAGATAATATAATAAAAATTCTCGAAAACTATTTCACTTCCAAAGATCACAAATTCAGAATCAGATTGCATGTGTAAGGACACTAAATACACCCCTCCTTTACATCCCTCCTAGAACGATGACCACATAATTTCCCGCATTTTTTAAATACCTAATCAGATTTTGGTTCGCTCGTCCCCCCCCCCCCCCCGGAATATTACTGCTTCCGCGCCCGCTGTGTAAGGTAGCTTCGCTAAGAATATTATTCAGTATGCATTATAAGAGTCACAACGATCGATAAGGATGAGTGACTTTTCAAAGCCGTACGCCATGCACGGTGCGTCCATTTTTCGCGACGCTTTCTCATGTAAATCAATTCATATATACTGCATAGTAGTAGTTAGTAGTAGTGACATGCAGCGGTTTTTCTAACATTCCCAGGATCTGAATAAAAATTTCCCAAGAATTTCCTTTGTTATTTACACTCACATATGACTGCGTATTTTGGGACAATACGACACTCCTTGTCGAGCGAGTTCTAAAGATGGGCTCAAGGCGCCGGTCGGTAGTAGTCAGCCGATTGTAAAAATTCATTAATTTGTATTTTGTTCTGCAAATGCATGAAAATCGCTAAACGTCCCAGACCATTCTGCCAGATCTCCAAGATATTCCTCAAATAACTGATATAGTTTTCCAGTGTTCCCAGGTTCTCTTGCGAAGTCGAAAATTCCCAATATCTTGAGAAAATTCCCAAGCGTTAGTCCTACTGATAGTACAGTATGCAGTTATCCTTCCACCTGATGAAATCCAATTAAATAAAATACACAAATTCCTAATTTCTGTCAGTTGTCCTTTTTACTTTACATTTCTCACCCTTCATTCCTGTTTTGTACAAAGCATCTCATTCCTGATGAAAGTTTTACCTCTGTGCAAGGATATGTGGAAATTTCCTCAAGATTTTCTGGAGATTTCCTCTAAATCAGGAAATATATTTGTTAGCGAAGGTAGTTACTCGCCACAAAGATTGAGGAACAAGAAAGGTGTATCCACTGATACCAAGACGCACGAGAAGGGTTTTGATACTTACATTACTTCCATAAACAAGCTTTTATTTCCTTTGTAGTTCCTCATAAACACTTTGTTTGATAATCAAGTTCCTATTTCTGACTTTAAATGTTTAAGGGTCGTGGGTGTGGGGGTTTTAGTAAAAATCATTCATTAAATTTCTAAAACCTCCACAACCCACGACTTTGAAGAAAGTGTCATCCGCGACAATGTTTAAGCATGGGCGTCCGCAGAAAAAATTTCAAGGAGGGGGGCAAAATTTTTAATTGATCAAATCAGACTGAACTTTTCTCCCCGAAAAGAGCTTATATGCTAAATGATGCCACCTTTTACTGAGGGGGTAGCCAGGAATTTGTAAAGGGGTGGTACGCAGGCAAACTATATAAGCGTAGCGCCAACATATTTTGGCGCGAAGTGCCAAAAAAATTTGGAAAAACATGCCTCCCAGATCGCTGAAAATGGCACTTCCCAGGCCTTGTAAACTGCACCAATCATTCATTTTCTATTTTGAAATCTCATGTTCTGGAAATTTTCAAGCGATATCATCTAAAAAAGTTGATTTTGGGCCATACTTTAACATTTTGGCAAAAAATGCCTCCCAGATGGCTGGAAATAGCACTTCCTTCCCATGCAGGCCTTGTTAGCTACATCTTATCATTATTTATTTTGAAATCCCATGTTCTAGAAATTTTTCATGCGATGTCATCTGAAAAAGTTGATTCGGGGCTATATTTTGGCGCGAAGCGCCAAGAAAATTTTGGAAAAAATTGCCTCCCAGATCGGTGGAAAAGGCACTTCCCAGGCCTTGTAAGTTGCATCTATATCATTTCTCTTTTGAGATCTCATGTTCTGGAAATTTTCAAGCGATAGCTTCTAAAAAAAAGGTTGAATTGATTCATTCTTCACGTATTTTTTTCACGTTTTTTATTTTCCAGGGGGGCAATTGCCCCCTTGCCCCTCCTTGCGGACGCCCATGTGTTTAAGGTCGTGGGTGTGGGGGTTTAAGTAAAAATCATACACTAAATTTCTAAAACCCCCACGACCCACGAGTTTGGTAAAAGTGTCATCCGCGACAATGTTTAAGGTCGTGGGTGTGGGGGTTTTAGTAAAAATTATACACTAAATTTCTAAAACCCCCACGACCCACGACTTTGAAGAAAGTGTCATCCGCGACAATGTTTAAGGTCGTGGGTGTGGGGGTTTTAGTAAAAATTATACACTAAATTTCTAAAACCCCCACGACCCACGACTTTGAAGAAAGTGTCATCCGCGACAATGTTTAAGGTCGTGGGTGTGGGGGTTTTAGTAAAAATCATGTACTAAATTTCTAAAACCCCCACGACCCACGACTTTGCTTAGCTGTGTTACGTCATGGTTGTGGGTTTGGGTGTGGGTGTGGGTGCGGGTGTGGGTTTGGGTGTGGGGGTCGTGGGGGTTTTAGAACTAACCGAGAGTTACTGTACTTCGTAATTCCTCATGTTCACTGGTTGGGATACGCCTGGCGAAATACTTGACAATAGCAGCAGTGTATTCTTTAGGAATTGGTTGCAAGTCACGCTTACAGATAGTCCTTATAGGCATGTGCAATGACCCCAGGCTGAGTTTGACATACCAATTGAGCAGGGGTGCACCAGCGGTGGGGGGGGGCGGGGGCCATGGCCTCCGTCGGGAAAATTTTCCAGTTTCGTCGGGGAGCCTTAAAGGTGATCAGTCGTCTTGAAATATTCTTTGTGACGTCAGCCTTTTCTTGACATGTTTCTGCAGTCGTCACTGTTCAAGGATACACCGTACAAGTAGCTATGATGACATCGGTATAGCTAGTAGGTATACAGCTACAAGCCGTCTCTTCTTGCTTACCGATTAGCTATACCATGCTTGTACGGTGTATCCTTGAACAGTGACGACTGCAGAAACATGTCAAGAAAAGGCTGACGTCACAAAGAATATTTCAAGACGACTGATCACCTTTAATCCGTACGATAAAATATGAAGTCTTAACGACCTTCAGTCGCCTCGACGATCTGCTTGATTTTGCTCATAGGAAGGGCATATTCTTCAATAAAGACCCCAAATTATAAAATTTTCCTTACAAAAAAAACACAAATTTTTCAATTTTCTTCCATAAAAATCCAAATTTTTCAAATTTTCTTCAACAAAACTCCCAAATTTTCAATTTTTTTTTTGTAAAAATAAAGCAAAAAAATTTTCGGCGCGCTTTGCGCGCCAAAAAATTTCGTTTTTAGTCCTTTTGGCCTTTGACGGGGCTTCGGGCTGCTGGCCCTCCCCCGTCGGGGAGCTTTTCCCCCTGTCGGGCAAATCCTGGCGCCACCCCTGCAATTGAGCCCAGTTTGGTGGCGGCAGCAGGGTTTTTAGAGTATGGAATTAGGGGGACAGAAGAAATTATTGGGGGCAGCATCATGTCAGCTGCATAATTACTTCATGCTTGGAGAATGGTGGGTAAGTAGGGGAAGGGATCCTGGTGAGGGACAAACGCCCCCATAAGCACTAGGGGTACTAATGTATGGGGCTACCATAACTCGTTACACATTCGTTACAAACACTTCATTTCATGTCCTAGATAAGTCATAAACGCGCCAAAGCAGGCTTTCTCATATCCCACGTGGCCCGGAGGCAGACAAAGTGACAAAGGGGCGAGATGTCTTTCACGGCGTCAAGTACAAGGGCGAGATATGTTAAAGCAATAGTAATTTTCATTCTCAAAAAAGATGGACTTTTTTCTGCCAGGGCATGCACCCCTTGCCCTTTTGCGACTGGCCTGTGTTCTACTACACAAATTCAAGGACATTTTTCCAGGGACGGCAAGGGGAAGGTCGGAAAGGAGCAGTGCTGTTTGATGGGGCTAGACTTATTCAATCTAACTTAGGCGATTGAATTTGCCCTTTAAATTCTTGACATCACCTGTCTGTCTGTATGGAGGTACTTCATTAAAACACCAATTACGTGAATGCAATTTCCGTACCTCGTGAATGTTAATCTGGAAATAACGCATTATGTCGCCTGAATGACAAACGCTACATATTTCCAAGAAGATACCTTTCGACGTTCACAGTAACCATAACTCACTCTAATTGCGTAATTATTCGGTTAATTGTCCTATCGTATTAATCTTTTCCGGTTCTCGAAAGTGCTAAATCATTAGCCGTGACTTGTGTAACTGAATTTTCTCTTCTATTAGTGATGTTCTTTAGCGATTATGCTGACGTATTAACCACTCCATTTTTTGCTTGACCAGGGAAGCTCAGGTACTTTAATGTAGCCGACGCGGATCGTTTGAAGTACGAGAGGGGGGTGGTTAGGTCTTTGTGATTATTTTTTGAGGGACGGACCTAATGTTCGCCAGTCAAATTTCGTATGCCAGTATCCCCATCAGCAATTCCGTCATCTAAAATAGAAAAACGCAATACCGTGCTGTACTTTCAAGGCTTTGCGGACGAACATGGAGATAAAATAATGGAAGCCTCAACGGGAAACTGGCCATAAATGCATAGATTAAAGCATGTGTGAAAATAGACGTAGGGTCAATGGGTATCAGCTCCATGGCTCAGTTTAAATAAAGCCGGTAAAATCAATGACTTACTTTTATAACCCACTTTTTCAATTGTACGGTGACCTTGAAAATAATAATAATTACCATATTGTACAATAACACTAACTTAATTTCAGGGGCGTATCCAGGAATTTTCAATAGAGGGGCACAAGGTTTGATTGATCGCTGTCCTGGGGGTAGGGCTATAAGGGGAGGAGGTATACCCCTCCCCTTTGGAAAATTTTTGCTTTTGGAAGAGGGCTGAGATGCAAAATGGTGCTATACTTGACACATTTTGAAGCATTCTCTTTTTTTTGCCTCAACAATAAATAAAAAGGACGAGGCCACTGGGAGGCTACTTTTGTGCAGTAACCAGCTAGCTAGCTTAAATTAGATAATGCGTGCGCGCACTGTACGAAAATAGGATGCGCAAGAAAACAGGGATATGCAGCAGTGGCGTAGCAGGGGGACAGGGGGCGAGTTGCCCCTTCTGGAAAAATCTTGGGGGAAATTTTGAAAGTGGAAATATGGTGAAATTTGCGCATGCTCTGGTAAAATTTTAAACTTCTCAACCAGTACACTTTACTTATTTAAAAGTACATGCCACACTGGCACAACCAGTCCTCATTAAGGTTTTCAGAGATGGATTGATGACGCCATGCTTATAGTTGTACTAGTTATGTTTTAGTATCTGTTTTATACAGCATGGGATCTCTGGACCTCTGACAAGGGACTATGTCCTTTTACTGTATGCTCCCAGTGTTTCTTGATAGTTAAAGCAGCATTGTGGTATATGCAGTTTGCTAGTATGGGTCAGTGGTCAAGTGCTATACTCTGATACTAGGGCAGGTCCTCGTAAAATTTGGACTGATTGTGGTAAATGTGTTGAACTGATGAAGGGAAAGGTGTACCAGGGTTCACTTAATTACTGTACTTCACCCATTGTGATTCTGAACTACCTGTAAGACACAAGAAAAATTCACCAAAACAAGAAAGATAAAAAAAGCTTCCTAAAAAAATAGGAATTCTTGGTGATGTATGAAATTTACATTTAGCACCAAATGTGGCATCATTTTGCATCTAGCCCACCGTACATGAGCAAAAATTGCCAAAGGGGAGGGGGACACCCCATCCCCTTAAACCCCCCTCCCCCAGGACGGCGATCAGTCACATCAGCCAGGTCAGAGAAAAGCACCCCGGACAAAATATAGACCTGCGGAGAACACTGATTATTGGGAAGCAGATCACTAAGGGGAAATCTTGGTGCTCTTGCCCCCCCCCCCCCCCGACAAAAACTTGGCTACGCCACTGATATACAGAATGACACACATACTTCTGAACTGATGGTACGCGTTTAGATCAGTGATATGGATGACCGATTACTCGAAAAGAACTATTGATCGCGTCAGAGGCAAGCGGCCTATCATATGCAGCCATTGCCATCAATTCGATTATGCGTTGAGGTATTCTCCAAGTTTGTATCAGGGAGGTGATCTTATCACCTCCCTGTTTGTATGAATGTCGATTTTCTTCGCGCGAAAAATATCAACGTCTACCGAATGATGTTGAAGGTGTCGTTGTGCAGCGCGCTTTGTGTGGTATTTTATTCCAAGCGAATCACAAATGCTCCGTGTCAGTGAAAAGTCATTGCATCATTTTAGAGCGCCATGAAGCATGCGGACGCAGCTCATGCATGTGTAGTAGATGTCCTCACAGCGCGTCCTGCTCAAACAGAGAAACTCTGGATGCCGTATACCTCTAATGGTTAACACGTCCAAAGAACAGAGAACGCATTGACAAACGGTGACAAACCTCCAGAGGTTAAGGTGTTATTACCCTTACAGCCAAATTTCATTTTCGTCGCAAACCTAAACGTCGAGTCAAGCCAAACAATTAGGCCTGATTGTTGTTGCTGGGATTAAAATTTCCTTCGCAACCGTAAGCTGAATTATTTTAGGTTGTCTTAAGCGTTGAAGCGTGCATAAAAGCGAGATGTGTGAAAGCACTTTTACCACATTGACATGCAGCGATCATATAAAAGTATGTTACAGTGTTATCGCTTTATAGTCTTATTAGTCACAAAATTCATCCCTTGCTCGTCTTGTTTAGACCTTGGTAAGAAGTCCGCCCACACAGTGACCCGTTACCCTCGACGAAATGTATACTGGAATAAACCGGTACTGTGAAACAGATTGTATCTATGTCACTTGAAATTTTCCTTTGGAATTCCTTCTTCTCAAACGTCTTTTTAACATTCATAAGATTTAATCTATCTCTCAAATGGAAGAAGGATATTGAAAGGGGTGGAGGTGTACGGATGAAGAGTGTATGCACATAAACACACACACAAACACACACACACACACATACAAAAAGAAGAATAAAAAATCTTGGTCGCAAATGAATAACTTGGATCGACACAGATTAGAGAACCATTTCTTCATTTAAGATAACCAGGACATCGGGTCAAAATGAACGCTTTTCTGGTTAAGTTAATGTCTGATTTAAAATCATTGCCAAGTATTAGCAGTTTCTTGGTAAAATTTAACCAAACTTTTTGGTAATTTCGAGCAGGAAATGGTCGGCCAGTCTGTGATCACAAAATGGTTGAACTGAATCAAGGGATGTGCTTAGAGTGCGAGGAGGATGGGTGAAATGGCAAAACAGAAAGGGTGGGAGGGGCATTGAGCGTCTCAAAGAAAACAAGCCCTGCTCTCATAAGAGTTCACGGAAAATCACATGTGGAGTTTAAATCAATCGCCTATTCATTTTTCTCTGGAAAGTAGATAGTTATGTAAGGCCTGATCTCCAATTCTGAAAAATTTAAACTTTGCTGTGAAAGAATATGTCAGCTATAACCTTCATCTTACTCCATTTGCTGCTGAAATTTTTTCTCTCGTGTTTTTTTTTTTTTTTTTTTCGTCTTCCACGTTCATTACATTTGTAAAGACTCAAAAGTTTCCTGAAATGGGTTCTCTGTCTTTTGTTCTTTCAGATTTCTGCCTCTAGTCGTGAAAGAGAAGGTAAGGAATACATCCATTCTTTCCTTTGACAATCTTTTTCCATTTATAGAGGAAACTGGCTTTTTTTATAAGTCTGTGAATATATAAGAATTTTTCTTCGCATAAGTGTGCGGGACTTTCAATTGGAGTTAGAGTTAGATGAGGTTTTACGGCTCAGTTTCTAACCAATTAGTTTAAGTCGGGCAGGCCACGGCCTTTTTCCAGTTGTGGCTCACTGGTTTGTTTTCACTATACTCCATTGCTTATGCTGAGCATCAAGCACAATGGCAGTAGGTTCCATTTTTAATGTCTTTGGTATGAGACCCGGCCAGGAGTCGAACCCCAGACCTTCCGGCTGCAAGTCGGATGCTCTAACCACTTGACTATGCAGCCGGTCAATTGGAGAGAGGGCTGAGTACTCTGTATGTCTGTACTGAAATTGTAATGCATGTTTACAAGAAAATAGCATACATTGCCAGAAAACAGCAAATATTCTGCCCGAGTAGTATGGAAGGGGGGCGGCTACAGCCCTCAGCCTCGGGTGTACGAGGACCCAACGAAGACCCAAAAACGAAGACCCAAAAACGAAGACCCTGCCCGATTACGCCCGTATCCAGTCTGAAGCTTATAAGAGTGGTGTTGAATGTGGTGCTTACTACGAAATACGAAAAAATGAAAAGTCTAGGCTAGTACGAACATTAACAATAACTTACTGAAAAGAAAAATACGGCTAATGAAACCCGGCGGTTCTGCGTCCTTCGGGGGTAGGCTACTAGCCACAAATCGATCTCTCATAATTTAGGTACATATTATCATATGGGCTTGGTCATTCCTTATGATATTCCTTTCCGAATAAGAGGTCTTCGTTTTCTGGTCTTCGTTTTTAACACACCCACACAGCGAGGTTAAAAACGAAGACCCAAAAACGAAGACCCTGCCCGACTACGCCCGCATCCAGTCTGAAGCTTATAAGAGTGGTGTTGAATGTGGTGCTTACTACGAAATACGAAAAAATGAAAAATCTAGGCTAGTACGAATATTAACAATAACTTACTGAAAAGAAAAATACTAGTACTAGACAAGCGTACAGTAGTACTTACCGTTAATGAAACCCGGCCTTTCTACGACCTTCGAGAGGAAGGCTTCTAGCCACAAATCTATTTCTCATAATTTAGGTACATATGATCGGATGGACTGGGTCACTCTGTATAATATTCCTTTCCGAATAAGAGGTCTTCGTTTTCGGGTCTTCGTTTTTAACACACCCACACAGCGAGGTTAAAAACGAAGACCCAAAAACGAAGACCCTGCCGATTACCCCACTACCCAGTCTGAAGGTTATAACAGTGTTGCTGAATATGGCGCCTAGCCTACTACGAATGAAGGAAAGATATACACTAGTACGAACAACAATAAGTTACTAGACAAGCGTACAGTAGTACGTACGGTTAAAAAACCCGGCGGTTCTGCGACCTTCGGGGGGTAGGCTAGTAGCGACAAATCGATCTCTCATAATTTAGGTACATATTATCGGATGGGCTTGGTCATTCTATATAATATTCCTTTCCGAACAAAAGGTCTTCGATTCGGGTCTTCGTTTTTAACACACCCTTGCAGCACCTGATGTTTGCTCTTTCAAATCTAGCCTAACCAACGTTAATCTTCAAAATCTGGTGTCTAAGGCGCACTTTAAAATCTAGGCAACTCCCCTTCCACACTGACCTGTGCGTGATAACCGACTTTTGGAGATGTTTGCACAGTATGATGCAGAAGCAGAAGCAGAATAAAGAAAAAAACCTAGACTAGAACGAATAACAATAACTTACTGCAAAGAAAAGTACTAGACAAGCGTACGGTACAGGGGCGGATTTAGGGGGGGGGGGGCCGGGCCCCCCTTCCAAAAAATTTTGAAAGTTTTTTTCAACTTCATAAAACAAAGGACAAGGCCCTATTCTAATGAAATAGGCCTATGAGATGTGTCAGAGTGAAACTCAAACTAAGTGTTATGCTAATAACTCTTCTACTGACTTTCAACTGATAACATTTTGGCTTATATTGGCCTCAGTAACTTTCGCTGGGCATTGCAAGGAGTTACTCATGAGCGCTGTATTAATGGATTGCTAACTTCAGTCTGTTACCAGCCAGGCCCACAGCATTGGGAGCGCTGCTTCTACTTTCAAGGGAATTTCAGAATTCTTTAATATTTAGAGGAATATTTTCGACAACATCAGGCTTTTAATTATAACTTGCTGCAATGTTACCCTGTAGTGTCTTATTGAAGCCTTGTAATTTATTTTAATGAATTTAGGGTAAAACTTAAAATTCACCAAATTATGAACATTTCCAGCCATATATGATCAGTTCAAAAAATACACCACAGACATCACCATTTTGCATCTGAGCAACCTTAAATTAACAAAAATTTCTCAAAAGGGAGGGGGACACCCCCTCCCTTCAGACCCCTCCCCAGAAAAGCATCTTTCACCTAACCAAAAATTAAAATCACTGAATTATGAATGCTTTCCAGCCATATATGATCAGTTCAAAAAATACACCCAGACATCACCATTTTACATCTGAGCAGTCTTAAATTAACAAAAATTTCTCAAAGGGGAGGGGGACACCCCCTCCCCTTAGACCCCTCCCCCAGGACGGTGATTACCCCCTCACATGCTTTTCCTACTATCAAAATACACTGGCACTGCCCCCCCCGTGACACCCCCTCTCCTTAGACCTCTCCCCCAGATCGGACTTATACAAACCACGATGACCTGGGCCCCCCTTTTGCCAAATCCTGGATCCGCCTCTGCGGTACTACGTACGGTTAGTGAAACCTGGCGGTTCTAAGACATTCGAGAGGTAGGCTACTAGCCACAAATCAATCTCTCATAATTAGGGTAAATATTTTAGGATGGACTGGGTCATTCTGTTTAACATTCCTTTCCGAATAAAAGGTCTTCGTTGTGTTCGTCGATGTGTTGAACGTCATTTCTGAGGTGCTACTATTTGCCTCCACCTCCGGTCGATTGTACGATAAACATCCACTGAATCATGATTAACAGAGCCTTCACTCTGGCGGTATAGGGAGTTGAAAGGGGATGGATTGTTGTTAGCTCGGTCGGTGAACGAAGTAGAGATAGGCTTAAATGGTGGCGGGGTTTTGTGTTGGGCAAGGGGGGTAGGAAAAGCTGACAAACAATGATTATACGTATAATGAATACGTATATTTAGGCTACATGTAAATCAAATTTATGCGATGGTGGCAATATACTTATAGAACTTCGTCAGAATATGCAGCCGCGCCGAGTGATGAAATATCGTCTGAAGACTGGTTTCAAACGGTCGCCAACAGCATATGGGTAGCGACTTAGGATTCATTAGAACCAAAATGTTACCACACACTTTTTCATAGGCCAGCTCGGTGATCTGAGTGGCGAAAAAGGAGAATAATAGACCGAGCTTATGTAGAGTTTAGGAATAACAGAGCTAAAACTAAATACATTTTCTAACAATAGTTCTTGAAAGAGGTACAATTAAATCTACATGTGCGCGCAACAAGTGTGCAGAGAAAACTGCAGTGCCTGTTTGTTGAAGAAAATATATATCTTTAATGCAGCACTGGGTGAGGTTACGATATCGAACTACTAAACGTCCATAGCACGATCAACTGGCCACGCCCAGCTACAGTGAAACCCCTAGGAGGCCTATTTTAAAGTTTTCGACATTAGAATGAAGTTAATTCTTCGACTTTCTCATGTGGGCGTGGCATAAAGTGGATGAACAGAGTACAGTACCAGTTTAATGTTACCTGTTTGGAAAAAGAAATCAGACCAAATCCTGGTCACAACAAGGCCAAAATGGAGAAAATAAAATAACAGAGAGGCCTATGTATCTTAAAAGTATCTTTTCGCACATTGATGCCTCAAGTTTTTACAATAATGGTGTTAGGGACCAGTAATAGAAGCACCGCGTACAGAAAAACGGACTTTTATAGCTTCCCAGAACTCGTTCGGTTGATGAACAGTGTTATGACCCTCACTGTATATAGCTACATGTGTAGCGCGCCTACAAAACTGCACTGTATAGCAAGTGGTGGTGTAATAGGCATTATAAACTTGGGGACAATTCCAGTGATGGTCTTTATTCATGAAGGACGTCACATCCGTCACCGGGAGAAGGAGAGGCTGGGCGTCATTGGTGGAAAGAGAGAGGGGGGCAAGTTGCGGGCCTGCATGGGGTATCCCCATTCCGTAAGTTCCAAGTCCCTGTACGTTTATTCCCATGTTTATACATAATTATGTCATTGGTAGATACACACAGATGTTCGCGAATCGCGTAGAAAAATGACTTTCCGTCAAGTGGCTTTCCATAAAAAGTAATGCACACAAATAGTTGAACTTTACAACAAACAAAACCCAATATAATTTCATACTTTTTCTTGCGAACTTCGTGTACAGTTGCAAATACGTCGGAAAAAATGCTAATGTTCTAAGTAGATTAAATATATACATTTATATATATATATATATATATATATATATATATATATATATATATATATATATATATATATATATATATATATATATATATATAAAAATATATATATATATATATATATATATATATAGATAGATACATATATATATATATATATATATATATATATATATAGGGGGAAAGTTGTTGTTGAAAAGTCGACCTTAAGGGGAAAAAAAAATTCGGGTGAAATATAAGTTTCGCCTTAACGTTTCCACACACTTTTTCTATAGGAATACGTAAACTTACAAGGGCGCCCTCTTAGATTTACAAACTAGATGCCATTACTTCAAAGTTGTCAAATTTACGGACACCTAGCTGTTAACACGAACGGATGGCTGCCCATTGAAATAACGTTAATTATATTTTTAGACGTTAAGGCGAATTTATTTCTAATGTATTTTATTATCTTTTTTTCGCCCTATGTACAAGCAGATATAACAATTTCCCCTTAAGGTGGGAATTAGCGTTATATAATATATATATATATATATATATATATATATATATATATATATAGCCAAAAAAGTAACAAGTGATTAAAGGTCTGTGGACATGTAATAAATTCAGTTCTACTCAGCAAAGCCAGATTAAGATCCCCTGATAAAAAATCCGTTGGAATTATTTGAATAACTTTTACCGTTTTCAAGATATCTCTCTTCAAAGTTTGACCATTTGTGGGAATTGTTCATTAGCTATGCAAAAATGTGATGTAGAGTGTTGCACAGTGTCTGTATTCCTTTGATATTCCTTAAGAAATTATCTGTGAATTACTTTATAGCTAGTTTCTAGTTTGGTGTTTAATGTGGATACTTTTAAAGAACTAAATAGCTACTACCAAAATTAACCCCTTGGGGAATCCCAAAATTACAGCTGTCCTTGGAATGAAGCATATAAACTAACAAAGGATAACATTATCCCCAGTTGACAGGCTCATCTCTGTATGTCACAAATTTGCCTAAGCAGCTCCGGTTGTGGAGTTTGTTTAAACGTGGGAGTAATGAGGTTACCCTTTGCCACAACTGCCTCCTACCCTTTGCCACAACTACCAAAATTAACCCCTTGGGGAATCCCAAAATTACAGCTGTCCTTGGAATGAAGGATATAAACTAACAAAGGATAACATTATCCCCAGTTGACAGGCTCATCTCTGTATGTCACAAATTTGCCTAAGCAGCTCCGGTTGTGGAGTTTGTTTAAACGTGGGAGTAATGAGGTTACCCTTTGCCACAACTGCCTCCGGGGCACCCTTGGGCAAGGTGCACCTGTATTTGCCCCGGTGCTTTTTAAGTGCTGTTGCCTTCGGGCTTGGTGTTGCCTTCGGGCGTGGTTTTGCCTGCGGGCGTGGTGTTGCCTTCGGGCGTCTTGTTGCCTTCGGGCGTCTTGTTGCCTTCGAGCGTGGTGTTGCCTTCGGGCGTGGTGTTGCCTTCGGGCGTGGTGTTGCCTTCGGGCTTGGTGTTGCCTTCGGGCGTGGTGTTGTCTTTGGGTGTGTGGGGGATTTGGGTGTGTGGTCTTTGTGGGGCTTTGTTTTTAGTGTGGCCGGGGGGAGGTTGGTCTGTGGGGTGTTTGGGTTGTCAGTGTGTGGGTGGTTCTATTCTTGTAATGAACAATTTTCTGTTGGATTTGTGGATTTGGTGGTGTGTGGATAGTTTTGCCTTTATGTTCATGTCCGATCCGGTTTGAGTTTTGTTTCTTGTTTGTATGTGCCGTTTCGATGCACTTAAAAAGCTCTCTCGATGCTTTCACACCCACTCGCGTGCATTGTATATATGAATGGCCCATATGAAGTAATACATAAACCGCGTCCCAACGCACACGTCGTTGTTGCCATGTCAGGTTGGCTGGTCCATGTTCTAGTAATAACGCACTTGAAGGGATGGTAAGTCAGACTTCAGTATAAGGCTAGACACCTGGTGAGCCATAGTTACAATACCAAAGAAAAGCAACCTAAGCAGCTCATGTTTATTCATGATGTAGGTAAAAAACAGTAATTGTTTTGTAAAATGGTCAATATTTTATGGATTTTAATGGGAATAGCGGCTATTTTTATCATTTTTAATGATTTTCACACCAAATAGGCAAGCATCACATTTACATGTCTACAGACCTTTAAGGTCTTCGTTTTTGGGTCTTCGTTTTTAACCTCGCTGTGTGGGTGTGTTAAAAACGAAGACCTCTTATTCGGAAAGGAATATTATAAAGACTGACCAAGCCCATATGATAATATGTACCTAAATTATGAGAGATCGATTTGTGGCTAGTAGCCTACCCCCGAAGGACGCAGAACCGCCGGGTTTCATTAGCCGTAGTATTTTTCTTTTCAGTAAGTTATTGTTAATGTTCGTACTAGCCTAGACTTTTCATTTTTTCGTATTTCGTAGTAAGTACCACATTCAACACCACTCTTATAAGCTTCAGACTGGATACGGGCGTAATCGGGCAGGGTCTTCGTTTTTGGGTCTTCGTTTTTAACCTCGCTGTGTGGGTGTGTTAAAAACGAAGACCAGAAAACGAAGACCTCTTATTCGGAAAGGAATATCATAAGGAATGACCAAGCCCATATGATAATATGTACCTAAATTATGAGAGATCGATTTGTGGCTAGTAGCCTACCCCCGAAGGACGCAGAACCGCCGGGTTTCATTAGCCGTAGTATTTTTCTTTTCAGTAAGTTATTGTTAATGTTCGTACTAGCCTAGACTTTTCATTTTTTCGTATTTCGTAGTAAGCACCACATTCAACACCACTCTTATAAGCTTCAGACTGGATACGGGCGTAATCGGGCAGGGTCTTCGTTTTTGGGTCTTCGTTTTTAACCTCGCTGTGTGGGTGTGTTAAAAACGAAGACCAGAAAACGAAGACCTCTTATTCGGAAAGGAATATCATAAGGAATGACCAAGCCCATATGATAATATGTACCTAAATTATGAGAGATCGATTTGTGGCTAGTAGCCTACCCCCGAAGGACGCAGAACCGCCGGGTTTCATTAGCCGTAGTATTGGTGTTTTCTTTTCAGTAAGTTATTGTTAATGTTCGTACTAGCCTAGACTTTTCATTTTTTCGTATTTCGTAGTAAGCACCACATTCAACACCACTCTTATAAGCTTCAGACTGGATACGGGCGTAATCGGGCAGGGTCTTCGTTTTTGGGTCTTCGTTTTTGGGTCTTCGTTTTTAACCTCGCTGTGTGGGTGTGTTAAAAACGAAGACCAGAAAACGAAGACCTCTTATTCGGAAAGGAATATCATAAGGAATGACCAAGCCCATATGATAATATGTACCTAAATTATGAGAGATCGATTTGTGGCTAGTAGCCTACCCCCGAAGGACGCAGAACCGCCGGGTTTCATTAGCCGTAGTATTTTTCTTTTCAGTAAGTTATTGTTAATGTTCGTACTAGCCTAGACTTTTCATTTTTTCGTATTTCGTAGTAAGCACCACATTCAACACCACTCTTATAAGCTTCAGACTGGATACGGGCGTAATCGGGCAGGGTCTTCGTTTTTAACCTCGCCGTGTGGGTGTGTTAAAAACGAAGACCAGAAAACGAAGACCTCTTATTCGGAAAGGAATATCATAAGGAATGACCAAGCCCATATGATAATATGTACCTAAATTATGAGAGATCGATTTGTGGCTAGTAGCCTACCCCCGAAGGACGCAGAACCGCCGGGTTTCATTAGCCGTAGTATTTTTCTTTTCAGTAAGTTATTGTTAATGTTCGCACTAGCCTAGACTTTTCATTTTTTCGTATTTCGTAGTAAGCACCATATTCAACACCACTCTTATAAGCTTCAGACTGGATACGGGCGTAATCGGGCAGGGTCTTCGTTTTGGGGTCTTCGTTTTTAACCTTGCTGTGTGGGTGTTAAAAAACGAAGACCAGAAAACGAAGACCTCTTATTCGGAAAGGAATATCATAAGGAATGACCAAGCCCATATGATAATATGTACCTAAATTATGAGAGATCGATTTGTGGCTAGTAGCCTACCCCCGAAGGACGCAGAACCGCCGGGTTTCATTAGCCGTAGTATTTTTCTTTTCAGTAAGTTATTGTTAATGTTCGTACTAGCCTAGACTTTTCATTTTTTCGTATTTCGTAGTAAGCACCACATTCAACACCACTCTTATAAGCTTCAGACTGGATACGGGCGTAATCGGGCAGGGTCTTCGTTTTTGGGTCTTCGTTTTTAACCTTGCTGTGTGGGTGTGTTAAAAACGAAGACCAGAAAACGAAGACCTCTTATTCGGAAAGGAATATCATAAGGAATGACCAAGCCCATATGATAATATGTACCTAAATTATGAGAGATCGATTTGTGGCTAGTAGCCTACCCCCGAAGGACGCAGAACCGCCGGGTTTCATTAGCCGTAGTATTTTTCTTTTCAGTAAGTTATTGTTAATGTTCGTACTAGCCTAGACTTTTCATTTTTTCGTATTTCGTAGTAAGCACCATATTCAACACCACTCTTATAAGCTTGAGACTGGATACGGGCGTAATCGGGCAGGGTCTTCGTTTTTGGGTCTTCGTTTTTAACCTTGCTGTGTGGGTGTGTTAAAAACGAAGACCAGAAAACGAAGACCTCTTATTCGGAAAGGAATATCATAAGGAATGACCAAGCCCATATGATAATATGTACCTAAATTATGAGAGATCGATTTGTGGCTAGTAGCCTACCCCCGAAGGACGCAGAACCGCCGGGTTTCATTAGCCGTAGTATTTTTCTTTTCAGTAAGTTATTGTTAATGTTCGTACTAGCCTAGACTTTTCATTTTTTCGTATTTCGTAGTAAGCACCATATTCAACACCACTCTTATAAGCTTCAGACTGGATACGGGCGTAATCGGGCAGGGTCTTCGTTTTTGGGTCTTCGTTTTTAACCTTGCTGTGTGGGTGTGTTAAAAACGAAGACCAGAAAACGAAGACCTCTTATTCGGAAAGGAATATCATAAGGAATGACCAAGCCCATATGATAATATGTACCTAAATTATGAGAGATCGATTTGTGGCTAGTAGCCTACCCCCGAAGGACGCAGAACCGCCGGGTTTCATTAGCCGTAGTATTTTTCTTTTCAGTAAGTTATTGTTAATGTTCGTACTAGCCTAGACTTTTCATTTTTTCGTATTTCGTAGTAAGCACCACATTCAACACCACTCTTATAAGCTTCAGACTGGATACGGGCGTAATCGGGCAGGGTCTTCGTTTTTGGGTCTTCGTTTTTAACCTTGCTGTGTGGGTGTGTTAAAAACGAAGACCGAAGATGGAAGACCCGACAAAGGTCTTCGGTCTTCGGTCTTCGTTTTCGGGTCTTCGTTTTTAATACACCCCCTCAGCCTCCCTGCATCGGACGCCCATGTCACTTCGTTACGGAATAAGTTGAGTTCACATCATTGCTGTTCTCTTCTCTGCAATACGACATAATGATTCAGTATCGAATGACAATTCAGGTTGCGACGCTGGGAGACCACACATGTGCGGAAGACGGTTGTGACTATAAAGGTGTTAGTCTTCATAAGGTGGTCAACCAACTCGACAACTTAGTATTTATGTGCAATCGTTCAAAAGGAAGTTCGGTCAAGACTGCGAAACCAAAGATCACTTTTGGAGGATAAACCTATTTTACTTGGACTCTGCGTCATTGCCAACAGTTTGGATGAGTATTTAGGATGCTCTCAACCGACAATTAGACAATGTGAACGCAAATACGGGTAAAACAGTGCCCAAAAAGTACAGTTGCTCTGCTTATCGTCGAAACGCTTCTAGGTGAAGGGCTTTCCAGACTCCCCACCCCCACCCCTTCGCAGAAGACGGTTTTCCGGTACTGAATCCACATGTTTTGGAAGACGTGGATTCTGGATCGGCCTCTCTGCTTCCGCTAAGTGGCAGCGGTGTTGTCTTTTGTACTGTGACGTCATCAAGTGCATGGAAACAGGCCATAACTTTGGCAAGAGAATGTTATCTCAATCAAATAGACGATTAAAGCGGCCTCTAAGTTAATCGTCAGATGTTGCTGCTGTCTTTGAAAAATGTGAAAGATGAAAATGATTTGTTCATCTTCAGCTGATGAGCAAGTCCTTCATACCGTGCCTCCACTTAAAAGAAGCAAAAAGTTACCCAAGAGAAAAGGGAATGAGGCTAAGAAGGGGACAGCTAGTACTAATTAGAAAATTATGGTTTTGAGTGAAACACAGTCTAAAAAGGTCTGATCAGACAGCCCCCAAGCCGTACTTTTGACAAAATGTTGACTAGAATCGGTTCAAAATGAATAAATTTGGGTCATTTAACAAACATCTAGTCAAGCAATTGATCAGAGTCCAGTTAGGTGCCCTGTTGATCATATCTTGTTCAAATATGAACAGGATGCTTTCGTAGTGTACTTAATGTAGATAAGTAGCCTAATAAGTTGTCTATGCATTTGAATAGGTCCTCGATGACGGTATACTCAGAATAATGGTAAATATATGCCTTCATTGGCGTTCCCAGGAGGGGTCTAAGGAGAGGGGGTACCCCCTCCCCTTTGGAAATTTTTGACAAAAATAGGTGTCCTTACATGCAATCTGGTGCCACATATGCTACCTTTCGAAGTAAAATTTGTGATAAAAAATTTACGTATTTTTAGGAACTAAAAAAAAAAAAAAATCGGCATCCGTGAGGGGGGGGGCATGGCCCAATGGCCCCCTGGGTACGTCACTGTATGTCTTGATGCTCGCCTTGTTAGCGAAGGGTGCTGATACTTCGAAGGGAGCTTACAATTACTAACCTTGGCAGAGTTCCATTTTGCTGAGTCAATTTTGTAATGTTGTTCAAACGATACCGAAGGAGAAGACGCCGTATTGCAAGTACAAACTTAAAACTCTGGAATCAATTCACCTTCGGAATGTTTAGTGTCATGATTATGTCAACTAATTAACATCTGTATTGAGGAATGGATGTGAAATGTCATGGCAAAGACAGATCAATAAACCATAAGGAGTGAGGCACTCCTGTCTAACCAGCGGAGCAGAAGTACTTTACTCACACCATGGAAATTAAAGTAAAGGAGAACATTGACAGAGTGCATCGCTGCTTATTTAACCAGTGAAGTTAGGATTATCGTAAGGGCGCTCCCGCTGTACTGACAAAAGCTAGTTGATTGGCGTGACTCCGTACTCACAGTGTGCACACAACTTCGGAAGTTAAAGGGAAAATGCAGTCCCCCCTATCCGAGTTAGTATACCCCGTCACTCTAGTTCTTGAATGGTCTATTTTGATCATGTGACAATGTTTTTGTTAGTGAATTGTGAAATTGAAGGAGAATTTCTCATTGCTTTACCCATTGTTTGTAATAGTTATGTTCAAAACTTCTCCAGAGGTGCTTGTAATGCAATAAGAGGAGATTTGCAAGTTTGCTGATTTTTAAAGCAAATTTTGGGGTGACTGCCTATTGCGTTTAAATGTCATATTATCCGTTTTTCGAAAGATCAGGAGCAATTTCTACAACAGGGACGAGTCATGGGGCCTTAAGTGTTTTGTTTTATGCTCCTTACATGAAAACTTGTATTTTCTCTGCCAATAACTGGGGGCAAAAGCGACGACGTGCTGGGTGTAGCCTATTACCCGCCGTTGCTTTTTTGCCGCACAGAGAGCCAAATCAATAGCTTCAGTCTAGAGCGGTAAACGTCATTCTCCCTAACTTTAATTTCTATGGATCACATATGAAACATCAAGGTTAGGTATCTATGATTTGCGACCCGCCACGAAGGTTATAGTCTTCCTAGACACATGGCAGTACTTTGATCACGGTCGTCAATGTGACGTGTATCATTCATCCACGATAGTCCGTCGCCATATGTGTTCCTTTACATCCCTTCGTAAATTTCCTGTCACGTTTAAGAGTTGTTTCTACCCCAAGCAGCAGATACTGTTACTTTGAAAAATAAAATAAGGTTAGACCTTCATGCAGTCATTACTTTACGTCTCCTTCTTCCCCCAAGAAGGTGAAGGATTTTAAATTAAACAAACTAACACTGCCTAATCTCCGACTCTGAAAGCTCTTAACGGCTGCAAATGCTCATGTCAGTTTAAGAGTATTTTTACTGCATAGTCTTTTCTTCGCGCGATCCTGCCCCTGCCTCCTTTGGCAAACGGTCCTGTGAATAATTCTCTTTGTTAGTGGTGGATTAACAACCACCCGCGTCCCTATAATTACAGTCCAGTCAGGGCCTGCGACCCACATCATCCATCGAAGTTTTTCCGGGCCCCCTGCCCCAGCCTTCGGAGCCTCAGTTTACGCTCAGTGATATAAGTCTATAGCCATATCTTTCCCTGCCCTTCGTATCTAATTTTGACTTACAGGTTCGAAATACGTTCGATGCTGAAATACGGAAGGATCTTGTCGCTTTGTGTGGTGTGTACCGTTACTCACATAAAAATCATCATAACTGTGCCAATTGATATTAATGTCATGAATGGCTGTCTGCATGGGGCCTTGATATTAGCAAAGTTAAGGCATTTTTGGTTCCTTGCTTAAGCAAAGGAACCTATGTAGTCAGGTTGGCGCGCGCGTGCCTGTGTGTGTGTGTGTGTGTGTGTGTCTGTGACATTTGCTTGGGTACACTGTAACTCAACAAGGGAAATTTGGACTAAACGGGAATTTGGAATATAGATCCGTCATAGCGAAAAGGTGTGCCCTATTGTTTTTGGTGACTGTGAAGGTCACAAAAAGTCAGTTAGGAGCCAAAAACCGAAAGATTTACAAAAATCAGTTAGTCCCATTGACAGGGTCCAGCATGGTTGATCTTTTGGGGTTAGTTGTGAATGGGTAAGTTAGTGAGATAAGATTTAACGACACACCAACACGAATGTGTTAGATAGTGTCAACTAGATAAAAAGGTAAAATTTAAATACGGTTTCAAATACGGTTCAAGTTCGGTTTTAAACACAGTCCAAACACGATGCAAGTCCTTCCCTTTAGTCGCCTCATACGAAAGGCGGGAAACACCGTGGGCACAGATAAGGGATCATTTTGAAACAGAATGGTCATGTGATCCAAGGTCAACAAAGGGCAGTTAGGGGTCGAAAACTAGTATTTTGGCAATAACGTGAGAACAAAATGTCTGTCAAGGCTGTGAGTTATGCTGTTGTAATCTAATAGTTGACCCGCATCTGGGTGACTTCTGACCTCAGGTTGACCTCAGGTGACCTGTATTAGTTTCTATGGTGATTTGAATTTTCGTGGCAATATTTAAATTACAAAGGTACTTTCTGATCGAAGTTATCCAGGGGTTGACCCTGTGCGACCTTTGTGTACGAAGTTATCAGAGGTCAAGGTTGTTTCTAGTCGTACAGATATCTCATGTTGCTTTTTGAATAACATGTTCCTCATTACAGATCTAATTGAATACACTAAGTACAACAATAGTTCTATTGCCTTACTTTCAATGGATCAAGAAAAGGCGTTTGATTCAAACTACATCTGACCATGAGGTCAAAAAGTCAAAACTCAAATCTTTGCAGAATATACTCATTTTGGGAGTTATGGGGAATAGAACAAAAGTTTGTCAATGTTTTATCATATGATAGAGCTCTGTGTGCTTTATAGAGGAAAACAAGTAGTCACGCTTCAATCGCACAACCGGTTCTCAAGTTATAAGCCTGGGACAAAGCTTGGTTTTGATACCTTTTTGGCAATAGCATTGGGTGTGTACATTGGAACACATAACAATTTTAGGACAGAGTGCACATCATCCAGGGAAACATTTTTGATAAAAACCGTCATGTCATCCAAGGTCATTCAAGTTACTTTGGGGCAAAACCCTGCCAACTTATGCTAAGTTTTGTAACAACTTCCAGTGACAACATCCGACATGGTTGAAATATTAGGACAAAATGTGAATGAAGCAGGGGCACATTTTCCAAAATAACTGTTATGTGATCCATTTGAGCTCAGAGACACATTCACTCATAATTATGAACTCAAATGATATAATTCATAGAATTATTAGACCATGGTGTGCTCATTTATTGATCATCTTAGGTCCGGCAAATTATGGAATAAATATCAAAACTTGATAGGAAAAACCTCATACTGAGTGAAGGCCATTTGGAGGTTATCAGAGGTCATTTGGAGGTCAAGTTATCATGGACTTATAGGAAACGTGGTCTATACAGATAGTCAACATTCACTGGCAACAACTTTGAAGGTCATGTAGCAGTCACCAGAGTCACAGGCAAACTTCACGTTTGCTAATATTTTGTTTGTATACTAATGGCTCAGTTTCATTACATTACAGCAAGGAACCACAGTGCACACTGGGCTCTTGTTAAGAAATGTCCTTCGAGCTCTGTCCCACTATAGACGAAAACATGAAACCACTTCTGCATGGAGTTTTTACCCTGAAGGGACACGAGGTATTGTGGGATATCATGTGACCATGGAGTTACCACCTCGGAGGTGGTAACTCCATCATGTGACCCGTTCTCCCTGTGAACAATGTTAAGAAAAATTAAGGTGAGCAACAACTAGTCGGAAATTAATAGAACAATAACATAGAATGAATGCCTTTACATTGTAAGTTAAGAATCCTCAAAAAGTTATCAAACGAAAGGTCAAGCTATTTTTCAACTAGTTACTTATAACTTCATAATAGAGTAACGTCATGGTCAGTTCATATTAAAGTTTGATCTTGAGTTTTAGTTGAATTTTCTCAAAACGACTTTCAAGAGAGCTTGACCCATTTTTTCATCGACGGTCGTATTTATTTCTTTGACCGGTTCAGAAAAAAACGGATGATGCTATAAACAGATAATGACTAATTGCCGAATAGCTTATGGCTACTTGGCTAGTTGTTCATCTTATGAGATTCTCAGACTGTTGGAATAATTAAAGATAATTACGAATACAGTGTTTCGTCTTTGAAGCAGTTTTCAGGTACGGTATTGTCTTAGTCGAAATCTGGAAGTCGGTTTAATTTTGGAATACTTGTGTGGTGATCCAGAGTAATTGCTTCCTTTCTGCGATAAAAAAACTGTACCTGTTGCTGAGAACTTTTGATAAAATAGTTGGGTTAAGGAATACTCTGCGTGAATGCATACTGTACCGGTTTTGCAAGGCCTGCCAAGCAGACGAAATCTCGAAGCGGAGTTTCGTATCACTGCTTTCTTTTTGATTAAAGCTACTTACAGTCACAAACACGACGACAAATCCTTTGTACTGCAAATCTCATCATCTCGATCACATTCTCAACATATTTTGTGGTTAATGAAAACGAAATTTCCCAATATACAAATCATGACAGAAGACCTTAGTTAGGTCATTTAAACTTTGATTTGTAGTTTTGACCTAAATTTAGTCTTTGACCTCGACTCTTCGTAACTAAGAACTATGTTAAAATTTGTTTTGTCTATTAATAGGCAAAAGCCAATTTTTCGCTAATTTGACCTTTGACATGTGATCTGCAAATGACATGTGGTTATAGTCAGGTACCTACCTAGTAAGTTTGAACTTACGGTTTAGGAGTTCAAGACACAGATTTGTGCACAAACACACGCCAATACAGGCACAAATACACAGCCTCACATTTCTGATGTTACGTGAAGTACACTATCTCATCTGATCTCCTTCATAAATAGCTTAGGGAGATGACAAACTAGAAGGAAGGTTAAGACGAGAAATATTCGAAACGGGTAGGCCTAAATGTAAGGACTAGATGTAAGCCGATTTCATGATTCCGCTCATGCTTTCCCCTTCATGGAGCAGTATTTTGTTGCTCCTTCAGGCTTCGATAGTAAGTGACGTCATCTGACGTAATCTGCTGTCACGTGTTTTGAAACTGGAAGTATAATCCAGCCTGGAATAAAGTCTGTATCTCTTATCGTGTTGTAAACAAGGAACAGTTTGTTCGTCCGTTCGGTAGTACTTGTCTGCTAAGATGAAAGTACGTTTAGATAAACACAAAACGTGTATTTGGTTCCTGTACTGGTAATTAATGGAAACTACTGAAATGTTTCACATACATAAAAGAATGATTGCTGTGCAAATTTTCTTCAGGGTGGACATAAGCTCCCAGGAACGTGGGTTTATGTAAACTTCCACTTAAACAACACGTTTCAAGGAGATCCTCGGAGCCTCTGTCCACGTTGAAGAAAATTTGCATTCCACTTTGGTGACTGCCATTAATTAACCTTATGCCATGTAGGCCCATAAAAGAAAAAGAAATGACAGACGCATAAAGTTAAGCGCTAAGACTTCTTCACCATTTAAACTAATCCACAGACATGCAGTCCAACTATTTTCTTTTCAATTAAGTTTGTTGGTAATCTGGCATAATACTTGGATCTTTACACAATGCCATTTTGTCCAGCTGGTGGCCAGGACGACCTTCATTTAGTTGATAATTAGGTTTATATGACATAATTCTTCACCCATAAAATAAAATCACAATAACTGGTTATCTTATTTCTTGAAAGTCGCTAAATAATTAGACAATGGAAAGCTAGGTGGGATGTTCTCACTAAATTGCATAGATTAGCAAATAGATTTTTGTTTATGAAGATCAGTTCTTTGATTAATCCTTTTGGAAAGATTTCTTTTCAGTTGAATGACACTTATAGACCCATAAAACTTAACTCTCTTTCAACAGAAGTTGTTTGGAAGTTTTGATCTAAAAACCAGACTGTCCTTTAAAGGTTAGGAAGAGGTCAAGGAAAATTATGGACAGAGTGATAGAATGTCGAAGAAAAGTGTTAAATAAGAAATTTGCCAAGCTTTCAGGAAGGATAGGCCATGAAAACGTAAAACTGTTGAATCGATTTACCTTAAGATTTACGAGGCAGCAATTGATCGATCATTTTAGACAGTCTACAATGGATCGATTATTGTAGACAGTCTACGTAACTGCCTAATGGACGGTGTCGACCTATGGGTTGTAGCTTGGGATCTTGAGTATGATTTCTGATCCTCTTCTCGCCAGACCTCGCTTGGTAAACAAATTTAAGAACCGGAAAGAGGGCCTGAATGATGGGATCGGGCAAGAGAAGTAACCCTTATGGCCTAGTGTTTTTCACTAGTAGAAAATGTCAAAAGGCAACGATCTCAAATAGGACAGTTTTGCATCAGGGACTGTCTAAGATTTTACCGCAAGTAACAACTTTTGCAACATGCCTATGCATGAGTATGGACGGACCATATAAATTAAAGCAAGGGAGAACGCCGACACAGTGTATCGCTGTGTTTAACCGCATGCCAGATGGTTTGGGTGTCTCCATACGTGCAGTGTGCATTCAACTTAAGGAGCTAAATGTCATTTTATCCAGTTTTCAAAAAATAAGGAGTAATTTGCACCAAAGTTTAATACTCCTGACTTTGAAAACTTGTAGTTTCTCCTCCAGTAACTAGGGCAAAAGTTACTTTACTTAAAAGTACTTTATTTTTTCGTGATACGGACAGGTAAATCCTTGCATATCATATCCTAAATACACTGAATTTCGCGCAATTCCTACGAATCGTTCCATATAACGGTAAGAACACATCACCCGAAGTTATATAACCCAGTTTTTCGAATCAAGCAACTTGCCAGTTGTTTGTATTTTATTTGTTAGTAATTCACGCTCATCCACACAATCCAGTCTGCAAAGCTAGGTGCGTTAGATGTCCTATATCCTTAAACAGTTTTGGACACTATTAGGATACCATTAACCATTCTCACTAAGGGCTATGCCATTATTTTAGTCGTAATATTATTCCGTTTTGGATCTCGTGACCTTAGAGGCACTCTGGCATCACACCAGTGCCTCTTCATAGTCATGGAATTAGAAAATAGCCACCCCCCCTCTAGCTGAGAAATTTGGAAATCCTATTTGTCATATCTTCCACGAGGAGGACTAACTAATGCATTTCTGTCAACCTACAAGGTGACTGATATTATTTTGACCATAATGGGTAGGTTACCAGAGAAACAAGGTGGAATTTGGTTTGTTTCATTGACGAGGATGTAAAGGAAGGGATGTAATGTGTAAATCTTCCTTAAAATTTTGCTGCACACGGCAGACTAGCTCGAGTTGTGTATATAGGACAAGTCGGGTAAAGACTTTCTGTAAAACTGAAATCCTGTTATAGATCAAACCCTCAGTTTCAGGTATAAGGTGACCGAATGTAATACTATACCCTGAGTTGAGTAGTAATTAATGATAATGTCTCCTCCCGGGGACCGTACCCAGACAAGGTACTGGAAATGGCGAGATAGATTTTAGTGAGGGCGAAATATTTTTCAGGGGCGAGATTGTAAAAATCTATTAAAACAATGGTTATTTGGTTTCTAAGGGCAATTTTATTCTAGGGAGACGGTGCCCTTGCCACCCCTCCCCCTTGGCTACGGGCTATCTCCTCACTTGACAAATTAGATATATGTTTAATTGACTATTGGTAGATTAGTGCACCTTGGGCTAATCCTCTTTGTAGAGGGAAGTCTATTCTTCATACATTTGGCGTTTGGCGTTGGAGGCTATGTTCACGCTAACGGACACAGTGCCTTTAAAAGGACATCATGGTCGGTCCAGCCAGATAGGTGTTACGTACTTTGGAAGGCAAAACCTCCCTGATTGGCCTGTCTTATTGTGAACATCAATTAACCTGTTAACACATAGCTCATCCCGAAAAAAGCCGTCACGGTACCCTTCCTTGCGTGGTGTCCCAGTTTCTTGTGAGGCATCACAAATAAACCACAACGTTAGCCAGCACCTGTTAAAAATCATATTCGACAAACTGCTCTCTGGGAGGAGTAATTATGACAATTATCTTCAGTATTTTGGTGACCGTGTGTGCATGTAACTTAAACTCAGTGCATCGACATATTTACCGTGTTCCTCTCAACCAGGGAATTCGACCTAAATTTCTTTGCAAGTTTTCGGCGTTTAGCTATTTCTGCAACGTTAGAAGGAAAGTGTCTTCACCGTATTAGGCCATTAACTTCCAAAAAGAATTTCTCCGAGTTTTTCAGGGCAATGGGCATACTTAATAAAAGTTGCTTTTGCCTGGATATTCAGGACGTCTTTTCAACTCAGTCCTGATGAAAAAAATGTATCCTGTCTTAAGTATCCTGGTTAGCTTTACTACATCCCTAGTTGATTTCACTTGCTTTTTCTTGTTAAATTCACCAGAATTTTGTCTCTCATGTTTCAGTTTTCTAGGTGGAAACGATGGGTACGTTTTATCAATTACCTACCTATAGCCGCAAAGTATACCGACATTTAAAAAGGATTAGAGATAGAAAAAAATGAGTGAAAAGTTTATTCTGTAATATGAAAATCTGCAGACCAGAGAGTTAAAACTTTATTGGCAGAGGAAATGAACTTTAATTATTATGGTTCCTGGAAATTCTCTGATAAAATAATTACAGTTCACGTTCCTTTGATAATAGCCCAGCTTTTTTGGCAAATTTTACTGCCTTTATGTGTGAGGTTTTGCCGCGCCATGCTCATTCGCATCAATGTTAGGATTTTTTTTATTTAACTTAGAGGCACTATAAGTGTTTTAATTTGAAGGCATTACTCAATCAACAATCGCAGCGTGATTTGCTCATTAAACCTGCGAGAAAATAAAAAAATTGCATGATTTTGATTATTTTGGTTGAAATGACTGTAAATAATTGTATAGATGAATGATAAATCCCTACCGCGACTACAAAATATAATGTTAGCATTGTCATTTCTGCTTAAAATCCCGTCACGTAATGATATAGGCACTGACTGCCTGAGCTGCTATTTTTACCAATTGCATGGAAGGTTATTATTATGAACATTGGCAGAAAGCAATTTTCAGCCTTTTCCTTTTTATTTGCTTTTTTTTTGGGGAGGGGGGGGGCTACAACTGGTCTTCCATGTTCTTTATCCCGAATATACGCGGTCTGCTACGAGGGCAACCGTAAATGCCCGACCCGTCAACGATCCTTCGTTAGTTTATAGTTCTACAGAAACATGAGAAACAGGCCGTTCATTTTTGCAAGGTTACATGAAAATTTGAATTTGAAAGGAAACCCAAACCGGGTGACTGGAGTAACGATTGTATGACGTCACAAACTGTAGACCAATCGCCACTGCAAATGAAGTGACTAGAATAAAAATGCCACAAATCATCAATCATGAGCGTATCAGACCTTTTTCATGGGGGGGGGGGGGGGTGAGGACCACTGCTAGAAATCTGAAGCACGTATTGCCCGAAAATTAGCATGTACGATTTTGTCCGAAGATAGCAAATTTTCTGCTCGAATGGAGGGATACAACCCCAGCCCCCCCCCCCCCCCTCGCACGCTTATTTCAGCAAATGGAACAAGGTATGAAGATTGACAATTGAAAGTGGCAGCAGTTACATTCATTTTTCCATTTCTTTGCTGTTAATTTCTTAAATTTTAGATTCTAAATCTGCTTTTAACATATTACACTTAACTTGTATTCCAAGGGGATATCATAAATATCACAAAACTAACTTGGAACTGTAATAACCTTCAAATGACCTATTTTTGAAAACTTTTAAATACTCTTAATGAGTCTGATTTTACGGCACTACGCATGTTTAATCGCACAATGATTACTACCGCAGATGTGACGGGAGCAATTTAATTTGAAAAGTAACTGCCAAGTTTCGTGTAAATGCTTTTAAATTCATTCGTACGTATTTTGTGGTTTAGGGTCTCGATGAGATTTTCAGATGTTGAAACTAAAAGTTTCGCCAGTTATTTTCTAGGGCTGTAAACATCCAAGACACCTGGGACAATACCCAAATCTTTAAAGGCAAAAGGCAATCGCCCCAAAATCGCTTTGAAAAACCAGCAAACTCTTGCAAATCTCTTATGTGCCTTATAAGTCTTCTGAAGATGTTTTTGAACATAAATATTACAAACAAATGGTAAAGAAAGGAGTTATTCTCCATGAATTTAACAATTTAGTAACAAAAATATTGTCACATGATCAAAAAGAGCCACTCATGATTTAGGATGATATACTAATTCTGATTGGGGTGACTGCATTTTCCCTTTAAGGTAATAATTTACTCTAGCTCTTGCCATGCCTGTATACATGGCATGTATAATTTCGATAACCTTACAAATGCCGTTAACTGACTAAATTCTTGTCAGTTTTTTCAGGAACGCATGAACATTAAGTCACGTGACACGGCTCCCCTTGCCCTCGTTTGGCCGGGTCATCTAGTTCACAGAAGGTCTGAACTGGAAGGTTTGTCCTGAAGGTGTATTAGACCATAGCCTGCGGAGCAGACTCTGTAGCAGCCTTCCAAAATATGGCGCACTCTCAGATATCATAATACACCCCTGTATATATTCTATTGTATTGTATTAACTTCGTCTGTATACTGTACATTAGGGGTAAGCAAATATTAAGAATTGTACTTGTAGCTGATAAAACTCAACAATAGCTTGCTTACAGCAGGCTGACTAGATCAGGGCTGCCCAACATACGGTCGCCAAGTCAAGACCATGTAGGACACTGTTTTGACTAAGGATAGGCATTATTAGTCCTCAGTCTGCTGACTCAGTGTTATGGGTCGCGCTATGGCCTTCCATTAAGAAAACATACGGCAAGACGGCAAGACATAGGCCAAAACTGGCCGAGGCAACCAATATGCCGACAATATGGCTGCCATTTGAGCTTTTGCGTAATGCGTATGAGTCGGACAGAAGAACGATTCCTTACCAATAAGATGCCAATTTGAATGCTTTTATAATATTACATAGCCTACAATGAATGGCCTTAACCACTTACACTTAGTAACCACCCCACTGTGTTTTATGTCACCGAGAGTTCACACGAACAGATCAGACTGTCCCTTTGAAGTGGATAATTGAGCATACATTGAGTGAGGTATGTATACAGCACCCTAAGAGGCGCATGTGACTCATTTATTGGCAAACTTTGGCTCAAATAAAGCACAAGCGTCCTTTTTTTTAGCCAGGCGGGGGACGTTTCCTTCACCTGTTGTCGTTACTAATACGAAACCCAAGCTGACAGTTTAATAATAAGAGTTTTAATAAAGCTTTGTAAGGTTGCAGTATTTTGTATACAAACGTGATTGAATGGGAGGACATTACCAAAAGAGATGGCAATTTTGTTTGTTGAAAAAGGAAAAGTTCTTTCCGTGTCTCAAAAGAGTTATCAATAAGTAATCTGTTTACTCTTTTAGAAGAATATAGTCTAGACCTAAAGTATTTTCAACATTTAAAGGAGATTACTTATTCCAAAGATTATAGACTTTCATTCAGTTCGTATGCTTGGTTCATTAGATGTTTGCAGCTGAAGAAATCTTATTTTCTACCAAAAGTGGACTAAAAAGCAAAAAGGTGTGATATGGCAGCTTCATATGTTGGAAATGAACAAAATGAATCGTCATCGCAAAAGACCGGAAAGTTCGTCCAATAAATTTGGCCAGCTCATCAATTAATTTGAGATCATTTTGCAGTCTGCAGCTCTATCGGCCCAGTGGTGTAGCCAGGACTTTGGGGGAGGTGGACAGAACCGTCGCCGGGGTCAGAGGTATAAATATAGGCCCGTAGCCACACAAGGTACTGGAGGGGGGGGGCAAAAATTTTTCCAGTGGGGTGAAAAGTTTTTCAGGGGGCGCCAAATGTGTACAAATGTATTAAGTCAATGGTAAGATTCAAACTCTCTGGGGGGGGGGCAAGAAATTTCAGGGGGGCTTCGCCCCCTGGCCCACCTTGACTACGAGCCTGTATAAATAGCAACAAATGCGGCGGGACGACTTATGACGATAGTGACCTGTGTTTTACACATCAATGTAGTATTAAAAGAAGGTAAATATTAGGAAACATTTGTCGGTCATGTTCGGTTTTAGGATTAAATATCTGAGTTAAATATATTGAAATGTAGAGATTCTGAAGTTAATTACACTATAGTAGAACTTGTAATGAGCATGTCGAGATGCAAGGTAGGTTGTGGTAGGCACGAATCCAGGAAATATCCGAAGGGAGATGGCCAACCTCAATTGCACTGAAGAGAGACGATGGGTGCGAAGCATTCCACACCCCCTAGTTTGCAGGGAACGGCACTCTTCAAGACAAATTTGTCGCTTCATTTTTCTTTAACCCTGTGTTCTATCCTCAGCTGTAAATGCAGTGGCGTAGCTACGGGGGCCTTGGGTGGACTCCAGCCCTCTCACGAAATCTGAGACCCACCCACCCCCCCCCCCGCAGCCTTGGTGATCGCAGATATATTTTAAAATATGAGAGCCATCATACACCAGCCCTCTCATTTGGAGATCCAGCACCCCTTCAGCCCCTCCCCCACTTAGAAAACTCTGGCTACGCGACTGCGTAAATGCGCCACTAATTCCTAAGGTTGACATCCAACGATCTGTAAATTAACGCCAGTGACAAGCAACTCAGCAGCTCTTCACACCAATCCCAGGGATTTTCGTAAAGGTCCAGTTGAGTATTATGAAACAAGTTCCTTTCGACCCCACACATTCTTTAAAGTACGGAAGTTCGGTAGCCAATGAGTAGTAGTGAATGAGTGAAGTGAATGTCATGTGGTCATTTTTGTTTGATTTTTTATACCAAAACAACAGTAAAAGTCGTCTTCAAATGTGAAGTATCAGATAGGAAAATCATCAAACCTTTTCTTGCTCATTTTATTAAAATTTTCTGTCGTTCCCTACGCAACACTGTTTGAAGCAATGAAATTCATTGAGCTAGAGACCTGAGTTGATTCGGACCGGGGCCCCGTGGCAGCTCCCTGGTTTAGGTTCTTATCTCCGGACGAGACACGGTAAGATGGGTTTTAAAAGTAATCTATGGTATTTCCCTTAGAAGTAGCCTTCTCATGCAATTGTAATTTGAGTTAAAATTTTTGAAAAGAATCCTCGACGCTTAACAGTTTAGTTGAAATCCACACGTAGGCTTCCACATTCGAGGTAGCTTATTCTCAATTGTAAAATTACTGCTTGAAGGCACTATACCAAAGATTTGCGCATTTACATTTGAATTCATTCCTAGTTTTACAGCCACAGTTGTATCAATGACTTCATAAGTTCCCCGCATCTGAATGTGGAGAATAAATCTCCCTTGATTTATATAAGTAAAGTTACTACTTGCTCATTAATTCTCTGCGAGGAAGGGCTTCTCTTTGAAGCCCACTTTTACGTCACATCGTAAACCACGTTAGTGTCTTCATTAATCGGAGATGTAGATCTCGTGAACAGAACTTCAACGTCCTTACACGATTTATGTTTTGGAAATGTTCGTCCTCTTCTTGTAAATTATGACTTTTCGAGCCACCTACAATCTTCATGAATCGTTAAGAGGAGACATTAAAATAAATGGTAGGAAACACGTAGGTACAGTTGAATTCTTGAAGATGTGGCTGGCTTTCTCTGCATTAACATTATTTGAGTGTGGCTTTACCGATAAAAATCAAATTAAAGTCCGTTTGTGGTTTTCGTTCTCGAAAGATTTGGGTTATAGGATGTTGCGGTGTCATATGCACCACAAGAAATAACCTGCAGCTTCGCTCTCTTTGGCTTCCTCCACACAAAGCTATATACCGCTCCTCCGTTTTTTCCCTAGCAACATGCCGAATGGAAAACTCAGTCCACCCCGCGGACAATACCTCGAGGGAGGTCCAAAAACCTAACAAACCCCTTTTAACAGTTCGAGTAAAATATAGACATGCTAAATGTAATTGTAGGTAATTAGTGTATTAATAAATAACAACTTAATGACGTACCGAACAGACGTGGTATCGTTATACACTATGTTTTTATATCTCCGTACGCCATTATACCATAGGCAAGAATATTCCTATTTCTATTACCAACACTCCATCCAAGTCTGCCCCTGATTTTGTCAGAGGAAGATGGACTCTACCGTGGGTCTGTCTTTGATTTTGCAGTCCTCACATAGGGAAAACCAATATATTTCGAATATTAGATACATTTTTGAAATAGACGGGCCCAAAGTTTTGCCTCAAAAGACCCTCCCAACTAAGCCACTTCTCTGTCCCCACAAAATTATCCGGCCAATGATATTCGGAAGATGAGACATGCATAAGTAAATTGTTTCATACTTCATACTGGAATAGAAAGTACCCAGTGAACATCATTCTCATCTTGTTTTATATTTCACTACCAGCCGACCGTATTTCGAAAGTTATGGTGAGCAGGTGTAAACGAAATAGAGGCTGCATGCGGAAAT
Source organism: Holothuria leucospilota (assembly GCA_029531755.1). Classification (NCBI taxonomy): domain Eukaryota; kingdom Metazoa; phylum Echinodermata; class Holothuroidea; order Aspidochirotida; family Holothuriidae; genus Holothuria; species Holothuria leucospilota. The sequence goes on from CM055965.1 coordinate 19,320,221, forward strand.
TTTGTATGTGAGCCAGCTGGCCAGATGTAAGTTACATGAATGTGAGGTGATCTTTTACAGATCGTTATATGCAAACCAAATTGCAGCCAACTTGGAAGAGCTTCAACAAAATGCATTTACAATTTGATTCGATGCATTCTGCAGGACTTGTAGAACTTTCCTGGAAACAATTACCATAAGCTACCACAAGAATATAAAATAATTCGTCTCCAACGAATCAAGGCGGAAGAAACAGAAACTGTAGCACTGTGTTTTAACCATACGTCTGCCTTGATATGTTTTTGATTCTTTGAGACTTGTTTCACAAATGTTGGGTACCTTCTGAACTCAGTGACCATGGCAACACATGTAACGAAAAAGGAAAATAACAAAAGGAAATCATTAGGAAAAGTTGGAATGAGAAGCTCCAAGTTGAGGTAGTTGAAAGTAGGGGCGCTCTTCCGTTCCAGTCAATGTGAATTATGGTCCCTCATCAGCAACAGGTTCTTAAACTGGTGGTAGTGCTCGTGAGCCCCATGGGACGATTGTGTGTGTGTGGGTGTGTGGGTGGGGGGGGGGTGTTTTTTCGGAGGTCCTGAAGGATGATCGTATATAAAATAAACCCGTTTAAATGGTCCTCAGTTTTTTGTGCTCTGCAACAACCGACGGAGATATAATTAGGCTTCATCCACGTTAAAGGGCAAATGATGTCACCCAGACTGGAATTCATATACCAGGATATTCTTTACCATGAATGGTTCTTTATATTAATGTGTGTGCATGCAGCTTTGAAAGTTTATTTTTAAAGTTAAGGACGATAATTTCTTGGTTAACATGTTTAAAGCTTTGTAATATTTGTATGGTATGCAGTATGATGAAAAGGTATGCGGTACTTGACGTGGGAAATTGGACGTGCTGTACCGATTGTACAAATAACCGATATTACCGATATTCCATATTTCAGTTCCCAACATCGGTCGATACCGATCCGATACCCATATTTGAGACACCGATCTGATACTCATATTTGAGAATAATCGTTACTGTTCACTAAAGGCATTTGTGCACGGTCACGAAGTGTCATTTCAACATGACCGTAAATAAATTATTGGGTCTGATTGTCAGACGTAAGAAACGATTGTAACATATAACGAAGTAGGCTATTGGCTGAGAAATATCTGTTGAGCAGTATCAGCACGTCAGGTAAATTTACCGATACCGATGCAAGACGAACTTGAGGAATATTGGCCGATACCGGTGATTGGATACCGATAATCGGTCCCAGTACTGGACCCGCGATTAGATAGTTTGAAACATTGCTCCAAAGTAGGTTGAGCTACTGCTTATGCCCTTGCAAGGTGCTATAGCAACACTCCAAACATATTTAGGAGTATGATCATATCTCTAAACACAATTGGTGACTGCACTTCGATGACATTAATTCAAACAGAACCTTCACAGCTGGTTGGTCAGATGACTTGTGCAGTCAGATGTGTTCCTAAGCTCACATACAGTATGATTGTGTAGATTTGACCTTGTGCAATTCAAACTCAGTACAAGCTACTTTAAGTTTGAGAAAGGTGTGTTTTGTTTGAATTGGAGGAGGGGAAAAAGTAAACTTAGTAAGGAGAATTGTTACGGTCTGGGGCGAGATTTTAGAGCCTTTATAGGGTTAACGTAGCCCAATTTACATTAGTGCACCCGGAATACTCTAATCCATACTGTCACAAACGACATTTTTATCATGTGACATTATCATGTGGCAATATTTTTGTTACCGAACTCTTCAGTTCACTCCATGCTGAATAGTATATTTCATGATGCTCCAGGACTGAAATATTGCACTATTGATGGAAATAAAAAGAGATTTGTAGTAACAAGCTGCTATTTCTAAGAAGGTTGGATGGGGCAATTGCAACCGCTTATGCCCTTTACGTTTACGCCTACGTCAAGTCATTGCATAGGAAAAACAGGGAATTATGTGGAAAGCGATGAATCCTGCCTGAGGCTTTATATGAACTGTGGCCTATAAATACGTACTGAATCAGTTTTTGTATGTAAGATGTAAAGTGATTCACAGTTTCACACCAATTTTAAACCTTGTTTTTTTAATAAGAATCATCTTCTCTTTCTTCCTCAGGTAGGGGGAACACAGACGGCATGGCGGATATTTTACGAGAAAACAGAAAAATCAACAAGAGTAAGTAATTTAAAACTTTCGTCCGTGACTTTTTCGGCGCATTTTATTTTTTCAAAAAAGAATTTGTTACTCTACACTGACACAAATGTTACTGAACAATGCTGGATTATCTCTTTGACTCGAAAAAATTCCAGACCTATTGAAAGATTATTTGTGATTTTTGTATTTATCTTGTCATTATTCACCGGTTCGTGCCCAGGAAGTTTCATGTGGGAGGTGAGAACGAAACAAAAGTTTGGGTTATAGTACAAGTTTGTCAGCAGACTACATGGGGGGGGGGGGGATTAACTGCAGTCTTTTTGTTTCATGTAGAATATGGGACGAGAGGCGAGTGCTTGTGTGTCTCGGTGTTGGAGTGGGTCGTGCGAACCCCAGAATCCCGCTTAACAGACTTAAAGGGGAATTTTCATGATCCCAGACAGTTCCAATTCTCCCAACTATGCATCTTCTAGCTCCTCCCATAACTGTATGAAGCTCTTCCTTGTGCAGGAATAAACCTGTTTTATTGCTTAAGGCCATGTCCTGGTGAGCATACAAGGCTATAAAATGTAATAAAAGCACTCTCTCTGCCTTGTGTGGAATGTGAGCTACTCTGCATTTTCAAACTTTGATGGCAATCAAAGTGCAGTCACCAACTGAGAATTTGGATATACCCACACTAAAAATATGCTTGGGGGGTGATGACTGTCTGTCTTTAAGTACGCACCCCATTCATGTGATACACAACATACTACTATAAGATCCAAGAGACTGTGTCTGTAGAATTTTGCACCGTTTCCTCTGCTGCGCCTGCGTAGCAGACAGATGGGTGGTTTATAACACGCTGTGTCACAATACAGAGTTTTTACTCTATATCCTCAGCAATGTTTTCCTTGTGGGTCTGGTTTCTACAAATCAAGCTTGAGTATCAATCACGTTGGTTGTTTTTGTAAAGTCTGCTCCCATGATTTAGAGAGGTTATTTTTCTTCTATTGAGTGATCTTTGACGGTTAGATTACTTAATGGAGCCCATTGCTTTTAATCATGACATTCCACAGATATCAGAACAGACGGTGCGATTATAGGCTAGATGAGATCATGGAGCAAATTACGGCTATAGAACCGAACCGCTTGGTCCAGGGAGTTGCTATTTGTCATATAGCAACTCCCTGCCTGGTCTGATGACAATTTCCCACCAGACTATAGAAATGTTCCTTTAGCAGGAGCGGATCCAGAAGGGGATTTCCCGGCTCCTCTCTTCGGCATCACGGTTTTTTTTGGTTCCTTGCGTTAGCAAAAGGAACCTATGTAGTCAGCTTGGCGTTTGTGTGTATGTGTGTGCGTGTGTGTGTGTGTGACACTTGCTTCGGTACGCTGTATCTCAACAAGGGAAAGTTGGACTAAACTGAAACTTGGTATGTGGATCTGTCATAGTGAGAAGGTGTGAACTATTGTTTTGGTGGAGGTCAAAGGTCATGTGGGGTCACCAGGGGTCAAAGACCGAAAACCTTGTTTGCACGGTATCTCAAGGTAGGAAGCTTGGATAAATTTCATACTTGGTATGTGGATGCATTATGGTGAGAAGATGAATGCTGTAGCTTTTGGTGGAGGTCAAAGGTCATCTGGGGTCACCAGAGGTCAAACACTGAAAATTTTTTGTAAGCACAGTATCTCAAGGCAGGAAGCTTGGATAGATTTCATACTTGGTATGTGGATGACTTATGGTGAGAAGATAAATCCTGTCATTTTTGGTGGAGGTCAAAGGTCATTTGGGGTCACTGAGAGTCAAATACTGAAAACCTTGTTAACACAATATCTCAAGGAAAGAATCTTGGATAGATTTCATACTTGGTGTATAGATCCACCATAGTGAGAAGCTGTGCCATGCATACAGTTTTTGGTGGAGGTCAAAGGTCATCAGGGGTCACCAAGTGTCACAAACTGATAACCTTGTTGTTAGCACAATATCTCAAGGTAGGAAGCTTGGATTAATTTCATACTTAGTGTGTGGATGCCTTATGGTGGGGAAAATATTTTTTTGGTGGAGACCAAAGGTCATCTGGGGTCACTGGAGGTCATACTCTGCAAACCTTTTCAACTCTATATCTCAGTGTAGGAAGCTTGAATAGATTTATGATTTGAGGTGTTGCATTAAATCCAGCAGAAAACCCATATGAGTTTTGTCGGATGTCAGAGGTGAAATCACCAGATGCCAAAAAGCAAATTCCCAAGAATTCCTTAAGTCAAATATAAGCACAAAACTGTATCATTCCAGCACATTAAGATCACATTCACCCAATGACTGAAAGATGTGGGACATCTTTCAGAGATGCCAAGTATCTCAATTTTAGTTGAAATTATAGTATTACGATTTTAATCCATAATTCTGCCATTATGAAAACCTGCATCAAATACCGCTTTTTAATACTGCAGAAGATTCTCTGCCCACAAAGCAGAGAACTTGTGAAAGTTCACTAGACAGACATTTGTCCTTAGATTAGGACATGTGAGCTTGCAGAAATTGGAAATTGGAATTGATTAATTAAATGCTACTATGGGTTGTTAGTTTTATAAAGAGAACTAAGTTACTGATCATTTGGATCAGATACCATTGAGCGTGCATGAATTGTGATTGCTTAATTCAATAAAACAAATTGTAACTGTATACTGTCTGTGTTGATATCCCTTGAAGTGCCTGTATTTCTTCAGAGCAATTTATTTATGCTTGAATGTGTTAACACAAGATGTGCATTGTCTACAGAGCAGATTTTGTGCATCTACAGAAATACTGGTTCATTCAGTAGTTGGCTCAGTTTCATTACATTCAGCAAGGAACCACATTGCCCACTGGGCTCTTGTTTTGAGACGGTTCCAAAGCTGCTGTACAATATGTCCGCTTATTTTGATGGCCAGATGGCATGAAATACCATCTAAAGGCTCTCTAATCTCACCCTAGAAAGTAAAAAATCTCCCTACTAAGTTTACTTCTAGCCCCTTCTCCAATTTAAACAAAAATACCTGTCTAGTACACCTCCAAGACAGAGCCACAGTAACCTGCACTGAAAGGGTGCCACCACATTTCCTTTTCAACTTTTTCCTAGTATAACTCGCCCCCCCCCCCCCCGTCCCTACCGAGGCTTCGTGCATTTAGCTCTTCTTAGGTGCGAACTTTGCCTTTATGGGACTAGACCCTCCTCCTAGTTTTGTGAAATCCTTGATCCCATCCCTGCTTAGTTACTGAAAACCTGTTCAAAATGTCGATAAATACAATTACCCATTCTCGGTATGTTTTCCAAGATTCGTTGACTTCTCGTTCTTTGAATCAATTACTGTAAAAAGGAAGTGTTTAAAGCGTGTGAGCCTTGCAATTTGCATGCTTTTTTTTGCGTGCTTAATGACTTTAAAAGTGCCGTACTGAATCAGTTATTAATTTAGCTTTGTCTTCTAAACCGTTTCTGTTGTATTAAGGTCATATCATTATTTGATATCAATAAATTCTGCTGCCACATAAAACTTGCGGAAACCATCCGTCCTGCTCAATAACGTTAACAGACACGCATTTAAATTTCTTATTTATAAATATTTTAATCCGGTCAATTTAGCTGTTTTGTTCAAATTCTGTTTCGGCTTTTCCCAACCATAAAGACCACTCGTGACACCGAAACATATACAATACGAATTATAAACCCAGAGATAATTGCTGAATTGGCATATATTGCATCCTTTATTGGACGTTTTACGTTAACTTAGGGAAATACTTAGTGTACTCTACTTCCGGTTCTTAAACTTGCTGAACGTTTAATGAAAGTTAATATATGTCAAGGTTTAGAGCACTCTATTCGTACACAAACGGGCATGTCAACAAACAAAGCAAAACGTATTTTGTCGTTGGTATACTTTATTCACCACCAATCATTACAAACCCATGCAAATAAGTCAAAACGGTGTCTGAATCGACTAACCACCTTAATGAGTCTATTTTCTGATCAGTTGACATTAGCAGTGTACGTTTCTGGGAGAGGGGGCTGTCGCACTAATGCTCGAATTTTCAGTGCATGCTTGCCCTAATGTAGCGAATTTTCTGCCCGAATGGGGCCTCGCAGGCCTATGTCAGTTTACTTACTTTCTCGTCACGTTTAAACCTCCTTGACTAATTTTTGACTTACAGTTCATTAGTCTCTTATCATACAATTAGTCAGATATCATCAGATTTTAGTCAAATATGAGTGACTACCTTGGTCGGTTGATGCAAACATCGTTTGAACTAACTTGTGTTCAGAGTGAAACAGAAATGGTTGTTGACACTACGTCACTGTCCTTGTGTAGCAGAGATATAATAACTTCTTTTTCAGTGTTTATCCAGTATTTCCTTGTTAGGGATGGGTATAGCGTGGTAGCAATGAGGAATTGAGAAATGTATCTATTTGTTGATACCAAAAAATTATAAGCATAGATTCCAAACTTAAAATGGCGCTTTTACTCCTCATGAAAGCCAAAAATATGGGGGCGGAAGTGCTGATCACTGCTCAGTCGTTTTGAAAACAAACAGGCAAACTAGAACTGCATTTGCTTGCAAATACGCAGAATTGTAGTGCATGTTAGACAAGTCCTTGAAGTTTGGAATAGGCCAGATTTAATGTGTGTTTGATACGGCGTTTATTTAATCAAATATTTTTCACTACCTTCAGAAACGTTTGCAAAAAACTTTGCATACATAGTACATTCAAGACATAAGAAACGACTGGCAAAAGGCTAACAAGTTGATTTTATTGCGCAATCATGTTTTTCTAACGAACTTCCGAGCGGCTCTGACGTTGCAGAAAATCATCTTATTTTCAAGCTACAATCTTGGACAAAACTCGTTGGGACACCCCCGCTCCCCTTCACAAAGTTGACCATTTTCACGGCATACAGTCATTCTCTCTGCGCAACTTTGGAAGGGGGAGCGGGGGCTTCATGTAAACCTGGGAACGGAGATTCAAGAATATTATGACAAAGCGTCCCAACAGTTTTGTCCAAGATTGTCTGAGAAATTCGAGAAGTTAGAACTGCTCGCGGCCCATAGTAGAAAGTGTTTCTTTGCGTTGCGTTGATTCGCAAAAGGGTAGGTGTCTTTTTTAGGTGTAAGAGAACAGTAACAGAGAATAATCAGCGTATTCTGAGTCCATATTGAAGTTCTTGTTAATATAACACTATTGAAGCTGAAAGCATTGGGAAGGTAGCTAAATAAGTTCAAAGCGTCCTCTCGTTCAGGAAGACATTTTCAATAGTCACGTATTTTGGGCTCACACTGTCTGAACAGGTACCAAATAAAAAGAACATTCAGCAGAAGTACGTGTTGTATCCTGGCTATTACTTTATATTAAAGTAATTTACCAGAAATAAGTTAAAAAGTACTTGAATGTATATTCATTTCACTTTTATAACGCAGTAACTTTTATTTGAGTAGCTGAAACTATACATGCCATACATGCTAATTTGACGAGACCGGGGGTACGGTGAAGGCTAAGTTAACCAAACGGTCTACCATTTGTTTTGAGAGCAAATTTGAAAGCAAAATGTAAAGAAATTGAGTCGGCTAAAAGAAGGCATAATAGATACGTCATCAGCTTCATGTAACATGAAAAAATGTTGTCATAGGCATCAAATTCGCTTCAAAATATGTCTAAAACCAGCCCTAATTAACGATCTACCATCGTTATAATAAAAGGCTTGGCTTGCAGTTCTGCTTTTAACATTTCATGGTAGATCGTGGCGCTCTTTCAGTTAAAATCTTGCCTTCTTACCACTAGTTTGCAATAGCAGTGAGACTCTTCGATCTATCCATGAAAGAAATTGTTTTGTTTTCCGTCTTACAACTTAAGAAGAGTTGGCATCCTCCTTTTAATTTGCTAAAAAATGCAACGCATATGGCTGCCATAGACATCGTTACGAAACGTAAACATTTCTGCCTGGCATTCCCTGCGAATACCTGAAACAGTCTGTCCATTATGTTCTCGCCAAACAACAACAAATCAGTATAAACAAATAAACAAAACAACACATTAAAACAATTTTAAATTATACTTTCATTTGGCTAAAATCCTCATGCCTATAAACCTCCGAAAAAGTGTACGGAATACGGCTGCTCGGAAATTAACCATTTTTCTATTGAATTTGTTCTCGTAAATCGCTCACTTAAAACTCAGACAATCTTGGACAAAACTCGTTGGGACACCCCCGCTCCCCTTCACAAAGTTGACCATTTTCACGGCATACAGTCATTCTCTCTGCGCAACTTTGGAAGGGGGAGCGGGGGCTTCATGTAAACCTGGGAACGGAGATTCAAGAATATTATGACAAAGCGTCCCAACAGTTTTGTCCAAGATTGTAGGTAGTGTTATTTTGTGTTTTTGTATAATCTTGCTAGTTTTGTGAAAAGGTAAAACACATTGTAGGCCTAAGGATTTCTGATTTGATTCCGATTTGAAGTAAATATCTTGAATTTTGGGGTTTTCGTCTTATAGGTACCTGTAACACTACTATTGAGAGGAATTTCGGTTGTGCCCTATACTGTGCACATTGAAGGTGACGCATACAGTATACCATATACTGTGCACAGTATACCATATACTCTGCACATTGAAGGTGACGCCGCCCGTACATATCCAGCTCCCAACACATTAAATCTTACGATAAATTCATCCGCTGATTACTTCGTTTGCGAATTTCAAGTTATGTAGGCAAGTTGTGTTAATGAGAAAGCAAGCGCAAATTCAACTGAATTTTTTTTCTGAAATAAAATCTGTCGGCATTTCATCAGTCAGAAACATTTCACTCTACATTACAAGCTGTTTCAGTTTATGAACGAGTCCTTTGTCGGGACTAATTTAGATTGTGTGCAAGAAAGCGGTAAAAAATCATGGACAAGCTTAACATTAGCTGCCTGCACATTGATAGTACCGATAGTAAAAACGGACCGAAACCGTGTGGAACTTCCAGTCTCAACGTTCAGTCATGTAGGTACGCCTAGCTTGTCGTGCAACGCCAAGATTGTAGCGCGCACGCGCACTACAATAATGAATGTCTTACAAAAGTATTCATACTTGCCTTTTCGGAACATTGTAAACCTTAGAAGTGTCACTGCCTCAAATAATTCCACTAACAAGAAGAAGTTTATCTCTTCCTCGTGGCATCACACATAGCTACACTTGAATATGAATGAACAATGACTGGTTTGAAGTTTATAGACTTTTATAGACCTTATGCATTGACATCACACTGACGTCATTTTGGGTGAAAACAATGAAGCACACGTGTACGAACGGCGTGGATTTCGCAGCACGTGTAGTAGACTTACGCGCGTATACAATTGATTGACAAATCAGCTGTCTGCATTTATTGGTGTAACTTGCAATGATACGCACTTTTCCTCCATTTTCCTCGAAAAGAGGGAGCACTTTCTTCATTGTGACATCATATGCATAAGGTCCACTGAGCTAGCATATAGTTCAGTGATAAGGTCTATTCGTAGGCCAGTTCCCATGGTATCTTCTAGTTACGCACTTTTATATGTGCGTTTAACTTCTCACGCCCTCACAACCTGACAACGAGAAAGCAACTAGTGCGTTCGTCCTCCAAGCACGCAGAAGTGTGCGGCGAATAATACACAGAAAAATGTATACTGCGCGTATAGAACGAGTTGTAAAAGTGTACACACGCTAAATTCTTAAAACGATGGCATTTTCTCTGACGCGTTCTTAGTTTTAAACGCAGATCGCCGATTAGAACGGCGGGCATATCAAATTCATACTTCCGCCCCTATATTTGCATCTCCATGAAGAGTCAATTTCCGTAACAGTGTAGGTATAGAAGTTTGGAGTCTATGCTTATAATATCTTTGGTTGATACCTCCAATTGAACCGTCAATACTGTGCCCAAAAGGAGGCAGCGGCGCTCGACAAATTCGAACATAGTATTGAATTTGAAGGTTTCATCTTTCTCCGCAAAACCAAATTGTCATTTTGTAAGATTGTTATATCTGATTCTACCACCTCTAGCCATCCGTTATTGAGAATCCTGCATTCTGATTGGTTAAACACTGACCTGTTATTTCACAATATACGGTCAGTAAAAGTTAACACTGATAAAAATGAAGTTTTTTCACACATTTCGGTGGCAGAATAGGAATAAACCACATTTGTCGGACTATTATTGTCTCATAAACCGTCTCGACTCCAAATTTGCAAAATAACGGACTCGGCTTCGCCTCGTCCGTTATTTTGCCAAATTTGGAGTCTCGACGGTTTATTCACCAATAATAGTCCGCCAAATGCGATTTATTCCTTAAAGTGGGTATGACACGGCCAAGGTACGTTTCTCAGTAAATATTCTTTGGGTACAGCTTGAAATGAAACGAATGTTTTCCCGACTCAACTACGTCCATAAACACAGTAATACGACCTTGTGAATTCCCAATTACAGGCCAGACTCAGCCATTTGAAATACAAAAGCGAAAAAAGTATGTGAGCGCGTCTCATGATCGTGACGTCATTGGAGGCACGGTTAGTAACACTGTACCAGGCAGCTCACCCATCGTTCTACACATCGAATCATGTGCATGCTAACGCGTGTTAGCAGGTACATCATTGCAAACACCTGTGCTACGATACTATACAGCAGCGCGCGTGACCAGTGACCACATTGTGAACTATGCGTCGTTGCGCGGTGACTGCTTACCATTCTCAATAGCAACGTTACTGAACAGCTCACTGAGTAAAGGCGCGCTTGTTATGGACTGTCCATACATGTTCATAGCTGTTCTGTACAGCGCGCCCGGACCGCGTTCTTTTTGCACAAAAACAAAGCTGTTTATTATATGCAGGGAAGCTAAAACACGGGCGCATATGCACGCGAACATATTGGCCAATGATGCTTCGAAGCCCCCAACATGTTTCGCGCTTTGCGCTCTGTATTTTGGGCGGGTATTGTGATGTAATCCTTTTCATGAAGTTTCTAAGATATGAAACTTTCCCAAAGCGTTGTATTAGTTTCACATCTAGATACGCGTCCTTACATAGCGCAGTGCGGGGTGCCGCCAATACGGTATTTCGGAATGAATGCAAGTAGCGAAGGTCAAAGGTCAAATGAGGGAAATCGGCAGGAACGGACGAATTTTTTTCCACCACCACTGTGGAGCCAGAGGCTATACACAGCCAATGAAAGCCGCTACGCAGACACTCAGCTGATGGCGGGATATGCAAACATACAAAAATACATGTACGTAGGCTCGCGATACGCATACTGTACGTACTGTACAGTGTATAATTGTACCGTACAACATTGTGCAACTCGTTAAGCCCCACCGGTACTCAGGATGGTTTACGTTATCGATGCAGTTTAACGAATATTATCATTCATCTTATAAATTACAACATTTAGGCTATTGAGATTTATGGCGGGAAGTTGATGTAGGCTATCTACTGATTTCATTCGATTATGGCGTGTCGATGGCCTGAAGTACTTTATGAGAAAGCGAGGCTCTTTTCGAAAGGGCTAACTTAGCTTGTCGCTCTAACTTAGTGTTTGCCACACTGAAAATGCGCGACCTCATAACTCTAACGTTAGTCCTAGCGTTAACCTTACAACACATTTTCCGTTTAGAATGGAAGAAATGTGTGTGATAATGATCACTCGAAAAAAAATTGAAGAAACTAATCTACGATTTACCTTCACTAACCATGGAGGCTATCCTTGACAAAGTTCGTTCGGGTCACCATGCGAGCTCGTTCACTGCATGCGTACGTATACGAGTCACTGACGTATATGCATGCATATCTGCTGTGTAGTCTGCATGCTTTAACTGTGCATACGAACCCTACGCTGGATGACCGACGTACGCTACGGTAACTATGCAGAAGAACTTCCACATATGTCTGCTAACAATTCAACGTATGAAAAGAAAATTTCCTGAAAGGGATAATATGTTCGATTCATTTAATGGAAAATTATCCAATTTTAAGCGTTTTCAAAAAGGTTTTATATTACTGAAACTTCCTTAAAGTTGCAAAGCATTTTTAAAGTTACCGGAATCCACTGAGTTTCTTTTAAAGAAAAGGAGATTTCCATGAAAGTAGAAGTATTAAACACCGCTGAAATGGTGAAAGTCCCTCATTTGACCTTATTTAAAAGGTCATTACGCCTGCGCTGTAGGTGATTCCGAAATACCGTATTGCGTCATAAAAGTCAGGTGACCTGTTGCGGCATTTTTCGAAATTGGATATCTTCAACTTCTATTTATGCCGAACTGCGCAGGATTTAATTGTGTTTGAGATGATACTTTAACAATACTGTACCCAATCTTGCAATATACAAAAGTTATTTTGGCCGTGCCATGCCCACTTTAAATGCAGGGGTTTGAACTTACAAAAGTAAGCATTCAAGAAACATTATTTTGAATGATCCAGTGGGATGCGGTAGTAAAAGAGGACAAAAAATATACAACAAGATTTTTTCTGGGGTATGCACTTGCCCTGTCTCATTTCGTTGCGATTTTACACGTTCTCAAAAACTTGACACAGTTTCTTGATTTAAATGGTTCACATATCCTTGAATTCCTGCGAAATCCTCATTCACAACCGACAAGATCAACAACGTCAAAAATACTTGCTTGCTACTGTTAAAATTATTGTCGGGATTGATGTGCCATGTGTAAAGGCTCCCATACACGATCAATTTTTTCGTCAATTAATTGATATCAAACAAATGACGAAAAAAAATGATCGTGTATGGGGAACATTGACGGCGAATTAATCGAAACAATTTCATTGAAGCAACTATTGAAGGATCAAAGTTCCTTTAGTATTTATTGACAGCTCGTCAATTAAATTGACTGTGTGTGGGCGAAGCGTCGTCAATATATTGATCAATAATTCATTATCCGACTGACCGTCGAGTCCGAGTTGATTTCGACGGAGAAACCATTTTTTTCGACCACTTCCTCCTCTTTTTCGGTTTGGAGTATCCTCCAGGGCAAGAACTATTGCCAGTGCGATAGATCCTTTCATTTCAAAGATTTTGATCGGAATGAAAATTGACACTAAAGTTGAAAAAACATTGATCGTGTGTGAAGAACGTCAATTAATTGACGAAAAATGATGTGTATGGGGGCCAAAGACAATTAAATTGTTCAATTGTTAAATGCTCAATTTTTCTTAACGTTGAAATTCTCTTGACAAGTTTTATACTTATCCCCTCTCCAATCTCCACAAACTGAAAGATATTTGAGCACTCTCTGCTGAGCGGTACAATTACTTCCCCAAGCCCTGTTTAATCTTCTACTGACGACACCACAGTAGCTTGCCAGCCATTCGCTCACCCTTTTTAAACAATTGACTTTGTACCCCCCTTGTCATTTACTCTGCCCATGTCATTGACCAATCAGAGCGGCTAACACACTTGGAGGTTTAGTTTGAATTTTTGAGTCAGGTTTAGTTTGAATTTTTCCTCTTTCATGTAAATAAAAGTAAGGTGATGAATCAGTTTTTTATGGCTGTTACTGTGGATGTTTTCTGGAACGATGAGACCCTGCCTTTAGCCCATTCCACTTTACGTTTGTTACATAAATTCGTTGTGTGTATTACGGTCTCAGAATTTCTTTTGAATAATACTCAAGTCATTGAGATTTGGGAGGCCAAACACAAAGATACAGCCTGTAATTGACACTAGAAAAACAACCAAGTACAGTTCCATGTTCCATGATGCTGCTACTGTACTAGGGCACTATAATTAGATAATATAGTTCATATAGTGACTATTTGAACCATAACCTCCTGGCCTATCCCACGTTACATGTGTAAATTGCATTTGACAGGCATTTTCTTGTCTGTTGTATCAGCTAAAATGTACATAGTAGTAAGTACAGTTGATTTTTTTCACATGGAAATGTTTACTATGAATGTGTTATATAGCGAAACTTTTATAAGAAATCAAAAATAATCATGCACTAGTGTAGCGTACTTCCAAAAAATGGAGTTAAGGGATTTTTTTCATTGAAAAGCGATCTACTGACTTATATAAGGACAAAACATTAACTGAATAAAGTTATCACAAACAGTGCAAAATCGGTCACGGTTTTTATTAATTCACTAACTTTGACTTTTTGCATCATGTGGGTACTTTCATTGAACATGCTGCACGATATCCCCCAAATTTATGATTTTACATGTAAATTAGAAAAAAAAGGTTGTAACATGAGTTTTGAAGTATTTCACAATTAATAACATAACACCATAAATCTGTGTAACTGTAGTTGAGGGGTTTTTGTCAGTAGGACCACTTCCCGTGGAATGGGCCCTTTAAGGGTACTTGTTGTGGCTGGTATACTGATAGGCTGATGCAGTTTCTGTATCATACAGAGAATTTGTAGCCGTGTGCTCTTTCATCGCTAGTTTAGAGGTGGAGGAAATATTTCAACATTGAGGAAAGCTATTGGCAAATGATCAGACTCATTCAGGACATCTATCGATTCCTGTCCATACCTACGTATGGTATTCGGGCTCGACTATTACCTTCAAACTTACATCAACGTCTCCATTAGGATGCTAACCTGGGAGAGACCAATTTTTGCTATTTTAATCACATAAAACATTGATATTGCTATTGGCCTCTTCTCAAGAGTACGTGATAGGGATATTTTGTCAAACTGCCTTAACTAAGTCAATCGATTATTTCCCTCTTCCATTCAACAGAAACAGTATGCATTCGGATCCCGGTTGTCATAGGTGTGTGGGAAGAAATTTTACAAGGGGGGGGGGATGCTTGCCTTGCAATTTTTCCAATTTGGCAAACAATCATAACATCAAGTATGCCCTTATAAAACGACATTTCTTGCTCTGAAATTGACAATGTTTTGTATCGGACTGTCTTCGTTCAGACTCGTTTGCCAGTCCGGGAGGTTCTCCCGTTTTGGGAAAATCAACATTCTCCCGAATGGGGAAAACTTATGCAACACATTGTGTAGGATTGCTGGCCTAATGTAGACAAGGATTAGCAAGAAAGAAGGCCACTCAAAAATTTGCGTTTATGTCAAAAACGGCGTGGTGAACCACCGTTTAGAACGTGGCTTTTTCTGTAGCTGTGACAATACACCTACCGAATACTACATTTAATTCCATTCCATTAGACCGAGAAATTTTGCAAAGGGGTTTTAAACCCCATTCGTCACTGACAACGTACACAAAGAACGCGTGGAATTGTGGGTAAAATAGACGAAATGGCGGCGCCAATGCCCAATTTCCCTCCTTATCGGGAAAAATTAGATTTCCCCAAAAGTGGGAACCTCCCGAATTGTTTACTTGTACACTTATGCCGCTAGTCAGCCAAACAGGTTTGGAAAAACAGCTTGATATAGATGGGTACCTGCATGGATTCATCATTAGGGTTTTTAATTGACTCCATGACAATAAAACAAAGTTGGGGGCATTTCATACGAAAGCCATCGTGGCTACAGAACCGCATCAACAACTCTGAGCTGCTTATAAAGAAAAGGTGTAGCAGTAATTTTGTCCTTCTGTAAAAAGTGTCCGGCCGGACATCTAATCCCTGGACATTATGTTCGCCCGTCAATGATGTGTGACAGAAAAGGAAAAAAAAATCGGGGTTGCACGGGATCAGGTCGCGTTACATTATTTTTTGACAATGACTCTGTTTTCACTTCAATCAAGTATCCTAAAAGTGAAATAAAATTTCCTTTGTGAAAGGGCATCGTTTAAATATTTAAGGATGTTCACTTGGAAGTGGAATTAGTACTTCGCCGTGTGGGGTTAATGTTCCTGTCGAGGAGGTTTGAGAACATTTGGACGGTGATTAGTTTGCCGAAGGTCCAGATCAGTTTTAAACCTGAATCAATTGAGCCGATTTAATGCCGCATAACCTCGGATGGTATTTTTGAAGTTTGGGGGGAGGGGGTCACCCCGGACCGCCGGGCTGAACAGAATGTCCAGGGGCGATATGACCGACAGGACACTTTTTACAGGGGACAAAGTACAGTAGAACCCCGTTTATCCGAACACATCGGGACCGAAGGTTGTTCGGATAACGAAAAAGTTCGGATAAACGGGGTTCCAAGTTATTGCCTTAAGTACGGTACACTGGGGCCATATAAGACAGTGTGTCAACACATTTCCAAAATAATTCCAAAAAGGCTTAAAATTGCAGACAAAATCCCCCAAAATATTTCGTTACTATTTTTTGTTACAGATGATATGACAAATAAATTTTAAGACGTCTAAAACAGAGAGATTTTATTCCAAAAATTTGAGCCTTCGCTCGTCTGAATGACCAATGCTTTCTACACACTAAATGAATGTGTGTGTTGAAGAAAAGCTGTAACAATCTGGAGAGGTATCTAGAGTATAAATTCTGCAAAAATTTCAAAAAAATGTTAGAGACACATGTGTAGGAGACTCTCAAGCAGCAGTCCGCAATGTTTTTGTAAGGTCTACTTTCATTATTTTTAGGTATGAAGCTCACTACGTTACTAACTTTTCAGCTTTAGTGAAACTAAGACTTACGCTAGCCTAACGTATTTTTGTATGAGAGGATATTGAGCCTATACCGACTCATGGCTCCTAACAAGAATTTCAAAGCAAATACGTACGATATTTCTTCCAGATTTGACAAAGAGATAAAAGATTGTTTTCTATGTCCACATGTCGGCTGTTTTAGCCATCGTGACATCTTTCCATGACTTTTAAAGTCCGAGAAAAATTAGTGCATTCCTGTAAACATTTATGTTGAATTTTGCCTTGTAAAGCACTTAAAACTTGGTGTATACTACTGTAATTGTGTTGACTATTGTTGTTAAATCTGACGGCTAGTTCGGATAAACGGGGTTTCGGATAAACGGGGTTCGGATAAACGAGGTTTTACTGTATACTGATACTCTAGCTCGAAACGTTTGTGCCATTGATAGTTTGTTAGATGAGGTTTAACGTCCCAGTTTCCAACCAATTGGTTTAAGTCGAGACGACCACGGCCTTTTTTCCAGTTGTGGCTCATTGGCTTGTTTTCCCTACACCATTGCTTATGCTGAGCACCAAGCACAAAGGCAGTAGGTTCCATTTTTAAAGTCTTTGGTATGGCCCGCCCAGGATTTGAACCCTAGACCTTCCGGCTGCAAGTCGGATGCTCTAACCACTTGGCCATTGTCGGTAGGTCGGTTTGTGCCATTGAATCTAGTGTATTTTATGCAACTGAGATGTGGGAGAAACACACGAAGCTTCCGTCTTTCGCGCTGATTTGGGGGATTAGTTGCGAAAATGCGGGAAATCGGATCTATGGAAAATCGGTGATCTCAGTAAGGGTAAAGGAAGGGTTGTTCCCTGTGTGATAAATGTATGCATATATACGGTACATGGGGCAAGCTATGCGGTGGTCACAGGTTTGGTCAGCCCGATTGGTCAATAAAAGGCTTCCACCTGGTTCATCCACTCAAACTACACGTTAGTCTGGGGGAGTGGAGATAAATCTTGTCCCTGTCTCCATCTCTTTGTAGCGAAAACCATCCTTGTCATTTGTACTGCCAGATATTCATGACTGACACTGTGAGAGAGTCGAGTTTGAATCAAGAGTGGTGTTGATGAGGGAAAGGGATGATTTTTGGTCGAGGGAAGAAATTACAACTTCCTACAGGCACCATAATATGTGGTCAACAGATTTGAAAAGATTTGCTGCTTTTTATGAGTAGGATCACAAGACGACTTTGCCTCACTTGATGAATACTAAGGTAAACAATGTGCAAAACAATCGTACCTACACAGATAAATATGTCCTTATGCCCTCTAGAGGTAGGGATACGTGTGCGCATGCGTATACATCAACTCATAAACGTCATTGTGAATGTTCGACCCTGGTTCGACACCAGTTCCATCACAAATCACCTGCTTGGTTAGGTGCAGCTGAAGTAAACAACTTTCAGCTGGTAGACTGAGGTTCATTAGTTATTAGTTTGGCATAAGTCCACCCCTTCAGAGGTGGGCTCACTTCTTCACTTTGCTTCCAATCTCAACAACCCTCTTAAAGTGTACCTTAAGTCTAAAATTTCAAAAATATATGTTTCAAAGCTTGAAAAGTGCAACCAAATAGTTAAACTCCCATCTTCACAGGACATTCCTGAGCTGAGATATAAAATGTTGAAGCTTATTCACTCAATTTAAAATGGTGGATTGTGCAATAATTTGTGATACAATTCTTGTACTACTCAAATTACAGTCTTTGTTGTTCTTTGCTTTTTTTTCGAAAGCCACTGCACCTTGTGCCAAAATGTGATCACTGTCTTATTGTCATAGGGGGACTTTGCTATATAAGTCCTCTCCGTACAACATACCATGTAAGGGAACTATAATTGTTTCAAGGTCCTATAAACATCTTAATTTCAAAAGCAAACAAAAGCAGTTAATGTGAGATGTAAAAGAAGGACTTCACAAATTATTGCGCAATCGACTATTTCAAATTAAGTGAATAAATTTCAACATTTTATATCTCAGCAATGAAGTAAGCTATGAAAATGGGAGTTGGATGAATGAAATTCATTTTCCAAACTCTTAAATATATATTCTTGTAATTCTAGATTTTAGGTCCACTTTAACAATGTTGGTAACCTTTTTGCCCTGGCACTTTCCGTCAACGTCAAAATGTATTAACTTTGGATCACATTGTAGGTTAGCCATCGTGACCCACCTTGAAGGACGTGCTTCATTTTATTTTATCAATTACACTTATTTACTCATCATTCTGTCACCGGTACATCATGATCACTGCAGAATTTGTAATGCTGTCTAGGTGGCATAAATCATAGCACGTCTTCATGAAATTACCACCTCGTACATGATAATAGGTCGGTCCTTCGAAAAAATGTCCAAGCACACTTAACTACATTTCAGTCATAAATATAAATCATTTTTAAAGATATACCGGTAAGTAGCGTAATGATTTACGCTTTGCAGAATTGCAAAGATCATATCTGTTAAGAAATATCCTTTAACCCTGTCGGTATATGTTTCGGAGAACGTCCGTCATGTCTGAATGCTCCCACTTCACTGCATTTTGTTTTGGCGTTACTATCTCTTATTTGTAATGCGTGAAGGTGACGGGTCGTCGCATTTCTTCGATGGAGGCGTTTCATAAATTCAACACATTTCTACGAAGATACGTTACAGTGTTTAAATAGTAAACGCACAGAGTGAACTGTAATGTCTGAACCGCAGTGTGGTTTGCTGCATTTGATCGCTGAGATATTCTATATGAAGATATGTACTAGACCTGCTCTTTCCCAAATGACAACCCGTCCCCATTCACATATGGAGCAGTTGTCTCACTGTCAGGTTTTACAAACCCATCTTAGAAGGGAGGCTGGAAGATTGTTCCCTTATTTAAGGAGAAAAAACTGAATTTCAGAAACAAGTGTAAGTAAAAGTAAATATAATTCATTACAGAAGCTACCATCGTTAGTGCCTTATATAGTGAGCGCACTGAGCGTAAATATTTGGTCTGTGCATTCTTTGAACTATCAGTGGAGTGACCCTCTTGGCCTCTAATAACTTGAGCTTTTAGTTTTTAACCTTAAGTGGGTGAGTGGAAGAACCCATCCAATGATTAGAAACTTGCAAAATATAGAAAAATACAACCAATTTTGGGTGACTTACTCAACAGATACCGACTCAATGGCTCGTGTTCGCACAGGAACAAAGCTAGGCAAAACCCGACTGTTTTTCAGTTAGGGTGTTAGTGAACCGAGAGCCGGTGTGTGGTTTGTACTGCAACAAGTGACTTTTACAGTTAATGGTTTAATGGGTTAAACTAGAAAAGTAACACCCATGCACTCCCAAACTATGTTTTAAGAAAAAATGTCATGGAGAGTGTTTGTGTGAATACCGGTACAAAGTGTTTGTACCAGTGAGATCCACTTCCCTCACTCGTACCATTCCGTTCTAGGTAAAATTCATGTGCATGGCTTAAAACGGTCTGGTTCTAAAATAACCCGACCGATCCCTATAGAACGGTCAAAAATTTTGTACACTACTATATTCTCCTCAGAAGTTTTTCTGGGATATTTCAGAAACTTATATTGTTCATATTACCTACAATCAATTCTTATCAATCAAGTCCTATATATATATATATATATATATATATATATATATATATATATATATATATATATATATATATAATATATAGCAGTACTTAGTTTAATTCAATTTGCCATTAAATCGCCCTATTGCGGATGTGGTTTTAGACTGGGTTTTCAATTTGATCTCTTTCTAAATACAAATTTGGAACACGTTTATGGCAATTATTCGTAAGCCCAGTAATGCAAAGAATATCAAGAAGTCAACTGGAGGTCTACTGGTCAAGATCCTAAAAGGTGGTGAAGTGAATGTCAAACTGGCCACCTGGTACAAAA
Organism: Holothuria leucospilota; assembly: GCA_029531755.1. Lineage (NCBI taxonomy): Eukaryota > Metazoa > Echinodermata > Holothuroidea > Aspidochirotida > Holothuriidae > Holothuria > Holothuria leucospilota. The sequence goes on from CM055965.1 coordinate 19,340,824, forward strand.
GCCGGATATATTACCACCTTAAGTCCAGCCCCAAAATACACAAAATTGGAAAACTGCAAAATACATGCAACTTATTTATAACCTTAGGTCCCCTGCAGGAATCCGTCTTATAACTTTTCTGTCTTTCTATTGTGGGCAGCTTTTCTCCATTTTACTCTTTGTTTACTTTTTGCTATACAGCTCACACACACTGGCCTATATACACAGTTCACACAAGTGCAGTGCTGCCCATTTTAATCTCTTCCATTTTAATGACAGTTTTTACAGAAAGGCTTTGCCTTTTATGTACAGCTGTATTCTCGAGAAAAACATCAACAGAAATAACAAAAATAATAACAACAATAACAACAGTAAGGACCACAACAGCGAAAACAACAGCAACAGGTTTGCAAGATTTTAGGCTTTTCTCATGCGTCCATTTTGACGTGCCATTCTCTGTTGATAAATATATATTTTTCACCATCTCCTCATCAGGGCCTTGTGCTTAGCAATAGAGCCTTTCCCAGTTGTAATTACAAAGGATTGTGGGATAGAGTTTTGCACCGTTTTTGTCAATGGCACTTTACTGTAGCCCAAAACGACGCAGACCAAAACTCTGTCCCAAAATCCTTTGCAATTGCTCTTTGGAAAGGGTCTATGGCGTCTACTTTTAATGCGGTAACTCCCTGTCTCTTGCAATCCAAACTGTCAAATGGTAATAGGGCACCAATTTAGGGCCCATAGTAATAGAAGTTTATCCCAAGGTTGCAGGGGCGCGGATTATCTAAACACTTTCGTGGGAAGATGAGCCGGATAGAGCTAGGGAGGAGATATCCGGAGAAAACGTTACAGCTAGGGGTTCAGTACTGATGTCTTTGACTGCACTTGTAGTACTCAAATTTGTAATATTGAAAGCACCATAGGAGCGAGCCTTCAAAAAGAGATCCTCAGATTGGAAACAAAAACTTTGGGGAAAAATGTAAGGAACTACATGTCAACACTATTGTACCAAACAATTCATCCATTGTCACCGTAGGTACGAGAGTGGTCTCCATAAAGTCCTGCATGGAATGTAGCCTATACAACATAGTCCATGTTGATCCTTGCCTTTTGCAAGATAGTGTTAACCTGAGATCTACAGAAGTGTCAGGATCTGAATGTCTAAATGCACCTGTTAGAAGAACATTTAACTATAACGACAGTAATATATGACATTATACGATCATTTTTATGTCATTTTTCAAAACACTGTCTCACAATATTACTATGACCTCTTCAGAGTCCGGAAATGTTTTCAAGACATTTTGTTCGGGTTCAGATCACGAGTATCCGCGAATAGAACTATAAGCAGTAGGTCTGCAAAAGTTCGAAGACGATGAGTGCAATAAGCAGTCTGAACTTGACTAAATGATTTTGAATCTTTAAGAGATTCCGCCCACAACTTTTCCTTCTCATAAACGGTTGAATACAAAAGTTGTAGAACAATTAAAAATCACTCTTTTGACCTATAGGATGAACACGTCACAAATATCCGCACTTGTTAGGCTATATACTATACTCTAAAACAATGTAAACGTGAACAAGATGGAGGACTATCGATTGTTAATGTTTATTAACATTTTTCTGTTTCATTTATTTTTGTTTTTACCAATTTCAGGTTTATATGATTCCCTGACTTAATATATCTAAGACGACTTATAAGGAGGAAATGGTAGGTGGGAATTGGGACACATGGTCTGCAAAATCCGAAACATTACTTTGGCTGCGCGGGGCCCTAAGCCAGTAAAATCTCTGGGTCCTGAGTATTTCGTATTTACCATGCAGTTCAAATAAATTTTTTGAGCTACTTCGTATTCTTCCTTATTCTCAGAATAGATGTTGTGTAATGTAACAGTGTTCGAACATAGAATAAGGGGGATTAAAGCCTGTCGTTGTAAATATTGTGTCAATTTGATTTCTTGTAAGGTGAGGACCTCAGGCCATGGGCTAGTTGGCCCCCACTTTAATCCACCTTTGGGTTCAAACGGTAATTTGAAATCAGCTTTCTATTATATCCACAGCTGTACTATTTTTTTTTTTTATTTTTTTTATTTTTATTTTTTATTTTTTTTTTTAAGAAAAATGTCATAGTACAGTAAGAGCCATCAAATAGATAAATGAACTTCCTTTAAAAGTTTCTGAGGTAGTCTGAAAGAGGAAAAGGCGTCGAGGAGGGGAAACCATTAAAAAATTGAAATGGGAAAGGTGGATGAAGGAGCTGGAAATGGGTGAAATGGGGGACACTGTACCCTTTAATGGATTTCTGTTTTTTGCTGTTCAGACAGTACTAGCCAATGTATTGTTGTACCGATATTTTGATACGTAGTATAGGCTACTTGCCCGGGAGCCCACTTCTTAGAATCTTTGATACTGCCCTAAAGGACCACTGTGATAGCTAAGTACCTGGCGTTTTATGCTTTTTTCCATTGGAAAAACTGAACCTCTGCGAACAATTCTTTTGCGATATGGTTATTACGTAGGAGATAAGTAGGCTATAATGACTTCCAGCGCTCCCAACATAATCTCAATAGATCAACGGAATTATCTCAGAACTTTCTATTTGCTATAAAATAGGGGTTTTCCATGTAATCTTGTAGCGATAACAAAAAGTCATTCAGGGGCTCAATAAATCGTTTTGAGAGCTAACGAAATGAAAGCTGAAAGATGGACGAAGGAAATAGTTGCTTAAGCGGGGAGCTTCAGGACCTCCGACAGCACTTTAGCTGTGAAAAGAGAAGCAGCTCTAAGTCATAAGTTGAGCTGTGAGCAGAATAACAGTTCCGTGAGCAAAACAATTTGAAAAGCTGTGGATACAATGGCAATCCCTGGCCAAAATAAGTTGAAGTGCTGTGAACAAAGTAACAGCTCTAGTCTAAGCATCTTGCACAGCAGGGATAACAAGAACAGCTTTCTCTCCAAAACCTCTTGAAAAGCTGTGAGAAGACTAGCAGCTCCCTTACACAAAGCCACAAGAGATGTCAATACAATGGCAGTTGCCTGATCAAAAAAAAAACTAGACCAGCTGTAACAGAAGAGCAGCCCAGTTCAAAACAAATTGAAGAGCTATGAGCTGAATGTCAGCTCCCGGGTCGACTCAAATTGAAGAGAGCTGTGAACAGAATATTAACTCTTTAGTCAAAACAGCTAATTGATGAGCTAGGAGCGGAGAAAGCACTGTAGTTTTAATAGGCTATAGTGTGATGCCATTTACTCTTAAAGTAAACGGCTGTTCAAGTTATAGTGGTTACAAAAGGTGTGATATAGATGAAAATTTCAACTTCCTCATCGAAGGCCCTCCAGACATTACTGTCAAACTAGGAACGGGGAATTGGTACCTAAACACGTAGTCCAAGCCTTGTAAAATTTTGTAAGGGAGTTTAAGTCAAAACTTTGTTGCCATTGTCCCTTACTTTTTCTGACCTATTGATGTTAGTTCATTGAGCAAGAGTAGTCGGAAATGCACGTATGGAAAAGTCATTGCTCCCTTGTTTTAGCTTAATATTGAGTTTGCAAGTCTTATGGTTAGTGGTCAAAGTCCACCCTTGGTCAACTGGTAAAAAATGGGAAAATCATGTAAAGACTAAAATTAGGCGATACTTAAGTCTTAAAGAAGGATTAGCGTTGGCAGATTGGCATATATTCTACCGTACCAGCCTACTGGACAGATGAATTTTCAAGATAAGTACAAGGTAACTAAATGATGTAACTCGCCATCTCGATTCTGAGCCTCTGGTACAAACGACGTGCAGAATAACCCATTACTTGAGATCGAGCTAGATATTTGTAATTAAGACGTGTTGCTGAAATTTTCAGTACAATGTAAACCCTCTTTTGCCGTCCTTGTTCAGGTTAGGCAACTTAAGCATCTTATGGCTACTCTATATCCGTTCTGACATGAAATAATGAATCTAACAGACAGTAATGTCATACCTCAAAACGTCTGTTTAGAGATATGACAACTTTACGAGTACCCGTATATCAGACTACTTTCCGCAAAATATTGACCTGTCGATGAAAGAAAGGAAACGTAGGTTGTGATATTGAAATAAACTCGAAGTATATTATTTCATCGAAATTTTCAGAGATCGGTTACCCAAAGTAAAGTGTTCATTTCTGGGTGAATCACCAACATTTTATGGTCGACCCTTCGCCTTCATCTTTAGCATAGGCCAATCTACTCGGTTTGCCTACTTCCTATTCAACTTATATTTTGTTTTTTTGTGTTGACTGTTAAAAGTTCTTCTAACTTCTGTTAGTAGGTGAACGCCTGACTTATTACGGAAAGGAAGTGCATATAATTCTTGATATCATCCAAAGTTATTAATGGAAGTGTAACCCATTTTATTATGTCAACATCTACTGAAGATCAACGAAGGTCACGCGGAAAAGCTATTGCAATACTTATACCTATTGCAAACAGACAAAGGTTTTGTCTGGGATAAAATCACAGTCAGTTTATCTAACAAATTACAAACATACACTCTAGAAAGTCCTATTCGAAATTGATAAGCATCTAATCAGTATTGGGGCGAATAGGAATCTTGTCAAATATGGAACTACATTTTCCGCAATGAACCGGAATGGGTCATTTTAAACCAAATCTAGTCATTTTGAGCCATATGTAGGCAAGCATGTGACTACGTCGCTTTAGAGTGGCTTGAGATCAGGCCTTGGTAGCCAGGAATTCTGACATGGGAGGTTAGAATTATAAAGACAGAGGAGGTGTACATTGACTGGAATTGTGCAACGATCGATTTGCCAAATAGAGGTGGTAAGTCTGAACGGAATGTATACGGCCTCTCTTGTCCCCTTCGGTCAACTGGCTCGGTAAATATGTTGCTTCTTAACCTCCACACCTATATAATAGCCTGTATCTCATGTATAGGATTCAACTGTTCGTGGTCTTTATTCTCTGCTAGGCAAAGGTCCCAGATGACCCGTCGGTGACACAGTGCACCGTGGACGATGGCGGTTGTGTGTTGTAAACAGTTGTCTACATCGTCATGAAAAAGAACTAGTGCCCATAGAATATGGCTGCAAAATTGCGGCCTGTAAAACCTTGTTAAGTTGCAGCCGTGGCATCACATCGGGGTGGGATAACAATCCAACGTTTTGCGCAGTGATTGCTGTGTTAGCATAACTGGCTGACTGGCGTGGATGGTTTTGCTCGTCATGGTGGTGGGGTGCATGGAGACGCTGAGTTAGGGGGTTGCAGATGGTAGCGAATAAATAGGTATTTTGACATTTAAGTAGAGTTGAGGCTCGGTTTCGGATGCAGTTCAGCATGGGCTATCATATGGCGATGAACCACTTGGCATTGGCCTACGTCTTACGTACAAATGTAGCCTATGTAGCAGAAAAATGCATTCCCTTTCACATTTTCTTTCTCGTTCGGCATGTAATGTGCATTACGCTCTCAGAATTCATCATTATGTCCCTGGATTTTAATAACTTCCTATTACAGTCTCTAATGCCTCATACAACCGTCCTCTGTCCCAACTGCAGGACTTAATTGAAATATCTTTTAAGGAGTTTGATGTTTTTCAACTTTCTGTGACTTCCGATAAGTGATTTACGCGTTACGTTCCCTTCACTGGCCAGCGACAGGTAGGATTCATTCCCGGGTTTTCTCAATAAACGGGTAAAACATTTCAAAAGAAAAAAAGGAACATTTAATCTTATTATAAAAGATAATCGAGTCAACTAGTAAAAACCCAGTCACCAACAAGCTCAACGATTGGAACCGGTAGTCGTTTAGAGGTAACACCTCGCTTTTGGTGGGTTTAAATAGCATGAGTGTTTTTATAAGAACTTTGCACTTTTACATAGGTTGAGTAGAATCGACCTGTAAACTGTTTTCCACACTTGGCAAATGATCTGGGAATCACGCCGGCTGTGCTAACATTAAAAACTTCCTTATTCTGTGTGGTCTTGTCTCCATTGCTCTCAGACATGACCCGGATGGAGTCAAATTGCAACAAGAGTGAATTGCAGACATGGGAGTAGAAAAAGGAGTTTCTGACCTCTGTCTTTATCGGTTCTGAGGTCAATGAATAGAAAATTTTTGGTGAATGTGTGAGTAAACACGTGCTCGATTAACATCACTCCCCCTTTGAAGGGGTGGGTCATTCCGTGTCAAATCACCGGAGGGTGTTGCTCGTCCGACACAAAAAATTCCCAAAATATTTGTATGTGTAGACAGTCATGAGAAAAGCATGTCCTGAAAATTTCAGCCAAATTTCTTCAACTTTGACCGATTTAAAATTCGTTGAAGTTTTGCAAATCGGTGGCAAAATGACATTTTGGCATTTTTGTCAATTTTGAGGGCCTGTTTTTCAACAAATACATATACAACCACCCTGTAATGATATTAACCTAATTAGACTATCCCATAAAACAGGTTTCTATAATATGAAGCTTTTCAAATGTTGTTTTGTGGAGTTATGGCTTCCTAAAATGGCCCAAATTTGCATTTTTGACTATTTTCGCCACACAATTGGTCACATTTAGGGATCAATATCTCTGTAAATATAATACCCAGAGCCCTGTTATTTTTTGGGGTAGTTGTCTGGTACACAGAAAATACAGAATGTAATTTTCAGGAATTTCTTCGGTTGTGATTTGAAGAAATGGTACCTCAAAAATGCCATTTCGCACTGAATTGCGGCACCCGGAGCATTTTTGGAGACACAAAAATCACTGATGGAGACATGGAAAGTCATTGTATTTTTGGTTGTTTATTTGGGTTACAAAGTTCATACAAAACACAAAGTTTCAGAGTTCTAGGTACTTCTGTTATTTATTTATTACCTTGCAAAATTGCTCCGTTGCATAAAATGGTGCATCTTTGGGGTCAAAAAGGTCAATGTGGGTCAAGTTCAAAAATTCTGATAATTTTTTTCTGGAAAGGTATATCTGTCCTCTATACGATATTAAAAAATCCTGAGGTTTAAATTTCTAGATGTTTTTTAAAAATTCCTCAAAGTCAGTAAGTTTCACTTTTTATGTTATGTGTACCTGTATGTACAGTACTATATCATATGGTGGGCACATATACATGCACACAATATCTTGGTTTCAGGAAAAAACCTGTCATTGTAAAATTTTTGGAGGAAAAATTGTTTTCATGCATTTTTCATGGTGTTAAGGTTCTCAAATGTTTTAATTCAGCAGTTTTAATTCACATGTTGGTTTATCACTATTACCCCTACACTACTGTAGGTGTGAAGGTAATACATATTAGAATGGCTTTTTTAATAGTGTAGGGAAGTGATATTAAAAAACCAACTTGTTTGGCCTGTTTGCTTGCTCCATATACAGTTGATGCATGTTTGTCTTGTAATGCTGGATTAAAACATCTGAGAACCTTAACACCATGAAAAATGCATGAAAACAGTTTTTCCTCCAAAAATTTTACAATGACAGGTTTTTTTTTTCTGAAACCAAGATATTGTGTGCATGTATATGTGCCCACCATATGATATAGTACTGAACATACACATAACATAAAAAGTGAAACTTACAGACTTTGAGGAATTTTTACAAAACATCTAGGAATTTAACCCTCAGGATTTTTTAATACCATATAGTGGATAGGTATACCTTTCCAGAAAAAAATTATCAGAATTTTTGAACTTGACCCACATTGACCTTTTTGACCCCAAAGATGAACCATTTTGTGCGACGGAGCAATTTTGCAAGGTAATAAATAAATAACAGAAGTACCTAGAACTCTGAAACTTTGTGTTTTGTAAGAACTTTGTAACCCAAATAAACAACCAAAAATACAATGACTTTCCGTGTCTCCATCAGTGATTTTTGTGTCTCCAAAAATGCTCCGGGTGCCGCAATTCAGTGCGAAATGGCATTTTTGAGGTACCATTTCTTCAAATCACAACCGAAGAAATTCCTGAAAATTACACTCTGTATTCTCTGTATACCAGACAACTACCTCAAAAAATAACAGGGCTCTGGGTATTATACTTACAGAGATATTGATCCCTAAATGTGACCAATTGTGTGGCTAAAATAGTCAAAAATGCAAATTTGGGCCATTCTACTGTTCTAGGAAGCCATAACTCCATAAAACAACATTTGAAAAGCTTCATATTACAGAAACCTGTTCTATGGGATAGTCTAATTAGGTTAATATCATTACAGGATGGTGGGATGTGTATTTGTTGAAAAACAGGCTCTGAAAATTGACAAAAATGCCAAAATGTCATTTTGCCACCGATTTGCGAAACTTCAACGAATTTTAAATCGGTCAAAGTTGAAGGAATTTCGCTGAAATTTTCAGGATATGCTTTTTTCATGACTGTCTACACATACAAATATTTTGGGAATTTTTTGAGTTGGTCGAGCAACAACTTTCTTAAAAATTGGGTGATTTGACACGGAATGACCCGGGTGGAATCGGAAGTGGGAAGGGCAATGAACCATCTTTTCCGGAAACATACAAAATAACCGGATTGGGAAATAAATAGGAACTACAAACATCCCCTCTTAAAAGTTGTGTCCAATTTTGCTGCTTGTTACTCTACTGTGCCCATCAAGCGCATAGCCAGAACATGACCGTCATGGGTGAGGGCGAAGCGCGCCGTAGGAAAACATTTATAAAGATATTTTGTCAATATTTTAATTGGTTTACAATTCAATGTTATCCATGCATTAATAGGTAGTCATACCGGAATATTTTCCCCAGAAACACTTGTTTTGGGGCATCATTTCTTCGTTCTTGGGTCATGGATTTCTGAGTCCCGTGGCTACGTGCCTGGTGCCTACTGTTGCATGTGTTACTCTCAAAAGTCGTCTTTCAGATATCATACACTATGGTACAACCGTTTTCCGGTACAGCCGTTTTTCGGCATCTGTTGGACAGGAATCGTCGGCAGGGTTTAGTGTCACTTTCTCCCAGACCCTTCTTTACAGCATAATAGGCTCCTGGGCAAAGTAGTATACTGGGGGTTCCTACCTTTGTGACCACTCGTAGGAAAACTGTATAGATTTATATCGTTGGGCCCCTATGCTCTCGCACCCCATGCATAGAGACCATAAAGACTGCCCAAGTCACCTGCGTTAAGGTGACCCTGCTCTTTCTTGACGCCATGAACATTACATAATACTAACTACAGTGTCACCCATCGTGTGGCGTACCGTACGATATATTTTTGCCAATTTTGGTGTTATAGCCAAATAAGCTGGACTCTGAAATCGAACCTTTAAGCTTATTAGGTTTTTTATTCTTTTGCGAAAAGAGAAGCCGTGGAGTAACTTTCCAATTAACGTCATAGGCCCAGTCTCCCAGGCAATTAAAATTATCTTTACAAGGTTAACTTCTAGCAACTCCTCCAATAAAAATATTCGTAAACTGCACCTCACTGTACTGAGCATTACAGACAAGGCCAAGCTCTGCTGAGTACACTACTGTATGTAGTTTTAACGCTACATGTTCCTGCAGCCTGAGCCGTCTGTTATGCAGTGTAGCCTACACTACATCTTTGTCAGTGATCTGAACAATTCATCATTGACCAGTCATAGTGGCTATATTTGACAGTATTTTTTGAATTGACGTCAGTCAAAGTGTAGTCACCAATTGTAAATTTAGATGACCGGGTATTCTTACATGTAATTTCGGTGATGCAAGAGCTATACTTTTAAGTGTTTCACAGGAACTCTAAGAAATAAACGTATCGCCCAGAAATATTTTATCCATCCCCGTGTATGAAGCCAACGACATTGTGCACCAAATTTTCACTGACTATAAGTACTGGCACTCGTACTCGTATACTCACACTTTGACACACTTGGGTGTACTCGTACTGGTAATAAGTTCAGACTCCGGGCCCGTTCCGATCGCGTCCACAATATGAAAACTTCGCAGGCAATGCACTGAGGGAAACGAGAAATCTTCGATGGGGTGAAATATTTTTTAGGAGTGGGAGCGAGATATAATAAAATGTATTAAGGCAATGGTATTTTTTATCTCTTAGGGGCGAAACTTTTTCCGGGGGTTCCGTCCCCAGGCACCCCTTGACTGCGGACTTGATACTTTGTGGAGATTGCTGAGGCCCAGCTGCGGTTACTGTTACGTACGACTAGTTACAAGCCTGTCCACAGATAAGTAAATTAATGCGTGGGTCAAGGTATGAAATTGACTCGACCAATGATCTAACTACGTGTACATATGAAAGATTATAAAAGGATATGATATGCGGTACTGTCAAAAACAGTTTTCTTTGGCTAGACTCGAAAATGGCCCGAAATATGGGCCACTGGAATCGAAAATGGCCTAGATTGTCGGACTCCGGGTTAGGTGGACTGGGCTACAGCCCTGATTTAACTGTCTACGGACCTGACTGGGAAGTCACGAAAATGCGCTTAGAAAGAGTGTTGAAGATTGTCTTATTCTCAGGTTTTCACAAGCCTGATGAATACGAAGCACAAAGCCTTGGCTTGTTTATGGACCTGCCTGAAAGCTGGTGCGTATATGTAACTTAATCGTTTGATATGTCAGGGAGTTAAATAGCAACTCCCTGGATATGTGTAGTTTTGTTTTGCAGTTGTGTCTTTCTTGTATTCATCGAAGTGGTTGACTTCTTTGTTAAACCCAGTGTTGTGACGTTTCTAGCAGTACATTTGAGTATTTTTCTGTCTCGATGCTTTGGAAACCATTGTGGTATTACATTTCTTCCCCCAGTTATTAGTTTGTAAACCCATCACGTTCAGACCCCATGCCAAACCGTATTCAGGCCCTTATGCAGCTTTATCAGAGAGGGCGGTCGATTTTGGCACAGGTGGAACATTTTACCCACCGACTTTAACCGGTAAGTGTCGAAGATACATGCATCGAACGCTGAAGGCGCAAGTTATCTAAGATAGTCTTTGATGAAACTTTGACAGAAAGTTTTTCAAGGGCTTTTGAACGCCATGTGGGACATAATAACACACCAAAGTCTCATCATACACTATTAAGTACTATCCGAAGCGGAACTCCAGATCTTGCCGGGGGAGGGGGGGACCCAATGAACCCCCTGCATACGGGCCTGGTATTCCTTGACCTGTTGACCAATATATCATTCTCTGATAACTAGCCTAGCTTGCTCCACCCAGTTAGTTACCAATAACAATCTCGGATCCGAAAGGTGAGGGAAAGAGAGTGTACATCGCCTTACCGCAGCTGCATCTGAGTCCACTTCCCTTTCCTGACAGAATTAGCCCTTGGTGGTTGATCTACCCACGGTCACTAAACAGGTGTATCCAACTCTGTAAGGGAGGTGACACTTGATACACGCACCTATATGTAACATGATCTTTGAATGGCTAAAGGAAGGAAAGTGTTATACCCGGCCAGCTCATGCATGAAGTTGGTGGTTTAGGCAGTTACAAAAGTTCAAGGAAGTCTAAGCCCGACTTGTCCAATATAGAACTCGGGTGTATTGCTAATGGGTAAAGACGATTTACACACTACGGTGGGACCGTGTTATTACATAATATTACCATATTATGCAAAACCATGCAGGCTAGCTTGTCGAACCAGGAATTGTTCCAACTTACCATCACCCTGGTGGAACCTCTTGAGATAATACCAAAGTTTTGAGACCTATTCGGTAGAAGAAATATTTCTTACTCTCTGTAATCAGTGATGGCTGTCATTTCGATGGCCTGCATGTTTCATTGACTGCATGTGCTTAAAAGCTTTTTTTCACACCCCCTATCCTGTTGTCTAAGTGGGGTGTATCATGTTACTAATCGAATAGCCTAAGATCATTCATTGCAAATGCTGTGAGGTACAGGGGTGGCGCCAGGATTTCCCCGACAGGGAGGCCAAGCTCCCCGACGGGGGGGGGGCAGCAACCCAAAGTCTCAACTAAGGAAATAAAGTGCCGAAACGATGTTTGAAGGAAAATTTTTGCGCGCGAAGCGCGCGAAAATTTTGGGCTCTTTTTGGAGAAAATTTGAAAACATTGCCGGCATTTTCCATGGAAAATTTGAAAAAATGGGGCTTTGAAGAAGAAAATTGGAAAATTTGGGGGTTTTATTGAAGAATTTGCCCTAATTTAGACCAAAATTAAGTAAATCGTCGGGGCGACTGGGCGTTGTCGGGGACTACATATTTTATCGTATACATAACAGCTCCCCGACGAAACCGAAAAATTTCCCCGACGGGGGCCAGCCTTCCCCGACGGGGGGGCCCATGGCCCCCTGGCCCCCCCCCCTCTGGCGCCACCCTTGGTGAGGTATGAAATACATTTCTCTTGAAGGTATTTTGTGTCTGTCAATTGTGTGTTCGAGATCACAGCTTGAACTGTACATCGGACAAAAAACCTTGGAATGTAATTGTCACTCCTTTTTAGTCAGATGCCATTTCTTTATGTGAAATGTCAGCCTGTCGCTTGGCAACAGTACTATTTGCCGAGTATCAGTTCATCTCTTTTAACCCCATCCTAAGAAGATCTAATGAGTTTTCAACGACGCAGTTTACCGGCACACTGTCTGTTGCTCTCATTTCAGCATACATACCCACGACAGTATACAGTACTTTATTCACGAATTGCACTTTCATGGTTTCGCCATTCATTCACTTCGTGTAAAGCAAAGGTCAACTGATGCCCTACATATCTCAATGTTCTTTAACACTTTTTGTGGACTGTTTACGTCGGGAGAGGACTAAACAACCAAGTATTAATTTACGAAAGTAAACTGGTGAGAATACCAAATTTAAGAGACAGGGTCATCGTCATGCCTTAGTAAAGGGGAAGTGGAAGGAGGAGAAGAAGAGAGTGCAGGAGAGTGCACCAAACTAAACTGCTCTTTCCAAAGTTCCTTCGACTCTCCAGCGAAAGGCTGAAGGGCGAAACCAAACATTACTTCCGAAAGAATTCTTCTCCTTAAATGAGCTACGTAACCCGAAGGGACACAAAGCTTGACATGACCAACCTCTTGACCTTCAGACCCCCTATATCATGGGTCTGTCATGCGTGTGTATGCGTGTAATACGTGTTAATCGAGGACATGAGCTTCTATTTTCCCTAGTCACGTGGATAAACCTCCAAGTGGGGATATCCACATTTTCACGGTTTGAAACGTGTATCCCCGATTGACACCTATTACATGTATGTGTGTGCTACGCGTTTTTATATTAACCAACTTTCTCGAGCATGCTATCTTATTCTGTTCCCGCCCATCCATAATTATAAGAGGGTGTTCAATTGACACAGTGAAAGCTTTGCTGTACAAGCCCCACCCGGCCACCCATTCGTTAATATTTCCGACAGCAAAATCCCCTTTGATTATGAACAATATTTCCACCAAGAATACGGTCAAGTAGGCGTCTTTGTTGTAAAGTTGCCGCTGTCAGTTAATTAAAATATGACTTCAGGACTAGACCAGACTTTCAAAGTCATTCACTCAGCAGTCGGGATACATACGTGGACGATGACAATAGATTCAAGGTGAACAACATATTAAGTTGCCAATTACCTCCTATTACTGCCAAGGTTCTGTTAGTTTTTCTCACCGATATTAGGTCACTGTTATATGTATTTGGCATTAAAAGTGATTTGTGTTGAAAAGAAAACTTCTCAGGGGCTCAACAATATAGTATTTGTTGAAAGTTGAGAGCTCTGATAAAATACTTGTTTCAGCGAAAAGGAGCAAATGTAAGGTTACTGTACTTACAGGTCTTTAATGACGTCATATAAAACATATTACTTATTCAATTATGGTTAAACGAGGGATGCATCCAGTATACATCACATGGAATATCTCATTCAGAAGCTTGAAAGGAAGTACCGTGACAAGCACCCATTAATTTATGGTTTTCGAGCAACCGCCCGATGCTGACCTGGCAAAACGTCTCTAGCTTTGTGCATTTTAATACCAACTGTGATTCTGACCAGCACAACTTCCCAGACCTGTACAGTACTTGAAGCCGATGACAATTTTTTGACATATTTTCCACCAGTCTGCGTAGTGCCTCTCAGCGGATCACAGTCGGGCCTGTCGCTGATAGTGACGAGCTGAACAAAAAGCTTTGTTCGCTGCGCCTGTGAGAGGTCATTTGGGAGGTTGCATTAGCTTTTGCTTGCTTCTGGTGTACAATTTCAGAAAGCTCTACTTTAATCGTTACGCAATAGGTACATATCCCATTTCAAAAGAGATGTGGTTTGTACGGAAGCCGAGAAGTATGGTGGTTTAGGAGCAATATCCTAATTTCAACAGCCCTTCGGGAAAAAATCACAATTCAGTTTTGATTTTATAATTATGTCTGACTTCCAGTGTGCAGAAATGGGTAGAGTGTTCGTCGCTTGTTGAAGGCTCTGAAGAAGGTGCGCCAGATTGTATGACTGAAAGCTTTTCTTGGTATCTAATTGGCGTTTTGATACTGTTTCTTGTACGACTGTTCCAGAGCATTTTAATAATGTTGAACAGAGTACATTCGTTCTCAGTTTGGTGTATAGCTTAGTCAAATAAAATTTCTTAAAGTGATTGAATGAGGGCGTTAATTGTCCAATCAGGAATCCACATGATTCACCACATTCGTATCAGCCCCAGTCAGATTTTTATACAAGTGGCAGGCCGACAACACGGCCGCGATGTTCCTGTAGTTTTGTCTCACTTCATGGGCGGCGATCCTGGGGGGATGGGGGATATGTCCAATTGGATGGGGGATACTGTACACTATATCCCCCCATGATATCAATCCGACAGATTTGGAAATCATGTAAAAAAGTTAATTATTAAAAAAAAAACTTCTTTCAGGAAATACTTCTGATAGTGGACATACTATCACGTTGTAAAGCCTGGAGAAAGTCATTTCCGGTGGTCTTGAGCTGAGGTTAGTTTTGGCCAAAATTTTCTTTGTATGCTCCGCGCCAACCGATGTTGGCGCTCCGCTTAGATAGTACCACTGACTATACCCCCCCCCCCCCCAAAAAAAAAAACACCTTTCAAAGACGGATCGCCGTCCATGTCACACTTTCATCTTTCCACCAAACAAATGGCAAAGCCAGCACAGTTAGACCATGTTAGTAGTAGCACTAGTCTTAGGGCGTAGAAGGGCAGCAACCACTCTCCCGGTCCATTAGTCAACGGAATCAGGGAACACAGAAACAGCCATGCTGCGACTTTTCCCCTCATGACGCATTGGCCTATCTAAAAATGGGTGGCTGTTTCTTTAATCTTCATATTCTGCCTATCGAGGGATTTCAGTCACGTGACTTTAACCAACTAGACGCAATTTTGAAGGGCAAGATTGCGCATCTCTTTGGTTTTGGCGGGCACACGTCCATTGTGTCACAGTAGTATCTCTGGTTATGCCGTGCCAGAGATGCCAGCCCTCCCTGATTCTGAGGGAGGCTCCCTGAAAATTCATGGATTTCTGTCCATTCCGACTAACAAATATGACAACCTCCCTGATTCAAGAAGGACTTTTCCTTATTAAGTTGCATGTAATTCTATAAACCTCCCTGATTTCTGTGTGAAACCTCCCTGATTTCTGGATGTAAATGTTGGCATCTCTGCCGTGCGCGTGAGTTGTAAATTCGCTTACTGCGTTCGTGTTTTGCCCTTCAGTACCTGGAAATCCATTGCGCGTGACGTCACATGAAATCCCTCTACAGCTGTACAGATCAAGTGAAGCAATGAGTTTGAAGACGCAGTTGATTGACCGCTATGGTCTCTGGCGTAAGGATTGGTAACATGATATTTCCCAGTTAGACAACAAAATGGTGGGGTTCCGAATAACTTTTTCCGCGCAGTCAACACAGCATGTCATTAGAATTAGATCTTGTGACTTTGGGTAAATTTAAAATGTGCACGTGAGCGAAACTTGACCATCCTGTGAAAATATGTAACTATGTAAGCCATGAGGCTTGCTTCTGAAGTTTGCGCATGATTCTCAACCTTAAGAGACTAAAATAGAACAACATATCGCCACTTCCTTTAGAAAAAGATGCTAGCTTCGTCTTAAGCCGTTCTGAGACTTCCCAGTGTGTTTAACACCAGTTGATGGTCATGCCGTACAATTGACTGACGCAATGCTCACCTGTTAGATTTTAGCAGATCTATCAAACTCTAAAAATACTGCATTTTCTAAAGTTCCTATACAACCGAAGCCGTTTGGGTAAAAACCAAACGAATAGCTACTTTTATATGGTATTCGCTCAAAGAATTGCCACTGAACGGGGACCGGCCGCCTGGCCTAATTGAGGGAGCTACAACATCGATCTGCATTTCTTGTCTCCGTGGCAGACTGGCTGAAAGAAGAGATAGTACACATGATCTCAGCCACGAGGCCGAGAAGCGATCAGATCAGTCGAGTCGCCAAAACAGTTCAAATCGTCAAAGGTCGTAACTGCTTAATTAACTTACAGATGGCATTCTATTGCGAGTGACGATAACACAAGGGTAAATGGTTGAATAACTATATTGAGGTGTAGCTATGTCAGCCTAGTCTATTTCTTGCAGGCACAAAGCTTGATTACCACGTGACATCTGCACGCCCCTGAATCATTGGACAGTCCGTTAGAAATGTTCGAGTTCAAAGAAGGTCTAAAGCAAAAGCTTCACTTTTCTTAAAACTAATCTTTGCTGTTACCTTTATGTGACACAGCACTAAATCTACGCATTCTGGTGAGAATTCAATTTAATTCGTATGCAGGACACAGGGGACATTTGCAGGTTGTGATATTTCGACAAAAATAGCCCATCATTTTCAATCGATCTGAACTTAGTCAAAGTTGTTTATACCTTTTGTTTTGTCAGAAATCGCCAAGGGAAGGATGGAACAAATAATTGTAGAGGGCGACATTCTTATACAGCAGCAGTCAAACTCAAGTCGGGTATGTATATTGATATCACACCAAAATGGTGTAAGTGTGGGCATCATGGTAACACGTATGCTACGCTAAGAATTATTGAACAGACTGTGGTCATTTGTCAGACTCCGTGTGGATTAACATTCAGGCCCGATATGTGGATTCTAAATTTGTTATCAGGTCCGTCATACTTTCAGAACAGAATAAAAATAGCATGTGCACATCAGCGCGAATGTATTGTTGTACCAAAAAGTGTTTTCCCCAAATCTCATTTCCTAAAATGAACCACGCCAGGAACCTCTGGGTCGAATCCTGGCCAATTTTTAACATGTCCATCATTAGTATGATAGTTTATCTCACCCCCCCCCCTCTCTAGTCATGTACCCTATAATAAGGAAGAACTTTGTGCAACATCTTTATGTCGCCCATTCAATTTTGCTGCTTGAGGAATTATTTCTAGTTTTACAGGCTAGAGGCATGGCCGTACGGACCGGGGGTGCTGGGGGCGGTCGCCCCCCAAAATGCCAGAAACCTGACTGAATCGGACAGATATTTTGTCTTAGTCGGGCGGAAAATTGGGCAGTTAAATTAGGTCTGGAGTCGGGCAAAAAGCACCGCCCTCCCTGAGAAAACCAGTCCCGTACGGCCATAGCTACAGGACATCAAACATCTCCCCAGGCAGTAAAAATTCTTACTTGTAAGTTAACTTCTAGCCCCTCCTCACATTTAAAAGGAAAACACGTGTCTTTCAGCTTTCCTGGTCAAGTGTCCTGCACCTCATGGACAAAGGTACAATAGCCTGCACTGAGTTTAAGTTGTCCATGGCCATATCCACACACTTCTGTGTGTAAAATGTCTGCTATACTGTCACCAGTAGCGTAGCCAGGATTTCTCTTACGGCGGGCTATGTAGAATGTTGTGTGATCGCCGGCCAGGGGGAGGAGTGTAAAGGTTCCTCCCGTTTGAAATGTTTTCGAAAAAATAGGTGTCCTTACATGCAATCTGGTGAAACATATGCTACGTTTGAAAAATTTGTGTTCAAACATTGACGTATTTTAGGTACTTTAAAAAATTGGCATCAGTGAGGGGGTGCATTGCCCAATGGCCCCCTAAATACGCCACTGACTGTCACTCATCACAACCCCTCCTTATTAGTAGGCTAAGTGACTAGAGAGAGGGCCAGTGATATCACCTATCATACCAATAATGAACATGTTAAAAACTAGCCAGGATTCGGGTTAGGTTAGGTTAGGTTAAGTTAATTCGTCTGGATAATATTATATTCACTCATTTTCCTTCTCTTTTACTACCGTCGGCTATAGCTAACAACCCTTTCCGGAAAACTTTCATTCATGTGTTGCGGAATGTCAATGATAATCAAAAATTGACGAAAATCGTCTCAATTATGAAGAAAATTCCCCTCAAAACTCCCTACTGTCTTATATAATGTAATGGAAATATTATTCGGATCTTTTTCTCAACGACTTTTGTTCTCTGAATGGCGAGTTGGGATACAACTGTTGTCCATGAATATTTATTATTTTTCCAAAGTAACCTTAGTTACAGGGCGTTACGTCAGACATTACACAAGCTACAACCAAGTAGATACTTTTTAAAACCTAAACACTTTATAATACCGTTTGATATTTTCGAATAGTTTGCATGAGTCATGTGCTCCGACCAGGTTTATTCTCGACCCAGAGAAAGGTACAGGAGTAAGGAAACTTCATCTTTTTAACTGAATGAGATCTGAGTTGGCTCGGCATAGCTTTACTGAGCTTTAGTTGAACTATCTTGTATAGATGTTAAAATCATCAAGGAGCCTGCTATTTGCGATGTGTCAATCAGCGGAAATCGGTTAATGTTTGCATCAAAGTTAGTTGGCGAATTGCCATGTCGTTTAGACATCCGAAGTCGTGAGAAGAATTGCATAACTTGATAACCAGTTGTGGAAGAATAGAAATACCGACAAGTTTCTTAATTTGTAGAGACTTGTCCATTCTCTTTATACGGAAATCACATGAGTAAATGTTTTGAGCACACACGACAGTTTCAAGAAACTGCCGCCAGATTTATTTAAAGTGCCATGGCAACAAACGAAAATCACGTGACGCGATGTGTAGTAACGCAGAAAATTATATTTACAGTTGTTCATTATCCTACTAATGTACAGGTACATAATAAAGGCTTCAATAAGGACCAATTTTCAGCTTGAATGCCTTTCGTTGCCAGGATGCTGGCAACGAGTGCCAATGACATTTTCGAGTGTCTGTACGGTCAAAACCCTTTGTCGATTAAAGATAATATATCATCATTTTTTTTTCGCGGGAGGCGTATCGAAAATTCGACAATTATGTTAGAGGATGTCATATAAAGTACAGGCAGGGAGGTTCCAACGACAACTCCTTGGTACAGCCAGACAGGGTCCAGAAGGGGGTGAAATAAATTCCAGAGGAAAACATATTTTGGGGCGACATACGATGAAATGCATTAGGGCAATAGTTTTTTATTTTCTAGGGTCAAAACTATTATGGGGCGCGCCCCCTTTTGGGTAAGGGCCTGACAAAGTAAGTTGTACCCATTGATATGTGGAGTTGCTGTCTGCCAATGTGACAGGCACATAGCCAAGGGGACAGTCTGAAGGTTCAAACCCCTTTTCCCCCTCCCGTCTTCCCTACCCCTTAACTCAACTGTGACAAAACAAATGCCCCGAAATCACCTTGTGGAGGCCTCCCCTGCCCTTCATATGGTCATTGTTAATTTAATCCAACAAGAGCCCTGATATGGGCCCGAGGGCCTCATTGGGTTTACAGGTCCTTCACGGGGTCATTGTTCCTGAAATCCACCAGGGGACCTGAGACGGCCCCTAGGCCTAGGCCCGCTGCCATAGAGAGTTTTACGATCCGGCGAGGTCTCCGGCATCATTGGGTTAGTGCGGTTTGAAAACCCCTTGGGACTAAATTCTGGCTACGCGCTTGCAACATATGACGACATATTCCATTTAAATTCTGTTTGAGTATGAACAGTAAGCGAACATAAGTGAAGATTTATGAACTGAAATCTTTATTTGTAGTTGTACTTCACGTGACGAAAATATTCCTAGACAGTTTTTATCTACAGGCGGAGATCGATGGTGTGTGAGTGGGGGGAGGGATGTCAGAGTGGACGTAAGGGTTTAAAGGAAAGGGGGTTTTGAAGTGAAATAGCAGGGGTTTTGAAGTAATATCTAGATAATCGCTAAAATAATGAAACACTTACGATAGCTATACGAAGTAACGTCATTTAGTATCGTAAGAAAAAGACTCTTTACTCTTTAAATGCAAGTTAAATATTACTTTGCCAAAATCTGGACTAATTTTAAGTGGTAAATGACCATTCTAGCTTCAGTATAATACATTTACTCTCGAAGACAAATGAAGCGAAAGGGCCATTTAATTCAGAATTACATGATACAGCTTACCCCCATTTTGATTGAGCTAACGGAAACCAGAACAATAATGTAACATTTCTTCATGAGTAGTTACTTTCAGACGTTCAACTGACACCAAAAATAGCCTGGGTATATCTGGGTTAATCCTTAAAAACAGAAATGAGAGCTTGCACGTACAATATGCGACCATATACATTACAAAAAAGTTGGGCTAAAAATGAAATGTGCAGATATTGTCATCTTTGAGAATATCCGTCGTGATTGTTTGCCCGCAAAAAGAAACCAAGTTGAAATGTTTACTTTACTCTTGAGAAGCTCTCACAACATTCACCGTTTCGGGTCAAAGAACTTAACTTTTACGGGCCTGGCCGTATTCTCACAGAATATAATAGTACCCTAACCTACAATAACCCTCATAGTGCATGTTTAAGCGACCAGGGTTATGTGACCTAAAATTTTCAGTTGAATTCGTGTAATCACTTTCTTCTGCGGAAACAGCACAGTAAAAAAGGGCTATGCTAGCAATGGTGGACCATATTGCTTCCTTTCAAGAAGTTGGAGCTTGTATAAATAGACAAATTGGGCGTTTTAGGCAATTTGAACCTGATTCAGTAGAGCCTATAGGACTGGGTGTACATATCAGTACAGAGTGGTAGGCTGTAGCTGTACTTCAACGTTTCAACTGAAAGTGTCAAGAGCAGCGTTCTTAACCGGTGGGTAGATCACCCCTGTGGGTAATTTTGGTATCTCAGGTGGGTAATTATTGATCACCAATCTTGTCCAGTATCTTTTTATAATTATTCCAGTTCTGTAAGATTACTCCCGAGTCCGACGATCTGACACTGTGGTGAATGTAAGTACTGAACCGTAGTACGATAATAGCATCAGACCCATTTTAGTGTACTGCTTTATGGCCATAACCTGATAATAACTTGATGAAATTGAAAGAACATGCCCAATATCCCTGGAAAATAGACCCTAACCTGTTTTCCAAAAGTACCCTAACTTTAATTTGGAGACTATTTTTTCAATGTTTAATCCTTTACTTTCCCATAAAGCGGTCCTAAACGGGTTTTAGTTAATCATCTCCCAAAATATGTGGGTCCATAAGGTCATTGCTACCGTCCATTCTGTTAGCTGTGAATGTGGATTATGGAGAACCCACTTTTGATATATTTTAGGAGGGGGAATACATAGGGTGGCTGATTGGAAAGGGGGAATGGGACAGGGTGGCTGATTGGAAAGGGGGAATGGGACGAAAAAGTTTAAGAACCACTGGTCTACACACACAGAAATTTTTACACAGGTTAAGTAAAATTTTACTTAATCACGATGTAAAATAAGAACTCCAGAACTTTTATGTAAAAGTTACATAACAGCCGTCCGGTAAACTTTTACATTAAACTTACGTAAAAAAACTGTTGAATATTATGTAAAATATACATGGTATATTTTACTTATTTCTGTTCAGTAAATTTTTACATGAAAAGTATGTAAAGAAATTGTTGAATTAAGTAAATATGCTTAAAAAGTTTACTTAACTTTTTCAATAACTTTTTCATGGATGAAAATAAGCCTTGATATTTTGCCCATTTATCTATAATGGTCACAGCAAGGAACGTCTGTTTCACAGTTTATACATAAAGGGGCCCCCTCGGTCTGCAAAATTAGCTATTCCGAAAGAAAAGCTATAAAAACAACAAAGAGGGTGTATTTTTATGTTTCTGAGCAATTTATTGCAAAAAGAACACTAACAAATCATGCAGTAAAAATCACATATTCTGTACATTTTATTAATCCTGTTCATTTAGGTCACAATCATAAAATCAACTTTATAAGAATTGCATACACTTTTCTTAAGATTGATGAATTTTGTCATAAAACTTACAACCTTGATAGAATAAAATGATATACAAGTTAAATAGTCATCTCATGTCACTTTTTACATCAGATTCTTATCACAGATAAGCCATAGAAACACAATGGAATGTATATCAAGTATCATCAAACATCACTTCCTGTCAGACTGGTCGTCTTCATAAATGGTGGTGCTATAAACTTACATGTGAAACCGTCCTTTGACAATACTTAGTTCAAGTCTTTAACCAAGTACCTTTGGTATACTTGCAGCTATCAAAAGCACAGAGGTTTAACGAAGAAACTGTTATGTTTTACCTAAACTCCACCCAAAATCCACCCAAATCATGCCAAACTGGTATATGCTTGGTGTTTTCTAACTGAAGCTGTTCACCATTTGACCCCTCAACTCAATGGTAAAGGTTATAAAATCCTTAGTATTGAATTATTCAGTGCTGAAATGATCTCACTCCCAGATTTTTATAATATTTTATCCTTAAATGCACATTATACCTGAAAGTCACTTAACTGGTTTACCATTTTGACAATACTCACTGGCATATAATAGTATATTCCATGATGGTCCAAATGAAAAACAATGCATTTTGTAACAACATCATTTTGAAACAGACACAAGTTTCAATGATGGTCATCTACAGAATAGTAAACACGCCAATGATTATAAATACAGTTTGCTATCTATTTTACTCCTCATTACAAATACATACAAATGGTAACAGTGTTGCTTGCAAACTTACAAAGAGGCTTACTGAACTAATGCACTGCAAATAAAGAATGGCTTGCTTTGGTTTTAATACACTGCATTTCTAACTGGCACAGAATAAACCAAACTGATCTACCTCATTCACCAGAGTCATCTTAGGCATGGCATGTATGTCTTTCAATGAAAACAAAACAGGCTAAAGTCTGTCTCGACCCCCCTCCCCTACTCTTCTTCCAGTGCCTCTACTAGAAGAATATTTACATGGTGCTGAATTCTGATTCAAAAGTTTGTCAAGGGCAACCTACCAAAAGGACTTCTAAATCAGGAGAACTAGCAATGCCTTCAAGTTCAATGCTGTCTTTTTTCATTGGTACCATATTAAAAAAAAGTCCTACCTTATAGCCTTTACATTTGACATTCATGCACAATCTTATGAAAGAATACCATGTTCCAACACATGACCATTTGTATAAGTAAACCACATCAATACTTTGTAGCAAACATAGATCTGCATTTATCTAGGTTGTCCGAGACAATACATGTATGTCTTTTGACGATAACAAACACATGTTGTTGGGTCAACCCCATTTTCCTCCTTTACAACCAACTTAATTTGAAGCACACTTCTGATTAATGTCCTTTAGTTCACATCGCCTTAATGATTTTCACAGAAGCGTGGAACTGTGGTTAGACTTTTCAATAACTTTCAGAGCCTATACCATTTATTGCAGGAACTCCTTAGTTCACACCCATTACTTTCATGTTATAAATCAAACATTCATAGGGTGTAGCAGATATCTACTGCATTTATCAGGGCCACTGATGAACATCATGCCTTTTGATGATAAAGGATGCCTGCTTTGCATCTATCCTGCCCCCCCCCCCCCTTCCCACCTTCAGTATAAGATATGAAGTGTTTTGGTTCCTGATCGATACTTGTCTGTCATAATTTATTACTACAAACAATGCCTGCATACATTTAAGTGAGAATGAATACATTTGTACAATTTACAAAACAGTGTCAGTTAAACAAACATGTGCAACCAATGCTTACATATTTTTAATGATGATGGGTACATATGTTGTGGGTCTATTTCTGTCCCCACCCTTACTAAGTTCCAGTACAGAAGTACAACTCATCCTGCCATCCACTTTTTGCATCCATTCTTAAAAGCTATACTCCCTTTCAAGAGAACCAAGGTGACAGAACTACAATTTAAGACTGACCCTACAGGTTGATTCCTAAAAGACTGAAGAGAAAGTTCTACATAAATTTAACATGACGACAATCAAGGTTGCTGATTTTCAATTAGCCATAATTGGAATATTATCTCAGGTATTCAAATCACAGTCTCTTTTTCATGAGTGGGAAGATTATGTTGAAATGACATTCTTCTTTTTCTTTCTTCCCACAAGGTCTAAAAAGGCCACCCTCCTTTATTGCTTGCTTATGAAAATGATGAAACAGAGGAACTACCTATAACAAAGAAAGGTCTTTTCATGAAAATTGTGCATGCAATTCCTATGACTTGGTGACATTGTCTTGTCAATGGCACACGCACAAAAAGTGCGGAACTCCCTGATTTGGTTACATTTCACGTTTACCTTGGTGCTCATAAACAATTTTTTGTAAGAACTCCCATGTCCCAATGCATGCTTTTTGATACTCCAGATTGAAGACAAACATGGCCTTGTAACAGACATCTATTGCTTTCATCAAAGTGTTTGTGGAAGGGCATGTCTTTCGATGATCACAAAGACTTGTTGTGGATCTATTCTGCTACCTCCTAGAATAAGCACATATGGTTGTGGCTTCTCAGTAATGTTTTTCAAATAGAACTCCAAATTGGTACTCTCCTGGAGAAAAGATTAAGTGAAGTATTTTGTTTATGTTATAGGAAAAATACAGTTGATACCTCAGAAACAAAATATACTGCTCTATGTCAATTCGTATAAGAGGTTTACACGTGACAATACAGAATTTATGTAAGATAATCATCTTGTTTACTCTTGGCAAAGTGAATGAAATTAATAAAAGTATTAAAATACTACAAACAACTTATAGAGGAGACTGTATTATTGTTTAGCCATTAAACTGATTGTTCATGACCATAGGAGAAGATTTTTTAACACAGAAGATTACCAAGTTTCACCTTGTGACATAGCAATAATATTTAAAAGTCCATTGGACATTTCTGTTGCTGCTTATAGAATCTTGCTAATGTCTTAATTTTGGGAGAACATCACACCTACCTTATCCTTGCAAGTATAATAATTTACTTCTGGCAGTGCCATTAAATTACCCATGCCAACCTATCATTATTAACAAAAGAGCTTCATGTGCATAATTACTGATAACTATGTGACACCGAATCAAACAAAGACCAAAGGAAGGATTCAAGAGAATGTAGCACATCAAGGAAACACCATTCTGAGATATGTTTCTCTCACTATCACTAAAAGGTATTATAAAGGTATTTATTACTTGACAAGTTTTGCCTCCTTTCAAAAAAAAAGAAAACAAAACAAAAAAAAAACCAAAAAAAAAACAAAAACAATCCATTCTTTATTTTTTGATACACTAAAGATACTTACACACTGGAAGTCAACAAAAGCTGCAGATGATTGCTTTGCAGAAATTCTTCCTCCTTTACGTCTACCAGGAAACAAGTAAGGCAGCAGATGTATGGCTAGGTTGTGCTTTTCATCTGCAATGTAAACATGGATATGATGCTGATTAAGCCTTTGATTATTAGCATCCTTTAAGATTGTATTAACTGATACAAGCACTTGAAGGGAAAGTGCTGCCACTCCAGTTTGAAGTTGAATTTACCTTCAAGTAAAAATTGTCTCAGTAAGGAATTGTTAAGAATTACGCACATTGTTTCCTTATAGCATTTATTAGCCTATGTCCTATTCGTACTCATTGTAGGAAGGCATATGTGAAGATAGGAAGGTATATTTGAAGAAAGGAAGGTATATTTGAAGAAAATAAGGTATGACTGGTTTGACAGATTCCACAAATAGTCAACTCAAGATGAATGTGCTTACATCAAGTTTTAACACATACAAGTTAAAATGGGCATTCTATTGCCTTTCACATTGTTCTCATTCAATACAGGTGTTTATCAAAAACTTTCACCGAGCAAATCATAAGAATGCAACACAATGGCAAAATCTATCTGGTCAGCATGTCCTCTCTACACCTATTCCTTCCTTCCAGATGGTACATCACACAAGTTCAAAGATAATAGAGGGAAGAGCTGAATAAAATCACAGGTGGAAATGTCCAAAAGCCAAGAATTAGAAAATCCTCTCACAACTAATCTTCTCAGCAAACAAAACTGTGGAGCTCAATTTCTGGCTGGAAGGAATCTCATCTTGACTCCCCCAGACCTTGTACTGTTGAAAGTCACATCGAAAACAGTGGCGGCACCAGTAGGGGACAAGGGGCCATGCCCAGCTGTTGGAAAAGCTGCCCCCCATATCCTGGAAATTCTCCAGTTTGGTCAAGAACCTTTTACTCATGCCATAAAATATGTAATCCCACCAATCTGCTTGATTGTGCTCTCAGAAAATGCATATTCTTTAATGCAACTCCAAAATGTTCCAATTTCCCTTCACAAAACCCACATTTTTTAAATTTTCTACTACCAAATCCAAATTTTTTCTTATTTTTAAAAATGTTTCTTGAAAATATTAACGGACACCCAAAATTTGGAAATAAGATACCAAATAATTTTCAGCATCCTTTCCCCTTGGTCTGGCTGTGGTTGCTGCCCCCCCCCCCCACCCTATCAGGGAGTTTGGCTTCTTGTCAGGCAAATCCTGGTGCTACCCCAGATTGAAAAGCTATGGATGGCCTAGATTGTAGAGCTTCCTCAACCAGTGGGAACATTTGTGAATTTGTGAGAATGAAGCCACAAAGCTCACCAATTAGGTGTCCTAATTCTAATCCTCTGAGTTGTGACTGCCAGGTCAAGGAAAAGAGAGTACATGCAGTAATGGGGAAACCTTGTAATGATTGCAGATGTTTCGAAGGGGGTAGCCCATGGAGTTCTAAATTTCACCTTCCTTGTCCTGTTTTGATACAGGTGTGTTACTGCGACAGTTGTAAACTTTAACCTCACCTTATGACATCATCAGTCATGAACGCACAAGTGTATATGTCCAGGAAACTCAACCAGACTTAAAGTAAAGAGAGAGGTGACATTTGGTTCTCACATCAAGTGGGCCCAGACAGTATTGACCCTGTCTCTTAAGATTTTTCCCCTGGTTTGGCTACAAAATACCTGGCCACATAATATCTCATTTTTGTGCATAGAGCCTTATCATTTACTCCAACTTTATCACATCAATTCAAGACTTGACACTGAGTGTTTTAATGACTGGTGAGAAAATGTCCCATAAATTGTTCCTTGATTAAACTGTGTAAAAAATACTGACACACTCTCATGAGGTCATTTCATGTTTTTGTACACATTCATCTCTTGCTGATGAAGTGTCATGTTTCTATGACATGCATAATTGGATTTTCAAACGTTTTTGACTTCAAAATATGGCTCATGATGTTGGAAAATGGTGCCTGGTTCTGGAAAAGTCTGCTAAACCAGGAGCCAGCACAGAAATTTGACTGATGATTCTTTCAAGTCCCTTTACCATAGTGCTTGTAACACACCTCTTTTGCTCACACATACACTGGTATGCAAATATTTAGAACACAAAGGATTCACAATATGTATTAATACCTTGTGTCAGCTCATCAATAGGTTTGTCAGGCAAGATATCTAAATCGCTCCATGTCAGTGTAGTCTTTGCATATCTTATGAGCTGGTCGCTAAGACGTGGCCCACTTTTCATACAACTTTTGCATTGAGATTGGTTCTATAAAGCTGAAGTCTTTCTCAATCTGAAACAAACAAAAATAAGAATTATAACAAAATTTGGTAATTAGCAATAGCATGTAGACATTGCTTTGCATGGGCAATCAACTTCAAAACTACAATACACTAATACGAGGTTTAGAATATGATCCTACACATGTTCTTATAAAACCATTTTGTAATCTTATACCACATACTTAAAATTCTGGTGCAGGTCTACGAGACAATCCTCCCCACCCTAAAAACACATCCTGTAGGTGATACAGCTTGAAAAAACTGTTTTGTCTTGGGATACGTGTCATAGGTTTGGAAACTCAGAATAGCTTAAGGTAACTACAACTGATGAAGCAAATGTTGAAAAACAATCTGCCACATGTGTACTTCTCTAAAAAAAAAAAAAATTGGCAAACACAACCAGCCCATCATGGAAATGAAGGTTTACTATACACATCTCATTTGAAGTGGCATGATCTTTAACAGGAAAAGGTAAAAGATATGGTTGTCAAAGGTGATGTCACTGAAGGTGATCCTTACATACCATTTAAAAATTTTAAGTAACATAACCACTTTGGCTATTAAAGTAGGCTATCTCTTTGAACATTCTATTCCAGATGTAATCTCCCTGATTAATGATTCCTTAGCACACTAGCTCAGTAAGAAACCTACTCACCATTCCTGGATTCAAGAGATATGGGAATTCTTCCAATATGTCTGCCATTGTCCTCTGCTGGCCTTCAGTTTCCATCATCCACTGCCTTCTATATTTCGCTGTTTCTGCTATATACTTTGATGCTAGTTCTAGGTCATCATCCCATGAGTTTGATCTCAGCCACTGAAGTTGCAGAACAGGTTTTTCAGTTTCTGTAAATGATGTCAAAGTGTTTAATTAATACTCATGTGATCCCAGAAACATAGGCATAGGAAGCTGTTTGAGATAGGGGGGCTGAATTTTGTTTCAGATCACCATCCTGGGGGAGAGGTTTGA
Organism: Holothuria leucospilota; assembly: GCA_029531755.1. Taxonomy (NCBI): domain Eukaryota; kingdom Metazoa; phylum Echinodermata; class Holothuroidea; order Aspidochirotida; family Holothuriidae; genus Holothuria; species Holothuria leucospilota. The sequence goes on from CM055965.1 coordinate 19,369,541, forward strand.
GGGAAAGGGGTGTCCTCCCCCCTTTTTAAATTTTTTTTTAATATATGAGGAGTAGTGTTGGGAGATAATGACTTTTTTACCATCACAATAACAGAACAAAAATTATCGCGATAACTCGATATCTACGATAATTTTCATAGAGACAATTTCCTTTTTTCGCTGCTGCATTAAAGAAGTAAGAATAATCAAGGCCATGATTAACCACCAGTCATTTCCCCGTCTTGCCATTTTGCAAATTTTTGGACGGATGCATAGTTCCGCCTCACCACATTTTTGAATGGGAGGATAAAGCCCCCCCATTCCTATGCCTAGAAATATCTTCCATTGTTAATAAACATTGCCATCCCTCCTCTCACAACTACCTCATTAATGGAACCAATCCACATGTGGAAGAGAACATCCTCATTGTTGTGGGAAGGGTACAGAGGCAGTTGAGTTTGAAATTCTTTGGAATCATAAAAAGTACTTTATTTGTAGCCCTTTAAGCAGGCTCAAAATTTTTCAAATAATGCACACCTACAGCAAGACCATCGGGACTAATGCAAATGTGTGGTTTCTGAATCTGCCAACCTCAGGGCCTCCCCTCCTACCCTGCTTCATGAATGACTTCCATATCCTCTAACAAACCCTCAGCCATCAAAGGCAAATTTGGGTTCAACTGCTAAATGTCATGCTATTTTTGAGATTTTGAAAAAGACTATACTAAATGAATCATACCAAGCCTAGTGTCACGTTTTCCCTTTTGTTGGACATCACGAATACGTTTCAGCTTGGGTAGGCCTACATCTTCCTTTGCATAGGACAACCTTCTTAGGTAACTTATCCTATCTTCTAATGTTCCCGCAGCTGGTCCATTCTTGGAGCCCCTGCAATAGAAACTTTCCTGCATAGTAAAGACAAGTAACATTTAATTTTAAAGTAGTTGTGAGAGAACTTTTTTGACTCTCTTTCACATTTTTATGCTACACCTATGCAACCCTCTGCCTGTACATATGTACAATAGTATATGCCTGGTCAACAAGTGACTGTAAATTATCTGTTGCTCACTGCTAATGAACTGCATAGTTTCCACAATAAGATCTAACTTTGAGCCTATGTTTGACCACAATGAAATCAGTGCCACAATTACTACCCATTATTGACCTATATCTTTGATGTTAAACATTTTGTATTTAGTCGTGGTTTCCTCCTAACGTTAACAAATGTACATAACCAGCTGTATGAGCTGGACATTCCACTACTTGAGGGTCAATGCTGGAGAGGCTCACAGATGAATTGTCTTTCACAGATGAATGTTTTATTGTAGACGCAAGGATGATTATCTTTCAAACAGCAATACTGGCCCACAGGTATAGTATGTTGGGCAGTATGGTAAATTTTCAAAATACTGGCCCACACTACTGGCCAACAAGTGGTATGCTTAGGCAATATGACTGAAAATTTTCAATACTGGCCCACAGGTAGTATGTTAGGCATTATTCCTAATTTTAAATACTTGCCCACAAGGTGCTGTAGTATGGTTCGGGGAGAATAACAATTTTCAGTTCTAGCCCACAGGTAGTATACTTGGACATTATTGTAAATTTTCAATACTGGCCCACAGGTGGTATGCAAGGGCAGTATTGTACATTTTAAATACTGGCCCACAGAAAGTATGTTTTGGTAGTTCTGTAAATTTTCTGTCCCCATCACTTGCCAGATAAAAAAAATTATTACCTTAAATAGGGCAAGACCTTGCCAGTATTTCTGTATTGCTGAAGGCATGTCTTTAAATGAAATTAGTGCAGAGACATCAGGGAATATATAATTCTGTGAACCCCCAACTTTGAACCTTAAACATCAAGGCTAAAGTTTTGTGCCTTACAATGAACCAGCCTTTTTCCTATTTATCAAGGTTGTATCCAAAGAAGTGGCATTAGGGGCACCCCCCCCCCCTAAAGAAAAAGCAAGGAAGTTGCTACATTCATTCTCTCATAGGTCACTATACTCACTGCTTGTCAAAACTGAAGTCACACCCTTTGTTAAAAACATGTACTGCCTGCCAATATGAGTGTTTATGAACCTATAGTCATATAGGCCTACATGATAGCACAAACATAAATCAATGATACTGACTAAACAGGAGTCACCAGAATCTGCTAGAAAGAAGTACTGTGAAGATGGACAGACATACAATGACACACATGCATAAGCTGCCTTAGCTGATGAACGTTTTAAATGATCAGTAGTGATGTGAGCAACAAATATAACCAGAATGCAAAAATGCATTGAGGTTTCGATGATATATGTTCTATTCCAAATAATGCCATGATGTCCCATATCTTTCAGTCACTGGTCAAAATTTCCCAAGAATTCCCAAGATCATCATCTGGGGTTACAAGAGGTCAAAAAGCAAAATTTCCCAAGAATTCCCAAGATAGTCATCAGGGTCACCAAAGGACAAAATGCAAAATATCCCAAGTATTCCCAAGGCCTAACGTTACAGTATAGCCTAGAGGCTATGCTAAATACTTGGCAAGGCCCTAAGTAACATTAGCCTAGGTCTAGCCTAGGCCTAGCTAAGTATAAACCTAGCCTAGGCCTATGCACAGCTGGTCACAGAAATCTCTCTGTAAATACTACAAACTTAGAAGATGGGTACCAACATTTGACAGGCAATAACTGCTTTGACTAGCCCTAGCCTAGGCCATAGCTATTACAGTAACCTAGGCCTACCTCTAATAATTAATATCAGCCCATACATACTGTACTACAATTAGGCTAGCCTGTACTGTGGCAGTTAGGCTAGGACTTAGTCACAGGACTAGGACTTTGTCTAGGCCTAGCCCATAAACCTGGAACTCTGCATTAGATTTATGAGTCTAACGTTATTGTGTGTGTAGGCTAATGTTTGTTGTTGGTTCTGTAACAACACTTAGGCCTAGGCTAGGCCCTAACTGTTAGGCCTAGGCCTACGTTAAAACTTGATCTGCCTGGTAAATTTTCCACTAAAGTTACTCATACTACTCTGCTACTCTGAAGAGGAGCCATATTACAACATACTGTGATATTCCTGCTGTAATTTTTATTATTCCATTTCTTGGTGCTATTTTTCCAATTCAGTTACAGTCAAATCTAACATTAACGTTGGGCTACTCAGCCAGCTCAACAGACCTTGGCAGGAGTCTGTCACTGCACTCAGAAACTAGCTTTTAACACAGTTTTTGATTGGTTGAAAGTGGATCTGTTTACAACTGATCAACCAATGATATGGTAGCTTATGGAATGTCATGGATCTGCTGCAAACTATCTACTGATTGGTTTAACATCAACTTGTTGACAGAAATTTAACCAATAACATAACAGCATAGATTACTGGGCTCAAATAAATACACTACAGTACTGTACAGAAAAGTGAAATACTGTAGTCTATTCTCAGTCTTTTGATATGTTGGCTAAAGAATAATAAAGTTCGTGAAAGGACCTATTTACTCATTCAAAATTTGGATTATCAAGGAAAAATCCGTATTCCCATATTTATAATGATTTTCCGTACTGAATATGGAAAGTCCGTGCTGGTTGGGAGCTCTGTCTCAGGGTTTGACCCCCCTGGTGACCCCAGATGACTTTTGACCCCCACCAAAATGATAGAGTTCTTCCTCTTACTATAAGGCATCTAAATACAAGGTATGAAATTTATCCAAGCTTCCTACCTCGAGATATCGTGTTAACAAGGTTTTCAGAGTTTGACCCCCGGTGACCCCAGATGACCTTTGACCTCCAACAAAAATGATAGGGTTCTTCCTCTCACCATAACGCATCTACATAATAAGTATGAAATTCATCCAAGCTTCCTACCTCTAGATATTGTGTTAACAATGTTTTCAGGGTTTGACCAGCGGTGACCCCAGGTGACCTTTGACCTCCACCAAAACATTAGGGTTCTTCCTCTCAATATGGGGGATCCATGTACCACGTTTGAGAACTGTCAGAGCTTCCCTTCTTGAGATATCGTGTTAACAAAGTTTTCAGAGTTTGACCCCCGGTGACCCCAGATGACCTTTGACCTCCACCAAAAGTGAAAGGGTTCTTCCTCTTACCATAACGCATCTACATACAAAGTATGAAATTCACCCAAGCTTCCTACCTCAAGAAATTGTGTTAACAATGTTTTCAGGGTTTGACCCCCGGTGACCCCAGGTGACCTTTGACCTCCACCAAAAACAATAGGGTTCTTCCTCTCAGTATGGGGCATCCATGTACCAAGTTTGAGAACTGTCAGAGCTTCCTTTCTTGAGATATCGTGTTAACAAAGTTTTCAGGCTTTGACCCCCGGTGACCCCAGATGACCTTTGACCTCCACCAAAAATGATAGGGTTCTTCCTCTTACCGTAACACATCTACATACAAAGTATGAAACTCATCCAAGCTTCCTACCTCAAGATATTGTGTTAACAATGTTTTCAGGGTTTGACCCCAGGTGACCCCAGGTGACCTTTGACCTCCACCAAAAACAATAGGGTGCTTCCTCTTAATATGGGGCATCCATGTACTATATTTGAGAACTGTCAGAGTTTTATTTCTTGAGATATCATGTTAACATGGTTTTCAGAGTTTGACCCCAGGTGACCCCAGGTGACCTTTGACCTCCACCAAAAGTGAAAGGGTTCTTCCTCTTAATATGGGGCATCTATGTACCAAGTTTGAGAACTGTAAGAGCTTCCCTTCTTGAGATATCGTGTTAACAAAGTTTTCAGGGTTTGACCCCCGGTGACCCCAGATGACCTTTGACCTCCACCAAAAATGATAGGGTTCTTCCTCTTACCATAACGCATCTACATACTAAGTATGAAATTCATCCAAGCTTCCTACCTCAAGATATTGTGTTAACAATGTTTTCAGGTTTTGACCCCTGGTGACCCCAGGTGACCTTTGACCTCCACCAAAAACAATAGGGTTCTTCCTCTCACTATGGGGCATCTATGTACTAAGTTTGAGAACTGTCAGAGGTTCCCTTCTTGAGATATCGTGTTAACGAAGTTTTTAGGGTTTGACCCCAGGTGACCCCAGATGACCTTTGACCTCCACCAAAAATGATAGGGTTCTTCCTCTTACCGTAACGCATCTACATACAAAGTATGAAATTCATCCAAGCTTCCTATCTCGAGATATTGTGTTAACAAGGTTTTCAGGTTTTGACCCCCGGTGACCCCAGGTGACCTTTGACCCCCACCAAAAACAATAGGGTTCTTCCTCTCAATATGGGGCATCTATGTACCAAGTTTGAAAACTGTCAGAGTTTCCCTTCTTGAGATATCGTGTTAACGAGCAAAGTGTCACAAACACACACACACACACACACACACACACACACACGCACATACACACATACATACACACGCCATCATGACCGCATAGGTTTCTCTTTTCATCGAAACCAAAAATGGCCTACCCAGTGAAAAATGGAACAAAAAATTACTGTTTTTGGACGATACCTTCCAAATCGTCCTGCCATTAAAAATTGTCAAGGACATTTATACATTCCAGTATTGATACCTGGACTATTCCATTGTAGAGCAGGAACCATGATAACTTTAAAAGTTTCCTTGTACTATGAAAGAACAACTAAATTCATCCCTCAGCAGCAGGCAGCAGTAACTGAGACCTGTACTTAATCCCCATTTCTTTTTTCTGATGGAGCAACGTACAGTGTTTGTAATGGGGATATGAATGGCATGGTAGGTACATTTCTTTTATCATCAAAACCAAAAATGCCTTCCCTTGTCAAACATCCTTTAAGAACTTACACTACAGCACTGTATATGTAAAAAGTATGTCCTGTTAATTCATAAATAAACAGTTACTTAACACTCATAATTAACGACTTTTTCTTTAGGAAAACAAGCAAATTTTAGAAGTGAAAGACTTGGTCAATCTTTGCAACTTTTACTCCAGCAACACAACGTTTCTTAGCAACAATGTAGTTACAGTAGATCCACTTCTTGCAGGGTTTCTGAGTGTAGAAGAGAGGTGGGGGAGTGGTCCCACTCACAGACAGTAACATTTAAATTTGGAAGAAAACTGAATTTTTGCTAGTGTGTAAGAAATAACTTCTCTCTGGCATTGTTTGTGAGTGCAAAGAAGATTTCCCTCCCTTCCAAAAGTTTGATTTTTTATTACTGAACAAAGCCATATGGGAGATTTCAAACACAATGGTCTGTATATAGGTACACTAGCTACAGGGGGTTCATCAAAGATATTTGCTCTGTAGATGTCTGGTCCCTCATGAGGATTGTCCTTTCAGCTAATATAGCCAAAATTAAATCACTCTTTGCTTTCAAGAACCCACCATTTTTATGCTCCAAGTACACAGGCAGAAAATAGCTGTCCCTGAATTTGTTAAATTCAGATTTTTAATATTTTTCTTAACATGCAAACTAACAAATATCTCATGCAATACTCACCTGTGCACGGTAATGCCTGATAAATTTCAATCTAAGTCCCATTTTTGGTATGATTTGCTTCATATCCTCTTCGCCTAGCATTTCAAAGGATTCATCATCAAACTGTTGTTCTGAAAATTAGGATCACATCCCTATAAATTAGTCCTGAAAGTATGGTTACTCCAAATGCATTCAGAGAGTAAAGTTTACAGTAAAGGTTAAGAAATTGCTTTTATTCATTGTTGCTACAAACATGAGATAATTCACATCAATACAACTTCTATGTTACAGTACTGTAGCAGCATTTTTAAACCAGAAATTAAAGCCAAAAGGATTACTGATTGCTAATTTCTGTAATACTGCAGTGTAAAAATAGTAGTTTTCAAATTGGCAGTTTCATTTATGATGCTATAAAATTACTGTGTTCATAAAATGAAAAGAATAAAAGACCCATGGACAGACACGAAACACATTGATATCGTGATACCACGCGTTAGATTCACCAAGGTTACCAAGATCTCAAGTGAGATATGTGTACAATAAAACCACAATGTACTATTGACCTTCTGACCTCTGGTGACTCAAATGATATTTGACCACCAACATAAACATTTAGGAACATCCATGCAACATGATTCATCCACACGTGAAGTATGAGATCATTCACTGCTTGCCTTCTTCACATATCCTGGTTAGCCCTTTTCTCATCTTGACTTCTCTTGCCCCTAGATGACCTTTGACCACCAAAAAACAAAAGCAACCTATTATTGACTACAGGTAATCCCTTGATGCTGATCCACCAAGGTGACCCTTTTTGATGTAGTGTTTTTAAAGTTTGGACCTTTAATTGGACTAGGGACACTGTTTTACCCGATGCGGAAAACGGAGGAAATTCGCGGAATTGGTCCTACAAGCGAAATCACTGAATCACTGATTTTTGGAATAATTCATAAACATATTAAACAAAAAACAGTGCAGTGAGCATACAATGTAAAAACTATTTATATTTGTGGTTCAAACCAACCCTTTCCTTGATGTTTTTTACATAGTTCCTCAACAAAGTCATGGAGGTCTACGTTAGCGCTAGCCTAGTTATAGGGTAGCCTATACGATTAATACAGTACATAATCATATCCTCCATTATTTGATAGGCCTACTGTATGTTCTGTTTGAACTTTGACATGATATGGGCGCTGCCACTCATCACTAGTACTAAGAAATAAAACAAGGATAACACTGATAGTAATAGTACTGAGCCTAATGTTATGAGCGCCGGTCATTAGAGCGCCTGCTTCACTCATTTAATATGTGACATTGCATGGAGACAGCATATATATGCTACTCTGTTTTGTTTCTATGGTCCTACTTTACTACTAACCTGTTGACTGATAATTTTCTCGCATGTGTTGAACATTCAAAAACCACATAGAATTAAGTCAGTTTTACCTACAAATATACTCTGAATTTAGAAAACAAAATATAACTTTTAGAAATCAGAATTTGCTGTGCCCCTACTTTTGACCACTGGTGATTGCAATGACCCCTAATTAACTTTGAGCTCAGCCATATTAAAGTTCAAAGGGACTATCTACTCTACATACATGGGCCATACACATCCCTAATGGGTATCCTTCTAGAGATATCATGTTTAGGAGTATTTTCAAGGTTTTCACTGTTTGACTTCTGTGACTGCAAATGACCTTTAATATCCACAATAACAATTTGGGTTGTAGTACCAAATATGGGACAGCCACATACCAAACTTACGGTATCCATCAAGTTACGCTTCTAAGATATCGCATTTACAGTGTATGTTATCACCTTTGATAGCCCTCTGATGACCCCAGGTGACTTTTCACCTCCGTTAAGAACAATATAGGGGTCACCAACTCAAGGTACAAAAAAGGTGTGTCAACCTGTGTTAGTATTAACCATGCGTGATCACACGTGAAAAACAAAAGAAATCATGTGTGTTCTCGGGTGGCTAAAATGTATATGTGGAACCCTCTGGAAACAGGTTCTACACATCTTTCCTGCCTTTAATTTCAAGCCACAGGTTTTGTCTCAGAATTCTTTGTTAACATTGGTGTTGATAGTCACACGTTTTGCTTTTAAAACCTGTGGCAAACCTGCAGCAAACCTGTGGCAAGTGTGGCAACTGGCCAACTTGTGTCATGGGAAAACAAGGGTTTTCACGGAAAATAGCTGTGACTACCCATCGCAGACAAGTGAAAACCTGGGATTTGGAAAGAATTGCCAAATGTTTTTTGCAAGGGTATGGGTCTTCCACTTGCTAAATACAAGAAGAAAAAATTATCAGATTTTTTGACCTTGTCCCACATTGACCTTTTTGACCTCGAAGATGTGCCATTTTGTGCGACGGAGCGACTTTACAAGCTGATAAATAAAGAACAGAAATACCTAGAACTCTGAAACTTTGTATTTTGTAAGCACTTTGTATCTCAAGTACTCAGGAAAAACCCCAGAGTTTTCATATGACTCCATCAGTGATAATTGCGTCTCCGAAAATGCTTCGAGTGGCATAATTCGGTGTGAAATGGCATTTTTAAGGTAGCATATCTTCACAAAGCACCATAGGAAATTAGTATAAATACCACTGTATATTGTCTGTGTACCAGATAATTACCTCCGTTCAAAAATTACAGGGATGTAGGTATACTACTAACAGAGATATTGCCACCTAAACTTGGCCAAATGTGTGGCGATAATAGTCAAAAACCCAAATTTTGGCCATTTTGAGAAGCCATAACTCCACAAAACAACATTCAAAAGGCTTTGTGTTACAGAAACCTGTTCTATGGGATAGTCTCATTAGGTTAATGTGCAGATTACAGGATGATGGAATAAGTATTTCCTGAGAAATGAGACCTCAAACTTGACAAAAATGCCAAAATGTCATTTTTCATCTTTTATTCAAACACTGCCAACTTCACATCATATGCTCACAGTGGCTGTCATTTATGACTGTAAGGTAATTTGACTAATTAGTAATGTTCTGTACACTACCACAGGCTATACTATGCTAATACTACTGTAGTAGTACAGTATACACTGTTACACAGTACAGTATATAGTGCTGAACACAGTGTAGTGCAACTGGGCCTGCACTATACAGTAGCGCGCTAGAGGATCGTAACGGCGTAAGTCGTTGAGTGAGTATAGGAATAAGATAAAGATATCAAAAATGGCTTAAAATGGTCCTGGGTGGAAAAAGTTGGGAAGCTGGGAGGCTCCTTCCCAGGAAATTTGGGTATCTGAAGGGAAATTTTGGTCATCAGAAGGAAATTTACACCTTTTGTGTACATGAAAATATGGGAGGAGTGGTGGAAAATGTGACTCTCTTCCTGGGAAATAAACATTTTTTCCCGCCCTGTAAAATGGTAGCCAAAAATATTTAGAAATGGGTGTCCCCTTCTTGTCAAGAAAAGGGGAACGTAAAGCAGGAAAGGAAGTCACTTTAATCACAAACTGACAACGTTGGTAAACGGCGTTGCATGAATCTTACTCTGTATAGCACGCAGTACATTATACAGTACAGTACATTAGACTATAAATCACGACATGCATATTTCAGTGGCAGGTTTTCTCCGTTGCCGATTTAATCCTCTAAATCGCAACCATTCTAATACGTAGATCTATAACACTATAGCCTGCATATAACACGATGGCAGCGATCGGTGGGTGACCTAGGCCTAATTAAAAAATATAATTAACGTAAAAAATGACCTAATTGACATTTTGGTTAAAAATCATCGTATATGCCAATGCCATACATCATTTTGAAGCTAAAATTGTCCTTTCTCCATTTTTGAACTTACTTTTGCAAATTGTGATTGAATTGGCAACAATCACACGATAAATGAATCACTGTTATGGCGTAGCTATTGCCTCGCATACCCAACAGCATCGCTTGTACTCACAACCTTACGTTAGAAATCCACTCGAAAATCCATCAAAATCAAGTCATCTATCCCCAAAAGTAACCAATTTTACCGTTTTAAGGTATGATCTTTAAGTTGAGGCTAATATCTAAGCGTTTTAGTCAATTATTAGTCCAATATGAGGAAAACCATTTTCGTTACGGAAGTCACTTGTGTCACGAATGAGCGTCGTTGGACACATTCTATGACGTATCAGTGACGTCACGCGTTCGAATTGGGGTTGCGGAATACAGCTGCAGTGCATTGTATGGTGTATCGTTCTACCTATCAACATTTTCTGCGTGACCTGTTTTGTTGTGAATTACGCTTAACATGCCCGCTTAATTCAGCAAAGTGTATCTTAAATAATACTTTCCTAATAAATGCTATGGCAGCTTTGCCAAAATTCGATAGATCTGAGTCGAGTAACAAAATCGGTAGCCACCCGGTTCAAATCTCTAAAAAGCTGTATTCCTGCGACCAAATCGGTACAGTTGGCATGTATGGCCCACAGGCAGTTCTAGCGTTATACAGTACATACATATATATAAATAGACAAGGTAGCGCACTTCTTCCACACAAAGGCGTTCAGTAGCCAGATTTGGCCTATTTGGCGTTATATGCACGAGTACATAGCCAAGTTAGTAAAAAATTTGCCAGTTTGGCCAAAGCATTTGAGGATTTGGCCGTATTAGTGCATTGTAGCCAAATCTGGCTACTGAACGCCTTGGTGTGGAAGAAGTGCGCTACCTTGTCTATTTATATATATGTATGCATTACAACGTTGGAACTGCCTGTGGTATGGCCTACCCATTCATAAATTAACGTTAGCCTAGTCGATGTACAGCCTGGGCCTACGTTAGGCCTAAGCTGCTTTACCTTCTCAGTGAGCTCCCGCTTAGAGGTGGCGGGTATGAATACAAATTACCGGAAAGGGACGGGAAAAGAAAACATACCTTCAAAACTTGTTATCAACTCATCCAGGCCCCATGTCCTAAGGAGTCCCTTCCATGTTGGTTCATCCATTTCGCGATGAAACGATGTTTTTCGACAACTTTTAGGTACCTCAAATCACAAGCACTGTGGTCGTCGAAGTAAACCGCGCTCAAGCATTGTTTACACTGTACTGATGTAATAATTACTGCGATAATCGGTAAAACGGTCAGTCTTACTTCAACGTTTGGTAAAAATTACCAGGAATATGTAAACAACATCTTTTAAGCAAAACGAAAGACTTAATGATCTTTACCAACCACTTCGGTAAAATTTGGGCAGCTCGTAACAGACGCATTTACTTAAGTTGTGTAATGTTTTTACTTATTTCAAATTACTTAACTTTTTTTTACTTTTCATTCTGTGAGTGTAGAGAGTACTTGTTCTCAAAATTAGTACGGACGTCAATAGATTTGTAGTTCGTGAACGATGATAGACTACTACGTCTTTTTTCATATATATGGAGGGTAGGGAAGGTAATCCGTCCATCCCTGAATATAGGATCCCATTTTCACCAAGCAGTGTGAACATTGGAGTTCTCCTGTCACTTGTGAAAAAGGAACAAAATATTAAGTCTGTTGGCCTAATATTGGGGAGCGAAAGGGGTTCCGTCCTCTGCAACAATTATGTGCTCAATGTGATTCACACCTCCTTTCACCGTTTTGACCACCGCCTTCTGAATCAATGGCGTCAACAGCTTCTCAAAAAAGTAAGGGGCATGACCTTGATCCGAACTATTACGAGGAGGAGGCCTTTAGCAGCGTGAGGCCTGGCGCCTTCTTAAGGGCCCGGAAAAGTGTGGATTTTATGTAGGCTTTTTTGATAGTGTAATCTAAACCATTTTCCCACCATTTTAACCTATTTTCATTTTATCAAATATACAAAAAACATGTTTCTACTGTTTTGTTAAGGGTCTAAAGAAAATGGTGGACATGCGATATGACAAACTCCTTTTCCAAAAGTGAGGGGGTATGCCTCCGCGTCGCGCGCCTGTTAACGTCCATGCTTTGAACTGAATGTGTCGCTGCTTTTTCTTCTACAGATTCGCCGCACAGTCACGAAAAGAGAGGGGATGAAGTGGCCAGGAGCAGTGGTGCCTTACGTAGTGGATACTTCTTTCAGTGAGTGTAGAACCCATTCAGTGGCCGTTTTGGTAGTAGGCTCATATGAACCTTGCATTTGGCAGTCTGTTCATGGTAGATTAAGAAATGTAGTGACAAAGTTGTGCTTATGTGTGCGATTTTCTACAACATCGGGCACTTTGGATGCCAACGTTTCTAAATACTGGCGCTCCAGCCATCACAGTGGCAGAACTGTAGATATAATTTCCTTCTCTCCACAGCGTTTATTAGGCCAAATTTTCCGACCTCTGCCCCGATCACAGAGGTCACGTACGGAGGCCTCCTTGAGGAGCAGCCCCTCTTCTATAAAATATACCGTGGATCCACTATTGAACCCATGTACAACTCTGAAGGTCAGGCAGCTTCTTTTACAATACCAAAGCAACAGAAGGGCCCGTCTTTGCACCTATGCACCTGGCCAAACGGTCTCTTCCAACGCCCTCCAGTGAAGAAACACTCGCCTAAACCTGAAAAAGTGCAAAAAGTCTGAAAGTAGACAAACCCCGACCCGATTTTGAATGGATTAAGTCGACTAACCAGATAAAGGGAAATACTGTGTGTACATTTCATCAAAACGACACACACAGAAAATACTTATGCACTATAAAACTATTCTGCCTCACCAATAAACTCTGGCAATAGCATATAGCATCACCCACCCCAACCTTATAATGCGAAACGTGTTATGAAAGTTACTCTTTTGAAAACCTGAAGGTTTGGGTGGACAAATCATCCATGAGCTGCAAAGCAGATGATATCTTGCTGCAAAAACCGTCTCTTTACCCAGCTACTTTACTTTGATTTCCTTTTCATTCCGTATTTAAATATAAAAAAAACATTTTTTGAAAGTTATGAATTTTTTTTTTGTACCACAAACGCAGTATTTCCCTTGGGGACACCTACTAGACCGAAGGTTCACTAGATCGAAGGTTCGCCAGACCGAAGATCCCCTTGGACGAAAATCTACTTTGGGTTGAAAGTAAGATTAGGAATCAGGTTTCATATATAATGTTTAGGATTAGGCTTAGCATTATCCTAGAGTAGGATTAGGAATTGGGTTAGATTAAGTTTAGAATTAGGACCTTCGGTCTAGTGAAACTTCGGCCAAACGAACCCTGTCCTTTCCTTTAAATGAGTCGCAATTCGAATGAGGTACATGGTAAACTGATGCACCCATAGACCGCAGGTAGGTCAAATCAGGGTTCGCTCTATAGTCCCCCGTCTCATTGGTCTCCCGTCTCATTGGTCTCCCATTTAGCGTAATTCGTCTCATTTGTCCCCCGTCTCATAAGTCCCCCTCTTATTATTTTGTCTCATTAGTCCCCCGTCTCATTGGTCCCCCGTCTCATTAGTCCCCCGGGTTAAGGTTATGGTAAGGGTTAAGGTTCTAGTTAGGGTTAGGGGTTAAGGGTTAGGGTAGCAATGACATAGGGGACCAATGAGACGGGGAACTATTGACAAGGGGGACTATTGAGACGGGGACTATAGACATCCCGTCAAATCAAGGTTCCATCTGTTACTTTTACAGTGACTGAATTGCCCTATCGACAACGCTTCTAGCCGTGCCCTTTGAGAACTTCAAATGAAAACTGGTGACTGAAAAAGGACATCTGGTTGTCTACTCATATTTTTTGCACAGTTGTCGGGTTGTGGTGCAGTCCAACGGGGTCCCGCCTTTTCAGCCTTTGAGGAAGTGGCTAAAGATCGGGCATACACTATGGCTCTTAGATATGGGAAGTAAAATGGCGATCCTGGGCAGGACTGAGAGTTATTAGTACACCCCTGTTTCCCGGTCTTTCGAACAATAGTCGAGAAGAGAGGACATCGCAAAGAGACCCGTGGTCCCTTGACCCAGAGTCAGAGTTAAAGGGGGAAATGAGGAATCAGCTCTGGCCCTTTGTGAGAACTGGCCACTTCCATACCAAATTATAATAGATAGCCTATCTTCTAAGTAGCCTAAATGAACACTAAAAACTAACATTTAAACCTCCTCATCTGCAGTCGAAAAATTGTTTAGCTGTTCCTTAGTAAGAAATGGGAACGGCCATTTCCAGCAATCTGGGAGCCTTTTTTGCCAAAACGTTTTTGGATAAGCTACGCTCCAATAAACAGTGGGCGCAAAACTTGAATAGTGCACCTATTAGCAACCTAATTATGCAGTGGCGTAGCTACAGGGGGCAGGGGGCGATCGCCACCCCCCCCCCCCCGCTCAAAAAAATGAAAAATTCGGAAATTTACGATAAAGTTTGCAGTCCCTGACGGCTACTAGTCGCCCTGATGTTTTATCTGTTTTTGCTCTCAAGAGGACAATTTCTCTAATATGAACCCAAAATTTTCGGCGCGCTACGCGCTCTGTATAGTCACTCCAGTTTCTTCATTAGTTCTATTGCACATAGCTACATGGCACAAATAATGCCCACCTTAGCAAGTAATAGGTAGGGCTTGTAGGCAGAGTACACCGTTTACGCATATGTCGTAAATTTCACCCCATATCGCAAAGCCTAGTTGCTGTTCTCTTGTGTGTGTCATGCTGTACGATCAGTTAGTGAGCGACTCACGGAGCAAAATTTGGCTATTTCATCGGGTAGTCTAGGTGGTTCTATACTGTAACACAGGGCTGTCACCTCTCACGAATTCAGCGCGTGGGTCACGCAATCTCACGCTCTCACGGTGAAGCATCAGTTCCTCACGCAATGTCTCAGTATGGTGTAAAAAATTCCACTTACAACGCAAACGATGCGTCCGGTGTCAGTAAAACGCCAGCTATCACACTACCTGAGTTCCTTCTCGTCCAACTGATCATAGTCTGCAGTAAGCTGACAGTACAGTCCGGGCGATTCCCCGTTTTCGGAGATGTCAGTTGTCTCCGAAAACGGAGACAATTTTACCGCCATTTTTAAATTTACCCACAATGCTATATGGTTTTGATAATAAAAAACAAAAGGCTTTACATTTGAAACCCTCCTGGAAAATAAGTACGTGCCTAGGACAGTCAAAAACTTGATAATTCGTGGTCCTTAGTATCTTATCTACAATTTATCCGTGCACTTATTGGGAGTCCACCGTGAGAATTTTGAGAAAATACCGATTAAAGCATTGACATCTACAAATGACCCTCATTAATAGACGTAGTACAGCCGCCTCACACACCGTAATTGTGTGTGATCGGTAATTGGTGTTCGCACTGAAAGCGAGTGTAAACGGTAAGTCCTAGTTTGAAGGTCCTGTATATTGCGTTAAAAAAGCTACCACGGCCGACTTAAACCATTATAATTACTCACAATCTCAAATGCAGATACTCCCAGAAAAAGACACGAATATAAATCCTGCCCACGAGAAGCTCAACCCTATACAAAGCTGCTATGTGTGTAACAGTGCTAACGTTAAACACTACACAGACTATACATATTCCACGTAACTCTAAACTGAAGCAGTGTGGCTGAATTGTTATGAAAAGAGAACACAAATTAACTTACGGCAATCAAAATCACACAGAGGGAAAGTTCTTACCAGTCTAAGTAATCTATTCGCACCTCAGTGTGTAGTGCTCTCTAAATTCCGTGGAGTGAAAAACCACTCTTTTTTCACTCTAACCTGGATTGAAATTAGGGATGACTCCAACAAGAGTGAAAACCACTCTGAAGTTAGAGTGAAAAATATGGCTCTTTGCCTCGAGTGACTATTCACTCTAAATTAGATGGGATTGTCAATCCTTCTTTGGAGTGAAAAGCTACGTTAATGATGCGGGAAAATGTAATGCTAGATATATTGAAAGGCAGCAAAAAAGGCATACAGAGACCAAAATTATATTATTTCCTTCCAATTTATTCTGTTCTGGCTAGAAACTGAGCCATAAAACCTCATCTAACTCCAATTTATCCTTGGATTTAACAAAAGAAATGTTCAAAAGGCAGAAGTTTGCACATGAGATCACTGGATGTGATCTGAATATATAAAGTAGAACAGACAAAGGAGATGGATGGGGGGTGGGGTATGAAGAAACTGCCCCCACCCCTCCACTTTTAGGCTTCAGGAGGTTTGGCAGCTTGAATGCTGTTTAGAAGTATGGTATCTTGTCATTCATTGGAACAATATCACACATCTGTAGACCAAGGCCAATAGGTGAACTACAATATCAGGATAATTTGACACTAAGATATCATGTTTAAAAAACAACTTCAGTTAAATTACACTTGCCCTCACCCACCATGCCATACACAAAGGCTTCAGCTGTTCTTTAACATGAACATCCTGTACGACACATGCTGCACCAATGCACTGATAAAAAAGCAATTTACAATGATAGTTCTTGTAAAATTGAAAAACCTGATCGAAAATTGGAATAAACTTTAGTAAATATGGATGAAATTCGGATAAAATAGCAAGAATTACCTGCTCCAAGAAAAGCCCTAAATGGATGGAAATGTTACTTGAATCTAGACATATTGGTTGGCAAGTAAATGCTTAAACATCTCCGTACAAAATGTGGAATTAGTATAAAAAGAAGAATTTTACATGGCAATATTTATACGCTGAGAACAAGTTTGGCAGCATAACTTTGGCAACATAATGACCAGCCTAAAAGTGTGTAAAGGTACTTGAAAACAGGATTTGAAAAAACTTCATTTCATTCCTCAACATATACTTTAACCACTCCAGTTCCTCCCCACCCCCATATCCCCAAAGTTTCTGGGCAGGGAGCAGCAATTGACAAACAGTGTCAATCCATCAACTGTGTATGAGGTAACAAAAGTTCAGTAAAATGATAAATCTTGTTAGTGTAAAATAGCATATTTAGAACTTTCCTTCATTTAAAGTGACAGTATTGGCATATTTTTCAGGAGAAGACTTTTTCGTAGGTAGGTAACACTTGTTAGGGGGTACTGGTTGCTTGCCCTTCTCATGGGGTTAAGGAGCAACACCATAGCCCTTGTAATACTTAAAAAGTATGGAAGTAAATCTGAAATAAACTTTAGTATTAAATAGAAATGAGATTCAGATATTATGGCATTATGGCAAACTTTTTGCTCAAAAGAAAGCCCTCAATGGAAAGAAATGTTTCAAATTTAGACAAACTGTTTAGCAAGTGTTTGCTTTCAACCTCAACTAAGAAAGAATAAGTATAACAAAAAGTATAACACAAGAATAATTTACATGCCAACTTCTTTACACAGAGACCCCCTTTCTGAAGCAATTCTAGCAGCATAACTTGGAAAAATGGCTATTACTCTAGACAGTCTAGTTTTGATAATTGGCAATTATACAAGCACTTTGAAGAACATTTATGAACATATAACACATATTGATAACATAGATTCTGCACTAATATAAGAAACATTTCAAAACAGTTTTGAAACATTGAAAAGAATCTCGTCAGAAAATTGAAATTAAAGTTTAGTAACATAAAGATGAGACTCACATATATTGGCAAGAACTACAGTATTTGCTTAACAAACCTTGAATGGCCAGAAAGTAATTTGAATCTAGAACTCAAAATAACCAAAAACCTTAATGGATAAACAGTTTTTTTAATCTAAGCATACTGGGTGGCAAGTGGTTGCTTTAAAGGAAATATTGCATCCATCAGACTTTTTGTACAACCTATCCTTTTGTACTTCTACATACCATCGGGTACCATTCGAAAAGAGAGGTAACTGGAAAAAAAAAATTCAAGCCAGTGAGCACTAATTAACACATCATTAACTTTTCTGTAACAACTGGCAAATTTGTTCACCCAAACAAATATGCATGCAAAATCACACCTTCACCCGATTTGAAATCAACCAATCAAATCATTTTAATCATGCTATGTCAGACAATAACAAGCACCTACAGCATGTAAAAAATGTTTGTAAACAACAAACGACTGAGAATTATTACTACACTGTAATGAACTACAGTTTGTACACTAAGGGGGTCTTTATCACCTCCCTGGTATTCTGTTCACAAAGTTAAAGTTACTGTAATTCGAATTGTAGCCCTTGGGCCTTAGCAGGTTGCTTTGCTTTCAAAACAACAGGATGTAAAAAGATTGTTGGTGCTTCAGTAAGTGCTACTATCTGTTTAGAGCTTCAGACCTAGTAGAAAATGAAAATTTTACGACCCTGTGACGCCACTTGTCAAAAAATTATGTACTAGTCTTAAGCAGGTAAAGGACCACATTCCTTCCATCCTGTGATGACTAACTTACACTTTGTGAGATGTGGTAGCTTGTTGTGATCATGAAGCACACTGGCAGAGTAAGCAAGGTAACGAGTGTAAATATGACCCTATGTAACCACTCATCCTAAATGAATAAGCAAAAGTACGAACATTGCATGTGGGCAAGGCTTATCATTTGATAATGAGCCACTTCCATGAGGAAATTTTTGCTTTTTCTGTCCATCTTTTGTGAGATTATTGTTGATCTGCTGCAATTTATTTGTGACTCATGTTTGGAAGCTAGGGAAGAGACCACAATGAAACTACATTGGTGTCACTTTGCGATATTTTTCAAATGCAATATTTCCCTTTAAATCTTGTTCTAACAAAGATAAATAGTTGGATTTAAAGTGCATTTTACACGGCCACGTCTTCATATATTGAAACTTTCTTCGAAAGAATTCTGGTACAATAACTTTCGCAACAGAGATTTACTCCAGAGAAGTCTACTTTTGATGATTGACGAGCATTCTTCGTCCAATGTATCCACAAGTCTTATTCCAGAAGTTGGTACAATGTATCTGACAGGGAGATGTGGAGGACATATTTCAATCCATTTTACATGTGTTTCTAAAGCCCTCTCCTCCAGATATGGTTAAAGCATGTAGTATGTGAGTAACTCCATTGCCAAAACATTTATTGCAGTGGCAAATGTTCCCACTTGAGGTTTAGCATTTTTCTTTTGCATCACCCCATACACTTCACAAGCAAGGAACTCCCAAAATTGTGACATTGCCAAGGGAAACTCCACATTAAAAAAATTGTACACCTTAAACAGGGCATCAACGGCAGTGATAGTTGCCTGTCCATACAAACTTGTCAGCTTTCTTCTCAGGCCCAAGTCCCAGTAGAAATGGTTGTTTATACCTCGTATCTTTCTTTTTGGCAGCTTGTGCGACGTCAGTGGAAATCTAAACGAAAGAACCAGTGAAAGTTGTGGAATGTTACTGCACAAAGGAATACAACCTACATCACTAAATACCTCCTTAACACTGGTCAGACTGGTGTTCAGCAAAATACATATCTCTGACCCCCACCCCTCCGGATTACTAGAGAGAATATTATACCCAGGGATGTCATTACGCCAGGCAGTGCTGGACAGCCCCGACCGGGACTAGTGAATTGCGCCTGCCACTCATGTTAAAATAAAAAACATTCCACCCAGCACTTTTTCCCAATAATGGTACTATAATTTTATGATTTTTGAAAGAAATTTGGATGTAAAATTAACGTCAGAATGAGAAGGCCAATTGGAGCGTTAATTTAGAGTGCAGAAAAATATCCACACCTTTTCTAAATCCGAGGATGGTGATCATTAAAGGGTCACAGTCAAGAATTACCCGGAACTAAGTTTGGCCTGGTGAAACCCTGATTATACCCATACATACACCAAAGGTCACATGGTACTCATATTGAAAGAATGTACCATCTGGGCAGAAGAATACCCCAAGCAAGCACAGACTTTCACTTATCTAATCATCAAGGCTTTAACTGAAGGGGGTCCAGGTCTCCAGGAACTGCTTGGACTGCCTGACCCTCTGTAAAACTCAGTGGAATCCTGGCTTGCTACATTAGTTAAGCACATTTCACTGCAATTACTTTTACTGATATGCATTAATGCTTTGTACTCCATTAGCTCACCACCATGCTGAAAGCCATACAACTACCTATCCAATTATCTGTGATATGATTTAAGTCCAGAGTGGGCTTCACTGACATACTGTATCTTCTACCTAATACCCACATTCCAGTGGATAGCTCAACATTTTAATCGAACTTCTTAATGTTTAGGTGAGAGGGTGAATATATTAAAAACTGTTTCCAGATTATGGGCAAAACTCCATGGGTCCAATTTTTCAGAAGATTGTGTCCATAAGAAAATTACTTTGGAAAGTTTGAATCACAAAAAGGAGTTAAGTGTCATTTATACAAGCGAATATTACACAACTGTCACCATTAAAAAGAGGCAAGAAAACCTACAGTACAGTACTTACAGGTACGGTCTGTATTGAAAACTTTATGGCTTCAGCCTGGCTTGCTGCCACAGACTGCGAGTTCTTGGAGCTGCATCTGTATTTTAGGATATGCCCCAGAAAAATTCCAGCACGCAGGTTCCCTTCAAAAAAAAAATATCATTTGACCAGTGAAATAAGTTATTCGACATACCCCCTTTAAGAAGGATATGTAGAGTAATTATATTGTCATATGCCACGATTAAAAGATACTTCTTCATCAAGAATCTCCAAAAATAGAGAAAATTTTACCTTCGCCAAATTTTTATAGGAAGCCTTCCACTACCTCAGTTCCAGATATATCATGATTTTGACTTTTCCTGATGGTAGCAAAACAAAAAGCTATAATAGACCATCACATCAACTAATGTGAATCGCACTATCTACAAAGCCACAAATTAACACATTTATGCAAATACTTCATAAGAAATTCATATCTAAATCACTGAATGGCTAACTACAACTTTGTTTGAGCAATGAGTGTTATTACTTTCATGGTTTTAAAGTAGGCCCATTTCTAAAAATAATGGCATTAGATTTTATATGAGAGTAAGAAAGCATTTCTTATCACAAAATCAACAAAATCCCTTGGTTTCAGAATCTATAATCCTCCATACTTACCTCTCATTTACATTTGTAACCCGTACTGTACTTACCCACAGGAAGACCTGGCAACTTTGATAGCACAGTAGACAGGAGGCCTCTCTCCAGATGGGACCCTATCATTCCTTTACTTGCTGGTCTGGCACGCCTGGAGATTTCTTTCATAAAATCTGTGTAAATGTCTGGTGACTTGGCAAGTAAGGAATGGCAAGGTACCCTCAGAGGAGAGGGTTCTTCCTACTCCCTCTAATGGGTGCAGAAAGAGTACGTGTTTAACACCATTAACATCACCTTTGCACTTTATTAAAATACCTTAACTTTCCAGTACCAACATAGCATCTGGGTCTGCCATACCCAGCCCTTCCAAATAAGATATTGGCTACGGCAAAAAAATTGCTGAAGTAAAAAGGATTTACTTCGGCAAAAATACTCTTTACCTCGGCATTAGGTAACTGTCAAATGCTACTTGTTTACAAACTTCTACCACAGTAGGTTAATGTAATTTGTTTGTTCAAGCTCCGGAATTCCATTGATAAAACCAATACAGCCGCTTTGGGAATTTTTCCCACTTTATTACACATTAAAAAAGATAAAACGGCTGGTTCTGAAATCTAAAGGTCACACTCTGCCGTGTCATACTCATGTGTGTACAGTGATCACTTTCTGCTTTCTTGACAGCAGACAGTGAGTTTTGTACATACAGTAAATACCCATCGTAACGAACTTTTTAAATCAAGATTTTCCGTTAAAACTTGCAAAATTGCAAGTATGTTTTGTATATAAAGCAATAATACTGAATATATTTGCTCATGTTAAGATCGTGGTGGAAATTTTATCAGAAAAAGATTTCTTTTCAAGTCGCTACTCGAAGCTGCATTTCGAGCCGTGTAGGCCTAACTTTTTAGTGTGCAGCTTTCGTAACCGGTTAGTCCCTGTACGCGTGTCCTGCAATCTATCGCCTCGGCAAAATTTTTGCCGAAGTCAAGTCAATTTGTCTCGGCATTTACCTCGGCATTGCCGAATGCCGAGGCTATTTTCGAGGGCTGCATACCAGCAAGCAAAGAAATGATAGGGTGCCCTCTGAGGAGGGAGGGCTGCCTACTACTATGCTATCAAAGTTGCCATGTTTTACACCAGGTAAATTAGAGTTACAAATGTAATGAGGGGTGACTTACGGTAGATTGAGATCAATCATTCAACATAGTCACTTTTAATGACTTTATATAGATAGGAAACAACTCCAACAAAGATTGGGATATATACTATTAACATGCAGTAGATGTAAAACCCCTGTTACAGTACAGGACAGGCAATGGAAGAACACAAAAGAAACGAAGAAAATCAAGGATTTTGCAAATTAATGCTGCTTGAAGGAAGCAACAAGGGTAAAACATGGCCATCCTTACAATCCCCATTTGCAGATGTATGCAGTCTGTATTCTAACGACCGTCTTCTTTGAAGTGTGGTCAGATGTTTACCATTCTCAAACCTGCAAAGCATAGAGTCCTTTCCTTGAGGATGATTTTTGCACACATTTCTTGCAGGATTTCTGAAATGAGGTATTTACAGCAGATTGCATAACTACTTGTTCAATAAAATAGATACATGGTCTGAGCTGTAAATATTGACCTTTGAACAGACCACATTTGTCATACCTGAACAGTACTGCAGGCTTATGGACCACGTACTTGAACAAGCTATGTACACTGCACAGAAGACCAGTTATACTAGAGTATTATTGTTTGAAGGTACAGTAAATACTCATCACCCAAATATATAACTTGACACCCCAAATATTGGTGAGTGCACTTTGACTGTCATAAAATGCAGGTAAACTCATACTTTGCTTTCAAGTATAAGCACTCTGATTGGTCAATGACAGTGCAGGCCAGTGAAATGTGGCGTGTATTGTAGTGTAGCATACATTACACAACAGACACAGAGTGCTAAGATTAAGAGTTGGTATCAAATTGAAGTACAGTAACAGTGAAAAGTAAACTAAACATCACTGGACCTCTTGGTCTTTGTTAGTTAAGTTAAATGTTGGCAGTGAATTGAGGAGGCAGTGCAACTTTGGTACTCACACTTGCAAGATCATTACCTGTACGTAGCCAATGATAAACATTTTAAAACTTTTTCTAGGGTCCTGTTCATACTACAACATGTATTGTTTCTGTGCAAATTATGAATGTATGTAAGTATGCATATTTTATTTCATTTATTTTATTTTGTATATATATAAAAATTAAAATAATAAATGAAATAACACATAGTATATACTGTATCTCAAAGAGTTTACCAATGCATGAGCTAGCCTATTAATAACAACAAGCCACTGATTTCAGCATTTGCCACAGTACTTAAGATCACCCAGGATCCATCAATACCAGTACAGTTACCCACTCTTTAGTGTTGTATGCCACCATTCTGTTACATATCGAGACAATGTACAACTACATTGTGTGAAACGTACTTGTTTCATACTACTGTAGTTACAGATGGGCCACTGCTGGTGCTGGATTCTCAACTCAGTTGTGGTGAGGGGACTACCACTTGATGACTTGGTAGATTGCCTGCTTCTAATGGAGCTCCAGGTGGAGACTCTTCATTCCAGCTGGAATCCAGTACAGGCTGATCCATCTGAAATAACAGTGAAAATAAATGCATTATTACCACTCTTGTAAAAAAGTAGAGGCATTACAGAGACAATAAATGTTCACAGAAATAAAAACAACCACACATCTAACATGATAATACAAACATACAGATTTCATTCCCCAGAGGATGGGAGAGGGGAGCTAGAGAAACAACTTTCACTGATACTTTTTCCATCCAAACATGCCTGACAAACTTTGCCCTGTAAAAGAGAAAAACAATTTTGACTATGAACCACCACATGCTATAGTTGATGGGACCGGGCTCACTCATTGAAACAATATTATGTTAAAAGCACTAAAAGAAGTTTTGACCATTAAAACACGTTAACATTCACCATTTTTATAGCCATTTTCATTTGAATTTGGAATGAATGCATTGCTAACATAGGCTTTCATGTAAGCTAAGTACAGCATGAAGGTATGTAAATGAAGAGCTAGTTTTCTGGTCTCACCATCAACACCATGCATTCATTTACAGCAAATATATCCCATTGCATATACCGTACGGAGACTACTGTATAAAATAGTATGGCTTCTATTTCTTTTCAGGAAAAACCCTAATTGTGAAACCACATTCAGTTGCAGAGGGCCTTATTATGATACCCAAAGTCTGTTTGCAAAATGAAGGAAACCTACAGTATGCTATCAAATTGGCTTGTAAACTCAGAATCGCACATCAAAGATATTCCGCATAACCTACATATGTGTGCTTTCTAGTATGGGGCTAGTCTAGGCCCTATTCAAAACTGTAATGGGTTAGCTTACATACAGTATGTTCTAAAAAGAAAACAATACCAATGCCACAGTGCAGAGGCACCATGGGCCAGATTATAGCCCTATAGGCCGACACCAACAAAATTTGCACCAAACTTCAATGACTTCAAAGTAAGAGACTATGCCAGTAACCCAAAGAGCTATCAATTCAGCCTTCCTCAATTAATAGACCAAATTGTGATTGGCAATGGAAACAAGAAGAAATATATGTCCATCATGCGTGAAGATGAAGTTTCACGAAGACAGTTACTTTCCACCCCTGTTACTTTCAGCACCTAAAACATGTTGTTTTCCACCCCTGGGTGTTTGGGAGCAGAAAATACCATTTTGAAGGGCCTAGGCCTAGAATGAAATACCTACAGGGTGCCAGTTGAAGACTTCATAAACTCAAACTAATATTTTCTTATCATTGAACGTCTCTTCAGTTTGCATCAATACTGATGTCTTTTACACAATAATCCGTAGGCCTAGTCAGTACCTAGTACTTGGCACAGGCCTATGCTGACTTCTCTCTCTAGCACTGGTGAGTCCATGAATCGCTGAATACAGTACTTAAATACACATTTGTTTTTTAGATGTACTGTAGTGGCGAAGAATAACTTGCAGGACAAATCTTAATCCCTGGCTTAGGCCGAGGGAATGAAAGTCAAAGAATACCGTCCACTGCCCAAATGCGCTGAAACATGCTGCTGAAAATTTTCATTATTTGAAAAAAAAATCATTATTTAAAAAAAAAAAAATCTGTCAAAACATTTTACTTTGAATTTCATCCAGAACTCACGATTAAAATGCTTTCAGGCTGAAAATAAAGACTTCATTTGTCATCCGTTGCCTCACAAATACACAGCTCAATTTTAAACCATTCTCAGCCATGTAGGCCACAGTGCATTCCATGTTAGGCTCACGCCGAAGTTACGCCAAGGAAAACAATAGAAAACAAAGGCTAAGGAAAATGCAAACTCCACGCCGAAGATCTTCAGATCACAGTGCATGGAATGTACCCTGGCATAGGGCCTAGGCCTGCATGGATTCAGTAAATTGGAAAAGTAACTTGTTTTGAATCGCGTATGTACCACAACGTAGTCAGTCCTTTCGCCTATATTGACCAGTGTTGCAAAACAATGGGTAGTGAAAAAAAGCCTCATGTGTTTTCTAAAATCATCCAGACAGTTTTCTATGACTTTCATTCCCTCGGCCTTAATTCCTTACAACTACATGTTGCTGTTTCCCTGCAACTGTTGTTGTTATTTTTAGTAAAAAATCAAAACACCTTCGACTTCTCTCTCAGCAAATGACCACTGAACAACTGTTTTGCCTTTCAAAATCTTACAAGGGGCATTTATTAGGCCTAACGTTGGAGTGGGCGCATTTGAGGATATACCTGTACGATATAGGATACAGTTAGGCCTAGGGGCCTACAGTACAATATCCAGTGTGCATTCTTAATTGAACCATAGGCCTAGGGGCAGTTAGTCTTTTAGTGTCACTGGTATTGGACAAAAACCCCCAAAATTCATATTCAGGCCTACTTCAAATCAGAAACATATCAGATATGCTAGGCCTAGCCTCCGCCTAGGCCGCAGGTAGGCCTAGCCTAGAGGCTATACAACACAGTAACTTACAGGTCTATAGCCTGGGTATAGGCACAGGCAGTTCTAACGTTATATAGTACATATATATAAATAGACAAGGTAGCGCACTTCTTCCACACAAAGGCGTTCAGTAGCCAGATTTGGCCCATTTGGCCATACATGCACGAATACTTGGCCAAGTTAGTAAAAGATTTGCCAGTTTGGCCAAAGCATTTAGGGATTTGGCCGTATTAGTGCATTTCGGCCAAATCTGGCTACTGAACGCCTTGGTGTGGAAGAAGTGCGCTACCTTGTCTATTTATATATGTATGTACTATATAACGTTAGAACTGCCTGTGGGTATAGGTAACGTTAGGCCACTGAAGAAGGTTAGAGAACTGCACGAGGACTAGCCTACTTACTTAGCTAGGCCTTCACAATTTTATCAAAATACTAAGTGCAATTACTAACGTAAGTAGGCCTAGGCCTATACTAACGTTCGAGCACTTAATAAAGCTAGAACCAATAAATGAGAATGACGTGCTAGTTAGTAATTAGCATGCACATTATTGTTGGTAAGAGTTGGATTAACGAACTTGGCGTAGCCTACCTTCAAACAAAGGCAAAAGATCACCAAACTCTTCTTCTCCTAAACAAATTAGGGCACTTAGACCAGAAGGCATGACTTCTCACAGACGTTAAATGACGAACAGGATCGTAACACCACTAAAAAGTGCAAAGATTGACTGATTTGATGTGAGCACCTTACCCCGTTGTTCTTGTCGGTAAGGCTGTGCAGTATGCTCCCAGTACTAGACTATAACGAGTACAGCAGTATAGCTATAGCATATACGTACACTGTACTGACTGTACTGCACTGTGTAATCGTATATCGCGCCGGATTTTATCGGCAGGAAGCAAATGAAATATTTATGTTAATCAGTCACATGACAAGAAATACACAGCGTTATTTAGGGAATAAAGTCAATGGTGCCCATGTCTCTACATCAGATTCGAACAGGCTATGACGTCACGCATATGGGCTGAGAGACCCGAGGCGAAGCCGAGGGTCTCTGCCTATATGCGTGACGTCATAGCCTGTTCGAATCTGATGTAGAGACATGGGCACCATGACTTTATTCCCATTCATAAATACTTTAATTTCGAGACGTTTAAAAGTGGAAAAGCTTGCTTTTTTAACGATTTTCCATTGATCATGAATTATTCTCCCAAACTGACTAAATTTTCGCAGAGTGCACATAAGACTGCGTATAGGCTGCCTGCTAAAATACGAGCTATGTAATATGTAGGCTATATAACTAGCTGCACGCTATAGCTTTGTCCTTTGTAAGCACATGGCCATACTTTGTGACGTCTCTTTTCGACTGTGGATTTTTTGGAATATTTTGAGCGACGTCATATTTGAAACGATTTTTCTGTTTGAATTGGAAATGTACTCCGCCTTGACAGTTCCATTAAAACTACATTTGGAGGACTTACTAGCGTGAGGATATGTGGTTTTTGCGATATTTCTCACCGTGACGTTCAACACACTAACGTGCTGCTACGTTGTTGAAAACAAATAACGTTAGGCCAACGTTTGTCCTAGCCTTAACCTAGGCTAATTATCGTTAGGCTACGCTGTTTTCGAATGGTGAGCCAGTTCGAATAAGACTCGTACTAGCTGACGAGGTCTCCTTACCCGAGTGTCATTTGGAAGCAATTTCCATCCTGCGATTTTGTGATACAAAGGAGACTTTTCAAATGTGATCTAAAACTGTTTACATCTGTGCACTGACAATATTGATACTGTTTCGGATCAAAGTAAAACCAGCGTGCTTAGCCATAACAGTTATCATGTGCTAGGGCCTCACGTTAGTTGCTTTACTTGTGCTGTACGATAACGTTAGACCTAACGTTAGTGGTTGGAAATGTCATCGCAGAGAGCTTGTTCTTTACGAGTGGAACTTAAACCAGACAGATTTCTTTACTGACGTTGAGCTTTTCTTACAAAAAGAATGTAGGATACCGCAATTTGGATAAGGTTTGTTGATGCAATGATGCAGTACTTTGGATCATTAGGCCTGGGCATATTAGACAGTAGCCCCCGGCCATCGTTTCCACAGCATATATTGTATTCTTCGATTGAAAATCCCCTTGATGATTTTGGAGCTATATTTCTTTGAAACATAGTGCACAGAATACGTGGGGCCAACGCTATCTTTCTGGAATATGAAAGATGAGTTTTAAGGTTAGTGAGTGCTCATCACTCATTTTACAACTGTATTTATATTATTACCCATCCCAGATAAAGGTCTATTACTGGGGTAAGAAATGCTGTATAATTTCTTCTTATCGGCGATGTACCAAAATCAAGCGGACGCACGATAGTTTGACACGCTTTTAAAGCTAACGTTAGAGCCTAGGCCTAGGCCTGTAAAACACCTTACTCAGCCTGAAATCACTTTAAATTCTCTGAAAAGGCCTGAAATATCGTTTGTAGCCTAGAAGCTGATTATTTGTTTGGATGTGCAACATTGCTGTCAACCAAAATATATTATTTATAATTTGGACAGTTACTGAAAAAAATTACAGTTGAAGGTCCAGGCCTACCTAGCCTATACAAACAAACTGTTTACTGTAGTGTTAGAGCTGTGTTTACAATCATGTTGATCAAAAAGTTGCTCTCCATACACCCTATGTCTCTACACTGGATTAGAACATGGGTAACTGACCAATCACAAGCCAGCATTCTCAAAAAGTATTTATGAATGGAGGATCATTTTCACTCGAACAGGGATCTGTTTAGTCAGTGGCAATATTCACTCCAAAATATAGAATTCATGGCATATCGGCTCCAATTGGAGCCAAAATATTTCGGCTCTACATTTAGAGTGGAATTTTCACTCTAAGGAATTTAGAGAGTGAGACGGTGTGCTACGAAACAACTGTTTATTCGCTTTGTTAACCACACTGTTACAAGACACTTGTGTGTGCGGCAACAACGACTGTTAGGAGAATAAGGCTTTGAATATTTATTAAACACTTTGCGTACATTGTCTCCATTTTCGGAGACAATTAGTATCTCCGAAAATGGAGATTCTCCCGGACTGCAGTAGTGCATTATACAGTATTACATGCCGGTAGGCATCAGAATTTCCAATTTTTCGAAGGCCTATTTTAAACGTGAACAAAATGTCTTCTTAAAATTTTCCAGGAACATGAAACATAAGAAAACTGGCAATTCTGGGCATGCAGTAATGAGGCACGGGAAGTGTCATTCCCTGCAATCTAGGGTATTTTGGCAAAAAGTCCCCCTGGCGGGACGCTCCCCGCGAACCGCTGGTTGCGTTCCGCGTCAGTAGTCTCCCAGCGAATCTCACTCTCACCATTCACTAAAAGTTTACAGCCCTGTATGATAGGCCTACAGTGTATGTTATCCTCGATACGGTGTACAACCCTTACAATTTTTTTTTTTCTTTTTGTTCTTAATGATTACATATGTTTTTTTTTGTGTAAGCCTACCAAAATTTTTCGCGCGCCTTCGCGCGCTTAACAATTTCACGATTCAGATTCAAAAGAACCCTGTCAGTGAACAACACTTATGTGTCTGGTTTGTGTTACATGTACAGTAAGCCGTATGTTTGTAACTACATTGCAGAATGCAGAACGTACCCTTATGCAGTCTTTAAAAAAATCGGAAAATTTAAGTGCTTGCCCCCCCCCCCACCTCGGAAAAAAGTCCGGCGACGTCACTGTAATTACGTAAGCCTTTACTGCAACTGCACCTGATGAGGGTCCCTAACCTGAAATGGCCGTGCCCCAAGATCTTAATGTGGCCCAAACTTACCCTGAATAACACCCTTAAGTAAATTTATTCTACGTGGACAAAGTATTGTCTCTTGTCCTGAGAAATGCAGCCCTTGCTCATTGCTGAAATATGACGTAGTTTGGGAACGGCAATAAAGCGGTGAATTGTTTAATATGTAGGCCTACAGTCGTGTCTGTCATACGAGTTGTGATGTGTGAAACTGTTGACGGAGAATTGTTTCCGTCTACAAACATTGCTTCCTAATGCACCTTTCGATGATAATATTCTGCGATAATATGTACCTCAGTAGGGTTGTAGGTAGCACCAGTCTGTCGCTGTTATTGTACACCGCAAGGAGACAACCCCATGCAAACGTGATAGACGGTACAATGCTCTAGACGGTTCCTCGTTTAACAATTTTGTTGAAATAGATCTATTATTGTACTTTTTGGGGTCTTCATTCAGGTTCATTAGTGTACCCCTGATGAAATCTGATGACGGTGTATAGGCAAGTATAAATACTTGTTTTGAGCTAAGCTGAATGCAATTGTTCTTTGCTCTTTATAGAACTTTTGAAAACTTTTGAAAAGGGTATTGCCTATATGTAGTTCCTTTGTGGCCATCATTGTCGAGACCATATCAACAAATCTTTGAATTTATGAAAAGGTTTATTTAGATGTCTGCCGACTATTGAAAACACACGAAATTTGAAGACACAGTACAATGAAGAAACTAGGTCACTAGAGTTTAGCAATGTATAGGCATTTTCCGAGGGTTAATGAACAATGGTTGACATATCAACGTTCAGCAAGCGTTCTCACGCCGAAAAAGAGTCAGCCAGCGCTCTGCATACGAAGGCTAAATAGATAAAGCGTTGCGGCTATAAACCAATTCCGAGTTACGCCAAAAGCATATTATCTAGTATCCGATTAGTCATTGACTTTGTGCACAGTTGACCCACTTACG
Organism: Holothuria leucospilota; assembly: GCA_029531755.1. Taxonomy (NCBI): domain Eukaryota; kingdom Metazoa; phylum Echinodermata; class Holothuroidea; order Aspidochirotida; family Holothuriidae; genus Holothuria; species Holothuria leucospilota. The sequence goes on from CM055965.1 coordinate 19,400,613, forward strand.
GAACGGCTTTGGGCCTGCGCAGAACCACAACCAACCCTAGGAGTGAACTTCCCTACACAAAAAATTGAGTTATTGCCCTTATAATATGCGTGCCGTGTAAAAAAAAGTCGCCAGAAAGAAAAAAGTGTTTCCTAGCAAAGTGATTTATGTTTACGTTACATTTTCAAAACTTTTGCCGACAGAAAATAACTAGAGACGGGGTGGGTGAGCTTCAAGGATAAGGGGATCGTGAAGTAAGAATTTTCTTATGATTAGCTGGACAAGGTAATGAAGGGGGCGAAAAATTTTCCAGGGGCAACAACTTTTCAAGGGGTTTCCCTCCCCTTAACCCCTGGCTACGGGCATGTTTTCAAGTAAACTTCCTTTTTCATTTCAGAGGATAGAGAAAAAAGAATTATATTCAGCGCCATGCAACGTTTTCATGACGAAACATGTATAAAATTCCGTAAGCGGACAATAGAGCCTGATTATCTGTTCATTACCCCTGGAAAAGGGTAAGTAGTAGCTCAAATTCTTTTTAAAAAAATTTTGCTTTCGCTTCAAACTTATCAAGAATGTACACTATTACAACCGTTTACATGTTTACGTTGTTCCTAACATAGTCAGTAATAGTACGATTAATTTTTGAGTCGCCTCTTAAATAGATCAAACCGCTCTTTTAAAGTACAGGCAGCCTATATGACTTGAGGTGGGCAAAAACAACAACTTTAAGTACGATATTCATCCACCTAAATTTATGAAACGTAACTTTATAAAATCATTTTTGAGGCGATTTTTAAGGCCACCTCTATAGACCAACAATCCATCGGTCCTGCAGCCTATACACCCCAATCCCCAATTGGCCGTAGGACCAATGTCTTGTATAGACCTTATGCATATGACGTCACAGAACAGAAAGTGCGCTCTCGAATGGAGGCAAGCTCGCAACTTACACCAACAAATGCAGATAACTGATTTGTGTACCGTGTGTACCGTGTACTGTTCACAGAAGGACCACTGTAGGAGGGTTACCGACGTGAATGACATGTTTGAAAAAATCCTTGCGGATGTTCAAAGGATGTTACATTAAAGTGAGGCGAGTCTCCATGACGTTCATCATCGCATACTATTTTTCTCGTAGGAAAGGACATGCGTAAAACTGGCCTTTTTTCCTTCTTTCAGATGCTGGTCCATGGTTGGTAGGCAAGGTGGCATGCAAAAATTATCCCTCGTTGGAACTTGTAAAGTCCGGAAAGGAACGATAATGCACGAACTCATGCATTGTTTGGGATTCCGACACGAACATAACAGGCCAGACCGAGACAATTTCATTAGAATAATGTGGTACAATATCGAAAATGGTACGGATGCCTTCATGTTTTGCGTAAAAAGTACAAATTTTGAGATAAAATTTCTAGTGGTCCTAAACACGATAATGGTCTCTCTATTCCGTTTTGAACTCACTAACGTAGATTTCAAATAACCGGCGTACAAATCTTGTCCCCATAGGTTTACTTACACAGGACTGTTACGTACTTGTTTCCTGACAACGAATACCTTGTTACCCTACAATATTCCTCAAAAAATCTGTACCCCCCACACACTCATCCACTCCAATACCATACCTAACCTATTCGGGTTACACCTCTATATTCCGACGTCTCTTTGTTCCGACGTCCCTATATTCCGACAAGTCTACACTGAGGTGAGTGTTTGGATAAGGGTTAGGTCTAACCTTACCCTTACCCTGACACTAGCCTCATACAGACTAGTCGGAACATAGAGACGTCGGAACAAAGAGACTTCGGAACAGAGAGCTGTCCCCACCTATTCGGAGGATGGGTTGTAAGCACATTGAAGTGGTTGAATCCTTTTAGGAAGAGCCATAAGGAAGTAGCCTAGGTATGTAGGCTTTTGGTGAAGTATGTCCACCTTTACGTTTGAGCTCGAAAAAGAAGTTCGATTAATATTTCCGTTATGATGCAGTGAACGATGCATAGGGGGTGTTTTCAGTAGAAATACAGAATTTAACAAAGAATGAATGCCGACTAATCTTCAGCACCTTCAGTAAAACTTTTTGACTCAGATGGACTCAGATATTGTAGTGAAAATATTTTCATATGGGCGCTAGTATAGACGAACAGTTGTCTACGAAATGCACAATTCTGCAAATAGTTAGGACTTGCAAACTATCTTGGCGACCCCTCCCACCTTCGTGAGAGGTTTTTGTCATCTTCATTTTCAACACCATAGGGAAAACTGCAGTAGCCTAATGCATATACGTGGAAATTTTGTTCTTTTGGTACGTGAAAGATGCTGCATCATTATTGCCGGCAGTAGATTGCTGAGTTCTATGCATGCGTCAAAAATACTCACAATTTACCTATGCATATTCATCAGGTTACAGTGAAAATTTCATCCAACACTCGACGACGGAAGTGGACACAATGCAGACAAGATATGATTATTTTTCCATCATGCATTATCCCCTCACGGCGTTTTCCTCCAACGGTCAATGGACGATACAACCCCTACGACTTCATCACAATTACGGAGCCATAGGTAGTCGGCACGATTTTAGTGACCAAGATGTCAACCGTTTGAATAAACTCTATAAATGTGGAGGTGAGAAGGCGTTTTGCCAACTGATATCCTTGTGACATTATTTGTAGGATTGGTATCAGGACTGACATCCCAACTGGCAATCTTAGCTGTAGCCATAGAAATTATCAGCCCGAGTCTCATCTGCGAGATTTCATAACCGATTCAACTTTCAATTAACACACTGCTTCATCTCCATCTCTGGGCACTTTGCTTTTGTTTTCCAGTTTGCCTGTCCTTTCTATTTTCATGCGATCTTCCGAATAGTTTAATCCTTAAGAGTTAACGATTATTAACGACTATTATACTTTCCATTTTACAAAACAATATGACAAATTAAGCAATACTTGAAATTTGACTTCAAATAACCCCTGATGATCTCCTAGTAACTCTTCTTTGTTTTCCTACACAAAATAGTGATTATCCACCAATTTTGGGGACAGTACAAGTAAGAGATACAAAGTTATTCCAAATCAATAATGTGACCTCAAATGACCAATGGAAGACCTCAAACTTATGGCAGCAAACGGTTGGTATATCGACCAAGGTTTGGATAGAAAACAATGCAATTAATGATCACAAAGTTATTTTAATTCAAAAGAATCTGCCCCTCCCATGACTCCTGATGACCTCAAATAATTTCAAAATTTCCAGCGTCATTTGGTGATAATATCTATCAACTTTGAATCCAGTTCAACATACGAGCACAAATTTGTAGCCTACCAAATCGCAAAGGTAATTCTGACTTCAAATTATCCCAGATAACGAGCGAACCAGTAGACCACATTTGGTTACACTCGGGCTGACAGTTGTAAGCTTGTAACTCCAAATCAAATATGTGACTAAGAAACCTTATTATATTTCATATGATCAGCACCAAGAACAATAGACCATGTACTTCGCACCATGATAGTGTTAGATCTGGCCACACAAAATCTACTTGCTAACAAACTTTTGGAGAAAATTTTCAGGAGTTGGACCCCCAAAAAATTCTTTCAAGTTTGCCGTCTTGCATAACAATACTTTTATTGTTATAAGTATGTAGAACCTTCGTCTGATGGATAGCTTGTTTCTTTATAACACTTCTTCAAAGGGCTACAACTTCGAGATTCCAAAACAAAACCAACTTAAGCGCATCAGTCAATGGAGAAACCATTGGTTGTGCGCTATTTGAAGGTTTATAAAAAAGGTCTTGTAGCCAGAAAAATTGACGCGGTTGAAAACTTTATACGAAATGCTTAACCCAGCTAAAGGATCACAACTTATTCAAGCGCATGAAGCTGATTTCCTAAGTTATGTTTTCAGGAAGCAGGTTTAAAAACAGATGCGTACTTAAAGTTCACTTGTGCTATGAATTGCTTAGGATGTAGAACAGTATTATGTCAAGATTACAGAAGAGAGAAAACAGGAAAGATTAGAATAAAGCTTCATTAGCACATTCGGTTTACACGTAGCAAGTTGGAAGAAACAAGGTCCAGGCTAATTTGTGTCACGTGGTATTTTCATATTGCAAACCTTTTTGGTTCCTTGTGTAACAAAGGAACCTATGTAGTCAGGTTGGCGTGTGTGTGTGTGTGTGTATGTGACGCCATTGGAATTTGAGGTATGTGATGCGATAACTCAATAACCGAGTGATCAATTTTTCTCAAACTTGGTGTGTACATGTATCATATTGAGTAGATGTGCCCTATTGTTTTTGGTGGAGGTCAAAGGTCACTAGGGGGTCACTAGAGGCAAAAAAGTGAATTTCTTTTAGTAGCTATAACTCGGTGACCATTATTCAAACTGTGACATAATTTTAGGATAAGATAGATTGGTAGGAGGTGCAAGCACTGTAACATTTATCAACGTAATCTCAAAGAGTCAAAAGGTCAAAAAGTAATGTTTTATTGATACCTCGCCAACGAAACATTTTATGGGGATGTTGTAATGGAAAATCGTGTTCGTCTCAGTGAAGTGCACATGATGACCTACTTTGACCTCACTTGACCTCATTTGACCTTTTGACCTTTGTGACTTTTTTGTGACGCCTGGATTTGTCTTGTTGAGACGAACCAAAAAGTCAATTATACTACCCTCCTATGATGTTCCTAACTCGAGTTATTGACATTTAAGTGAAAGGTTAGTAGTGTGTGTCATATGCATTGGAATGCGGGGTATGCGGTGCAGTAACTCAATAACCAAGTGACATAGGAGGATGGTGTAATGGAAAGTTTTATTCGTCTTAATGAAGTGCACCTGATGACCTTGTTTGACCTCATTTGACCTTTTGACCTTTGTGACTTTTTGTGACACCTGGATTCTTCTTGTTGAGACAAACCAAAAAGTCAATTATACTACCCTCCTATGATGTTTCTAACTCGAGTTATTGGCATTTAAATGAAAGGTTAGTAGTGTGTGTGTCATATGCATTGCAATGCTAGGTACATACTGCGATAACTCAATAACCAAGTGACATAGGGGGATGGCATAATGGAAAGTTGTGTTCATCTAAATGAAGTGCATGTGATGACTTTCTTTGACCTATTTGACATTTTGACCTTTGTGCCTTTTTCGTGAAGCCTGGATTTATCTTGTTGAGACAAACCAAAAAGGCAATTAAAGTACCACTCGTACAATGCTCATAACTCAACTTCAAGTAATTGATATTTTAGTGAAAGATCATGAGTGTGTGTGTGTGTGTGTAACGCGTTGGAATCGGAGGTATGTGATGCGGTAAATCAATATAACCAAGTGATCAGTCTTTCATAAACTTGAGAGTATGTGTATGATTTTCAGATATGTACCCTTATTTTTTTGGTGGAGGTCAAAAGTCATTGGGGTTGAAGGAGCACATGCCTTCCCTTACTACTCCCTTTGTGCAAAATAATCTTGAAGACAAGGAACCATAGTGCCCTTGGGCTCTTGTTTACTAATATGTCCAACATATAATCTGAGCCAGTTTCAAGATTTCCAACTACTCAAAGAGCAAATTACAGTACAGATCACTGATTTGAGAGTATGTCTGTACGTTGCATTGTCCAGAAACTTTGCAAACTACAAAACATAAAAACAACAAAACCAAGGTGCTGCATACATGACGAGCTGGTCTCCCTATCCTGATAATCTGTTACTTTCCTATCCTTGTGGATGGGTTTACACTGCAGGTGAATTATAGTGAGCATGAAGGCATGGTTGACACAAACATCATCTACAGAAATGTATTCCATACTTCCTTCCACTTGCAACGTCCTTTGGGTAATGTGGTTGGTAACATGACATATCCCACTTAGAAAAGAACATGATGGGGTTTAAAAAAGACTTTTTAGCGCAGTAGATACTGCTTGTATTGGTACAAGAATATTTTCTAAAGATGTTTGCTGTTGTTATTGGTTTATTGATGTTATCTTCTTATCAGAATGCGTCGATACAGACGTCCTATACTGTCCTGTGTGGGCAATGCGAGGGGAATGTGAGCGGAATGTGGCATGGATGGCCGAACACTGCCCACTTAGCTGTGACTCTTGTCCAGAGACACCAGGTTCTAGACGAGGTTAGTGTTATTGTACCATTGCTATCTATCATGATGTAGTGATGAAAGAAGTTTGTGGTCTTGCAGAAACGGCGCATATGGTGAGCAAGCCATAGTGCTTGATTAGCCACCAAAGGGGCGCCGCCCTTAGCAATAATGTCTTCGGGTTCCTACCCTCATCCTGCTCTTATGTCTAGTATGCACAATTGTGCCCTTTAATTTTCTTCAATTGTCCGAGGCCCAAAGGCAGGGTTACTACCATACTTACTGGCTGGTCCAGAAACAAGGCAATGTGAGGGATTGCGTGCTGTGACAATGTTAAGACCCCTCCGTTTTCTCCTCCGTCATCAAGAACACTGCTACTACTTCACAAAAGTTTAGGAACTCAGACCTCCACAATTTACGAATGATGACAGACAAATGAGAAAATTGCTGATTTGCTATAAAAATTTACAAGTTGAAGTTGGCGTTCCCATACTTAGTTCTTGAATGAAAACATGCCGAAAATTAACACCTATGTCTTCAGTGAATCAATATTAGTTTCATCCTATTTATGGGAGAGAAGGAACAAAGACGTGTAGACAGTGAAAACATATATACAAAAGCTCTTCAAATTACATTAACGCAGTTATTTCTGGCCGAGTAAGTTAAGGAGATGGTGGATCGAGCTACTGCCTCTTCTCTATCTTGGTGAAGAGTCTCTGTATAATTTGCAGGATGTGGACTTCAAGGTTTTTACTGTACGGATACAATCTCTTCAATCAACAGTTTTCATCAAAAACTGCGAGGACAAGAACGAACAGTGCTCTCGCTGGGCCCAGAGAGGAGAGTGCACGAGAAATCCCTCCTACATGGAGGCTCACTGCCGGAAGAGCTGTCACCTTTGTTATTACGATCTACCAGAGCATCAAGAAAATGACCAAGATGATGAAGGTAGGACTAGCAGAGTAACTCCCTTCACCAGGTACTAAATATTCGTTAATCCTGATAACTGTACCAACACCACTTCACACGACTGCTCGCTTGCAACACATTGTGCAGGTTACCTATTAACTGATGAGCAGCACTCTCAAGTAGTAGACTACTTATTAACATACTTCACAGGCTTAAATTAATCTTTGTAGAGTGTTTAGACCTTATGCATTGACGTCACGCGACGTCATTATTATGGCGGCAAAACAATGAAGCACACTGCACGCACGACCTAGATTTCGCACGCGCGTGTAGAAGACTTACGCGCGTATTCGACCGGTACACCAATCAGCTTCCTACATTTGCTGGTGTAAGTTGCAATGATACGCGATTGCCTCTATTGGAGGGCGCAATTTCTGTTCTGTAATGTCATATGCATGAGGTCTATAAGGAAGATGATTAGTTTTCATCTGAAAAGTAAATAAATGCGAAACGTGATTGGTAAAATATCATTGAAATTGATAGAGTAAATTCAGGTCATATAAACCATGGGGAAAATAGGAGGAGGTGGTTTGAACGGTTTAGGACTTAAATCTAATGATGGTAGTTTGGAATAACTACCAGACGAAGTGTGAATAATTTAATGCAATAAGTTTTCCAATTAGAGATAAACGTTTGTCTTTGCACAGTGCCAAATGTAAATCCCATCTGTCTTAGAGTTACATATCAGTAAACATGACAGAGTACAATTATAAATATATCGTTCAATGTCCGAACATGACAGAGAGAAAAGTTCAGGTGTTTGTATACCTCAGTAGCTTGAACTAATGCAACAGATTTCAAGTAAAATAGTACATTTTCCAGTAGCCGGCTTGCAAAATGAACTTCTTGAACTTGTGCTTCGTTTTGTCTGTGTTACCGATGTGCCTCCATTTTTTAAGTTTCGTTTAGTGTCTGCCCTAATTTAATTTCCTTCCCCGCCGTCCCCAGCTGTGTTATAGCCCACTTAACTTGTGATGAAGGCGCCTCCAAAAGCTTATACTTTCGTCGTTGAGATCATAATATTCTTCATAAGTGTTTGCATTTGAAGTGTCATTATCTTCACAGTTTTAAAAGTACACATATGTATTCCGACTTGATCATTAATTTTGTAAGGTATAGCTATCCATCGATCAGTCTCGGAGTTGTCATGTTGACTCATTCCAAAAATTCACTCCGACTTAAATTGACCGAAATGTAACCAGAATTTTTAAGTGGTATGTGTATGGTTGCTCATTAGCAAAGGGAGTTTGTAACCTTTCTTTCATTGGTGATATTGGTGAGCAACGGAAATCACATCCATACCATAATAAAAATAAGTAGCACATGCACATGTAACAATTTTATGACGTCAATTTAATGGGTGGAGGGGAATTGTGAGGGGGTTGTATCGAAACAATTTGTCCTAAGTAGGAGGATGAGGCTGTTTATGCCGCCATAGCTTTACGCCATTGTAGACGCAGGTTACACATTTATAGCAAGTCAATCGCCTCTTATGATGAGCTTCTGAACTATAAGGTAATGCTTTCTCAACTAATGCTTTCACCGACCTTATCTTCACTTGATGGGAGTTTCAGTTTGGAGTCCCACTTGAAGAAACAAAGGGTTATTGCTTGGGCTGTCGCTTCAGTGTAATAATCGTTTGCTTCTTCGCTTACCAATGATATCAAGCATATACCAAACGCAAAATACACTCCTTCCAGAGCTTGTGAAACTTTGGATTGGAACTGCTTTGAGATCAAACTATATTACAGCATTTAGAGAAAATTTAACCATATAACGGCTTTCTATCTAATTGTAATTTTCCAACTGTCAGAGTGGTGGAGTAACTTTCTTTAGGCGGACCAAGCAGTTAAGGGAAGAATCAAAAACGACTGTGCATTACGATACAGCTCAAAGTGCCAAAATCTCGAAACCTCAAAAATAATTTGTCTCCAAAATTCTGTAGTGTTACAGAGTTCAATGTGATCGAAACTGGAACTCCTAAGTTTTACGACTAATAATATCCTTTCTCTTCATCCCACCCGTGCTAACCACAAACTACTTTTTACAGAGTGCAGGGACTTAAACACATTGTGCCCCGAATGGGCGCTGCTGGGTGAATGTACACGCAAACGTTCCATGCAGATCAACTGCAAAGAGAGTTGCCAAATTTGTAACGGTGGCCGAAGGACAAACAGAGGTAATTTTCATTTTGGATATAATGAACGGATTGGTACAAACCGTAGTTGCTTTGTTGGTTTGTGTTTAGCAGCTGTCTGATCCCAAAATACGGAAGATAAGCTTTTCTTAGAGGATAGGTAAAATGAAAATTGGGTCTTCTTCAGGAATAAGAGTTTGTCAACAATAGCAGAACAACTGTTTTCATTGTAGTTAATCCGAAGTTAAATGCAATACAGTCATCAAAATGTATCTTTCAAAACGCCTAACAACGTCATGATGAATTAGTCTCCTAAAACTATAAAATGGTGAGATCTTTTTATATCTTCATCTAGTGCAGCTATTGCCTGTGAGTATACACTTATAACCAAAATCATAACATACAATACAACTGCAGTGAAGCAAGGAGCTCGAAACTCAGTTGATAAAGATCACTTTCCCTGAAATATATTTCAGAGCTCCTTTCATTTGTATTAGCACATAAACTTCAAAAAGAAGTTGCCATATTCACAAACTGCAATATTTTGGCATTTCTAGTGTAGTCTGGTGTAATGTCAGCAACAGTCTGGATGCTCTCAATTCTGACAATCTTCTCTCGCTTTCTATTCATCGTGCGATATTTTGCAACCTGAGAGGAAAAGAGTCCTCATGAGGAAATAAAAGACGGCCTAAGGTGATGAGGTATTTTATGCGATATACAACATCGAGGCAATAGAAATGGTTAGGAGTAAAAACACAAAATGATGTTTTTGGCGCGGTGAATACAGCATGTGAAATAATCCAGCGTATTTTTTTGAGGAAAGATAAGTACAGCTATTATTACTTCAGATAGGTACGAAAGTGAAAAACCGGGCTGAACTGACTACATTCTACCTAAAGCAAATATCGATTCCTGATTTTCATGTTTCACGCACAATCTGCATGCCATGTTCTTCTACATATAGTGTAGTGTAGGGTTTCGGCCGGGCATCGCAATTAGCAACATAGCTGCGGAACTAGACCTGATTTAGCACAGTAGTTAGTCTAACATTCTGAAAAGCGTAGTTTTCAGTAATTGATAGAAGCTGTTTTCACAAAATTGTTGGAAATCTTTTCAGATAATTAAAGACAAAGTTACTTTCTCGTTCATGATATTAACTCTTTCGTCTCTAATGTAACCTCATCGTCCTTACCATGTGCATTTATTTGTCAAAGATGAGCTAATGATAAGTGTATGTTTTTGAAAAGTTCTGGAGGTGAAGACACTACAGAGTCACAAAATTTTCACAACAGCACTGGTTACTCTTGAATTCAGCCTACATGTACGTTTCTCTGGAAACCACACACGCCCGTTGCATCTTTCGCCTTCACCTTGGCTTCTTGGCATACCAGCTTGGCATTTCTTGGAGAAAACTATGTTGCTTCCTGTATCATTCCTTTCACTAATGTATTTATGTAGCCGGCTTTGCCCTAATTTAAATATTTTAATCAGGTCAGTAAAGTGTAATATTTATCTATTACAATAAGATGCACAGAATATATTGCAACTTGCCCAACTACACGGTATTAACTTCGTCCCACGGTGTAAAATATTTTGGTGTTATGGTATTGTACTTCATTTGTGGTATCCCTTAGCATTAACGTAAGTGGTTCCAATATATTGTCATTCTATGGAAGTCCATTTGTGGGATCATTTATTACCTGGGTAGTTAGTAGAACACTAACGTTAGGGATTCGAGGTAACATATTCGTAGTTAATGGTGTCTTTGAAACAAAAATAATCACACATAGAGGTAAATGGGGTGAAATTTATGCGTTAGTCTCCCTTCTTGCCCAACCCTTTTTGTCGACATTCTACAATCTCGTTCACATTATTCTGTGGCTTGAAGAAGGACATCTCGAGAGGCAGGAATTTAAACATTATCCCACAGATCTTCAACTGCTGGTGAAGCTTATCAAAGCAATCCGGTTCCTTACACCAGGGAGGTGTTAAGAAGGAGATACAACCGTCTATAGACTCTTTGAAGTCATGTTAGTTTCCGACGGTAATCTTGCTTTTCTTCTCAAAATTCTTATCTCAATGCCTTAATCAATTACAGGATTAGTGCTGCGTTGCCAAAATACCAATGTGAAGACACACCCCTTAAGTGAACTCGTTAACTTACCATTGCCAGCCGTCATGAAAAAACATAAAATTTTAACCATTCGTCGTTATTCGTCGCACTTAATATCATTTTATTTAAAGTCAGCAGAGAATTTCTTGAAATCTTTCTTTACAAAGATATTAGATAATGATGGAGAAATTTGCTGAAATGAGAAAAATGTATAGACTTGAACAATGTTTCCAGCAGATGACGTGTTTCAATGGCGGAGGCACAATTGAAATACATTAATTAAATGTTTATTGCCAGTCGTTTTACTGAAAATCTTGTTTAAACTTTGGTCATTGTCGGAAACTAACCTCACTTCAAAGCAGTTACAAACAATGGCCTTTGTCTCAGGATTACTTGGAAAAGAAAGAGGGACATCACCACCTAAAAGGCTTAGTCAACAGAGACTTAACAATAGGAACACAGGGACCTGTCAATCAAATGACAGTGCATGAAAAGGATTAACTCATTTTCAAGTACGTATTGTCTGACAAATTTCTTCGTTGGATCTCCTTCTTAACACCTCCCTGCTTACACACAGGGCTACTAAATAGTACAACGTCAAGTTCATTAGAGTTTGAATATAATTTTACACAAACACAATATGCCAGCGACCAAAAGGAAGACAATTTATAGAGACAAAATTTCATAGTGCACCAAATCACTGTGAGAATTTCAAACCTAGCAAAATCAGTCAATTGAGAAACGTCCATAACAAATTTTCTGATCGAGGCATGCGATTGTCAGATGCTCTCCTCTTGCAGAAAAAATACTACTGCAAACCAGTTTCTGCAGATTTTAGAATCTATCATCCCGCCGTTTCGTTAACAAAATCCAAGTTCAGAGAATGAAAATTTACTAAAACACAAGCAAATTCAGAAGTAACCATTGCCCCTTTACATATCCCAACTTTGGAATCAAGGTATTCCTGTCATCATTCTCGAACAGAAGTCGTAGTAGTCTTGCCTTCCTCTTTTCTCACAACCATGCTACACATCGTTTGCCTTTCTTATTTCCTCATTTAATAGTCTATACTGGATATTGAATTCTTTCAGCCTGTAGAGACAGCGAATCCGGCTGCCCTGACTGGGCCGCTCAGGGTCTCTGCAGGACCCACTCTGCCTACATGCTACAAAGCTGTAGGCGAAGCTGCGACATCTGCACTCCAAGCGAAAGACGAACACCAGTAACATCCAACAGACTAAAGAAACAAAAAGCAATCACAAATGAAATTTTGGATGAAACGATACACAACGAAGAAGATGATGGTGAAGATACAAGTGGAACTGTCGGTAAGAATGTGGATACCTGATCTTGTCAGGTTCTGGCATTTAACTTTGGTCTTGGCAATTGTAAAATTGTAAAACGACTTTTATTCTCCTTTCAACGGACTCTAAACTGAACAAAAAGCGTAGATCCGCACATATGTTATTATTTGTAAAGGTGATGTATGGAAGCATCTTTCGTTTAATGTTTCGCTTATCGCCTGGTACTATTGAGGTTGATATAAGTTCCATAATATACGAACTGAGATTCGAAACTAGTAAATAATTATTCTCCATAACACATCGCCGTATCAAGGGGATTCTTTTCTTCAATGCGAATACTGAAATTGTTCCCCTCTTTCAACCCCCCCCCCCCGAAATAAAAACCATTCTTCCTCATTTAAGTCACACCTTACACATTCACCGCCTCCACCCCTTCCATACTCCTCCGCTCCCCTCAACCTGTTCATGCTTTCCGTTATCACCAATTCCACCCCAAAGACCAATTCTATTCCTGTATTCCTTCCATGAGTTAGCTAGGACAAACACCACCATCTTTTGTTTCTTAAACGTTGTTAATCTTTCCAACAAACATTCCATTTCGCACTTTGAAATTGAAAGCATCCTTGTAACCAGAAGGTTCCATTATATTTTGCATCATACACTTTGCTTTAAGATAGTCCATTTCAAAGTGCCTGACACTTCGCCTCCTGCATTATGATAGTCTGTTGGTATGCAACCTGCACGAAATTACTTTCGAAACAGTTAAGAGTGAGTTTGATAACCATAAAAATTTCTTACACAAACATTTTATCCATCGAGGGGATAAAATTTATCATTCCATGGCATAAAACTTCAAACGCCGTTTTATCATGGAATTAATTTTGTAGAGGTGTTAAAAAATTTACCTTTTGTTTTAAGATGTCGAAAAGTTCTTACGTATCATCGTGCAAATCATTCCAAAATTAACTTTCATCGTAAAAAGATCTGAAACCATCATAAAATGTGTCTCAAAATATCAGCAGTTACTTCAAAATCTTCCACATTTAGTAGAGTGAAGGAAGGCATGACAGGGCTCCGGATGGAGAATGGTGAAGGGGTGGTTGACCAACTTGCTGACTGGTGGATGATACACCGATCAGTCGATTAATCATTCCAAGGCAGATTCTTTACCCAATACTGTGTATTCAACCCCCACCCCTCACATAAGGAAGGTCAGTGAACAAGGTAGAGAAGAATAAAAAGTCACATGTGAGATCATATCACTGTGGTTGTGTCCCGCCCATACCAGCTAGGATGAAATTTTTAGGGGAGTCTAGGTATCAAATGGGGGTCACGGCACTGATCGCCGTCCTTAATTTTTACACAATTTTATTAGGACACAAACAATTTTGGGGGGCCTAGCGAACATCTGGGGGCCGGCCCCCCCCCCCGAATCTACGCGCCTGGCCCATATAAACGTGACTCTACACAGTCATCTTCGATTCTTTGATTTAATATGGAGAACGTTTGGGGTTCACGATACTCGGGATGAGCATGACTGCATGATGTCTGGGTGATCATGGAATTAATCACTGGCAAGATTTTATTCTACACCTATTTTATTTAGTTTTATGAAGTGTTTTTTATTCATTTATTACAATACTGGCATAAGTTGGTCTGTACTGATGGAAATAATACACTAACGGCTGTAAGGTTGGAAATTGCAAAATTTCGTTTTGAAGGAGCTCAATAACGCTATTAAGTGTACTGAACACAGTCGCCACACCCATGTGAGATGAATCAAGTGCATTGAATTCGTGGATCCCAGTAGATACAACCTACTTGAGAACAAATTTTTCTTTGTTTTGGGCAGTCGCTGCCGAGTCACTAAGCTATGAAAATCATATCTTGGTGGAGGGTGAATAAATGGCACCTACACTCTAAAAAACAGTCTGGTCAAATTTGATCAACCGGGAACCGCCCCTGAATCTGATCAACTATTTAACTAGGTCTGGTTCAAAATCACCAGGACTGATTCATTTTTGAACCGGATCTAATCAAAGTTTTGACCAGATTCCGATTCGGTGCCCGGCTGATCAGACCTTTTTAAGAGTGTACATCACAATCAACATTTGCTGCACGCGCTATCAAATCATATGCAAAAAAGAAAAAACTAATTAACTTCATTCTTCAAAATTCATCCCAGACTTGATGATCAGCAAATTTGCATCATATACATCTTACTAACAAATAAGAAAATGATTGTCTGACCACCAAATTTCAGCAACCGTATGTGAATGTCCGCGTATACGTGTGCAGTCTATTGTGTTACTGTGCTCGGTTTTTTGTGTTTTTGTTCAACATTTTCAATTTTTCTGGGACGGTGGTTTGCAACTAAAACAAAACTCACTGACCCTCGATTTTTTGCCTTTTGTTGACGACGTTTCCGCCTACGACAATCGAATGGTAAGTCACAATTCCCATTTTTGCATTTCTGAGCAGGCGCGGATCCAAAGTGGAGCTTTCCCGGCTTCAGTCCCCCTGTTTTCGGCACCACCATCTTTTTTTATGAGATGGCCCCAGATCTGCTGTACGATACCAGGAAATACAATTTAAGTGTCCAATTTTTTTTTATAGTTTTTTCCTAGCCACCCCCTCCCGGGCTTCGTACATGTTAAGCTCGCAGGTGCGAACTTTGCCCCTCATGAGTTAGCCCCCCCCCCCTTTTGTGACTCTGGATCCGCCTCTGCTGAGTGATTTTGTTCATTTTAGTTCACAATTTTCTGGTTTTCGTAATCCATAAATCCTACAAAATGAACGCATTACCTGGATCAAATATTAAATTAATACATAAACGTTTACAGGAGCGTAACTTAAAAGTCAATTAAGTAAATTTAATGTTGCTGGCATGCTTTACCAAAATTGTGCATCGACTGTCAGAACGATCGAATTCTAAGTCAAATTCATCAAAACATTCAAGAAACATTATTTTACGATTTGTTCCCAACCAAAGCGTTTTAGATTTGTTGTTGGTATGTTGCTTTGTATGACCGACCTAGCTGTAAGATCACCTCTCAATAAAAGCAAAACCCCGGCAACATGCTATTGGGGCATGCTATTTGGGGAATTTTCCAAATGCCTATTAGAATTCTGAACATTTGGGGATAACATGAACTAATGGCATACAATGGTTCGAGGTCTCGTAAAATATAAGATAAACTCAGTTTAACGTTCGTGAAGAGAAACGCACATTTACAAAATACTTGAAACATGTATTTTTAAATTTGGGGCTTTCATCACTTTGTTTGACGGTTACGGGTTGCGGTTGTTTGTTACATGAACTGTGTTAGTATATCAAAAGTTACCATCTGAACAGAAGCCCTTCTAGCTTAAGGAGTTTCAAAGAAATTCATTGCATATCTCGAGGAATTTTCGCAATACTGTGCTATTATCGTTTGTATACAAATGCAAAAATTGTTATAACAGTTTCCTTTGCTTTGTATGTACTGCTCTATTGTTCATGATGTAATCTGCGTCTTGAGATTCGATTATCCTAACGACAGATTTTACATGTGATAATAAAGCCTAGCCGTTGTAATGTTGACGGAATTTCTAAGTTGACGGAAATACTTTGCCTTTAAACATCTGAAGCACGAACATTTGAAAGCAACATTTAATGGCAAGAAAGAAATACATTTTGATTTCTGCTTGCACACTGCAACAAAAAAAAATTAACAAGCGCTCGTAATGACAGCATACACGGTTTAATTCCACATACCTGCAAGCGAAAACACAGCGGTTCATTAAAAACTTCCTAACCTCTTAACGCCACTGCCAAATAAAACAAATTTAAATTTTGAAGGCTGTAAAAGGAATTTAATTCGCGACATTCATTGTAATATACCTATGCCCTGTCAAAGGGAACCTGACTGTAACTACCTACATAAATGTAAATTCTGCATGCACTATAATTGGTTTACTCTTATCCTCACGAAACATATGTTCACTCTTTTTCTTAAGAGATACGTGTAAACATCTGCCAGTGAACAGGTCAAAGCTTTATGTTATTCCTCCAAAGTGTTCACACTCCCCGACGTACTACACATATTCATAATAACTTTTCTCTCCGAACATGTAGGCTGTCCCTTTCTTATGACTGGTTTAAAAAAGCCAGTTAACATTAACTTGCATTTAAGACTAAACATTTAACGATATGTGCCATAACCATTTTTACTTGCTAAAACTTCGATGTAATCAAAGACCAATGTTACTATGCATCTTGGTGCCATGAAACCATGCACACATTTACACATTATGTTTATTTCTCGTCTGAATTTAAGCAGGGAGGTCGTAAAAAAGGAGTTACAACGAGAAGACATACGTTCTTGAAAATGATTTATTTTCAGGCATCAAATTTTGATTGACAGATCTCTGTTCCCATTGTTAAGCCTCTGTTGACTAAACCCTCTTAATCATAATTGTTTTTTCTTTTCCCGGTAATCCCGAGACAGAGGCCACTGTTTCGACATGCTTTGGAAGTGAGGTTTGTTTTCCTCAATGACCAAGCTTTAATCAAAATTTTCAGCAAAACGACTGCCAACAAACGTTTAAATAGTGTGCTTCCTTTGCGTCCCACCATTTAAATATATCATCTACTTGAAACATTGATCAAGCCTACACATTTCTGTCAATTTTTGCAATTTTCCCCATCAGTAAGAAACACGTTCGAAAAGTTCTGAAGGAACTCTTCACCGAGGTTAACTGAAGTGAGATTTATAGTGGCGAATTACGACGAAATGTTAAAATTTCAAACTGCTGCATGACGGTTGGCAACGAAAAGTTAATAAAGTCCAACGACAGGAGTGGTTCTTATCATTGTCGTTACGACAGTGCATCACTAATCTTAGTTGATCTTGGTAGTGGGATATGAACTTTGAAGAGAAAAGCAAGATTAACATCAAAAACGAACATTGCTTCAAAGAGTCTACAAAATGTTAAATATCCTTCCTAAAACCCTCTGGCGTTTTCTTCAAAATTATTAAGCAAAACACTATTTTTCGTCTGAAAATCTTTCTATTACTGCATACGTTCGAGTGAACATACATATATACACGAAGATTGCATTTCCACTACATTTACATATATATATATCCTTAAGTTGAATTCAATTCTACGCAATATTTGCAAAGTCAATTCAATTTTCAACAAGATTATCTTATCGTCTGGAATACCATGTCCTTGGATGTGCTTCTGTCGGCACCCACAAAACCATGCTACGGTTTCTAAGTGCTTTCTCACACACAACAGACAGACACATGTACCAACTTAATGGAGGGTTTATCTGTAAGTGGCTGAATTTTGACCTGCTCAGTAGAATGCAATGGTGAATGAAAGTTTTGAGCACATCTTTTTCTTCTCATTTTCAGTTAAATATTGCTTCTATTTGTACGTAACTTATCACCTTTTTAATCATTTACTTAATTGTTGCATCATGTACAATATAAGTCCAAACTCAATTATCACATGTATCCCTTAAAAACTGTGTACGCTTAAACTCTTCACAAGGTAAACAAAATGTAATCACATTCATAGTTCCATATACTGTGCTCCCAAGCAAAAGCGACATTTCAATCATACCCTGACCAAGGCTTTACCCTCGATGATGTAGAGCAACTCAGAAATCAAAAGGATTTAAGTAATGGTTTTTTGGTGTTTGTTCTAACTATCATACATGATGGTAAAAGCTGTCGTCTGTAGAAATGTCTGAATATGAGAAAATGTAAAGATACACATCAAACTAGACTTTTTCTCTTCAAAACTAAAACCTTGCTTCCTTGAAAATGAAAGAAGTATTTTTCTCGCCCCCCCCCCCCCCTTTACCTCATAGAAATTGCCCAAAGAGGGGCGTATCATAAAAAACACCAACGGGAGGCAGCTTCCGCTTGGCATGCTGTGAGGCAAACTGCATCTTTTCAAACTTTTTACACTTCCAAAATGTTGTTCACAGTCCAAAAGCTTTTTGAATCAAATAAATATCAGTCTTTGGGTTTTATCATAAGATCGTCGCAGAAAGGAAACATTAGATGTTTCACATGCTATACGGCATAAACATGTTAAACTGTTTATTTTCATCAATTTACATCGTTTCCACCATTTTTCCCTTCAGCAAAATTAAACGTTACATTTTCCATCCTCGGGTTCTGGAACTCAAACAACCCTCCTTCGCCCACGTCTAAGTAATTTGGCACATTTGAAACAACATTCCAGCACATTGACAATGTGTATTAATAAAGTAGAGATATAATCTGGTTTAGTCTTCATCATTTGTAGTTTTCGGACCTTTTTTCATCTTCATATATAGTAGACTATTGCACTGACTTGCATTCGGCTTGTAGTCACTGGGCCAAAGCCAACGATTGCGTCAGCAACCCTGAGTGGATGGCGATTAATTGCCCGAAAAGCTGTGGCCTCTGTGGAAACAGTGGTATCGAACCTGGTGAGTGACATTCTAAACTAGTTACTGATATCAGTATGGCGAAAAGTTTTGATAATACAGAAAAGTGAACCACTTTTATTTTTCATTTTACGAAGTCATTGTTTAACGTATGGAAATTGACCATAGTAGTGATTACTGAATAAGAAAATCGCACGATCAATCATTCTGAGTTGGTTCGTCGGAGAGTCATTAAGAATATTTTGGCATAAGCCACATTTTCACAAAATGCGCGATCGCATCTGCAAATTTAGAACACTGCATGCAGAAAGGACTTATGCCAAGGAACAACAATTCAGGGTCAACGGAAGAAATGAATGAATTACGGCAGATGAGAAATTTGGACAGATACAACTTGTCAACTACAGACGGCCAAAGGTCTTGATAAGAGTATGTTGCTGTTGAACTAGACCAAAATCACAATTAATACTAATTAATACTAATGAGAATTCTAAGTCCTTCTTGCAGTATTCTTCAATCAAATGTATTGAATTAGTGTTACACTAGTCTACAGTGTAAGGAGTTGCCTGGAGTTGTGCTGAGTAGTAAAATTAAGTTTGGATATTTTGGTAGTAAATCAGAGACCACACAGCAGTGTGTAAGAACTATATATAATCAATGGAATAAATCAGAAGAATAAATCAAATAAATTGTGAAGACGGAAAGTTACAAATCTGTTCTTTTGTAAACGAGGGGCGAATTTAAGGGAAATGTTGCATGTGTGATACAAACAACCCTCGTCTCTTTAAATACATCATTGATAGATACAGAAAAGGGCAACTAGGTAGCCTAGGTAACTTTATTTCAAACAAAAGGGTTCTTAAAGAAAGAAATTCAGTGTTTTGTAAGCTTATGATTAATTTGTTAACCAAAACTTTCAAAATTCCAACTGATGCAACACTTGATAGTTTTGAGAAAAGCATTTGGCAAGAGTGCACTGGTGAGACTTCTGGACTTAAAATGATATATTTCTGTCTGTACCATGTTAGTGCAATATAAACACAACGTTCATATTAAAGTTTTGATCTCCATTAATTACCACAGTTTTCCAAGTTGTTATATGCGCTTAAAAGTACATTCACATAGTAGACAAAACGTTGCCTCAATTGACTAATTAAGACTTTTTGACTATTTAAAGTAAATCAGTAAATACAAAGTGATTTAGTCACATGAGACATCATTTTGACCACTATGAGTCAAAAGGATGTCGAAATGACTATGAGGCTATTTGACTCTTTATTGAAGTAAATTGGTCAAAACAACGTTTAATAGTCGCATAAAACATCATTTTCACTTATGAATCAACAGGCGTCTTAAAGGGTATAAGGTTATTTGACTCTTTAAAGAAAATAAGTCAAAACAACGTTAACTACTCATATGAGATACCATTTTAACCAATATGAGTCAAAAAGATGTGTAAATGACTATATGACTCTTTATTAAAATTTACAAGTCAAAGCAACGGTTAAGTAGTCATCTTGAAATATCGTTTTGACAATAACTATCAGGCTCTTCGAATCTCTAAAGTAAATTACTCAAAACAACGAAAATTAGACACAAGAGACATCTGTTTGACTAATGTAAGTCAAAACATGATATCTTGTTAAAAATGATGTCTAATAACCAAAAAAGGCTGTTTTGACCAATTTATTTTCAAAGAGTACCAATGACAAAAAATATCCAAATTCACAGCTCGTTTCATATTCCCTTTACGACTCTTGCAGCCTGTGTGGACCGTCACAAGAACTGCACTCTGTGGGTCAAGGAAGGAGACTGTGAACAGTTCCCGGAGTGGATGTCTGACAAGTGTCCCGCTAGTTGCCACTTTTGTTCAAAGATGGATGCCGCACAGACACCTAATGCAAAGCTGCGCACGGGTGTGGTGTTTGTTCTCGTCACGCGCTCTGTCTCTTTTTCTTTATCTTTTCTTATTTTTCTCCTATGCAGTTTCGTTCTTTATGTTGCAATTTTGAATCTGCCCTGCAGTGCAACTAATGGAATTTACTCCTTACAAAGAACTATTTCTTTCAGAAAATATTGCGCATACATGGCAGCAAGGCGAAACGAGAAAACATGAACTATATGACATCGATCAACTTATAGAGTAAAATAAAAATAAACACGTGAAAGTGATGGTGTGAATATCAATATCAATACTTCACCTTGCCGACATCGCTTGTAGTTCGGAAAAATACAATCGCAAAAGCAGTATTGTTTGAACTTATAGCATTACAAAAGAAATTTTAAATTAACAAATAGTTCGTGCATATGGCTGCATAACTTTCAAACTCTAAAGAGACTTTGAAAGGCCTATAAAATTTAATGTCAAACGATTTCTGTTATTGCTTATACTCTACTTTTGGTAGTTGAAAATAATGTAGAATTGCATTCTTGGAACATGGTTACCTGTAGTGCATCCTCGGCAGAATCAATAAAATAGTGCAACCTGAACACAAACCTATCGTGGGTAAGAAGATTGTTACACGCGTTGTGTGGAGCATTTAGTTAAAATTGGTCTCTCTTTTCGCATGCAAATGCTAACGTTTAATTTGCCTGTTAGATGTCGAACAGCTAAGAATAATTTGTTTTGTCTATGGTGGGTCTCACCTAACACATCGTAGTTTAGATAAATCAACTCATAAGCCTAGATAAATTCCTACCACGGACGGCACGATTATGCTCGAGTCCGGTGTATTCTATTATGCATGTGCATGTGGAGCGATTGCTCACGTTCCTTTCCATCACTTTGTCATGACACCATCCGTGACATCATAGCAACTACATAGTCTGTAGTCTTTATTATGTGTGTGCCACCATAACGTCATGTCTTACTACTATTTGTGACCTTTCATCCACTTGTGAATAAATGAGAGAATTAGTATCCCTAATTCTTTGCCTTTAATTGGTAATATTCCTTTATGATAATACTATTTACATCCATGACTTGTTTTTTTCTAGTGGTAAGTAACTCAGGTTTACAGTACAGCTTGCGAGTGACATTTTAAATTCACTGCAAAGAGAGAAACGAAATGAACATCTCATAGCTCTTATACTATTGCACTAAAATAATTTTCCCTACCGACATAATCCATTTACATGTATACCGAAAATAAATGAGAGTGCTTTTATTAAAATTTCGACTATAGTTGTGAGTCTTTCGCCATTGCAACTATACTGGTACCAATTGAAAAAGGTTGTATGTTATCAGGACCCATATGCTAAACTTTAAGGTTTAAGGTGGTGGGGTGACGTAATAAAGATCGATAATTACAAACAAAATCATTGGTCTTGGCCAAAATCCCGGTACCGATTTTACCTGAACATAATTAAACAGCATTTTTTTACCCGTTTTGTGTAATTGTGCAGCACTATTTTCAGTAAGTGATAGTCTGTAGTGTATTGTGTGTATTTGTGTGTATATGTATATAGCTCGCGATACATTTTTCTCGAGTAGCCTTCGTGTTCATTCATATTTTCGTATTTCTTCGCAAAAAATAAAAAGAAAAGAAAAAATAAAGGCGTATTTTGTGCTAGGAAGGAATGATGATTGTTACTATGGGCCATGGGCAATGTGAGAATATAGAAAAGACCAAAGGCAGAGTATGCTGTGTAGCCGATTTTGCCATGTTCTCATTATTAACTTTCACACGTTTTTAAGACTGGGCCCCATTTTAGATGATAGTTTGCACAGGATATTGAAAAAATAGATTGATGAGTGCCGCTATGTCATACCTTAAGAAATAATCAAAATTCATCGCCAACGTAGTTTATCAATTTCACAATTTTCCTTTCCTTCAGTTAAGTGCAAAGACAAGAAAAAACAGTGCCAATCATGGGCACAGGCTGGTCAATGTGAAGAATACGAACACTGGATGAACTTCAATTGTCCAAAATCCTGCAACATGTGTGGGACCACAGTGGACGTTAGTAAGTATCCCAGTGCATGTGTCAATTATGTTTCCCAGTGCATATGCCATTGATGCTCCACGCTGTAAACAGTTCCAAAAATATACGATGTCAGTTGTCTGTGAACCCTTTTCCAGCCCCGTTAGTTGCATTAGCTTTGTAAATGTGTCAGATAAGCTTCTATAAACCCTGGCGATACTTTCTTAAATATCCCATGGTTGACCCATATTGTAGGTGTGCCCTAAGTCTGTCAACATCACTGTTTGATTATAACATTTCAATGCAATTCCCATTTCCTTGATGTTCTCAAAGGCTGATCACTCTCTTCCTTTAACAAAGATTTAACTGACTTATCTGTTTAACCATCCCGCTGGAAAGTACAAAAAAGGAAGACGTACGATGGTAAGAAAAACCATGTCAGAGATGTCCATCTTTTGAAAATTTTGAAACCACAACCGAATAAGACTATGCCCAACCTTCGTGTTTCCAACATTTGTCCTTCTACAATGCTACAATAACAAATGCCGCTTAACTTCTCTATGTGACAAGGTTTTAGGAGGAGGGGGGGGGTGCTATCTACAGTTTTCAGACAATTGTCGTAGGATAGCGGCAGTGCGTTCCTAATGATCTTTGTAACTTTGTGACTTTCTGAACAATGCAGGTCAGGTAGTTATGAAAAGAAACAACTTACAGCATTTGGATGGACTTCTTGCGTACTTTTAACGTACTAAATAAATACATCAGTTTCTTAAAACCTCTAACGGCATTAATGATAAGGAGACGTCCCTACTTGGTGTTTAAGTATGGAAAGAATGTTTGGTATTTCAATAGCTATGCTGTCAGGTATATTGACAAATTCCTTTTCCATTTAAAGTTTCTTTATTCTAGTTGCAAGTCCACCAGTTGTACGGATTGCTTCACAAATCCGAGAATTACACATGTGATGGATATGGTAACACAGCCGAGAGAGCTTTGGACCAAAAAAATAACTACATTTTTTTTAAAACCTAACACGACTTCCTTGTTAAGGCCGTCCAGGTGTTTAGCAAAATCATCTACTCATAAATAAAACTAACTTGGACACGAACATCTAGAACATCTAATGCACATTAATGTTCACTGCTAAGCATTAATTACATTCACATAACTTTAACGCTACTGATGTGTAACGTTGCGTACTGTGCGTTGCTCAAATTTACAGGGTAAATGTTTCAGAAATTTGCCTTCAACTTTCAAATTTGTGTTCGTGCATATTGGATTCAGGTTTAATATGGTGCTATCTTTCGACTAAAGTTAACACCTTTTTGCCACAATTCTTTCTCCATTGATTAAAAATATTTAGGGAATGCATTTAGAGCTTAAAAACTACAAAGGTTCCAAACATCTTTTTCTTTCCTTTAGGTTGCGTTGATAGAGAGAAAAAGTGTCCACTCTGGGCCACAAAACGAGAGTGTCGAAAGAACAAAGGCTGGTTTCTCCCAAATTGCCAATATTCATGCAATGCCTGCACAAAAGTTATTCCAAGTAAGAATTATTTCTTTGAATTTCAGGACCATTTGATCTTAATCCACAACGACAATCGTAGTCAGAGATGTACAAGGAAGCCGTCAAATACCAACATTTTGTGCTATACGAATTGCTGATGATGTGATGGCACTTAATTGTTTTCTCAATGTTTAAGCTTCTGTTGCACTAGACTACCATGTGGTCCGATCATAAGCGTACGAGGCGGGGGCAGAGGGCATATGCCCTCCCCATTCGGGCAAAAATAGTGAATCCATAGGGGCAAATGAGACAGCCAAGGATATAAATTATGCTCCTTTGCGACCGACACAGCGGTATCAAAGTTTAGGCAACTTGGTCCAAAATTCTAAATTCGGGCAAAAGTTATCCCTGACCTCCAGAAATATTGACCCCCGTACGCCTATGGGTCCGATCACTTGTCAGTGCATTGAAGTTTATCAAAAAGAATGAAATGAGTTGCAGATATTGGCCTACTCTTGCATTAGTGAAATATTCAAGGAAAGCGTTTGGTTTCTGGTCCTGACTTCCATAGTAGAGAATATCAACTGTTTCTTCGTTTTTTCCACCTGACTCTAGAACAGAGTTTACACTCACTTTAATAAAAAAAGGCAACAAAAACTGAAACTGTATTTGGAAAATGAAGTATTCATGACTCAATAGTAATGGTCACTAATTCATTGGAAAGAACCGTGAAACCTGCAATACACAAAGTTATTTGCCAACTTATTGTGAAAACATCAGTATGACACATCATTCACTAAAGAGGGATGTAAGAATAATGATATTGTCTTCCACTTTTTCTACAGCCTGCGAAGACCAGCACAGGTCATGCTTAAGGAAAGCTAACAAAGGATTGTGTAGTAAAAAAGCCAAAATAAGAAAAGAATGCCCATATAGCTGCAATGTATGTGGAATATAGTAGAAGTGAAGTCATTCGAGAACGTTTATCCTTTGAATTCATGTTGAAATGCTATACTGTAAATTGGAAAATTAAGGCAGAGATTTATGGACCATTTTCAGTAGCAGAAAAGATCTCATCAATAAGTATTTTAATCAACTGATCAATTTCAACTGTTAAATGTCTTCCGTCACAAGGATTGGAATGGAGCAAGACACTACGAGGAGATACTTGTGGGAATAAAATATCCCGAGCCTGCTCTTGGAAGCCCATCTTTTATATCTAATATGAACTAAAATGTTTTCACACTCTCCTGTCAGCAGCAGACAATTTAAAAGCAAAATAACCTGTTTCTGCCAGCCCAAGTTTTATGACCAAATGTTGAAGTGAGGCATTGAAGGATTAATGGATACAGCTGTCCTTGCAAATATCAAGGACCTTAAATCCTTATCAAGAAAGAAGTAAAAAGCAGTGGAAGAAGGCTATCAATCTTTCTACTTCATGACGCCCTATAGACCTTATGCACTGACATCACACTGACGTCATCTTTGAGGAAAACAATGAAGCACACAAGCATGCGTGAACTCAAGGCATAGATTTCGCACGTGTGTGTAGTAGACTCACACGCGTATCCCTCGGTGCTCAAATCAGCTGTCTGCATTGGTGGTGTAACTTGCAAATGATGCGCCATTTATCCCCAACCGAGGGAGCACTTTCTGCTCTGTGACATCATATGCATAAGGTCTATTTCGATGTCTTTATTGACTAGTGGATACAAATGCACTTACTAAAGTCAAAATATATCCCCTTCAGTATGTTAAAGGTCTTAATAAATACACTCCGAGGAAGGCTGGAAAACAGTGATAAGGCGTTACAACACAAAGAGGTGTTAATTTACAAACACTGGTCCTCTTCTACTTAAAAATTGTAGAACAAATGGAAAGAGGAAGACTTGTATAGTTTCTGAAGATCAGTTTTGGACCTTGACGTGATCGTTTTTGTACAGGGTACTGCAAGTGAAACCCTTTCCTTTCACTATGTGTAATTCATCTCCACAATTTTGAAACAATGCTTCAAATTCGATGAAATGATATATTTTTGACTTATTTCCAGTATCTGACATGTTGGCACTTTTTTACTTAACCGCATAATTTATGTGATTTAATTTATGTGAAAATTCGTTTTCTGAAATACATGTACAGCAGCTTGTAATTCAATACTTTGATCAACTCACTTATGTGAAAAATATCACATGTTACCTCCCGTATATGTATTTAACAACGTAGGAGTATGATCAGATTTAATATTTGTCCAGGCAAACATATTGCCACTAAGGTTTTAATATTTTGGAGTACCAAATACCAATGAATGTTAACTATTTGCAACTACAGCAAATTTAATCAAATGTGTTAGCCTTTCATGCACATTGCATAGGCACACAACTTTCGTCAACATTTCTACTGTCTGCATTTCACACGTTGTTTAAAGTACTTGGTTTGAAAAGCAATAAACATTAAAAAATTAGTACTGTAAGTACATTTAGTGGTAAAAATGCCCAACGTCAAAAACTGGAAATTTCAAAACTAAAATAAATGACTAACAGTAAACAATTTTGCAAAAATAAAGTGATAGAGGAATGGTGTAATGGTGATTATAAAGGGGCTTTAAGAATTGCAGGTATGATCAAAATCCCTTCTCTTTAATGTTGTCTCCAATGATAATGGGTTGTTTTTGTTCATTAACCTTAAAGGAAATTACTGTCAAACACGATTTCCTACTCCTGCAGAATGGTCGTGTTAAGAGCTGTTAGTGAAAAAATGTATGAAAATTGAACCTGTTCTGCAATGATCACTTTTATCATTTAAGATAATTCAGTGCCATAGTGAGGGGTGGTAGCTAGATTTATAACCAAGTCACTCTTTTTTCAGCAAGTCAACCCAGCTATAACAATTTCTGTGATTCAAGTCAAGTCACTGAGGAACATCATGGGGAAACTCTCCAGAATTTGTCATATAGCTGTAGAAAGTTCTGACTCCAGTCGTGACTAATTGATTACAACTTTGATGCAATCTGGTCACTCTGGTGGGTGCAGGGGACATATTCTTCAGGGTGCAAAGGTATAAGAGATGCTAAATATTGTACTGTACTGTTTGTTCATTTTATTTCGAGTTGGCAATTCATGGTTCTGGGATTCTATTTCAAGTTTGCCCCCTTGGCCCTCATAATGCTCACTAACTTTTTGAATCCATTTCTTCATAAGTATTCTACTCTACTGTGCCTTTCAGTTGTGCAAGAGAAACATAGGATTGAAGAACAATGCACATTTTAGCCTCCCTGTCTTCACTGGTCTGAAACATAGTGTTACTTACATATCTTGATTTTGCTTTTGACCGCGTGTTTGGTCTAGTGGTAGAGCATCCGCCTCTCACACGGGAGTCCCGGGTTCGATTCCCACGTCGAGTCATACCAAAGACTTTAAAAATGGAACCTTCTGCCGTTGTGCGTGATGCAATGGAGTAAGGGAAAACAAGCCAGTGAGCCACAACTGGAAAAAAGGTCGTGGCCAGCTCGACTTGAACCAGTTGGTTGGAAACTGGGCCGTTAAACCTCATCTACCCAACATCTAACTAACAAATTGATCTTGCTTTTGTATCTTATAGATGTTCTTCAATTGGATGAATTGTCTTTAGTCCAAATTTAAACATAACCCCAAAAACTGTTCCTGCATGTTTAATTTATTCTGCATGAACCTATAAGGGTGAAAAGGGGAGTCTAATAAAATACTGTTTCACAGGAGATGGCTAACATGCAATACAACCTAGTTGTCCATCTTTTTATTTTCTTGAATTCTGAACTGTAACAGAGTGTAGTTATGTTCAAGCTTCATCACTCCGAATTTCTGCGGGGTGGGCTGAGCATTTAACAGAAGAGATTGCTAAATCAAATTTAGCTTCAAATATCTGCAAAGCACTTTGCTCTTACTAAAAGCACACTCTCAAAGCAGATTTTGAAATATATCCCAACAAATCATCGAATAAATTTCTAGATTTACAACAATTTGATTACTTTTGCTTTCTAGGTTACTAAACTGTGAATATGGGCTGTAAAAGACAATCTTAAATTAAAGTGGATCATGCAGCATTATGTGCAATGTAGAGATTAGTTTCTCCTGTCTGCAGTGAAACCTTGCAATGAAAATTTTCTTTGCTTTTCTTAGGAAACTTTTAAAAAGGGCTTAAGCGAAATTAACTTTTGATATGTGGGAGATGAACTAAATCTATTGAAATTCTGCAATACAGTACATAATTCTGGAGATATTAGCAGATGAATCTGCTACATTTTCAATCCAAAGTGCATTGGAAGCAAACAAGACTGATGTCATATCCATTACTTTGACAAGCAATGTTTATTGTTTTACCTTGCAGCTGATAGTTATGAGTTTCTCATAAGAGATCCAAAGCCTCCAATATTCCCGTGCCTTTCATGCATTCACATTAAGGAAGCATGACATATTGGAGGAGAAACTTGGTTGCAAAGTTAAACGAAACACAAAACAGTTCTAATTAATGTGAGCTTATCATGTCATGTGATGCTTGCTACAAGTTGACTCTGGGTTGAAAATGAGATCACTTTGTCTACTAATATCTCAAGAGCAACATATCGAGTATGAATGCGAATGCTACAGTATACGAATGCTAATGTCATCTTATACATCAAAACTAAATTTGAGCCTAAATCTTTCTTTTTACATTCAAGATATTAAGGCATTTATTTCAAAGCAAAAATAGGAAACTCTGAAACTTGGAAGTCGGATCCATACAAAGAACTAATGATCTCAACATGCTCTCAAAAAAGATGTGAAATTATTCGGTGAAAATATCAGTACAGTAGTTTATTCAAATAAAGACTTCCCTGTAGTCTACACATCTTTTTGTCATGTAGTTTGGGTTCTATGGTATCATTTGTAATGTTTTGTGTCATTTTGTATATTTTAAAACATGCAAGTTTTTTATGGGAATACAAAAATAAAATTTGGAAAGCTATAAAATATCATGACAGTTGTTACAAACTTCATTACTTTTTATTTTGTTGATGAGAGAAACCTAAGCAGTCATGATGGCAGTATGTGTGTATGTATGTGTGTGCATTTGCGTTGTGTGTGTTTGTGATGCTCAGCTCATTGACACAGTCTCAAGAGAGGAAAACTGACAGTTATCATACTTGGTGCATAGATGTCCCATATTGCGAGTAAAAACTTTATTGTTTTTGACGGTCAAAGGTCATCTGGGGTCACTTGGGGTCAAACTCTGAAAACCTTATTAGCACTATATCTCAAGGTAGGAAGCTTAAATAAATTTCATACTTCATTTGTGGATGTCCCATGGAAAGAGAGAGAACCTTACTGTTTTGGGAGGTCAAATGTTATCTGGGGTCACTGGGGTCAAACTCTGAAAACCTTAATAACATGGTATCCCAAGGTACAGTAGGAAGCTTGGATAAATTTCATACTTAGTATGTGGATGCCTCATTATAAGAGAAAGAACCTTATTGTTTTAGGGAAGGTCAAGGGTCATCTAGGGTCACTGGAAGTCAAACTGATAACCCATTACAACATTATATCCAAAGGTAGGAAGCTTGGATAGATTTCATACTTAGGTGGATGCCCCCTGTTGAGAGAAAGAACCCTACTGTTTTAGTGGAGGTCAAAGGTCATCAGGGGTCACTGGGGGGATAAAATCTATGAAAACTTTGTTAACACATTATCTCAAGTTAGGTAACAGAGATACATATTCCACATGTTGATGCATTAAAATCAAATAAAACATTGTTTGTCTGAGGTCAAAAGGCATATGAAATCAGCAGAGGTAAAAAGCATCTTTCCAATCAATTCCCAAGGTCAAATGTGAACTCAATACTGTACTTTTCCAGCACATTAAGATTTCATTTTAAACAGTGACTTAAAAAAATAGACATTTCTTTTTTGTTATTGGGATTACATATGTATGTATTAATTATCGAAACGACAATGCATTTTTGCACTATGGATTTTCTTTCAAGCTGATGATAATGTATACACTTACTTCATGTGGTACTTCTTTTGAGAAAGGGCAAATGTATTGTAATAACAACCGAGATCCAATCAGTGGTCAAAGTGGTAGGCAAAGTCCAAATACTTGTCACTAATGTCACATCCTAAAACTTCCAGCCGAGCTATGCACATCTTTTACAGCAATAAAGCTCATGGCAGTCAAATTTGACTATGTTTTCACTGCACTGGCCACTTCAGAGAGAAAGCCATATATTGCTTAGGGATGTGAAAACCTGGTAGTGCTGTAACTCAGCTGAGGATTGAGCCCCCCCCCCCCCCTCCCACACACCTCCTTGCTGCTAAACTTTATTGATTCAGTGTCACTCTGTTCACAGTCATTGCACTTGTTCCTCTAGTGAAAGCAAATGTATTGAAACTTCTACCTCCTTACAGTTAATGTTTCATACAATCGGGACATCCAAAGAATAAACAACAAAGCTTTTCATTAAGCTAGTATATAAAATCTCCAAGAAACTCACCAACTGGTCACTTCAGTAAATAGAGCTTTCATCTCCTTTTCTTTCCTGCCTCATTTATTTGCTGACTTTTCTTTGACTCTTCTAGGCTAACACGCTCATCTTTATACTGCATAAATAGCAAGCCAGTCACTATAAGTGTGGCACCACAAAACCAACGAACGGAATGTTGCTCATCAAAAATCAACCAGCTGAGAAAGGCCTGCATGTAAATTTTTATAAAGATAACATTTGGGCATATGGATGCACTGATGTATTGAAGGAATGGCAAGACATTAAAATATGAATCCATCTCATATATGAACGATTAGAAGTAAGAAAATTCTGTTGACTTGTTCCATTTTAAAAACACATAGTGGAATGTAAAACATCATGAAAAGAGAAGCTTCTCTGTAATTTTAGAACTTATTTTAGCAAATAAAACAAGATTACATTCCTTCAAAATGTACAATGATCACAACTTTTTACCCTGATCTTACATTTTCACAAATTCCATATCATCACTGGTTTTCCACAACTTAGACAAATCTATTATTCCTTCTACAGTATCTTTCATACTATGATAATTTCCATAATTGCAGCTATCTTGAAATGCTTACTGCACATTTTCAAATTTGGTCAAGCTTTTTGTTTCCTATAGGATCCATCAACAGCTGCAAAGAGTTTAAACTCACTGTAGAGAGTAAATTTGAAGAGGTATTTGTGAGGGTTGCTTTCAGTGTTCCTATGAGTTGCATGGACTTAACAAACAATGTCCACATCAGCCCATTCAGACCAAGAGTCACTAGAAGTGCACAAATCCGTAACAGGGGATTGATCTGTAAAAAGTGGAAACATCATGCAGATTAAAACATGGTACATATTAATAGATCAATAGGGAATATCTAAGACTACAATTAACAGTTACTTCTAAGACACTTTGTTTGAAACAGGTTGTTTTTCCACAATTCTGAACATTTTGACCCTAAAATATTAATTTAGTGTAACATGTCATTATCTTTATGCTTTCACTCTATGCCATATAAGTATTTTTGGCACAAGCAATCCAGTCAGACTTGATTTAAAATGCTTCCTGAGAGAACATCTTCCCTGTTAGCATATATATCAAAAGAGTATGTCCAGAAAAAAGTAGTGACTAGCAATTAGTTACTGTATCACATTTAGGCAAAAACACATTCGGTCTTTATTGAATAAGTTCTGTAGGCACCTCTGATTTGCCACCAAGACAAAGGTCTCTTTTATTGCATTTTACTTTGTTTCTCTATACAGTGAAATATTAGGGAAACACTGCATGCATTTATGGAGGATATTTAACAGTAGCTTAAATGATGGCATGCATCTACAACAAAATAGATGTATATAACTGTTTTAGAACACTCATATAATATTTAATACCCAGGACCCAAACTAACTTTAGGGATAGTCAAAATTGGATGTAATTCAAGCTTTTGAGAAGAATGGCACTTAAACAATTACTTGATCTGATCTGGTGTAAGCCACCAAAGACCTTGTATGATCTACCTTCACATCAACTTCTTTTTTCCAGTACAATGTAAATATTCACTGTACAGTACATGGTTATGCTAAATACAATATAATGCAAAAAAGTACATAAAAGTTGAGAAATCTCCAGTCACATTTCATTCAAGTTAAAATTGCAGCTGTATAGATTCAGCCACTTTTTATGAAAGTGTAATTCATCATCCCATCCAAGAATCTGACTCAGTCTAGATGAGGCTCCACTGAACACTTGACACTTAAAATTGTTGAAATCCTGACACACAGACAACACACAGACAGACAGACTAACATGCATGGGGAGATACAGCTGTTTTGTTGATACTGTAGTCATGTTGCCAGGGCAGATGCCCTTCTGTGTATAAAAAGGTGCATTTCTAGTGAAAGGAACAAAGCCATACCCTTTTAAGAGCATGGAGCTCCAAATAAGCTGTAAGTCAAACACTCACTCTCCCAAAATACATTTTACAGTAGGTTTGGGACTTTCCAAACTGATAATTAGTGACTACATTTGCCATAAAATGTGGGGAGATTCAAACTATGCTTTCAAATATAAGCTACTTATATTGGTCAATGAATTATTCAGAAAGGGAAATGTGAGATGTATGTGTAAGCCACTCTGCACAGCAGACAGAGCAGATTTCTCAGTATACACAAGGATGCAGCATTTGGATCACACTCACAGTGGTGTAATCCTATGCCTTAAGAATATGACCTCGGGCAAATTGTCCAGAAGGTGCCAAAGACATATTTTTTTTAAATTGGATAAGGAGCTTTTATATTACCAACTACTGTCCAACATGTGTGTTTGTACTACATGAACCATATTCAGAGATAAAATTATTTGAAAAGGTACTGTACATGCTTTTGATGGGTTAATTCCCATATCAACTCATATTGAAAACATACATCATGTAAAAATGAACCAACCTGGAGGTGAATTGACGATTAAACTTGAACAATACTGTAAGTTCAATCCACATCATGCATACTACTGTAGTACTGACAACCATTTTCATACATGGTTCTGCCTACTCATGGATATTAATTATGATAATCAACCAATACCATA
Source organism: Holothuria leucospilota (assembly GCA_029531755.1). Lineage (NCBI taxonomy): Eukaryota > Metazoa > Echinodermata > Holothuroidea > Aspidochirotida > Holothuriidae > Holothuria > Holothuria leucospilota. The sequence continues at coordinate 19,434,167 of CM055965.1, forward strand.
GAAGCAGGAATACTGTACCCATGAACAATCCACATCAAAGGCAGTTGAAATGTACGGCAAAAGGATCACACATAGTTCCTCCATTTCTTGGGAAGAAAATGCAAACTTGGCTGCAACTGAAGCAGAAGCTGCACAGAATCCAGCAGAAAGTGCTACAATAAACCCTGAAGATGACATGGCCTTGGCTACAGTACCACCTGACCAAAGAAAATAAAGAGAATGAAAAGAGGTCCACAAGATAAAATGGGTCATATTTAACAAGACATTCTGAATATGAGGAATTTGTGAAAAGAATCAAAATTATGCAATGATGTTGCCATATATATGCAATGATCATTAAAGACTGGTTTGTTAGTGGTAATGCAATTCCAAACTCTGACATATTGTACAGGTCACTTCTGAGAAATTTGCCCTCATCAACATGAACATTCATGCTGCATACACAACATCTCTCAGGCTCATCCAAGTTTGATTGCAATTGTTCTTTGATTTTCAAAAACAATTTTAACACTTTCAAGCTATTTTACAACTTGAATTCATACATGGTGCCTTTTGATATTGGTATGCAATCTTTGACCTTATTGACCTATGAAGGTATTCATGTTGTTTATTATGACCAGAGTTTGGTGGCAATTGACCACAGGACCAAAGAGTAATAGTCAAGGCAAAAGTGTACTACAAGTTTAACACATGCAGAGACACATAAAGGATGTCACTGTAAGTCTCTCCTAGCTAACAGATGACCTTAAGGATGTTTGACCTTGAAAGGTGATCTTAAAAGTTGACTTCCTTGACATATGGATCCATACTGTATGTCAAGAATTATTTTAGTCACTGTAGACTACAGTACTTCCTGTTGAATAGCTTTGGGTGACTTCTTTTATATCTATGTAGTCAAGTTGTATTTCCAAGAGACTGCATATGGAGATAGGCCGACACCATCAAAAGTCACGTCCTTTTCCTCCCTGCATACGATCACATAAGGGTACATATATAAGGCTAGGCCTTTCAAAATGCTATCAATGATTACATTGTGTTCCAGTGTCTCTGTTCTGACACCTGTAATCATAATACTATCATCCTAACCGAACCCTAACCTACTGTAGCCCTATCCTAAAACTGACCTCAATGTAAACTTGTATACTGTACATCAGAACAAAGAAACACCAGAAGGGAGAACAGTCCCCCTATCCATCTACAGTACTACCTGTATCTTGAAAATTAGCTGTTGTCTTTAGCCAAGAGAATGAAAGTCATAGATTTGCATCTACTGCCCACATGCTCAAAAAAAAAAAAACAAAAAAAAAAAAACCATTTGTCCAAAAAAGTATATGAACCAGACAAATTTCCAAATTATCTCAGTTTACATATAATCAAGTTTTAAAATAAATTCTATCTTTTGTATGAGCCATCGGTCATGCTGGCATACATGTCCTAACTTCACTTGAACTGTTCAATGCGTACTCACACATTGTGTATGTTCAGTTTTACAGATAATGGCTTTCCACATCCTGCACTCCCATCAAATTTACAACACACTTGTAAATATATTAGGGGACTGTAAGGTCTGTCCATGAGCTATTTGGTCCTCTTTTAATAATGACCAATAAGCCATATAATGCATGATGAACAATGAAATATGACCGCATGTACTTTCAATATTTCCCGGACACAAATCTATGACTTTCATTCTATTGGCCCAAGTTACAGTGGCTACAGGGAGACATAGAACTCAGGTCATCTTGTAAGAGGATGCAGGGATATGCAACTGCTGCATAGCCATGAAAAAAACACAGGTTTTCTCTCAGAATATTTTGCTATTGTACAGACAGGTATAACATTATACAGCCAACTGTAAATTATCAGGCTTATGAATGATGCAATTTTACTGTACATCATGCCATGTGTCACAAATTATGAATATGAGCAAGGCTACAGCCTAGGCTATCATCAGTGCACAAAAACAGCTACATTCTACAGTAAGCTCCAGCCATAGCTTAACTATATTTCATTTTGGGTGATTGTATACTCATGACTACAATACTGACTATGCGCCGCCTACCAACATTCTAGTACTGTGCTATACTAAAATTACTGTACTACAGTATATACTATAGTGCTGTACACCGTACCAGTACAGTACAAAAGCTTACCTATATTCGCAGAACCAGGTCTAGCACATTATAAGGCTAAAAAGTATTAACAAAATTCATCGCTTGCAATTTTCCTGTACATCCATCTAGGAACTGTTTAACTACTGAAAAATGATCTGAACATACGTACCAGTTAACTGATTACTTCAGTTGTCGTAGCATTTTCATTTATCACCAAAATCGAGCTTTCTCTAGCATAAGTCCTAAGGATATTGAGGAATCGTGTATGCGGCTGCACGTCGATGTTAAATTTCCACTATCGTTGTGAAAAAAGCTGAGCCAAAACGGAGAGCGCTCGGTAACAACACAAGTTAGAGATCACCTAAACACAACTTAGCAGACTTGTATTGTCATGGAAATACTTCCTCCGAAGTAGTACTTCCATGGAATTATCTCTTTTTGGAGTTTTTTACTGAAGACTGAAGACTCTATGGACCGGCAATAAATCAGATGAGGCTACTGAAATGTTAAATCAGGGAGTTGCTATTTGTCAAATAGCAACTCCCTGGTTAAATTCATGACAATAACTATTTTGTTTACCTGTAATATGAAATGGTTTTTTCATCTTTTTGTTTGGATGATCATGGCAGATGTTTGTAAAGGAAATCCTGAACCCTAGAACGATCGACATCACTCTTATTATACGATAGCAGACACAGTAATCAGCAAAAGGCAGGACTTTGGAAGTTACAACGTTAACAATATCAATAATATGTGCCAAGAAGAGAATCCGCCGACCAAAATAGACTCTCAGCCCATATGCTGTAAATGGCTGCAGAGGAGTTTGTCCGTCCCTTCTCTCTGTCCTACTTTTCAGAGATCAGTCATAGTCCCTGTACACAGGTGATTTACCATATCTTCATCTTCTTGGATGTGTGCAAATGTTTCCCCGATTTTTCAAAATTAAAAGGGGATCACACCATTGCATGTAACTATAGGCCTGATTCACTTACATCGATATGCTGCAAAATCTTAGACATATCACTACATTCGCGTATTGTGCGCCATTTTGACAAGTACTCTATGAGTAGGCAGCATATGGTCTTAGAAAACAGCACCCACGTGAATCGCAGTTGAGGCTTACTGTTAATTATCTGGCACGGTCCTTAAACTGTAGATCGCAGACAGACATATGGTTATCATGGATTTTTCCGAAGCATTTGATACTGCTCCCCAAATCCGGCTTTTACTAATACTAATGGTGTTAGCGGGAAAAAATACAACACATACAAGTTGGGTTGCTAAAAAAGAGAGTAAGTTGTTGTGGGGGTGGGGGGGGGGGTGATTTTTCCAATGGACTGATGTTTTCTCTAGTGTACCACAGGGCACTCCACTGGGTCCTCTATTATTTTTAGTTTATATAAATGTAAATGACTTGCCAGATAGCATCTTTTCTGAAGTCAGATTATTTTCTGATGTACTGTGCTGTGATTTATAGACAAATAAGGAACAGATCAGATTAGTTCAGCTCCAAAGTCGCTAGGTACGTGTCCATGGACAAATCACTTTAACCTGGAGATTTGCGAATCAGAAGCTAACAGAGGGAGTCAAAGTCATAAGCCTGTGCCCATGCTTTAAAGTGCTATTTTTCCTGACCGTCCGCCAACAGACCATCAATGTCTACCTGAACAGTATGATAAGTCCATGATCTAAAGAAGTTTCCTATTGAAATCTACTGTGTACAATATTTCTTTGCCTCGGCCCATGAAGCTTCAACGTGGTAACCACTCACTACGCAGTAGCTCAATGCTCAATCACTGCAAGGGTGTAGCCTTCCCCTGCTGACCCCCCCCCCCCCTTCATAACTCGACAAAGTATAGCGTAGTTGTTCAAATTTACCATTTACATTATCAATCTCTCACCACAAAATGTTATCTTACCCCATGGTTACCATCTCTAACTACTGGCGTAACTGAAAGATTGAGTAACCAAGCGCGTAGCTAAGGGGGCGAAGGGGGCAGCTTCCCCCTTCTTGAGCACATTTTTTGTATTTTTTAATGATTTTTAATGATATTGCTAGTAACTCAAAATAGAAAATGTTAAGATGAAACTTACAATGACTAGGAAGTGCCATTTCCAGCGATCTGGGATGCATTTCGGCCAAAACTTTCTTCAGTGTACGCTTCCCGCAAACCTATGGTAGCGCTACGCTTAGATAGTTTGCGTACAGGCTTTGCCACCTCCTTGACAAATTTCTGGGTACGCGCCTGTGAGTAACTGCATAAATATGATCAGATACGTAATGGAATTGATATCCGTGTAAAGTATTGGTACTTAGGGATCATCTATATATATATATATATATATATACATATATATATATTATATATATATATATATACATATATATATATATATATATATATATATATATATATATATATATATATTCATTTCTACAAGTCCACAAAACTTACTCTTTTCTAGGATACCGCTTTTCCATTTTTCGTAAACATCTTTGACCCCCTTCCTCACCTCAACGTGGGTTTTGTACATTCGTGAAAACGATGAAAATAATGATTCTTTTGGGGTAATAAACCCTTGGTCGTACTTGAAGATTTGTGCTCCTACACTAGAAGTTAAATACCGTCATCACCTACCACAGCAGCCGCGTCTGTGCTGTTGAAATCATCGTATACAGGTCACAGAACTTCCATTTTTTCTCTGAAATTGGCGTGTATAAAACATGGGCATAAGGGCGTCAAAAGGTGGGGACAAGACATCCCCCCTACTATTGAAAGAGGGGATATCATATCGTCCCCCCCCCCCATCTAATTTTTTGGAGGAACCAAACGAAAATAGAAGACACATGTTTGAGTCCATACCTTACAATAGCTGATTGAATGAAGTCCAAACTCGAAAGTGATGAAAACTGCCATTTAATGGAAGACCATAGACCCTTTTCCAAATAGCAGTTGCAATGGCTTGTGGGATAAGTTCTGGTACGTGATAGTTTTGTCAATGGCATTTTGCTGTGGCAAAAAATGATGCACACCAAAAATCTATCCCACAATTCTTTGTAATTCCTATTTGGAAAAGAGTCTATTGTGAGAAAATGCTTCAGGTGGCACTGCAGCTCATCTAGAATCCGAATTTTTCCAGGGTCTTTGAGCAGACCTCAGGTCTCATGCTGCTAGTTCTTTAATTGCGATATGCACTTGAAATAGTTCCGGTTCAAGGCCATGCCCCGGCCCGCCCCTTTTTTGACGCTCAAGCTATAAGACACTGGATAGGTCACTGACAAACTTTGTAAAACATGAAATTCTTTAGATGGGCTTTGAGACTGGAGAGATGAACACGGTGCTGAGATCTCGGTAGCCTACTTATATCACGCAATGGATGCTAAACTTAGAACAGCTTCAAAAGTTAGCTTGTATTTCAAGCCTCGCCTAACAAGTTACCATTTTTGAACTATTTGATACCCTTGAAGCGTTACAATCGGACGTTTGAGGGAGGACTTTTCACATGATCCTACAAGAATATTCATATAGTTTTACGCTTGCGAATACTTACACCTATTCATATGCGTATACGTATACCGGTACTCATACGGGCACTATTTGTATATGATTGTTATTATCCGTGTAGATAGACGTAAGAGCCAGCCACGGAGGTGGCGGCTGGGTATGGGCTGCAGCTACATCCTTAGGAGTGTGGAAAAAACCTATTCCTGGGGCCGATTTTGGAATTAAAATCGGGCTATATTCTAACGCGAAGACAGCCTGGCCAATCCCCACCCGCCTCGAGCAAATAATATCCAAGAAGCCGAGACGCCTATGTCCTTGTAAATGTAGGGTTGCCAGTTTGATAAGTGATGGGCAAGAAAGTGTTAAGAAAAAAATTAATGGTAATGTTATCTCCTACTCATACCAGTACTTTTCATGTATGTCAGTTAAATGTGCGGGCCGCACTTTCTCAAGTATTTTATCTTGCCCGCATCCGGATGCAGCACACTAAAATTGATGTATTTTTCAATGTATTCACAATATTTGCCTGTACATGTAAAGAGCATTTGTTATTGAAAAGAAAGATACTGTCTCTCCGCTTTATTTCTACGTTAGAAGACTAAGAGTAGCTTTCATGTGTCTGATGGAACCTATGGAGGCTACGATGAAAGAACATAGGGGTTCATGATTATAAGAGATATCCCTTTTGTCGACATTATGCTTATGCTGTAATTTTTGTTGGTTGGTGTCGTGACTCTGCAACATCTTATTATCGCATGTAACGGAAATTTATAACTAGAAAGTTCATCACGGGTGTACGGAGAACACGCGGCCCCCAGGATTGCGTTTGGAAAGACCGTTGATCTGATTCGGCAGACAATTCACTACAGCAATTCCATAGAATAATGTCGTTATAACTATTGTTCTACCATTTGATCAATGGCACAAGAGTGGAACAGGGCCCCCGTCAGAGAATTTTCTTATTTCTTCGGGGGCCTTAGTCAAAATAGTAAGGTATGATGAAGTGTGTAATCCCCGACGGCGATCAGTCGTCCCGACTGTTTGCATTTGTTGCTATCAAGGAGGGCAAATTCTTCAAAACGGTCAAGGAGCCAGGCACGTAGCCACGGGGGGACACGAGGGGCACGTGCCCCCCAAATATTTCTCAATAAAAGGTCTTGCACTACAGGAGGCCAAATTTATTACGTGACCAGCATTTTTGGAATACAAATACAAGAAGAAAAAATGGAAAATCTCGCACTATTTTGCATCTAGAGTCCTTGAAATAGGCAAAAATTTTCAAAGGGGAGGGGGACACCCCACCCCTCTACTTAGCCCTCCCCAGGCCGGCGAATCTCCAACATCGATGTCCCCCCCCCCCCAAATTGGTTATTCTGGCTACGGGCTTGCAAGGAGCACAAATCCTTCAAAAGGCTTACAGAAGAATTGTGGCCCTCTGCATAGTTTCTTTTCTTTTTGTTCATTACAAATTTGCTTTCATGTAGTTAGTGACAAATATACTTCCACCTTACCTTCAGTGACCTAGACATACTCAGTTACCCTACACATTTTTTGTTTTTGTTGTTGCGGTTACTTTTGTTGTTAAAGATGCTGTTGTTATTGTTGATGATGATGTTGTAAACGATGAAAAGTTCATCCTAAATCGTATAGTTGTTGTTTTATGCGGCATTATACAATGAAAAACAAGTTTTTCGCTATCTTGGCGGATTCTATATTTTGCTCACCATCAATGCATATTTTTCAACATGTATATCATATTTTGGCGCCCTTCGCAGTTATGCAGACCATATTTATAATGGAAAAACCACTAAATCAACAACTTCAAGCACTACGGAATACGCTTGCGTCAGTGGGGATTGAAGAGCACTCGCCCGCTCATGACGAAATGGTGTTTATGCTTTCATTACTGCAGAATATGTTTTGCTTTGTTTCATGGTATTCTTGACAATGAAAAGGTAGTCTCTGGTACATGAACGCAAGTCAGAAGATTCAAAGTGATAATAAAAATAATAAACAATTTTGTATCTAGGCTCCTTCTAAGAACACAATTTTTCAAAGACCGGGGCCACACCCTTCCGAACAGATCGCTCCCAATGACTGTCAACCAGAACATTCAAGTAGTTTTTCATGACAAAAGTTTACCCACCTCAGTTTATGCTTGTAACGAAATGCTAATTTACCTTTCTTTTGGAAGTATTCTACATTTCTGCAGCATGAGATCTCAACTGAAGGATGTTGAAATGCGCTGACATTTCCTCCAATCTGAGAACCATTTTGGGCAAAAGTTTTATTGTTACATGAAAGCCAATGAGTTGGCGCTCCGCTTAGTATAGTATCAAGAAACCTTCAAGAGGCCATTGACCATACATTTTCATCACCCCTCCCCCCATTCGAAAATACTTTCCTACGCCCGACCTACGGTGTGATGGAGAGAACAAACTTAAGAATTTTGCCCCAGCCAAAATATTGTGTGTATTCCCAATTTCCCATGTTCCCATAATCGCAGCCCCTGTGGGCTGGGGGTTGTAGAATATGCCCACGGTATTCCTCGCCTGTCGTAAGAGGCGACTAAAGAGGAGGACTTCCAATGCATTTGAACAGTGTTTGAAACTGAACTTGAAACGTATTTATCTAGTTGACACTATATGACACATTTGTGTTGGTGTGTCGTTAAATTTTATCTAACTAACACATAACTAACCCATAATCGCAGCACTTTCCGCGGGATATTCGCTAATTATTGGAGCTGTTACGTCACTACTTCACGCTTAATTCGTTCACCATAGAAACTGAATAAACCTTTCTTTATTTCTATGTCGTTAACGTATCATAAAGGTTGTGAATAAAACCACAAGGTTGGCAAATTTGGCGCCAGCTGTATGCTGACAAGAATGAAAATCCATTATAATTATTCTCATAGTGCAGTCAAACCCGTGACACATAATCATTCTAACATTAATTATGCTGTTCTGAGACAGCCTTTCGGAATTATCCGTCCACAAAAAGGCGGGAATCAGTTGGGGAATACTTATAGGGGATTTCCCTGTCTGATGAAATGTTGATGTTGTTCGGAGAAAGAACATTGACCGCACCCGTCCGTATGTGGAGATCAGATCATATAAAGTTCAGAGGAACATGTTATCATAGCTTGACCGAATCTATCATAGGCAAGGCACAATAATCCAAAGGGTTGCGAGACGGGTGCTGGGGTTACACCCCTCCCCCCTTTCGGGCAAAATATCAAGCCCATAGCAACCTTCGCTCCTAGAAGATCAAAACTCAACATTGCCTTAAAGCATTTTAGTCTGTCTCTAACCCTGAAAAATACTTCGCTCCCCCCCCCCCAGCTCTTCCGCCCCGGGTCTCCAGAGAATTTCCTGAATTATACAGCCGTGAAATATACGTTACTTTTACGGGAAAACATGTATTAATATTTCGGGCTTAAGTATTCCATGCAGACTCCACCCATCCCCACCCACCCCCACCCACCCCCACCCATCCCCACCCACCCCCACCCATCCCCACCCATCCCCACCTACCCCCACCTACCCCCACCCACCCCCACCCACCCCCACCCATCCCCACCCACCCCCACCCACCCCACCCACTTATTTAATAATCAGCTATAAAGTCCACGTGGCATTACATTATTTTATTGCCAACACAATTTCATACCAATAGTCATTCTTGAAATTTGAGGGCCAGTGTAAAGTAAATCGAGTCCAGGTAAGGGCAGGGGATGGAGAAGGGGGCTCGTCCGACGACCGCCGAACCCACTTTATTGCCTCGTCATCATGTATGACTTTCGCCCACCAAAGCAATGCAGATACTGTACGTACATTGCTACAATTAAACACATTCCATAGGCCTATGCGTCTACTACACATGTACCGCACTACTACACGTGACTACGTCATATACTCATATCCAATACACTAATTTTTGCCGAGCGTTTCTCCCGTAATAATTTTGATCCGTTTTCCTTCGATCTACAAAACAATTGAGAATTTGTATGCTTGCAATTATTAAACACCCATTCTTAGTATTCTAGATACACATCAGGTTCTGTTTGTAATGCAAAGTTCCAAAGATGCCCCGTACAGTATGTATCTTTATATCTTAGACCAGTGGTTCTCAAAGTGGTCCCTACCGGGGCGTTGGGAAGTCTCAGGTAGGCGCTACAGAGTACACGGAGGATAAGGGGCGTTGGCACCGATTTAGGGGTCCCTGGCGATTACGACACATCACTGTAGCGATTTAGGGCACAATAAGGCATCCAGGGGGTCTGTTTCCCTTCGCTTCTCACTAAAATGGAACCAGACATTCGTAATCTCGTAGCGCTACACCAAGCCCATCCTTCACACTGACTGAGCTACCGGTACATCATGGGTCTAAAAAAGTTTGAGAACCACTGTCTTAGACCATAGTGAATTTGGGAGGGGGTAAGGCGGCCGCCTCAGGCCCGTTACCAGATTGTCCAAAGGGGGTGGTCAATTTTGTAATTCGAATGGAACTCGGGGTAAAGTTTGAAAAAGCTATGATTTTTTCAGTACAAGGGGCGTTACCGTGACTGGATGGCTGTGCTGTGAAAGGTCCTCTCGCTGTCTCTCTTGAGAAACTTTTACCCACAAGAGGAGGATTGGTGAAAAGTGATTATCACTATGTTCATGAAATAAAATTTACCAATTTTTGTAAATTATGTAATGCCCTAGATTGCAAGAAACCTCTCTCTGAAATACAAAATTTTAAATGAAGCAGGCCCACTGATATTTAGGTGAGATAGTATTAGCACATATGACACACATTTTTGTTACTGCACGTATTTTAATTTATCACTGTTCCTATTCATGTTATCACTGCACTCCCTTTATGGAGAATTGAACAGCGAATTGCGAGTGTTCCCGAAGGCCGGAAACATTAAACCACTGAGAGGGCGCTATCTTCGAGAAAAGGATAGAGTACCTTTATAGAGTCCCTTCATACGAATAGGAACCCTAGAAAAGGAGACCCTGTCAGTTGTTGGTCTTTCAGACGTGAATTACTCAGTTAACATTGAATCTTCATGGATATGGAAGAGGACATGAAATGTGTGGGATGTAAAAAATCGGGATAGACTGGGTGTGATTTAGAACGTTTTAAAAATGCATGGAAGAAAGAGCTGATTTTTGTGATGCAGATTAATATTGGTGGAAGCACACCCTCTCTCAGTACTTAAAGGTATTTTCCAGTGGCTTTTCACAAGGATCCCATGTGAAAGAAAAACAAATCAGTTTATACCCTCTAAGCCCCATAGCAATACTCTTTTCCTACCTAGAGATATCTAATATTAAAGACTACTTATATTTGTCAAAAAATACCTCCAGTTCTCATTAAGGTCACAGAATGTTTTGTAAAGTGCATGGGCACGTTGCCTCAGATTTCTTTTTTTTCTTTATAATTGAACGTCCTGTTGTCCTTGAAATTTGATACTGTTGGAATGTTTGAATTTATTTCCATGTACGTTTAGCATAAATCTACACCATATGTACGGCCTAAAATATAAAGTTGCTAAATATTCCCTACAACAGTGTCAATATTAAATTCAAAACTTTGTCAAATTAATGTGCCACGATGACATCACAGATTTCCCATAATGCATTTTATCTTAATAAAAAATTGCATTTATTTGAAAATTAGTATCTTCGAAACGCTGCAAGCTATTGAGATGCAGTTTTCTCCTCCCAGAGGAGAAAAATTTTCTGCATTTTTTGAAGTCATTCATTTTTGTCACTGACAAATCCCTTTAATCTCCTTGTAGCTCATAATCTGCAGGGTCGTAGCCTGCGGGGGCTGAGATTTCCAAATCGTAAATGAAAGTTGGCCTACTTAAAAAAAGTACTAAAGAGCTGAAAATTTTGCTTGTCCAAATCATAATTTAAGGCCCCCAAAACTGAGAAATCGCATACAAGGGTTACTTTTCCCCAAAATTTTCCCGGGGAGGTACCCGTACCCCATTGTAGATGCGTTCTTGTGGGTTTCTCGTCGTGACGAATGAACCATGCATCTTCCTCCTACAAGATACACAGCTTGAATACACCAGCATATACGCTGGCTAGAAATAAAATAGTATACCTATAATTATACGCTAAACTAAATGAGCTGGTGAAAAACTTTTAGTTTAAAGGGCGTAAGTAGTCGTCGCAAACTTATTTTGAAACAAAAGTAAATCTCACAAATGTCCCCTTATTTCACTTTAAATATCTTTCTTGATATGTTAGAACGTAGCCTAAATATTGCATATTCAAGGTAAACCAAGGAGTTACCCTATACGTGAATTTCACAACTCAGTGAGAAACATATTCTAACGTGATCCTCAAAAGCCATTCATGAAATAGGATACCCAGGTACACTCATTCAAATTGGGGTGACTGCATTTTTCCTTTAAATCAAATCTAGATTTTCTTTTTTAAATCTTAATTTGTTTCTAAAGCATGAGATCTAAAGAGTAAAGAATGTTTAGATGCAACTTTCAAGTCTAAAATGTGTCATTTCCCCCCATCCGGGAGACTTTTCGACCGAACATTTTCTTGCATGCCTATACCCTGCGGACGGATACAACCGATGGTGGTTCCCTCAGTGGCGTACTAAGAGCGCAAGGGTGCAGCCTGTACCGGGTACCAGAGTTGTAGGGATGTCATGCACAGCCGAAAAAAAAATCAGTAAATAATTTAAATTTCAGTTCATGTTATCAGTCCAAAGCTTTAACAAAGATAACACCGTTTTGAATGTAGGAAAACTTAGAACAAGAAAAATTTCTCAAAGAGTAGAGGTGTAATCTCTCCCCTGAGGTAACATCCTTCAATAACGCTCTACCAAAACAAAAAAAATCACTAAATAATGCAGATTCCTAAACATAATTATAAGCAATTCAACAATTTACGAAGCTTTACCAAAGATAGCACCATTTTGCATCCAAGCCACCTCACAAAGACAAAAAAATCTCAAAGAGTATATAGTGTCATCCTCTTCTCGATCTCTGAGACAGCACCTCTTGACTTTCCCCCAGCCAAGAAATAGGAAGAGTATCACTAAATAATGACAATTTGTAAAGATATCATACAGTTTAGGACTTTGCAAACGATAGCACAATTTTGCACCTAATCCAGGAATTACACTTGTACGCCTCCCTTCAGCAGTTCAGCACCCACTTAAATGAGTTGTTTTTATTTTGAGGGGGGCATGTAATAAAAGCGAAGCAGTGTGTAAGTCAATGGCGCAGATAATGGTGGCGTACCCTTAATCTGAAAATGGAGACCAGATAGATATTTCTCTCTCATAAGATTGACTTGGTGAACAGAATGTCCAGGGACAAAATGTCCAGCCATACAATTTTTCCAGAAGACAAAATTTAGTGTTATACCGGAACTACTTCAAACGAAGTAAAAAGTGTTGAAATATGCAAATTTGAACTTAGGTAAAAGTACTTGTGTTATATGTTTTGTAGATGAGGGTAGGTAAATTCGTCACATCTGGGTGGCAATAGACAAACATATCCTTATTGTCGACTAATAAATTGTATTCATTAGAAACATGACGGAAACATTTTCAGAAACGTGGGTACCAGGGGCGGGAGAAGCGTCTGCATCCCCTTCCCCAAGAATTAGCAATTTGCTTGCTGAAATTAGTATCAATTTTGTCTGCGAACGGCTACGAATAAACTTTAAAAAGGTGCAAAACTTCAGGACTAAATAGTTCACCCCTACCCCTTCTCCCATTCATCTCAGTATCGCTCAAGTCCACACTGGGACTCCGTTGCGGACTTAAGTCTGTTCCCACCGGACTAGAAATTGTTGAAGTGGAACAAAACTCGGTCTAGGAGCAAAATCCCAGCCTATTCCACAAAAGTTAGTTCTTTGTGTTCACACACATAGAACTAAACATTATGTCGACCAGACTATCACAATGACTTAGCTAATCAATTGCGGGGCCGGATCCAAGGGGGGGGGGGGATGAGGGGCTATTTTTATATTTTCAGCAAAGCAATGACTTTTGTAACAGAAGTTTACATCTCCAACCCCAAATCTTTGCACCATACACTTCCTGCAGACGGTTACGACCCCCTCCCCCCCTCATATTCCTGGATCTGGCCCTGGATTGTACTTTTAAACGGGTATAAAACAACGTGTACGACCAGTTACATTATCAAGTAACTCGACTAGGGCAGGATTACTCTGCTAGTGGGGCTTTCACCAGAAAGGGCAAGCGCTGGGTGGACTCGACTACACTCTTTACTCTTAAGGTAACGAGTGTTATGTTCCGACAAATTTTGAGAAAGTTTAGGACAGTAATTTACGCTTTAGTTCTATAATGCCCATGAAGTCCCTCATGATAACAGTACATGGTAAGTACGTCGGAAGGTCATAGAATGATATATAGATATACAGTTTTAATAAAAAGTCTGATGAACTTGTCCAATGACTGCTTTCATTGCACATCAAGTTATTTTTAGTGAGTCCGTGGGGCAAAATGTTACATTTTCAACTATTATGTCTTTTCATGAACTTGCCCTCCCCTGGCTCCCTTTCCAGAGTAATTTGACTCCACTTAGCATTTTTCAAAAATAAAGTGGAAAAGGAAAATGTTCATTCACAAAATTGCTAAAGATCTTATTTCACTCCTGTTCTAATGAAAAGGGTTCATCTTCCTTGCCTTCCCCTGAGGGGGGCCATTCACCCTTCCAAACGGCCTCCGCTCCCCTATCGTTTGACGGGAACATACATATATGCATGCAAGGGACTATTGAAAAATTCTTTTATGCGGTACCAGAAGGACCGACGAAGCCCATCAGTCACTGTCTGTCGTGATGATTGGGGCCCGCTTTACCCACATATGTTGCTGAAATGGTCATCTGAGCTAGGGACCTCCCTTTCTCTCATTAATGCTGTGCCAAAAGGGCTAAATCCTGGGACTTTCACTTTATTGTAGGGCTATCGGTGGTTAGGAACGCTACGAAGATTGTTTTCGCCTCCCCCTTCCATGTAGAGCTAGTAACACCACTGTTTTAGAGGGCGCACCCTCAATACTAACGTGTAAATGTATGGATGTAATAATTCCACTTTTGAAATCATTACCGCATATGAACCTGCTGACGGGCATTATGAAAGGGGCAAATGTGTTCCCTTTACTTCATCATGGCAGAGAGAGTAAATATGGTCTATCTCTAAGCATCATAAAACCACTCCGTTTCACCAACGAACTGAAAAGAAGGGTTAATATTTTACATGTTACAAGCGTTATAAATTATTTGAAAATCGGACGTTTGGGTAAGCAACTTATCGATGAACTTATTAAACTGTAAATTCTTCCTGTGAAAACTTTCCCCCTTAAAAAGTAAAGTCATCCAGCTAGCTAATTTAAGATTTTTTTCATGGTGTGAAATGTATATTCAAAAGCATTTCAACTCTCTAGAAAGTAGATTAAGACTCGGTGAGACCCTTATGCTGCTCCAAAATTAAAGGCCCCTTAAAAACTTACATCATAATTAAAGGTTCTCAGAATACTTGAACAAACACATATTTGTGTCATTTTGAGGATCATGAAGGTACGAGGCCATGGGCGTCCGCAGAAAAAATTTTAGGGTGAGGCAAAACTTTTAATGGACCAAATCAGGGGAAATATTTACTCCCACAAAAGAGTTTAATTGCTAAATGATGAT
The DNA here is from genome assembly GCA_029531755.1 of Holothuria leucospilota. Taxonomy (NCBI): domain Eukaryota; kingdom Metazoa; phylum Echinodermata; class Holothuroidea; order Aspidochirotida; family Holothuriidae; genus Holothuria; species Holothuria leucospilota. Next base: position 19,449,481 of record CM055965.1, read on the forward strand.
GCCTTTTACAGGGCTGTAGCCAGGAATTTGCCGGGGCGAAACCTGTAGGCAGACTATCTAAGCGTAGCGTCTCCATAGTTTGGCGCCAAGCTCCAAGAAAATTTTGGCAAAAATGCCTCCCAGATCGCTGAAAATGGCACTTTCCAGGCTTTGTGAGTGCATCTAATCATTTTCTATTTCAAAAGCTCATGTAATGAAAATTTTCTAGCGATATCATAAAAAAATGTTGATGTTATTTTTCCTTCAAGTTTTTTCAAGTTTTTTATTTTCGGGGGTTCCCCTTACCCCCTCCTGACCCCCACGTACGAGGACCCTGTGCTAAAGATTATTTTTCTAAAGCACTGACTCGATCCTAATTCAGATTAAACACAATCCACTTCGAAAATTGGAGATGGAAAACCGCACTGCAGTACTCGCAATGACCTCGCAATATTTCATGACATGTAGGGGGTCCATCTCACACAATTCCGGATAGGGTCAAAGAGTACCGATCGTAGTCCGAATCACCGTGAGAAAATAGTTCGTAGACGCCGGCGATATATTTTACCCCGCTGAGCCGACTCTGTGCAGCCTCTCCTTAATACTAAAACAGCAATACGCTGTACAGCCTGCTACTTAGGCAAACCATATTTTAGGAACTGTAGGTGAAATCTGTGACAATACGTTATACCAGGTTTGGAGCAGAAAGTTGCGAAAGGTGTGTATGACAGAAATATACTAGCAATATTCCTAGTAGTAGACCTGAATTTCTCTCTGGCCATGGCCGTACGGTCTTACAGCAGTGGGGATCCTTCCTTTGTCACTACATAAAGGTGTCGTCGTGGGGGAGGGGTTGACCCCTCCCCTTTGAGAAATTTTTGTTGATGTAAGGTTGCTTAGATGCAAAATGGAGCTATCTTTGGGATATTTTTGGAGCTGATCATATATGGCTAGAAAATGTCCATAATTAAATGAATTAAATGGTTTGATTCTTTTTCCAAATGAGTGGCGGCCCGCATTTTTGTTTTTATGGGCGTTACTTTTGTATGTACAGCAGTGGGGATCCTTCCTTTGTCACTTCATAAAGGTGCCGTCCTGGGGGAAATTTTTGTTAAGGTAAGGTTGCTTAGATGCAAAATGGTGCTATCTTGGGATACTTTTGGAACTGATCATATATGGCTGGAAAATGTCCATAATTTAGTGAATACCAAGATTTGGTTAGGTGAAAGTAGAAAGTATGTTGTCTAAGAGAAGAATACGTTGTCAACAAACCTCCTGAAGCCCCCCCCCCCTTTGACTACTTTAATACCTTCTATTCTGGCATCTAATGCTAGCATATACCTGTATAGGCCTCCTGGAAGCTCTGGATCAATTATATAAAATGGGGCAATGACATAATGCTTATTACCTGGCATCTAAATAATAATATAGAGTATGACGCCAAGCACTTTACATCTATCGTATTTTTACTAATTTTGAACGAAAATCCAGACGAACAGCTTCCAGCAATAGGGAATGGGCGGGAGGGAGAGTATAGGTGCAGAACATTGATACTAGACCTCCTAGACAGGTATAGCAAAAGGGGTTTAGGACTAACAAGCGCGTTTCCAGAATGTACACCTAGTTTATGCTATAAAAATTCACTGGTACGTTGTGCTTATAATGTTCATAAGTGATACAACGTGGATTGTGAGGATTGCGCGCGAAGCGCGCCGAAATTTGGGGGTATACTTCAATGCCAAAATGAAAAACCTGCACGCAGGCTCAGCCAGGGGTGGTGCTTTGATTTGCCGACATGGGGAGAAGCGCCCTGACTGGGGGCCAGCCACTCTAAGCCCCGACAGATGTAATGAGTTGCCGAACTCAAAATATAAGGCGCGCGAAGCGCGCCGAAAAAGTTGGGGTTATATTGAATTTTCATTAAGGAAAGTTGAAAAAGTTTGGGATTTTATTGAAGAATCTGGACAAAACCAAGAAATTTGTTCGGGTGACTGCATGGTCGTCGTCTTTCTTCATCTTACCCATTAAGGATCTCCTACGACACTGAAAGATCTTTTTCTTACAAAATATGTTTGCCACCATGGCGAGGCTGAAGAAAGAATCTTCCAAAAGTTAGGAAAAAGAGGAAAGAACTTCGCAACGATGCATTTTCGCGTTTCTCTAGAATCACGCCCACATGGAAGAACAACATTCGTGGAAACGTTGAAATCCAATATGTTTGAAACGGGGGCGTTACCACTAGATAGAACTATAGATGAAAGCGCGCGTAGCGCGCGAAAATTTTTCGAAGTTATAGAAAGAATCGTTACAAAACTTACTGGCTACGGGCCTGATAAATAGACGTTTGGAATATTATTTGAGTATATCTATGTCTTCACCAATATTAGTCTATATAAACTTTTGCGCAATTTTGTGGGGCTCGGAAAAATTTGGGGAGGGGGAGCTAAAGCGCCATAGCTCCTCATAGAACTGTGTCTGGTATATAATTACCTTACTAATATTCATGATATTGATTGTAAATCGTGACGCATGCGCGCGAAGCGCGCCCAAATTGTCATTTAATAAGATTTCCATAATAAAACCTGCATTCAAAATCTGCATCGAGATACTTTCAATTACCCAACAAACCAACATGCCACTCAAAAAGCCAGACTTTTACCTGGTAATTTGTAAACAGCTTTCAACTTCTGCTGTTGTTCTTCTCCGAAAGTTGATATCGGAAGATATTGATAATAAGAACAACACTGAGGTAAGGTTTGAAGCGCGCGGAGCGCGCGAAAATTTTGAGAGTTTAAGAAGAATTTGCGAAAAAAGGACAGTTTTGATTTGATTTTACGAGAGAAAAATAACGTTTCGTATTATTCTCACTTGGTCTAGTTGGAAAATATATACAAAGTTGACATAGGCTCAGTCGGAAAAAATGTGCTGTACAGAGATATCAGAAATTCCAACTGGCATTTCAGATTTTCCGGCTATCGTCGCTCTGACGAACTTGGGGGGGGGGTGAAACACCCCCCACACCCCCGGTCGCGACGGCCCTGTTTATTACCAATCATAGGCTGATTCTACTAACATCTAATGATTGCTAAATACCTAGGAATGACCTCACGCGACCTGGCGACGTCATTTTGGAGGCAAAACAATGAAGCACCGGCACGCTCAAAGAAGACTTTGCATGCTCGTGTAGTATAGATTTTCGGGTGTATCCAATTGGTTCCAAAAATCAGCTGTCTGCATTTGTTGGTGTAACTTGCAATTATATACGCGTTTGCCTCAAACGAGGGAGCACTTTCTGCCCTGTGACGTCACATGCATAAGAACTATTTATCTTGATTGCCGAATGCCAGGAAATCGGATCTCATTAAAAATGTTTAATTTCAACGAAATTTTCCTGGGGGTGAAACCTGAGACCCCGATGTCTTGACCACTTTACCGGTATTTTCACAGCCTGCTGGTAAGCCTGTTTAAAATACAGCGGTCACACTTCACACAGTCATAGCACGAAAATGATGTTTGCAATTACCAGATGAAAATGTGGCAATAACTTCCCAACCCTGACTGTCAGGGGTGACTTCATGTGGGCGACAAGGAGGCCTGGCCATCCGTCGAGGATGGCTGCCCCCATTGGCGGCTCTAAGAAATTTTGTATGGGGGGCAAACTCAAGTCCATATTCAGGGAGGTTCGGAAGACCCCCTCCCCCTCCCGCAATATTAATGGCCAGCTCCGGAAGTACAATACGAGTATGGTTATTATTATGTATTATGTCCCATGTAGTTTTCAAGAGCTCTTCAAAAACCGTTTCAGGCATTCAGTCACGAGCTGACTACTTTAAAAATAAAAATACAACCATATCAGCCGATCGCTACTCCATAGGGGGGAGTAAGAGGCAGGTGAAATTGGCAAAACGGCTTGATCCGCGTTTGTATAAAATGAGCCCCACCTTTGAATATTTTGTTGTTTCTTTCACTGTGTCACAATATGTTTCAGCTTTTCCAAGAATGTTGGTTTTCTGCAGTATTGTTTTCTTAAACTAATGAAAATTTCAAGCACTGAAGAAACTTGAAAACGATGAAATGATAACACTATTTTGGATCTCAGTACCATTCCGAAACGAAATTTTTTAAAAGGGGGAGGGGAATTCCCCTAACTCAGAACTACGTCTCATCCTACACTGACTGACAGAGATGGAGAACCTTTTGCTTACAACATGCCATTTGACAGGCTTAAGACCGCTCGTGGGCCAACGGCCCTTTCAATTTGGACAAGGGAGGGGAAACCTCTCCTATGGGAAACACAATACGTTTAGGCTACATGCCCGTTAAAACTTTTTGTTCACAGATAACTGTGCTAATCTGACCAGGTGACACTGCTTTTAGTCGTTGATGATAATCAACACGGCTGATGGGATGTGTATCTAATGACCCTGAAAGCTCTGAAGTGCCTGCAAAATTATGGGCATTTAATTCCAGCATTACCGTTACCTTCTGTAAATGACATTATGATGCCTAAGCTAATCAGATTACAAATATCACAGCATGATCATTTGTTTTGATAACCTTAGCTCGCCCTAATGGGAGGTCCATTTGTGATGTCTGAAGTACATAAAGTAGCGAATAAGCAACTAAACAAACGCGCGCGAAGCGCGCAGCAAAAAATGTCGTTTTGAAAGCACTTTATTAATGTTTAACCTTCTCATTGCATTGAAAAGTTATTTTAAACAGAGTCAAGGAAAAGGGAGGACCTAAACCATCTAGATTTTTTTTTTTAATTGAAGAACATGCTTTGCAAAAGTTTTTGGGGGTAAGTGCCCCCTTGCCCCTATGGTGAGCCGCTAATGGCTGCCCCCACCCTGAAAATTCCAGTTTCGTCGGGGAACCTTGATGGGACGATAAAGCATGCAAATCCCTGACAGCGAACAGTCGCCTCGAGTGTACTTGGCTTGGCTCTAAAAGAAACCCACAAATTTTCAAATTTTCTGCAATTATATAAAATCACAGTTTTATTCAACTTTTCAGCAATAAAATCTCTAAATAATTAAATCTTCCCATTTAAAACCCGGGGTTTAAAGAGGAATTTGCATCACCCCAAGTATGACTTTTACTTAAAAGTCCATAATTGTCTTTACTGTTTCTCCTTGTGCAGACACAAAAAGTTCACTGCTCAAGGCCACATCCTGGTGAGCATAAAAGACCCCATGTGTAACCAAAATATTCTCTGTGCATACTGTGTATAATGAGCTGCGCTGCATCTTTTAAATTTTGTAACTCTGATGTCAGTCAAAGAGTAGTCACCAATTGACACTTTTGCTAACCCCCAGCTAAAAGTCATACTTGGGGTGATGCAAATCTGTCTTTAAATTGGTGAATTCTAATTGGGTATCTTGTTGTCCGTTTTAGGAAGTCCGATGCAGGAAGCGATCTTTGCTCGGTTCAACTGTCAAGCAGTGATGCAGAGCAAGTAACCTCCACCGTCTTTCAGCCTTTCAGTTGACAAAGTAGCTAAAGACTGGGGATACACTCACGTCCGTCGGATGGGAAGGTTAATTAAATGGCGGTCTCGGGGAGCAGGATTCGGAGCGACTAGTACACGCCTGCCTCGTTAACCTCTGAGCACTTAGTCGAAAAGAGAAGGCGAATATCGCGTGTTCATCCACACTCACTCTGGTATAGGGTCCTCAATGAATCAAACGTTAAAAGAAACTTGTAAATTCCTGGATCCGCCTTGGCATGGGATCAGGGGCGTAGATCGGGTTTGGGGATTGGGAGGGCAAAAATTTTCCGACAACCCTAATTTCAATAGAAAATGTGTAAATAGTTAACTGAAGTGTTGAAAAAATAATACATGGGATATGGAGATATGCATTACATTGAGAGGGTTAGATGGGAGATTCACATTAATACTAAAAGAGGCTCAAATTGGCGTTTTCTCGAAGCCCTAAAGCAATGGCGTAGCCAGGATTTTTTGAGCAGGGGTCACTGTGGCTCACGAACCTTTCTGAGGGGGGGGGGCGCAATTTCCGAATTATTTTCCTCTCTATAGGGCTTATATACAGAACTGTGCATTCCAAAATTTTCCACGGGGGCACCTGGGGTAGCACGGCTTTGTCGTGGGGGCACGTGCCCCCTTATGCCCCCCGTACTACTCCACTGCCCTAAAGCCATCTGTTCACCACAATATTATATATTTTTTACTCTGCCTGTTTTTCTTACTGTGCCTGCCATGAATTATTGGTGGGGGGGGGGGGCAAAACGATTTTTGCCTCCCCAATATTTTCTTTGGAAGGACAGTTGCCCACCCTGCCCCCACAGGATCGACGCCCCTGCACTGATGGGATTACCACCTCACACCAGTTGACCAGGGAGAAACTTCACTCAGATCTTATGGCAAGTTGGCAACTCCCCTATTCATACATCGTTGCATTTATTAGTCGATATTGGTCAAAATTCATCAGTTCAATTCTATGTCGTACTAGGCTTTTGTGGTCATATTTTCTTTGAACGTGGAATTATAGTTACTCTGATAATGGCGGTTGGAAAATAATATGCGCGGGATTCCGGAATTATACCCATAACATACCATACACAGCACACAGCTCTTTGTATATTGAACTACGCTCATAGCCATTATTATCCATGTGAGTGGCGGAGCTAGATATTTTTGTGGGGGGGGGGGGCAAAAGCAAAAAATTCCGACAGATTACTATCTTGATAGTTGTACGACTCGAAATTCTGGGGACCTTTTTTTTTTTTTTGCTTTCCGGGCAATTTTGAGGCCGACTTTTGATTTTCACGTTGACATATCGAAGTGTAATTATGCTTAAAAACATAAGAAGTGTTGTAAGTGTTTCAAATGAATTGTTCTTATTTATTTCCGACGGAGACTAGAAATTTCCCTGCCCCCCTCTACCTACGCCACTGTGGGCACATATCAAATACTGAAAGAAAACCACGCCTACTACTATTTGCATATAAATGTGCCAACGAAAATGAATCACTTCACTCAGGTTCCACAAGGAATTAAAGGATAGATACCAAAATGTGTTAAAGGATTTTTCTGCTGATATGGCACAAAGCCAAACATATGGACGTGGATCTTTGATCTGATTGGACAATGCTTTCATCATCCACTCACTAGATACACACGTGCTTCTGTGTTTACAACATAAACTTTCGCGCCATATAGGTTTCACAGGTTTTGTACGGAAAGTGCTGTTATGTGGTTTTGGATAGATATATATACACACACACGTGTACTGTGTACAGTACTTGAAGCTGAAAAGTTTCGAACACATGTATAGTCGAAGAAAGTACATGTTGCTGTCGCTTGCCGGCTATCCACAGAGGACTCGGAGGCTCATATGTCCATAAGAGTTTTTGAACAGTCGATTACACAGCTGTCTGACTGACGAATTGTACCCAAGAGGCTACTCTTTGGAAGAGAATATATAGAAACGTGCTTTCCATATTGTTAAAAAGTTTTGGAGACACGTTAGGACCACTGAGTGTAACACCTACCGCAAGTGTATAAAAAGTCTGACAGTTAGTAGCCTACGTTAGGCCTACAGTGTGAAAAGCATTGTTGGACTTCGAAGCATTGTCAAGTTAAGTTGAGCTAGCCTATCCAAGTTTTACCCAGATAATATAGTGTTATTGTTAATAATATTCTGATACTAACCAACGGGCAGTAATATGGCGACAAAAGTTATTGATCCTGCAAACAATGGTAAAGCAGATGCTGGTAAAGACAATGTCAGTGAGAATGGATCAGCTGTTGGTTTGAAGAGGGAATTGGGACTTTTCAACTCTGTAACCTTAATTGTTGGTTGCATTGTTGGGTCAGGAATTTTCTTGAGTCCAAAGAGTGTAGTTGAGAACACAGGATCTGTTGGCTTATCACTAGTAGTATGGTCATTGTCAGGTGTGTTTTCATTGGTGGGTGCATTATGTTTTGCTGAACTGGGAACAACGATTCCTAAATCTGGTGGGGAGTATTCCTACCTGATGGATGCCTTTGGACCTTTTCCTGCTTTCCTCTTGTTGTGGGTTACCCTCATCATCATCAACCCAACTGGCCAAACCATCGTTGCTCTCACTTTTGCAGAATATGTCATTCAGCCATTCTTCCCACAGCAAGATTGTGGTGATTCTGATACTATCATTAGAATTATTGCTGTCTTATGCCTTGGTAAGTATTTTAAACTAGGGCAAGGGAGGGGAAAAATGTTTTTATTTTGTAGACAAAAGATTGCAAGAAACTAATTTCTACATGATAGTACAGTATGACCAGACATGTTCACATCTAGGCAGGGGCGGCGCCACGGGGGGGGGGGGGGGGGCAGGGCAGGCATTTCCCCCTATGGTTTTTCAACCCAAAAAATAAAATCATCTAAAAAACGTTTTAATAAGACATATAATTTTGTAGGGGGTGAGGTGTTACAGTATGTCATCCATCTAGGCCTATCTCACAATTATTAAAATTGTTCGTTACAAAATACCTGAAACTTACAATCCCCGCACGCATGACGTTTTCTGTTTTCTCCATTGTTTATGTGAATGCAGGTTTAGTATTAAATAAACACTAATGTCTTTATACTTAACGCGCAAACAAAAAGAGCACAGGAACCGAGAGTAAAGCTAAAACAATACAGTAGTATACTATACCCTGATGCCAAGTTATTGTGAGACCTTAAACATATGGTGTCTCAGAGCAAAAAGTTTTCCCTCTCTTGGAGAAAAGATCCGTATTATTGCAAGTTACCAAGTAAAACTTCCGTCTATGGGTATTCCCCCCTTTCCGGATTATGTATTGTTTGGAAATCTTTTACATTAACTGTCTCTCCATTCCCAGCATGTGACCATTTTAAAGTTTAGAACGTGAACATATATATTGGGGGTATCGTGAGTCAATCACTTAATGAACATTTTGACAATAAAAATATAAAAAAACATGTACTGTAATAAAATGAATTAATTTGGAGTGATATTATATGTCTCCCTTATTGCATAAGTGTAGGAAGCGGGGGCTGGGGGCTAAAGCCCCCATTCAAAAATCTGGGGGGCTGAAGTATGCTTCTGCCACAACAGCTAAAAACCCCTTATTTGTCTGTTCAGTAAAAATTGTATAAAAATTGCAGTAATTTTCCTTGAAATTTGCCCAAACTGCTGCACCAAATTGCATCTGAAAACACTCAAATACCCAAAAATTTTCCAAAGGGGAGGGGGACACCCTTCCCCCAGGAAAGCGATCCGAAACAAGGTTCAGCCTCCAAAAGCTACCTAGATCTATGCCTTATTGTGCTTTATTTTGGTGTTGTCTCAACTGCATAGAAAACAAATATTAAATAGTAGGTGCATTGCCGTACTGTACATAACACAATCTTTACTGTATGAAGAAATCTTGAGTCAATCGGAAAAGGAGCAAAAGAAATATAGGGGCGGCCCCACAGGGTTCAGGGGGAGACCCCCTCTTATCATTTGCAAGAACAGGGGGAGAGAGAAGGAAAAGATCAGGAAGAAGAAAAGGAAAATATGAAAGAGAAGAAGGGGAATCAAAAAAGAAAGAAGAAGAGAAGAGGAGGGGTGGGGTATGTAGTTTAGGTACCTGTTTGATCCATATAATTATTCCAGAGCTTCCAGGAGGCCCTATACCGGTGTCTGCAAGCCTTTAATTACCCTTTTATCTGTTTATAATGCACATATTAATCAACGAAAGTATTTGTACAAGTTCTTGCTTCTGTCGACTCTACGCACATATTTTTGAGTGAAATCATACCCATACACAAGGGGGATGGACTTCAGGAAGTTTGTTGACTACATACCCTTCCCTTAGACAAGAAAGGCTACTGTCCTCTTTCACTAAACCAGAACTTAAAATTCAATAAATTATTAACACTTTTCAGCCATATATGATCCTGAAGCTCAAACAATATCAAAGACATCACCATTTTGCATGTAAGCAATCTTAAATTGATAAAAATTTCTCAAAGGGGAGGTGACACCTTGCTTAGACCCCTCCCCAGAAAAGCATCTTTCCCCCAAGCAAAAAATTAAAATTGAATAAATTATGAACACTTCTTTCCATATATGATCAGTTCAAAAAATATACCAAAGATATCACCATTTTGCATCGAAGCAATCTTAAATTAAAAAATTTCTCAAAGGTGAGGGGACACTCCTCACCAGAAAAGCATCTTTCCCAAAACAAAAATTAAAATTACTAAATTATAAACTTTCCAGTCATATATGATCAGTTCAAAATATGTACCAAAGACATCATCTTACATCTAAGCAACCTTAAATTAACAAATTTACCCCTCCCCTTAGACCCCCCAGGACGGCGATCACTCATCTCATGCTTCCCCCTCCCCCACCTGTCGCAATACCCTGGCACCACCCCTGCATCTAGGATGAATATCAGATTTCAATTCAGTTGGATGATTGCAAAAGATCAGTGTTCAAGTTTGTTATTTTTTGTTGCTAAATTAGGGCCACTTGTTGCTCAGATTAGACCATCCTATTGCTAATTATGACCCCCTAACAAAGAAGTTGTATTCCTTTTATTTTGCTCCAGTTTTGTTGAAAGAAAAACTAGGGGCCTATGGAACATTAGGATGATCTGTAATACCCAGTATTGTAATCCTTTTCAGACTTATTGGATGTATTTTGATTCAGTTCTGAAATAATCAAGGGGTTTCAGTGCAACGTGCAATGTTCACTATTTCATTTCTGATGGAATCTACAATGGAATGTGGAGATATTGGGAGTGTCCAAAATATATGATCATTACATGGCATTAGAGATTGTGAGAATTTGTGAATCAATAAAACATGATGTAAAAGATATTCTCTTTTTCAAGAGTGTACCAAAATATTTTGTGCTTCATGAATATGCAAATTAGTACTGCATGTTAATTAGCGGTCAGAATTAGCAACACATGCCAACTGCCTGTTGGTAATTATTACCCCCCTCCCTCCCTCAAAACATGAAAGGAACAATTTTTATTAGGTTTTTTAGCTACAAATGACCTAACCTGGTATTTCTCATCAGAGGAATAGCATTGAAAGTATATGTTACATCACACAAAGGGCATAAAATATTGGTTGCAGTGTTTGCCACGGGTCCAAAATTCGGAACCGGGTACCCGAAGTCAATGGTCGGTCGGGTACCCGAAAATATAACTTCTGTTAGGCTACAAGTTTGTTGTAAAGTCATAATAAGAAATTTTGCTTTGCACGTTGATATTTATAACACCAACGTATCTTACGTATGGGCATGACAAGTGTTCTTAGCTGTGTGCGTGATAAATTTTGCTAGGAAAAGTGTGTTCTGTCACACGTGTAATCTACTGTATGTTAGTGAAACTTTGGATCCGGGTAGCAATTTCAGAACCGGGTCCTGACATTATCGGTCGGGTACCATGCAAACACTAATTGGTTGTCTATTCAAGTTGGAATTTCATAAAAATCCTTGTTTGGGAAATGGTCACAAAGACAGCAGTTTTATTCATGAAAATATTTACAACTTAGAATGAATCGAGATGAATTAGAAACTGGCATGAAAGTGGGTAGTATTAACTTCTCCAATGACTACAGTACTTGATGTTTGTGTAACACTACTAGGCAAGCACCTACGACTTGGTAGCAGTTGGGTACGGGGCATTCACCCTACTTCCCTAGCACACAGACTAATAAGCAGGATGTGGATTGTTTGGCTGTTCTAACAACATAAGCCGATTACTACTAAGTACAAGAACAACAACATGATAACAGCTGGTTGAGGTTGACCATAGCTCTCAAAATATATTACAACTACTTGGCCCTGGCTTCTGGCCCTCACTCATTCCTTCTTGGCACATAAATATGAGACAAACAATGCATAAATACAACATAATCATGACAACAACTTGAATGCTAGATGACAGTGTTCAGATCTGCTCCATCCTGGTTATTGGAGGTAATAATACAAGTACAGACCTCTCTAAACTGATCATAAAAAGAAATAGTCACATCATAGCTAGCTCTGGCCCAACAAACACATCAGTCCTGGAACCCAGTGGCATCAGTCCAAGCAGACCCAGTGTCTCTGACGCGGTAGCTCAGTAGCTCTGGCGTGGTAGCTCGTAGGTGTACGTCCTACGGCCCTAAGTCACCAATCCCGGCCTTCCGGCGTCTAAGGTTTCTGTCAGCGACCTAGCCCGTCCAACCCTGGGGGACCTTACGATGGTGGCATCTAGCCTCCCAGACCCAGACAGTCACAGCCCACGGCCCTCAGTCACACATAGCCCACGTGCATGTGGCGTAATTGACAGCTAGAGAACCTGAGTGATTGGGGAGGGTCACACAGTTTAAGAAATAGAACTCTCTCAAGACAAACAGGTGTTGTAGCTGGAGCAGTCAGCAGATGAGTGGTCTAATATAATGTACAGTACAACCTCATTTTATCTTTAAATAAGTAAAATCTAACGCTACTTAGAATAATAACGAAAATAATAAAAATAAAACAGAAATAGTAAAATAATAACAAGATACCAATGCAATATGACTGCCACTGCCCATAAATACAAGCCAGTTTCAAGGAAGGGTCACTGCCCTCTCCCAATAAACTAAAAGCCGGTGCCTCATTCTATACGAAAAGGGGGGGGGGGGTTATTGTCAAGGTCGCTAGACTTGACAACCTAGGCAGCCAATGCGTATGCCTAAATTAGTAGCCCAGACACTCAAAGCAACAAATACATTAAAGGCCCAGTGCCCATGTCATCAATTTAAGGGGTGAGGGGCATATGACCTGCAATACTTCTAAGGCTCAGCCTCCCTGACGACTGAACTCACAAGTCAACGAAATTATCATGAGTATGCAAAAAAGTTAACTATTTACAGAACATAGCATAAATTGTAATAAGCATAAAGAGTGGATCATGCAGCATAAAGGGCAAGGTAATTCCATACTGCCTGGGCACTTACTTAGGATAGAGAACATATACATGTCATATTTTACTGGCTGTTTTGTAAACTATAACCTATAAGGGCTTGGGATACCTATGGTCAGTCCTCTTGACCATTTCCTCACACAAGAATAACTAAAATATCTACAGAGAGACGGCAACCTTGCACATTCTTCAGGGAGTACCCTGACAATAAAACTAACAAGGCAGCATATGCATTGAATAATGTTAACTGAAGAACTAATATATACAACTTAACAAAGTAACATGACATAAATGTGTGATACAGCAATAGAATACCACTGTCATTCAAGGTTTAGACTGCGGGTACTGGGGAATCAGTCCATTCCTACCGCATCCTTAATAAAATTATGAACATGGCCCTTTAGATTCATATAAAGGCTATTTCTTCAGTCTATGCCCCTAGTGTACAGAAATTGGATAGCACAAGAGAAAACTTTTGATAGAATAAATGCGAGGAATTAGCTTTACCGTAAGTACAGTATGGTCATATCATACAATCAGGCTCTGAGGCAGAAATTTCAGTTGTGGGTGTCCAATTGAGAATAGTGGGTGTGCTAACATACAGGCATTGGCCCAATATGATGCCGAAGGCATCATCACGATCGCGAAGCAATCTCCTTCCTTGGCAGGAATTCAAGGGGGCCCTTGTGGGGGTTAAGGGGGCAAGTTCAGAATTTTGCATTTTAGAGGTTTCTGAGGGTAAAATACATGCTGTTTCAGCCTATTTTTGAGACTTCTTGGACCTGAAATATGAGTTTGACAATACAATTTCTGCCCCCTTCTGGTCTTCCGCCAAAATATTAGTCTTCCGACTCCGCGGCTGATGTTTACTAGAAAAGGACATCAGGATTAGGGCTACAGTAGCTGCATTTTGTTTTGGGGGGGGGGGGGCATTCCAACCATGTGAAATATTTGGAAAATTAGAAATCATGCTGCTAGAATTGAATAGGACATTTTAGCCAATATTACCCGAGAAAAAGGCTTTTTCCCGGGTGAAGCTTATATCTAAAATTGCAACAGTTAATCCCTTTTATAAACAAACTTGCTTTATTGACCAAACAGTCTTTAAAGGGGTTGAAACCCCTTTGACTTTACTGATCTCAAGATACCTGAACAGGAAGTTCTCTGATAGATTCTGGATTAAGAGTGGTCAACTAGAGATGGCTAAAACTTGCAATTCATTTCTAGCGTCATGTGGTGTGAGGTATCGTCTATGCTACAAACTTACAAGCCAAAAGTATCCAACCTCACGTACCCTTCCCTCAGTTTTGCCTAGCCATAGGCCTAATTGTAGCCAAGTATTAATCCTCAGCCTTAAATAGCTTTAACTTATAACCTTACCGTAACTGTAAAACTAAATCTTGACTTGCAGTGTTACTGAGTTTAAACAATGGCACCGTCTGCTAGACTGTAGTTCCAATAGCCGTAGTCTGTAGATCTACAGAGAGCACAGCACTGGCTTTAAGGTCAAACAGAACTACTGTAATATGCAGCATACATGCTAAAGCATTCACCAAATAAACTTGATACATCTACAAAAAATGAAAAAAATTCAGCAACTTTTATCATCGATGATAATGAGCAATTTCGTATGCTTCTAATATCCGGAGATTGTTGTCCAAACATTCCAGCCTACGATCACTCTTTTGGTCCTTACAAGTTTCATTTCTGCTGTAGTACACACTAAATATGCAGTGCCACAGTCTGAGGGTAGAAATCTTCGATGTCAAACTTAAAGGCATCCAAAATTATCGAGAGTGACAAACATTTCATAAATTAATTATGAGGTATGTGTAAATCACTCTAACTAAGCCCCTCGTAACATTTTCGGAACCTTTACTTCAGTACTTTCCATGCACGATCCTTTATTATCCACAAACACCCACACTAGCTCATACGCTATACGCTATCCTAACGTATTCATATGTGGAGATATATCGAACCTAAGCTAGTGTCATGTTTGTGTGAGAACAGTCTGATCCTACGGACAGGCTACATTGTAAAATGTATGGTATCAAGCGCTCGCAGCATAACATGCAACACGGCAGTTACGTTGTGAGCAATAGCACTAACCACACAATTCAGTTGACAGGATTTTCGTATGGCAAGTACATCGAACGTAGTTAAAGTCAACGCATTACTGCATTGACTCAATATGTGCTGCTTTCAGAATTCCAATGTACAAGAAGAGATGTGTATGCATGTTACTAGAATAGACGAGTTGGGAAACTTTGGGATACAATGCATGCTGGGAAGGAAAGTGTACCACAACAGAGACTGCATGTGCAAGACAGATATTTTGTGTAATCACGCTCAATTTTCCAGTGTTAAACTATGGTTCTCTAGACTTCAATCACGGGTTAAAGAGAATTTTCTTTAGTGGAAAAGTTCTTTATAAACTTAGTCTCCTTAACATGGACCGAAAAGGTTGGGCAGTATGGCAGTAAATTGTGAAAGACGAATAAATACTTTCTCAATGCCCTCTTGTCCGTGCGCAATTATCCGTGGCCTTCATCTGTGGTAGTACAATGGTACAGCAAAATCTAATTTCCCAACTCGTCTATTGTGATTTGAACAAAATCACGCTAGTAGTCCCGCTGAAAACTAGGGAAGATGAAAAGGTCTTCCGGTTGGAGAAATGGTCGTCTCGGACGCTTATTTCAAACTGTCTTAATATGTATACTAGAAGCTTGGGAGAATTGGTGCACGGCTTCATGTATATTTTGAAAGCCGTGTACGAAAATATAGGCCGTCATTTTGGGAAACCGGCCGTGCAAAGGACGGCTGGACGGCTGGCTGCCTAAATCACTGCATACAATAATTCCTTTACAGTTGTAATGTAAATAAATTACCATTATAATTACAGCAGCAGTTAACTACAGGGTTCTACAATAAACCCATTTAATTAATTACAGCACTGCTATGTCTCCACGAGCTCATAGCTGCGGGGTCTGGCTTAGGAAGCAACTTAGAAATAAAATAGTAACTCTTACCTGAGTGATTGGGGAGGATCACACAGTTTAAGAAATAGAACTCTCTCAAGAGCAGGAAAACACTCAAGACAAACAGGTGTTGTAGCTGGAGCAGTCAGCAGATGAGTGGTGCAGTCCAGTTGAGAGAAGTGCTTTTAATTAGACAGTTTCTTTACTCAAGCCTTAGGAAGGGTAGTGGTCACCACCCAAGAACAAAGAAATCTCTCCTACATCGAACCCCTTGTCAGTGTCCAGACGATTGATAGTTTCTATTTCTAGCTACTTCCCCACCCTAACAACAAGAACTTACATAGGCCCCAGGTGCCAGCTAGTCTCTACAGAGAGCTCTCAGGAAGGGCTCTACAACCACAACATTACTTTGGTTAATCGACCATTACAAGGGAAAGTTAAAAAATTCCCTGTGAACCAAACGTACTGCATACCTCTGTGGTAATGAACCCACCTGCTAATTAGGTAAGACAAAGAAACTTACCAGAGATCAGTTAGACTGGTTGAGCCAACCTATCAGTTATGTTCTTTTACAAAAATGGATAAGGGTGCTGATGGACAGGAAACAGGAGATAAACAGTTCATTGACTCATGACCAGAGTCACTGAAACTAAAGGGGATGACTAATTTAGTAGCCTGCTACATTTGTTTATCCTTTTCCTGATTTTCAATTTGATATACTGTAAATATTGACTAGGCGGTTGTAATTAGCAACAGGTCGTAATTAGCAGACCTTACCCTAGGCCCCAAGATGTTTTCTTTGAAAGGCTTTGTCCTACTCAGGCAAATACTGTACACCTTGCCAGTACAGGGATGGCCAAGTCTATTGTAGGCCTAGACGTAGGCCCTTTTCTCTACGACCCAACTCCAGCACTTAAAAAAACTTCTAGCCTAGGCCTACATTGCATCTAGGCCTAGGCTACGTTAAGTATGTTTAGAACTTTAAGAGTTAGCCTGGGCCTAGGATGCCTAGGCCTACATGTAGCCCAGGCCTAGGCTAGCTGGCCTAGCCTAGGGTACCTAGGCCTAGTTCTCACGTACACTTTGTTCCCTGAACTAGGCCTAGGCTATTGCAACACAAACTTTTGACCGCATATTACTGTGAGAGTAATATCGTCTGCGTGCGTTGCTGCAGTGATTGTTGCTAAATACGCGTATGCGCGTGTATGAACGTAACTATAGCTATGAACTATGTCACAATTGAACAGCAATGCGTGCTGTTTAGCATATAATAGTGTGAACGTCCTAGTTACACGATTTAGCAGTTTCATAGAATGTTTAAAAAACAAAACAGGATCGTTTGTGTAAATCACAATTTTTTGGTCTTTTTTGGACACTAAGTAAAAATAATCTTAGAATGAAGGGTCTTAAACATATAAAGGACCCGTAGAGGTCAATTATGTAGGAGTATACGTGAATCTGAGAAAGATCGAGACCATTCAAAATTTTTGAAGTTGCGGTAGCCCAATTTTGACAATGGGTATATTGCTGACCTAGTATGGGAAGCCCCAAAGCTTCCCAAATACTAGGTCTGCAGACTGCGGACTAAGCTGGCCTACATATTTTTTCGCCCATAGCCTAGAGGCCTAGGGCCTACCCATCCTTTTCCCAGGATATACATCACATGCATGACATTAGTGTGCCAGATACTCCCTGGGTTATCCTTAGGACGGGCTATGTCTGTTTGATACTTCTTATTAGGATACATTGCAGTCTAGGATGCCTAATGTACTCTTTTAATTATAGGCCTCATAGTTGGGCTAACCCTTCCAAATTCTGCTCTCAGGGCCATCCTTTAGGCCTTAGGCTACATCCCTGTCCAATATATGAGGATAGCTGGACATAAAGTAAAGTAGGGGCCTATAGGCCAAGGGTGACCAGATTTTGAAAAGTAAAATATGGGACATTGCATGGCTGGAAGGTGGGTTCTGTGCAGGGTTTGCGTTTTACGCCGAAACGGGCGTTTTTTACGCCGACGGAAATTTTACTTACGACCAAAAATACAGTTCAGTCGTAAATATAAATTTTGACTTGCCCAGCTTTACGACAGGAAATTGAACTCAGTTAACACTCACTGGTCTGCTGAATTATAATATTGTTCACACTTACGCATTCCACTAGTTTACCGTAACGATAAAAAACTCTAAAACTGGTAGCATACATTGCATCGAGGGCAGGATCTGCTGCGCTGCTGTACAGTACATGGGTTATTCTAGTACTGGTACTATAGTAGACTAACGTTAGACTGACAAGTGCTCACAACAAATTCTTCGTAAAAACGTGTGCGCAGTATGTAATACTTGGGCAGTTGGGCTGCCCTGGATACATGTAATACAACATACAATGTATGCATACTGTATGTACACTTGGAAATGCATTTGTCATTGTGTGTGATCTAATATTGCTAACGTTAGGTAAAGCTACACCTGTTGCCGGATCGTACACAGAATGTATTGGATATTTTTGGTTAAATTTCTCTTTGAGGGAAGTGAAAATAATTTTTATTATCCAAGGATCGTTTCTCATTATAAAAAACAGATCGGTATTTAATTATTTCATTCACACTTGAATTTATCGATAAGTTGCGCTAACGTTATTGTAGGCTATAGCCTACAGGCTAGGCCTAACACTGCCGTTTACGGCTTATTGCGGTAGGCATTGTATATTAAATCATTCAGGCCAGAAATTTTAAAAATTACGACGCGAAATTTTGAATGGTCGTAAAAAAGAAAATACCATCACGAAAAATTACGACGACTTTTTCAGAGAAACGCAAACCCTGGTTCTGTGCCTACATAGCATACATGGCGAGAACGAAGCCCACAGCTGTGTGGAGTCCAGGACCTGCCTTAGGGCCCCTTGTGGGGTCCAGGGGCAAGCCCTTGTGGGAGTCCAGGGAGTGCCTCCCCCCCCCCGGAAGCCCCGGAAGCTCCTGAAATTCAGTGCATTCAAAGCACGGGAAAGTCGTAATTTGACTAGGTCCAAGTTTAATATCAGTTACAAGGTCCAAAAATGTGTTGATAATGTCAGTATTCTCTTTTGATGACACAGCTTTGAGTTACTGCCTGTAAGATTTGGCATATGTATGGTAACAAACTCAGAACATTCCATAGAAAAGTTACAATTTGCAGTTCTGATTAAGTGAGACACTGCAACAGTTTCTGAAGCCATCCCACCTCTGCCCCATGAAGGAAAAGACTCTACTTGAGCTTTTGATGGAGAAATGCTCAAAGCAAAATGATACAAGCTTAAAGGCAGTTAGGCAGTCACCACAATCAGAGTGAGTGTGCCCTGTCACTCTGGTTCATGATTGGCCTATTTTGATCATGTTACAATATTTTTGTTGGTGAATTGTGAATTCTGAAGGGGAATTTCTCCTTGCTTTACCTATTGTTTGTAATGGTTATGTTCAAAACATCTTCAAAGGTGCTTGTAGTGCAATAAGACGAGATTTTTAAGAGTTTGCTGATTTTCAAAGAAATTTTGGGGGGACTGCCTATTGCCTTTTAACTTATACATGTTCTTGAGTTCTTTGCACTCTGTGAAGACATATCCATTTCTTCACCACTGGTTGCTTGGGAGAGAACCCCTTTCTTAACCCATTTTCAGAGCTGAAATTTAGCACTAGTCCGATCGTCCCTGACGGGTAAAACTTGCATCGGACAACCACTTTCTGTCTTTGAACTTGTCTGATGGACAAGTAGATTTTATTTGTAACTGAATAGTTCCCTACATCAGCAGGAAAGTATGTCATAAAAATCCCCTTAAGAAGTGGCATTGAGACAATGGTACTGACTACCATTGATCATTGTATCATGCCAATAAATATGGAAAAATGCAGAATTTAAAGTAAATGTTTGTTTTCTATGGCAGAGACAGGAAATAGAATTGTTCATCTCTTGTTTGTCACTTTCATTTGGACAACCAAAAACTATTTCGGACAACCTAAATTTAGCTTCAGGTTGTCCGATGGGCAACCTGAAAATTTCCTTAAAAATCAGGCCTGATTTTGTTTCATTTTGTTTGCGTGAGCTTGAATATATGCCATAACAGATATAACCAATGCCCCAAAGACTGAAAAGTGTGCACCATCTGGCACGTTGTTACACATATATAGTACTTGCGCACATGTGTGTACCAGATAGGCTTCATGCAAGCAATTTTGATCAAACATGCATGTACACACGCTAAATACAGTACAAATAATACTGTATGCCAGCGGCACCAGTGTTACAGTATGTGGGACTAAACTGCAGAACTGACTACGAACCTTGACACTATCTTATGTTGGCCCACAAAATTGTATACAGTACTGTACATAAACACAAGTGGGTGAACATGCTTTAAAAAGCTGCTAATGCACTCTACAGCAGATTTCAAGGTTCCTTGCAGTGACTGTACCCATCCATTCTAACATTGCAGAGTTGTGTCTCCTTTGAGTCTATTTTGTAAGGAACCCCTTTAAGCAACATGGAAATATGGGGGCAAATAGGCATCCTGGGGAGGTTTAATACGGGACGTGGGACAAATGAACCAAAATAAGGGACAATCCCATATTTTACGGGATGTCTGGTCACCCTGTATACAGTAGGCCCACCATAGGCCCCGATGTGCTTCACTTACTGCTTAGGCCTATGGCCCACTGTATGCATGATTGTCTGACAGCAGCCTTTGCCATAGAGATGAGTTGGACAAAACTGTCCCAATTGAGGCAGACAGTAATCTTTTACAATATTTATCAACTTGCATCTTCCAACTCATTACTCCAACTTCTAAGCAGCTTAGCTGAGTAAGGCTATTTCTGTAATTTGCTAAAACTGCAGTAGCAAACAAAAAGACAGTACCACACTGTAATTTCTGAATCATAGTACAGTAGTCAGGAACACAGGTGACTCAATATGTCAAAGAGTTTTCAAGAGTCAGTTCAATACCAGAGGAGATTTAGGGAGGGGGTGGGATGGTTGGATGGAATGGCATGTGATTAACTGATGCAGGAGACCTTCTAGCCCAAGCCCTCTCCACCCTTTTAAAAGAAGGGTCTAAGCTCAAATCAGGTTTTAATACCTGTATATGTTACAGAGGTACTGGACTTATTCTAAGCATTCTGGTGAAATTTGCTTGAAATCTGATGTGTGGTTTTCAAGATCTATTAGCAGTTGAAGTTGTCACATTTTCAACACAAAGTAAACTTGAAGCAAGCACATGTCTTAAGGTGGCTTCCCACTTAGCGACCAACAGCTTGCGAGCTCTTGCGGTTCCTTGCGACGTTGACCTCCTGCGACCTCGATGGTCGCCAGCTTGCAAGGCTTTATACATGCTTAAAAATCTTGGGACCTCAGCAACAGATCTCAAGTGGTCGTAAGTTGATTGCATATTGTAGTATGAGAGGGCGGTCTCAAGAAGTCGCAAAAGGTTGCAAGGTGTTGCAGCACAAAAAGTGCAAATCTTTAGGGGAAATCGAAGATGCTGTTAAATTCTGGAAAGTAGGTTTTCAGCCGGAGAGACAGCGTACGTGTACAGTATGTCATCCAATTGTGTTCAAAATAGAGGCCCTCCACTTACTGTACTACTGTGAACACTAGCATGACCCTCTCTTCCTAGTCAAGGAAATCTCTGCAAGAGAACTTCTGCAGTACCGGTTGCGTGTTTCAATGGGGAGTTAGATAAGATTTAACAACACACCGACACGAATGTGTTATACTGTATAGTGTCAACTAGATAAAAAGGTAAAATTTAAATACGGTTTCAAATATGGTTCAAGTTCAAGTTTGGTTTTAAATACAGTCCAAACACGGTGCAAGTCCTTCCCTTTAGTCGCCTCTTACTGTACGACAGGCAGGAAATACCATGGGCATATTCTACAACCCCCACACAACAGGGGGCATATTCTACAACCCCCAGCCCACAGGGGGCTCAATGGGGAGAAAGGTGAGAGTATATACTGGCCATGGCCATTGTGGACTAGAAATGGAGGTCTTGTTCCTATTTTCAGGTTTACAGTAATATACTTATTGTAAAACATTGAAATTCCCGTCTTTATCACCTTTGACACCTGCAGCCATCTTTATTTGGACGTTGAAGTCAATTTCATATTCATACAAAAGCAGTTTGATAAATACTATGGTTGAGTCTCGTATATTGGAATGTAGTCGTGATTCACATTTCATGCATGTAGACTACAGATATTGCTCTCGGAGCCATACAGTACAGTATTCGCTGTGTACTGCATCTACTGCTCCAATTCCAGGGTTGTATACTCTACGTGT
Organism: Holothuria leucospilota; assembly: GCA_029531755.1. NCBI lineage: Eukaryota > Metazoa > Echinodermata > Holothuroidea > Aspidochirotida > Holothuriidae > Holothuria > Holothuria leucospilota. The sequence continues at coordinate 19,471,671 of CM055965.1, forward strand.
ACATGATACCGTAGGACACCTGCTATGAAGGATTGCAGCAGAGGACTATACTGTAGCAACTTTACACATTGCATTGTCTGTGTGCGAGCTTCTACAGTGAACTCCAAAGACAACATTTTGTCAATATATAACTTTTACAGCAAATAATTACCTGTATGGTACTTATTCCCATGGCAACCATGATGCCAAGCAGTGTGTCCTTGTCTTTACTCAACCTTAGCCTGCTTGGCAACCTGCCACATCAGGATGATGTGGGTGGTTGTAGTTGTATGCTGGAATGACCAATAATATTTGCTATTTATTGTTTTTATCATGCTCAGGTCTGTTGATACTGAGACCATATGCCACAGAACTTTCTGCTTAATATACTTACCTTAATGTTCCCTTAACATGCTAAATTTATAGGGTAGATACTGTACCTAGTGCACTTGAGTCAAGTAAAGTGGCTGGCCATCATTCAGAACTGTGACAGGTTGAAGTTTAGCACTGTCAGGTTCAGATGTACAGTACAGTACAATATTTTGTGGCCTGTGTCAGAATTCATTTCAGTTGGTCCTTTCTACCATACCTTTGTGTTGTACCAGATTTGTTTACAGTCAGGGCTCTACAGTGTATTTTAACAGTCATCCTGTGGCCTGTGACAACCAAAAAAATGTGGATTGGTTAAAGGTCAGAAGCAGTCACCCCAAACTTACTTTGAAACAATACCTTAATGTCACAAATTTCTTCTTATTTTGATTCCAAGTATCTTTCATGATATTTTAGAACATAAATATTGCATATTCAAGGTAAATCAAGCAGTTGCTCCTTGTAAATTTTACAATTGAGTGAGAAAAATACTGTCACATGATTCTCAAGAGCCATTCAGGAAACAGGACAGTCTACTATACAATTCTTTATTTGGGTGACTGTATTCTCCCATTAATGTCAATGGGACAACCAAAGTTCATGCAGCAAGTTACTGTAACAGACTGCTTCTATGGTTATTGCAAAATTTCTTTTGGACAACTAAATTTTCTTTTTGACAATGAAAAAAGGCAGGCATTTTGTTCAGTGGACAACCAGCCGAGGCCTGACAGTATACTGCTCTTCACAGCTTTTTAGCACTGATCTTGTGTACTTTAATATTACAATATATATGTTTTTTTTTCTAACCAGTTTACACTTCTTACCTGTACATTATTTTACGCACATGTAGAATGGATGTTGTATGCGATCTCATGAAAGGCCAACAGTATGGTGCATAGTATATGTAGTAACGGTAAAAGTCTGAAGGCTGAGTGCTTCAAAATGTTCTCTTCTGTGTCCTTAATGGGTGTTTTTACAGGAAATTGTGTATTAAACTTGAGCAGATAAGTGGGAAGGGAAGGAAGTACAGAAAGGGTGCCCTTCTGCTCTACATATGGATCTGTTGGACCTTTAAAATGAAAAAATAGCCAGGGTTGGCTGCTTTAAATGACATCAATTTCATTGACTGACATATATAAATCTTAAGTTAAATCACTTAATTTTAAAAAAAAAATATTGATAAACTTCACAAGTTAGACATTTTTTGATTCCTTGTGAAAGGCTGGCAAAGAATCTATGTGATGGTGATGTCGTGTGTGTGTATGATGTGTGTACAGTATGTGACACTTTAGCTTGTAAACACTTATCTCAAGAACCTTGGGTAACTCCGAGGGATCTCATACTTACAGTAGCTTGGAGATTGCCCTTATTGAATAGATGATCCCTGTTGGTTTGTTGGAAGTCAAAGGTCATTTGGGGTCACCAGAGGTCAAAAGGTCAAAACCTTGCAAACATATCTCAAGAAGGGTAAACTTTGAGGGTTCATGATAGTAGAAACGAATAGCAAGTTTACGCCATCTCAAATTGACCACTCTTAATCCAGCAGAGCTGCCAACCCTCCCGCTTTGGGTGGAAAGTTTTTGAAAATCCTCCCTTGGTCCCAACTATCCGCTGTGTCCTACGTGTATCATTCTCCCACCCAGAGGAAAATGTTGGCTGATGTGCACGAGCTTCTATGAGTGGTAGTCAGAAAGCCAAATGTTACAAAGGCAGCTTTAATATGCAAGGCATGCAACACAGCCTTTATAAAGCTTTTGGCCCCTAAAGCCTTCTGTATTTCATTGTGCTAAGTGTTTCCCATTCATACATCACTGCAAATGAAGCTTCTGAAGCTAAACTGTCCTATTCAGTTCTAACAACATGTTCTTATACTTAGCATACATGATTGCCCATATTGAATTGATGATCTTTAGTGTTTTTGGTGGAGGTCAAAGGTCATTTGGAGTTACAAGAGGTCAGATGGTAAATACCCTGAAAATTGCTTGTAAACAGTATCTCCAGAAGGATAAATGCGATGGACATGTGGATTGCTCATAATGAGTAGATGATCCCTGTAGTTTTTGGTGGAGGCCAAAGGTCATTTGGGGTCACCAGAGGTCAAAAGGTCAAAACATTAAAATCACAACTGTATATCTTAAAAAGGATAAATGTGAGAATTTTCATACTTAGCATGTGGATTGTCCATATTAATTCTTAAGATTATCCCTTTAATTTTTGGTGGAGGTCAAAGGTGATTTGGTATCATCAGAGGTCAAATGGTCAGACCTTTTTAAACATGATATCTGCAGAAGGGTAACTGTGAGGGATCTCATACTTACCATGTGGATTGCCCATATTAAATAGATGATCCCTGTTTTTGGTGGAGATCAAATGTTGTTTGGGGTCACCAGACTTCACAAGGTCAAAACTTTGGTAAACAATATAATTATCTCAACAAGAGTAACTCTGAGGAACCTCATACCTAGCTTGTGGATTGCACATTATTACTAGTAGATGATTCCTGTCGTTTTGGTGTAGGTCAAAGGTCATATGGGGTCACCAGAGGTCAAAAGGTCAAAAACTTTTAAACAAGTGCTACATCTCAAGAACTGTGAGGGTTCTCATACATACAGTAGCATGTGGATTGCCCATATTGAGTAGGAGATCCCTCTTATTTTTGGTGGAGGTCAAAGGTCATTTGGGGTCACCAGATGTCAAAAGGTCAAAAGCTTTTAAACACTACATCTCAAGAACTGTGAGGGTTCTCATACATAGCATGTGGATTGCCCATATTGAGTAGGAGATCCCTCTTATTTTTGGTGGAGGTCAAAGGTCATTTGGGGTCACCAGATGTCAAAAGGTCAAAACCTTTTTAATGCTACAGTACTTTAATGGCTGATCCAGGATTTCACCCTGTCAAGCCATACAGTACGCCATTTCCATACGCCATACGCCATTTCCATATTTCCTTCAATTCCCCGAATTATCCCTCTTCCGGAAAGTTTCCCAAAGAGCACCCAGATGTCCCAAATTTTGGGTAATTTCGGTAAGAGTGGAAACACTGTGACCACCTGTCAGGCAAAGACAAACCAGTCCGCTGACCATTGTAGCCCAACCAAGGTGACAATGATATTACTTGTGTTTCTGCACACTGTACTTATAGGGGGTGGGAGAACTTTGTCCAAGATTACCAGTGGATGGATTAGATGAGGTTTAACGTCCCAGTTTCCAACCAATTGGTTCAAGTCGAGACAACCATGGCCTTTTTTCCAGTAGTGTCTCACTGGCTTGTTTTCCCTACTCCATTGCTTATGCTGAGCACCAAGCACAAAGGCAGGAGGTTCCATTTTTGGTTCCTTGCGTTAGCAAAAGGAACCTAGATGTACTGTAGTCAGCTTGGCGTGTGTGTGTGACACTTGCTTCGGTATGCTGTATGATCTCAACAAGGGAAAGTTGGACTAAACTGAAACTTGGTATATGGATCTGTCATAGTGAGAAGGTGTGCCCTATTGTTTTTGGTGGAGGTCAAAGGTCATGTGGGGTCACCAGGGGTCAAAGACTGAAAACCTTGTTTGCATGATATCTCAAGGGAGGAAGCTTGGATAAATTTCATACTTGGTATGTGGATACATTATGGTGAGAAGATGAATATATTGTCTGTGTTGATATCCCATGAAGTGCCTGTATTTCTTCAGAGCAATTTATTTATGTTTGAATGTGTTAACACAAGATGTGCATTGTCTACAGAGCAGATTTACAGAAATACTGGTTCATTCAGTAGTTGGCTCAGTTTCATTACATTCAGCAAGGAACCACAGTGCCCATTGGGCTCTTGGTAAAGTCTTTGGTATGACCCGGCCAGGATGTGAACCCTAGACCTTCCGGCTGCAAGTCAGATGCCCTAACCACTTGGCCACTGCAGTCTGTCACCAGTGGATGAAGAAAAGTGAAGGACTTGGCATCAAATTAACTCCAAGCATCCATTGGTGAAAATAGTGATCACAGCTATGGTTCCAATTTTATAGTTCATTGAAAGACCAACAAGTGCAGTAACAGCATACAGTACTGTACTGCATGAGAGAGAACAGTTGTCAACATTTACAGGATGTCATAACAAGTAGAATAGCTACTCCGATTTTTGAGAAATTTTGACTTAGCTTGCAACCAAGCTTGCAGATTGCATTTAAGTGCTATGTTTAAATCAGAAAACTATAAACTTAGCAAAACTCAGCATGTACAGTACTGTACCTAGCAAAAAAAGTATTTGGGGAATTTATTGTTCCATGACAATAAAAATAAGCAGAATTGTCAATCCTGGAAAAAGACTTTAAAAAGCACACAGTGTACTGTGTACTCTATTTTTTTTTCCCCAAAATTCTTTTAGCTGCAATTTTACCGATTCTTGCTGGCCCACTGTATGATGTCATTGTTCCTGGACAGGGTCAAGGAGATTGGAGCCAGTTGTGAGAAGTCATCTATGGCTGTTGTGCCTTAATAAAGGGGCTCATTGATATTGAATATTTTGTGACAATTGTGAAGGCAGTTATTTGCATGGCAATGCTTCTGCTTAGCCTCATTAGCCATTTATCACTTTCTATAGTTATCAAAAATGTGAAAATTGTAGTTTTACTGGTTTTAAGAGCTCATGGTATGCAATGCTCATCCAAGTACTGTAGACTAGCCATTCTGGAAAATACATGCTTTACAACTACACTACGTGTATACCCTTGAGCACAACAGTAATGTTTGTAAGACTTCTGGCCTTTACATTTGAAAATCGAAGGTGAGTACATAACAGCTCTCCTAAGAGCTGTTTTGGCAAACTATTTCCTAAATTTATACTGTTGTTACATGCATTAGAAAGCTTGTCAGGCTTTTGTAGACAAGCTTTTTTGACAATCAAGGTGAGTAGAAAATGACTCCCATCAAATTAATTTTAGGCGAGTTTAGGCGCTGCCGAGCTACGTATAGCTCGCCTTAAATGAAAAGACCTGTAAGAGGAGTTAAGAGCCTATCAATCAAGTTTGTATAATTTGCATCACTCATTGGTTTAACTTGATCAGTGGTTGCATATGATTAATACCTAATGATGAAAAGTGTCTGGTCACAAATTTGTACTAAATGATTTTAAACATTCATTAATACAGGTATATCATTACCCAGGGATGTAGCTAGCAAAATTTGAGTGCCGGGTAATTGTCTGATCTGGGGAAAGCACCTCACCCCACCCCATGGCATCTACCCCATTTTTCAGCCTTTAATTTTTCATTTTTCCCTCATTTTACTTTAGGGAGTAAATTTAGGGCTAGTTTTAGGTCTCGGTAGGCAGATTTGTGGTGGGCGGGGGGAGTGGACGCGTGCTTGCCTGGAGTGCCGGGCGGGAGTATCGAGTGCTGGGTGTCACCACCCAGCGCTGCCCACCGTAGCTACATGTACATCCCTGTCATTACCGTTTCAGTTGTAAGTTAGAATAGAATGTCTTAACAGTTTGACCATTTACCATGAAGATGTGAACGTAGTAAAACACAACAGGTGTGACAAAAAGTCATGAAATTCATGAACCAACTCAATATGCCCCTTTTTAAAAAATCTTCCACTCTGCAGGTTCACAGTTCTCTGGCTGTACTGCTGTGCACTTTACCCACCAACATAGTAACATTGGCACATGATATTATAGAACAAATGCTGCTAGGATATAAACTTACAAAATAGACCTACAAAAGTTTTTTTGCAGGTAGTGCAGTATTTATACAGTATGCTTGAACTTAATGCTTTCGCAGTCCTGTATTTTTGACATACAGTATCCTGTTTGCCAGATAGAAATCGATCAGTGAACACTGCTCACGAAAAATACCTGTGGCATGTCGAAAGAAATAAATTAACAAAGCTGGGGGTGTTGTGTGGTATAGAAAACTGGTAAGCCATGACATGATCATGAAGGAATATGTACAATACAGTACTAATACAATATGGAGAATGGAAGTTTGCAATTAATTGTGGGTACTGTAAACTGGAATAAAGGGGAATATATGTGTAGTGACTACACTTCTTCCCACATTCATAAAGTTCTGTAACTGTTTATGTGGGAAAATGTGATATTAAGAAGGTTAAAGGCATTTTCCAGTGGTTTTTCACAAGGGTCCTGTGTGAAAGAGGAAAAAAATTTAGTTTATACATGTACCCTCTAAACCCTGTAGCAATACTCTTTTTCCTAACTCGAGATATGTAATATTAAAAACTACTTATTTTTGTCAAAAAATACCTCCAGTTCTCATCAAGGCCACAGAATGTTATGTTAAGTGGGCACATTGCCTCAGATTTCTTTTGTTTTCCTTTATAATTGAATGTCCTTCTATCCTTGAAATTTGATTCTGTTGGAATGTTTGAATATCTTTCCATGTAGGTTGAGCATAAATCTACACCATACTGTATGTACAGCATAACAAACAAAGTTGCTAAATATTCCCTACAACAGTGTCAATATCATAAAGAAATTCAATGCTTTGTCAAATTAATGTGCCACGATGACATCACAGATTTCCCATAATGCACTTTATCTTGAGAAAAAATTGCATTTCTTTGAAAATTAGTACTTCCAAATGCTACAAGCTATTGAGATGCTGTTTTCACCTCCTAGAAAAGAAAAATTTTCTGCATTTTTTGAAGCCATTGATTTTTGTCAAGTGCTGGTAAATCCCTTTATGTGAGGGGTTGATGAGGGTATTAGAAGACCAGTACACATAGTTGAAGGGAAGTGGGGTAAAGATGAATATCCATAATGTGGCTAGAGTAGATACACACACATATCTGGACAGCCCCCCCCCCCCCAATAACTCTCTCAAAAAAAAAAAACTAGGGGAATTTCTTCCCCTAGGACAAATTTTGCTGCCGACAAATCCCAACCTGAACAGTTCAAAAATTTTGGGTTGAAGAAGTTGTTTAAGGGGCAATATCTGGGGGAATTGCCAGGGTGGGAATTGTTCCAGGAGGGGGGAGGGTTTTCTGGTTAGGAACTGACTAGGGGGAGTTGTTTGTTCATGGTACAGTATGTATTATAGTTGCCTGTATTAAAGGCAGGTTTAGATTTTAACCACACATTGGTCTTCCACATGTAAGTTTCAACCAAAAACTGTTGTTTTTAAAGTAAGGTTGGGGATTTTTAAGTGCCTTTTTCTTGAAGCAAATCCAATATCTTATACTGTACATTCCATTATAGTATGCAACACTGTTGTACATAACTGTAAACAAAACCATTTATTTGGTACCATTTACAGCAAATCGTTAAAGCACCTTAAAAGTTTTTCATATCTGCCTTTGTCAATCCACTGAAATTTTAATGTCGTGACAACTTTAACTCAACCTTTAGCTTTCACCGTCAGCAAAATTGACAGTTTTAATTCTTGGATCGATGTAAAAATAGCTCATTACTTTTAACCCATATTAGAGGTTTGCCCAAGATTGACAAAATGACAGCTTTTAACTGCTCATTGCTCTTGCACGGTAATATTTTGCCAAACATTCAAAGACCACCAATAGGGATACAAAACAGCCATCTACTGTAGACCAAAGCTGACAAATCTTAAGGACAAATTTCGTGAATGTGTCTTGATTGATTGGAAGTTTGCCATTGGCTGATGAGTTTATGATATTGCCCCAGCAAAGTTTCCTAGCAACATTTATTAAATCGTTTCAGTGCGAATGGAGAATCTCGTCAGCAATTTAGTCTTCCCAAAGGGTCAGTCTTTATTACTGAAGTGGAATCGATACTTAACTCGAGCAAAAATACAGACAAATTTAAATGGTTGGTTTATATCCCCTTGGGACATGTTTGTCTTAGATTAGGGAATAAAGATGTCAGATTACATCAGAATAGATGTGAATTGATGCACGAAGATGGAGAGAGAGAATGAGAATATTTATTTCATTGAGAGATGAATTGGCAGTCACGAACCACTTGCTGCAAAGCAGTTGTGGAAAGCTACGTACGTGTGCTGTGATGTACTGGTACTGTAAGGTTAAAAGCACATGCCCAGTAGCATAAGAATGCAGTAAATCACTGCTTTTCTTCATAGGGAGTCAAGGCCGGTTCATACTCCATTATAGCGCTACAAAGCTGTGTTTAAGGATGTTAGCTGGGTCTCGATATGCCGATGTAAAATTGATTCATACTTCAGTTTTCTCGCATAGCTCAACTTTCACGGTACTGCCATGCAATGCACAGTCTCCTAATACCTGCCTATGCAAAGGCCACGTACAGTACATATGTGTATGCGGTTTGATCGGCTCTACGACAAAGTACACTATTGATTACCGTGATAATTTTATGGAATACAAGAAAATCCTGCCTTACTAGCCTTTATGTCTTAATTCGTGGGAAGCAGTAACTGTTTCCCTCCATTCCTACAACTCTCACTGTCACAATCAGGCCACTGATAGTCGTACGGAACCTGAATACATGTAATGAGCCGGTATCTGAAAAGGTCCGCCATTGTTGTCGAGTAGGATCGTGAGCTCGTTTCAAAAGGTCGTTCACCTACCAAGCAGCCATTCAGAAGCCGTTTCCTTTGCGATATCTCAAGAGCTTGTGAGAAAAGTTGAACAATGTTCAACTCCAAGCGATGACCGTGAATCGAACTGGTGGCAAAGATATTTTGACCATATATGGTTATTGATCACTTTATCGCGCGAGAAATTTGGAAGTATGAACCGGTTTTCAGGGTTACAATTCCTGAATGCTGATATTGTATGTATACTGTGTAAAGCAGCCATACATCACATCAGAGTTGTACCCACACCAATTTTAGCAGTGGGCTTCAAGATAAGGGTTCATGTTGAGCCAGTGGGGAGGGGTATAGAGGTTGAAAAGAGTGACACACAGTATAATTGCTGGTCTTTTTGACATGTACAGTATATTGGTGCATTATGGGAACAAAACATGCAGAATACAGTGTTACTCCCAAGATCAAAAGTTAAGAGTCGGTGTAGGCTATAGTGTTTCCTACATTTGATGGTGAGTATATACTTGGGGGTGGTAGGGGGAACTTAAGGGGTAAATGATTATGAGTAGTACCAGGCTGACCAATGCGGTATGGGCAGGGTCATTAGTACTCATTACCTGGATGGAGCCCAATACTTTGTGTGTGGAAGTGCCATATTTGAAAACCAGGTCTCAATTGTTTATTGTGGCTGTCAAAGGTTATGTGGGATCAAAATATTTCATTTGTTGAAAAGTTGCTTGTTAACAGGTAGTTCCATACATTTGGATGCACAGTACATTTCAGACAATCTGTGTCGCTCCTACTTAAATACCTCCCCTAGCACTGCTATTGGACAGTCCGTATACTATGGAATGATCGCTGGCAATGAAATTGCTGACCCTCTCTAGATGGCACCTACAGTATGATTTTACTTTGGTTGTGTTGGACGTCTACTGTACCTTGTGCTGTACTTCCACAGTTTCATCCCCTATTTTTCCCCAGCATATCAATTGCTAAACTCACAGATCTGTAGATGCACTGAACCCAGAGAAAATCACTTTATCACATCTTTTAATTTTGTTGTTCCTTGATGGACTTGATTACAGTTCCTAAAATGTGCTGGTAAGTCCGGTACTGTTGACTATTTCATTTCATTTCGTTTCATTTCAAGCAGCAGTCAAGTGGGTTTGAATGCTTTCCATCAAATATACAGTACATGTACAGTATGCTTGTCTTTGAGAAGTGGAAGTTCAGTGCTCATTTATGTTTATGTATATAACTGTTTATGTATATACAGTGACTTTCGTAAATGTGCTGGATAATTTTAGTATTGTCAACTGTTTTACTGTGTGTTGTTAAAGTTTTGATTGACTGTGAAGTGAATGTTAAAATAAAAAAGATGGCATTTATTCATTAAAATTTTCATTAATTTGCTTACAATAAGCCCTGCATGGTGCTGGCTGCATGCATTCCAACAATGATTCTTCCAGAAAGTAATATGTGAAGGTGGTAATTCATGTACAGGTAGTAGTACCCTGTACTTTACTTAAGGAATAAATCGCATTTGGTGGACTATTATTGGTGAATAAACCGTCAAGACTCCAAATTTGGCAAAACAAGGAACGAGGCGAAGCTGAGTCCGTTATTTTCCAAATTTGGAGTGGAGACTGTTTATGAGACAATAATAGTCTGACAAATGCAGTTTATTCCTATTCTACATTCTGTATTCTGTACCACTGAAAATGTGTGAAAAATACATTTTTATCAGTGTTTACGTTTACTGACCGTATGTTTTGGAATAACCGGTCAGTGTTTAACCAATCAGAATGCAGGATTCTCAATAACGGATAGCCAGGGGTGGTAGAATTTACCATATTTACTGAATCTTACTGTATCAGTTGAAGTGGGTGCCATCTACTGTAGACTTGGGCGACTCCCAATATATTTGGAGAACTTAGACTACTTGTGTGAGACATATTTTTAGTCATTCTTAATATTTCAGACTTCAGTATTTTCTCTCTGCTATCTATTCTCATACTTACGAATTAGATTACTTAGATTACATTGTGTGCTGTTTGCATTCCAGGATGAAGGTCATGATCAAGGTTATGATCGTCTGACGATGTCCCTAGTTTATCTTGGCTTCATGCCAGCTTTAGGTTGACATCATAGTGGAGATGTTATTGCAATTGAGATAGAACATACAGAAATACCCACATGCTATATGTACTTGGTACTGTGTGAACTCGTGTCTGATCTAGCCATTCATAGAAAGTGATTATAATTTATGCATGTGACGTAATTATTTTAGACCAATCAGATTTTCCACAGTATTGGGCAGGCTCTTGTGATTTTCATTTGTCAGAGCCCAAGGTATAATTTGTGGGCTGTTTGATCTTAGACATCAGCTCACCCAGACCTACAGTAGTCACCTATATTTAGAACGCAGGCATAATTCCTTTCCTGACCTGTTCATTTTCCTGTATTCTGTTCGTTTGTTAACCAAGAGGACAACAAAGTATTATTAACCATCAAGGAATGTTTCTCTCTTTTTTTTCTGGATATTCTTTTGAACACTTTACGCTCAGACTCCGTAAGCACTACACATTGACTGAAATCCCCCTTACACTCGTGGCCTGTTACTTGGAACTCAGAATGGATGTGTGACTCCTACAATGACGTCATAACTAATGCAGGCGCATACACTACAGCAACAATAATCCAGTGATTGTATACCGTACTAAAATGAGCATCAATACAGCAGGCTTATACAACTGGCTCCTCTACGGCTAAGGTGCCAAACTGCCAATGTCAGAGAATCATAGTGGACAGTTAAAGAGAAACTTGTGATAGAATTTAAAGTAAAAGACTCAGAGAGCCAGTCAATCAGTCATGTTTAAGGACTTCATTGAAACCTTCAAATTAGAGCAGATGTTTAGTCCATGCAAAAAATGATTTGGGCATATTTATGACAATCTATTGAAAATTCCCAAGGAGTCACTTTTCCAAGGAAAGTCACTACTCAACTCCCCATAAAGGGTGGGTCACACTACAGCGATTTTCAAACCGAAATCTGATCCAAATTTTTCTAAATCGGACCAATAGTTTTTATTCAGGCTTTTTTCTAAGGATGTCCATGCTATATTGGTTAGTGGTTACTGATTCTAGTTTGCAACACAATGAACTGTTCTGCTACCATTATGTAACTTACAGTGTACCGCTCAACAGAGCGATATTTGTTCGAAAATCAATCCCATATTTTGCACGCGTGTTCGATAAACACTGTGTTCTGATGTGATCATGTGATATCATGAAATAATTAGTATACATTTCATTTTGTAGTCCCCTGATGCAAATCATATATTCACACATGTTGGCAAATTTTTGGCTTTTCCCGACCAGGTATGGAGAAAATTTAAACTAAACTCACAAAAATCGGACTGCAATCCTATCTGAAATCGCTCTAGTGTGACCTGCACTTTAGGAGTCAATATATAAATTTAGAGTCAGTTAACCCACTCAAGCCTGGTGCTATCCAGGGCCACAGGCACAAGTGAGTTCATGGCACAGTGCTTGGAATCTGAATTCAGAGCTCACAACTTCACCACTCAAGCCTAGTGCTGTCCAGGGTCACAGGCACAAGTGAGTTCATGGAACAATGGCTTGCAGTCTGACTTCAGAGCTCACAAGTTCACCCACTCAAGCATAGTGCTGTCCAGGGTCACAGCAGGGAGTCAAATCGCAACTCCCTGGTCACAGGCACAAGTGAGTTCATGGAACCAAGGAGTTGCTATTTGTCAAATAGCAACTCCCTGATGGAACAATGGCTTGCAATCTGACTTCAGAGCTCATAAGTTCACCTGCCCAAGCCTAGTGCTGTCCAGGGTCACAGCAGGGAGTTGCTATTTGACAAATAGCAACTCCCTGGTCACAGGCACAAGTGAGTTCATGGAACAATGGCTTGGAATCTGACTTCAGAGCTCACAAGTTCCCAAAGTTAAGCAAACATAAAATATTAAAGAGCCTTGAGAGTTGAGATGAATTTTAGTAATGCTAGCTTTCTATTAATTTATCTGAATGAAGTTGAAAAACAAGTTATGCTTTGTTGAAAGGATTTAAAATTTGATAGCCTACAGGAGACTCACAATTACTTTTAAAAAGTACTTGAATCATTCTATTTCAAGTTTACATTCTTCTTTATTTATTACAGCCATTCTTGCCCTGATAAATGCCTGGAGTGTACCTTGGTCAACAAAGGTTCAAGATATTTTTACTGTGGCTAAAGTGTTAGCCCTTGTTGCAATTATAATCACTGGAGCTATCTTCCTTTTTCAAGGTACTGTATGTATACTGTATATTGGATGTCTAACTACTGTATGGCCTCTGTGTTTTATCATTTGAAAATTTTTAGACTTCACATTTGAGTAATACAGTATATCGTTTCTACTACTAAGGCTCATCACATTAATGGCTTATACTCTTAAATGGAGAATTTCAACAAAATTTAGTTTTGATTTGGACAAGATGAACTAAATTTTTATGATGTAATTTCCATTTAATTCTTTCATTATGTGTGGTTTTGAGATGTTATAGTAATATTTACTGAATTTTTCACCTGCTGTACATTGTGAAGTGGAGGTAAGTGCAGTGATGTCATCACCTTACATTGCTGAGCAATGTCTAGCTTTCTTTGTTTTTAAACTTTTGTTTTTGACCCTGAAATAGATTGAAATGGCCATGATTCAGAAATTTGTGACCTTTGTAAAATTCCCATGCCTCTCATGGATTCACAAGTTTATACAGTGCACATACAAATTGTACATAAAAGTTTATGCTATACTGTGAGTTATACCAAAACAGAAAAATTTTGTTAACTTGAAAGATAAACATTTTGGCAGTGTAAATGTTAGGATATTTTCCCCCTGTTTCAGTGCTACAATGTATGAGCCCAACTTGGATTGAAGATGTGGTAACTTTATCTGCAACTATCTGGAAAACCCCACATAGTATGTAAGGCATCATACTGTATCAAAACCTCAGGCTGCAGCTGCCTCAGCCAAGTTGCAGCAGCTGCAGCCATGCTTTGTTCCAACACACATGACAATAGCAAGATCAATTTGAACCTGCTATTGTAATGGGCATCAAAACAGAACATGGCTGCAGCTGCTGCAGTTTGGCTGAGGCAGCTGCAGCTTTACTGCAATATTTTGACCTGGTGCCTATTACTGAAGGCAACGTTTACCAGAATATTGAATGCTGGATGGAAAGAATAATCTAAAATATTGAATGCTGAGTGCATGCAGGCAGTTGTATTAGGGAGGTGATAAGACCTGGGTTGTATGGTGTTTGGAATATCCTCAAAAAAGTTATTACCCTTTTGCTACATAGATGGTGCATACCATAAAAATGGCATACCATCATTTATGTGTACTTTTCTAAAATTTAATTATTTATTGACACAATTATGAGGGGTATATTTACTGCCCCAGTTTTGAAGTGATAAAAGTATCAAAAGTTCAGAAGAACTTTTTGAAGCCTGTAACCTACATCATAGGTCAAGACAAAGAAAAAAACAGGGGGAATTTGTGCTTATTACAGGACTGGCTAGACTATGGTAGCTTGTAAGATTCCCTTTAAAAGAAATAATTTGTTGGCAAGACCAGCACTTGTATTGCAGGTGCTATACAATAGGTTTGCAAAAATATTTAGGCTGGTAGCCTGCCAGATATTTACTGTTATCCTTATTTCTTATCCTTCACAGGGGAGACATCCAATTTCCAAAACTCCTTTGAAGGGACTTTACCGGGATCAAAGGTTGCATTGGCTTTTTATGGTGGACTTTTTTCGTATGCTGGATGGTAGGTTACAAGTACTTTAAAAGCGTTATGGTACTATGACATCGTGGAACATTCTGATACTGTGACATCATTGGAAATGGTTTCATCTAAGGTGCTAAAAGGCAAAAAAGCAAAGTCCGCTAGTTAACTGGTCCACCCGAAGGCGCTTCAGTCCGGCGCGCAACCGACTTCGTCGGCTGGGCAACCGATTTTAGAGGCAAGCCTATGCCAAGTGGGAGGAAAGCCGGAGTACCCGGTGAAAAACCCACGTACATCGAGCGGGATTCGAACCCACGCACATGTGAAACACATTGGTGCACGGCAGCTGGAATAGACCACTCTGCCACTCAAAGATGTGCTAAAAGGAAACCTACAGTAGCCTGACTTTAATACCTGTCATTATACTGTACAAGTGATTTCCTCTTAAGGGTAGGATTTGGACTATACCCTACTGTACTTATGTACACATATATTTGCCCAATTAAGAGTGGTTGAAAAACTTTATAGCAAAACATCTTTTACAGCTACAAAAAAGAATTACAAAAGTTAGACAGGAATGGTAAAAACTACACTTGAACCTTGTGTGGTTGAAGAAGTGTTTTGTTCGTTCATTCCAAATTTTTCAAAGTTTACTCAGTACTTGTGTTTATTCTGACTTTGAGGACTGTATAGTATCAGTTAATAACCTGGAATGCTAATGGTTTATTGTGTATTGTGTGCAATCGATTGTCATAGGTCGTGCCCTGCTCACTTTTTCGTATACAGTATGTTTAGTTGTGGCAGTTTGTAGCAACCTGTGTGGTGTGATTTATACTCCCAGTATTTATGCAGGTGCAGCAAATAAAGGCTTGTTCTTGTCAAATTTTCTCAACTAACATCACAAATTTCCCACCATGGACTGAATGTCTGAAAAAATAAGCTTTCATTGGAAAATAGTTAACTTCCAGCCCCTCTCCTCCAAATTATCACCAAAAAGGAACAAAGGGAAAACGGATAATCTTTCCAGTGCAACTCTCACTCAGCTAAAGTACTATAAAAAAAAAATCCCAGAATATTTGTGTGAAGAGTAGTCTATCATGAAAAAAGCATCCTGAAAATTTTAGCAAATTTCATTGAATGATGATGGATTTAAAATTCTTTCAAATTCTGTGGGATAGTATCATTATGTTAATATCATTACAAGCTGATGGGATATGTATTTGGTGAGAAATGGGAGCTCAAAAGTGGCTGAAATGCCCAAATGTCATTTCAAATTTCTGCTGATTTGCAGAATTTCAAAGAATTTTAAACCGAAGTCAAAATTCAGTGAATTTCGCTAAAATTTTCAGGAAATGCTTTTTCCATGACAGATTATTCACGCAAACATTTTGGTAATTTTTTGAGTCAGTCCAGCAGCCTGCAGGGGTGTGAAATCTCCGCCTTTTAGCGGAAATCCGCTTTTTTCATTTTCTCTCCCGATCTCACTTTCCGCCTTTTTGAAAAATCGGACGGAAGTAACTGTGTATCGAAACTCAAGATTTCCGCCAATAGTAAAAGCGATACCAGAACGGAGGTCTGTCCTACTGTACTGTATATACTGCACTACTTCAGTATTGTATGCAAAGTGCTTGTATGGGATATAACTAGCTGGGCTTGACATTAAAACCCTAAAAATCTCGATCAGGAAATTTGATCTTAGCAGTCTTAGATGGCTGCAAAAATATAGCCACGAGAGCTTTTGGAATCCATGAATATACATTCGCAAAATTTTTACTCCACAGGTGAGAGATTTTAGTCCCAGAAGTCATGGTTTGATCATGAAAGCGAGCTACAACTTTCTCCATACACTGTGAGCTGTAGACAGTATGTCTCAATTACATAGACCAGCAAAATCAAGATCGATCGTCTAAAGAATCCAAAATAACCCATTTGGTCAAGAACCTCCAAATTATGTAAATGACATGTGTAAAAGACCCTTAAAGAACAATCTGACGTGTATTTGCAAGTTTCTATGTTAAGGTTTTCCTATACGGGGCAACTTTCTCCAGAGGGGAATGGCATGTTTCCCATTGCCTAACATGTCACGTATATGTACACATTACAACCTAACCAACAAGCAACTACGTTTGATCTACTGTACAAGTTATAGGCGGCCTCCAAGAGCTACATGGCCTAGTATTATGTTTCAATAATATTCGTTGCAAGTTGCTTTAAATTGTCGTATTTGTTCACAAAAGTTGTGTTATGCATGGTTAGTGGCTTTTATGGATAGGATGACATCATTATTTGTCTAAGTTTCTTTTATTTATTACATTTGGTTGTATTAGCCATATATACCACTGTTACGATGAAGCATACAACAGTTCAAGGCTTACTCCATAGACACATGCTGGGGCAAATGTTACTAAAACTTGGGCACAAAGGTGAACCTATAACAGGTTACCGTATCTGTGGTGATCTGGGATTTGGGGTAAAATGTCATCTAGGGGTCCTTTTTGGGACATTTTATGAAAATAAATAAGTTTAAAAGACTATGTCCCCTGAAGACCCCTTGACAGTTTTGGGGTGCTTATTGTGATATTTAGTAACTTGGTAACTTCTTGGGCAGGTGTTTAGAAATTGGAGGTCAATGGTCATCTAATGGTCATTTTGGCCCATATTACCAATTAAGTTGGATCATATGATAATTTATTTTCTGGCAAAAAATGATAATTTCTTTTGTACAAAGAAAACTGGTGCAAAATATTCAGGAAATATCACTCTCATTGTTCCATATTTCAAAAAAATTTCCGTGGAGCTCTGCCCTTCACCTTCTGGGAGCTGCCACCCTGGACTTTAGGGAAGGCCTTGTGCAAGCTATGCTTCGGTAGATAAGCTTCAGCTATTTTCCTCTTTTTTTGAAAAACCTCACTCACACCCCTGAGCCTGGTGATTTGACACGGAATGAGTCTGACCCACATCCATAAGCTACTGTACTGTGTGTGAGCTGTCTGTTATGAACAGACAGTTATGCATACATGCAGACACACATATATATGTAGATTGATTCCGCATTCTTATTTGTAAAAGTCGTCACCGACCACTCAGAGTGATGCTAACTTGTTTGACGGTATGTTAATCGAAGCCCAGTCAGCAGCTGTTAATACAGATATAGGGATACACCTGAGTATGTTTGCATTGATGCTACTGTACAGCCCCTTTAAAGAACTTGAAACTATAAAATGCTTGCACACATGTTTCTTGTTCATCTGATAAAATGAACTCACTTCTGAAGAGGTCTCAGTCTGTGAGCTCCTCTGAGATGCAGTCGTGGTTTAATCTCATGGCAACTTGTGTACTACTTGTACAGTATTGTAGAGTGTAGACAACAGTTAATTAATAGCAAGGAAATCATGCTTGGTCGAGCATGTCCTTTTTGCTACTTTCCGATTGTAATGGTACAGTGCATTCAGCCATTCAGGATCTAATCGACTGGACACAGTGTTGCAGAGGCAGGCTTAAATCTGACCACAAAGATAAGATTGTCTCCTTTATGCCATTATCAAAACTTGCAGTTTCAGAGATTTTGTGAAATTGAGCTAAATGTCTGTGGATGTTTTAGCCTGCAAAGCTGGATGTATGATTTATTCCTACTCTACAGTACATCAGCGAGGTTCTTTGTGAGTCAAGGAGATGTAATCAAAGGGCACTGCTCCTTGGACAGCTCAAACTCTTTCCTCTGGCTCTTCTCTTGAATGAATTTGAGGTGTTAAAATTATATCTGCCTCCTATTACACCAGGGTGGATACTATTTCTTCTAAAGCTGAGATCATGCCCTTTCACACCAGGGGTTGTTGCAATGTGATTTGATATGATAAAAAAAAATGATACGTGTAATTTCTAAGACCTCTGCGATCAGCAGGGATGCAACATGAAATTAAGTTGTAAAATTTGTTCTATCAGTCTTTTATGAGATAGAATTGCCAAGTTTGAGATCACATGGCTTATTGGGAATGTGTAGAACAATATACTGTAAGCAATGAAATGAAACTTGCCCATAGTGTGTTGCATCATGTCCCTTGGACATTAATGTTACGCACCCTCCCTCGGTGTGAAAAGAACTTAAGTGCCCTGAACTACAGTATATTTTCTTGATAGAAATATTACCCAGTGATGGTGAATGTGTTTGATCAAAGTTTTTGATGACCCACACTGTCACAAAGTTGTCAAATTTTGACTATTTTATATAGCAAGTATCCCATACTATATAGCGTTATTTAACCAAGTATCAGGTGATTTGAAAGCTTGCTAGCATGAAGAGCTTGTTCATCTTTTTTGCCATAGGACTTTTGAATACCTATACTGTAATTTTGTACATTCCAAGTAACACT
This sequence comes from Holothuria leucospilota, assembly GCA_029531755.1. Classification (NCBI taxonomy): domain Eukaryota; kingdom Metazoa; phylum Echinodermata; class Holothuroidea; order Aspidochirotida; family Holothuriidae; genus Holothuria; species Holothuria leucospilota. The sequence goes on from CM055965.1 coordinate 19,490,661, forward strand.
CTTCAGTATATTGGACAGTTGGAATGGTGATAATTTGCTTTGTTTATCTTGAGTAAAATTTCTACAGATCTTTTACCAGCTTGTATCAATAATTCCATGCAGTACGACTAATACCCGAATTACTAGTTTAGATTGCATTGTACTGCTCTGCTGCTGTCTTGTGCCCAGCACACTTATGTACAGTCATCCAGCTCCCTGGTACAGTACAGTATACATGTGCAGGTTACTATTAAGTGCAGTACCATATGCAGCCAGAAGCACCAAGTGAAAACAGAAGAGACCTCGTGACTACATCTTGACTTGTTCACAACGACCGTTTTATTTACTTATGAGAAGATGTAGTAGACTGAAGGATGAGCTGCTTGATCAGAAGTATTTCTTGAAGATGGTCAGCATCAGCCATACATACAGTATTAATCATACTGCTTATAATTCTTGGTCACGTTTTGTAGCAAGTATGGAAAAGTGCATCTACTGACCTTATTTTCTGTTGATGAAGTGTACCCATCATGCTTCAAAATGCCAGGCTTCGACGAATTCTTTTTAGTTCTTGCCCGTAGGACAAGCTGTTTTCTAAATCCACTTCCCTGCATGAATATCCAATCCACTTGCGAATCCCAAACCTGCATGGTAATTATGGTAGACCCTGTTTGTAATGATGTTGCACAGTCCAAGAAAAAGATAGTAAATGGTGGATTTTGTGATTGCAAGTGTAGATTTTATTAAGAATACTTGTTTTAATAAGGTTTATTTTTAAGGCAAGGGTCACTTGCCCTGTGGGCTATGGTGTACAAACACTTACTTGCCTGAGTGATTTTTTGCTTGCCCAGGACTGCTGGGCAGGATATTTGTCGAAGTGTGCAAAATACGTACATGCAAGGGGAGATTGTCCCTTTGCAGCAGCCAAAACTTCCTCCAGAAAGAGTTGCAGAGGGCAAACATATGCCTTGCAAATTGCCCTACTACCCTCATTAATGCAGTAACTGTTAACATTGCAGAACAAAATCATTAAAAATAGTCATCGAAGACCCCAAAATAGCCACAGTAAAAATTTAAACCTTGCAAGCTATCATAAGTGAATATCTGATAATGAATGTTTTTCATGTTTATGTATTTATGGCCAGTTGCACCCCCACCCCACCCCCCACCCCCCAAATAAAAATTATACTGTAGAAAAGTTCAATTTGAGAAAGTAGGTTTGCTTTACCTATGAAAACCTACAAATTTAAATAAAACATGGCCATACGTGAGTGAGGTCTTCACTTTTTGTGAGAATGTCCAGTTAAGTATAAAAGTCTTTAGTGTGAGTGCCAATTGAGTCAAGATTTGTGTCTGAGAAGGGTCAATAGTTGAACATTCAACCCCTCAGGTTGAGACTGCTTCCCCAGGGCTACCCTAGGCCTAAGCCAGGCCCAACAAGTACCAATTCCCTGAAATGAAACTGGGCCTTACTAAATCACTGGGTCTAGTTATTATGTATGATAGCTACTAGTGTTTGCACCGGGTACCCGACCGAAGATGTCAGGACCCGGTTCTGAAATTACTACCCGTATCCAAAGTTTCACTATAGCCTAGATTGTACGTGTGACAGAACACACTTTTCCTGGCAAAATTTATCACGCACACAGCTAAGAACACTTGTCACGCCCATATGTAAGATACGTTGGTGTTATATTATATCAATGTGCAAAGCAAAATTTCTTATTATGACACTACCACAAACTTGTAGCCTAAAAGAATTATTTTCAGGTACCCGGGTACCCGACCGACCATCGACTTCGGGTACCCGGTTCCGAATTTTGGACCCGGTGCAAACACTAATAGCTACATTTCTGTGCTTATCTTGAGACTGGGGATTCAAAAATTAGAGGTACCACCACTTTTGTAAGCCTGTTTGTTCCCTGAAGATATAAATTTAAAAGCTTCTGAATTTAAAAATAGGTACCAGTTAAAAGAACAATCTCCAGGCAACCTTTAAGTCCCATGGCATTTGCTAATGCTCAAAAGATTTTTATGGTGTGGTTGTTGATTACCTGAACCATGTGGGTGTGCTGGTTGGGTGCAGAATAGTATATTCCTCTTTTTTGCAGGTACAGTGGCTACATTGGGGTGGCCTGTAGAGGTACTGTACAGTACCTGCCCATGTGTACAGCAAGGCACGCAGTATTGTTTAGGTTTTGAAGGGTTATAGTAGTATAGTAGGTGAAAAAGTGTGTCTATAATGACTTATATAAATAGTGTAGCCTGTAACCCATCCTGGTAATACACTATGGACCCATGCTATAGGAGATAACCAGTCCTGCAAGCTGCCTTTAGAAATGATTGCTAAGTACTATACTACTGTATATTAGTCTGCAACAGGTTTTACAGTGATAGAAGTGGTCTCGTTACCGTGGTCAGCTGTCACGTTCCACGTTTCACCAGTCGGTAGAGCAGTGATTTTGCCGACACAATTGACACAAAACATGTTGTACACATGTCAAGCAAGGCCCCTTACAGACAGATTTTGACAAAACCACACATTGGATTTCAATGCAAATTTCACCAGAATGATTAGAATAAGTACCCCTCGAACATATCAAAATTTGATTTGAGCTTAGACCCGTCTTTTAAACACTTACTTGCCTGAGTAATTTTTTGCTTGCCCAGGACTGCTGGGGAGGGGATGTGTAGAAGTCTGCAAAATACACAGGGGCAAAGTGGGATTCTCCCTTGCAGCAGCCAAAACTTCCCTCAGAAAGAGTTGGAGGGGGCAAATATGCCTATATACTATGCAAATTGCCCTACTACCCTCAATAATACAGTACTGTAACTGTTAACATTGCAGAACAAAATCATTAAAAATAGTCATCAAAGACCCCAAAATAGCCGCAGTAAAAATTTAAACCTTGCTAGCTATTATAAGTGAATATCTGATAATGAATGTTTATCATATTTATGTACTTATGCCCCCCTCCCCCCACCCCACCCCCACCCCCACCCCCCCCACCCCCCAAATAAAAATTATACTGTAGAAAAGGTCAATTTGAGAAAGAAGTTTTGCTTTACCTATGAAAACCTACAAATTTAAATAAAACATGTCGATATGTGAGGTCTTCATATTTTGTGAGAATGTCCAGTTCAGTATAAAAGTCTTTAGTGTGAGTGCCAGTTGAGTCAAGATTTCTGTCTGAGAAGGGTCAATAGTTGAACATTCAACCCCTCAGGTTGAGACTGCTTCCCAAGTGTTACTCCAGGCCTACCCCAGGCCCAAAAAATACCAATTCCCCGTAATGAAACTGGGCCTGGCTGTTGTATTGGGCCCAGTTATTATGTATGGTAGCTACAGTACATTTCTGTGCTTATCTTGAGACTGGGGATTCAAAAATTAGAGGTACCACCACTTTGGTAAGCCTGTCTATTCCCTGAAGATATAAAATTTAAAAGCTTCTGAATTTAAAAATAGATACCAGTTAAAAGAACAATCTCCAGGCAACCTTTAAGTCCCATGGCATTTGCTAATGCTCAAAAGATTTTTATGGTGTAGTTGTTGATTATGTGAACCATTTGGGGTTGTTGGTTGGGTACAGAATAGTATATTCCTCTTTTCTACAGGTACAGTGGCTACATTGGGGTTGCCTGTAGAGGTATGTGTCCATGTGTACAACAGTGCGCAGTCATTGTTTAGGTTTTGAAGGGTTATATTAGGTGAAGAAGTGTGTCTATAATGACTATTATGTAAATAGTGTAGCCTGTAACCCATCCTGGTAATTACTACACTATGAACCCATGGTATAGGAGTTAGCCAGTCCTGCAAGCTGCCTTTAGAAATGATTGCTAAGTACTATACTACTGTATATTAATCTACAATAGGTTTTACAGTGAAAGAAGTGGTCTCGAGTCATTACAATGGTCAGCTGTCACGTTCCTAGTTTCACCAGGCGGTAGAGCAGTGATCTTGCAGTCACAAGTGACACAAAACATGTACACATGTCAAGCAAGGCCCCTAACATACAGATTTTGACAGAAATTGTGCAGCCATGCATGTGATGTTTATTTCTTGAGTCCTCTGACCAGTGACTCTCATTTCCTGTGTGCAGTTCTTATCTCTCTTAAGCTGATTATCTTTCCCCAGACCAGCTCTACACAGAAAAGCAGTACTGGCAGTTGCCATAGTGATAATCTTCTATCGTTCGTGCATGAGTATAAAAGTTCTGCTGAAAACCCGATTAGAGGCCCATATATCGGAAATTTAGAAATGTGCGTTTCTGAAAGGGGCCTTTTCATGGCATGAGAAATGCACAGCTCTTTTCATTGCAACAGCCAATAGTGTATGGGGTTGTAACTTGATACACCTTTAGACAATAGCATGGTGGGGTGTGAAAAGCAGCTTTTTTTAGTACAGCCAATGCATCATGTATGATGTCTATATAACACAAAGTTGAACAGGAGGTTATCTTTTATGAATTTTCAATTCAGTAACAAAAATATTGTCACATGAAAAATGCAAAAGGTGAAAAATTATTGTAAGATGCTTTGGCCAAGCAGGGCAGCACTGGGCTGTACCCTCAGGACTGGCAAGTCTTCATGGTCATTAAGCCTGGCAGTGCCAGTACTTCACTGACAACTGTGGAGAGATAATATGGTTTGAACTGTTTTTAAAGGAACTTGGACACTTACTTTTTTTGTACTATTTCAACTTTCATTCACATTTGGTATATTACACCAATATAGGACAGATAAATCAAGATTATACTGTACAGTCCAGTACTTCACACTTTTCAATAGTTGAACGTTTCACTAGCTACATTCTGTTTGGACTTAAGTTTACACTTGGAGCTGACCACTAGAATTGGTCTAGAGGCTACTAGCCCTGTATAACAGTACAGTAATAGGAAGCAGTAACAAAGTGGGGCAACTTCTTTCTCTTTTGTGAACCATGTACAGTACTGTTAAGCACAGTACTGTAACAGAATAGTGTACCAGCTGTTTTATAGAGCACTGGTGGCATGATTTAAATCTACTGCAATGTTTTTGTCTATTTAAAAACAAACTTTCATAGGCTTGGCCTCAGTCATGGATCCCACTGTGCCATAACATGTGGCCCTTGACCCACTGGTGCAGGGTTGTGTATAACTAGCTGGGGAGGCTCGGTTTTCCATTGGAAATCATGTTAGGGAAACAATAACTTTTAACTTTACTTCATAGACTTGGGAGGTGAGATGTCTCTCTTGAGAACAAACTAGGACAGGTGTCTTTTGTGGTGACAGACTATTGTTTAGAGCATGGATGTTCAGAAGCCAGACAGGCTTCAGTAGCAGAACTGGCCCCTGTTTCATGAACAGTTACACTGGATCTTAAAGGGCAAATCTCCTCATCCCAGACAGTTCCAATTCTCCATACTAAATTATTTCTAGCCCCTCCCAAAACTCTGAAGCCCGATATATGAATAATGCTTTCAACATTTTTACTTTACTTTATTGCAATATGGACTTTATGGGTTTTTGTTTTCTCACTCTCTGACAGGAATTATTTGAATTATTTGACAGAAGAAATCAAAGATCCCTACCGGTAAGTTTAAAATGTGTTAGGATTTATGATTTATATGATATATTTATGATTTCATGAACAGCTTTCTTCAAAGCTCAATATTTCTTCATACAACTCATGTATCAGATGTTACCATGGTAATTCCTCATAATGCCTTGAAGATTTGCAGAAGCTTATTAGATCCTTTTTTGGATCTGTGGTTCTTGGCTGCTCAAAAAAGGGGAGGAATGATGGGTCACCAGCCTTTGCTGTCTCACTGTGTAAAATACTCTCACACCATTCACATACATGTATCCATTTACAGTAACATAGGCTCTGCTACTGAATAAAGGTTTTGGGGTGTTTCACTGCATTATCCCTTTTTGTGACTTTGTGTAGCAAAAAAAATATGAAACAAGATTTATGGTGATGTGAGTGAGCAGTACCCTTGCTTTAGTGTTTCCATTAGTGTAAGGTGAGGGAGGGGGCCGGGAGTGGGTGGGGAGGGGGGAGGGGGGAACTGTAGATGCATAGGAACTCAACATACTGTTCTTCACCCTAAGTTGAAGTTGATATCACTTAATTATAGGACCTTACTGTACCTGTACAGTAGTTTACGCCTGACAGGGGCTTTTCACTTTTAATATGAGAAAAGAACATACAGCCCTCGTGAATGTGTTCCAAGGACTCAGCTGGCTTTTATTGGGCTATTTTTGAATTTCAGTGTCATACTTTTCACCCTCAAAGGAAGGGGTGATTCTTTGTGAATATTAGGCACGGACTTCTTATATACATGGACAGAGCATATTGCACTAACGTCCTATGTGTAAATTGTTGCCACCGTATGTACACGAGTAGGCTTACCAATATGGCTGCCTGCTATAGTCTTGTGTGTAAAAGTTTGGACTTGCTCAAGTGGCTCAGTATCGACAAATTGTGTGAAAAACTTGTAATATTTTCGAAAGAATGCAAGCTCAGGTCAAATTCATCAAATAGAATGGAGGACTGTGATATTTTTAGCTCACACATTGTACACAGTACATGTGTGAGGTTATAAAATGGGGCAGATGTCGTCAACTTTTCAACAAAAGTTTTCAGCCTTTTGATGTGTGGAGATTTTGAGCTGAAATTTTGGTGCTGAAATTTTGGTACATGATTGTTTGTTGATAGAGCAGTAAAACTTGCCTATTTGCATTTTGATATACAAAAGTTAAATATGGTTTTTAAGCAATTTTTGTAGGGCTGAGTTCACTGTGCCTGCTGAACAGGTAGCTGTTTATTCATCGCACTTATAGAGGTGTAGTTGGTTGTGTGTTCAGTTTCTGTCTTGCAACTGCCTGTGCAGGTTTGTTTTGAAATTTGATCCATTCACACACATCAGTCTTTGTTCATCAAGAAGCCTCTGCAATATCACAATGCTTTGGGATAACTGATTGTATTATCAAGGTCCATTAAGCAAGAAGTTCCATGTGAACTCCCTGCATTGAGCAGCTACTTGATTCATGATAACAAAATTTGAAGCAATCTCTGTGGTCAGTGTGGCTTACAAGAAAGGAAAAAGGTTTAACCTGTTGTGGGGATATATGTCCCATTTTGTTCCTGGATCAATTGAGATGGTCAAGTCAAGTAATTGCAATACTGTAACTGTTTTGAGTTCAACCCCAGTAACAGCTTTTTGAGTCTGTGATTTGTTTTGATTGAGTGCAAACCTATGCAGTGTTTGCTTGTAGAGTTGTAGGTGCAACTAAATTTACTTTGCAGACTTGAACAGTTTAATAACATCAGTTTAATTTCAGTCTTGCCGCTAATTAAAGTATATAACCTTTGCAGGCCTTCTTGATTTTAGAAAATATGCAGTGGTATTTGTAGATCTGTCATCAAACGGTGTCAGTTGCAGTGTTTACATGCCTAAACATGCTTGTGATTTTTCAGTTGGGTTTTGAGTTCATTTATTATTATGCTCTTGTTTTACCTTTTGCCTTTGTAAGGTAAGGAAGTTTTGTGGAAGTTGATGAATAAATGATAAAATTTGGTTCTTTGCGTTCCTATTTTTAACAGACAAGAGAAATTGTGTGAGCTACACAACAGCATTGCTGTTCTAGTTCTTCCATTCTACTGATATTTTGTCTGAAATTTTGCAGGTTCATCGTCAAATTGGGCAAATGGTGGTAGCCCGGTGACTGTATTGATTGCGCAATCCTCTGTCCATGTATTGAAGTCCGTGATATTAGGTCACTTCATGATTTTTGGTTTCGATGATAAGAGAAACCAATGCATTCGTGATGGCGTATGTGTGTATGTATGTGTGTATGTGAGTGTGTGTGTATGTGTGTGTGTGGGTGTGTATGTGTGTGTGTATGTGTGTTTGTGACACTTTGCTCGTTAACACGATATCTCAAGAAGGGAAACTCTGACAGTTCTCAAACTTGGTACATAGATGCCCCATATTGAGAGGAAGAACCCTATTGTTTTTGGTGGGGGTCAAAGGTCATCTGGGGTCACCAGGGGTCAAACTCCGAAAACCTTGTTAACACGATATCTCGAGACAGAAAGCTTGGATAAATTCCATACTTAGTATGTGGATGCGTTATGGTAAAAGGAAGAACCCTATCTTTTTTGATGGAGGTCAAAGGTCATCTGGGGTCACCGGGGGTCGAATGCTGAAAACCTTGTTAACACGATATCTCAAGTTAGGAAGCTTGGATAAATTTCATACTTAGTATCTAGATGCATTATGGTAAGAGGAAGAACCCTATCGTTCGTGGTGGAGGTCAAAGGTCATCTGGGGTCACCGGACATCAAACTCTGAAAACCTTGTTAGCACGATATCTCAAGTTAGGAAGCTTGGATAAATTTCATACTTATTATGTAGATGTGCTATGGTAAGAGAAAGAACCCTATCATTTTTGGTGGAGGTCAAAGGTCATCTGGGGTCACCAGGGGTCGAATGCTGAAAACCTTATCAACATGATATCTCAAGTTAGGAAGCTTGGATAAATTTCATACTTAGTATGTGGATGTGTTATGGTAAGAGAAAGAACTCTATCGTTTTTGGTGGAGGTCAAAGGTCATCTAGGGTCACCGGAGGTCAAACTCTGAAAATCTTGTTAACACGATATCTCAAGATAGGAAGCTTGGATAAATTTCATACTTAGTATGTAGATGTGTTATAGTAAGAGGAAGAGCCCTATCGTTTTTTATGGAGGTCAAAGGTCATCTGGGGTCACCGGGGGTCGAATGCTGAAAACCTTGTTAACATGATATCTCAAGTTAGGAAGCTTGGATAAATTTCATACTTAGTATGTAGATGTGTTATTGTAAGAGGAAGAACCCTATCATTTTTGGTGGCGGTCAAATGTCATCCGGGGTCACCAGAGGTCAAACTCTGAAAACCATGTTGACACGATATCTCAAGATAGGAAGCTTGGATAGATTTCATAGGTAGTATGTGGTTGTGTTATGGTGGGAAGATGAATGCTATCATGTTTGGTGGAGGTCAAAGGTCATGTAGGGTCACCAGGGGTCAAACACTGAAAATGTTTTTAACACGATATCTCAAGATAAGAAGCTTGAATAAATTTCATACTTAGTTTGTACATGCATTATGGTAAGAAGAAGAATTCTATCGTTTTTGATGGATGTCAAAGGTCATCTGGGGTCAAAAAGCAAAATTTTAAGAATTCCCAAGATCGTCTCATGGGTTCACCAGAAGGCAAAAAGCAAATTTTCCCAAGAGTTCCCAAGATCATCATCTTGAGTCATCAGATGTCAAAATGCAAAATTTCCCAGGAATTCCCAAGATCAAATGTGAACCTAAAATTGTTTTTCCAACATGTTAAGATAGCAGCACTTGACCAGTGACTGAAAGATATGGGACATGGCATTATTTGGAATAGAACATATATCATCGAAACCTCAATGCATTTTTGCATTCTGGTTTCAGAGTGCAGCTGTACGGAAAAGTTGGGGCTTATCGTCCATTCCCCCTGCTTATTTCTGACACTGTTCATTTTAAGCAAAAACATTCTTTTCTTACCCTGCAGAAATTTGCCACTTGCCATTGCAATTGCCATTCCCCTAATTACCATCATTTACATCCTGGCAAACATTGCATACTTTGCTGTCCTAACCAAGGAGGAATTGATGCAGTCTGATGCTGTAGCCTTGGTAAGAAACGTGTTGCATAAATTCCTACCGTAACTGTTTTGCCTCTTAATTTTATGTTGATTTTCAAAACTTTTTTTTTTTAGTAATGCTTTTGAAAAACCTGGCAATATGTATGCTTTGGAAGTTCAGTATTTTTAGCAGAGTGCTGGTTTTGGCATTATTTTATGAATGGGACATTGTGACTTTTAGTCTGAATGCTTAAAGTCGTAGTGTCCATACACGCCATAACTTAAGGAAGTAGCTGCTCTCCATATGACTTAATAATGGAAAACAAACTTAGCACGTAACGGTAACTCTTCTCATCTCAGTGGTAGTGCACATTGCATGGTAAGCAATCTGTAGCAGGCTGGTTCAATTCCACTCGGGCAGAGTTTTCTTATCCAATATCTCCATTCATGATAAGACAGATGCCACTAGAAGAGGAGTAAAGTCTAATGTCTGTATGTCACTATAACGTTTATTTTTGCTTTAAGTCGCGTTTTGATACTCACGTCTTGCAAAGTCTGCATCATATTTCTATAGTGATAAATGAGGTATTTCAAAAATCTACAATTCCAACCTTGAAAGAGGTATATCAAGTTGAGAAAGATATTAATAATATTAATGATATTCAAACAATTGTGATGGACCTTTCTTTCTGGATTTTATTCTGTAACATTTGGATAAAAAATGTTGTTGCTCTGCTAGAGCAGACTCCTCTGTCTGTTGTCACAGGTGTCAGGCAGGTGAGAATCTAGTGAAGAAATGTTCCACCCTTGGATAAACAAATTATGCCCATATTTTGATAGCTTCCAGCACTACTGTACAGTAAGATTAAAATGGCAGTCCTTGGTGGATTGTTTAGATGTTATGTTGTAAAATTTGGTATGATCACCCTGAGATCAAAGGATGAGTTCACAGCTGCATAGGTTAGGTTATGTGTAAAGTTACTGTGATAGATACTCTAAATGTCCCCTTCTTCAGTATGATGTCAAAGGCATGGGTTCAAGTGCATGTCACAGCTATTATGTGGTTTTCAAACCCACAGTTCTGAGGAAGTAGAAATAAATTTAGGAGGGAGAATTTTTACTGTTTTGGGCAAGATTATTGACCCTTAAAAAGTTCTGTTGTCAGTTTATCATTTGATCTGTTTTTTGGATGTTTTTCTTTTTTTGTTTTTCTTGGCTCGGGTTCAATTAGGTGTAATAACGGTACTTTCAGTGGAGCATTTCTTTATAACTCATTTAAATTTTGGTGAATAATTTATAGGTACAATTATCATCGTAAAAAATGAAACCGAATGGAAGGATGACCTAGAGGTATGTGCAAAACAGCATTTTACATGCCTTGCAGTGTTCTTCTTTAGATTCAGATGCGAAAAAAGTGAGCTAAATGCCTCATTTTACCTGTGCTCATTTGAGACTGACGTGAATGAAAAATGCCTCAAGGCACTGTGGAGTTTCCTATTAATAGTCGATGTGTGGGTGGTTGCTGTATTACAAAAATAAAAGCTTCCTCTGAGATTTTGAACTATTAATGACTTAATTGTGGTGAATGTACTGTATGCATCAGACAACTGTAGGCATCAACAGGATACAGTATTCGTGACGATATTGTAGTGCTGTCATACTGAAAAACATCTGTACTCAGAAACATGTCCAAATAGACATGTTTACTGCCTCATATTTTTCAGTGGTATTATTTCTCTTTGAGGTAATAGTTTAGGGTGAATTAATATATTTGCAAACGGATGTATTTTACAGGGTTTTGCTATGTTAGTTAGTTAGTTAGATAATGTTTAACGACACACCAACACGAATGTGTTATATAGTGTCAACTAGATAAATTCGTTTCAGGTCCTCCCCTTTAGTCGCCTCTTACGACAGGCGGGGAATACGGTGGGCATATTCTACAACCCCCAGCCCACAGGGGGCAGGTTTTGCTATGAGCCTAAAGAATGCTGTGTTACCTTATTTATGATGTAATATACCTGAACACATTCTGAATATACAGAACTGTTGTGTACTGTATATACTGTAGATACAGTAGGGACTGGCCTATAGTCTTACAGCAAAGTGTCTCATTCAGTTGGTACCACAGTGCAGTGCAGTCCATAAGTCCTACAGCCCAATTATCCTGCAGGGATACAAAGTCCTATTCAGGGATGTAGCTAGCCAAATTTGAGTGCTGGATAAAAGTCTGATCTGGGGGAAAGCACCTCACCCCACTCCATGGCATCTACCCCATTTTTCAGCTATTAAATTTTCATTTTTCCCACATTTTACTTAGAGAGTAAATTTGGGGTTATTTTTAGGTCTCGGTTGGCAGATTTGTGGTGGGCGGGGAGACGTGTGTTTGCCTGGAGTGCAGGGCGGAAATATCGAGTGCTGGATGTAGCCGCCCAGCGCCGCCCACCATAGCTACATCCCTGGTCCTATTGACTGTATTAAAGACCAGTGGGCTGTAGGACAGATGAGCTGTAGAACCAGTACAGTACAGTAGGCTACTTTAGTTGCAGGGCCTTGTCTAGAATTCAGAAATTAATCATCTCACTTACTGTGTGTGAGACACCCCTCCTGTCACACAGGAGGGTAGGGTAATAGGTAGGTAGGGTAATGAACATTTTGGAAAGAGTTGTCCATCGAAAATCCTTCAATGCAAAAGATGCATATGAAAATTTGGCTTTTTCTACCACAGTTTGGCCTTCTCAAAGACTGCAAGAGGCACTTCTAGCTGCCTTACATGCTGCTAGAATTCAGTAGGACATTTTAGCCAATATTACCCGAGAAAAAGGCTTTTTCCCGGGTGAAGCTTATCTCTATAATTGCAACAGTTAATCCCTTTTACAATCGAACTTGCTCTATAGACCAAACAGTCTTTAAAGGGGTTCAAACCCCTTTAACTTTATTGATCTCAAGATACCTGAACAGGAAGTTTCCTGATAGATTCTGGATTAAGAGTGGTCATCTAGAGATGGCTAAAACTTGCTATTCGTTTCTAGCATCATGAATAGCTACCGCATCTATACAGTAGTACCAACAGGTTGTAGTGTTAAAGGTCTGTAGACATGTAAATGTTACACCTGCCTGTTTGATGTAAAAAGCATTTTGAAAAACAATGAAAATAGCCGAAATTCCCATCAAAATCCACCAAATGTTGACCATTTTACAAGACAATTACTGTTTTTGCACTTCCACATGAATAAACATGAGCCATTCGCAAATTTTTGGCATGCAAAGAGGGACCCATGAGGTATGTGTTATGTTATCCTTTGTTAACCTTCATTCCAATGACAGTTGTAATGGTGGCATGCCCAGAGGTGTTTATTTGGGAAGTAGGTTTTTACGAAGTACTTTGAAAGTGTCCACATTACACACCAAACTAGAAACTAGTTGGTAAGTAATTACCAGATAATTTATAAAGGATTAACAAAAGAAAACACTGTGCAACACTTTACATCACAATTTTTCATAGCAAATGAGAAATCTCAGAAATGGTCAAACTTCAAAGAAGTATATCTTGAAAACAGTAAATGATATAAAAAATTTCCAAAAAATGTTTTAGCATGGGATCTTCATCTATCCTCGATGAATAAAACAATTGTTTCAGTTACATGTTCACAGACCTTTAATGGGCTGTGGTTTGTATAGATCTTAAACTATTCAGACCTGTTTACATTACCTGTGATATGTCCTCTTACTTCATACAGTATGAGAATTAATTGTGTTGTCTTAATGTGGGGTGTACAATATTGTATGGAGAAAGAGATTTATGCAAAATTTAAGTATTTTCATGATCCAAAAGTAACATTGTTTTCTTGATATGCGAATCCACTCTTTAATTTCAAAAATATCCTTCCTACATGATGTCTAATTAAACTGATAATTTTGATTTCTGCAGAGCTACAGTTAGTAAAGTGAGCTGCAAGAGATTGTAGTGTTTGTATAATACTACCGTAGACCTCACCTGTACAGTTTATGATGGAGCCAGTGTATCATACAGTATATAGCAACCTGCACAATGTTTCAACGTGATTAAAATCTAGTATACACATACATAAAAGTTAAAATTTATGAGTAGAGCTAGTAGGATAATGGAGTGTCCAAACGTGAAATTTATATTCCAGTTACAAAATGAAATATCGCAAATTCAAAAACTGGTTTCATTTTGATAAAATCTGCATTATTAGTTAATATTATATCAAAGGAAATTTTGCAGAGGTCCCCTAAAACAAGCTACAGTATTCTGTAAACAGAAGATTTTTCAAGAACTGTAGTTCAGAATTCGAGGAATTATTGCCCTACTTGTAACAGTACTGTTGCTGGATTGTTGAAGAAGTGATTTCTGGGTAAAATGCTAACTTGAGGGCATCTCTCATTAATTTCTCTAAATTCCCATGTTTAATGTATGCCATAAAATTTGTAAACAAATCACAATCCACACAGCACTTCATTACTGTACCTCTTATTCACCAGTACAAAGGTAGTCACTCCAATTTATATTAAATAGTATGAATATCCCACAGTAATTCTTCATGGTCCTTTTTAAATTCATTCACATGACAATATTTTTGTCACTAAATTGTTAAATTCATGCAGAATAATTCTGTGGTCAGCCTTTGTAGTGCAGAATGTTTGTATAGGCACCATTTCAAAGTAGTTAAGCAGTAGCTGCCTCAGCCAAGCTGCAGCAACTGCAGCTGTGTTTTGTAGGTTGTAAACCAGTTAAAAGGTTCCTTTACCAAAATGTCCCCGTACCAAAATGTCCCCGCTATTGGTCAAAACGTCCCCGGATTGAATCGTTGTTGGACTAATTTTATGCTAATTTTTCAACTATTTGTAAATGCTTTTATTAACATTAGAAGGCTATTTTCTGTTTCTTCAAGGAAAAGGAAATACTAATAGCAATTTACTTTACAACTTACCGCCGCAATACTTTAATTTTTAAATACTTTAGGGCCTACGTGTTGTGCATAGCCTATTGTACATGCAGGTATTGCAGTGTGCAGTGAGAATATAAGTGAAAGTAGGTAGCGGTTAGCGTTGTGCTAAGTAGTTTTTTGCATGTCGTGATATTACTGTTCCAAACCAAAAAACTGTTAACGATTTCCAAAGTACCTGCAATAAATTAATTACAATTAAAACTTCTCTTTGTTAAAGTTAAGAGGTTGAATCATAATACGTAGCCTATCATTCATAGGCGGGGACGTTTTTGTATTACATATGTAATAACACGGGGACGTTTTGGTAGCTAAAAAGCGGGGACGTTTTGGTAAAGGGACGATTTGACTGGATACCATTTTGTTTCAATGTCCTTTACAATAGCAATGCTGCAGCATGGCTGAGGCAGCTACAGCCTAAGGTTTTGACATGATGTCTTTGAAACATACAGTGTTTGTGGGGGAAATAGTGAGATACAGTATTTGAGAGATGTACTGTAGCTAATGTTTCATAGTATGAGGGCGACTGCTTTAATACACCCTTCAATACCAGCAACTAACTGGAAAAGTTGAAAGCACTTTGAAGGGGGCCCTCTCTCAAGCATGGGATGAGTTTCTTTCAGTTTACATAGAAGTTGAACAGTTAACCGGCATTGCTATACTGTAAATTTGTACAGTATTTTAGCGATGCCAGTTACCTTTGGAACTCCCTTTAAACTTTTTTTTAAAAATATTAAGACCCTTTGGGAACATTTTGAACAATGATCTTAAGAAACAGGAATGTTACAAGTCTTGTTCCGTGAAAGCATTGAAAAAAGAATGGTACCAAACACATGCAATTCCTTATAAGAATCTTCTTTACATGACATTTTGTTCCTGATTATTTAGATCAGATCACATATGTTTTCCTAGTGCATACTCCAAACCTTTTTACCTTAAACCAAACTCCTGAGTGCTTTTAAGATTTCTATGTCAAGCTCTATTGTGCCATAAATTGTTGCAACTTAAAGTCACTCCTTGAGAACCCCTTTGGGACTTTCTTTTCTTTATTTCCTTGCAGGCAAACCATGACATGAAAAGTAAAGAAAGAAGGCAGTTTAAAGTATGCAAATTGTCAAACATGATTTGAGCTTCAAACTCACTGTGGGCTTGAAGAGTGAAGAGTATTGAATTTTGTTTAGATATCAAAGCCGAATAAAATCAACTTTAATAAATCAAAATGTCCCAGACATTTGGATGAGCACAAGTGTTTCAAAATTGAAGTAGAATTTGTCATCAAGGAGAAAAAAAAAAATCAAAGCTTGTTTTCCTTTGGTACACATTAGAAGAATGTAGTTCAACTTAATTATAGTTGTCATCTTCTGTACACAAGATGTTACCATGGAATGAAAGTAAATCAAAATTGAAGATATAGTAAGATTGAGTGTTTTAAAATTGAAGTTGCATTTCTGTGATCAGTTATGAAGTGAAGCTTGCTTCATTTTGGTACACATGCATGTTTTTATACAGTAACTCTATCTTAATTTGAAGTTCTTAAATTGTCATCTTCTTAATAAGAATAGATGATTGTATGAAATCCGATTAATCAAAATGTCCCAGAAGTTGTGCAAAAATTAAGTATTCCAAAATTGAAGTGGCATTTATGTTGTCAGACAGATACGACAAGTTGCTTCCTCTTGGTATACATTCAGAGTTTATCTTAGAATCCAGTTGCATCACATTTCTGTCTTCAAATAGGGAAAGGAAAAGGATGCCATGGTGTGAAGAGAACCAATAATAATGTCCCGGAGTTTTGGTGGGATTAAGTTTTCCAAAATTGAAATAGTGTAACATAAATTTTTTCACCACCCAGGAATTGCAGTACTTTGTTTTGGTACTCAAAGTTACTGTGCATTGCTTGAACTGAATAGTAAACTGTTATCTTCTTTGAATATACAGAACAGATGATTGAGTGACGTAAAGTAATTTAAAACGTCTCAGGACTTTTTAGGAGATTAAGCGTTTAAACCTGAATCAGGATTTACAGTACAGTATGTCATCAGATAGGAACTTGAGCTGGCTTCCTGCAGGATCACATTCAAAGTGACTTATTTTAGAATTCAGTGGTAAAATTAGTGATTTTACTGGAGGGGAAGTTCAGGGCTCGAAATAACTGGCAGCAACGATAGCCATGGCTGTCGGGCCCTTACTGATGGCCTCGGTGCCCCTCAGTCAGTGTTCTATGAAATAACATAGACTGACAGCCAATGTGCTGCAAATTGGCTGTGCCCTTTTTCAAGCTTATTTTGAGCCCTGGAAGTTACTGTGGTATGAAAACAAATTGTAGTTGGCGCAGAAGTTTTGGGAGATCATGTGTTTCAAAATTGAAAAAGCGTAAATTTTGTCATTAGCTCCTGCAGCTGGAATCCCACAGGGAAACATTCAAAATTACAGACAGGTTATCTGAGACAGCATTTTGGAAAATTTTCTTCAAGCCAGGGAGGGGGAGGGCCGGGGGGTGTTGTAATTTTCTTTCATGTTTAGGATACAAAGATACATGTTTTATGGTTTGGAATGAGGCATTAACTTTCATACAAACTGCTTTGGAGATTGGAGGGGTAAAATCTGACATCAAGTTTAGAGATCATTTCTGTGGATCCTGGACAACTCCCTTGGACAATTTTTATCCCAGACAATCCCCCCTCCCCCGCCCCCTTTGCCATAATTTTGTACCTGGCCAGTTTTGCTTTTTTGGTGGGGAAAGTTGCCTAGCTGAGGGGGGTAATTGTCATGTTTAGAATTTTGTCCAGGGAGAAATCATGTGGGGTGGGAATTGTCACAGGGGGTTGTTAAGGTGGGAATTTCATGTGTGTGGGTTTGTCCAGTCTCTTTGGATATCACTAACTAGAAATCAGTGCCAATAGTAATGAATTATTGCTAACAATGCATTTATGCAGTGGTCAAATGAAATCTTCACCCCACCCCCCTCAAGACTAGGTGCAGATTAGACGTCGAATAGACGCCTAATCTTCAACTAGCAAAAATAAAAAAATGGTGAATCTTGAGCTAATTGCTTTTTGTGAGATGTCGAATCTTGAACTAACAAAGAAAGAAGAAATGGTGAATCAGTGTCCAATGAAGGATGAATAAGCTATCATAGTGTAGTAAACTACACTGAAAACATGGTGAATCTTGATCTAACATTGTTTTCTGAAGTGGTGAACCTTGACCTTATACGTTTTATTTAAATGATGAATCTTGACCTTATCCAGATTCACAAAAAGGTGAAAAAAGGTGAAGTCTTGAGGGGGGTGGGGTGAAGATTACAATTGACCGCTGCATTAGGGGTAATGATAAATTTTGACTGTATGACTTCTTTGCATCTGCATTGTGGGTAACAGTCATCACTAAAACTCGTTATCAGGGTTGTTTGATTAAAATCACACTGATTAAAATCAGCGATTAAAATCAAATGATTTTTTTAAAAAAATCACTGATTTAAATCACCTTTATTATATTTTTAAATTTTTGGATGGAAAAATTGGAATAAAATCAAATACAACCATTGGGATCAACTAATTTTGACAAATTACACACTGTCAGATGATTTTAGCACAAGTTGTACCCCCTGCACAACATTTTTTGTCAACCATACTGTTCTAGATGGAAGTTTTTGGAAATGGAGCCAAATAGCATCATGTCTCCTGCCCGACATGATAATATTCATTGAAAATCCCTACTCTTCTAGAAAGTTAACTGTTGTAACTCAGTTGAAATTAGGGGTGAAAATATACTGGACCTGCTATGCACTATGAAGTATGTGATACTGAACTGAACTGTAATACTGATGTGTACAATAAACCTCCCTAGATGAGTCTAAACATTGAAAAAGGGTAACACTTCTAAATTAATCCACTGAGTCAAGTGTAATTGTGTAAACAAACATTGTAAGGAATACAAACCTAATCCCCAATCAACAACTGGGTAAATTATGAATGTATTTCCTGTGTATAGAGGCAGATACCCTGGACCACTAAGCTCTTTGTATACAAACAGGCCCCACAGTGCTTAACAATAGAACTGACACAGCCTTGCATCTTAATACACCACAACAGTCAAATAGTTTGCGGTCCATTTATGGGACAAGGGACAAGGGGAAATATTGGGCTTATGATGACATAAGTCAGTGTAACTGCCAGAACAGAGATTTCAGAAACATTTGCAAACAAATTGTATTGAGGATTTACGGAATTTAAAAAAATAAAAAAAATCCGATTTTAATCAAAAAAATCTGATTTAATCAAAAAATCTGATTTTTTTTATTTTTTTAAAAAAATCAAAGAAATCAACAACCCTGCTCGTTATACAGTAAGAGACCCTACTGGTGCTTATGCCATACAAAATTGGTGTCTGTACAAAGATCATACTCCATTCTTTTTTATCATTTCACAGATGTACAAAATATATGTTGGGGGAGGGGTATTGAGATGTTTTCAACATTTAATAAATGATTTATTTCACTATAAAGAAATCTTTCACATTTGTATAGGTATGCCGTGAGGGGGGAGGGGGAGGGATCAGAAAAAAAAATGTTATGCTTTGTACTCGTGGATAAAATGGCGAAAAATAATAGATGGCTCCATAGGAATTGATGGCTAATTTGCAGTAGATTCAAGCTTTGGGGATGGATGACAGCATAGAATCAGTCCATAAAGTGTAAACTTGATACCATCAGGGCACTACCACTGGCAACTCCCTTATACCGTACAGTTGACTGTGCTGAACATGTACAGTCCACTCTGCCAAACAGTTAAACTGTTTGTATCTTAAACTGTGACTGAGTAATGCACCTGTACCCATTACAGAGCTGTACTTTTTCCTTGCTTCAATCTGATTTGCTTTTAATGTGGTTAGTGAAAGTGGGAGCAATCATCCCAGAGACATAATCCTTTACGTCATAGGAGAGAGTCTCATACAGTTTTATCATAGGTTAATGAGAAGCACTTTCCTGTTATTCCCTGAAAAGCAAAGAATGCTTTTAGCTTAAGATTTAATGAGATCATTACCGGTATACTTTTGGATAAAAAGTGCCCATCTATTTCTCTAAAGAAAACACCAGTGCAAGTTTTAAAGGGTCTAGTTCTAATAATAACAAAGCTGGTCATTTATGATTCCACTTAGATTGCTGCTCACTTATCTGGTATAATTTGAGCAGAGCTGCAAAAAGTTGCTGTCAGTCAGTTACTGTAGCAGCCTTTTGGTGTACAGTAACTGTGCAAATCAAAATGTTCTATTTGGTTTTGTGTTTCAAGAGGTTGTGCAAAGTCTACACATTTAATATTATGTTTGCAAAGCTGTTCTGATGCTGGCTTGTGTGTCTGTACAATATTTCCGATTTCTGCTATTTACATCTCACACATCTTCTAGAGGACACTCTCCTTGAAAATCAATTTTTGCTATTATACCTGGCCAAGCAAAACCAGCTTACGTAAATGAGTCACATTTTTAAACGTTTTTCGATTTTAATTGACATTTTGGCATAATATTGGAAGTACAGTACTGCACTATGGGCAGGAACCTTGCTGCAGTTTGTTGTGGTACAGAACAATAGTTACAGTACAAGTAAACCGGCAAAACTACAGTATTCACCTGTATGCATGGTAGACCTTTGTGTCCAGAGTATTTTGCATTAAAGTTGACATTTTCCTTTAAGACAGGATTTAAAGCAAAACTTTATTATCAAAATATGTGAAAAAGGTGTAAGTTATGATATAAATTGCGTCACCTCCACTTGCTTCAAGGTTACTGTACTTTGAGTGGAAATGTGATAACTTCATCTGATACTGTAGTGTCTGGAGAATCGTAAGTACAGTAGGATTTGAATGAAAACTTTACCGGAATATAATAATACAGCATGCAGATCATGGACTTTGTTTAAACATTTCAGAGCTTAACTTTTAGCCTTCAGTTTCTTTTAAAACCACCTTTTGAGGTCTAACCATAAATCCTTTTTGACAAGTTCCAAACTGCCACCACTAATATCATTTTGATAGCCATTAAATCTGTTTTTAGCGTTTTGAACTTTAACAGGCTAGGATATTTTATTAACAAAATAGGTTTCAAAAGGCAAAAGTTTGTATTCCAGGAAGCAATAGCACTGTATTTTAATGTGAGAATGGTGTAAATTTAAAATGCCAAAGACCATTGTATGACATTCAGACAAGGATACTCAGGGGATAAAATGGAAAGTTATGTCATAATTTGCACACTTGTTCAGGCACGTTTTTCTCATATTTTTGTGATTTTCATTGTTTTCATTCCCGCCTTTATGTGGAGCACAAGGTTACAGTTCATGTCTCACAGCACAATTTATTTGTGTGTATGTCGCACAGAATCAATGTTGACTATTATTCTGTTTACAGACCTTTGCCATAAAGGCCTATGGTCCAGTTGCTTGGATTATGCCCATCTGCGTCGCCATGTCGACATTTGGCAGTGTTAATGGAGGATACCTTTCCTTGTCACGGTGAGATATATAAAAGCAAATTTTTGTTGTTGTTGTTTATCATGTCACTAGAGGACCCATTGGCCATATGTTGCACCTCAGTAGCTCCCTCTAGACCTATACCTGTCCCCAGCATTGTTATCTGTTCTCTAATCTCTTGAGCAATCAAGCATTCACGTCGCAGACATATACTTACCCCTTGCTACATCTAATTTCCTTCTCGTGCCTTGTGAGAGCCTGCCTATTTTCGTAGTATGGACAAGGGTGCCCGTTGCGCTCTTTGTTCCCAGTTTCGCCCGGGGAGGGTCTGGGATCCTCACTCCGTCTGCCCGGCTTGCAGATCTTGCACGAGGCGCGACCCGTGCGAGCGCTGCATGGGCTTCTCTGCGGACCAGTGGCGGGAGATCGACTCCTGGCTGCAGGCCCGCAGGGATAAGCTCCAGTCGTGGCTTGACGCGATCCCGGACCTTCTTAGCCCCGGGCCCCTCAGGTTTGCCCCCACCTTCCTCCGGGAAGGGTAAGGGGGGTTCTAAAGGTAAGGCCCCGGCCAAACGGTCGAGGAATCCCCCTAAGAAGGCAGGCTCCTCCAGGAAGGCTAGTAAGAAGAAGAGTAAGAAGAGTGGAGATGGTTCTGAGACTAGGAAGGGTGGGCGGCCTGGTGCCGGAGTCCCCGACTCCGCCACCGCGGCTGACCCGGGGGTCATGCCATCCGTGAGCCCGGAAGGCAGTGCCCCCAACGGGTCCGCAGACCGGCGCGCTCCGGTAACTGCGGACCCAAAGAACTCAGGAGCCTCGGCTCCAGAGCTGGGATCCTCGGCTCCTCGGAGCCAGGTTCCCCGCGCCGAGTTCATCCCTTCCGCTCCAGCGGACCTCGCAGGTTCTCCGGCCCCATCCCCGGACCGGTCGCAACGGGCACCCTCGTCCATAATACGAAAATAGGCAGGCTCTCACAAGGCACGAGAAGGAAATTAGATGTAGCAAGGGGTAAGTATAGTCGCTCATGAATACGCCCACCAGGGAGGTGGGGGGATTCCAGGGCACTAGCAACCACAGCTTCCTCATCAAACAGTAGATACATACTTGGGTTGCAAGGTATACTACAGAGACTATTGTTTGAGATTAGACATGCACCACTGCACAACCTTTTCAGTGCAGAGAGCAAGGTGTGAGAGGATGACTCATGCTGAATAAACTAAGTCAGAAAACCTGCCCAGACAGGCACAGGACGGGATTTTGAGTTCTAAGAAGATGCACCATTTTAGTAATGGCCAATTTGGCGACATGATTATTATTATAATCAAATTTTACTGCCAAAATGAATGTCCTAGACAAAGTAAAGTTATTCAGACTTTGCCCTCCTTCAACATTTCATGCTGCATCACAAATTGTGTATCCTGTGACCCAAGATAAATAAAATATATTGTATCCAATTCAGGGATGTAGCTAGCCAAATTTGAATGCCAGGTAATTGTCTGATATGGGGAAAGCACCTCACCCCACCCCATGGCATCTACCCCATTTTTTCAGCCATTAATTTTTCAGTTTTCCCTCATTTTACTTTAGGGAGTAAATTTAGGGCTAGTTTTAGGTCTCGGTAGGCAGATTTGTGGTGGGCGGGGAGAGGTGTGTTTGTCTGGAGTGCCGGGCGGAATACCGAGTGCTGGGTGTCATCGCCCAGCGCCGCCCACCATAGCTACATCCCTGATCCAATTCTGCTTTCATAGCCTAGCTGTGCTTTTGCTCTCTGTTGTCACGTCCTAGAATGATTTGTCGTTATGCTGTCAGAGGTACCTGTAAAAAATAAAAATTTTTGTTATAAAAATTTAAACCACGTATCTCTTCAAACATTAAAATTCTGTCTCCTTGTCAAAAAGAGAAATCACTGGAGCTTTTGATGGAGAGGAGAACATGCAATTACTTTTGACTGCAATTGCAAAATAGTGATGGATCGATTACCAGTATTCAATTTCAGTATGAGCTAGTATTCCCCATTTTTGCCCTGTTTGTATCAGTAGCATTAATTTAAAATGCTGGTATTGCATATTTCTCATGCCATACTTCATAAAAATGTTACGTTATTTTCTAAAGCATACATGATTGTGTAATTATAAGTTCCAGTGTTATACACTGTGAAAATGAAGCAGCACTTAGTAACACTGTGCCACCCAAAAGCCTGGTTAAGTGTACAATATGCTCATTTCTCAGTTATTGGTATCAATAATATTGGCCACTTGCAACATCGGTACAATACTAGCACTATTACAAACACTGTCTTCAATTGTGTTCTTTTCATTTTAGTACAGTATGTGCTTTCTTAATTGATTACCCTAATCTCTATCAATCCTATTACAATGACAGTTGCTTTCTTTGGGGTGTGTAGTAGTAGGCTACAGTACCAACGGCAGCAATCGTGGTGGAAACCTTACAGGTACGGTAGAAAGTGATTGGAAGCCTTAAATTCCATCCTCAAAAGTGTTTACACTTCACACCCTATTGACTGTATGCACAAAATATTAAGTACTCAAGATTTTTGGTGCATTTTCTTTTTAGAGAGAAAAATTTGTGAAAAATTTCACAAATTTTCAATACTTTGGAGTGAAGATGGTACAGTGCTGTACACAGACACACAGTAAACTTCAACGTGTAAAATACTGATTTAAGATTTAAGATTTTTCCAGTGCCTGTACTTTCTTCTGCCTAGCCATAGATTGCCTGTCACAGGTGCATTAATATTTTAAAATGGGGGTTACTGTAGGTTACTCTACAGTATTCTTAATACCAGTCACTTTACAGCTGCTCTGTAATTTATGAACATCACACCATATTTAACTATAATATTATGTACCAGCAGAAAATACACGGTCCTCTTTTTTTGCCCATTGCATCCTTTTTTGTTTAGACCATTACTAGCAAACCCTCTAAGCTAGAGGTGAACCGTTATGGACTGAAAGGTTGATAGATGAGAATTGTCACTTTGTACGCTTGACAAAAACTACAGAAGTAACAACAAAACCATTTGTGATCGATACTGTAATATCTGGCCTATGCAAGCCTAACTGTACATGAGGTGTTCTTTCAGACCAGGCACCAGTCCAATCCATTTTTGACTCTTGGTATTGTAGATTTTCACAGAACCAGCTGCCATCTTTTCATTAATACCAGTCCAAGTCTTTTGTAAAATCATTGAAAGTGCAAATTATACGTGTATGCAGGATTACAATGCACTGCAGACCTTTGATTTTAAGAAAATTTTACTGCTGTCCGCAGGACAACCTGTCTGCCTTTTTTGGTTGTCCAAAAGAAAATTTAGTAGTCCACAAAGAAATTTGCAGTAACTCTAGAAACAGTCTGTCAACTTGTTGCTTGAACTTTGGTTGTATAATGGACAACCAAGTCCACCAATTTTTTGGTTGTCCATCACAAATTTTGGTCATGGGCAACTAGACGACTGTTAAAAAGAGCCCCACAATGTTAAGACTCCAGGAAGACCCTGATATTTAATACAAGTTAAAGTACATTCATGTTTGAATGAACAAGGATGTAAAAAAGAATGAAAAAGATTGCAGAATCATATTAGCATACACAAATCAAGAAAATTATATGTGCACCAAGGAAGCAAATGCTCACTCAAAAATAAGAACCTCAGTTTTGGATCTAGATATTACTATAGGCACTTCATACAAAAGTTAGAAGTTACTGCTAAACTATGGAGACCAATGAGGAAAATCTCCTGGCACCTGCTAAAATAGAGGGTTGTAGCTGTATGATTGATAGCTTATTGCCTAAGTCTTGAGTGTACATGGAATCGTTAAATCTAGAGAATATTGACCTACAGTACTAAAGTGGATGTGATTGTATGCAGGGCAGGAACTAAGCAAGGGCTCAGGGTGATTAGCCCCCGTAACTTGCAAAATAGCCCCCGAAACTGGGGTTACAAGGGCGAATTTGGCCGTATAGTTTGTGTAGGGAGGACCGTTTTAACTGCACATTTCAGTCAACTAGCCCCAAAAGAGCCCTCGTACAGTATGACAAATGTTAATTCCTGCCCTGATTGTATGGCTAGACACAGATCTATAGACAAGCAAGCCACATGTTTTAAAATTAATGCGCTAAATACTTGAGCCAACAGGAGTAACGCTGCCATGATGTTTTGAGGCTGAGCAGCGAAGAGGACTGAAAGACTACAGTCACAATAGCAATAGTGAGATTCAAAGGCAGATCTCCTCATGCTGAACTTATCACTATAGAAGTGTGAGAAATTAGAACTGACACTTAGTCTAAACAATCATAGTGTGAGGGCAATATCCAAAAGAAATCTGAAAATGGAGCAAGAAGGCTAAAGGGAAAACTCAGATCACCCCAGTAGACGAGTTGGGAAATGTCTCCACGCTATGCAATATGGGAATGGGTCAAAGGTGAAGTATACCACACTTGTAGTGTTCCAGCGCGAGTGTTGCATGCTGAGCATGCAAAGGTAAACACTTACCCGTTGTCATGGTACACTTGTGCTTGTGACCCAACCAGAAGTAGTGAATTTCCTAACACCCCAATTTGAAATAGTGATCCCCCGTATCCTACTGTAACTCATGAATGGCTGTGTTTAAAGGCTCTCTAATGTCACCCTGGACAGTAAAATTCTCCCTACTAAGTTTACTTTTAGCCCTTTCTCCAGTTTATTAAGCGAAAGACGCCTGTCTAGTACACCTCCAGGACAGAGGCACAGTACCTAGCCTGCGCTGAGTTTATTTGCTCAAGGCCATAAACTGTATTGACACACATTGACTTTGTGTGAGCTTAATTGGGAACACAACTGACTGTACAAGTCATCATTGACCAACCAGAGTGAAGTTATATTGTCTGAATGAATGTCAATCAAAGTGCAGTCTTCAACTGCATTTAAAATTCTAGGGCCATTCCTTAATATGATTGGGCAAGGAGTTGCCAGCAAGTTCCTAGTTTTACAGGATACCATATCCTCTTTAAGTGATACAGCAATGGTTTTTTTTGGGGGGATAACCATGAAAGATATTAGTGGCGGAAATAAGATGCCATCAGTTGACCTTGATTTTAAGCAGTGCCGATCAGGTGGCACTGTCCTGACAGTGTACTTTTTTTCCCAGGATGTGTCAGTGCAAATTTGGCCAATGGACCAATCAGCTTCTTGGAAATAGGCCACACCTCTAATTCCAAAATGACAGCTTTTTGACCTTTTTTTGTAATTCTGAGGCTGGATTATGAAAGAACTGGCCAAATAACCCCAATGCACATATGAACCCTAACCTTCATTTTGAAACAAATTTAAAAATTGGTGAAAGACCAATTTGGACCGACTCGTCCTGGGAAAAAAAATTAGGCATCCTGACAGTATTTGCCATTGTCTTTTAATGTGAGGCCTGCTGCTAGCCATTTTGTGTACTATTCCTGTATAAAATAAGTTACTAATAGATGGATCACAGCTTGAGCAAACATACAGTATGACTGACCAGGTGTACATTCCTTGGTATGACTGATTATTAAAACCATACTTCCCCAGTACCATCACAATACTGTTACAGATAAAAAACAAAGGTATGATTGTAAAATTTTTTTTCCTTTTCTGTAGAGAAGTCTTTGGTGGATTTGAAAACATTTTAAAGCTGCAGTGTGGTTAGACCGATACACAGAGCACTCAATTCTGCAGTGTAAGATTTTCATAATTTCATGTCTAATTGATACTGTTTGTTCATCTTTTTTCTTTTTTTTTGTTCTTTGTAGAATATTCTACGTTGGAGCCAGACAGGGTCAACTACCCAAGTTCATGGCGATGATACAAGTGAAAAATTTTACTCCTTTGCCGTCGCTTCTGTTTACGGTAGGAATGTACTTTTATGTTGCAATCATTGCCTTCTTTGAAAATTTCATGTAAACCTATGAATGCTTTCCATTAGATCCTGGCATAGAAAGTAGCATTGTAGTACTGTAGGACTCTGTTTCTAGAACATGCTCCTTTCTTCTCATTCCTTCTTGGCTAGGTCAGAAAAAGGCTTGCTTGCAATTATATTTCATTGTTTGCCAGAAATATTCCTCATTTGTCCAGTAATTTGCAAAGTGTAGTTTATCTTCCTGGACAATTTGAAGTGGACCCCTTGTCTGTCTGAATTCTAAAGGGCATGCGTATAGAGAGAGTTTTACCATATCATGGTATTAACTACACAGGGTAACCCTCCCATCATATAAAATACACAGGGTAGTAGCCTTTACCATCCTATAAAATTCACAGGGTACCCAAACATGGTATACAATACTCCCATCATATAAAATGCATCTGGTAGCCCTACCATGATATAAAATACATGGGAAAATTATCCTCCCATCACATAAAATACAAAGGGTAGTAGCCTTTACCATCCTATAAAATACACAGGGTAACCCTAACATGGTATAAAATACACTGGGTAGCCCTACCATCGTATACAATACATGGGGTAATTATCCCATCATATAAAATACACAGGATAACCCTACCATCCTTTAAAACACACAGGGTAACCCTACCATCCTATGAAATACACAGGGCAATGTGTGATTTGCCCTTGGAGTAGCCAAAATAAATACCAGGCAGGGGTTAAGGAGGGCAAAATATTAACAAATGGTACGAAAACTGCTCTCATCCCCTCTTGAATAATTTACCAGCAAAAAGAATAAAAACAGCCTCTGTAAAATTGTTAGGGAGAATTTTTTCTTTACAAAACATTTCAAAAGTGCCCTCTGAAAAAAAGTAAAATTTGTGCGTGCTCTAGATCTCCACAGTAGCTTTGGTTTTCTGGTAGTTACTCAAGTACAGGTACTTAATTGTCCCATACATGACACTTACACCCCACCCTTCCCCATTCTTTGGGGGAGGGGGTGAGGGAGGGAGGGATTCCTGTTGGCAACCATATGCGTGATGTTGCTTGTTGTATGTCAGCATTTCCTGTATGGTGTCTTAAGTTGATTTAATGACCAAGATAGTGTATACTGTATACAGAATTTAAGATTTTCAGTGTTGCTCTGTGCAAATTTATCTGTTCTGTTGTTTATTACCATCTGACACCATGACTTTTCATGGTGAGATCCATAGAGTGGTAGCTTCCTATGTTTTATTTGTATCTATGATCTCAACTGGAAACGTACCAGTGAAAGACCAAAATCAGGCAAATTTCCCTGAAAGTATCAAGTCTCTGTACAGCACCAGGGCACAATAAAATATGTATAAAAAATGAGATATTTTGAACTTTTTACTGCTCATGTGTGATAAACAGTTGATACATGGTGTGCATCATTGATCATAAAGTTAGATATTGCTGTCCATGTAAGTTGTGGTAGGCATAAGACTTTCAAGTTTTATCACATACAGTATCGTACGAGTAAAGTGTGATGTATTTTGGGTGATGCTCGAGCTACTTTAAAAGATGCAGCTTGTAATTGAAAGATACCCACATTTTCCTATCAAGAGATAATTATGCACAGTGTGATATGTCTAGTAACCATGGATATTTGTGGTAATCTTATCTTTTCAGCTTATCCTGAGTATCTTTTACGTATTTGTTCCCTCCATTGATACCTTGCTGAACTACTTTAGTTTCATGACATGGTTTGCAATTGGGCTGGCAGTTGTCGGGCAAATATATCTCCGTTACAAGCAACCCAATCTGAAACGTCCAATCAAGGTATGTTAGAGTCAGCTTTGTCAGTTGGCTTGACTTGCTTCTGCAGTCACTGTCTGCATTGGTCTCAGGGTTGCCAGATTTGCTGTGAGGTAATCGGCCCATATTTAGCGTTTAGTATGGTAGAAAAATGCCAGATGCACATCCGTTGAAAAATTGCGTAAAAATCATGAATACGTTGTAAAATAACTACATTTTATGAACAGTGACCGAATGTTTTCATTCAGTTATGCTATAAGTATGAAATTTGGGGCATAAATTTAGTGTTTTTGTACAGTTTTCTGGGGAAATTGAGGAAAAATCTGCGTATTTAAAGGAGTATTTGCAGACAAATATAAAACTCCAAAAATACGCCAAAATGGTGTTTGGCGTTTCTTTAAAAATTCTGTACGCCAACACCTTCTAAAAACCACCAAATTTAGTAGTGCTGACATTTAAACCGCCCATATGCATGGCAACCCTGATTGGTACAGTATCCAATTCAGCTGAGTAATCTGACGTTGAGTGGTACAGTAGTACTATCACACTGCATGGTCATACTAATCAGGCGTGACCTCTAACCTGGCTGGACATCTTCATGATAGTTTCCAGTTGCAACTCCAGGGGTGTACAGCACAGATATGTGAGTAAACTTTCACGTCCTAAAAAGAAGATGCAGCCATCCCAATTTGATTGAGTAAATTATTGACATTGTATGCCAACTCATGAATGGCTCTTTTTTAAGCCCAGGTCACAGTGCCACAACTACCTGAGACTCTCCATCGTAGACAATTTGCATAAATTGTAGACATTCTGGTGCACCAACTGCATCCAACTATGATTGAACATGTTCAATTGGGCCAACGGCTTACGACATGATGGAGCTCTAGTCGTGGAAACAGCCACACCGCCACGACCACAACCGATGCGGTGGGTGGTTGCCGTCATGTTGTGGGTTGTCTTGGCAGTGTAACCCAGCCTTTAGTCATGTGGCAAGATTTTTGCTGTGGATTGTTAAATGCATATATGTCAAAATGACACCTTGATTTATCCTTTGTATTTGGTATTAATTTTCAGGATCATTTTGAAAGATATTTGTAAGGGATATTTTGAAATGGGATTTGTTAGTTTAAGCTAATGTTTCAAAATAAATTTGGAGTGATGGCATATTCCCTTTGAAGGCTTTGCAGGTTCAGTTTGTTTGGCGTCTGTGTTTCGGATCTATTCTAACACTGAAGAGGTTTCGTATGTTAACTTTTTCTTTGAAAAAGATTCATTACAAAGACAACTGTGATCTCTGAACTACTGTATTAGCCTACAGGAAGCTAAAAGGTAGCAACAGTGTAATGTGTTCATGGAAATTCTGTCCTGTTTGTAAAACATGAAAGTGTTAATAACAGGCATATGTGTTATTGCCACAAACATGCTTTGAATGATAACTGTGGTTAACCATCCCTGATCACATACCTTTGTATGTCAACATGTATAAAAATGAGAGTCAGACTGTATTGTGAAATTCTGGTAAGTACTTACTGTATCTGAAACCAACCTACCCTAACCAACTAACCAGTAACTCTCACACAGTCACTGGCAACTTGAATACCTGTAAATTTAAGTGAGGACTGGTCCTTATCTTCAATTGTGATGTATAAATCTTTATAAGCATTTGATCCACAGGAACTGTGCTGTCAGATTATTTCATCTCCCTACTTGTAATGTAAAAGATCTTATGCATTGATGTCACGTGACGTCAGTTTGGAGGAAAATACTGAAGCACACGTGCACGATGGCGTAGATCTCGCATGTGCGTGTAGTAGACTTACACGCATATACGATTGGTTGACAAATCATCTATCTGCATTTGTTGATATAACTTTCAGTGATATGCACTTTTCCTCCAAATGTGGGAGCACTTTCTGTTCTGTAACATCATTTGCATAAGGTCTATAGGAAGATGAGATAATGTTCTTAACCTAACATTCAAAATGTGAAGCTGTGCGAAAGTCTGAGAATGTGAATCTGTGTCTGTGTGTGTGGGTGGGCGAAAAAATATGTTTCTAAATCCTCTTAAACCGTAAGTCTGATCGAGTTGAAATTTGGTGGGGAGTTAGGTACCAGATCATTGAAAAAACTTGTGCTTGCGTAATTGATGATGTAGGTCAAAGACCAGAGGTCAAAAGGGAAATAAGGGAAATAAGTTAAGTATAAGTAAACTCATAAATATGAAGTCTGATGAAGTTCAGAGTTGATGGATGTTGACGGATGCAGCTGTAGGTACAAGACCATGTTATTTGCATGGATAGTTGGCATAGGTGGGAATTGTCAGTGCTGGGAAATGCCCAAAAGGGTGTCCAGGGGTAAATTATGCAGGTAAAAATATTGCAAGGGGAGAATTTTCAGGTCACACTGGGAATGTGGCTAAAGACTACTGTAGGGAAATGCCCATATCTGCCTGATGGGAACATTAAATGGTGGATCCTGGGAGCAGGATTGGGAATGATTAGTACAGCTTTGCCTAGTTATGTAGTTATCCTTTGAGAACCATTTACAAACTGAAGGCGTTATATTGGCAGGGATTCATCCACCATTACGTGATATCGCCCTTACTCAAATCACCTTTCACTGAACAGTGCAAAACCCGACCTTCTAGGGGGAAAGTCAGGATTTTACTTGATGTTCGCACCTACAGTTTATAGCTTTTGGGATGTTTATCAGGTTTTATCATATTTTTATTGATTTTTCAATTTTTAGGCTATTAATCAGTTGATGCAAACATCATGTAAAATCCCGACTTTGCCCCAGAAGGTCGGGTATTCCGCTGTTCATTGAAAGGCGATTTGAGTAAGGGCGATATCACGTAATGACTATCAATGTAGTATTAGGATCCTCAATGACTCAAATAGCTTCTAGACCCTGAAACCTATACAAGATCTTATTTAGAGTTTTAAGCCTTTTGAATGGCTTGGTACATTTCTGCAAGTCTCTTTGAAAAATGCATAACTTTTATGTAGTTAGGATTTCATTTTAGTATAAACGGAGTTGTAACATTGTAGCTCAAAGCTTAACTTGCTTTTTCAGGAAACCCTTACACTGGAGTTCTCATTTTTCCATTGAATGCCAGTAAAAGTTCACAGGAAGGTGTACTGTAGCTATAAAACTTGCTGAACCATTAGCCTTTCATTTTTATCAAGTACCAGTAAAATGTGGCTTGCACTAGACAGTATTGTGTATGAAACAGTCTCACATGAATGTCATATCATCATATTTTATACTAATCTAATCAGCTACATCTTTTGTAAAATGTGACAAGCACTAGACAGTATTCTGTATGAAACAACCTCATATGAATATCATATCATCATTTTTTACACCAATGTGATCAGCTACTTCTGTTTAATAAAGTATCGGTAAAATGTGGCATGCACTAGACAGTACTGTGTATGAAACAGCCTCATACAAATATCATACTGTATTCCATACCAATTTGATCAGTCACTGAACTTTGATATATCAAATACTAGCGTATTAACCAACAAAAAAAAAGGGAACTGTGCTGTAATTAAATTATTTTGTAGTTGTGTAGCTTTTTTTCATACTTATCTTGATGACCTTTGTACTATTTGTAAGTACCAGCAAAATTTTAAAGCTACAGTAGCACAAGTTAGATTGTACTTTACATTAAATTTTGTAATTGTCAACACCAAAATTGTTTTGTCTTATTCTAACCCCATTAATTTCTGTTTTTTTTTTTATTTTTTTCAAAAGTGTTGAAATCTGAATTTCCATGTAGGAATGGACTGTACTATAAATTGTTGAGACCTAATACAGGCCATGAGAAGTGTTGTTTTGCTCTAAAAGTTATTTTGCATAAACTAATAAATAGTAGATATGCATTATGAATTGGTTCGGCTAGTTGCGTTATTACCATGTTATAAACCCACATACTGTAGGTTATTTATTATTGCCACACAAAGATTCTTTTCCAGGCTCTGGCTACAGACAAAACTAGCACAACACTACTTGTAGTACTTGCATCCTAAATGGAGACATATCCCTTCCACAATTCTCCTTACAAAGTTTATCTTCTAGCTCCTCCTCCAATTTAAAAGAAAGCACAATATACGTGTAGTTGTGTACCCAGGACAAATTAAGCTACAATTGCCAGGACTGAGTTTGCATTGTTCAAGGCCATATCAACATACTGCTGTGTGTGAGCTATCTGCTGACTGCTCGTGTCATCACTGACCAACCAGAGTGATGTTATTGTTTGAATTTATGTCAACTGTCAATTGAAGTTCAGTCACTGATTGCATGTAGAGGTGTAGGGATATTCTTAAGTATGGTTGGAATGGTGCAACAGCCACAATAATGGTCACATTAAAAAGCAAGTTGCACGGAAATGTGTTGTATGTCCACATGCAATTGCAACAGTTAGTGAGTTAGATTATTTCATCTGAAAGTAGCTTGTGTCATTTCAGTTATTTCCGTGGGCTTAATTGTAGCTGTATTGTATGCCATAGCTAGGGTTGCAATGTTCAGCCCTGGTCATTTGCTATAATGGAGTTGGAAATTAGAAGTACCGGCATCTATGACAAGATCAGTTGGTTATGGTGTCTGAAATTGTACTGATACTTACCTGCAGATGTAGAATGTTGGAGCTTTTGAAAAACTGTTCACATGGCAAATAACTTTAGGCAAGATTTATTACCTTGATCTTATTCCACCTCAAACACTCTTGGTATTAGTGACATAGGCAAAGAAAAGTTGGAGTATGTAAAATTGAAAAGTTTGCAATACAGGGGTTTTATTGTACCTAGGTGATGTATGAAGTAGTAAGTCTCTGTTTGAAAATATGCCTGGTTATCTAATGGTTGTCCAGTGACCAGCGAACCCTGTAACATAAGACCAACACAACTCTGTACACATTCCAGGCAGTTTAACTGTAGCTGGTGAATTTGCTTTACAAGGACAGGCACAGTTTACTCGTAAAACTACTGTAAACATCATTAGAGGGAATGTCCATTAGCCAGGATTGAGAAAAACTCTAACCACAACTAATCCTCTTAGCAAATAAACTGCGCAGTTCAACTTCCTGGCAGGCATGAACCTCATCTTGACTCCTGAGAGCTATTGTTGAAAGTCACTTATGCATGACACACTGAATAGCTGTGCTGGGCCTGAATCATTTTTAGTACGGATGAACTTTTGATCAACAGTTCCATTGTTAGCTTTTCTCATGCCATAAACTAGTCAGTTTCGTCGGTTGTGAAAAGAAGTGGACGTACTTGTGAACCACAAAGATTTTACCCTGCAGAGTATGATTTTGACATGGACCTCAAAACTAAATTATCATGAGGTATTAATTTGCTTATATTTGAAGAATGTAGTGTTATGTAAGCCTTGATAATAATTCAGGTCTGGAGGGCAGTTACCTTGAAGTGACCACAAATGCAGAAACGTAGAGAAAGCCTATAGTTTATTAACTGCAACTACAGATTTGCTGACCCAGTGAATAGTTGGTTTTTTTTCTTTTCTGAAAGGTGACGTGTTCAGATTGAAATACTTTAAAGACAAACACTGGTCACCTCAAAGTATATTTTGTGTGGGGTTATCAAAATTCTCAGTTGGTTTCTGCTCTTTGACTGCACATTAAAGTTTGAAATTCAAAAGATGCAGAATAGCTCACATTCCACAGAATGCAGAGAGAGTGTTTGGATTACACTTTTTAGCCTTGTATGCTCACCAGGACATGGCCTTAAGTAATAAAACAGGTTTGTGTCTGCACAAAGAGGAGCTTTTCACAGTTATGGGAGGAGCCACAAGTTGCTGAGTTGGGAGAAATGAAACAGTCTTGGATGATGAGAATTGCCCTTTAAATTACACTGGATTTCGAACCCATGTGACTTGTCATTGACCCCCAAACCTCCTGGTTGCTAAGCTTCATGTAGCTTCAAATGCCGAAGAATTCATTCACCCATCCACAGCTTTCAGTGCATCTGTACAGTACTTGGCTAAACACTTAAAGGGGCTGTGATATCCAACCAAATATACCTAGGAAAAGCCCTAGGGTTCTAATGCTGTTGGTGACTACACTTTGATTGGCATTCATTCAAATAATAGCTCCACCCTGGTTGGTCAATTGTGACTTGTGCAGGCAGTTGTTTTCCCAGTCAAGCCCCTGTCTGGGAAGAGATTATATAGCCTTTTAAATGGTGATGCAGGGCATCATTGTAGTTTGTTATTGGGGAAAGAACTCCAGTACTGTACACTTCCAAGCACTGATAAAAGTGACAAATTCATAAATTTTCCTGGCAGAATCATTGGTGTACTGTGTATTAGCAGTGAAAATTCCAAAGAAGTATTCTGCTCTTTGAAGGGTAATTTATCAAAATTGCCAGCTAGTTCAGAGAATTACTGTTCTGTTGGATGCACTGGATATAGACAGGTTGCACAAGACCTTAAGTCACAGGAAGATAGGAAAAGCTGCTGGAGATGTCTGACAGTCCTGCGGAACAGACAGACGTTTACAAAATTAGTGAATGCCCTGAAAAAATGAGAGTACCACAGTTGAAATTGTCAACACTGGAAGACAGTAAAGATAAGTCTGACATATTATGGCACTGTTAGGCCTTAGAAATGTGAAAGATTATGATGGCTTGAAGATTTTATGTTATATACAGTTTGTGCAAATTGATCGTTTGGTCGCACTATGTGCCACATTGATGTAAGCAAATGTGCAATGCGAGTACGTAGATTGTAGACCACATATGTAAATGTTGCACTGTAATTTCATGCTTGTTGTGGTCATGTGAGGTCCTTGTAGAAAATGAGAGTAAGAGTTGTATTTTACACTATGTGCTGCTCTGTTGAAATTATAATGGGGTTATAATGGGGTTAGGAAAATTTCTGTTCAAAATGAAATAACTTTTATACCTTAGGCCTTGCATAGAGTATAAAAATAACAGAGGTTCTGATTTCCTGCCCTCGTTTTTTCTTTGCAGTTTCACATCCTTCTACCCATCTCATTTGTCCTGATGTGTGCTTATCTAGTGATCATGGGGACATACGCGGCACCATTTGACACCCTGTTTGGTGTGCTGATCACTCTGTCTGGGATTCCAGTATACTTCCTCTTTGTCAGATATGAGAAGAAACCGACCGGTTTTGAAAACTTTGTGGGTGAGCTGTAGTTGTTTGTCTTACTTAGGGAAAAGCAAGCATTTTGCTTGAGTCTGGTGAGCTCAGCCACTTGTGGTCATGCTTTCTTTTTAAAAACCAGTGAAAATGTAGAATACTGCTGAGGTTTGTAATTCAATTTGTCAGACTTGAAATCAAAGAAATGCTGTCAGAAATTTCAAGAAAACATCTTCTGTGGATAGCATGCTCCTAAGAAAAGAGCATTAAGTTTGCTTTGGTTTTTTGATTCCTTGCCGAAGGCAGGCAAGGAATCTGTGCGATGGTGATGTCGTGTGTGTGTGTGTGTGTGTGTGTATGTGTGGGTGTGCGTGTATGTGTGTGTGTATGTGACGCCTAGCTTGTAAACACGATATCTCAAAATAGCAATGACCGACACTTTTCATATTTGGTATACAGATTCGTCATGTTGAGAGGAAGAACCCTATTGTTTTTGGTGGAGGTCAAAGGTCATTTGAGGTCACCAGAGGTCAAAAACCAAAAACTTTGTAAACACGATATCTCAAGTTAGCAAACACCGACACTTTTCATATTTGGAATATAGATTTGTCATGTCAAGAGGAAGAACCCTATTGTTTTTGGTAGAGGTCAAAGGTCATCCGAGGTCACGAGGTAAAACTGCGAAAACCTCCTAAACAGCTTGTAAACACAATATCTCAAGATAGCAATGACTGACACTTTTCATGTTTGGTATGTGGACTCTCATGTTGAGAGGAAGAACCCTATTGTTTTTGGTGAAGGTCAAAGGTCATTTGAGGTCACTGGAGGTAAAAAGCTGAAAAGCTCGTAATCACGATATCTCAAGATAGGAATGACAGACACTTTTCATATTTAATATATAGATTTGTCATGTTGAGAGGAAGAATGTTATTGTTTTTGGTGATGGTCAAAGGTCATTTGAGGTCACTGGAGGTAAAAAGCTGAAAAGCTCGTAATCATGATATCTCAAGATAGGAATGACCGACACTTTTCATATTTGGTATATAGATTTGTCATGTCAAGAGGAAGAACCCTGTTGTTTTTGATAGAGGTCAAAGGTCATCCGAGGTCACTGGAGGTTAAACTGCGAAAACCTCCTAAACAGCTTGTAAACACGATATCTCAAGGTAGCAGTGACCGACACTTTTCATATTTGGTATATAGATTCGTCATGTTGAGAGGAAGAACCCTGTTGCTTTTGGTGGAGGTCAAAGGTCATTTGAGGTCACTGGAGGTAAAGAGCTGAAAAGCTCGTAAACACGATATCTCAAGGTAGGAATGACCGACACTTTTCATATATGGTATATGGATTTATCATGTTGAGAGAAAGTACCCTATTGTTTTTGGTGGAGGTCAAAGGTCATTTGAGGTCACCAGAGGTCAAAGACCGAAAACCTTGAAATCGCGATATGTCAAGGTAGGAATGGCTGATATGGATTTGTCATGTTGAGAGGAAGAATGTTATTGTTTTTGGTAGAGGTCGAAGGTCATCTGAGGTCACCAGAGGTTAAACTGCGAAAATAATGTAAATGGCTTGTAATCACTATATCTCAAGACAGCAATGACAGACACTTTTCATATTTGGTATATAGATTTGCCATGTTGAGAGAAAGAACCCTATTGTTGTTGGTGAAGGTTAAAGGTCATTTGGGGTCACAGGAGCTAAAAAACTGGAAAGCATGTCATAACAATATCTCAAGATAGGAATGAAGGACACTTGATATTTAGGGTATAGATTTTTCATGATGTAAGGAAGAACCCTATTGTTTTTGGTGGAGGTCAAAGGTAATCTGGGGTTACCAGAGGTCAAAAAGCAAAATTTTCCAACAATTCCCAAGATTGTTATATGAGGTCACCAGAGGTCAGAGAGCAAAATTTCCAAAGAATTCCCAAGATCAACATCTGGGGTTACCAGAGGCCAAAAAAAGCAAAATTTCCCAAGTATTCCCAAGATCGTCATCTGGGGTAACCAGAGGTCAAAAAGCAAAATTTGCCAAGAATTTACAAGATCCAAGATCCAAGATCCATTGGAGTTGAATCCCTTTCAAGACCTTCCTTTTTTCCTTTTTTGTTATATTTAGTGGTGTTCAGAGGTCTTGTGAGGTCAGCAGAGGTCAAATTGTTAAAACATCATAAAATGATGTAGTCAAGAAAGATAAATTTGAGGGATAAGGCTCAGTGCAACAAATCATCCCCATTCGGCAAGGAATCACTAAGCCTTTGGGCTTTCTGGTTTTTATTATTAATTGAAAAGTACATTTCTGCACAGGGTAAACACTTCTGCTTTATAGTAGACAAAACACATTACAAGAGACTTGATCTGTTGGCATTGGCATCAGGGCAGGAGGATGTATTGACTGGGTGCCTAGGATTTTAATGGGTTCATGGTCAAACATATTGTCAACCTAAAGCTTCAGGTCATCTTGTTAACTTCAAATTTTGCATATCAGTTGTAAAAATAGTAACTTATTGAAGAATAGGCAGGTAATGTACCAAAATCAAGATATGATATTGAAAGAAATAAGTTTACTTTCAACAGATATGGATACATGAATGAAATGTATTGACAGTTTTTAGTGCTCTCTGATATGCTTTAATATTCTAAAACTTGAGTGGCTGATTAGAAAATAAAGAATGACTATTTTTGTTGTATTTGTGTCCTGGCCTTTTCAACAGAGTCGACAACAGAGTTCTTTCAGAAGTTGTTCTTAGTGGCACTGGAAAATCGCAAACAGGACTGAAAATGAGAAGTATTGAAGTATTTGATCAGATGAAGTAAGTACTGAGCTGTAAATCATGCAGAGTTGTAACCAAGTCACTCTTTTTGTAGTAATTTGGTACACTTTACAGGAGTCATTTTTTCAAGCTACCTAACAAGATCATGGCTTGGTGATATCAGGAAAGGATTGAAACAAGGCTTGGGTAGGTTTTCTGACTACTTCTGAGTCATAACTACTAGCCGGGAATGGAGTAGTGACTCTTATCCTAGTCTCAAGTCCATGGGAATTTTCAATATTGTCCAAAAGATACTCAAAAACACCGTCCTTGGAGTTTTTATGTGTGCTCTTTTACAATTCTCCAGGAGTCGACTTCTGGGCAAAAGTCGCCACTCTGCAGTAGAGTCGGGTATTAACCTGCCCAAGCCCATTTATGATGTCATTGTAGGAGACCGGAGTCCTACCAAAGCCACAGCTAGGCATACATGGGATATTTTTGTGCCACTGACCTAAAAACTGTCTGTACATCAAACCAACTAATAGGCATATGGATATTTTATTTGGGGGATGGGTGAGTTAGGGGAATGCTGAGCTGGTTTTCACCAGTTAAACTGTTCTGCCCAAGAAACCTGATTTGCCTTTGAAATTTTACCCAAACATGGGGGAAGGGGAAGTCCTCAGCCCCACTGGCACACATGCTTACACCTCAGATATATTTAGCAACTCCTGGATATGGATATTTACATTTACAATTGGTGACTGCACTTTGATTGACAAAAATTCAAACTTAGTTTATCTTGCAATTGAAGCCCCTTCCATTGGCCAATGATGGCTTGTGCAGGTTGTTGAAATATAATGTTTGTAGCATGCATGACTTTAGGGTAGTGCTAGTTCAGATTACATTAAAAGCACACACAATAGTATATTCAGCAGAATATAAACCTTATGATTAACGTCACAGAGCAGAAAGTGCTCCATCGTTTGGAGGCACACTTGCATCATTACAAGTTACACCAACAAATGCAGAAAGCTGATTTGTGAACCAATCCGATACAGACGCAAGTCTACTACACACACCTGCGAAGTTAACATTGTGCTTGCAGTGTGCTTCATTATATTTTGCCTCCAAAATGATGTTGCGTGCATGAGGCCAGCTTTTTCCAGAAGGTGCAATAGAGGGATATTTTTAATATCTGAGGAAGAACTGAAAGGATGCTGTAGTTGAGAGAATTTTCAGTCTAAGATGAGCATATTGAGCCTTTGAAATCTATTATAAACAGTACCTGTAGATCTATTATGGCCATGAAACAGTAAATTGAAGGATAAGCTACCATCAAAATGTTTCTAGGATGCATGATTGCTGCTGTGCTGGGTTACAAAATGAGGGTATGTAGGGGTAGTAAAGACTTGGATAGAAAGATAATGATTTGGGGCAACATATGGACTGATTTTTATCTGTAAATTACACAGCAGGCTAAAATTCCATCATATTTCCACTGTAGCAGAACTGAATAGATACCGTAACACATCCCAGGTAATTTCAACCGTCTCACTATCACCTGGATATGTGGGGCGTGGGGAAGGGGGTGGTGTGGTTACAATTGACAAGTGCATTTAATCATGGCTTTGGGACAAGGATTTGAATTAAAAGATAAGACAAGAAATCAAGATTGACAAATTGCAGAAAAATTGTATGAGACGGTTGAAAACTAAGAAAGTGAAAATATTTTGTATTAAAAACTTTCAATCAAAATTGACATGTGTCCATTTGTATAGGACAGGTTTTAAATTACCACATAACTTTCAGGTACAGTATAAGTAGCAAATTTTAGACAAACAGAAGCCAAATCTCTGCAAATAGTAAGTGTTACACGCACTGAAAAATATATTGACGTGTAATTTTTATGCATGTCCATAACATATGAAAAAAGATTGAAAATGTGAAAAAACAGCCAGAATTGCAGTCAGATTTATAAAAATATTGACTGGTTTTACCAATACAATATCTAACCTATATATTTCTTCCCTACTCACTGCAACAATTACTAAATACTGGCCAACCCAATGTATTGCAGGATACCACTCATAATGTTTGGATCCCTGCTATATAGCGCTCTGCTTTATACTCCCTCAAATGCTCGCTTTTAGTTCTCCATATACGTAACAGCGAGCGCAATGCCAAGTATAATGTCAGTTCTGCCTTATTTTATGTTTCTTTTCTTGGACATTTTCATGCCCATTGAGATTTCTCTTTAGGTATCTAAAATTAAAAAATTATACCCAAAAGGAAGGAGAGCATAGAATTTGAATGTTTACATTAAATGTTACAAAATAACCACTATCTACAGTTTTCAAAAATGTGATAAAAGTTCAAATAGTTTCTCAAACTTGACCAGGAAGCTTGATTTATTCACTTTGTGGTATGTCTTACTGTGATCAGAGGAAATAGTTTTTCAGTAATAACAGTGGGGGCCTCCTTTGGTGAATTTGTACTTGTCAGAATTTTATGGCAAATTGCAGTGCCCCTTTTTTTTTTTTTTGTGAGTTTCCACTTGTAGTTGTCTTTTGTCAGAAATTTTCTCCAGGAGGTACCTGCATGTGGTCTTGACCTATTGGGTCATGGACGAATAAAGTTGTGGACCAAATATTTGACCCCTGAATTCACCTTTACATGGGAAGCAGATATAAAATAGACCTTTTCAGCATTTCTTCTTAGCCAATTGTGTCTGGGAGAGTAATATTAAACATGTATGTTTTCCCCATGTACTTTGGTTTTAACTGCAGCACTGTTTACTTGTAACTTAGAGTTAGGTATTCAGGATTATTGTTGCAACTTTTAGAAGTGGGATCTCCCATGTTAATAAGTAGGGTAAAAAGTGGATTTTTGGTATGTGGATTGAAGTTAATTCTGTCTTTTTACTAACATGTTATGAACACTTGTTTGTGTGAAATTGACCATCATTTTCTTGATATCATAAATTTTATGCTCAGCTCTTGAGTGTCTGCCATTGTCTCCATTGTCTGTAGTGCTAAAAGTTGTTTCTTTAACCCTTTTCATGCTAGTGTCAACCTTATTTAATGCCCCAAAGGCACCATTGAATAGTCTAAAGATAATTCATTCTCCCCACAAAAATTAGTTACATTACCCTCTCCAATAATGTAGAAAGGGTCATTGTACCTGAGAAAATTTTTGCTTGTGTTACATTCTTTGCACTATTGCAGTGGCTTACCTGCTGGTTTACCTTGATCCTGAAACCAGAATAACCAATTTGGGGGGGGGGGGGGGGGGGGGGGGGGGGGGGGGGGGGGGGGGGGCACATCGATGTTGGAGTTTTGCTGGCCTGGGGGGAGAGGTGTCCCCCTCTCTTCAAGGACTGTAGATGCAAAATGTTCCGATATTTTCCATTTTTCCTTCTTATATTTCATGGCCCCCCCCCCCCCCATGGCTATGCACCTGATCTTGATGGTACCATTATTATGTTGTCATATTAACCAGTTGAAGATATAGGTACAGCAAAGCAATATGATATAGTATCTGGAGAAATTCAGGATCTGTGGTGGGATTCATTAACATTTGCCTAACTCAAAATACTTCAGCACTGCATAAGAACTTTGTTAGGTAATTTTCATGAAATCAATTATGCTGTTCCTAAAGATACATAGCATAAATGAATTAAATGCACTTGAGCCAATCATCTGTGCGATTGCATCATGTTTTATCACATTTAAAGCCAATCCTATGGACTGTTATTGATAAAATGATACCCACATTTTCTGTGGTTGCACACATGGTCCTATCCAGTTCGTAATTCCTTAGTACAGCGTGCCTCTGTATGTGTGGTCATGGCTTTTTGTACATATGAAGCTTGTGTAAAGTTACACACGATATTTGCGCACTTTTCTCTTTGTGAATACCAAATGAGCAAGGTACACTGCATAATTTCAACTAATGCAACTTTTTGCGTGTCATTATCCTTTGTGAATGCATCCCCTAGCCCAGTCCTTAGTCCCAAATCTTAAGTGTTGCTCCCCTTTGGGCCTTTACAGCCTTAGATGCTAAGCCTACTGCATTTGGGTGCCTGTGGGATAGATTTATGCTGATAAAGGTGACATGCAAATGACACTCAGAAGATGGACCACTGAAAGGAGGATGAAAGGACAAACAAGTGCTGAAATAATGAAATACTGTCCCCCTTCATATTGTTTTCCTAACCCTAAAAGAAGTGAGCCTTGAAAACTACCGTTCAGTGAAAAAGTAACAATGAAATCATCTTTTTTTCTTTGCAGGCTGTTATAGAGCATCTGAAGAAGAGGTTGTGTTGAGGGATGACAGAGAGGCAGAACTTGGACCTTTATATAAACTGGAGAGAATATTGCACTGAATTTTGAAGACTGTGACCAAGCAGCAGTTCATTGCAAAACATTGGCATGTGGACAACATCTTTACTCGAAAGCCACTTGCAATTGCAAAAGTTGTTGTGTTTTTGATTCCTTGACGAAGTCAAAGGAATCTATGCGATGGTGATGTCGTGTGTGTGTATGTGTGTGTGTATGTGTGTGTGTGTGTATGTGACGCTTGGCTTGTAAACACGATATCTCAAGAAGGGTAACTCCGAAGGATCTCATACTTGGCATGTAGATTACCCATATGGAGTAGATGATCTCTATTGTTTTTGGTGGAGGTCAAAGGTCATTTGGGGTCACCAGAGGTCAAAAGGTCAAAACCTTGTAAACACGATATCTCAAGAAGGGTAACTCCGAGGGATCTCGTACTTGGCAGGTAGGTTGCCCATAATGAGTAGATGATCCCTATTGTTTTTGGTGGAAGTCAAAGGTCATTTGGGGTCACCAGAGGTCAAATGGTAAATATCTTGGAAATTGCTTGTAAACACTCTATCTCAAGATGTGTAACTTCCAAGAATTTCATACTTGGCATGTGCATGGCCCATATGAGAAAGATGATCCCTATTGTTTTTGGTAAAGGTCAAAGGTCATTTGGAGTCACCAGAGGTCAAAAGGTTCAAAATCTTTCAAGCAGAATATATGTGATTGTAAAACTTGGTTCAACTTGAAACTTGTGGTGTAGCTTACTTTTATTTTGTGCATATTTGCCCTAAAATTTCATGGATATTAAAAGTCATTTGAGCTCAAAATTGGCATTTTCTAAACGCGGTCATTCTACGGTAGCCTAGATGGACCATTCACGTCAAATGACGTCATAACAATCTAAGTAGACTTACGACACGCGCTCTAAAACCCCTAAAACGTAATCGTACCCATGGACATCCATATCCGTAATGCTGCTTTATAACGATATCTGTAAGCGCAGTACATACGTACGTGTATTTCGTACGAGGTATGTACAGTTGCATGGTGATACCATGAGTCGATCACCTAAAAATTGTGTAAAGTCTGTGTTGTATACGTTTTGTGTGTAGTGACCGATTCCAGGTACCGACCTACTCAAGGTACAGTACAGTCACTATACATCTGTAGCTAGCGCAGCTGAATCGAAGTAAATATGAACAACAAGCCGTACATAGGCAGCGTTCATTTGACAGGTGAATGCACCACGTCTGTCTTTTTTCTGCAGCACAGGTAGCTCAACATTTTGTCTGCTACTCCGTACTGCAGAAAAAATACAGTGATTCACCACTTTATGACCTGAATGGATGCATACAGTACAGCATTCAAGAATATACAGGCTAAGGCCTTCGAGAGGTTGGTCTTCGTATTCGGGGACGTAGCTCCTTTACGGAGCAGACCTTCGGGAGTAACGTTTGGTTTCTTCCCTTGGCTCTTCGCCAGAGAGTCAAAGGGACTTTGGAACAACCTGAGGCTGAAGACTGAAGTAGACTAGGGCCTACAGTACTGTAACATTACAGTACGGAGTAGGCCCTAGGCCT
The DNA here is from genome assembly GCA_029531755.1 of Holothuria leucospilota. NCBI lineage: Eukaryota > Metazoa > Echinodermata > Holothuroidea > Aspidochirotida > Holothuriidae > Holothuria > Holothuria leucospilota. The sequence goes on from CM055965.1 coordinate 19,535,198, forward strand.
AAACGTGAAGTTAGGCCTACTGTAGGTAACGCAGTACTACGTAGTCTAGCCTAGGCCTTCTGCTGCTTGTTGCATTTTAAGAAGTGTGTTGGATATCCAGTTTAGGCATACTCTTTCACAAAGGTCTTTGATCGATGTGAGCTGGTGTTACCAACAAGGCAGCCTAGGCCTACGAGCCTAGGCCAAGTCCAAGGCTACTACTATAGGCCTAGGCCTATACTTTCATATTAGGCGTAGCCTAATATAGTTCAGGCCTAGTTCTCAGTCTCACGTACATTTTGTTCCCTGAACTAGGCCTAGACCATTCACGATCAAAGATTTAGCAGTTTGATAGAATATTTGAAAAAAAAACAAGATCACTTGTAGGCCTAGGCTAGGCCCTATAGGCTGAACCAAAATTTACAGATATTTTTGAACACTATCGTTACTGTTATGAACTTCAAGTGTCACGTTTGGTTTCGCCCCTTGACGCTAATTCGCCAGAGATTGGAAGGGACTTGGGAAAAAGTAGGAAAGTAGGGAGTAGAACCAAGGCCTAAAGCTCTGCCTAGCCTATGTGTACTGCAGTAGCCTAGGCCTACAGCTGTTTGTTGTGTAGTAAGAAGTGTGTTGGATATGTAGCCTACATTTAAGCCTAGGCCCTGACAGAGGTTTGTGATTGATGTGAGTTTGTGTTACCAACTTAAAGTTAACGGCTGTTTCGGTTCGGCTGGTTCTGCTGCAGCATGGGTTCTCGTAGGAGTGTAGGACCCACAGACATTCTATCATATGGCCTGGGCCTACATAGGCTATTAATACACTTTTCATGTATAAGTTAGGCCTAATTTAGTGCAAGCCTAGGTAACCTAAGCCTAGTCTTCAGTCTCACATAACTCTGTTCCCTGAACTAGGCCTAACGTTAGGCCTAGGCTATTCACGATCAAAGGTTGCGTGCATGTTTCAGAGAATAACATGTCAAGCCTACATTTATTGCTGGAGTGATTGTTGCTAGGGCCTAGGCCTAACTTTGGAGCCCTAAGTGCAAGTACGAACATAACCATAGCTAGGCCTATGGGTATACTGTGCCACATTTGAACAGCAATACTTGCTATTTATTTTAGCATACAATAGTGTGACCACCCTTGTAACAAGATTGATAGAATGTTTAATAAAAACAGGATCGCTTCTATAAACCAAAATTTTTAGACATTTTTTGAACATTGCTGTTAGGAACTTCGAGAGTAACATTTGGTTTCACCCCTTGGCGCTTCACTGGAGAGTCAAAGAGACTTTGGAAGAAGTATTTAAGTATGCATGGAATAGGTTCTAGGCCTAAAGTTAGGCCTAGCATAGGCCTACAGCTGTTCGTGGTGTTTTTATAAGTGTGTTGGATATGTACATTTAAGCCTAGGCCCTGACAGAGCTTTGTAGGTACGTTATGATTGCCACAGATGGAGGTTTGTGGTCTGTGAGTTTGTGCTAGCGGCTGTTTTGTTTCCGCTGGTTGTGCAATGTGGGTTCTCGTAGGAGTGTAGGACCCACAGACGTTGCATCACATAGGGTCTACATAGGCTACTAATCAAAAGTTAGGCCTAATGAAGTGCAGGTCTAGGTAGGCCCTAGCCTAGCCTAGGGTACCTAGACCTAATTTTGTATGTGTCTGTGTGTATTTGTGACGATATGCTTGTAAACAGCCTCTCAAAAAGGGTAACTGTGAGGATGTTACTAAATACATCATATTGAGTAGATGATCCCAATTATTTTTGGTGAAGGTCAAAGGTCCCCTTGCAGGCAAGGAATCACTAAGCCTCCTGGCTTTCTGGTTTTTTTTTTTTTGTCACTCTGTCCTCCTATTTTGTATCCATCTCAACATCTGTGCATTTCCCAGTTTTTTGCCCATCAGTAACTTCTCAGGAAACTTCAAATATAAAGGTGATCAAAGGTGAGGACACAGTGTCCATCGAGTATTGACTAGCTGTATATTCCTACAGTTGTTTTGATCAATAACTGTGCACCAACCCTGCAGTGCAACAGGCAATAATGGTAATTAATGTAGAAACATCTCAGATCATACTTGCCAACAGTTCTGTTTTAAGTGGAACTGTTCCGTTTTATGAGTTATAAAACCCAGAAAAATCAGAACATTCAGGTTTTCTAACTTTTAGCATTAAAATCTGAATGATCAGAAAAACCGTGAAGCAACAGCTTGGCAAAAATAAAATCAATCTTTGCATACACCTAAGTGATTTCAACATATATTGTGAACATTTAGAGAGGAAAAAAGGAGTTTTGCCCCCTGGACCTCCACACATTGAGGTTAGCGCTTGTGCGATCACCGTGCACAGTGGATCATATGCTACATCTGTTCCGTTTTCTGAGATGACAATGTTGGCAAGAAAGTCAAATGTGTTAGTTAAACCGTTAGTGGTTCTATGTGTTCAAAGCGTTAATTTCAGTGCAGAAGGTCCTTCTTAAAACTTCAAAGGTGTAAGCCAAATTTATACAGGGACACTATTAGGAGAAATGATGTCCTTATTCCATTTCAACTTTATATACAATGGATTCCATGTATATTGAATCTTCATTGTTTCGGTAACGTGCTGCTGGATTAAGAAAAGGCTGTTTTTTCTCTTTTACGTAGTTCGTCATTAGGTTTAGATAAATGTTAAGTAGTCATCAGAGAGTCTTGTTAACAAGTCATTTGAAACTTTTCAAAGTTGCATTCATCATCCAGAACATTCTTGTGTGGCATTTCCATTAAATCAACATTTCTTTTCGTTAATTAATATCAGTAGTGAATAAATTATTCTACTTTTTTAAATTTTGGATTTTGAAAAAACAACAGGGTAACTTTTGCCAGTGGTGAGATTCAGTTAATGCACAAACATATGGTATAGTTGTGATGATTTTATATATTTTGATGTTGTCTTGAAACTCGGACAAGTTTAATACATGAGAGGCTGCAGCAAACGGAAAACAAACAACAAGTACAGAAACCAGGGAGTTGGAGAAAGTTGTTTCCTTTCCCTCCCGTCTTCCAGGTATGAAAGGTTGATAAGAATATTAAGTTATCTTTGAAAGTCTGTGTAAAGGAAGATTTTTTTTTAAAAAATTTGAGATGAATTGCAGTATTTGCCAATGCACCCTCCTCATAGGGTCCATGCAACTCAGGTCTCCTGTATGGGGTAACCTTTATAGGTATCACTCCCTTGAGTGATCATTGAAAAACATGGTTAGAGCGTTACGTATTTTCAAATATCACCAGAGGCTATAGTTAATATACTGTTACTGAGTGTGTAAAGGTGGTGGCATTTGACAGATAAGCTTAGCAATCAGGAGGATTGGGTTAAAGCCCTGGCCTGGTCAAAGTAAGGTTGGCTTTCATCCAAAAGGAATCTACAGTATTTCCTCCTGAATTGGCCTTTCAAAAGGAGGACCCTATTTGCTCTAAATTGTTGATTAAGTTAGCCAGCTGACGTGAAGTTGTAATTTATAAGCCATATAGGTTTCTTCCTCATTCATGGTCAATAGCGTCATTAAACAACTGCCCTTCAGGTTATTGATTGTGCAGTTGTGATTAAATGTAAATGAAGTCAAGAGACAAGAGTCAAGAGTCACCAGAACTGTTGGAGTTATTTCATGCTTAATGGCCAAACTTTGCTATATGTGACCAAATTGAAAATCTCCTTTACCATGTCTAAATGGCCATTTTGTAATGTGTAAATAAGGCCAACTTTGTAATATGTGACAAAATGGCAGCTTTGCCATGCACAAAAGGACATTCGGCTAGAGCAGTGGTTCCCAACCTTTTCCAGCTCATCACCCCTATTCACCGTATGAGGTTGGGCAAACGTCCCTTCCTTGTCCATGACAAAGTACTTTACATTACTATAAATGTAACTAAAAAAAGTTGAGATACATGTTGAAGTTGAGCTGCTTGTTCATGAATGTGTGGTAACGTACATAACTTGATGATGGGGGTCCTCACAAGGAAAATTTTGAAATACATCACTGTTAAATGCAATTTCCTGGCATCTAGCAGATGAGATAATTCACCAATCTGTAGTGAACCTAAAGAGGGAAAGTTAGCTCCACTCGACATGTTGGCTCTACCTTACTGCATACTAATTTGAAAGTTTAGCTAGAGGAAAATACTTTATATCTTTTTAAGGCTCTAGTAAATTTAATATTTCATTTTGTAAACCTCTCTGATGCCCCCTGACACTCATCGCCCCACTGAGTTGCCAAAATGCCCCCAGGGTGACCCCTGGTTGGGAACCACTGGTCTAGAGCTTTAGCATCTTGTTTGTTTGACTGTTGCATTTTAGAAGTGACTGGGCACAATGGTATAAAATACAATAGATATGTACCACCCAAGCTGACAAACAATATTGCAATTATCACACGCAAGCACTAACTTAAAGTGTACCTTAAGTCTAGAATTACAAGAAAACATATGTTAGAGATTGGAAAATGAATCGCATAGCAAAGACTTTAAAAGTGTAATCTACTGCCATTGTGCGTGATGCTCCGCATAAGCAATGGAGTAAGGGAAAGAATCCAGTGCCCCACAACTGGAAAAATGGCCATAGGCACCACTAGATTAAACTAAGAGGTTACAAGTCGAGGTGTGAAAACGTGTCAAACTAACTCATTTATCCAAATCCCATTTTCATCGCTTACTCCATTGCTGAGATATAAAATGATGAAATTTATTTACTTAATTTGAAATAGTCGATTGCACAACAATTTGTGATGTCCTTCTTCTACAACTCACGCTACCTGCTTTTGTTTCCTTTAGAAATAAAAAAAGATTATATGACCTTGAAAAAATAGCTGTTTTCTTGCATATTACATGCTGTACGGAGAGGGCTTATGTAGCCTAGTCACCCTATTGCAGTAAGACAATGATCATATTTTGGCACAAGGTGAAGTGACTTTCCAAAAAACGGAAAAACAAAGATGGTAATTTGAGTAGTACAACAATGACATCACAATTTATTGTGCAATCTACCATATTGAATTGAATGAATAAGTTTCAACATTTTATATCTCAGCTCAGGAACGTCCTGTGACGATGGAAGCTGGACCATTTGGATGCATTTTTCAATTTTTGTAACATATTTTTGAAATTTCAGACTTAAAGTACACTTTAAGGTGTTTTTGTGAGACTTTGTATAGCACTGTGTCTTTTCAATGGACCTGCCTTTTTGACACACTAAACAAACCATGTTAACATTTTTAAGAATGCCAATTTGGTTGCATTTGAGACCAAAAACTTTGTTTCCAGCTGGGATGAGAAAAAATACCAGCCTGCTGATTTTTGAGTGGAGTGTCAAGTTAGCAGATTTGTGACTGTTTTTGTATCTTATTATTCTTGTCTTTGTGATAATGTGTAACAGTCGCATTTTTAGATTCGATTTCAACTGAAATATTAGACCACTGTTGTTTTGTTTTGTTAGAAATTCTTAAAATTTAAGAAACAACAAATTGAGTCAGAATTTTCAAATGAGAAGTGGAGCATTTGGTACTATTAGAAAAAACATCTCAAAACATTTCAAAACATCAAAACATCTCATCCTGAAGAAATTGGTAACTATGTTGCCAATTTAATGAATTTAATGTTTTATTCACTTGTAAAGATTTTCATCTGAAAAGCATGCCTTGTTTTATAGAGATTTGAAAACTATTTATCACTTTCTATAATAAGGGAACTAGTGCAGTTAGTGGGAAATGAAATAAAAATGAAATAATATCTTCATTTTTAGCAAAATTTTGTTGTCATATTTAAGTTGTTTTATGGTGATGAGGGATCTCTTTGTTTTATTGCTTTGTTGTCTGCTATGCATTGAATTAAAATAAAGGAAATCATAATCTGGATGAATGGATAATTTGATAATTTTATTTTGCATCATAATAAGGGGCAAATAAATTTATATGCATGAGCTAAATAAAAGACCAATCCTGTATATTAGAAGCATTAATGACTGAAATCAAAATGTGGACAATCCTGATCAGAGCTGATCACATTTAACATTGGTAATAATAGATTTTGATCCTGTTCATCATAATCTGGGTAAATGATTTTAATATTCATTATAATGAGATACAATATAAATATTGACTGTGAATGCACTATTTGCTGAGATCAAATCAGAATCAGGGTAGTTGTTGTCACTTTCTGATCACATCAGTGTTCTTTTTAATTACAGCAGATTTCGTTCTTTATAACAGAGTTTGTGCTTTAATCAAAGTCAGGGCATTCATAATCAAAGCTGGTCACAATCCATTATAAAGTGAGATGATTCTGTTGCTGTTGAAACCTAGTCCACCTTTGTGAATATTCATATTTTGTCAGTTTGGATAGTACAGATGTAAGGTAGTATATGCTGGAAATCTTCAAAAAAATCATTTATTTATCCCTTGCTTTCTGTCTGGTGTGATATAGTAACAAACCAGGGTGCTATATATATTTTCTTTATCCGTCATAATTAGCAAAGGAAGTAATAACTTAACAACCAAGTGCCTTGAAATCCTTCTGCACCTATATATTCCTTTGCTTATTGTGTGTGTGTGTGTTTTTTTTTTAAGTTATATTATAGTTACAGTACCTTAATCGTTACCATACTTAGATTAAAGGAGTGTAATTAAATATTTAGCTATTAACTGCTTTACATGTATTCTTTGCTCTGATTGGCTGAAAAATACCTAATCACAGTAGATGTTATGCATTGACTTTACGTGATGTCATTTTGGCTGCAAAGCAATAAAGCACATAACGTGCAGGATGTTGACTTTGCATGCACGCGTAGAAGACTACGTGCATATCAGGCCAGTACACTAATCAGCTGTCAGCATTTGTTCATGTAAGTTGCAGTGATACACACTTGCCTCCATTGGAGGGCGCACTTTCTGTTCTGTGATGTCATATGCACACGGTCTGTTACCAGACATTCCTAGTGATGTTTTACTTGGAATTATACCCCAGCATTGCACCTTTTTCTTTTCTAGATGACACTATATAACACAATCGTGTTGGTGTGTCGTTAAATCCCATCTAACTAACTAACTACTTGGGATTATTTATTACAATCCAGTAAAGCTAGTAGTTGAGTACAGGAATATACCCCCTCCCCCTGTCCCTCCCCCTGCCCCTTCCCCTGCCCCTTCCTCCTTCCTTCTTGTTAGTTTTCTCAAGGGGAGTATGTTCAGTTTTGCCACAGAATTTTTCAAACTATTCACAGTGACTACCAAAGCCAGTGTTTGGACAAAAAAAGTATTTGAACACAGTAAAAGGTTCCAAAAACTCATCTTTTGCTCAAAAATTTGCTTTTCGAGTTTATAATAGTCCTTCTCCCAACAATCATTTTGATGAAATAGCACACCACAGAAGCAGCAGTTTGCAACCAATATGTATGCACCAACATTTTCTGGGAACTCTGAAAAAATGATATGTATTTTCATTTAGTTTCAGCAAATTTTCTTAAAAACATATTTAAACAAAAAGAGGAATTGTGACTGTAGATCAGAACTTTGTGTGTCTTAGTCCTTGGTTGCTGTGGTAGGTCATTGAGCAAGGGAGTCCACTTCACCAGCCAGGCACATAGCCAGACATCATACTGAAGGTACTGATGGGGGCAAGACAGCTTGCAGGGGGAGGGGGGAAAATATTCTTCTGATGGGGAGGAATGTGTAAAGATGTATTAAAGTAATGGTAATTTCTTGTGGACTATTGTAATCTCATCCCCTCACATGACAGAAAGAGAATGTAAGCAACAGCTGTGTGGGAGAATCCCCCCTCCCAATGATTTAGCCTCTCTACATACTTCAGGGAGTTGTAAACCTTTTTAGAATAATTCATCCACAATTTTTAACAATTTTATTAGCTGGTTGCTTTTTGCTTACCTACAATTTTTTCATGTTCAAGGTTAGTTATTCATTATTTCATGAGCATTATATTTTCCTAATCTGGTTGTAAGGTAGGTTATGTATCTTAAGTACAGTCAGAGTTGCACAATACGAGGGAGACAAATTTTTCACTTACTTCAGTGGCATAGTGAGATAGTGAGGAAAGGGGGGGGGCTGCCTGGCAAGTAGACCCAAGTACAAACGGTACAGGTAGGGAGTGCCAAATTGCCATTTTTTGGTACTGTTTTACTTTGGTGTATGTTGAAATATGGGGAGGCATAAGTTGCCCCCTCCCCCTCCCCACATCATAATTCTTACAAATGTCACTGACTGTTTTGTGAAAGAACTTTACCTCTGTAATACAATTTGGTAACCTATGAAAACAGGGCTCATAAGGTTTATCATTACTTAATTATGAGGTAATGATGACATATATTTAAGAATGAAAAAGGAATGCACAAGGGAAGTTTTGTCTGTAATATAAGTACCTTGTGAACATATTTCATACATTGACTTTGCCTACTTTTATTATGCTATGTCATTCTTAGAATTCAGACCTCATGGTCACTTTTTTATTTCCGATTCCCTTTTCCCCCTTCCCCAAACAGTTACAACTGACACCCCCCTCCAACCACTACTCTGTGGACAATTTGTATCCAGACATTTTCCACCAAAGTTTGCAGTTCTGTATATTATTCCAGTGTTGAACCAGGGGAATGGAGGGGAGGGGACATTTTGTGGGGTGCTATATCATGGTTGATAATTGTCTGGGTGAGAACTTCCGGGGGGGGGTAATCATGAGGGTGGGAATCGTCCGGGGGGTTGACCAATCACAATCTTTTATTTATTGACACAAAATCATTACAAACGATAACCATTTATTTTCGAGGGCTTCTGTACTTCAACTTTACATCATGCGGCAATGAGAACAAAATGTTAACAACACATTGAAATCTTTTCAGTTTAGGGAGTTTTTCAGGTGGGAAATTGTGAATACCTCTCGGATGAAAATAACCACATCTGCCGATCACTTAGCCTTGCGGTTTTAAATGCGCACTGCCCTCAAAATTGAACATCGGAACAGTTCATATTAGCTGTTCTGTTGAGCCCAATAAATGCTATACGCCATCCTTCGCTCTGTGGTTAACCTGCCCATTAAGTCACCTTGGAGTTGGCAGAATTAACCAGTTTTACCAGAGATGTCACGAGGAGGTAAAATCGGCTGGATAGTGGTGTGTTTGTAACGTAAATGTACTCACAAAGCCACAAGATTTAAAGATAAATTTCGCGGGCTATTTCCCATTGCAGGCGCAAACCTGAAACCCCCAATGGAGTTGTGATCCTGGGACAAAAGACTTAAACAATTTCTCATCTAGTCCTGCAGAAGTGCAGGTAAGAACGGTCTTGAACAGTCAAGAATTCCCTTCCTCTGTCACTCTGAAAGCTCTCAAGAATTTGGCGCGAAGACCAGGCCGTACCCGTGGTGTTAGAATAACCATTTGATTTTGGCAAGAGTAACCTCATAACAGCAGGTATTAATAAGCTGGCTTAACCCAAGGTTAAGGTCTATGACTCTGTGAATATTGACAACTTCTAAAAAAGAAACGTTTTCTTTAAAAAAAAAAAAAGCATGGCCAAAATACGCCAAAGTTCTGTCAATGGTTTTGCCCATAGCCAGAGAAATTTTTATGTATGGGGCGAGTTATCTCTCAGGAGGTAAGACACATTAAAATATAGTAGGGGCTGCACCCCTCCCATCGTCTCATTGGCTACGGGCCTGCGTTTACTCACGATCTTTAGTATTTGACTCCTTGGCACAGACCGAATCGGAGGGTAAAGACAGAAATTTGTAACAAAGTCGAAAACTTTGTGTAGCTGAGGGCGCACGTGCACTAAGAACAGCCTCAACAATGTGATGGTTTTCTACCCTCATTTTGATGAAGGGAGTACGGAAGCCGAGAACATCGCGGTGGTGTGAAATCTGACATGCCAGTTTTCCCAACCCTTTCTTCGGTAAAAATAGGAAGGAGAAATCAAGATACGATTTCTCCTTACCATTATCCACCGAAAATGTGGAGTGGAGAAAACCAAAGTTAGTGAGGGGGTACTTCAAGAAAGGACCATTACACAGTGTCTATTTTCGAACAACCTGTCCTTAAATGGACGCACTCGCCCATGACACGGATTGGCGCTATATAACTTAAGTTATGTTATTACCAACATGGGATGATCCCACCGTGGTACGGAGAAATCGTCGACGAGCGAGCTAGCTATGTTAGAGAGAATTGAAGATGCCAAGACACAAGACAATTGAAGTGGTCTAAGTAGAAGATTCCAACGGTTTATTAAGAAGGTGTGGTAAAGATAGACACTGTCTAATGGTCCTTTCTTGAAGTACCCTCTCACTAACTTTGGTTTTCTCCACTCCACATTATCGGTGGATTATGGTAAGGAGAAATCGTGTCTTGATTTCTCTGTTCCCATATTTACCGAAGAAAGGGGTGGGAAAACTGGCATGTCATATTTCACACCACCGCGATGTTCTCGGCTTCCGTAAGGGAGTCTTAACAAGGATTGAGGAATCTAAGTTATAGCATGCATACAGCAGCTCTTTAACTTTATGTTGTTGTTATCACAGACAGTGAGGGGCCATCAAGGTTAGGGAGTTCGTTAATTATTTATGGAAAGCTCTCCAGCCCGGCGGACGTGTATTACTCCTGCGCCTATATTGGCTGCACTCGTGGTGTGTACGTGACATATTCAACACCTGCTATGACCCAAATTGAAAGTTAGCCTATTGTAATCAAAAACCTGAATATAGAGTAGCATGTATGCCACGAATACTTGAGCAACTTTTCCGAATGGAAGAACTTCCCTTGCCCCCCCCCCCCTCCTCCTACACACCTCCAACCAAATCTAGTACATGTACAAATCGCAATAAGTTAGGCCAATCTTGTTTTCTAACCTTGTTCTCCTTGGACCCAATCGGGAGCTTTTCCACCCCTCGCAGTGCCAACTTAAACAGTGTATCATTTAAGTAATGGTGAAATGCCACAGAAAATACCTGCTTTTACTTGACAGTTAAATAGTAAAATCCCCAAAGTAAAGATTCTTTGAAATTATTTCAGTGTCTTTTACCGTTTTGAAGATGTATCTCTTAAAAGTTTGACGATTTCTGAAGTAAGTCATTGCCCATGCAAAAATAATGATGTGCAATGTTGCACAGTTTTAGCATTTCTTTTGTTAACCTTCTATATATTATCCCCATTTTACTCCCGGGGTAGTTAACAGTTTGTTGTACGATATTAAGATTTTCGAGGAGACAGTATTAACTTTCAAAAATATCCTTCAAGACGTATCAGTTTTACAACTCTCCTTGAAGTGAAGGTTGAAAAATGGATAACGTTACAAATATTTTGCGAGTTCCTCTTTCGACGTCAGAAATTTGTATATTTAGCTCATGATTTTCATGTTACCAGTGAAAATGAGAATTATCTCTATAAAATGGTCAATATTTGATGGATTTTGATGTGCATTGTGGCCATTTCCTTCCACAGAAAATATCTGCTTTTACTGGGCAGTTAAAAAGTAAAATCCTCAAAGCAGGGGCGTCAATCCGTATTCAAATGTGTGTGTGTGTGTGTGGGGGGGGGGGGAACGGGGGACATGCATGACTTAGCACAAACCAATCCCTTTGGTTTTGAAGGAGGGGTGTCTTCCTATAGGCCCTTTCCTCCTCCCCCCTTATGATGACTGACGCCCTATTCTAATAACAGGCCCGTAGCCAGGAATTCTGATATGGGGGGGGGGGAGGCACCGACACCTCATAGAGGGGCACCCAAGAAGATTATGTTTGTTGTCAGTAGTACCACCACAGGATTACAGTTTGACGGAACTACAGGGGATTATATCTCAAGCTTACCACACATAGCTTAAAGGTATCGGTTTTACGTGTGCACATACGCGCGCCCAGGCGCGCGAAAATTTCACTCTTCTGAAGGAAATTTTTCCTTCCGCTTGCAATACAGAGACGTAGAAATTCTCCACAAGGGAAGGGAACAACACTATAATCACGATATATATTCAGCTCAGCAAGCGCAGGTGAAGCCGATTAAGTACTTTGCGAACGGCGAGGCGGGACCAGGGGCTGCCATCAGGCGCGGATCCAGAAATTTTGAGGGGGGGGGGCCCAAGATGGAAACCTCATGTGCACCGAAGGTGCACCACGAGCGCGAAGCGCGAGTCCCTACGCGTGGGGTCCAGGGGCCCGCGTTAGGGCCCCTGGCGGGGTCCAGGGGCGGAGCCCCGGTGGGGGTCCAGGGGGCGAAGCCCCCGGAAGCTCTCGCAATATTGCATTTTAAGAGCACAGAAATCGGCTCCAGTTCTTATGTCAGTGAGATTTTATACCTTTTCATGTTGCATGGTATTTGATATGTATGGCTCAGTATAAGTTACTATATGTACCTGCAGAAGTTACGGAGAATCTAAGTTATCTTAAAACTTACACGCCAACATTATGAGCCCGTGTAGGTAATTTGAAATGATTTTTGCCATAATGAGTGTTTTATTTTCGTTATACGGTATTCGGGTATAGGACGTCAGATGAGACAATTGCGCGCGAAGCGCGCCGAAAATTTTAATTTACATTTAAAACCATTGCTATGACTAACGGTGTCAATTCCCTTCATGTGTGTCTGTCAATTAGAAGGTGGGTTCGATACTAAGTTTTCAGTTCTCATAAGAAGAGGAGGGTGAAAAAATGAATATCAGTTGTTTTACATCCTCACAATGCTGACTCTGAAATCACGTTTATGCACACGAATAATTGGCTTATGGTAGAACCCCACTGATGAGTAATGCGAATACGTTTGGGACCTAATTGATAGTAAAAGGAGCAATTCAAGGCTAACAGTGCACAGATCAAGCAAAAATCATGATATTGAGAAGACTTTGCAAAAATCGTGAAAGATTTCAAATGATTTTTGGTAAAAAGTGATAAAATAAATCCATCACTCAATAAAAACCTACCTCTCTCCGTGAGCGTAAACAATTGCGCGCGAAGCGCGCCGAAAATTTTCGGTATAGATCCTCCCCGGAGCTCTGAATTAATTGTACACTGAAAAGGGGGACCAGCAGGACTCTCACAACCTTACATCCATATGGGAGGAGAGATGATATATCACCTTCTTTATGGACTTCTGAAGGGTATACCCTTCAGAAATCTATGACCGATGGTGCCGGCGGGAGTTGGTGATTGGGGGAGCCGCAGATAACTGCTAAACCGTGCCCTTATAGGCACTGGGATTTTGTATATGCTATATGCAAGAGTGGGAGAGCCTTTTCTTATTAGTACATGAGAGTGCAATCCCAGGAAGGGGTTTACCCTCCCCTTTGAGAAATTTTTGTTAATTTTAGGGGGCCTATATGCAAAATGGTGGTATCTTTGGGTCATTCTAAAGTGATTGTATGTTAAGAAAATGTGCACAATTTAGTGAATTCTAACTTTTGTTCGGGTGAAAAAGGGGAGTAAGAGACGGTTAACATACTGTCTTCAAACCTCCTTAAGTCCCAGGAAAAATCATGGGCGTGGATCCATCTCCAAAAGTGTGTGTGTGTGGGGGGGGGGGACTTTTTCACATTTGTGAATCGCCGTCCTGGTGGCGTGGAAGAAGCAGTTGGTGGTAGCCAGAATTTGCGTCACGGGGAGGCAATAAGTTTTGTGATCTTCGGCATGGGGGCGGGGTCTAAGGGAAATTTTTCTAAAACTGAATGCCCTCAGATGCGATTTGGTGCAACAAAAGTGTACGATTTTTAGGTTATTTTTCTTCTAAAAATTTCGTTTTCCTAGGCATAATTGCAGTCTGTTCCATCATTTTTGAAAAAGTGAGGGGGACTTTTTGACGATGTCCCCCCCCCTTCCAAAAAAGTGAGGGGACCTGTCCCCCCGTCCCCCATGATCCACGCCCATGGGAAAATTGTACACGCAATTATACCTGCGTGGAGTCCACAGAAACATTCTTGGACTATAATAAAATTTTTCCTTTACATTTTAAAAGGATATCCAAGGTCGACAGAGAACAGTATAGAGCCTCCCGGGAGCTCTAAATTAGTTACAGTATACAAAAGAGGGACCAACGGGATTCTCACTACCCGACATCCATATGGGAGGAGATATGGCATATCACCTTCTTTTTAGGTATAGCAAGAGGTATGGTGGACAGGCAAAATTCGTTTCAGAAAAGATTTTCGTCATTATTGAACGTCGCGGTAAAATGTTTCGAAAATAAGCAACGGCAATTACGTACTTTCAATCTTTCAAATCATGTGCTAGACTAGATTAGTCAAAGATCCCATAATGATGAGAGCCCTACGGAGAAGGAGATGTACTTTTTTGAAAAATGTTGCATTGGAATAATTTCTTGCGTCATAGCTTTGTCAATGGTATATAAAATCGGGTGTAAACCCTGTCGTATGCGCGCGAAGCGCGCCGAAATTTTGCATAAAATATTAGTCCATGACAAAACCTGCATTTCAGAACCTGCATCAGACACTGTCACTTTCCCACCAACCTATGCTATTCAGAAACGAATCTTCTGACTGAGAATTCTTAAAAAGCACTTTTGCTCCTTTGTTCCCCCGTGAGTAGTTACCGATAGCTATTGATAATAAGGACAGCTCTGAAACATAGCTTGACGCTAGCGGAGCGTGCGAAAATTTGGAATTTGTCAAGAATTTCTAAAACTTATGATAGTTTGAGAACAGTTTGGGAAAGAAAATGGTTAGAACAAATAAACCAATCATCAAAAATACATCTCACCCTACACCCTCCACAGAAATCTGTAGCTTAAACGACTTTTGGGACCATTTTAAAAATTTTCAAGAATCGATGGGGGAGGGCGGGGGACACACGTCACCCATTGCCCACTGTGCCGACGCCACTGTCTGTAGCTTAAAAGCCTTTTGAGTTCATTTTAAAACTTTTCAGACAGTTTCGAAATCGAAAAGGGTATGCACGCCGCTACTTTGCCTACAACAGCTGGTGCCACTGTGCACAATAGCACGTCACCTGACAGCCTGTCTTCTCTATTCATTCTGCAAGGTCTGTATGGCGAAAACTTTGCCTCTCAATCCCTCTAGATTACAAAAAATTTCACTCTTTAACACAAAATTGTTACTAAATTTCAGTGCAGCTAGCCGAGCCCATACTGCATATGTCACGATGTTTACTTATTTAGATCTTAAGTCAAGGATCATTACTCAGCTATTCACCTGTTTTCGAACATTGTAGCGCTCCTTTCGTCGCCAACTACTTTGAAAGATATATAAAGAGATAATCCAGCGATAGCTCCACCCAACCCCTATAAAAATATATACTTTGAATACGTTCTTAGACACTTTTAGTCATTTTTTGCTCTTATTTTTTCTTTCTCATTTTCTTTTTTTTTCTTTTTCTTCTTTTTTTCTCCTTTCATTTTTTTTCGTGGCGAGGGGGGGGGGGGCCGGGCCCCCCAGGCCCCCCCCTGGATCCGCGCCTGGCTGCCATTAGGCAGGCTTAGTGTGATCCAGTATGATTTTGTTAGGACCCAGAGGGAAATTCCCCGAATATGTGGCGAATTAACAATATGGGAAGACTAGCATAGAGCTTTGAGCAGGACTTCGAATGACAGTGAGAGCGCACCAATGTCTTCACAGTTCACACTTCGGATGGTCATCATCGTATTTCTATTTTGAACGAAATTTTACATGAAAGTAAATTTTGGAATAAATTTTTGGTACGAGTAAATTTAGCTTCAAACCGTATAGTCGTCCCGGAGCGAATGTTACTCAAGGTACTAGATTATATGAAAGCCCCTTGATGTCCGGGATCTAACTTTGAGACTTCACCTAGCTTCGGCTGGAAAAGTTCACTTGAATTTTTGTACTAATAATGTTCATGGGAGATATTACTTCGCTTGTGAGAATTGCGGGCAAAGCGCGCCGAAATTTTGCAGGAAAATTATTTACCACGGTAAAACCTGCATACAGACTCAGCAAGGGGTGGTGGAAAGATAAGCCCGACGAAGGGACCAAGCTCCCCTAAGAGGTCCAGCAACCCGAAGCCCCGTCAGAAGCAATGAGTTACAGATTGGATACCGAACGCGAAATTTTGGGTGACCGGCGAAAAATTTGGGGTTCTGTTGAAGAAAAATTGAAAATATTTGGTTCTTATTAAGGAAAGTTAGAAAATTTGGGTTTCTATGGAAGAATCTGCCCTCTTCGTCCAAGACAGCTCCAATTCTCCCGACTAAGTTACTCCTTCCAAAACTGTGTTGAGCCCCTCCTGTGTAGACACAAACCTAGTTTATCGCTTAAGGGCATATCCTGTTGGGCGTACAAGGCCATAATATGTAACCAGAACATTCTCTGCGCATGCTGTGTGTTGTGAGCTTTGAGCATTGAGCTTTGAGCTTTGAGCATTCACCTATGACCAATTGAGAATTTTGCTTTCTCCCAAGCAAAATGTATTTGGGGTGATGAGTGTCTGTCTTTAAGAACAAAACCAAGACGCCGGGCGACTGATCGCGAGGGGATGCCCTCTTTCACCACCCCGGGACATTGAGACACTTTACGTTTCATACAAAAATGATTATCATGATGTTGAGTCTGAATTAAGAATCTTCCCCATTGTAAGAGAAAGAGAATGGAACTTTTTATGCATTCAGTTTTGTGTTTTTCCGGGATTCACACCTACACGAAAGAACAAAAGCCTAGCGCGCGAAAATTTTTGTGATTTTAGGAGATCATGGACCCGACCAGGCCCGTTGCTATAGGTGACATGTTTAGGGGTGTGAAGGTAACCGTCCCAAATTCCGACTGGCTGGATGTTTTTTCCAGCTGAGTGAAGGCGTGTAAATTGCACTTTTTTATGAGCGCTCTGCGTTTTGTATGCAGCAGTGGGGATCCTTCCTTTGTCACTACATAAATGTGTCGTCTTTCCTTTGTCACTACGTAAATGTGTCGTCCTGGGGAAGGGTCTAAGGGGAGGGGGTGTCCCCTCCCCTTTGAGAAATTTTTGTTAATTTAAAGCTGGTGCAAAACGGTGCTATCTTTGGGATATTTTTGGAGCTGATCGTATATGGCTGGAAAATGTCCATACTTTAGTGATTTCTAATTTTCCCGACTGACTAGATGTTTTTACTAACTGCAGTGAGCGCGCGTAAATTGCACCTTTTTATGCACCCTGCGTTTGTATACAGCAGTGGGGATTCTTCCTTTGTCACTATATAAAGGTGTCATCCTGGGGAGGGGTCTAAGGGGAGGGGCCTCCCTTTGAGAAATTTTTGTTAATTTAAGGTTGCTTAGATGCAAAATGGTGCTATCTCTGGGATATTTTTGGAGCTGATCGTAGTATAGCAAAGGTGTGAAGGACTAGCAAGGGCGTTTTCAGAATGCTTTTAAGTCGTAAGTGTATTAACAATCACCATCTATACCGATAATGGCTTCGGCGAAGCGCTCGGTAAGAATTTTTGAAAAATGTTTAACGGCAACAAAGTACTTTCAACCTTCCACATCATGCTACAAATTAGACTGAATGCGGTGGCGTACCCAGGATTTGTCTCAAGGGGGGGGGGGGGGATGCAGTATGTTGTGTGACCGCCAGCCTGGGGGAGGGGTCTAAGAGGAGGGGTATCCCCCTCCCCTTTGAAAATTTTTGAAAAATAAGGTGTCCTTAACATGCAATCTGGTGCCATGCAATCTGGTGCCAAAAACTAAAAAATAGGCATCAGTGAGGGGGCATAAAAAATTTACGTATTTTTAGGAACTTAAAAAAATCGGAATAAGTGAGGGGGGCATGGCCGAATGGCCCTCCCCTCTGCGTACGCCACTGACTGAATGATCCCATATTGATGAGAGGCCCCTTCAGATGTTTGGAGATGTATGTCTGTTTTCGGAGAGTGTTGTGATCAGAATAGTTCCATGGATTTACCTTTTTAATGGTCATGAGAAGGAGTGCAAAACGTGACGCATGCGCGCGAAGCGCGCCGAAATTTTGTCATTAAATAAGATTTCCCTGACGAAATCTGGATTCAGAATCTGCATTGAGACACTTAACAATTGCCCAACAAACCTACATACCACTCAAAAAGCCAGTCAAATAGAGCCACGGCACTGCTCTTTTACGCAAATGTGGGGGGGGGGGACATTTGATATTGTGTCCCCCACCCATCGAAATGTGGGGGGACTTGTCCTCCCGTCCCCCCAGGATTGACGCCCATGCCTCAAAGTAACGATCCTTTGAAATTATTTGTGTCTTGTACCGTTTTCACGATATTTCTCCTTTCAAAAAATACCCCTCAAGGGATATCAGTGTTACAACTCTCCTTGAAGTGAAGGTTGAAAAAAAGGATAACGTTACAAAAAGGATAACGTTAACAAATATTTTGCGAGATCCTCTTGCAACGTCAAAAATTCGTATATTTAGGTCATGTTATTTCATGATATCAGTGAAAAAGAAATTCCCCTATAAAATGGTCAATATTTGATGGATTTTGATGGGCATTGTGGCTATTGGCTTGGTTTTCTATGCTTTTTACATCATATATCCAACTACGTCATTTTCATATCACTTGGCAATTTCTCATCCAACTTGACATTTCCGCCCGAGGCAAAGTGCCTGAATTTGGAGATTACCCTTTCAGATGTTGTGCCCGACCTCTCTCACTTCGACATCTTGCTACACACTGGATACCAGCCAACGCAAGTGACACAATTCGCTTAAAGGGACTCAAATGGATCACTCCAGTTTGAATTATTGTACCTCAGTACCGTTATTCATGAATTATTCCATTTCATTTTCATTTCATTTATAAGGCTCTTCACAATACTTGATAGAAATGGAAACAATGTACAGGAATATAGACAATATACATACCATCAAGCTATTGTGAAAGGAAGCACTCTAAAAAATCCAGAGCCCCCTGTGGGCTGGGGGTTGTAGAATATGCCCACGGTATTCCCCGCCTGTCGTAAGAGGCGACTAAGGGGGAGGACTTGAAACGAATTTATCTAGTTGACACTATATAACACATTCGTGTTGGTGTGTCGTTAAATATTATCTAACTAACTAACTAACTAACAAAAAATCCAGAGGGCTTGTCGAGTAGTGGTTATCCCCAAAAATAGTAAAATAAAAAAGAAAAGAAAACACTAAAAGTACCTTAGGACAAATGACAACATACATCTGCTGGCTCTGTTATAAGCCATGTGACAAGATATTTGTTACTGAATTAATCAGTTCATGCAGAATAAGTACGTAGTTTACCTTTAGTGTGAAATCGTTTTGTCTGGAAAATCATTCAAGATGATATTTGAATCGGCCTAAAGGAAATAAAAGGAAACTGAGTTTGTAAGATTAGGCTTATGTTTTCAAATAAATTTGGGGTGACTACTCCTTGCCTTTAAAATCTTTGTGGTATGATTCCGTTAGCGTTTAGACACTTATACAGTCCATGTAGCGATCGGTACTATATGGAAAGCATTTTCATATCATCGTGAATGCCCTCTCCCCTAACCATAACCCCTCAAGCGATTATGCCCAACACAAATCACTGCCCTTTTACTTGGATTAAAGTATAGTCTAACTCGAATCGCATTTATTTCATCTCGGTCCCAAGTTGCGAATCACTTTCTCAATAAACTGCAGATTTTAATCATTGCTAAATGCACCCAAGGGATCATAGGAACTGGGAGTATGAAAAAATGGGCTAACTTAGCACAGGCCCTACGCTAGTGTATTGTTTTACTCAGGCCCGTAGCCAGACAAGGTACTGTAGGGGGCAAAAATTTTTCCAGGGGGGCGAAAGTTTTTTCAGGGGGCCAAATATGTACAAATGTATTAAGTCAATGGTAAGATTCAAGCTCTCTAGGGGGCCCAAAAAATTTCAGGGGGGATTCGCCCCCTGCCCCCCCTTGACTACGGGCCTGGTTTTACTCCCAGTCCCCATGTTCCCTTCACATGCGTGACGTAATCATTAAAGTCTGCTATGATTGGACACTTGTGTGATCATTTCATTTGAACATGGACGGAGACTTAGACGTGTGGTTTGGCCGGGCTTTGATCAAGTCATGATTTTGCCATTGTCTGATTTAATTACAGGGCCGTAGCCTGGGCAAATTTCTTAGAGGGTAGTACATGCCAGCATTCAGTGGCGTACCTAGGGTAGTTGGTACCCAGGCGGAGCTTTTCTTTGTCACCCTGTGCCGTCCTGAGGGAGGGTCTATTTGGAGGACGTGACATTTTTGTAGCATCGCTCAGGTGCAAATTTGTGCTGTCTTTGGCAAAGCTTCTAAACTTATTACATGTTTAGAAATTCTCATTATTTAGTTTTTTCCTATTTCCGGGGTAGGGGAGGGGAATTGTATACAGGCCGAGGTGACATACCCACTCTCTGAAACGGTTTTGTATATGTAAAATGGCTAAGATGGTAAATGGTGTTAAAGCTTTGAGTTGGTAACATGTTTAAAATGTCAGTGCCTTTAGCTATTGTCTTTTTTGCTGGGCGAGGAAAGAGTGCTGTCTAAGGCCCCTCCCGATTGATAAATTGTTGCCATTTTAATGATGCTTGGATACAAAATGGTGCTCGTTGAAGAAATTCTCATTATTTAGTGTTTTTCGGTTGTGGCATGACACCGTGCCATGCCGTCTCGTAGCGCGCTCTTTGGAGAGCCACCATCGAATGGTGCGTAGCATAGTGTTAAATAGGATTAGTCCTCTAGAGCCCGGGACTCCGACATATTAGATAATGTTAGGCCAATCGCTCCATCTAGGGCTTCGGTACAGGGATCCATAAAAGAAGTTGAAGATTAGTTTTCAATAATCTTTCCTTGATTTATTGTATGATTTACTCTCCTTGATTAAATTGTATGTACAGGATGATCGGTGATGAATTAACTGATTAAGTAAATTATCCTGGCCAGCCTAGAAAAAATGATTCGGAAGCTAAATGCTCCCCGGAACACGGTTTAACGGTTCATGTTGTTTACGCTTCCAAATCTCTAGCTCGTGTGTGAGCATTGCAGTGGCTCAACTCTCTGCAAAAAGTAAGTTACTATTATGGAAGAGCGACCGGAGGTTCCTGATTGGCTGGAAGTGGCGTGCTGTAAAAAGTGGACCAGTTGCAGAGGGATGAGAAACCAGATGAAACTAGGGTACGGTGTGCAGACTAGACGTTTGGCATGAATGTTAGACTGCATAAGGCTACAATCCTGTGAAGAACAAAATTGCGGCCCTAAATTAACTTGAAAAGCCTAAAATATATACTTCATTACAGTAGGTCTATTTTTTTGTCAAAGAGGCTCCCCAGATTGGCGAAAATGGCACATTCTAGACCTCTAAAGTTTCAACTAAACATTTTTTGAGACTTCATACTTAAGAAAACGAGAATTCAATAAAAAAAAAGTTAAACCTGAAACTTTTTCAGTAAAATCACTTTAAAGGAGGAAACAACAAATAAAGCTACTTTACAAGCTCATTGATTTTAGCACTCAATTAAATATAATCATAGGCTGTTTTATATGAACATGCTTCAGCATGCGCGGGAAACCATCAAGATCTGTAACGTGATAGGCTTCAGCGGTGTTGTATGCATCATGTATGAGGAAAGGTTGTCATTCGTCAGAGCGAGTTACCTGCATAAGGGATCATCTGTTACGGGGGTCCAGGAAAATTTGAGAATGGGGAAGATTATATACGATTTTCCAGATTCTGTGGGACCTTAAAAACATTATCAGGACAATGGAGGTTTTAGCATTTTCAGTATTTTATTCCAAGTAGATCTATTTTCATTTAGGGTTTGGAAATCCCAAGCCCCTATTGCCCCCCGCAGCCTACGACCCTGAATTAGTATGTTCAACTGTACTAAGCGTACTGAGGAGGCTCATCCAAGACTTCTTGAGAGCCGATAAATCAAGACCCGCGAAGTGGTTTCCCTTTTGAGTCAGCCTTTTCAACAAATTTTCTGCGGATAACGAGGTCAAGTTGTAGGTCACTGATAGCCCGAATCCTACTAACGTTGAACCATAGGGACGGGAGTCCCCTGGTCTAAGGGTGCCCATACTCACACTGGTACCCCAGGGGCTACCAAAAGTCACCTATTGCCCGACGGCTGGCCAAGCTCTCTGACAGGGGGCCATCAACCCGAAGCTCCGACAAAAGGTGATAGATTGCCGAAAAAATAGTGAAAGCACGACTTTTTCGATGCGCGGAGAGCGCAGAAAATCAAAAATTTTTAATGAAAATTATTTTGAAAAATGTGGGTTTTTTGAACAATCTGCCTTCCTTGAGAGCAAAATCACGTAAACTGTCGTAGCGACGTCCCCGTTTGGTATTACTGTACGTTCTTAATCGTGCCCAGCAAAGTTCCCCGAAGAAATTGGGAGATTTCCCCTACCGAGGGATTCTTCTCCAACTGGAAGCATGTCTCCACATGGCGCCATACCTGCAAAATTCATGGATTTAGTTCCATCTCTTCAATCATAAAAATATTGTGTACATTATTGTGAATAATAGTGCTGTGAAAGTGCAGATTTGTATTTTTTATAATGATTGCATGACTGAATACATGATGGACAGCATTTGAAGCTAAACAAATGCTTGATTCTAGTCGCCATTAATACCACAGAGCTTCGCCCTGTAGTTCCCCACCGGAATATATATGTTGTCCCTGAAACCTACCAGGTGTCCTACAAAGAGCCCATGGACGGCATATTTTTGAAGAACACCCCTCGCTGGCATACTGGTTTTACCCCACCCTCAGACATAATTCCCTGCCCCTAAACAGGTACAAACATCGCTGGTAGTCCTCGAAGAAATATCGAATTTCTTTTGAGTATATGCAACTGTCTATTACAATTTGTTTACAAGACAAGAAAGCTGACAAGTGGGAGATGCGTCGACTAAATGTAGCACCAGTTTGCATCTAAGAACCCTTTAATACACCCCTCCCGCCCCCACCAGGGAGTAGCAACTCCCTGCCCCCACGGTACACTGATCATATCTCATAGTTCTCCTCTTAAAGGTCTCTGAATTCGGCAGCACGTACTAGCTGTCATTGAAATGTAAATTAGTCTTACTGGGGCTCATGCATTCCCAAGATGTTTTCTTAGCATCACAGTATGGATTAACCAGAGCATGCACGTTAATCCTGATAAAATGCAGCTGCTTTACAATACGTGTATTGTAATGCGAAGTGAAGAAATGTTTTGCTGAGACTCTGGCCGAAGCCATCGCATGGCGTTAGTAGTTAGAATTAGTCAGGGAAGCTGTCTTCTTTATATGTTTATACCAGCACCATTTGACACACCCGAAGACCTATCCATGCACCGCTGATACGAGGATATGCAGATGTTATCATGACGTTTAATAAATGAAGGCTGTACAAACTGTTGGTATAATTTGAGAATTCTTTGATAATATTAACTAACCTTTCTGAACGTCAAAAGACGTAAAAACTTTGGACAAGGGTTGCACGTTTCAAGCTTACAAAATATTCTGTGGATAAGGAAACCAGTGTAGACTTACTTGTGGTCATTTCTAACAGATCTGAGGAATTGCTTCTTCTCTTGGAGGAACTTACATTTATGGAACAGAGTTTTGAAACTCAGTTAAGCAATCATTACTTTGCAATGTCTTTAAACATCGTCCGCCGAGAACATTGGTAGCTGCAAAGTTAAACAAGGATCATTTTCTGCAGTATCTACGCGTGGTCTTCACAGAATTTTATTTGTTGCCTTATATGACCGAACTCTGCACCTGTTGGACACCCCTGTCTAATGACAATAGTCTGCCAGTGAGAAAACCCTTGCTAGGGCCTGCCTTACATTTTACCCAATCATGCAAAGGAACTGGAAAAGGGAGGTTCGCCCACTCTTTATGATGTTTTAAAAGTTGATAAAGGAGAAGCAAAATGAGTAACTGTTTATATTGAAACATTTTCTTAACTGTGACCTAGCATCCAGTGAAGGATAGTAATCATGCCAAAGATAGCTGTGGCTCTCAAGTTTGAACAAATATCACCTGTCTATTCCCGACCCCTCACACAAGTATGTAAGTAGAAACTTTTGCTATTACTACAGCAAAGAGACGACCTGTGAGAAAAGATGGCTGGGGTAAGTACGTCAGGGCCCCGGCCCGGTTGGGAGGAGGGGAAGGGTTCACGACCTTTGTATTTAATGCACTTTCACACGTGCCCCATTGCCCAAGATCGGGTCCTGCCCCCCCCCCCCAGTGTTGATGTGTCCTTCCTACAAATATGTCAGTGAAAATTTATATGCTATTACCACAGCAACGAGGTTGGTGAAGTTTGCAGATGGGGTAAGTACTCCAGGGACTCTACCTGGAGAAAGGGAAAGATGGTTATACGTTTTTAATATTTAATGCACTTTAAAACATGTCTCCTTGCCCAAGATAAGATCCTGCCCCCTAATGTTGGCCCAGCCCCCACCGCCTTGCACAAGTCCTACAGTAGCGAATCCAAAAATTGTGAGAACTCGGCATGCGTCATTGGTTTCTCTGTATTCTTTATTTTTCAAGTATGAAGTTACGAATAAGTATTTTATAGCAAAAGAAATTAGCGTCCTGCTCCCAATCTGTCCTAAGATTCATGGATTCGCCACTGTCGAACGCCCCACTTTTTGCACTGATTTCTTTGCACTGACTTGTGTATGCACGAATTTGTGTATCATTCATTCATATTTTGCATACTAGGCATAAATGTCAACATTATGCCTAGATCTACCTAATGTTACGTCTTAACCGGGCCCCGTAGCCTGCTTGTTAACCTTTGCACAGATGCAAGTTTCTCTGGGGATTTTGCCCCAGAATCCCCTACGGCTACCGTCCTGGCTGAGGCGTGCATTGGGTAGCACAGTACAGTAGTATAGGCCTTTTTCAGTACAGCAAAAAATGACAGATTTCAGTAAAGTAATTTCAGTGACGTAACGAAACCCTTTGTCGTGGGTAGGGCGCCGTTGTAATTTGCTTCTGATGATCGCGCTGTAATGTATTAGTTAAGTCAGTATTGTCAGTTTTCGTTTTCGTTGTAACCAAGTCAGTTGTCTACAGTAAAGGTCGATCACTTCACAGTGACTTAGCCAAACCCTCTTGTACATGGAGGGTGCACTTGTAACTTGTGGTGAAACTTCTCTACTGTAATTTAATCATAAGTCAGTAATGTCAGTCTTCAATTTCTGTTGTGACCATGTCTACAGTAAAGAAAAAGTTCAGTGACGTAACCAAACCCTTTTGTCGAGAGAAGGCAGTCTATGACGGGAGGGCGCCCTTCTTTCTACCTCTGGTGAAACTATACTGTAACAGTGTTTGGCATTTTTCCACAAATCCTCAGCCCCTGGTTTGTAACCCCACTATTCCCCTATGGCCCTATGCTCACGAGGAAAGCTATTATCTGTGTTTAACCCCGTCTCCAGGGGCTGCCGTCCCTAGCCCCTAGCCCCTCCATGCCCCTCCTTTCCCAGGGGCCCCTGGTTCCTTACTCCCAACAGCTCCAAGTCGTTCCTTGTTCCAAGTCTCTTCAGTTTGCCTTGGCCCGTGGGCTGCAGCTCCTAGCCGCTAGCTCTTATCCTCTCCAATCCCCTCCCTTCCCAGGGGTTGTATCCACGTAGTCCCTGGTTCCTAGCTCCTACAGCTTCAACCCTTCCTTGTTCCAAGCCTCTCTAGGTCCCTTGCCCCAGGGGATCCAGCCCATGGCTCATGACTCCTCTTTATCCCTGGATATTTACAGATATTGCCTGTTCCCATCTGAGTTAGCATTTGGTGGCCACTTCAATTTTATCCTGAGCTAATATTGTAAAACCTTTCAAAGTGGATGGTTCAAACCAAAAAAAAAAAAAAATAAAACAAAAACAAAAAACAAAGAACAAAACAAAATACGCTCATCGGAGATAAATAGTCGAAACGCACCTCGTGTCAGGCCAAGAAAAAGAATGTTAATCATGCACGCCATGTTAGGCCGGTTAAATTCATCAAAATGAATCCACTAAAAATTTTAAAAGACGTTATAAAAATGACACATGAATACCTAATCTTCACTGTAGCACAATTAACCTTCATAAACCTTGAGATACATTACCTAGACAAGAAATTAAAATTGCAAGACACTAAAAACTCCTCGTATTGAAAGTACTCGAGTCTTGACGGGTATACATTCATACATTGAGATTTGAACGTTCAGGTGTAGACCTGACGGCGAGGCTGTAATGTAAGCAATTACTGTTTCGGAATGTTTCAAGCGTCAAAAACGGACGAATGGAGGAGGAAGGATGACAGTTTCCACGGACTGGCCGCGAGCTAAAAATGCCTAGCCCTGCTCTCTCGTCCCAACAAATTGGTTTTTCTAGGATCACACATGGAAATACTCGAGTTAGTACTCCAAAGGACCAGGGAGTTGCAACTCCCTGGAAGGACCACCTCAGTCAGGGTGATCCGTCACATTAAGCTAGTAAGGTGAGATGTGGTTCTAGTCTATTTTTATTAACATTTTCACATGAATACTCTAGGCTGTATGGTATGGCCTAAAAACTAAGGGCAAGAGTGCTACCAACGGTGGATTTTCACTTTGCTTCCATTTCTTTAAGGTTCTATGGTAATCAATGGTTTAGATTCATAAACTACTTGTTCGTAATTTAGTCAAGGCTGGAACTTATCAATTTTATACAGCTTATAATTCTCATACAATATATAAGAATAGGATACAGAGTTTGTTGTATGATATTTAGCATAAGGCAACGATTCTTACAATACAATGGTCTTATAGAATAGAATAAGAACAGAGGACATTCTTTCAATATTTTTAGTATGAGATACACAAATTCGATCATGGTATTTAGATTATGAAAATATATTTAGTAACAGATTCTTTCATAACATTTAGATTAATGTGCAAAGATTCTTTAATAATATTTAGAAAAAGATGCAGAGATTTCTTAAACATTGAAAATAAGATACAGATTTATTTTTGAAATTTTCATAAGGTAGAAATATTCAGAATAAGGTACAAAGACTTTTAACATTTAGCATAAGATGAAGACTAATAATTCAATAGCTTTAATCATGGCAGTTCCCTGCTTTAATGAGATACAAAGGTAGGAACCTTTGTATCTCATTTAGGATAAGATAAAAATATTTTCATATTTAGATTAAGGTACAAAGACTTTTAATAATACTTAAATAAGATGCAGAGATTCTTGAAACACTAGGAATAAGATAGATTCAATTGGTAATGTTTAGTATAAGATAGATCAGAATAAGGCTAGTAAAAAAGTTCTTAATGTTTAGAATAAAATGTATATATTTCAAAATTAGAACTTCTGGATGCTAGCATAGCTTATGCAGTTTGAGATGGCATTTGTAGCCATAGACAGGCATTCAAGTATTCTATAGGCACATATAGGTTCAAGGTTTAAAGACTTCGATAAAGTAATATTTAGCTCTAGCGATTTCAGTTTTAATAATATTTTAGATTAAGGTACAAAGACGTTTCAATAATATTTAGAATAAGATGCAGAGATTCTTCAAACACTAAGGCTAAGATACAGATATTCATTTGTAATGCTTAGTATAAGATACAGAGATTAGAATAAGACCCTAGTAAAAAATCTTAATAATATTAAGATAAGATGTAGGAACTCCCCCCCCCCCTCAAAAAAAGATAGAATTTATAGATGCTAGCATAGCTTATGCAGTTCGATATGGTATTTGTAGCCATAGACAAATAGAGTTAAGTATACTTGGTACATATATGTCAGAAGGTTTAAAGACTTTGATAAAGTTATATTTGGCTCAAGAGATTTCAGTTTTTATAATATATTAGATTAAGGTACAAAGTCGTTTCAGTAATATTTAGAATAAGATGCAGAGGTTCTTGAAACACTAGGAATAAGATAGATTCATTTGGAAATGTTTAGTATAAAATACAGAGATCAGAATAAGGCTAGTAAAAAAATTTCCTAATGTTCAGAATAAGATGTAGATATTCTTTCAAAATTAGAACTTATGGATGCTAGCATAGCTTATTCAGTTTGAGATGGTATTTGTAGCCATAGACAAATAGAGATAAGTATACTTGGTACATAGAGGTTAGAAGGTTTAAAGACTTTGGTAAAGTTATATTTGGCTCTAGAGATTTCAGTTTTCGTAATATATATTAGATTAAGGTACCAAGATTTCAGTAACATTTAGAATCAGTTGCAGAGATTCTTGAAACATTAGGAACAAGATACGGATTCATTTGTAATGTTAAGTATAAGATACAGAGATCAGAATAAGGCTAGTAACAAGTTCTTTATAATGTTTAGAATAAGATGTAGATATTCTTTCATATCTTAGCGTATGTAGTTAGAGATGGTACTTGTAGCCATACACAAAGAGTTAAGTATACTAGGTACATGTAGGTTAGAAGGTTTAAAGACTTCGACAAAGTTATATTCAGCTCTAGAGATTTCAATTTCTTTTGAGATATTTATAAACTTAGTTTTATTTTTAAAATGTATGCTTTAGAGAGATGTCAGTTCAGAATTAGGCCTCAACTGAAATTTAATGAGAACAAAGGCTCTTATGCAACATTTAGCATAAGACAAAGATATGTTCATAATAATTAAGGTACAAAGACTTTTTAGTAATATTTAGAATAAGATGCAGAGATTCTTCAAACACTAAGAATATGATACAGATATTCATTTGTAATAATTAGTATAAGATACAGAGATTAGAATAAGACTCTAGTAAAAAAATTCTTAATAATATTTAGAATAAGTAGAGATTCTTTCAAAATATTTAGAATTTATAGCTGCTAGCGTAGCTTATGCAGTTTGAGGTGGTATTTGTAGCCATAGACAAAGCGTTAAGTATACTAGTTACATAAAGGTTAGAATGTTTAAAGACTTCGATAAAGTAATATTTAGCTCTAGAGATTTCAGTTTCATATAGAATAAGACTGGTAAAGAAAGTCTTAATAATGTTTAGGATAAGATGCAGAGATTCTTTCAAAATAATATCTCATTGATGTTAGTGTAGCGTATGTAGTTTGAAATGGTATTTGTTGCATTATACCAGCTACATACTTATAGGTTAGATGGTTTAAAGACTTTGATAAAATATTTAGCTCTAGAGATGAATTTCTATAGAGGTATTTCTATAGCAGTATCACTTCAGAATTAAGCTTTTATTGAAATTTACACATTTTTCAGGCTAAGGTTTACTGTTTTAAGATGGTTTACATTTAGGAGCAGACTTACACGTAGGTTTAATTTTACATGAAGAAAAAGAGAGGCGGTTGGTTAGATCTAGAACTTATAATTAAAGCATTGCAATTCGATTGCATAATGCTGTATGTATTTAGAAGATTTAAGAAACATTAAGAATTTAGCTTGTTCTTAGACCAGAGGTATGGATTTAGATGGTTAGGTTCTTATACAAGTATAGCTTACATAATTTTACATTCAGGCTTTAATGAAGGGAAGGACAGAAGTAGGGTAGAATATGATTACATATTTGACTCGATGAAAGTAAAACTTAGCGTGTTAGGCTAGATATCTAGAGATATAGCTTAACAAAGGAATACATACAGCGATCCTGATATTGGAACTAGCTAGATGTTGATGTAGTTGTAACGTAGGCCTAATATAATTTTAGACGTTAGTGGAATGGAGTTGAAGGTTTTACTTGAGGGATTAGACAATGAAGGAGGTTTACCTACGTTCAGGATATTGATCAAACACAAGACCACTAGATACTTAGATTTGCTTTTAGAAGGTTTAGACGATATAGTTAAAAAAAGAAATTTGATTAAACACCGCTTACAATTATCTAGAGATAAATATGAACAGTGATATTAATTTTGAAGTTAGTAGGTGCTGGTAATATTGTAGTTATAACTTTTGATGTTTCGAAGGCTGAGAAACATCGGATACAAAGAGGCTGACTTTTAAGCAAGGAGGTTTTAGGTTAGATTGCTGAGATTAGTTGTTTTGGTTCTAGTAATTTTAATTCTAATAGTGTTAGCAATGTAGATATAGAAATCATCACTTTCAAGTTGTTTGACTAAGACTTTATCCCTGGTTTCTGCTTATTAGGCAGATAAATGGTTAAGGTAAACGAAAGGAGTTGACCTACTAGGTGTGCACCTTTACATTTTAAACATGATTTAGGTTTAGACTTACAATTACTCCCTATAATAGATTTAGGAGAATAGACTTAGACTTAGCAAAGAATGTGCTTTTCAAGGTCCAATCCAATATTTAGAATAAGTTAAAATGGTTATAGGGATAAGTTATACTTGGTGTGTTAGAAGGCTAGGGATCTCGATTTAGGAATCTACATACATTTTAGTTATGTTGGTTAGAGATGAAATCGTAGCTTATAGGCCTACTAAGAAAGTAGTTGTAAAATGTAGACATAATGAGACACTTAGGTGGGGAAGCTTATATTGGTTAAGATGCCTTGATTAAATCGGATGAATTCGGCTAACTTCTTATGTTGCATATCACGATACAGAGATTTCAAGGTCGATTTGGTTATTTATTTGAAATCATATTAGACCAAGACTCTTACTATGAATTGAACAAAAATTTAGGAAAGATGCAGGTTGATGAAGGTGCATATAGTTTTAGTTTATAGGGAGGGTTGATTTCACAAGTGATATTTATGGTGCCTAGTGAAACAATAACAATCACGCTCTGTAGGGTAGGAGGCGGATGCCGTTAGGCAGTGGGAGGGGGGCTTTTCTAGGTCTCATCCAATATTTAGAATAAATTAAAATGGTTTTAGGATAAGTTATACTAAGCTAGGGGTCTCGATTTAGGAATCTACATACATTTTAGTTTTGTTGGCTAAATATGAAACCGTAGCTTATGCCTACTGAGAAAGTAGAAGTAAAATGTAGACATCATGAGACACTTAGGTGGGGAAGCTTATATTGGTTAAAATGGTTCGATTAAATCGGATGCATTTAGGCCAACTTCTTATTTTGGATATCACGATTTAGAGATTTCAAGGTCGATTTGAATATTTACTTGAGATTTATGTTACACCAAAAATTTTACTATAAATGGAACAAAAATTTAGGAAAAGATGCAGGTCGATGCAGGTGCAGATAGTTTTCGCTCATAGGGAGGGTTGACTTCACAAGTAATATTAATGGGGCCAATAGCAATCACGCTCTGTGGGGTAGGAGGCGGGTGGGGCTTAAGGGGGGATAAATATGGGGCTGATACTAGGGAAATGGTAAGTAGAATGATTACTTTAGCAGCAAAGCTTACTTAAACAACAAGTACGTTCTGTAAGTTAAGAGAGGAGGCAGGTTGGATTGGATCAGTGGGAAAAGGGAGGGGAAATTGGTTGAAAGCCATATCGGGAAACGATCCGTAACATGACCATCTTAGCAGCAAGCACGTTCTGTGGGGTAGTAGGAGGAAGGTGGGGTGGGGTGAGGTGAAGCAGTGGGGTATGAGGAATGGAAAATAAGGGGGGTGATACTGAGAAACTATATGTAAGACCTTAGTGGCAAAACAATCATGTTCTGTGGGGAAAGAGGAGGTGGGTGGGGGTAAAGTAGCGATGGGAAGGGAAGGAAAATAAGGAGTTATGGGACTCATATTTGGAAAAGGTACGTGAGATGAACACTTTGGCAGCAAAGCATACTTTAACAACAAATCACTTCTGTGGGCAAGAGGAGGGGGTTGGGGTTAAGCAATGGGGCAGGGAATGGAGAGGAGTTATTGGACTGTTACTGAGAAACACCTTTGTAGTAAAGCAGTGGGGAGGGGAGTTATGGGCCTAGTATCGAGAAACGGTACGACAGATGAACACCTTAGCAGTAAAGCGTAATTTAACAACAGCAAGAAAGTTCTTTGGGGTAGTGGGAGGCCGGTTGGGTGACGTAGTGGGTGATGGAAGGGGAAATAAGTGATATGAAGTGAAGTAAAGCTTAGTTCAGCAACAGCAAGTACTTTCTGTGTAGTTGGAGCGGGAGCGGGTCGGGGTAACAGTTAAATTTACAATTAAGGCTAGTTGGAAAGGGGATTCAAACTGCCCGCTATAAATTAATAAATTTTAAGGTTTAAGATTATTTTATTTAGACCTCTTTTTCCTTGCAACATTGTGGTGGTTAAATTTGTGAAACCTTATTTATTTCTTTTTTAGAGACGCTGTAGGTTTATATAAATAACTTAATATTAGTTAGGATGCAGGACAGATATGTGCACGCAACGTATCAACTAACATTATTAGTTGTAGTTTTTTAATTCGCTTATATACCGATACGGGTTAGTTAACGCGCAATATTCTTACATATCATTTAGAATATGAAAGATATGTGTTTTGAGGTTACATGTAAATTGTTTAAAATTACGGAAGGGAGTAGCTGGTGGTAAAAAGATTCACTTTGAAAGCTAGACTTGGCCAGGCTTGAAAATATTGAATATTTGGTTGAGATATGTGTGCACGCGATTGATCAACCTAACTTTAATTTGAATTGAAGTTTCGTAGTATTGTACTTCGATTAGATTCCGCACCATGATTCATACTTAATGTTTGAAAGGAAGCGATTAATGGGATTTAAATTTAGACATAAGGCAGGCTAAACTGTGAGATTAAGAAAGGGGATTTTAAAAATGTGGGCTTTTAGATTAGAGATATACAGCTGTAGATCAGTGATTTTATTTAGTTATGATATCATGCTTAGATTCAAAACGATAAAATGTTGGATGGATAATTAAAATTGCTGATTAACATTCAAATACTTAGGTTATTTTAGTATCCATTTAAACATGAATTAAAATATGCATATAGATGTGGGATTTGGATGTATAGAGGTATCTATTTTGAATAAGAGTTAGAGGTAACGGATAACGGATACCAAGTTATGAACTCATTAAATTTTACTTATTTAAAATATCCCAAGATCTACCAAATTTTGTCAGTAATAAGTTAAGATATGTGAACGTATTGGTATCGATTAAAACATAGACTATGCGATATGCTAGGAAATTATAATTCAATTTAAATTTCACCGAACAAATCAGTCCGAAAGAAGAGATACTACACATAATTTTAGCCAAATGTCCGAGAAGCGACTTGCAGTCCCATTACTAAGGGTGATCTAGAGTACTCTAGAGTGATCAGGGTAAAAGCGCCCTCTACCCTGTGTCGAGGTCTAATAAGCCTATTTGGGAAACTGTTAGTAAAACATCGTAGCAGCAGCAAAGCCTAACAACAGCAAGCACTTTCCGTAAAGTGGGAGCTAGGAGGCGGGTGGGAATAAAGCGGGTGGGGGGGGGCAATAAAAGTTATGGGGCTCATACTTGGAAACGGCACGCAAGAAGAATTCTTACCATCAACAACAGTAACCACGTTCTAAGGGGTAGGAGGTAAACCAGTGGGGCAGGAGAGGGGAGTTATGGGGGCATAATTCTTACATAATAAAATACAAAGAGATTTAATGATTTAAAGTAAATCAAAGTTGTTTAGAGAGAAGAGGTTTATAGGATTTAAATGTAGACATGCATAAGACAGGTTAAGCTGTGAGATTTAAGAGGGGGTAGACTGGGGGAAAACTGAAAATGCAATTTGTAATAAAGCTGTATGTCAGTGATGTAAATTTAGTTGGTGACATGTTAAGATTTTCAGAACGATAAAACTTAACACGATTTGCTTAATTTAGAGGTAGCGAATACCAGTAAGATGTTGACGGTACAAGTTGGGTCGAAACTAAGGAAAAGGCTTAGTTGGGTCGGAACTCGGTTGCAAAATATGGTAAACATGTTTATTCATCAAAAATTCGCATCTACTATTCCGTTTTATGCCTAAGTCTTGCTTACCTGGCTTGAAAATGCGTAATGAACATTTATGGTGGAGTACCCTGGGCTACCGGGGAAAAAACGTCCTCGCATGTGTAGCGAAGTCAAAGATGAAACTAGCCTAAATGAATACCTTAGCAACAACAACAACAAAAAAAAAAAAAAAAAAAAAAACAATAGAAACGAACGGCCATAGCAAAGGGAGGATAGTTGTACTTTTGCGAGACTGGCATTGTGACATAGGAAATTGTGGTAGGGGAGGAAAGGAATTAGACTCGTGGGAAGTGGATGTTACATATTACAAAGGGAATATCCTAAGGGAGAAGATAAATCAGCAGTATTTTTGTTAACGATAAGGGGCGAGAACTTTTTAAGGTTACAAATAACGGAGAGGGGGAAGTTGGGGCATCAGTGTAGCTAGTAAGGGAGGCAGGGAGAACAGATGAAAGCTGTACTGTTATGAGGCTATAGCACTGTGACAGGGCATGGTGGTAAGGGAGGGATATGCCCGTAGGAAGAGAATTTGTTGGAAGTGGGTGCTAGGGTACATTTTACAGGGGCGAAATATTTTCAAGGAGAAGCTATATCAGTAGTATTTTTGTTCAAAAAGGTGGATTTTTTCTAAGATTAGCCATAACCAATGGTGGGAGGTTGGGGATCAGGGTAGTAAGGGACAGGAGGCATCCTACTGCTGGGGATCATGGCGCGATTCACCCAGGAATCCTAAGGCTGATAGGGAAAAGGTTTGAAATGAACAAATTTTTGAATGAATGGAATTCTCAAGATCGTAATCTGCGGTCACCAGAGGTCAAAAAGAAATTTCCCTAGTCTTTTCAAGATGCAAGATCCATTGGAGGTCAAATCTCTTTCAAGACACTTCCTTTTTCTTCTTTTTTTTTGTTATATCTGGTGGAGTTCAAAGGTCATGTGAGGTCAAATCGTTAAAACATCATTAAATGATATAGTCAAGAAAGATAAATTTAAGGGATAAACCTCAGTGCAACAAAGCAATCACTAAGCCTTTTGGCTTTCTGGTTTGACTCCTTGCCGAATGCAGTCACGATGGCGTGTGTATGTGTGTATGTTTGCGTGTGTGTCTGTGTGTTTTGACGCTTGTCTTGTAAACACGATATCTCAAGACAGGAAAGATGGATTGGATATTTTTCATACTTGGTATATGTATATGAAAATCATATAGAGAGGAAAAATCCCATTGTTTTTGGTGGTGGTCAAAAATTATGTCAGGTCAACAGAGGTCAAAAACAAAAAACCTTGTAAACACGATATTTCAAGGTAAAACTTCAAAAACCTTGGGAATTAATGTGAACGCGATATCTCAAGATAGGAAAGATGGATGCTTTTCATATTTAATAAAAAGATTTATAATGTTAAGAGAAAGAACCCTAATGTTTTGGTGGAGGTCAGAGATCATGTCAGGTCACCATAGGTCAAAACCAATCACCTTGTAAACAGGATATCTCAAGCTAGGAACCATGGATCCTTTTCATAATTGGCATGTGGACGCGTTATGGTCAGGAAATGAAAATGAACCTTGTTTTTGCTAGAGGCCAAAGGTTATATGAGGTGACTTATGCCTTATAGTGAAAAGATGACCACTATTGTTTTTGGTAGAATTCAAGATCATTTGAGGTTACCAGAGGACAAAAACTGAAACCCTTTTAAACATGATATCTCAAGTTAGGAATAGAAGATATTATAGGTGAATATACTAAGAATAATTTTTGGTGGAGGTTGGAGGTCATGTGAGGTCACCAGAGGTAAAAACGTAGGAGGCGTGTATACTTTTCTTGCGGATGTGTTCATAGGCGTACAAGGGGGGGGGCTACAGCCCAGAGCAAGGAAAATGCTTATTTCAGGGCACTGACACTTGCATTTTCAGGGCAAGGGGGCAGTGCAGTGGGCAGTGCATTGGGCAGCGGCTTTTGCCAACAGGGCAAAATGCTTATTAGTTGCACAACGAAATAATATCTTTCTTTATTGTTTGGGGGGGGGGGGACTCATCCATACCCGTCCTGAGTGCTATCGTGGTAAAAGGGGAAAATCAGGGCAATTTGCAAAATTTTCAGGGCAAACACCCTCCGCTCCCCCCTGTGAAATGTCTTTCCGTACGCCTATGGATGTGTACTAGTCAGAAGATGAACCCTATTCTTTTTGACAGAGGTCAAAGATGTCTTCGCAGGTGAAACGGCAAAAACCTTTGAAATTGCTAGTAAATGCAACAGCTCAAGCAAAGATCACGGGAAGGAATCACTAAACCTTTGGGCTGTCTGGTTTCAAATAATTGAACAGTGAAAAGAACTTGAGATGATGACTCACTAACGATCATGGAGGAACGTTTGATTGTGGAAGATGACAACTCAACAAAATTTTCAAGAGGAAGCAAACTTAGTTACTGAGTTGAGATTTGAGTTGTCATGACAACCAGGACCTGATCGAATATGGTGGAATCAAGATTTCCAAAAGTCCACGCGACGAAGATTTAGGGGCGAAGATACTGAAAAGAGTCAAAGCCTAAATTACTGTTTTGATCGGATCAGCGACCTCCAGCTAACCTTGTTATTGATGATCCCAATATGTATACACCCAGTACCAACAGTACCATCCTGGGAGTCACCGGTAGAGTGCAGTGATTGAAGTGAAGCCGGCTGCTAGTGTTTTAAGAGAACTTACCTGTTTACTAACCCTGCAAATGGATGTCTACTCGCTGCTCTCCCATGAATACGTCACTCTATTCACCGACTGTCTGCCTTACAGCCTCTGCTGAGTCTTTTCGGAGAATGTTATTCGCTCTGCTGGTATTCTTTGAAACTGTTCAATCCCCCCTCACAGTCGTCCCTGACTGTCCACTTAAGGATTGATGCAGAAAGAGAATTTACTTCATGTTTTGCCCATTTTGAGTACAGTGTCGCACTAGGCTCACCATGTTGTCAGGAAGGTCCAGGATTAAATGACAAAACGAGCCTAAATTTGATCCGGGGACTCGAAATGCCCCCTCATAATCACCCCAGAGCCAGAGGTCCACCTTAGGTCGCTTGTGGGGCTCAAGTATTGGCCAGTAAAGGAAAGATATCAAGGTAAGGGAAGCAAGTATTAGCTTACAGGTAAGTAAAGGTAAGTAATCGTATAATGATGAGAACATTGAAAGTTAGTACAGGTGAGTACGAAGTAAGATAAAGGATATTGTTAAAGAGTGAGTTAGATGGGATTTTACGGACACACCAACACGACTGTGTTATATAGTGTCATCTAGAAAAGAAAGGGACAATGTTTATTGTTAAAGAGGGTCAAGAACTGAATTATCAAACTTCAAAGGATTAATTCGGTGCGGAGCTCAAAATGCCCCCTCAAAAGCAAGGAGACCAGACCAAGAGGTCCATCTTAGGTCCCTTGTGGGCAGTGGCGTGGATCCATCTCCAAAAGTGTGGGGGGGATTCACCACTTGCGAATCGCCTTCCTGG
Organism: Holothuria leucospilota; assembly: GCA_029531755.1. NCBI lineage: Eukaryota > Metazoa > Echinodermata > Holothuroidea > Aspidochirotida > Holothuriidae > Holothuria > Holothuria leucospilota. The sequence goes on from CM055965.1 coordinate 19,572,412, forward strand.
GGGAGGGGCCTAAGGGGAGGGGTGTTCCCCTCCCCTTTGAAAAAAATGAAAGTAATTGTCTTTATGGCAAATGGTGCCATATTTGGGCGCAATTTAGCTTTTAAAATGTAGTGTAAATTAGTAATCTATGTTATGTTACAATTCATTACAGTTTTAGTTTTCATTATTTTGAAAAAGTAGGGGAACTTTTTGAAGATGTCCCCTTTCCAAAAAAAGTGAGGGGGACGGGTCCCCCCATCCCCCCATGATTCACGTCCATGCTTATGGAGTTCAAGGATAGGCCAGTAACGAAAGTTAGCTAGCAAGGTAAGGGAAGAAAAGTGTATTTTCAACATAAGGGTAGTTTCAATTTACGCTTAATTATAATTAAATCGTAATGATTACAACGTTGAAGGTGAGTACAAATTAAGGTGAGTAATATTAAGGTTGGGTAGGTAAGGTAAGGCGGGGATTCTTCTAGGGTAAGGGACCAGTGGCGTAGCTAGGATTTTTTGTTTGGGTGGGCTCTGGGGGCTGGAGATCTTGTGGGGGGACTTCCGTTTACTATCTAAAAGGAGCGCCACCACGAGTTGGCGCAGAGCGTACCAAGAAAGTTTTAGATTTTAATACATCCCAGATCGCCAGGAATCTCACTTGCCATCAAGCAGCCATTAAGAAGTGCAATTTTGGTGAAAAAAGTAAAGTTTGATTTTATTTTGTCATCTCCAACAAATTTCTGTGAGGACGGATTAGCTCACCTGTCCGGACTTGGGGTCCGAGGATTGCAAGTGTGAAGCCCGTTTACTTTTTAAGCTGAGGGCCATGTGTTGGCGCAGAGCGTACCAAGAAAATTTGAGATTTTAATACATCCCAGATAGCCGGAAATGGCACTCGCCAGGCTTGATAGCAGCCATCGAGATGTGCAATTTTGGTGAAAAAATGTATAAGTTTGATTTTATTTTGTCATCTCGAACACATTTCTGTGAGGACGGATTAGCTCAGCTGGCCGAACTTGGGGTCTGAGGATTGCAAGTTTGAATCCCGTTTATTTTCTCAGCCGAGCGACACATGGGTCGGCGCCGAGCGCACCAAGAAAAGCTGAGATTTTAATACATACCAGATAGCTGGAAATAGGCTTGATAGCAGCCATCGAGATGTGCATTTTGGTAAAACAAAACATTAAGTTTTGTCACAATAGATTGATTGGAATTGAGATTTCCCACAGCCAGAGTCTATCATTATCAAGTTGAGTAGCCCAGAAGTGTGAATTTTTTTCTTTTTTTTTCTTTGCCCAGAACGAAAGTGGGGTTCTTTGGGGCACGACGATTTTGTGGGGGGGGGCTGGCGCCCCAGTCCCCCCCCCCCGTAGCTACGCCACTGTAAGGGATTCCGGTAAAGGTAAGTAATCGTATAAGGATGAGAACGTTGAAGGTGAGTACAGGTGAGTACGAAGGATGTTGTTAAAGAGGGCCCACTCCTTCGTTGTTAAAGAGGGCCCACCTCAGTACCCTGTGAGGTTCAAGGATAGGCCAGTACCGTAACGTAAGTTAGCTAGCAAGGTAAGGGAAGAACGTTTGTAAGAATGTGTATTTTCAATAAAAGTGTATTTCAATGTACGCTTAAGGTAAGTACAGGTAAGTAAACGTAACGATGAAGGTGAGTACAAAGTTAAGACTGGGATTCTTGCCTCATCGATTGCTCTGTTCTTAGTGTCAAAAGACGTACACAACTGGGATGTTAGAATACAGTGTTTGTCAGCAGCCAGAAGTCGGACAGCGGGTAAGGTGATTAAAGAGGTAAGGTATCGTAAACAGTAAATAACCTTATTTACTCTTTAAAGGTAAGGTGAATAGCAAGTATAAGAATGAAAGTAATGCATTCGTTAGTAAATTAACGCCAAGGTAAGGGTTTAGGCACTTTCTTTACATTAATATTAGGAGGGAAAATCTCCCCGCTTCCCGCGCATGCAAACAAGTTTGGTGGGCATCTCAAACGCTGCTCCCCTACGGTTTCCGAGAGCACTGTAGAGCTGGTGAACTGTTCCACACTACTTGCACTAAAGCATCAAAGGCGAGAAATGAATTCAAAAGAAAAATGACCTAAAAGGGGGAATTGCACCAATGAAAGCAGGCCCTGGCAATTGGAGCCTCGGAGACATGGGCGTCCGCAGGCATGGTCAAGGGGGGCACTTGCCCCCCTGGAAAATCAAAAATTTGAAAAAACGAGTAAAAATTAAAGAAAAAACCAAACAAAACGTGTTTTTCCTGTTTCTATTCGGTAAATAGGCTTACGAAATGCCATATTTCCATCGATCTGGAAGGCATTTCGGGCCGATATTTTCTTGCGCTTCGCGCCAACTCATGGTCACGCGGAGGTTTTGCCCACCCCTAGAAATTTTTGCCCCCCTGGATTTTTTTCTGCGGACGCCCATGCTCGGAGATACAAGAGTGGGCAACAATGAGTCACGTGGCAGTGATGATACCCCCACCTCAGAGTGGCTAATACAAACTTTCTTTTCAAGAAGTTTGGGGGACCTACAGCCGTGGTATCCTTGCAGTCGGGCCAGAACATTCAGGATTTGCTTTTTTTAGGCACTTGTTTCCCAAGATATTTTCCGGTCAAGTTATTTTCCCTTGACCACTGGGAATTTTTTAGAGAGTAAATTAGTGCCATGGCAGACGCAGATTCAGAGGGTGCCTTTTCCCTGCTTCGGCCCCCTTTTTTTCGGCACCACTTTTCCACGGTCCCAAAGATGCTCTACAACACCAAGATTTTGTCAAGACCCCCAAATCGAGGCTTTGTATACTTGAAGCGCATATGCTCCCACTTTTCTGAAATCCTGGATCCGCCCCTGTCGTCCAATGTAGCTGAAACCGGTCTTCCATGTAATAGGCCACTCGTTCGACAAAGAATCATGGAAGCCCTACCCTGCGGAATACCTTGGGGAAGTGGCACACCAAGGCCGAAGGGGAGGGGCACAATTTCCTTAAAAATAGTTTAATGGGCGTCATGGTCATTCACATTTTCCTCTCAATTTGTACTATGGCTATGGGAAGGAGTATGGGAAGGACACGTTCCCCCAATCGTTTTGTGATTCCTTGTCGAAGGCAAAGGAATCTATGCATTCATGATGGCGTGTGTGTATGTGTGTTTGTGGCACTCTGACAGAAACTCAAACTTGCTACATTGCTGCCCCATATTGAGAGGAAGAACCCTATTGTTTTTGGAGGGGGTCAAAGGTCATCTTGGGTCACCAGGGGTCAAACTCTGAAAACCTTGTGACACGATAACTCAAGGTAGAAAGCTTAGATGAATTTCATAGATGCGTTATGGAAAAAGCAGAAACTCTATTTTCGGTGGGGGTCAAAAGTCTTCTGGGGTCACCAGGGGTCAAACTGAAGTTTGTTAACACGATAACTCAAGGTAGAAAGCTTGGATGAATTTCATACTTAGTATGCAGATGAGTTATGGTAAGGGAAGAACCCTAATGTTTTTGGTGTGGGTCAAAGGTCATCTGAGGGTCACCACGGGTTCAAACACTGAAAACCTTGTTAGCAGATATCTCAAGGTAGAAAGCTTGGATACTTAGTATGTAGATGGTTATGGGAAGAGGAATAATCCTATTGTTTTTGGTGGAGGTCAAAGGTCATCTGGGGTCACTAGGGATCAAACTCTGAAAACGTTGTTAACACGATTTCTCAATGCAGAAAGCTTGGATGAATTTCAAAGGTCATCTTGGGGGACTGGGGGGCCAAACTCAGAAAACCTTGTTAACATGATATCTCGAGATAGGAAACTTGGAATAATTTATACTTAGTACGTAGATACCTTATGGTGAGGGAAAGAACCCTGTTGTTTTTTGTGGGGATCAAGTCATCCGGTTTCACTGGGGGTTAAACCCTGAAATCTTGTTAACACGATATCTCGAGGTAGGAAGATAAATGACGCTTTTCATAATTTGTATATAAATTTGTCATGTTGAGCCTAGGAGAAACCCTGCTGTTTTGGTGGAGGTCACAAGTCATTTGAGGTCAGACAGTTCCACACCCCCCACACCCCCCCGCCATTTACCGTAATGGTGCAATTGTTTAATGCTTTGTAGTCTCCCACGCAAAAAGTTCTCGTTACCACCAGAAGTACAAGGATTCTGCACCTGGTTTATATCAAATTGTGTATACTAGGGATTTAGTAATATACTGGTGGTGTTTCTCAGCAGTTAAATATCCAGATAAACCAACCTTAGAAATTACTTTTCAAGTGATGCTGAATTTGCATAAGGGCCGGAGGTTCCCCACCCCTGCCATAGGGTAATAATATGGGAGGACCCTAGAACGGTCTTGTATCACAAGTTGTAGCGTGATGTGAAAGATTGGAAGTTTTGCGGCACGGGTGCCATGCCAAGGCCAAAATACACTGAGAATTTCTAAGCATGTAATTTGTTGGTCACCTAACCAAAAGATTCTCAAGGGCTGGAGTTGTCACCCCTCCACTTAGACAACACACCCTTCCATTACAACCAACCCCAAAAAAAGCACCTTAGTAAATGAACAAAAATTAAACGAAAACTCCCGGCAGCATCACTGGCAAAGATCACCCCCAGAAGTCACTAATTTTGACCTTCTGGAAACGACATGAGCTCAACAGAAGCATTAAGGAAGATCCGCAGGATTTGAACCTGCCCGTATGCTGAAGTCAGCTACGTCACCAGAGAAGATCTTTCGGTCTGCGTTGCAAACTGTCGAGCTTCACACCGATCACAAGAAGGTAAACACGATAGTCCTATTCTGCCAAATTTTGTAGGGGAGAAATTTTTTAGGAATTCTCATTGACGAGGATGTTGTCTAAGAGAAGAGGTGACAACCCTATTTTTCGGCTGTTGCATGGTACCCTGCAAAGCTAATACACAGTGCGTGTTCCGTACCGCAAATGGCATATAAACTCCTTTATGTCATGCTTTCATGCTTTTTCATAAAAGAAATTCAAATTTAGGGTATTGATTCCTTGCCTGTGCGATGGTGATTGTGTATGTATGTGTGTGTGTGGGTGTGTGTGTGTGTGTGTATGTGACGCTTAGATTGTAAACACGGTATCTCAAGATAGCAATGACGTACTCCCCTATTGTTTTTGGAGGTCAAAGGTCATTTGAAGTCACCAGAGGTCAAAAACCGAATACCTTGTGTAAACACTTATCTCAAGGTAGCAATGACAGGCGCTTTTCGTATTTGCGTATAGATTTGTCATGTTGAAAGGAAGAAGCCTATTGTTTAAGGTGGCGGTTAAAGGTCATGAGGTCAGAGAGGTTAAACTGTGAAAACCTTGTACTGACTTGTAAACACGTTATCTCAAGAGGGCAATGATGGACTTTGATAGATTTGTCAAGTCGAGAAGAAGAACTCTATAGTTTTTGGTGGAGGTCAAAAGATCAAAACTTTGAAAACAGGATATCTGCAGAAGGATAACTGTGAGGGATCTCATACTTAGCTTGTCAATTGTCCATATTGAGTAGATGGTCCCAGGTCAAATGGTCAAAACCTTGTACATATTGAGTAGATGATGTTTGGGGTGAGGTGAAAGGTCATTTGGGGCCAAAAAAGGTCAAAACTTTGTAAGGTAATTGTGAGGATCTCTTAGCATGTGGATTGCCTCTATTGATTAGATCCCTTTTGTTTTGGTGGAGGTCAAAGGTGGTCAATATAGTAGATTATTCCTATTGTTTTTGGTGGAGGTCAAAGGTCATTTTGGGGTCTCAAAGGTCAAAGCCTTGTAAACACGATACCTCGGGAGCATGTTGAGGAGATATTTTCTTTTGGTGGAGGTCAAAGGTTATTTCGGGTCACAAGAGAAGCTTGTAAACACAATGTCTCAAGATATTGAGTAGATGATCCCTATGATTTTTCATGGAGGTCAGTCATTTGGGGTCAAAACCTAGTAAATATGCTATTTAAGGAGGCCTGGATACCTGTGAGGGAGATTGTGGATTGTTCATATTTAGCAAGTAGATGGCCATATAGGGTAAGTGATCTCTATTGTTTTGAAGTGGAGGACTCCCCTATGAGTGTCACGTGTGGTGTTCTTAACGCGCATCCAGTGTCCTTTAGTAGAAGTGTTATGTTAAATGCTTCCCTCTGATGTTCACAATTTTAATTTAAAAGACAGCTTCCGGGGGCTCCTGGACCCCACAGACAGTTGCCCCTAGACACCACCAGAGTCCCCGGACCCCAAGCCGTCAAGGGAGCGCTCCGCGCCGTTTCCTTGTACGTTCCATCCTCCGGCGGGGGCTAGGGCACTTTCGTGAACCCTTAAATGCGATCCCCCTTGTCTCCCTCCAAGAAAGGCCCTGGACTGGTTAATATGAAGATGTATACGAAATTCAGTGTGTATAGACATAGGTGGAAATTCCGGGGGACGGCCTGCACAAACATCCCCGCAGAATTTCCAAATTAGGAAACAATAATTTGCCTTAATTACTAAAATACCGTATTGTCAGCTTGCAACCCCCACCTATATCCTCTCGAGCAACTACAGCGAAAGGGGGAGGGATTAAAACTTTCGGTCGGTAATCTCCACTGGCTCTCAACTCCACTAACATTTCTATGATCTGCTTTACTTTCTACATTTGAAACAAAATTATCGGCGTGAGTTGCGCACCCCCTGAACCTTTTTTAGTGCTTTCCCAATTTTAAATAAAAACTACTTGCAGTCCGAGCATTTGACTGACTGCGTTTCACCAGTGGCGCAGCTAAGGTTTTGTGACTGGGCATCACCGAAGACGTAATGCCACCTCAGTTAACCCGACAAGCCTGCGTAAATAGTACCATTTTTATGCGCCCCTGCGATTGTATATATCAGTGGGGGATTCTTTGTCACTACATAAAGGTGCCGTCCTGGGGAGGGGTCAAAGGGGAGGGAGTCTTGTGAATTTAAGGTAACGTGCTATCTTTGATCATATATGGCTGGAAAATGGCAGGTAAGCAAAAGAGGGTGAATGACTAACAAGCGCGTTTCAGAATGCTTTTATAAGTACACTACACTCACCATCTATACCGATAATGGCTGCTCGCGTAGCGCTCGGCATATTTTCGTATTTCCAATCTTCCGCGCGAAAGTTTGCGAAGTATTTGCAAAATTTCTGAAAGTTTGGGAACCATTTGATCCATTATCGAAAGCACACCTCAACCTACCCCCTACCCCCTACAAAAATCTATAACTTAAACGCCTTTTGAGATTATTTTTTAGAAATGCCCCCCCCTCCCCTGATTCCCTCCGTGCCGGCGCCACTGCATATCAAAAGGTTTGGTTTGTGGTGTTTGATAATTAAACTTCCAGTAATGCTAGTAAGCGGCAGGTGCAGGAACCGGGGCACGTGGCAAAGTAAACTGTGCCCTCTTGAAAGTGCCCCTGAATCCATGGCTAGTTCTAACGTGCCGCCAAAGGGGCATATAAGTTGGCATCGGATTAGCACCGTGCCCCCTGGCCCACTTGATTCACTTAATCAGTATAGGGAACGTAGACAAATAGGAACTTTGTTAATGGGAGGGGCACGTGGTGATGGACACAAACCGCCTTATCCGTGGACTTCCCCTTGCCCACCTGGTGCTTTGCAAAATGTATAGGCACGGACTGAGCGCTCCCCTACCCCCCCCCCTCGCGAAAAATCTTTGCGTGGGTTAGGTGGTTCTTTTAGATGACGGATCCTGCAGTCTACGGGGATGCAATGGGGCAACCGTCACCTATTTCATGGGGCTGGTACACGCTGAACGGTTTCAAACTTTTCCAGCTTCCTTTTGTGCACTAAAGTAATTCCTGAATGCAGCAAGATTTACCATAATTTCGGCGCCCTTATCATCCCATACCGCTCTTATTTACTGCTGCTCTGAGGATTGGGGACGTCCTGGGAGTAAAGTGGGTGTCCGAAGAAATGGGGCCTATTCTACCTTTGTTAAGGGGTGGGGTAAGCTTCGCCTTAATGTTAGTACCACAATCTCCAACCCCTTTTGAAAAACCAACAAGAAAAACATTCCATCCGACCTACCACTGTTTGGAACCTGCCGTATCATGACAATTCAGAAAACACTGTGCTGACAGTGTTGCTACAGGCTGTACTCATGTCGTCGTATTGTATGGTCATCTTGATGCGCGATCCCTAAAGATCTATAGCTTAAACGTAGGCGTACTAGCCCCCCCCCCCCAACGCCTTTTGTGCCCCGGTGCGGAAAATAACACCTACCTTAATGAACACCTCATTAAGTAGTATGCATAAGCATTTACTAAATCGTGAATTCTTTTCTTACTAGCTCATACTACTACGGTGGTACCAGGATTTGCCCAGCAACGAACCGAGCTCCCCAACGAGGTGGGAGATAACCCATGTGGCCCCTTCCTCTCTTCACTCACGACAACACCATCCCCTCCCATTCGCTAATATGCCGTCTTTTTCTTGTGGATCCACGTGTCCTGGGACCACCTAATGCCGTTCAGTTACGCCTTTGCCATAGAATGTGCCTTAAATACCATTCTTGGCAGGCGTATGGATGCGTTTGTTGGTTCTTGGGCAAAACAACACCCATGGTTTCAGTCCGATGCCAGGACATTGACAGATTTCAGCACACGTTACCAGAACGATGTCTCCCTAGACGCTCAGGCTCAGGAGGTAACTGTAGTCGTCGGCACTTCGCCTATCACCACCTTGTCTCACGCGGAGGAGCTTCCATAATAGTCGAGCAAAGGTAAGAGATACTAAGTTGCTTACTGGGCCGCCTCGCTTACGCATAGACTGTGCAATCCTTCTTTCTAAGCTTGACATTAATGCAACGCTTACCGTAACAAAACGTTACCTTAATAACAGGATTCACGACGATTACGAATGAAGGCTTTAGTCGTCCAACTTGACATAAATAATATACACTAAAATAGATAAAAGGGAATTACCTTTCCAAGGATCTAAAACTCCAAACGTACAGAATTTCACACTGATCGCTTGGTATACCAGAAAACCAAAAGGCTTAGTGATTCCTTAGTGATATATATATATATATATATATATATATATATATATATATATATATATATATAGTTACAAACATGAATAACCCACATAGAAAGCATGAAATCCTCCCAGTCATCCTACTTGAGATATCATGTTAAATTAATAAGATCAAAACCTTTTGAACAAATCTTGTGACTCAAAATGACCTTTCACCTCCACTTAATATGGATCATCTACCCCTGTATGGGCATCTACATGCTAAATATGAACAATCCACATATCAAAAGTGATATCCCTCACAATTATCCTGCTTGAAGTATCGTGTTTTCAAGGATACCTATCTACTGAATATGGCAAATCCACATGCTAGGTATGAGATCCCTCACAGTTACCCTTCTGCTGATATAGTGTTTACAAGGTTTTGACCATTTGACCTGTGGTGACCCAAACGACCTTTAACCTCCACCAAAAACAATAAGGATCATCTAATTCAATATGGACAATCCACATGTTTAGTATGAGTTCCCTTACAATAACCCTTCTGCAGATATAGTGTTTACAAGGTTTTGACCGTTTGACCTGTGATGACCCAAATGAACTTTGACCTCCACCCAAAAACAATAGGGATCATGTACTCAATACAGGCAATCCACATGCTAAGTGAGATAGTGTTTATAAAGTTTAGTCTGTTTAACCTCTGCTGACCCCAAATGACGTTTGACCTCCACCCAGAATTATAGGGATCATCTACTCAATATGGACAATCCACATGCTTAGTATGAGTTCCCTCACAGTAACCCTTCTGCAGATATAGTGTTTACAAGGTTTTGACCATTTGACCTCTGATGACCCAAATGAACTTTGACCTCCACCCAAAAACAATAGGGATCATCTACACAATACAGGCAATCCACATGCTAAGTGAGATAGTGTTTATAAAGTCTAGTCTGTTTAACCTCTGCTGACCCCAAATGACGTTTGACCTCCACCCAGAATTATAGGGATCATCTACTCAATATGGGCAATCTACATGCTTAGTATGAGTTCCCTCACAGTAACCCTTCTGCAGATATAGTGTTTACAAGGTTTTGACCATTTGACCTCTGGTCGACCCCAAATGACCTTTGACCTCCACTAAAACTATAGGGATCATCTACTCAATATGGGCAATCCTTATGCTAAGAATGAGATACCTCACAGTTACCCTTCTGCTGATATATGATACAAGGTTTTGACCATTTAACCTCTGATGACCCCAAATGACGTTTGACCTCCACCAAAAATTAAAGGGATCATCTACATAAAGTGGGCAACCCACATGCACAGTTACGCTTCTTAAGATGTAGTGTTTACAAGGTTTTGACTTTTTGACCACTGGTGACCCCAAATGACCTTTGACCTCCACCAAAAACAATAGCATCATCTACTTAGTATGGGCAATCCACATGGTAAATATGAGATCCATCACATTTATCGTTCTGGAGATACAGCGTTTACAAGCAATTAATTTCCAGGGTATTTACCATCTGACCTCTGGTGACCGCAAATGACCTTTGACCTCTACCAAAACAACAGGGATCATCTACTTCATATGGGTAATCCACGTCTTAAGTATAGAAACTTGTCTATGTATGGGAATCCAACCGCTTAATCCAAACGTATTTTTCCAACTTGAGTGGATTTATATCATTATTACTTTACGACAGCTTGCAGGTGCGGATCGGAACTGAGAATTTTCCGGCCTCAGCCCCCCCCCCCCCCGCCTTGGATTCTCTTCACTAATTTTGATTGCCAGACGCCAGGAAATAACATTGAACAGTCAATTAAATATTTTCCCTAGAAACTCCTGTTCCCCTCCCTCCGTCCCCATCGGGACACCGTACATTTCATGCTCCCACCTCCGAGTTTTGACCTCACGGAATTAGCTCCCTCCGTCTTAAAATGGCACAATACTGGATACATGTTTGCCCTCAGAACTGCTTTAGTGTTGTCCTGACTTACTTAGAGCGCAATATTCTAAAAAAATCGCATGGAAGAATCCACATACAACTAGAGATTCTTACAAAAGGGGATTTATCTCTTGTGATGACATTACTCGAATCTGCAAGCTCGTTAGGCGTACCTTGCCGGGGGAGAGTTAGATGAAATTTAACGACTCACCAACACGAATGTGTTATATAGCCTAGTGTCAACTCGAAAAAAGGTAAAGTTTAAATACGGTTCAAGTTTGGTTTCAAATACAGCTCAAATACGGTGCAAGTCCGGGGGAGAGGGCAGATATCCAAATCGTAAATGAAACTTGGCCTATGTAAAAAAATTACTAAAATGCTGAAAATTTCACTCTATAATTTATGATTACAAGGCTTCCAAAACTGCACATAAGTTTTGGGAGAAAATTGCATATAAGTGTTCATTTTACCCCAAATTTTCCGGGGAAGTCCCTGGAGCCCCCTCCCTTGGGCACGTTCTTATGTGGGTTTCTCTTCCTGACGAATAAAACACCTTCCTTCTACAAGATACACCGCTTGAACACATTATCATACACAATGGCTAAAGATAAAATAGCCTATGATTAACTTTATTTATTAGCTAAACTCAAAGAACATGTAAAAAATTTTAATAAAAGGTCATAAGCAGTCACCGCAAACTTGTTTTGAAACAAGAGATAAATCTCACAACTTTCCTTTTATTTCACTTCAAGTAGGTCTATCTTTCATGATTGGTTAGAACATACGTGAATTTCGCAACTCAGTAAGAAACATAATGTAACAGAATTCTCACGAGCCATTCATGAAACAGGATATCCGGGTACACTATTGGGGTGACTGCATTTTCCCTTTAATTCAAATCTTAACTTTTCTTCTTGAAGTCTAAATTTCTTTCTAAAGTATGCAATCTTAAAGATGCATCTTTAAGGTCTGAATTGTTTCATTTCCCCATTTTTAAGATTCTTCGACCGAACATTTTAGTAAGGCCTAAGGCCTACGCTTCGGCTACGCTTCAACCGTTGGTGGCTCCCCCAGAGGCGTGCTAAGAGCGATGGGGAGAAGCCCACAAAGGGCACCAGCCTTGTAAGGGTACCATGCCCCAACCGAAAAATTCAGTAAATCATTAAAAGTTCTGACCATGTTATCAGTCCAAAGCTTTAACAAAGATAAGACCATTTTGGATCTAGGAAAACATAGAACAAGAAAACTTTCTCAAAAAGCAGATGTGTCTTCCCTCCTCTTACTGTAGGCAACATCCCCTTCAACTAAACCAACCAAAATAGAAAAAATCACTAAACAATGAGTTTTCCTAACTATATAACCAGTTCAACGCTTTACGACGCTTTACCAAAGACAGCACCATTTGCATCCTGCCCACCCCACATAGACAAAAATTTCTTAAAGATCCCCTTCTCTTAGACAGCACCTCTTTAATTACGCCCAGCCAAAAATAGGAAAAGTATCACTAAATAATGACAATTTGTAAAGATATAATCAGTTCAAAGCCTTGCCAATGATAGTACAATTTTGCACCTAGGTCAGGTCTTACATGTAACCCTCCCCTCACCCTCCCCCAGGATGGCACCCATGTACAGGTGAAAAAGGAAGGGTCCGCCCCGATGTTATCTATCTGCATTATTTGTAGGCACATCTCTTGGTGCTCCGCTTAAGTGTCATGAACTGCCTCCTGAGGACGAGACATACTCAAATGCATAAAGGCACTGGTTAATATTCTGACTTCTGCCCCCCCCCCCCCTCCCACCTTTCTATGGACTTGTCTAGGAAACAAGTACATTAAGAGACATTCGACCAGCTGGTGCAAAGTACTAACAAGGCGGTGAGGACCACTCTGCAAGTATGGAATTGGGGAGCTAGTACTGATCATGTATCCCTCAAGCTGTCCAAGACAAGGTAGATTTTGAGATTAAACACCTTCAGAAGAGACTTTTGCATCAAACAGTCTTTAAGACAGACACTCATCAAAATTCTCAGTTGATGACTCTTCATTGATTGGCATCAAAGTTTGAAAATTTCATAGATGCAGAGGAGCTTACATTTCACACAATGCAGAGAATGTGTACTGATTACACATTATGGCCCCTTGTATGCTCACCAGGACATGGCTTTGAGCAATTAACAAGGTTTGTGTCTACACAGTTCTGGGAGGAGCTTAGTTGGGAGAACTGGAACTGTCTTGGATGACGACATTTGTCGGAAGATAAATATACAAACTTTGTAGGGCAGCTTTACGAAACGTCTAAAAACCAGGGAGCTGTCAATGGCAGCTCCCTGTAAAAACGAAAATGTTGACATGATGGGAAGCCCGAGTTGAAGCCCTGCATAGACCTGGCTAATGGAGTTTGAGGGCAAAATAGGGGAGACTGACCCTATAAGAGGATAACATGCATCACCTTTTTCTATAAGCTAACTTTCCGTGTAACAAGTACAAGAGAACAAGTGAGGATTAAATTCAAAACCTAATATAAGAGTCCGTACATCCATGTCAAAAAGGAAACTGGGGCTTCTTTCTTGCATTATTCGACCACACGCATTCAAACAATGAAAGAGAGCCAAAGTTTCCCTATAAGGCGTTCGCCTGAAGTTTTAGGTGTTTCAATTATATTCCTCATAACCACGGAAGAGAACGAGTTTGTTTTTTACAGTGGTTCACTCCCAGCCTTATCAGCTGGTCAAAGCATAACAATGTGCATTCTAATTTTAATTAGGCATAGGCGTAGGAAGCTGTTCGAACGTTGCTTCCAACCGCCACAAAAGGGGAGGGATCCAAAGGGGTCCCCTCCCCTTTGGAAGTTTTTTGAATATTTGAGGGTCCTTAGATGCATTTTGGTGCAATGTTGGGTAAAGTTTAAGGAAAATCATTGCAAGTTTTTGACATTTTTACAAAGGAAACAAATAAGGGGTTTTCGTCCTTGGATTGGGGGCGGAAGCATACTTCTGCCCACCACATTTTTGACTGGGGGCTTAAGCACCCAGTACCACCCCCAGTTCCTTCTCCTTTGTATAAATTAAGCACCTGCTAGACCCCGCTGGACTGCACTTTGACAAAGGAAGTGCTTAGCAGTCCAAGGAGCGTCCCTATGGATCGATGGGTGGGGAGTCTTGTACTCAGGCCCGTAGCCAGACAAGGTACTGAAGGGGGGCCAAAAATTTTCCAGGGGGCGAAAATTTATTCAGGGGGGCCAAATGTGTACAAATGTATTAAGTCAATGGTAAGATTCAAACTCTCTAGGGGGCGAAGAAAATTTCAGGGGGGCTTCGCCCCTCCTTGACTACCGGCCTGGTTGTACTATTTCACGACACAAAAAGGGTTTCATTCCCGACAAAATATACGTGTGAAGAACGGTTGACTCATAACCCTCTTTTTTGAAAATCTTTGCAAAAGGCACAAGAGGCAAAAATATAACGGGCTGACTGGAGGACAAGAAAAGAAAAACAAGACCTATCGAAAAATGCAGTTTAACATTTGGCAGTGTCAATTTTAACCTTGACTTGGTCATGGGAGTACTAGCTCCAAGGAAGCCTTACTTCCGTGGTGGAAGATCTTCTTTGGCATGGGGTTCCGTTGACCGCCTTAGGGCCTATTTCAGTAATTTTCCTCTATGAGGGCCCAGGGGGCGATGCCCCCGGAAGCTCTGAAGCATTTGCACGATTGTGGCACTTGAAAGAAGCATTTCACTGTCTACAAATGGCATTGGTACGCACTAAACAGACCATAAAGTCACAGTCTTCTGTATCTTTCCAAAGTAGCGTAATTCTGACTTACTGCCAGTCGATTTCTTCAAGATGCAGTGGGATTGGTGGTTGAGTGGGTCATAGAGTTTCTACGGAGTTTGCAATAATTATTATCATTTTGTTTAATGGGAAGTTACGATGGGTTCAAAAGAGAACAAGATGAATTCACAAGAAGAACGCCGAAAAATAACACTTTTGCGGACATTTTAGTAATGTTTGCTTACATTTACATGACAATTACCAGTTTGTGCAAAAAATACTGAATAACAGGACCGTAGCCTGTGGGGGCTGGGGGACAACTGCCCCCTGAGATTTCCAAATTGCAATGAAAGTTGGCCTACTCGAGAAAAAATACTGACATGCTGAAAATTTCACTGTCCAAAGCGGCACATTGAGTTGGTTCATGAAATTCACCAAATTTTGCCAAATCTGTTAAGTTTTCTTCATATACTAATGCCAAATGGTCAAACTTAAACAATCCCCACATCTTGCATACAAATAAATGTTTCATAAGTGAATAATAAACAATTCAAGTCGGTTTTCAAAAATTCGTGACCAGACACTTTTTCAAATTATGCACAACCGTCACAAGCCAGGATACCAAAAAATTCAAAATTTTAACTTTATGCGTAACTACTGCATGTGAAACTTGAGTAATTATGCTAATAATAATCATCGTCATGTGGTAGTACCCTTCAATACAATTGTTAAGTTATCGATACCAACTCAATGGGCCCCTTTAAGGCCCCCCAAACCTATGAAGTGGCATATTAGGGTTCATTTATCCCAAAAATTTTCCCGGGGAGTCCCGCTTTAGTACGCTTTTTTATGCCGGTTCCTCCTCATGGAGAATGAACCATCTTCCTCCTAAAGAAACACCGCTTGAATACAACGGCACATAGGCTGGGTGAAGACAAAAATAGCCTAAGATTATCTTTCATTGTAATCTACTTAGCTAAACTCAATGAGCTGGTGAAGAAACTTTTAAGTTAAACTTAGAGGGCAATTCTCGTCATCCCAGACAGTTCCAATTCTCCCAAGTTACTTCTAGTTCCTCCCATAAAAGTATAAAGCATCTTAAGCTGACACAAACCTATTTTATTGCTTCAGGCCATGTCCTGGTGAGCATACAAGGCTATAACATGTAATCCAAACACTCTCTCTGCATTGTGTGGAATGTAGGCTACTCTGTCTTTGAAATTTTCAAACTTTGATGTCAATCAAAGACAGCCACCAACTGAAAATTTCGATATCCCACATCAACAATATCCTTTAGGGGGATGAGTGTCTGCCTTTAAAAGGACATAATCATTCGCCGAGAACTTATTTTGTAAGTGTACCTAAATTTCACAAATATCCTCTTATTTTACTTCATTCATTCTTTCATTATATGTTAGAATATAAACATTGCATATTCAAGGTAAAACAAGGAGTTACTGTACTCTATACGTGAATTTCACAACTCAGTGAGTAACATATTGTATAGGCCTAACAGGATTCTCAAAAGCCATTCATGAAACAGGATACCCGGGTACACTAATTCAAATTGTCGTGACTGCATTTCCCTTTAAATCAAATTTGACTTTTCTTCTTGAAATGTAAATTTGTTCTAGAGCATGAAATCTAAAAGTAAAGAATCTTTATATGCAACTTTAAGGTCTAAAATGTGGCATTCCTCCTCTTTTCCATGTGGGAGACATTTTGACCAAACGTTTTCTCTCAAGGTCTACTCTACGGCTACTCACCAACCGATGGTAGCTACCCTAGTGGTGTACTAAGAGTGCTAGGGGGAAGCACGCACCGGGTAACAGCCATGTGGGGGGGGGGGCACCATGCTACAGCCGAACAAACTTGTTATACAATTAAAACTTCAGATCATGTTATCAGTTCAGAGCTTTTCTAAAGATAACACCATTTTGGACCTAGGAAAAATTGGAACAAGAAAAACTCCTCAAAGAATAGAGGTGTCACCCCTTCCCCCTCCCCGTGGCAACATCACCTTCAATAGCACCCTGCCAAAATAGAGAACACTAAATAATGAGGCTACCTAAACATAAAATCAATTTGCTTCAACAGCTCTACTAAGATAACACCAGTTTGCATTCAAGCCTCCTAGCAATAACAAAAACTTCTCAAAGGGTACAGACAGAGTGCCATCCCGTTCTCTTAGACAGCACCTTCCGACTTACGCCAAGGAAAAATAGGAAGAATATCACTAAATAATGACAATTTGTAAAGATATAATCAGCTCAAAGCTTTGCCAACGATAGCACAATTTTGCACTTAAGCCAGGCTTTACATGTATCCCCCAAGATGGGCACTCATGCACAGGTGCAAAAAGAATTCACTCTAAAAAACATCTGGTCAATTGGGGCACAAACCGGAATCTTGTCAAATATTTGACAAGATTTGTTTCAAAATTGACTAAAAATGGTTCGAAAATGAAACTATTCGTTTCATTTATGAGCCGAATCTAGTCAAAGATTTGACAAGATTCCGGTTCGTGCCCCTGTTGATTAGATTCTATTCAAATTTGACTAGGACACTTTTTAGAGTGAAGGGTCCGCCTGGGTGTCAAATATCTGGAGGCACGTCACTTGGTGCTCCGCTTAGACAGTGTCATGAACTGTCCCCCCTAGGGATTTCGCCCAGGATACGTCCCTGAATACGCACTAAACAGACCTAAAAATTGCAGTTAGCCCTTGTTTCATAATAGCCAGGACTAACGGCCATTAGATTTCTTTATGATACAACAGGCTGGAGGGTTGGGAGCTAGGATTTGCAGTGGTGAAGGTTTCGCGGAGTTTCGCAATAATCCAAAGCATGCTCTGTTCTTCTTGAATTATTAATCGGACAATTAGCACATATGAAGGATGCCCTCCTAAAAAATGGGTCTTAAGGCATTTTGGTAACGTTTTTAGACACTGCATCTACAGAAGGAGAGTAGGAAAGCGAGCCTCCTTCGCAACCACCGCAATACAAAGTGTACATACTTTCAAGTGTTTAGAGCAAATGCAAAAGCGCTCTGACTTCACGATTTGAGTAAGTGGAAAGCCAGCCCACACTGCTTCAATCGGACGGCAAAAACCAGTCCCATGGTAGACGGGTGGGTTAAGTGTGTTCCAAATTTGGTTCCCTACCCGACCTTCGGTCCCAATTGCGATTCGACAGTCTACTTCATGATCACATGGGAAATATTAAACTGTTTGATATTCGTAGTGGAGTCGGGGAGGGGGTGAGAGTGGCGTCGCAATTGAGTAAAGTCGTGTTAGTGTGCAGCTATCATCGACCCACCTGCGACCCATTTTTGTTTTATTTTTTATATGAATTGGCCAACAAAGAAGGGTTTGCGAAATCAGAAGACATTGGCAGAAAGTCAATGTGCTCGTCCTCATGTGTGATTGATGAACAGTAGATAGACTGCCATCAACCCCGACAGAATGTTGCGTGGTCGAACTACGTAATCCGACTGCGAACCGACGCGACTGACCAAGTATACCTACAAATCATCCCCGACGTCATCAGTCAGGTTGAGTGCGTCACATTCCAAAGGCATTTTTATTCCACAATGTCGTAAATGGTGTCCATTTCACGGCAGACAATTATGCAATACGGTACTACTATTTTCCTTACAGCCTGGATTTTTTCAAAAAAAAAAAAAAAAACACGAATAGTGTGGGAGAGATCACTGACACAGAACCCTCAATTTGTTATAACTTTCCTAACAGTATATAATAATTTCTCTACAAACAGAAAATTTTGCCAATACAGTTACATCTGGGAGGGGTTAGGTCTCTGGTTAAATGTATCCAAAGCAATATTTCCACCCGACAATACTGTAATTCATTTAAGTAAAACATTGTGTTCATAAAATTTTGCGACATTTCTGAAGCCCCATATAATTTTTTTTTCTGACAAAGTTAATTAACTGCAAAGTATGGGGGCAATTTTTCCCAACGGACTGCAATGAAAATATTCTGTAGTTCATATGTGTAAATATAAATAAATAGTTACTTTTCCGTTTTAATGAACGTAACGACAGGCCCTGGCTCGATCTTTGATACTGAATTTTGTGGGTTTACCTATAAATTTAAAACCATGTTACCTTGTGTTATTTCTTGAATCAAACTTTTGAGTAAGATTCAGATATCACAATTATTGATTTTATCAACAACACTAAAGTATAAGTAATTGGTTAAACTTATTAAAGTTGTCTTTTTTGGGTAAAGTCACTATTCTAATTGAATGCTTGACTATCTCAATGCTATATCTACTGCTTCTCAGTTCCACAAAATCCAAATAACAAATGTATGCAAAATATTTTTTGCATTTCATGTGATACCAGTGGTGGATTCTGGGGAGGGTCACATATGGACGGTTTCCCCCTGAAATTTCAGAGCAAAGATGAAATCGTGCTTTCAATGGCTGTGGGTCTACAGGAGGAAGACTTTTCACTGTCATACCCAGAGATATTTTAAAACTGCTTAGTTTCCCTCACCACTGTCCCTCAAAACCCGCCTGTCCTAAATGCCAAGCGCCCCTTTTACAGAAGTTTTGTCCCATGCTTTTGCCCCTGGAAGTGAGTTTTGGATAACAGAATAACCTACTTGTAAGTGTGTATCTCACTGGTTTGCTGGTTGCTGGTTTCTGAAGTAAGAATACTCTCTGTTATTTAATATACTTATTTCTTTCGTTCGTATCACAAAGAGTACCCGATGAAATGCATTTGAATGTTTTAAAAAAGACATATCGGCGCTTCTCTCGCGCCCATCGCAGATTCTTATTCTACAATCACTTCACGTGGCATAACTTTCAGTTAGATTGTTTTGAAGCTCTACACAAACCCATTCACAGTCCCTTTCAACATCTATTAGTTCGAGTTAAAGGAAATTAATAATTGCAGTCACCCTAAAACATCAGCTACAAATGTTACAAGTTTCCTTTTGTTTCCCTCACAAGTGTCTTTCATGTTTCTGGACATATATACTAGATACATGAGTTCGACAGGCTAGGGGGCAAAGAGGGGAAGGTGCCCTCACATTTTCCCTGCCCAAAAATTGGTGAAATGCAAGCAACTGACATTGTATTATACGAAGGTAAAACAACACTGCATTTTGTTCAGGAAGTTCCTATCAATACGATTAGTAATTAAGGCCCATAGGCCTAGAAAGGTACACTTAAGTCTTGTTAATGGTAATATTTTGCTGATGTATGAAACGACTTTGCGTATCCATATGGTTAGAAAAAGGCTATTCTCCGGTGAGTTTGGTATACCTATCGTTGAAACCATGGTGATCACTTTCAACTCAACAAACTAACAAATGTAATGCGAACTCACTTAATAACATGAACATGCATGCCTATATAAGTTTTTTTTTTTTTTTTTTTTTTGCATCTGACGTGATATTTTGTTGATATTTAGAAATACACAACGTTGCATCAAGTTTATAATGTATAGGCTATATTTTCCTGGGCGCACCTTTTGCTAACTTTGTGGCAACCAAACATACACACAAAATAGCTGCCGTATAAACATTTAAGAGTACGTATGAATTAGATGCATGTAACATTTTGTCAAGGGATAAAGCTTGGCCTAATATTTTGCCGAGGGTTTTGAGGAAAAGATGACTCTTGGCACACGTGGTACCAAGTTATACTTCGCAATAAATGATTCCTTCATAATACAATGTATGTTATCCTAGGAATGGCCATACCCCTACCCCGATGTTTTTTTTTTTCAAGTCCCTGACGTGCCATCAGTGGCCTCGATTTTCCGGTTTCGCTCTTCGGGAGGTCGGGCCCACCCATTAGAACTAAAATTAAAATTTTTGGCTCGCTTCGCGCTCCGTTTAGTTCGTTGTTTCAGTCTCCTCCATAGCTGTCTTTCAGATAACTTAAATAGTCCACCTCTCCTACCAGTTTCCTGTTAAGGTCGGGAATTTCATAATCAATACTAGTACAGTAGCATATCCTACCTATATTTGTCGTACAGTTCGCAATTTGCGATAAGCGACATACCTCCCCTTTAGAAAACCTTGGATCCGCGCCTGGGATATAAGCTAAACCAGCACTTACATTTTCGGTATAAACTTTGCAAAGCAGACAAAAACATATTAGCGTATGATTGAAAATGTCCAGCCATGATTTCTAATGTATACAAGGGTATACTAGACTGCATTTTCCCTCCAAGCTATTCTAAAAATTGTCAAAATATCATTTGGAGT
The DNA here is from genome assembly GCA_029531755.1 of Holothuria leucospilota. Taxonomy (NCBI): domain Eukaryota; kingdom Metazoa; phylum Echinodermata; class Holothuroidea; order Aspidochirotida; family Holothuriidae; genus Holothuria; species Holothuria leucospilota. The sequence continues at coordinate 19,593,342 of CM055965.1, forward strand.
CTGTCTAATGAGCATCAAACGTCATTTGAAGATGCTTGTGTTCTAACGCCTAGAATTTTGTAAATACCACGAAGTTAGTTGGGTTTTGCTTCTCTTTTCTACTAGAACTCAGAGGCAGGGACGTTCTAATTGCTCCCAATCCTACTCGCGTCACCGTCATTTAACGTCAGTATATCCCGCCTTAAGCCTTAAGCCACTGTCCCAAAAGATGATCTTGGCGGTCAAATCACTGCTCTTTACACCACTGCCTAGACAGCTGAAGCAAGTAAAGCTTGAATCAAACATCTTCCTGATCCAGACAACCAAGAAAAGCAGCAGTGCGAACAGAGAATTACCAATAAGCAATGTTTTAAGCCATCAGTAAATTTCCAAGTGATTTCATCGAGGTCTGATCCGGGAACCTCACTACAAAGCAAGCAACCTAAACAACTAAACCACCTCTACCCTTCTTGTTGTTTCATTTCTTAAAGAAACATTTCAGCTTTGCTTAGGATCCATATAATAAAGGGGGAAAGTTAAAATTTTCATGTTTTTATAACCCAGAACTTTCAGATTTTCTTAATAAAAACCTCAAATTTTATACTTACAACCTTACTTTACCTTACTTTCTATTTCTGCAAGAAAACCCCTAGGCCGAGTTTTTCTGTTTGTCCTGCTCTCGGCAACAACTAGACTTTGCAGGGGTTTCTGTGGCTCCCCCCCCCCCTCTGTCGGGCAAATCCTGACGTCACCCCTAAAAACCGTCATTGTTTTCTGTTTTTTGTTTTTGTTTTAAATAATTACAAATATTTTGAAAATAAATATACATGCAAACGGTGAAACTAGAAGCACCATTTATTTTGTACCTTAGTTATATTTCGAAAACTTGAAATGAGAGGGATATTGCACCCCTTCCTAAGAAAGTAGATTTACCACAATAGAAAATGGGTCAGTCATAAGTCTCCCCACAGTTTTGATCAACTGTTCGACGTTTAATTTTAATAACCGAAATGACAGTTAAAAACTTCTCGGAACCTGGTTCAAAAATTCTTTGTCCCCTTCTCGGAAACAATGCCACCTTTTCTGTACACTACTTTTGTGTATATGAACACTTACTGACCAGACATACAATACAGTAATTAATGTTCACATTTGCCGGACACGTATGCATTACAAAAGTAAACATCACCAATGGCTTCTGTGATTTAACAGGATAATCTTTCTAATTAACCTTTTTTTTTGGGGGGGGGGGGTAAGATTCTAACAAATGAGTTCCCAAAATGAAGAATGTTTAGAAGCGACTTACAAGGACTGGGGGTGCCGTTTTCGGCAATCTAAGAGGCATCTTGGCAAAAGCTTTCCTTTTCCTTCCTTTCCTTTCAGTTGCTGGCGCTCCGCATTGATGCTGCAGTACATATTAATGTCCCAATCATAAAATGGAACCTACCCATTGAAAATTCATTTCCACATGACTATAAGATATTAGAGAAACAGAAACTGCTGTTAATTTAGATGGACCATTTTATTCTCTCCAGAATGCCTTTAATATCTCTCATTGAGCATCGTGGATCCTTTGATGAGTAATTATAGTCAATTCTTCCATCACAAACTTTGTAAAGCTATTCTCATGTACATGACTGGTGCAATAAGTGGGAACAAAATACTCTTCTTATACACTTTTAACGTGGAAGTAACTAATGTTTTTGGAAGGCAACGCCCCTACGACGACTAAAGCAAGGGAAACAGAAAACGTAACACCCATCCATCAGTCTCTGTGACTCCATTACTGTATTAATAATCATGAGTCATCAGCTCCTCAAAAGTGGCGTGGGGGCATAACCTTGACGAAAATAATTCAAGGGCAACCGCAAAAACCAAAAACGAGGGATCGGCTTAAGAGTCCCAGAAAAAGTTGAATTTCACAAAAGGCATTTCCCCTCCATTTTAATTCATTAAATAGCTGTTTCCACCATTTTCAAATTCGGTTTTATTAAATTAGCTGTTTTGTAATCTACGTAATCAAACATGTACCTGCTATTTTTGTTCCGGTTCTGGAAAAGGTAGGGGGATAAACGATTTGATATCCCCACTTTTATAAGTGAGGGGGATGTCCCCCGTCCCCCACATGTTGACACTGTTACAAGACGACCCGTCAGGAACACCGGATTGAATCCATCGACGAGCGAATGGAAAGTTCCAGAGAATTCAACTTCAACGCAGCCTTTCTAGAACTGTCTAGAAGTGAGAACTGTTTACGTTATGTCCCAATTATAGCAGCGACCTGGCAACACTCCTAGCCAGCTGCAATTGTTTACAACTGCTGTGTGTTCTAGAAGTTTCTATTAAGGAACGTTCTCGTAATTGCTGGACTGTGTACACTAGAAGTTTCTGTTAAATTCTGGAGAGTTCTCGATTAAAAGCCTAGCATATAAAAGGCAGTTCAACAACTGTTATGGAGGGGAGACATCAACGAGACCAGACTGTCACACTGGAGAGACATCAACGAGACCAGACTATCATACTGCTGGGATATCATAAGCCAGCCACTGACACTGAACACTTCTGATAATTAAATTGCCTTGCGCCGTTTCTACGCTGTGTATTGAGATTGTTATCATCCATCATCGCCTAGCCTTGTCGTTATTCGCTCTTGGAACCAGTTCCTACGCTACAGCACGCTGCAGGTCTACTACTGTACCATCGTCAACGTGCATGCGCTACCAGCCCTTGGACCAGACCAGAAATATTAAGTAAATGGTTGTGAGTAAATCTAATTAATTATTGTAAATTTAAGTAAGATAAGGAGATTGTAAATAATCATTAAGTTGTTGAATTTTAATCTCGTTCTTCTGTGATCTTTCGCTGTTATTGGTTTGACTTGCGACCACAAGCCGTTACAACACCCATGACGATAATAAGTGTCAGTTATTAATTCTCTCCAGCTGGTATCAGAAAAATACTCTTGTCAATTCATGCTTTCAAAAATGCCGGTTTCATACAAACTGGAACTCTATTTCTCTCTTCATGAAGATAAGACTGTTACAAATCGTAAGAAATGGTCTCAGGCATAGCCGGACACGGTACTGAAAGGGGGCTAGACAGCATCCAAGTGGAGAATTTTTTCAGAGGTGAGATACACTAAAAGGCACTAGAGCAATAGTAACTTTAATTTTTTAGGGGGAAGGGGGAAATTTTTCTACTCAGAACCTTCCCGCGGTCGGCTACGAGCTTAAATGGTCCCCTTTCTTATGATGTTACTAAAGTGACCTTTATGCAGCAATTTCTTACTTCATTGTTTAAAGGAAATTTGCATTCGCTCTAAATTTATTCTGAAACGTCACCTAATCTTTCAAATCTCTCATTTCACTTTCAAATACCTTGAATTATTTTTCCAAAAAGCATTGAATATTTAAGGTAAAATACGGACTTTTCGGCAACAATTCGGTAGCAAAAATTTTGTCACATGATTAAAACGAGTTATTCATGATATGAGATACCCGGGCATACCAATGCAAATTGACTGCGTTCCACTTTTATGATCTCTTATCCTAAGAAAAGTCACACAACTGATATGTAACCTGCTAATTGCCTTGTAATTTAGATGTTTAATTTTAACATGCGCTGTTTTCCCTTCCCTTTGTTCTTTTTGTTTTTTTTTTTTGCTTCCCGCCCTTTTACCCTCCATTCTTTTTATTCATCTATATAATTGCATTTTTGGGAGGGGTCCGGTTTGTTGCTTCCCTTTGTTCTTTTTTTTTTCTTTTGCTTCCCTCCCTTGAACCCTTAATTCTTTATATGTATCTGTACCTATAAAATTGTATTTTTTGGATTTTTGGAAGGGGTACGGTTGGTTTCTTATTTCCCTATTTTTCCCTCTTGGGATACATACTGTAAACGTCTTCGAGGAGAATCCCTAGCCTCAAAACATAAAGGAGACCGGACAAATATAAAGATTGTTGAAAAAATTGTCAGCCATATTTTTGTAAAAACTCCAAATTACAGCTGTCGGAAGCATAATTTTTTTTCTAAAAATGGTCACAGAATGAAGGCAAAAAGCCATCTGATTTATTACGTATTCTCGGGGAGGAGACTACCCCCAACCCGCCTCTGGCTTTTCGTCCTAGTGTTCGGGGTTGAGGGCTTCGCCGGCAACACCCAACAGGGATGCAGATTTCGCTAAGCCTGCTGGTATTTAATTCTGTGAACTCGCAAAATCATTTCTACGTATAAACTAGCCTGCCTTGAATGCATTTCACTGATCTGGCTAAAACTTTGGTCCTCATTAGAAACTTGCACTTTATAGCTAAAAGATATTGAGGGCGGACTGCTTGAATTTTTGTCCCACGACGAATGAGTCCAACTACAATTTTTTACCAAAACCTTGACCCTAATCTAAGCATTATTTTTCATTCTTCATGATTCCTATGGAAATTTTCAAAAATGAACCCATTCGTTCTGAGGAAAATTCCGCGGGCGGGCTACTAGCCAAAATGGCGAATTCGGCGGGGGGGGGGGGGGATGCCAAACCTGATCCGAGTTGCGTGCAGCGTGCCAGTATTATTTAAATAAGATGTAGCAAGGGAAACTATGTCTGCCACGTGAGTTCATATTTTCAAAGTAATAATGTAAACTGTTGTTAAAGGTTCGTACTGTTCACAAATATTGAAACATATAGTTTATTTCTAAACACTGTTTTTAGATCGTCAAAACGTAAATTCAAATTTTCAAGTGATTAAGCTATGAAATGAAGATGTTAAATTGGTTATGTTGTAAGCTATTACAGTATGAGTTGACTCAAGTTGGGGGATGGGTTGGGGTTGGGTTACAGGAAACAAATAAACCCATCTTTATCGAGTCTGGACTCGAGGTAGAGTCCGGACTTAAGTCCACTTTTTTGACTCAGACTAGTACTTGGACTCGGGCTCTCTGGACTTTGACTCGGACTCTTTGGACCCGGACATTGGCTTGGACTCGAAGTCGAGTCCATCAAGTCCAGTCTTTTTCTTTATCACATTATTTTAATATTTTTAATATTTTTGTAATTTCATAATTCTCCCAAAAGAAACAGCACTCATTCTGTACTTAGGGCCTAATTTTCTTTGATATAGCCTACAGTAGGTATACTGTAATTATGACATTAGGCCTACTGTGCTGTACGTATGATAGTCAAAGGAGCTTGATACCTGTACCATGAAAAGATCTGTTTTAGGAAGATTTCTCAGTTCCCTTTATCAGCATCTTCAAAACCAATTTAATTTGGTCTGTGATACAGTATTGGAGGGCATCAGGAAGCAATTACATGCATGCATGTGCATACAACACTATGATAATGCTATGCTAAAATCCTCGACAAAAGTACATGGGACAAACCCCGCTCCTCGTATCAATGTTGAAGTCTCAGAACACGTTGGGCTGCCGCAACATCGAACAGGGGGTATGGGAATGCAGATAGGGGGTGGTGATCTCACTGTTGCTTGTTTTGTCCCATCATTTTTGTCGAGGATTGTAGGCTCATGGATAAATGTTGACTCTTTTATTTCTGTATGTGTCAGTCTGTGTGTGAAAATGAGGTGGAAGAGGTGAGGTTGCTGGTAACTTTTTTGTGATTTTGGGGGGTGGGACCAACACGTTAGATTAAATGGGTGATTGAATCCAACAGCAGGGCCTACTACAGTAAGCTCCTCATGAACATGCTACAGTTTACATTGTGTTGCCTGGTTAGGTCTATAAAGGATATCATAAGCTTCAATGTTTATGGTACTGGCGTGTACATGTAATTCAACCCCCTTCATCACTAACACTGTGGAGTAGGCTATACGTTTACTCCTGTGCAAATTGGAAATGGAAATCCAAAGCAGTAGTGATTTTTCTACTCTCATATAATTTATTTTGGCTACTGTACCCAATTGTCCACTTGATTCATATAGGAGGGATGGGCCAAGTCGCCCCAGTAGTTTTTTTTCATATTATATTACTATATTGCAGAGGTCTTTATGCTGCATGCTAATGCTGCATTACATTGTAGGCCTAAACTATAGTTAGACTGATTTTTCAAATAACCCGCTGTACCCTTTGCCCACAGGCTGTCATGTTAAATACTGTACTGCAGTTTCATTTCATTCAGTTTGGCATGAGGTTTCTCTAATTTGTTTGGTCAGTTTTTTGTAGCATATTGAGCTTAGTGCATTAAGTCTTAATTGCAAAGCTAAATACCAGGAAATACTGTACTTAACTTCTTTTAAAATTTTGGACTTGGACTTGGACTCGACAACACTGGACTCGGACTTGGACTTGGACTCGAGCTCCTCGGACTTGGACTCGGACTTGAACCTATGGACTTGGACTCGGACTCAACCTTGGTGGACTCGACTACAGCTCTGGTACTAGTAGATCAATGTGATTATTGGCCTTTGACTTATGCGATGAAGTATTAGTTTTTTCTTTCTTTCTTTTTTTTTTTTTTTGGTTCAATATGCACACATGCTTGTGGAAAAATGGAATGGTCAAATACTGTATTCAAGAAACATTTATTGTAAAAGGAAAAGTCAGTAGCTCGCAGCAAAACCACTTGCAAATGCAGGGCCGTCGCGACCGGGGGGTGTGGGGGGTGTCTCACCCCCCAAAGTTCGTCAGAGCGACGATAGTCGGAAAATCTGAAATGCCAGTTGAAATTTGTGATATCTCAGTCTAGCACATTTTTCCGACTGAGCCTATGTCAACTTTGTATATATTTTCCAACTAGAACAAGTGAGAATAATACCAAACGTTATTTTCCTCACGTAAAATCAAATCAAAGCTGTCCTTTTTTCGCAAATTCTTCTCAAACTCTCAAAATTTTCGCGCGCTCCGCGCGCTTCAAACCTTACCTCAGTGTTGTTCTTATTATCAACATCTTCCGATAGCAACTTTCGGAGAAGCACAACAGCAGAAGTTGAAAGCTGTTTACAAATTACCAGGTAAAAGACTGGCTTTTGAGTGGCATGTTGGTTTGTTGGGCAACTGAAAGTATCTTGATGCAGATTCTGAATGCAGGTTTTATTATGGAAATCTTACTTAATGAAACTTTTTGCGCGCTTCGCGCGCATGCGTCACGATTTACAATCAGTCTCATGAACATTATTAAGGTAATTATACCAGACACAGTTCTGTGGGAGCTAGGGCGCTTTAGTCCCCCTCCCCAAATTTTTCCGAGCCCCACAAAATTGGGCAAAATTTCATATAGACTAATATTGGTGAAGACATAGATATACTCAGAAAATATTCCAAACGTCTATTTATTAGGCCCGTAGCCAGTAAGATCTGTAACGATTCTTTCTATAACTTCAAAAAAATTTCGCACGCTACGCGCGCTTTCATCTATAGTTCTATCTAGTGGTAACGCCCCGTTTCAAGCGTATTGGATTTCAACGTTTCCACAAATGTTATTCTTCCGTGTAGGCGTAACTCTAGAGAAACACATCGTTGTGAAGTTCTTTCCTCTTTTTCCTAACTTTTGGAAGATTCTTTCTCCAGCCTTGCCATCGTGGCAAACATATTTTGTAAGAAAAAGATCTTTCAGTTTCGTAGCAGATTCTTAATGGGTAAGATGAAGAATGTAAATCCCCGACGACGACCATGCAGTCACCCGAACAAATTTCTTGGTTTTTGTCCAGATTCTTCAATAAAAGCCCAAACTTTTTCAACTTTCTTTAATGAAAATTCAATATATACCCAATTTTTTCGGCGCGCTTCGCGCGCCTAATATTTTCAGTTCGGCAACCCATTGCATCTGTCGGGACTTAGAGTAGCTGGCCCCCAGTCAGGGCGCTCCCCCCCCCCATGTCGACAAATCAAAGCACCACCCCTGGCTGAGCCTGCGTGCAGGTTTTTCATTTTGGCACTGAAGTATACCCCAAATTTCGGCGCGCTTCGCGCGCAATCCTTTCAACCCACGTTGTATCACTTATGAGCATTATAAGCACAACGTACCAGTGAACTTTTATAGCATAAACAAGGTGTACATTCTGAAAACGCGCTTGTTAGTCCTAAACCCCTTTTGCTATAATACCTGTCTGGGAGGTCTAGTATCATTTTTCTGCACCTATACTCTCCCTCCCGCCCATTCCCCATTGCTGGAAGCTGTTTGTCTGGATTTTCGTTCAAAATTAGTAAAAATACGATAGATGTAAAGTGTTTGGCGTCATACTCTATATTATTATTTAGATGCCAGGTAATAAGCATTATGTTATTGCCCCATTTTTTATAATTGATCCAGAGCTTCCAGGAGGCCTATACAGGTATATGCTAACATTAGATGACAGAATAGAAGGCATTAAAGTTGTCAAAGGGGGGGGGGCTGCAGGAGGTTTGTTGACAACGTATTCTTCTCTTAGACAACATACTTTCTACTTTCACCTAACCAAATCTTAGTATTCACTAAATTATGGACATTTTCCAGCCATATATGATCAGTTCCAAAAGTATCCCAAGATAGCACCATTTTGCATCTAAGCAACCTTACCTTAGCAAAAATTTCTCAAAGGGGAGGGGGACAACCCTCCCCTTAGGCCCCTCCCCCAGGACGGCACCTTTATGAAGTGACAAAGGAAGGATCCCCACTGCTGTATCATACAAAAGTAACGCCCATAAAAACGAAAATGCAATTTACGGGCCGCTACTCATTTGGAAAAAGAATCAAACCAGTCGGAACAAATTTTAATTCATTTAATTATGGACATTTTCTAGCCATATATGATCAGCATCAAAAGTATCGCTAAGATAGCTACATTTTGCATCTAAGCAACCTTAAATTAACAAAAATTTCTCAAAGGGGAGGGATTGACCCCTCCCCTTAGACCCTTTCCCCACGATGGCACCTTTATGTAGCGACAAAGGAAGGATCCCCACTGCTGTATGTAAAAGCAGGGCGCATAAAAATGGTGCAATTTACGCGCCACCATTCAGTTGGAAAAAATATCCATCCAGTCGGAATTTGGGACCTTCACACCCCCCCCCCCAAACATATGACCCTAGCTACGGCCCTGAAGTTGCAATATCTTGTAATTCTTTCAATTCACATATAAGGATCTATCAGGAACATGGTTACCACCTTTGCAGGCTTAGCGTCAGAACCCATGGCTATCCTATGCCCAAGTGGGCATAACCAACAACAACTAATCAGTCTCCCAACGTTATGATCGAATGTTTCTGAGGTTGTCGGAGTCTAAGGTGACACAGATTTACAACGCGGGCTTGCTCACTACAACAAAGGGGGAGCATAGGCGTCGGGGGTCAATATTTCTGGGGGGTTAGGGATAATTTTTGCCCGAATTTAGAATTTTGGACCAAGTTGCCCAAATTTTGATACCGCATTGTCGGTTGCAAAAGGGCATAATTTTCTTGGCTGTCTCCTTTGCCCGAATGGATCCACTATTTTTTGTCCAAATTGGGAGGACATATGGCCCCCTGACAACGCCTCGTTCGCTTACGGTGAGAGAGAGAGTGAAACCTATGCCCAACCCCTCATATGTTCATTTTGGTGTCGGTATTTTTCAAGAAAACATTATCTCATGGAATGCTCAATAAAGTGATCAGATAGGGGAGCAACTAGGGGAGTGGGCCACTGGGCCAGGCAGAACTTCTAATTTTGCGCCCACTCGTGCTTCCTGGAAAAATGTGTCCCTTGTCCTTTTAAGCATACATTTAAGCGTCAACTATCATCTTTCACACCCTTTGACGTCCACCTACCAACCGTCTTTGGGCTGGGTCCTCACTTGTTCCCAATGTACACTAGCCGGTGTTTACAAATTGCGCAGGTCAATTTAGGCTCTAGGACTCTCCTACATCCGACAAAATTTAAAATAGTTCAAAATGCATATAAGCCGCAATTTTGTAACAGGGTATGGGGACGTTTTCCTTGGAAGAAACAAGACTGTAGAGTTTTATTCCTGCCACCTAGTTGGAACTTTCTGGTAACTTTCCTTAGTACACTGCTCTCCAACCGATGGTGGCACTCCTAGACTGTGATTTCGAAATGCCGACCAACAGTTCCTCACCCCCTCCCCAGAGAAATCACAGGTGCGCCGTGCGCCACTGCTTCAGATACACTGACAGACCAGACTTGAATTACATAACATAACATAACATAACAGGTTAAAGGGCAAAGGAGGGCTAAGGCCCCATAAGATGCCCTGAAGTCCATACAGCCTTAACTGAAAACAAAGAACCAACCAACACCAAATGAGCCCAGCACAATTAGATTCTACCACACTTATGGAAGAACTTGTCAATGTTAACCTTAAAGCAGTGCACAGATGTGGAGTTGACTACCCACTCAGGCAGACTATTCCACTCGTTAACAACTCTATGAGAAAAGCTAAACTTCCTAATGTCGAGCCTTGCAAAACACTTAACTAGCTTCTTACAATGGTCTCGAACCCGAGAATCACCTTGAACCTTTAAATAATTGCAAGATGACAAAGGATTCCTTTCGGAGAGAAATTCGTACACCTGAAGCATGTCCCCCCGAATCCTTCTCAACTCCAGGGTGGTAAGCCCAAGATGCTTAAGTCTAACATGATAAGGTAGGTGTCTCACCTCGGGTATAAGGCGAGTGGCTCTCCTCTGAACTTGCTCTAAAAGAAACTTGTCCTTTTCATAGAAGGGACTCCAAGCCTGGGCTGCATAGTCGAGGTGGGGTCTTACCAACTGCTTATACAGATCTAGTACAATTTCTTTACTAAAACTACTGAAATTCCTCTTGATCATTCCAAGCACCCTATTAGCCCTAGCAGCAGCAGCTGCACACTGTCTAGATGGCTTTAAATCACCTGTAATAACTACACCCAGATCCTTCTCAAAAGTCACATCACTCAGAAGACTACCATTCATGTTATAAACATAGCTGAAATTTTTAGGACCAAAGTGAAGGACTTTGCACTTATCTGCATTAAAAGACATTTGCCAAGTCTGAGACCATGAAAATAACCTATCCAAGTCTTTTTGCAGTAATGAGGCATCATCCTTATCACTAACCATCCTATAGAGCTTAGTATCATCAGCAGATGATATTTTTTGTGGGGGGGGGGGGCAAAAGCAAATACCTGAATTAAATTGTTCAGGTTCAAGAAATTTTTAATCATAGATTAATGAGTAAGAGACTGATGGAGTAGCCTAGTCGAGTTTGAAAGTACTAAATTCATCTTTTGGCAGTGGCGTAGCTAGATATTTTTTGTTGGGGGGGGGGGCAAAAGCAAACAATTTCCGACAGATTAGTATCTTGAAGTAATGATGTACTATCTAAGCGTAGCACCACCATCATCTGGCGTGTAGAGCGCGGAAAAAATTAGATTAAAATATCTCCGAGATTGCCCTAAACTTGACACTGCCAGGCCTTGTCAGATTTGTAGTTCTGCTTAAAAACATAAGAAGTGTTGTATTTCAAATGAATTGTTTTTATTTATTTCCGAAGGAGACTAGAAATTTCCGACAGAGGCCTTCGGAGGCTTGGGGGGGGCGACCGCCCCCTGCCCTCCCCCCTCTAGCTACGCCACTGTCTTTTGGTTAATTAAACTTTCGGATTTACCACTAATATAGAACAGAGCAGGCACTTACGAGTAAGGGGTGTAAGAAGAGGTAGCCCGGTGTTCCCAATTTCCCCGGTCTCATCATCATCACCATCATCATCCATTATCATCGTTGGTAGTTGCAGAATCTCATAGGACATACACGCAAAGTCTCTTCAGGTGTTTACAGGAGCTGGTGTCGGAATGGCCTAGTGTATATGATCCACGAGTTTATCACGGAGAAATCGGGCCAGGTAAGAGAAGTTGCGTGCCTGCCAGTCAGTGTGTCTAAAGAGATAGCCAAAATGTAGTTAATATTGAAGAGACGTGTGTTTTAAGAAAATTCTGTAGACTCTTCCGTTACAGGCGAAAATCTGCCCAAAACTTCTTCCAAAACGGTCACGGCCAATTCGGAGCTTTACTGTACATGAAGACAGGAGTAGTGTCAACGAAACAAGCCAAAACGTGACACGGCTTGTACATGTTCAAACAATCGGAAGCTGAAATCATCCGAAGAGCTCTGGACAATGAGAAAGTAACAAAGTATACGTACACAGTGTTCTAAACCCTGGCAAATTACCATAACCTTTGCTTGGACAATGCCCAAGTGTGTCTGAATATACCACTGGAGTTCAAACAGGTGTACATATTACCCTAACAATGCCAAAAGTACGCCAATCTATAGAGCAGGATACTGCTCTATTGACTAATCGGTCAATCAATGACAATAATACACCCATTCACAACAGTTACCAAAGCATGTCCATTAACAAACTTAGGCGAGATGAGGTAACATATTTTTATGGAGGAGGGGGCTGGGAGATGGGAATAAAATATGGATGACACTTCTGAAAAGAGCGCTACCATCAGTTAGCGCCTAACGTATCCCAGTTGGTCTTTTTCTTTATTTTGTGAGCGGCCAACAAATGCCTCACAGAATGTCAGAAATGAGTTCGTGGGCCTTATAAATTTCATCGAAAGATTCTTTTTGGAGATTATGTTTGTGACTCACACATGGGCGGCGATCCGGGGGGACAGGGGGTCCCCCAATATTTGAGAAATCGCCCATTGACTTTGATTTTTCACACAGCATATTATTTGAAAATGGGGTCACGCCCACCCCCAGTATTGAGAAAAAATCGCCGCCCTTGGACTCACATCTAGAGGGAAAAGTATAGCAAAACTAGAGATGATGCAAACAGTACGCTTCTCAGGGCATCGCACAAGAAACCGCTCGTCTAATGATATTTTCTTTACTGTTCATAGATATTTGGGTAAGGACACCGCTTGGTGACTCCCGCCTGAAAATGGCGCCTGGAGTACCTCCATTTCATTGCGCCGATGGCGAAAACCTTACTTGCACTTGTATAAACAAAGAAAAAGAGGGCAAAACGTCAGTGTTCAAACAAATTAGTTAAATTTTTATTTTAATTTTAAGATAAAATGGTACTACATTACAAACAATACACATAGGTCAACAATCTCCTCCACCCTCTTTACCTCGCAAGTATGACTTTTTATGCCATCTGATCGGTTGGACTGACTTTGGGATGAAACTGAAAAACACAAAAAACTTTTTCTATTCAGTGTAAGATAAATTTTATTTGGAATTTTAAAGTTTTTGCTGGTTGTAGAAGTTAGAACAACATAGGCTAAAATCTACAAGCGATTAGACATTTACACCTTTCAACCTTCCCACATCGGGCCGTATGGGCAAACATCTGGAGCACCCAGAGAAAAAACCTTGCCCATGTGGGCCCCATGAAGATTTCGCTGTGGTGCTTTTGTGGGTCCCACTTGGCCGCAGTAACCCACTAAAAGTGCACCATAAACCCACATGGGCCCCTTAATGTTTAGTCCAAGCCCATAAAAAGCCCATCTTGTCCAAGAATATTCTACGTAGGCCCAGGGTGGGAATGTTGAAGGAGTTATTTTCCATCCATCAGTGAAGAAAACTGGAACACTCGCCCAGCTGGTTGCCTAAATCAAATCCAAACGGTATATTATCCAAACAACAACTCCCTGTATTATCTTCCGCTGTTAATTTTACGGTGTTTCTTCTGAAGACAAACGGACAGATGACTAAAGCAAGTCCACAGACAGTGAGAAATGAGAGGATGCAAAGGGCCACTACAGCAGGAAGGGCCCACGTGACCTCACATGCAAGAAATATTCAAACGAACTTTGATTTCAAACAAGGAAGGTTGAAATACTTATTTATATGCAGAACGTTATCAGACAAAATAGTGGTCCTGGGAAAGTAATATTGTTAAATATTATAGTAAAAAATAATAATGGGTTTAAGTACATTTGAACACCTCAGCCACATACTGCGCACAAGGTATATTTTGATGTAAAAACTTTCTACATAGGTCGATACCATAATCCTGTGTAATTGCTTTTGGAAAAAGGTCTATGGTATAGGCTGAAAGCAGGATTAAGATACAATATTTAACTTTTGCAGCCGAAACTGTCGCAAACGCAGTGAATTCGGTGGAAATTTGTAGACCTACGGAGGACAAGCATGCGGTGCGCCTCCAGTTATGACAGCATCTTTGAAATGACAGAGCAGCAGAATGTCCTGTATATGTCCTATGTATAGGCCATTAATGAAGAATTTCTTTCTGTGTGGTTATAGCGAGTTGAACTGAAAGTGGCTATGGCATAATATATGACGTATGACGTGCAACGTAAACAAGAAGATAAAATGATATACATGTTCGCTTCTCATTATTACTGAGAAATGAAGTTTTATCGCTATAGGCTGTTTTTATATTGACGGTTGTGATGGTACGTGGATGTAGACATTCCTGACACAAAGTATCAGCTTGCATACGGTCGTTAACTAAATTTGTCAGTGATATCATGTAAATTTTAATATCACCTAGTTACAGAAAAACGTAATAGTTTATTCGAAGGCTTATTTGTCAGACTAACAAGTCACATCAGGAAATGTTATGTTTTAGTGAATTAATTTACAGTATGAAGATGCAAACATTCAAAACATTGACAATTATTACCATTCAATAAAATCTCATAATGGAAGGCTGAACACTAACACCACAGTTGTTATTAAAACTTTCAATGGACAAACTTGCTTTGCATATTTCACAAGATTTAGACTCAAAATCAAGGCAAATGTAACTCCAGCATATTTCTGTCATATACAGGCAGGACCGACGCTAGAGGGGGAGGGGATGGGGGTGTGACACCCCCCCCGATCCACGCAGTCGGCAAAATCCTGCACCAGTCGGAAAAATGAAGGAAAGAGGGAAGTGCAAGCGAAGGAAAGGTAGAGGGAAGAAGAAAGAGGAAAACAGAAAAAAGAGGAGAGAGAAGAGGGAAACAGAAAGACCGAGCGAACAGAGAAAAGAACAGGGTAGGGAGGGACAAAGCAGGACAAGAGAAAGGTGTTGGTGCAGACGGAAGACAGGAAATTGGAATGCATTTGTAGACCATATTTATCACAATATTTTCAAAGCCCGTAACCAACACTTTTTGAAACTTAAAACATATTCTGTCGGCAAAACAAAAAAAAAAAAAAACAAAAAAAAAAAAAAAAAAAACAACGTAGGGCTTTTCAGTATCATTGCAGGGACGGATGCAGGTTTTGACCAAAGGGGGGGGGGGGGGGGTTGCAATATAGTAACTATCTAAGCGGAGCGCCACCATGAGTTGGCGCTAAGCGTACAGAGAAAATGTTTGGTCCAGAAGACCCCCAGATTGCAGGAAATGGCATTTCCCACGCGTTTCCTAGGCTCTTTGATCCATATAAAAACAAGTTTTCATTGAAATTCCCTGTATCAGAAATTTTATGATAAATGTCCTGTCAGAAAGTTGTCTTCCTTCTTTTGAGAGATGCATGCTATACAGCCCGATAACGATCTTGGGCGTCAGGAGTTCGGAGCATTCAATCATTTGTTATGCTCTCTCTAGGCACTCACAGTGACTCACTCAAAGTTGCTCGCTTGTGCTCAATAAAGAAAATATGGTCTCTCTTTTTGAAATCTTCTGAAAGTATTTTGGTATTGGGGCCTTAAAATTCAACTGGTAAGCTTAATCGCACGCATGGGATTTTTGGTTGTCTCGTTATCTAAGCGGAGCGCGACCATCGGTTGGCGCAGCGTCAGGGGTGGCGCCAGGATTTGCCCGACGGGGGGCCAGCGACCCGAAGCCCCGACAGCCATGATGTCGTCGAGGAATTGGTGAGAAGGGATTTGAAGAAAACTTGTGAACTAGATTATGTCATTGCGGGGCATATATTTCATAATATTTGTATATACTAGAGAAATATATTTCCGCCCTGATTTATCGTTTTTCCTAGAATCTAAACTGTGAAATTTCAGAGCGCGCCAAGCGCGCGAAATTTTTTTGGATAGGCCTACACTAAAAAGAACCTGTACTTATTTGAAGCATATATACATAGGTCAATTGTCAGGGCAGTTGGGCCATATCGGGCATAACCTACGCTGAACTTCCCTCCTCGAGTCACTAGCAGTACTGCACGACAAACACAAGGGAACACATGCATTAACAAGGTTTAGCAAAATAATATGAAATGACCGACATTTACATAAATCCATGTATTCTACTTATATTAAGTTACTTGAAAAGGTGGAAAGGATTTGTACTATATTTAGTTATTAGTAACGGAACTGAGGAAGAGTGGGCAAAGTGGACCGAAAATTTTTGGTTTTATCGCAGAAATGACCCATTGAAAGCCAAAATAAGTAAACCGACCAGGTCGGTAGCGACAGCATTTTCCCGACAGGGCGCCGGATCAGGCAGTGACCCGAAGTTCCGACAGCCCCTATGTCGAGGGGGTGGTGAGAAGGGGATATGGAGGAGCCTAAATACCCCAAGTCATTGCAGGGCATATTTTGCATAATATCACTGAATACTTTATGAGCCGAGTTGCGCACTGATAGTGTACTTTTGAATCTGAAACGTAAAATTGCAAAGCGCGTGAATTTTTTTTTCTTTTGGTTTTACACAAAAAATATATGTAATCATTAAGAACAAAAAGAAAAAAGAAAATCTGTAGGGGTTGTAGACCATATCAGGGATAACATACATTTCATCGAAACCAACTGGGCTACCCTGTGAAATACCCAAACTTTGCTCTTTGAGTCGCTCACCAACTGACCGTACCGCATGACACACACAAGACAACAGCAAGTAGACTTTTTGAGATATGGGATGGAATTTACGACCTCTGCATAAACTGTGTACTCTACCTACATGTTACTTGTTACGTTTGACAGGTCTTGTGCTATCTTGCAATGTAGAATGGAAATACTGAAGAAACTGGAGTGACTCTACCGCGCGCCTAGCGCGCCGAAAATTTTGGGTTCTTTTAAGGGAAATTGTCCTCTTGAGAGCAAAAACAGGTAAACCTCTGGGGCGACTTGTCGCCGTTGGGGACTACAAACTTTACCGTATCGACTAAGTCTCCCCGACGAAACTGTAAAAATGCCCCGACGGGGGGCCATGGCCCCCCTGGCCCCCACCAGGCGCCATCACTGCGCGTCGTGAACCAAAAAAAATTGACCCTTCTCAGACCTTACAATCTATACTTAGGCCATCTTCATGTTTCATGTTTTGTATGTTTGTCATTTCCATGGAAACATTACGTTTCTTTGATACCCTCCCTTGCTGTACATACAACCATGTCGTAGAGGTACGAAGGAAAATATGCTAAAATACCGCCTACAGGTCACTGGCACTTCCCATGTGCAAGAGCGGCGGTTTGTTCTCAATATTGGGGGGATATGACCAGAATTTCCAATAATTTACTGTGTCAAAAATCAAAGTCAATGGGCGATTTCTCAAATATTGGGGGGATATACCCCCATCCCCCCCCCCCCAGGATCGCCGCCCATGCCCATGTGCAAGAAACTCCAGGCAAACACTCACTCTTTTACATGGAATAATGTTTAAACGTGATCTTGGTCATAACGTACTCTTGGATAAAAAAGGAATATATCTTGTCTAACAAATGAAAGGGATCCAGTATATAAGCGAATTTTGGATTATAATAGTATAATAATACCTTCCAGAACAATGGTAACTTCTTTAGATGTATGTTCCAACTAACCAGTCTAATTTTCCCTGAACGTCTTTACATCCAACGGATGTCCAAAATATGATTGGCCTTCTCGATTTCTGATTATATTAAGTGATTCCAATTCAACGACAACCACTACCAGTCAACACAATATTTGAATTTTTCAGCGAGAGTACAAGCGAAAAGCTGGAGTCGCGTTCCCATTTTTTAAAACAGTTATGCACTACTGGATGCGATTTGATTGCATATGGGAACCAAGATTAGAGCTGGACCTCCTCTTGAAGGACTCACTGACTCTATAAGGATTTTGAATGAGAGAGAATCGGGACGACAGTAGCAAAAATAACCCTGTCAGCAAACTTATAATTATGGCATGTTAATTACATTGTTGTAACTGAAAATAACCTTCAAAACATACCGGGAAAATAAACAATATATTATACAAAAAGGAAAAAATCCTCGAAAATCAAAGGGGGGGGGGGTTAAACCCCTAAACCCCTCTTGGATCCGCCCCTGCATTGTATACTAATGGAGTTCATCGTTCATGTGGTATTCTGGCACTGAGTCGGTAAATTCTGCACCAGTCTGAAAATGAAGGAAACATGAGGGAAAGAAGTGAAAGAAAGAGGACATTTTCTGTAATCAGAACCAAAATTTTCGACGCGCTACGCGCGCAGTAATGTCACTCCAATTTCTTCAGTAATTCCATTCCACATAACTAGATAGCATTGGTCCTGTCAACCTTACCAAGTATACCCTTTTGAAAGCTAAAATAAGTAAACCGGCCATCGGTGGCGACAGAATTTTCCCGACATGAGGTAGGGCCATGTCAGCGACCCCAAGTTCCGACAGCATGTCGAGGGGGTGAGAAGGGGATATGAAGGAGCCTAAATTTCCCATGCAATTGCAGAGTGCGTACTTTGCATTATATCACTTAATATGTCAAGAGCCGAGTTGCGCACTGATACTGTTCTGTTAAGTCTTAATCGTGAAATTGCAAAGGGCGCGAAATTTTTGGTAGGCTGACACAAAAAACATGTTGTCATTAAGAACAAAAAGAAAAACATAAAAAGTGTGGAAATTGTAAACTGTACACTCTAAAAAAGATCTATTTAAATTGAAGAGAAATCTTATCAGAGAGGCACTGAATAGGAAATCTAATCAATTATTTGCATAGATTTGTTTCAGAAATGATTAGAATTGACTCATTTTTGAACAGAATCTAATCGAATTTTTGAAGAGATTTCCTATTCAGTGCCCCTCTGACAAGATTTCTCTTCAATTTGAATAGGACTTTTTAGAGTGTATCGGGGACAACATTGTGTCGAAACCACCTGGGCTACCCGATGAAAGAGCCAAAACTTTGCTCCATGAGTCGCCCACCAACTGACCGTACCGCATGACACAACCAGAGAACAGCAACTAGGCTTTGCGGTATGGGATGAAATTTACGACCTACATAACCTGTGTACGTACCCTGCCTACATGTATAGGGCACCGGCAACAAACTTTCAGTGGAGAAAATTAAGTTAAAAACAGAGCTAAACTTGGTACAAATTGTGTCAAATATGATGTACCAAGGAATTACGGTAATCCGGAGAGGTTGGCGCTTCTCCTCCCACTCCACCACCTTAGAACCCCCTGCTACAGCCTACACTGATCGCTACCGGTTCGAGCCCATAGTTGCTATACTAGCCGGATGCTACAATTTTTATTATAATACACCCTTTTCCTGCTCATAACCTTTTTCGTACAGACCATTTTTGCGAAATGCATACCAACGTGGTTAGTAGTGTGGAAAGGTGTGTATTGTACGTGTGTCCAATTCTATGCCTATCACCGTATATCATAGTAGTACTACATAGTTGCAACAGTTGCTCGTCGATGTCCTCGTCGAAAGTGCTGTAGCGCACAAAAGGCCAAATTTATCAGCCTTCTAATTAACTTGGAGTTCACACTGCTTTACCTAACTTATATTTTGTATGTGGGGTACACATAGGCCTACTGTGGAAGGATTTTCGCTAAAATGACTGCAGTTACTCTGCGTACATTTCTTAACTACAGGGGTGCAATGTTCCATCGCCTGACTAGAAACGTTGATGTTAGGGGGAAAACGATGCTGAACTTAAGGTTCCTTGCAAAGGAACTGTACGTAATCCCGCCGGTTTACAAACACACACAGGTTTGTCATCATTCTAGACTTAGAACATTGCAACCTTTAACAAAATGATGTGTGCGCCTCCCCATGGCCCTAAGGGAATGCAGGTCTCTCTAGTCTAAGGTTCACTAAACTGAACATCCTAACTCGAACCCTATTCCTAATGTTATTGATACCTCAACTGAAACAGTGGGACTAGGCTAATCCTTGATATTAATCCTAACCAAAAATACCTAGCCATATAAAGCCAGAGCCTATGTTTAACCCTATAGGCCTAAGTTAATCCTTATGCTGGCTCATCCCTATACTAGAACTTCTCTCTAGTGAACAGCAAACCTTCAATTTAGTGTTCAAACCATAAGTCAGTCTAGTGGCATGATGCCGGCACCAAGGAAGTCTTGCATAGGCTGCACATAGAACAACTTGAAGATGATTTATACTGTTCTGTTCAATCTACCTTTACAGTATGTCTGTGGATGGTACTGTACAGTACAGTACGTAGGCCTACAGGGGTACTTACACAAGTTGGTAAAGTGATGATCTACCTGTACCATACGGACAGTCATTTGCTGTTTTCCCAAATGACAATAATTTTTCAGTTAACACAGACCTATACCTTCATTCATCAACTGTCTGTGTGGTACCCGTAGGTGCAATATTTCATCTGTTGAGTACTGTAAATGAATACTTTGATAAACTTACAGTAATGTTTTACAATAACTTACTTTAGACCTTTAGTACAGTATATAAGCCATGTTAAGGTCAAGTAAGAAAAAAGAGTTGATCATCTGGATTTTCAGAAAAAAGGGAGAAAGAAAGGCATTTTACTTTATATCTCAAATCTCATACAGGTGTAGTTGTTTGAACTGATATGATAATAATACTGCAGGATTCTTGGTAACAAGGGTTTCATAATTGTATTCCTTTTTGGTTCCTTCCCTCCATGTTTACATCCATTACAGAAAGGGGTAACCATTTTTTTGTGAAATTTCCTGCAGAACCACAGCAAATGCGCGATATGTCATTCAAGTTACGTACGTGAGCACAAGCTTACAGTATACCTTCAAAAAGCAAAAGTTCAAAAATAAAACAGCATGTATTTCATATGGCAACAGTCAAGAAAGTTGACAGGGAAAAGTCACTTTCCCAGAGTAGAAAACATGTACATTACCGTATGTTAGGGAGAATGTGTGTGGCATGCGATTATGATTTCACAGCAGATCAGGTGGCATGATTTTCCTGCATTTTGCATGCACACTCTACTTAATTATACTGCGTGCCAATTGGCGAGGTGTAGAAATTAAGGAAAGGGGGAACTAGAACAATATTTCAGTGGATCAGATACAAACTTTAAAGTATGGCCACTGTGGATACTCCCTCCTCCCCCACTGTGGATAGTCCCTTGTACTTTACGTGTGCTTTTTATTGAAATTTGAAAATGTTGATGGCCAAGTTCTATAAAATTAAAGCAAGAATAGCCTCCATCATGAGATGAGCAAAATGATGATTATTATGTGATCTACAGCCTGGGTGGCTGAGGATCCCCTCACCTAGAGACTTAAATATAAGGCCCCTGTAATAAAATTTTGGGCTGCTGAGATCTTCTGTGGGCTGTTTTGTGCATGATGCAGGCCACAAATGGCCCATGGGCCACTACTTAAGAAACTAAGTTCTTCTGTAGATTAAAGTGAAGATTAATTCATTCAATTCTGTTTTCTCATTCCTCTTCAAGGTGATAAGGCCTCTTTGCTGTTGCATCTCAGCCAGTCGTGGGCCATTTAAGACTCATCACACTATACAGTCATCATGGACTAGACCATATTCAGCAAAGGCAAATAGTGCACCTTCAGAGTTGATTTACCAGGGACCACTAACGACAATGGTGAAAGTGGTAAAATTCTTTTCTCTCAGCACCACAATTATTAGTGCTTGCATCATCCCATACTTGCTCACCTATGGTCAACCAGGAGCAATGACAAGTATTGGAATCTCCTTCGCCTCTGTCATGATAGCCACACCGGTCCTCCTCCACTGGTTGTCGAGAAGTTATGTCACGAGGCTCTATTATGATGAAGACAAAGAAGCTTACGTGGCAAAGACAGTCACATTTATCCTCAGAGAAGCAACACATAATTTTTCAAAGAGGGATGTGGATGTGCCATCGATGGCAAATCTCTTTACCACATTTCAAGCCAATGGCAGGCCTTTCTTGGTGGACCCTAGAGGGTTTATTAACCCAAATCATTTTAGCCAGTTAATGGGGTACGATCAAATGGACCGTGAAGATATTGAAAAAATTTTGAAAAAAATGAAAGAGGATGAAGACTGATGTTATAGAGACTTCAGGTGGGATAATATTTAATGGAGAAAATGGCTTTGTTTTGAACTGTGATTGTAGGAGCTCTGTTATGTTAGAAGTGGCCTTGTCTTAAGCTTGAGTCCCATCAGCATGGTATAGTGCTTTACAGTAGTAGTGACCACAATGGCTGAGGCAAAGTCTAGACCCTCTGAGGTAGAGCCTGCTAGCTGGATACCAACATTTTTTTCAATGCAGTAGACTTAAAGGGGCCATTGCATCATCCTGAAAATATTAAAGAACCCAGGGTTTCTCTATTTACAACTGGTGACTGCACTTTAGTTCACATAGATTCAGACGAGAGCTTCACTCTGATTGGTTACTAAAGATTTCTGTTGATCAGAGGAATGTGATTTAGTATCTAGCCTTTTTCATAGACTAATCAGATTGCAGTAACATCATATCAAAAACAATTGGCTAGTGTACTCAGCAGAATATGGCTACAATCAATTTAAATTCAGTACAGGGTTATGAAGGTATAGCTTTGAGGGGTGCAGTTGACAGATTCTCCTAATTAAAGGAGGGTCTAGAACTACTGTAGGTCTTAACTTTGTGGAGAGAATTTTAAGTGTTTTGGACAAGAGAAATGGGCGTTCAAAATTATCCTTTTCAGTTTGTGTAATAATTGATAAAACTTGATTTGGTGCTACACTTTACAGTATGCAAGAAACTTGGTGGAAACAATTTGCAACAGGAAATTGGGTCATGGAAAAAAATATGAGAATTTGGGAAAGTATTATGGCTAGTATAATTTACAT
Source organism: Holothuria leucospilota (assembly GCA_029531755.1). NCBI lineage: Eukaryota > Metazoa > Echinodermata > Holothuroidea > Aspidochirotida > Holothuriidae > Holothuria > Holothuria leucospilota. The sequence goes on from CM055965.1 coordinate 19,616,203, forward strand.
GCCAACTATTGGCCTCATGGAGGACAAGGGATTACTGTAGCTCAAAGGTCAAGGCCAATCAACAATTGCCGTCGGGACGGGCCTCTCTTGAAGCCAGGACTTAGGACCTTGAACGCTGGTAAATTCAACAAACAAGTGAACTTTTCACTAAGTTGACACACCATTAGCGAGGTGGGACATAGAATTCAACTTGAAAGTGAATTTAACTGTTCAGTTTCGAATAACTTTTATAGCACTCTACTTTTTCAACAGGGCATTTTGCTGAAAGTTAAATGATCTATTCAAACTTATAGATAGCACCCAGGCTATGCTGCTGTAAAGTGTAAACAAGATTTATTGCGAAGTTTCAGGGCTTTGTTCTTTACCCCTCCCCCCTCTAATGTAACAGCTGCAGCATATAGGATTTGATTAAGTGAATAAGTAAGGACCCCTAACTTTCTCTCCTAGTTACGTTAACCATCTTATAGCAAAGAAAATTATTACCTAACAACATGGTTTATTCTTGGCTTGTTCCAAAATAGAAAGTTTCTTACAGGACCAAAATGGTATAGCGCCATCCGTTACACTCACTACGATAAAATTCGAATTTCTTTTGCATGTGTTTAAGCGGAAATGCAGTCGCTTAGCGATCTCATTCAATGGCTAGAATTTGTTGTAAGAAGTCCAGTAGAAACCATGCTCATTGTGACTTTGAATGTTGGATAACTCACAAGTTTTTGATGTATGATGTGATAAGTTCTGGGGATGGGTACTGAAAGGTTTGTGTAAGTTCAAGTTGCGTTAGGGTAGTCAAAATATTTACGAGCTTTGTAGATATTTTTTTAAATGGAGTTCTTAAAGCTAATTGCTTTAAATGCATTTGGCCTTATGGGCAAATAATGGTGCTGCTAAATCAAGTTTGGTCACATCTAAAGCGAATCACATTAACTGTTATTGTTGAAAGGAGGTATGATCAATTACCACGCCTACTACGTGGCCGATTTGATGTGTGCCTCACTATTCGATCTTGTACTTTGGCTTTTGTGTATTTGCATAAAGTCAAACAATTTACCTTTTTTGAATACCGCCGACTGTGCAAGATACAGTACAACAGGCCCGTAGCGACAAGGATGGCCAGATAACTTCCAGGGGATGGGGATTAGGGGTGAGGGGAGGTGTGCGTTTTGGCAATGGTAATTTTTACTTTTCTTTACTAGGGGGGAAAATTTCTCCGCCCCCCCCCCCCCAGCCATCTCGGCTACGGGCTTGCAGTACACTTCTTAAATTATCGTTGTGAACTGGGCCCTTACGCCATTAAAAGAGGTACTTGGAGAGGATACAGTAGTCTTCATAGGTTTATTGAAATTTCAATGTAAACTCATATAGGCTGTATGTTTACATGCCTTTAAATTGGACTCAGCTTACTCTTTATTTTACAAACCTTTATGTTTGCATTTTCTTACAGGACCAAGTTTCATCATAGTGCTAATTTCTATTCGGCTGTTCAGGGGTTTTCATATCAGGGTGCATTATGAAAAAAATAGTATCATATGATGTGTGTTCAGGCAGCCACTATCAGGGAAGTGTATCATCTCACAAAATATCGACTTATTACTCAAACTGTAATCGGAAAAGTGTTTCGGGAACTTTTGTCAAAGGCCGGTCAACGGCAGTGTTGAAACTCAGTTGTTGGTCCATTTGATGATATGTGGCTGCAGGTCTGACAATATAAATGCTGTTTTACTTTACATTAGGATGCAACTTATTACTGCTTGTTCTAAAGCTCCGTACTTATTATTCAAAACTCCATGAAAGAAGTCATTCTCATCGGCAGTGAAATATCAAAACTACAGTAGAAAAAAGACACCTTACAAAGTTATGTGTAGAATTCTGTCTTGGTGTACTGTATATTATTTGATTGTTATGAATGACACATCTTATTACACGTTTACTCCCGAAATACACTGTTCTCTTCCTGCCCTTCAATTTGTACCATATTGCACTTTTGGTGAATCAAGGGTTGGCCCGGACCAGGCTTTAAATGCTGCTCAGGTTGGAGGAAGGGGGCACAAGGCTTATCCTTGAAAAAGCACAGTGCAAAAATATACGTTATTGATCTCTCCAACATTTAGAGAGCGGGTCGGCAGGCAGGACCTTGAGGTATTCTACTACGGCCATCAGCCTGGACTGCGGCCACAATCATAAGCGTACGAGGCGGGGAAGGGGGTAGGGGCATATGTCCTCCTAATTCGGGCAAAAATAGTGGATCCATTCGGGCAAATGAGACAGCCAAGAAAATAAATTATGCCCTTATGCAACCGACACAGTGGTATCAAAATTCGGGCAACTTGGTACAAAATTCTAAATTCGGGCAAAAATTATCCCTGACCCCCCAGAAATATTGATCCCCATACGCCTATGGCCACAATATCGCTAATTACACACAAAACTGTAGTCCTAGGAAGATGAAACATAAAAGCATCTGGAATTCGCAGCTTGAAGATAAAGGAGCGGCAGCAAACCATTTGCCAGTTGGCCCGACATATGGTCTGCAAACAATATTTGCCAGTTGGCCCGACACTACGTGAACATCTTGCTCTACCGACATTACCATATAAAGAAAACACTGATTTTTAAATCTCACTTTTCTTTGTTCTACTTGGGTATTACCATATTGCAAACCGCATCACCTTAGGCCATTGTTATTGTCACACGACATTTTTTCCACCCAGCTTGCAAACAACACATCAGTGCATACTTCCATCTCGTTAAATACTTACTTGTAACCTAGCGCATGGTTATATTAAAATGCAGGTTGTAAGGAAAACTTTCTGTTGAATGCCCGCGTGCAGTTCCAAGATGCAGAGAGTCAGATGCATTATGCTGGGTGTAGTTTGTAATTATTGTCTCTCTACACTTAAACTGTAATGCATGTCATAACTGGGGCCATAACTGACAAACCCAAAACTTTTGTTTTAATGTAGATGGAAAGTGTAAGAGCTGGCCATTCAAACAAGAACAAGTGATTGATTGAATGATTCTAGTGACCCCCACTACTAGCAGTCATTCGTCTTTATCTTTGGCAGGAGTGTGACAGATTGGTGCAACAGTACAAATAATTGGTTAGGCCTACTAGAAGCAATCTTCCTTTGCACTGACTTGATGTGCTTCTCTGAGGGGTCCTACGGTCACGATACATCGTCAACCGAAATGGTCGAAATTGCTCTCAGTCCTTCTCAGTTTCACGTCATCCACACTTTTATTAATGCCTTTTCTTGTCCATCCAACATTGAAACCTATTATTCACTAAATTGCAGGCCAACTATAGGTCTATACTACCAAACAAATGTTCTCTCAGGGTACTAGGTCTCACGCACAGTATCCTACTGAATGAGTGTCGATTTAATTGTGTGGATATGTCTCTACTCAGCTGCAGAGCTTCTCGAAGGAGGAGCTAGTAATAGGTAGAGACTTGGTGGGAACTACAATGGAATATATAACAGGAACAAAAGAATGTAAACAGCGCCACCACACCGTCGGCTTAACTTCCAACCAATCGTTCGTATAACGTTTCAGCTTACACTACTCCGTGGCATACACTCTGAGTATACGATAGGTCTGTACTTTTTTGCATCCGTCGGCATTCTCCGAAACACACTGGCTTATAGATCGTTTCATTATGTATGCATTTATTAAATAGAAGAAGACAAAACATTTTCTTTTGATCTTCAATGGCGGGAGAAAAATAACTTTTTGTCTTCAGTACTTCCTCTGGACGAAATCACGTAGGGAAGACTTTATTAACCAACAACAAAAACGTGATACATCTCTTAATAGACAAAATTTAGTACGCCTCTTCACAGACAAAAATGTAATGATTTTACACCTAGGTCGCATTTCATGTTTCTAACAGCAACGGGAAACACCGCTATGTTGCAGACATATAAGAGATTCATTTGTACAAGCCTACACAAAGTGGCCAATCACTCGAAGTAACGCAATTGTGCGTTTACAACATACCTGTATCTGTGGCACTACTATTAATGTACATGTTACGCTGAAAAAGTCATGAAGTCACACCAAAATGAAGTCGGCATTTACACCGGCAATGGTCAAGCCTCTCACCAAGGGGGAGGGGGCAGCATGGCTAAGCTCCCTAGAATAATTTTCGCCCCCGTGGAAAATGTCAAATTGCCATTGCCTTAATACCTTTTTACACATCTTGCCTCCTTAATATTCGCCCCCAGCCATTTTGTCCCACCTCCAGTATTTTGTCTGGGCTACGGGCCTGGCAAGGATGCCAGTTGTGGCAACGCAGATTTGAATATACGTATACTGTGGTTAGGCATTGTCACGTGGGTACACTTTCTGTAAAAGATCTCTTGCATGCATGTGTAAAACTTGTGCTACAGTTTGACATGACAGGTTGACGTATAAGTGCGGGGATTTTTATTCAGTAGGTAAGGCTAGTTGTAAGATTGGTTAGTAAGTGTGTTAACTGTAAGCCCAAGTTGCCCATGTTTAATATTTCATTTACTCGACTAATGGACACAAATACAGTAAGAAATTTGAGATATCGGGCTATATAAATTCTTAAAATATATTTTTACAACGTAGCTGTACTCTTCTGTCTTATTTTGAGTCATAATCGATAAACTGTGGACGATTTTTATCTGTTTTCAGATCAGTGTGTGAAACATGTGAGACAATTTATTGCTACAGGTAAGTTACATGAGCACCAAAGTCAATACAAGGAGCGAAGCAAGTTTGACCTCGTGCGGTAGTGACGTCACACTTTCTCGGCGAATAGCGTGCCAACGCAAGCAAACTCTCCATGTGCATTTACAACATGGCGGTGTTAACAGATCATGACTTCAATTTAAATGGTTCTACCACTAGGCGGATCTATTATACAACAGAGGACTTCACCAAGCTATGCTAAGTTAAACTATTGGAAGGATATCACTTAGGCTACAAATTCAAAAGATATATAAAAAGGCATATCAACTCCAAGCCACCCTGAAACATGAATCAGGGGTGGCGCCAGGAGTGGAGTAGGGGGAATGCTCCATACCCCGCCGGGTAACTCTGCCCCCGTCTTATAATTACTCCAATTTTGTCGGGAAGTCTTAGCGGGCAGGCTACGATAAAGTGTCAATCAGTTGTCCGGACCGCTGTTCACCTGTTTGCGTTGTCAATGTGGACAGATTTTCCAGTGACAAGCCAAGATACCCCGTTTTCGCTCCGCATAGCTCCCTGGCCAAATAGTATCTCCCTCCTTAACCAGAATCCATGTTAAACAAACAGTATATATATATATATATATATATATATATATATATATATATATATATATATATATATATATATATATATATATATATATATATATATATATATATACTATATACTATATACTATATACTATATACTATATACTATATACTTTCCTGGACTAAACATTGAGAATTTCATCTCTAATCGTTCTTAGTTTGTATTTGTCGTAAGTTACTGTAAGCGAATTGTGAAGGAAGGGTTGACCATTCCAACTGACAGACGGAGTAGATAGGGCTACAATATGCTTCGTGCTATCCGCCTTGACGGTTTTTCTAAATGCTTTGAACGGATTCGTCTATGTGAACTTGGTACACTGCGCAAATTCAGAAGCAGAGTTGCTGGACTGCACCAAATCATTACTAAAATCGGTACTTTAATTAAGTCTACATATGTAGTGCCATATTTTTGTGCAAAGTGTGTTCTGTCGTCATAGAACATAATTGTATGAAAGTTCTCCTTCAAATCCCCTCTTCGGCACCCCCACCTTCATCCTTGCCTTTTCCTTCAACCCTATTGCGGCTCCGGATTGCCTCCCCCAACGGGGTATTGCCCCCTTAGGGCAAATTCTGGGGCCACCAACTTAAATGAATATACTTTTCATCTCTTTTATAAGACAAGTACAGGTTATTTGTTACCCGCGTGTGTGATACTATTAAGGCGTATTATACATGACAACATTAGCATACTTACCAACTAAACATGTTTCCTCACTGACGACAACTTTTAATATACAATTATTGCAAAAGTTGCATGGAAAAATTTAATACACACGTCATAATGAGGAAACCCATTTCTCATTAATATCATCAAAATTTAAAATTAGCCTGCAAAAAAAGCCATTTCCTCATATTTCATCTTTGTTAATGTGAGATGATTTTCCTTAAGAATAAATTGACCTGATCTGTAAATCAGATTCACATAATAAGCACAGGTGTGTCATACCTTCACAATGAAAAGCCTCATGATGTTTCGAAATGTGCAAACTAAAAAAGGCATATGACCATGCACCGAGCCCGTAGCCAAGGTAGGAACAGAGGCGCGGCGCGTCCCTCCCTTACCAAATCCCCGCCCCCGAATTGTTTTATTCGCATTGCCTTAATACAGTTTAACACATTTCGCCCACTGAAAAATACTTTGCCCGTGGAAGCTATGTCTCCCCTCCCCCTTCAGTGCCTTGTCTGTATGACTACAGGCATGCATGCACTGCAAGGTCACATCACCCGCAGGCTGGGCCTGGTAGCTACAGTAGTGTCAAGCTAACAATTATCTCACAGACCCATTTAACACCATGGCAGTGGTTGCACCAGGTGTGGGGCTTGTGGGGAGCATGCCCCCGTCGATGAAGGTCCCCAGGGAAATTTTTCACTTACGTCAGGTAGCCGAAATGGATATGATAAAATGTGTAGTCCCAGCCCGATTTACTGGATTTTGCTCTAAATTAGCGCAAATCCTTGGATAAATCCCCCAACGTTTTCGATTTTCTTCATTAAAAACCCCAAATTTTCTTGAATACAAATCCGAAACTTTAAAATTTTCTCTAATAACAACGTTTTCGACATCTTTCTCCCAACCCTTTACCCTTGTCTGAGCTTGGGGTTGTCTCCACCCCTGTCGGTAGTTTGCATGGGCGTAAATCCCGGGGGGATGGGGGGATATATCCCCCCAACATTTGACTAGGGGGGATGGCCCATATAATCATCCCCCCAATGTTTCAGTCTACAGATACGTGTATGATGGAAAGTATATTTTATTCTTCATTTTCATAGGAAATGTTTTCAATCTCGCTTCACTTTCTATCACAAATGTTTCTCAAACTATCAGAATTTTAGCAAATCGTTGGCAATCTATCAAAATTTTCGAGCGCTCCGCGCGCTTCCAACCTTACGTCAGTGTCACTCATATTATCAATATCTTCCGATAGCAACTTTCGGAGAAGCAGAGCAGCAAAAAGTTGAAAGTTTACGAATTAATAGGTAAAACACTGGCTTGTGGCAGTGGCATGTATGTTTGTTGGGCAATTGAAAGTGTCATTAGGGTAATAATACACGAAACTGTTCTGATCACAACACTTTCCGTGATCTTTCAGTCTAATACGTAGCATGATGTAGAAGGTTGAAAGTACGTATCTGCCGTTATACATTTTTCAAAAAAAATTACCAGAGCTTCGCCAGTTCGCGCTGAGCCATTATCGGTATAGATGGTGATTGTTAATACACTTATGACGAAAACAGCACTCTGTAACGCTCTTATTAGTCCTTCACCCCTTTTGCTACACCTTTTTAGTTCAAAAGTAGTAAAAATACGATAGTTGTAAAGTGTTCGGCGTCGTACTCTATATTATCATTTGGATGTCAGGTAGTATACGCATTGTGTCATTGCCCCCCCCCCCCAATTAATATAATTAATGTAGAGCTTCCAGGAGGTCCTGTTCAGGTATCTGCTAGCCTTAGATGCCTTTTCATAATGCACAATGAAGGAAAGGACATATTTCGTATTTCCTGCCATATATGATCAGTTCCAAAAACATCCCAAAGATAGCACCATTTTGCATCTTAAAGACCTTAAATTAATCAAGCCACTGATCTCAAGCCAACTTGCAGGTCTTGTAATGATCTCCGAATGCAAAATCCAGTTGTCTGGGATGACCCTATATGTTGATCCCTGCCTTTTTTAAGCTTAACAGGACATTGTTGCTCTTGTACAATTTCAATCTAGTGCAGCTTATCAACGAGTTTTGTGCTCAAAATAGCATTTCCTAAATGTATGAATATACTAGTAGTTTGCCCTTGGACCCCACCAGGGGGCCCTAAGGCGGGCCCCTGGACCCCACCCGTCATACGCTAGCGCTTTGCGCTCGCCGTGCACGATTCGCGTGCACATTTCTCACATTTGCGATAGCTCACCCCATCCCCCCCCCCAAAGTTGAAAAGAAATCTACGCCCCTGGTAGTTTGGACCCTTGTCGGGCAAATCCTGGGGGCACCCCCTGCACAAAAGTATTCAGAGAGGCAATTGAGTTCACACATCTTGCCCAAAGACACTACATGGTAAACTAAACTGGAACCGAACCATTGATCCCTCAAAAATATCAAGTGTCAACAGCTTTTCAAGTGTGTGTGTGTAGGGGGGGGGTCTTAGAAGTGAGTGATCTGAGGTTCGTTTGAAAGCCCTGGGTTTCAGATGATCTGTGGTATAATCTGAGGCATTTCCCTACGATATTAATCCATTTAATGGCTGTTTCCACTATTTTCGAGTTTGATTTCATTGTAAGCTATGGAATTAAACATGTGCGTACTATTTTCATTACAGTTCTGATAAAAACTTTCAAAGGTGGGGAGACATGTCCCCCTGCCCCCACCTATTGACGCCCATAAAAACGATAACGTTAGCCACTTATCAAACCCTCTTCAACGTCACAGGAAGCTTCGGTTAGTAAGGCCCGTGGGCACGTGCCTTACCGCACGGGGGGGGGGGGCGGTCGCAGTGAGGACTGCGACTGCCCTTCAAACGCACCAAACTTAAGGTGAAAGGGAACATTATGTATACATTGTGTCGACATGGCATACACAAGAAAAACGTATCATTTACCATTCAGTCTCGCCAATAGGCTACACTTTGGCAATAACTTATCTTCCCAAAATATGAAGCATTAAAAGACTTACGAAAGTTGCATTTTCAAACTTTGTGTCAGTATTATATTCGGAAGAAATAGCTATCCATTATTAGAAAGTAGGCCTATGTACGAAAGCCAGCGTAGGCCTACGCACGTATCGTTCATATATGCCCATACTCAGATATAATACAATGATAGGTAGGAGTTACGTGTGCATATCTGGCTTCCGATGTACCCAATGAATATATTATTTCCGTCTAAAATTCCAGATTATGCTGTGACCCCTGAGCCAGCTGTCTGCCATGTTTCTCTGCCGATCTCCAACCAGTGCATGGAAGTACACCCTACTATAGGATATTCCAATCACTCATTCTAAGCCTCGCATAATGTAGCAGATGAGGTGACCAACATTCTGATCACCGTTTGTATAAAAGTATTTGTTATTCGTCTTTTCATATTTTTCATACAAACACGTTCCACACAGTTTTAGGGTTTTTGGATGAACTTGCGGAAGGTTTATCGACCGTATCCCATGTAAATAAACTTATATTCTGACCGGTGCTACTTCTTCTGTCCATCAACTGTTCCAGATAATCATTCATGTGCGGGGATAAATTACTTCCCTCACTGTTTCTACTTCTCGGTACACTAGAGCACGCCCCTTCTGGCGGTAGATAATTTATACTTTGCAAACCCGCGTCGGGGCGTTTGTATCGTTGAAAGTTTGGCGGGCTCATCGTGGCGAGTTCCGAGGACTCGGGTCCTTCTCCAGTGTCCATTAGATATTGCACCGCACTCCGTTCAACAGTCCGTCGTAGCCGCGCCTCGCGGGCTTTATGTTTTGTACGAAGCCACGAGTGACGGCAGGAAAGAACAATGGTTATAAACGTCAAAAGAAGAATAAACGTCATCACGGCACCTAAAGCGGCATCTATTTTGCCCTGTAGAAGTGGCGGATTGGCATCTGACGAAAAAGAGAAATATTGCAATGGTTAACAGGAATGCAGTTAAAAGTTACGAAACAAGCAAATGTAAACTTGACAGAAATGTTCATATTTTAGTGTTTTCAAGTTATCGCAGGGTTTGATGACCTTAATTTGTTAGAAGTTGAAGCGCTAGCTATTTGTACTTACATCACAATCAATAGACGAGTTGGGAAATGCTTTTCACGCAATGTATCAGGGGATGGGTCAAAGGTCAAGTGAACCACATACCTCGACGAATTGTTGTCATGATACATCTGACCTTGTGACCCCACCGGAAGTACTGAATTTCCCAACTCGTCTATTACTTTCATTTACAATCATGTGCTCCAATCATTTTTGCCCGAACGTTAAAGCATCGGATTTACTGCGGCCTTGGGATATTTTGCAAGGTCTTGGGATTTTTTTACTTGACTGTTGAAGCTCTACAAGATAGTTCATGCTTGCACCATTCGCAAGACTGTATTTAGCAATTCTCACTAAGCGGTCGTCCACTGGAGTACAAAACGAAGTAGGGACCAAAGACCCATGTAATCCTTATCAAAACATATCAAGTGATTGCTTTTTGCAAAAAATACCATTGCCCACATTCTTCAAAGTACACGGGAGGGGGGGGGGGAGGGTTAGAAGAAAGAGTATCAGTTTTGCACGCTGCATGATAAAAATAGTGAAAGAAGGGATAACACATAGGGGCCCCAACTGTTTGGGAATAATTTCAGCCTTTCGTCTGATAGCCTGCGATCCTTTGAAAGTGAAACCGAAGCTTTTTCACTCACAAATAACCCTATCACAACGGTGGTTACTTCTTGACTGAAAATGTCGTCTCGGACTGTAACTTACAGTGACATTACTGCACAGGGCACGGAGCCGAAGAGACTTTACCGACAAGAGATCACCCATCTACAGTTTTGTGTTTATACACCTCAGGAAGCCCATCATTCATACTAATAATATCACTATTCAAAGAAGAACTAAACGCATCCCTCGCTCGAGTGGTAATACCAGACAGATAACACATATAGTTCACTGAAAACACCCTACATGGAGTAATCAAAATTAATTTTTAAGCGTCATGGTTACTTCACACCGTTTCCACCTCAAAGAAGAACTCTGCCTTTGCAGGCTGCTATTTTTTAGCAGTGGCTCCTTAAACCAGTGGCGCCGGTACGGGGGGGGCATGGGGGCGAGTGCCCCCCATGAAAATTTTTTAAAATTTTAAAATGATCCCAAAAGGCGATTAAGCTATAGATTTCTGTAGGGGGTAGGGTGAGGTGTGCTTCAACAGAGTGATAGATCTATTTAATCATTTTCTATGATAAATGTTTCTCAAACTATCAGAATTTTCGCAAATCCTTCGCAAACTATCAAAAATTTCGCGCGCTCCGCGCGCTTCAATCCTCACCACAGTGTTCTCATTATCAATATATCTTCTGATAGCAACTCCCGGAGAAGCACAGCAGCAAAAGTTTAAAGCTGTTCACCAATTAACAGGTAAAAGACTGTCTTTTTAATTGGCATGTAGGTTTGTTGGGCAAGTGAAAGTGTCTCGATGCAGATTCTGAATGCAGGTTTTGTCATGGAAATCTCATTAAATGAAAAATTTCGCGCGCTTTGCGCGCATGCTTTACGGTTTGCACTCCATCTCATGACCATTATTAATATAATAATACATGTAACTATAATCACAACACCTGTAGGGGCCTTGCATCAATATGCGATCTTTCAATCTAAGTTGTTGTAGCATGATTTGGAAAGTTGAGATTACGTATTGGCCGTTACATATTTTCCAAAAACCTTTACCGAGCGCTCTGCGCGCAGCCATTATCGGTATAGATGGCAGACACGTAGCCCTTGAGCATATTTTTGGTATTTTTTAATATTTTTTTTACAATATTGCTAGTGTTCCCCCTATTTATATGCGGTAAAATAGGCTTGGGAAGTGCCATTTCCAGCAATCTGGGAGGCACTTTGGGCCAAAATTTTCTTGCGCTTTGCGCCAACTCATGGTGGCGCAAAGCGCCGAGAGTCTGTCTATGGGCTTCGTCCCCTTGACAAATTCCTGGCTACGCCCTTGATAGATGGTGATTTTTAATACACTTACGATAAACAAGCATTCTGAAAAACGCCTTTGTTAGTCCTTCACCCCTTTTGCTTTACCTATCAGGGAGGTCTAATATCACCTTCCTGCACCAATAGTCTCCCTCCCGCCCGTTCCCCATTGCTGGAAGCTGTTTATCTGGATTTTCGTTCAGAATTAGTAAAAATACGATAGTTATAAAGTGCTCTACTCTATGTTATCATTTGGATGTCAAGTAATAAGCATTATGTCATTGCTCCATTTTATGTACTTTATTCAGAGCTTCCGGAAGGCCTTATACAAGTATCTGCCAGCCTTAGATGCCTTTTTTATAATGCACAATGGAGGGGAGGAAAAATTTCGTTATAATCCAACGTTTCTCTGGACTCCACGCACGTATTTTTGGGTAAAAACTTTGCCAATAGAAGGCGGTAAAGTAGCCAAAAGGGAGTCTTCAGGAGGTTTGTTTACAACGTATTCTTCTTGCAGACAACATGCTCTCCTTTTTCACCTAACCAAAAATTAGAATTCACTAGATTATGGACATTTTCCAGCTATATATGATCAGCTTCAAAAATATTCCAAAAGATAGCACCATTTTGCATCTAAGAAACCTTAAATAAGCAAAAATTTCTCAAAGGGGAAGGGGACACCCCCTCCCTTAAACCCCTCCCCCAGGACGGCACCTTGATATAGTTACAAAGGAAAGATCCTCACTGCTGTATTCAAAACGCGGGGGGGGGGGCATAAAAAAGGAATATTTAAGCGTTGCCACTCTGTTGGAAAAAACATCCAGCCAGTCGGAAAAATTAGAATTCACTGAACTATGGACATTTTCCAAGCATACAGGTATGGGATCAGCTCCAAAAATATCATAAAGATAGCACCATTTTGCATCTAAGCAACTTTAAATAAACAAAAATTTCTCAAAGGGGAGGGGGACACCCCTCCCCTTAGACCCCTCCCCCAGGACGGTACCTTAGTGCAGTGACACCTAACAAAGGAAGGATCCCACTGTGTATACGAAAGCAGGGAGCACACGAAGAAAACGCATTTTGCGCAGACTTGGGAGGTTAACTGAAGTGCCATTACGACATCATCTGCTGTGCCCCCCCCCCCCAATCACCAAAGCCTGGCGGCGCCACTGCCTTAAACCGCATTTTGTATTTCAAACTGAGCCACGGCTCTCAATTTTTCAAAATTCCAGACCTTTGGTAAAGTTAAACCCGTAGTCAAAATAGGGGTTTAGATGAACAGCTACGATATAAGCTGAACTCAGTATGTCTAAACCTGAGCAATTCTCATCAAAAATAAGAAGGTGCGCTCTTCTGATATTCTGATAATTCCCCTGGTTTTCTTTATCCTGTATTTCGGATGATACTTACGGCAATTTTCCTCGTCGGACGGGTAATTCCAACAGTTTGGGCGACCGTTACATCGAAGCTCGTGATCGATGCAGATATGCTGTCCACATTCAAAGGAGAGCGTTGTATTGCAAGGCTCTGAGTAAATAAGAGACGTGTAATTACAAAATTACTTCATAATAATGGAGGCCACTAAATGTAAAATGTTTCTTCAATCAACAAACAGCAGACTGCAGATTAATGGAAACTGCACTTCAGTCGTTTGTACTTGTGACGCTAGCTCAATCCTTTTGCTCTGACGACCGAGGAAATTAGTCATTAGGGGACCCACACTAGAAAAGGAAAACATACTGCGATCTGAAATCACGTTTAAGCTTTATGGAGGGGAAATTTCAAGGTAAAAAGACTTGCAACCCAACATGTAAAAATAAGTGCAGCGATTGTGTTGGGCACTGAGGAGGTAGTGTGGTAATAGATTATACGTATTTATAAGTGTAGGTATGCACCATGGACGGAAATCCCGGAGCTGGGAGTTACATCCCCCGTCTTTTGCGGATGATCACATTGACTTGCATTATTTCACACTGGAAATTTGCTCCAAGAGCCCTTCGTCCCTCTTCACTTTTCAACACAAAATTGCATGCGCATCTGTTGACATAGACATGTATATTTTATATGCGTATATGGTTTCCATGCATTTGAAAAAGGAAGGGCGGGGTGCCCAAGAAAAAAATCTCCTGTGATTTCCTAGTGATGGTCGTATCGCGCCGATCAATATCAAGCAAAATGTTACCTCCATTGACCAAACATTGAAGGAAGAGAGGTACTGCGTTTCGTTCCGTCCTCTCAACCACATATTATGGGGTAATCGTATTCCCTTACCCCGCGATTGTTGCTGTTGATGAAACCTTCCCAAAAGTTTGATCACAGCGTATAGTTTTGGGAACCAATGGTTTACACAAGTCAGTTTGGGAATATCGAAAACCGGGATGAGAACATTGGACGAATGCGGTATAGGGAAAAAAATTGATATTCGGTAAATGAGAATATTGATATCCGGTGTATGGAAATATGATATGCGGTATGAGAATTAAAATCCGGTGTCGGAATATTGAAATCCCGTATAGGAATATGGAATCCGGTACGTGAATATTACAGTGCGGTATCGTATGGGAGCAGTGAAATAGTGCATATGGGAAGGTGAATGCTCTGTTGCGATGTCTCTTTGTTCCGATGTGTCAATATTCCAAAAAATCTACATGAAGGTCATTGTTAGGTTAAGGGTTAGGTTCAGGTTCAACAAACGTTAGACAATCAGACCGTTCCTGCTCTCCAATTATATGTGAAAAGATATCTTTTCAGCCTTTTGGCCAACGTCTAGCGTGATATAAAGTTTTCAAATAGAATATATTCACGTGACAGACGTGACATTAAAATCGGAGGGCCCAAGATTTTGACAAACAAAGTGTAGTCACTGTAAGATGGTTTGTCACTCGTCTCAGCGAAATCCAACAATATAGACCTTAAGCATATGACGTCACAACAAAAAGTGAACTCCCCTCCCAAATATAATGGAGGTAAGCGCGTATCATTGCACTTACAACAACGAATGCAGGCAGCTGATTTGCTTACAGGCTTACGAGTGAGTCTACTACGCGCGCGTGCGAAGTGTACGTTTTGCGTACAGTGTACTTTATTATTTATCCTCCAAAATGACGTCGCGTGACGTCAATGCATAAAGTCATTATGTGCCAGCTTTGAGTTACGTAACATCCTTCCCTTTCTTGAAATTCGATATAAGTGCATCATAGGTTCAAAGTACATAGTATATTACACATAACAGCATAAACCTGCGTGCTTTTCAATTAATCAAACGAGTCGGTTCTCAATAAAACTTCAGAATGGGAAAGTTGTGACATCATGCAAAGTTCTGCATGCAATATTTTTGGACTTTACTGAGACGACTCAGTAAGAAATGTTCACGGTACTTGGCCAGCCCTTCTAACTTCCATTTCGGTTACAAAAAATGTCTATGACAGGAAAATTATGGCCCAAGCAATAATATACTGCTGTTGTATCCAGGTGCAATTTATTTACACAAATTAATTGGAGAAAAATGCATTTAGCTCAGTAGTATTTGTAGACTATGTGCGCAGTAGGCACTCTCGTGCTACTGTGCGTACCTGCATAAAAATAGCCTTAGGCTTTAGGGTATGTAACATAATACCACAATAGAACAAAAGAAAGGTGAAGTTTCATAATCAGCTTTCAAAGCTGAGTGAACAAAACAGAATGATATCATCTTTAAAGTGGACCTAAAGTCTAAAAATTCAAAAATATATATTTTAGAGGTTACAAAATTAATCTTATTGGTCCAACTCCCATTGTCATAGCTTATTCCATTGCTGAGATATTAAATGTTAAAATTTATTCACTTAAATCCAAACAGTTCATTGCGCAATAATTTTTGACATTCTTGTTGTACAACTCACATTAAATGCTTTGTTTTCTTTTAAAATTAAAAATGTTTATATGACCTTGACCGCTTCCTGTTTTCTTGCATGACATGCTGTACAGAGAGGGCTTATATAGTCAAGTCACCCCAAAGCAGTAAGAACGCGATCACATTTGGGCACAAGGTGCGGTGGCTTTCAGAAAAACAAAGAAATACAAAGATTGTAAGTTGAGTAGTACAACAATGACATCACAAATTATTGCGCAATCTACCTTTTTAAATCGAGTGAATAAACTTCAACATTTTATATCTCAGCATAAGAAAGTCCTGTGAAGATGGGAATTGGACCATTGGAATTCAGTTTTCATGCTCTGTAATATATATTTTTGAATTTTCAGACTTTAGGTACACTTTAAGTTAGAGACCCCTAGAGATCGCAGCTCTCTGGAGGACTTTCATTTCATCGTCTGCGTCTGATTCAGGACGTTTCGGGTAGACTTTCAAAAAATAACAGTAAGAATGAAAACAACATCAACAACAACACCAGCAACAAACACAACATCGAAAACAAATTTCAAACCCATAAATGATTCATAAGTAAAAGAAAATGGAAAAAAGTATTAACTAACAATATAAAACAATAAAACGGTAGTGTAACATAGACTTTTAATTTCTCCACTTTTCCATAGGTAGCTTAAGTTGGTGAGAACTTAGATGTACGCTAATAATTAGTATGTACGATCATTTTTGTTTTGTTTGTTTTTTTTTTGAAAAAGACAAATATACATTCTGATTACGTTTGGGTTGGGACTTGCATGATGAAAACTAGGCCTTTACCTTGTAATGACAAATACTAATCCTCGGTAACCATATAGGCAAACATTAACAACCTTTGGGGAGTTTACGTCCTTAAACATGCATAAAGCGAGGATTTTTTGACCATCGTTACTGTGAAAGTACACATAAATCTTGTTGAAGCTTCAAATTTATGTCACGAAAAGGATGCTGAAAAAGAGAGCATTATTTACTGTTATTTGGGGGGGGTGGGCGGTGGATGGTGGGGGTTGGGTTGGCGTATTTTATAGATGAGGACAGAGTGTGAGATATTTACTATCCCTCCTTCAAGCTTCCGGTGATTATTACGTTATACCCAGAAACTACCTACCCCCACATGACATGTTTAGGGAGATCAAATACTTTGTTGAGAGCGGACTCGATAGAAAGGGATCACGACAGGCGTCCGTAGCTAATAACATTAAGGTGTGAGGCGGGAAGTCTGAGAGGCAGCGGCCCTCCCTCCCCTTCGTCCCACCCCGAGTTCACAATGTCGATTTGGGGCACTTTCACTTCATTTTCAGGACAAACTTGACACTGTGATTATTTGCTAAAATTTCAGAGCAAACACATTTTACCCCTGTGAATGTCCTCCCATCCACCCATTGCGGAGCTGATCAGTGCGTCAATTGTGCAGAAGAACTGAAAAGCAAGGGGTGTGACGAGGGGGTGTGAAGGGTCCAAATTAGTACTTATGGGTTGAGTAATAATAATATAATTCAAGCCTTGAAGGGCAGTTGTTTCACGACGCTAAGCCACCACGGAAGTAGGAGAAGCCTATGGCTTATGAAGTACAACTTCAAGTCGGGTGGCTAACCAACTCAACAATTTAGGTCAAATTTGGTTTCCTTTTGGAAGGCCAGTTCAGACGAGAAAACCGTAGATTGCTCTTGGATGAAAAACCCACCTTACTTTGACCCGGCCTGGGATCGAACCCTGAACCTCCCGGTTGCTAAGCTTCATCGCTTCAAATGCCACCGCCTTTATCCTCTCGGCCATAGCACCAGTAAGTTTGCCTGTATCCTATATGATTTTATTCTCATAAATTCGTAGTCCGCATATTTGAGTGTTAGAAGGAAATAAATTTTAAAATTGAAAAAAGAAAACATGAGACTTGTGGTTGTAACTCCCATAGTCTATTACTGATGAGACAAAATATCACAAATTTTACGCCTCTCTCGAGCAGAGAGTGTGAGGGTACTCTTCGGTTTTATTGTCTTCGTTTCAAAATCAAAATGGTTAGGTGACATTACATATTGTAAGATAGTCGAGAGCCCGCGACTCCATTCATGTAAGATAGAGCGCAGGCTTGGGGATAAGCTCCATGAGGATAAACAAAGCAGAAAGAACTGAGAAAAGGTTACATGCAATTGTCCTTGATTTATTCAACGATGATTCCTCAAATGAAATATACGTGGTGATGATTCTGTGTGGAAATTGTACAACAATTTCATTTTACAACTACATCTTCCTCCAATTCCCTTGCCCAACGGCCTTAGCCGCAAGGCGTATGTTACTTATTTCGGTCTTGTCTCCTTTAGCTTCTGATCTCAAGTGACTGCAGCATTGCTGACAAAAACGTGGAGGCTCTGATCCCAACAGTGACTACTATTATGGGATACAATTTGCGAGCTCTTGATTGGTCCATGGTAAACATGCACTACGCAATATGAATATAAATGAACCGTCTGGAAGGATTGACCAATCTTAGGGGGATAAAGGGCTAGGGAAACCACACCCACAAATTAGGCGTGCTAGACGTCTGGGATGTGGCGTGAGAGTTTCCTGAAAGTCCGGAAGGAAGGGACCTGGGGATCTGGGAATAAAGGAAGTCTAATTTGTAAACAACAAAAATGGCGTCCCTTGCGATCTACAATGAAAGGCCTACTATACTACATGACAATATGAATGGTTTTGTGCTGGAGGGTGGCCCATAAATGTGGTCTTTACGGCTGTTTGTATCTAATTTCATATATTATCTGAACTGGTCTGGCCTTAACTTTAAACTGCACATAGCTACATATGTCTTGGGCCTTTATATGACAACTTATAGACTAAGTTGTTATAGAAGAGCCTAGGTCTACTTACTATCACGGTAGGCTGTGTATATAAGCTTCCATTCATTCCCGCCTATGGCTTTAGTTGCAACAAATCGTAAATAAGCTCGGTTTGTTTTCGTCATCACTGGAGGCGCTGTCGTGCTGCAAAACTCGCTCACTTTCCGATTGTCTAGAGCATATCTGTCGTACACGATTATTCTGTTGTGCTGGCACTCATTCACGTAGGTTAATAAAAACTCCTGGAATTCTAACAAAATCTGCCCAAAAATAAAAACAAATTTTACACAAAAAGCTGCTTATTATTCTGCCAGAAGGTGGGCGATGAATTCCATAATTTCCTTTCGATTGACTACAGGCCATTCTTCTTTCGACAAGTATTATTTTTCATATTCTTCAATATCTGTTGATGAAATACATTTATCTAAACTGTAACACAGATGAAGGACACATAGGGTGTTATGTATGCTTTGAGTTAATTACATCGGTGTGCAGTCCCAGCAGTTGCTTAGGCATGACCACTTTTACGTGACACTACTAAGGGGCGTATACTCTAAACATATTAGTCAATCGGGACGTAAACCGGAACATTGTCAACCATTTGACTAGATTTGGCTCAAAATGACCAAATTATCTTCTAGAAATAAACTAGCTTGATAGGTGAGCGGTCTAAGGGGAGGGGTGTCCCCTTCCCTCTAGAAAGTTTTTGAATATTTTTGGGTCCTTAGATACAATTTGGTTCAATATCTGAACAAATTTTAAGGAAAATTACTGCAAATTTTTGACGTTTTATACAGAGGGAACAAATAATGGGTTTTCGTCCTTGATTAGAGGGGTGGAAGCATAATTTTGTCCACCACATTTTTGACTGGGGGATAAAGCCTACCCCAGCCCGTTGCTTCCTACACCCTTCCCAAAATCTCTTGACTATTTAGCAAACATGCGGCTATATTCCCTTTACTTTGGAACATTCACCTCTTAATCGGTACAGACCTAAAAATACTATCCGGGTTACATTGAAACAAAAAATGCTCAAATGGGGATTGGATCATAGACTAATTCCGGCTCAGAAATGAATGACCATTTCCAAATCAAAACGAACCAAATTTAGTCAAAAGTGTGGCTAGATTTCTGTTCAATGCTCATTAAATCGGAACTGGTTCAGGCGTCAACTTACCCCGACTAGAGGGCAGTAATGTGTCCATAGAGGGGACTTCAGGAGAGGTAGAGGAGAGGCAAAATTCGACAACTTTAAGAAGTTTTGAGAGCAGTCTAGACTCAATTGTCGCAGAACAAAATTATCAAATAACTGCCACTGCCTATGGTAACATATTTTACCCTAAAAATTCTAGGAGGCGAAGGCCCTCGTGTCCCCCAACCACAAATTAGAATTCACAAAGTTATGAACATTTTCCAGTCATATAGTCAAAAAATTACCCAAAGAACCCACCATTTTGCATCTTAGCAACCTTAAATTAGCAAAAATTTCGCAGAGGAAGGGGAAACCCCTCCCTTTAGACGACGGCGATCATTCAACCCATGTCCCCTATCAAAATAACCTTGCGCCGTCCCTGGTTATGGTACTGTTTTCATAATCATTGGTTTCAGCGTGCGCGTGGCCGATTTACATATTTGAGAGAAAAATTTTATGTTTCTTCCCTTTCAAGCCCCCCCCCCTAAGCCCCCCAAAAGTCTCGATCTAGAACCGCGCCTGCCAAGGGGAAGGGTCTAAGGGAAGGGAGAATCCCTGAGGGTCCTGAGATGGAACTTGGTGCAATATGTGAGCAAATTTTAAGGAAAATTACCTCAAATTTTTGTCATTTTTTACCGAGGGAATGAATAAGGGGTTTTCGTTTGTTCTTGAATTGAGGGGGTGGAAGCATACTACCGCCTCACCACATTTTTGACTGGGGGCTTTAGCCCCCACCTCACACCTCACCCCGCTTTCAACGCCCTTGGTTACCTTGTAATTTTCTGGTACGTTGATTTCCCAGGTACAGTCGACTTTACTCGTAGGGTACCGACCTTGATCGATAAGAGCATTTATCAAAGAAGATGAGTTGATTTCACCGTCAAAGTTTTCGTCTAGTTTAAAGAAGCAATCTACATGAAAAGTAAGAAATAATTCATTGATAAATTATGAAGTAACAAAGACTAGTCATCTTATGCTGTTGGATAAAAGTGCAAGGATATACTCCAAATGTCAATAACAAAATTTTCTGCAGACGTAAAATGTGGTGAATAAAACATTTTCTTTTGGCAAATTTACAGACGCCAATGTCATTATTTTTCTTTGTTGCCATATACACTTTCTCTACGCAGAAAGGAAGTTTTTGCATAGCTCTGCTAATAGATTGTAACAGACCCGCGGCAATGTAAATCCGTCGGGAGATGCTTGTATTTTTAATTACGCGATCTTTCAAAATATAGGCAAATGATAAACCTGCGTGTTATTCTATGTTCTAGCCGAATGCCTAGCGGTAGAGTAAGCTGCAACATATTTAACCACAGATTGAAAACAATTCTCTCTTCAGCTTAAAACACGGTAATCTATCATATTGAACAAAGCATCAACACGACTCCCTGTTCAAATTAAATTACAATTTACAACAACGTCAAATTCATCGAATGGCTTGCAAAATTATCTGCTCAAAATCAAACCATTATTACCTTACAAGGCATATTTAAATATTTTCACGTTTACTAATCAAGATATTTAGGATTGGCAGCTTTCTGTCTGAATTTATGTGACAAATATTTAACTTAGTAAAAATTATCTGGATCTGATGTGTGTAGAGGACGTGCAGTGACGTCATAAGTTTTATGCTTACATGGGCACCTTGGACGGCATCGCTATTACGTAATGACAACATCAGCGGTAAACCATTTACAACAAGAATTATAATGTGCGTCACTGAACCTTATGGTAACTTAAGTTTGTTCTATTAATTCCACAATTATCTTTCTCCATACATTCATTATTTTTGTTTCTCTTTCACTCACCTTCAGGTCCAACAATCGCCGGTGTATCGATGTCGGCTCTGGGAGGCTTCGTTACTGGTAAATTTGGATCTGATATCGAGGAAGAGGAAAAGCAGACGAGGTCATAACAACACCTCTTTGTTATTCCTTGCATTTATTTTTTGGTTCGACCAATTGAAGAACAACAATCAAATTAAACTTTCCCCCATTCTCCCCCCATCTGCGAAAGTTGTCATAAGTTGACTTCTTATGAACATCATAAACTGTCTTTACATTTAAAAAAGAAGAAAAGGTTCATATTTAAATGCGAGGAAAGCAAAATAGTTTCCATGCAATATACCACGACATCACACCTTGTTTTGGGTTGTCGAGATATCGCAACTTTTCTTATTCATACCGAAAATGCAATTAGAGTCAACTTGATTCAAGTCTGTTTTATATTTCGTGTTCACTTGGGGAACTTGGGTTAGCCTGTGCTATGCAACCAAGTTGGAGGGCAGCAAACCCATACACATGCATTAATATGTGCCTAATCCTACGTGTGCAAGATCACAGAAGCACTCGTTGTGTATCAGCTTTTGATCTGCACTGTGAACATGCTCGCATGTATTGTTTGGCGCTTGTTTTCACTCTACGGCGACCAGGGGTCACTAAATGTTGATCTTAGCTACAAAATCCCTATAATTTTCCTTACTTCTTTTCTTTACAAAGAACTAACTGAAACCATGTCCAGCTGTGGTTGCATAAAGAATATACGTAGCTGAAATGTAGATAGCATATGAACCCACAATATAGACTTGCTAAAAGTCACAATTTTCTGAAAAAGTGTATGTATCTTTTGCGAATGATAGGAATGTAAGTTATAAGCAATATGCTTATAATGAATATGCGTGATTTGTTGTAGAGGGTTAAATTTCCTTCGGCCCGATTTTGAAGGGCGAAAACCACAAACGCTACACCCGAAAGAGTTTCTGCTCCCCAGAGGATTTACACGTCCCCCGATGGGACACTATGACATAAGTGACCTCACTCAGCCGTCATAACCTTACAGAAATGTTAATCTTTGCTATTAGGAAACGACTGGTTTTGTTGATGGAGACTACGGACTTATAGCTATGTGCTCCAATCCTTTGAATTGCCAAAAGATTAATATAGCCGTAACCATATTGATATATGAGTCTTTTTTTAGCATCAATGTATCCATCCGATTTATGCAAGGCTGCACACACTTAAGTTACAGGAATACATTTTCAAACAATTTTTAGCTTTTCCGTTCTCCATCGTCATTCCTCGAAATTTCTCCTAACACAATGTAATAGGATCAATAATAATTTACCATGCAAACACATCATGTCGGCAATTTTTGATTAATGGAGTCTTCAAGGCTGTAATATGATATAGAAAATTTTCTGCACTGTGAAACACACTCAAGGTATGAACCCTTATAAGGCTTATGAGGTGTAATTATTTGCACATGCACCTCTTATCGAGTCGTTCGTTGACCTACGCAATGTATTATTTTACACTGAGTACTGAAGTTACTCAAATTTATTTACTAAGATATGGAACTGAAATAACTTTCGATGAATTCTCTTCTCTTTACAATTATACTGCACTTACATTTTTCAACTAGACTACATTTATACACTCTGTGTCTTATGTTTCATACAGGAAATCACCGCTACACAACATTATAACGAAACTAAGAGACTACAACCTATAAAAATTTAGGCACAGGCTACTGATCTTTGACCCTGTTTCTGGACAAGGAATGCTTATTGTAAAATAATGATGCGGTATTTGTCTTTGCTAATGGTAATGAAAATGATTATGAGGAATAACCACCATATTTTAGTTAGAGGGGAGTGTGAGCCGGGGCCGGTTCCCCTAGTCGACACTTTAGGGGCGACACTTTTGTTCTATGTATGATGAGAAAAAGAACAAGAGGGCAATCCATAGATTTGCAATCCTATCTCCCTCTTATATCCTAGATACAAATTGTGGTTAATGAAATTTCGTAACAGACTTATGAACAATTAATGACAAGAACACTCTCACCTTTGACCTACATTTGACCTTTGGCCTCAATCGTTAGCTGATACCCAAAAGCACTATTTAAAATTAATTCTTTATCTCTCCATATCATGTGGTTTAATGATTTTTCTTAACAATTACACACTGTCAGGAAAATACGGCATAAAATATTTTTACAAATGTGACCTTTTACCTCTGACGTTTGACCTATGCGTCGTCAATTACGAATGCTGGTCGTATAGTCAGATTAATACCTACCAAGTTTGAACTACAAAAGTGCAGAATGTCCCCCGTCTCCCCGGACAGAAATTTAGTAAAAAATGTCCCATGAGGAACCTTAGGCCAGTGTACAATGTCTGTCCGGACATCTGGCACTGTTTTACTGTCCGACGATCGGCAAGCGGACATTTTACACTGCAGGGGACATATCAATGCAGTATAGGTTGTCTGAAAGGGACATGTCCGGACAGACATTGTACACTGGCCTAAGGTTCCTCATGGGACATATTTCACTAAATTTCACTTAATTTCTGTCCGTGGAGACATGGGACAGTCTGCACTTTTACAGAAGTCGATGGGACTTACGGTTGTTAAGGAGGAGTTTGCAACACCTTTTATCAAAATTTAGGCCCATTTGACCTTTGACCTACATTTGATCTTTGAATCAGACCCTTTAAAATCACCATTTTAATATCCATCTGTCGGGTTTTCCCCCTTGGGGCCTATGGAAGAGTGATAAGGGGGAAAACTCAAGAAACGCCGGGTCGCACAATCTCTAGGTACGCCGCTGGGTCACTATAATGTTTTAATGTACTAACAATCAGCTTTTTTATGATGAGTCTGTAAGGATTGTGTATTGTATTCGTTGACGAAACGACTGTGTCAAGATGACAATTGCTTGAAGGCAATGGGCGAGTCTGCGAGTAGGTCTACTGGCATAACCATTTATCACAAACATCACATCGTGTTTTCTTTCAGCTGCACGTTAGACAGCTTTCTCATAATATGCAAGCATAGAGCAGGCACGTAGTCACGGTGGAGGGGGCGGGGGAGGTCTGTCCAAATAATCACCTTTCCCCAACAAACTCTGGCCGCCACGATCGAAACCTGTAAAGCGCCACTCTTAAACCTCCTTGTTACGACAATACTAACTTAGCGCACTGAGTAACCTTTAATAGCACCGCTGCAGCAGTTTTGAGTGACAGGGCCAACATTCGTTCTTCGTTTCCACCTATGCCTAGCGCGAGTCCTCCATGTATAGTGGGCATTTATGTATCCTTATCCTCACGTGAATCTTAAAATGGCGAGAATTACAGTCATTTTGATGTCGGTCGAAAGACTAAAGTTCAATGAAAGACAACCTTTACAAGCCCCAAAATGTATTCATTTGGAACGTTAAAAAGGGTCAGTAATTGCATATAAAACTGTTTTACAATCAGAGACATAGGGAAAGCAATTTTGTGGAACCGAAAGTATCTTACGGAGCAAGAGACGACAGGTACGGTAGACTTGATATTTGAAAAAGGATGAAGAAAGCAAACAACATCAAATGCAATTTTGAGAGCTACAGTATGGTTAGAGGGTTAATAATTGCAGCTCAGATCCTCTCAATTGAAAGCCTCTTCCTTCATAAATGTCAACAGAGTGAAATTATGGTTGTGTGATCTATATCTTTTTGCGTTTGAGTGTATTTAGCAGCGAACATGTTTAAATTCATTCAGAGCTTTAGGTCAATGTCATAAGGTTCTTCAAGTTCTGTAACGTTCTGTTTTATCTAAGGCGTCGGTTAAGGTGAAGTGGTGAGCATTACACATTACATGGTAGTAGACAACTAAAATAGTGGGGTACTCAAGAATCCTATATATACCCTTGGACACTTTAAATTCATAAATAATGCTGAAGCAGATCATCGGTACTGTACGTACGGTATACGGTACGATGTTATCCCGGGAATTGCCTGCTGATCGCCAAATGACAACTTTCTTGTTATACTTGCGTGAGCTTCGGTACTTAAATCGAAAGATTGATATGCAACGTGTTCGCCTTTAGTAACGTGTGCCGTTCTAGATAATTATTTGATGGCGAGCGTGGATTCGAACTACATCTTTCCATATCAGCATGTTGCTCTTGATGTTATGACTCGTGACCTGATGACGCGTAACCTGATGACTCGTGTTCTAATGACGCGTTACCTGATGATGCGTAATCTGATGACTCGTGATCTGATGATGCTTTACCTGATGGCTCGTGTTCTAATGTGATGAAGAGTAATCTGATGACTCGTGATCTAAAGACGTGTTACCTGATGATGCGTAATCTGATGAACGGTGATCTGATAATGCGTGATCTGAAAACGCGTTACCTGATAGACACGTGATCTTATGACGCTTGATCTTACAACGTTCTCAAAGGGACAAAAAATCAAGTAGAGATACGGATACCCGGAGAAATGAAAAACGTTAATCCAATATGTTGCCATTTGTTTCATACATTCGATGTATTTCATTGTTTATACCATCCAGTGTCTTATAAAGGACCAGAACCGGGGCTTTTTTCAGAACATTGGGGGCGCTTGTCAGAAATTCCAAAGAAATCAAGAAAAAGGCAAAATGATGTTTAGGTTAGGGTCAAGGTTAGGGTTAGGGTAACGATTTGTACTTTCTCACATTCGTCTATAGGAACAAATCACGTGGGCCGAGGTTATTATAGAATCAAAGATATACCCCTTGTCGGTACCGGAATGCTTCTCCGAAGCAACTCAAAGTAGAAGTCATTTTATACGACCCTCCACATTTTCTCCATGTACGTTTGCTTAAGTTTCTTTTATCTATATGCACGATTGCATCACTACAGAAAGGGTCAGGATCAACACAATTTTGTTTCAACTCACTTGGAATATACTTGTAGTAAGCTCGGAAGCCTTCTTCTTCTACATCCGAATCAGTGAAAAAACCGACCCAGAGGAAGTTGGTCGATGACGTCACAGGGTCAGGAGCAACCGTCCCGCAGAGACGGGCCAGCAGAGGAGAGAACCCGTAGCGTCCATCGTGAATCTCTACTTGATCAAACTGACAATTATCATCTTCTTCTACGTTGAACAGTTTATCAAAAGTAATTTGGATAACTTCATCTTCCTCCGCTATTAAAAGAGAAGATCCATGCGAAAAGTAAAGAATATTTGACAAAATGGGTGAATAATGTAGATTTAAAGAGCGCGAGTATTCTATTTTGCGAATGCGCAAGGCGTAATACGTAATTCGTACACAATTTTTTCATTCCAAAGATCCTCCTTGACTTTCTGGGGCCATACAAGCCATCTGGGTACACACGTTTAACAATCCCTGTTTTTTTTTTACCTTGTCCCAATTTCTTTTTTCTGTACAACACAACACAAAATTTCGCATTAAATTTAGAGTAAAAATTACGGTGATTGCTTGCTTAGTTGGAAGGTCATACCAGGGCAGGGAGATGCAAGGCTTGACACCGTCTCTGTTCGTACGTGCGTAGTAGCCCGAGGGAACATAGGGATAATCAGAGGCCTTGGACCTTGTTGCCCCCTCCTGCCTTAATGAGGTGTCAGAACATACTATAACTGGTGTAACTTAAACTATAGAGCTTATATTGTTAATTTCCCCAGTAAAATGTATCTCCCCCCCCCACTATTGAGTTAAACTATGCAGCTTACATTGTTAATTTCCCCAGTAAAATGTACCCCCTCCCCCACTATTGCCACCCCAAATACCAGCATCTGTATCTAGACCAGTCCTCGCACAACAAACCAGTGCAATGTCGTGTATGATGAACGAGGGTTTATTTCGACTGTGGGAGATCCTATTGTGGTAATTTTTGAAAAGAAAAAATGCCAGACTTAAAAGGCAATAGGCAGTCATCCCAATCAGAGTTAGTATACCCTCCACTCTGGTTCATGAATGACCTATTTTGATCGTGTGACAATGTTTTTGTTAGTGAATTGTGAAATTCTGGGAGAATTCTCCTCGCTTTACCTATTGTTTGAAATAGTTATGTTCAAAACATCTTCAGAGGTGCTTGTAATGCAATAAGATGAGATTTGCAAGAATTTGCCGATTTTTCAATGCAAATTTTGGGGCGACTGCCTACTGCCTTTCAATGATTGGGAGACCGCAGCATTTTTCAAAACTTTTGTGTAACTCTTCCAACTAATGCATAGCACTTTAACGGTAGAGTCCGTACTTGGACTCCGTTCCGGACTAGAGTCCGTTTTTACTGAACTCGGAAATGGCCCGGAATAAGGAGTACCGGAATCGGAATTTGCCCGAAATGGGTTGCAATTTGGACTAGGAATCAGAGTCGATTCCAGCCAAGTCCACATATATGAAAGTGACATAAATATTTATAACAAAGGCTACATTTTTATTGATACACGTTTTAATACATGAAGAATCACACACGGTCAACTACACGTTACAAGCTGTGCCAGACTATTAAATTTACTTCTAAAAATGTCATTTTTAATTAAATCTTTTATGGTACTACCTTTTGAACAACAGTTTAAAATCGCTTTAAGCTTTGCCAAGTTGTGGAATGGCCGAACTCGGAATTGGCTGGAAATTGGGGACAAACTGGAATTGGAATTGGCTCGGAATCGAAGGGTATTGACTTGGGAATGGCTCGGATTGGTGGCCACTGGAATGGGAATTGGCTCGAAATTGGGTTATGTGGACTCGGATACCGCCCTGCTAAAGGCGCAAGTAGCAAGCGCCCAAACTTTTGGAGCGGGAAAGAAGAGGACGGAACAAAAAATAAAACAACTTTAATAACTAAATTGAAAAGTACAATTGAAATTTTAAAAGAAATTGCGCTTCGTTACTTAGGACATTCTTTTAATGTGGCATTCTCCCCACACGCTCCGTTAAGGCAAGAGGCGTTATCATTGTTACCTGACACCTCTTCCCTTTTTTGGTTACTGATGGCTAGTAACATCACAGCAGGAAAGTGCCTCTTGTCACTGGGCACAGCATGTTTGATTTTCTGTAATTTTCTCTCTAAATACATAGTGTAAATCTGCTCTTGATCCTCATACCTCATGCTTTCGTAGAGTTGAAAGACATTTTGTAGGTTCATTTAAAAGTCCACTTTTTAATATCATTTCTAGTAACAGAAAAGAGAAAGACAGCTCAATAGTTCCAAATGACCAAGTTGTACTTGCGTACACCTTGACGCTAAGCAGACCTCTTATAATTTTGAGGTCGCTGTACTATTTGATTATACGGATGCTATGCAACGACCGGTTATAAATACCTTTCAGAATGTTTCCTTAATCAAGATAGCCTGAAGGCTCAGAATGGTCGGGTTTTAGGAACAACACTAGAACATTTTAATGGATTAGAACAGGGAGTTGCTATTTGTCAAATAGCAACTTCCTGATTAGAATTTCTACCTTCGAAAAAGAACAAACAATCTTCCTTGGCGTAATACTCTTCAGGGTATTCCGGACTTTCGAAGAATCCCGACTTTTCATTTGGACCGAAATTTTCTTCGCAGAGACCGGCGATGACGTAATCGTTCGGCTCAGGGAAGGAGAAGGATGGGCCGTCATCTACTGTCAAAACAAAAAGATAAGACAAAGTATTTTTGTTACTGCTCGAATCTGCAATAGATTGAGGAAGGGGGTGAAGGGTGGGCTAGGGCACAAATCTAGCTTTGAGGGGGAGGAGAAAATGCCAAACGCCGGAGCACAGGTGTACGGGACTACTTCCGATTGGGAGCGCTGCAGCACTTTGGCCGATAATTTAATGCACGTTTGCTTTAACATTAAAACATTATTATATTGTGCCTGAAAGAAGCAATTTTCTGCCCGAATGGAAGAGCTGCAGCTCCCTTCTCGTACGCTTATGCTCCGAAACGATTCAAAGACGCCCAATGGGTCGTGGGAGTGCGAAGCGTTCCCTTGATCGACGTGAGTCCAGGGCCCTCCTTATGGTCCCTGTTGGAATCCAGAGGCAACGACCCGTGGGGGACCAGTCAGTGAAAGTCCAGGAAGCTATAGGATAGTTACAGAATTGTGAGCATTAAAGTTAAGTATTTCACTATCCTTAAAAATGGCACTGAATGTGCAATAAGGAGACAACAAAAGTTAAAATTTGGCCATTATTTGTCCATAACTGACCAAATGAACGACCGGTTGGTTTGATTATGCAGAGGGCTTGTAGGCGAGGAAGAAATATAAGTTAGGGTTCAAATGAGGCTTTATAATAGTTTAACTCAAACTCCTAAAGGAAGTAACAAAAAACAACAAGACTGAAAGGTAAGGCCTAAGGTTTTGGTACGTGAAGCTAAAAATGGCCAAACTTGTTTATTTTTAGCTCTTACACAGTGCAATACTCGTCGAATCTATAATTGTCAAGTCCACTCAAATCAAGACTAACAAATAAAAGAGGAATTGCTGAAAAAAATGCAAATACGTCGTTCTCCATTAAGGGTCTCCTTTGAGGGTCCGGTATATTTCTTCTCCTTTTCTCTTTAAGAGTAGTCGTTAGAATGACCGAAGGTTTACCAGCTTCTTTATAACCGAATGTTTTTCATTCGTGCATAGGGCCAACGAAAGGTTCGTAATCTGGTAATGTGATCAGGTTCTTGAGTGATGTTCATGGTCCGGTAATATCGCAGAAGATTAATGTTTGATGCACCGTATATGGTACCTTTTCATGTAATTCTGTCGTAACTTTTAATGAGTAAGTATCCTTTTAATGATTATTGCAGACGTATGTTGCAAGTGAATGATTATCAGTACCGTAGTGGAACCTTTTCAATTAGGGCGCAAACTGAAGTTCCCAAGGGTAACGAGGCCCAGGGCCGGTTTACCTAATACACACAGTAGGCACTGCACTTGGGGCTTTCGAAAAAATGGAGGCCTGCGGGGAACACGATGGTCCATGAATATTTAATGAGAGTATAGTGGCAAGAAATTTTCACAACCAGACCTTCACCTAGGGCCTACCAAAGCACGTAACCTGGCCCTGGTGAAGCCTCCCAGTTGAGGTGAGGTCCAGGGACTCAGATGAGAAAACCATGTTCGGAGGGTTTAGGGACCTGGAGGAACATTTTTTGTATCATCCTTTGCTTTGAAGATTTAAGGGGACAAAATTACTTGTCTTTTGGGTCTGTCTTTGCACAAGCGTCCTTGAAAAGAAAACCGGATGGTTTAAAACTTCAAGAAAATCGAGACTGTTCGGTTGATCAACTCCTAAAGGATAGTGTTTTCATATTCGAGGGTTTGTCGTATCATATTTGACGTCTGCTTCCACAACGAAGTCTATACTTATAAGCCTATTTAAAAGATATAAAAGAATTATTTCCGACACGGATGATCTGTAAGGGTTTAATGCGGACCTCAGTCTGTCAGTTGTTATGACAAAATGAATGACCGAAAGCGAGAGGCGCTCATTTGTCAATTAATACGCATAGTAATACTTTTACGTTTGACAGTGAATGTCAGCCTGAGATATCATCCTGCCATGGGCTTTGATAGGGTGTGGACATTCCAGTTTGCAATCTAAATTAAGCTTAACTTGGAATTATAACAGGCTGTATCTTCGGTAATCGAGGAAGGTGTGGATGGGAAATGAAGGGGGTAGAAATGGGGAAACTTCATGGGCTGAATTTGCCGAGTTATATATGGGAACAGAAGCCCCAAAGGGTTTAATGTGGTTTATTTTGCATAAAATGGGTAGAGATTTTTTTTATTTGGCAATGGAAGAAAGGTTTTTCGGAGTTGTGAAACAGACTAATTTCATCCCACTGTATTATGTAGTGCACCACTAATTTAAAAGAAATCCTCCACAGAAAATGATAACCTACAAAATTAAACCGTAGATTTTTTTTTCTTTTTTGTGACGAGGGAAGGGGGTGGCTCAGTTTATGGCATGCTGCTGAAGGAAAGTGCTATTTTTTAGATGTAGATGTTGCATTGAATTGCAGAACTAATTTCGCAAAAAAAGGATGGAATTTGAAGGTTTAGGCCTTTTTGTGCATTATATCCTTCCTTTGTTTAAGTAGCATTTTGAGTGAAGCGTGCAAGCAGGAATCGCCACCCTGTTGTGAAAGTTCTCATCTAGCTCAAACTTTCACTTATCATGTTAACCTAGTCAGAGAATAAAAGGGGCAATCATGAGCTTTCATATGGAGGGGGTAGTTTGTACCTGTTGACAACTTCTACACAAGGGGCTGGAGGCCACAAAACGGACTCACTTTTGTAAGTCAAAGGAAGAGTGATGAATGGCAAGTATCATTGTGGGCAATGCAAAATCAAAATTGAAGTAGTCTACAACTTCTGACTATGAGGTGAAAACAATATACTTCAAACAGTAAACAAACACACATGCTTTCTTATCGAATTATTTGTGTTACATGTTAATCTTTCATGACTTGGAGCAGGGAGTTTGCAACTCCCTGCTTGGAGCAAGTCTATGATGTCATTGCACATTCATTACAGTGCAATCTTGCAATGGATTACTTTATATCGGTTATGAACTCTTCCTTTAGAGAAATGAAACTGAACGACGAGTTTGTCATTCTCTTTTTAACGCGTCAGTGTGGAGTCTGATTGAACTTTCGGTATACAAGAATGATACGGCAATGAAAGCACGGTTCCATAAATAAACTTCTCTGATGCAAATGCTTGTGAATTTTAATACCTTATTTCATAGGGCCCCCCAAATACGGCTCTGCTGCCTAGGAATGAAAAATAATATTTACATCTGATATTAGTTTGAACTGTATTCAACCAGGTTTCTTGGCACATTTGAATTTCTCCTGGGGAAACGGTTTCTTATTCACTGCTACTGAAGGAGCTACAACTGGCTTCCATCAGTTATGCATACTGTCCCCACGCATGCTTTTTCAAAACTCGCAAGGTGTTACCTATCTTTATCAGATTATATAAGGGTTACTTAACATATTTAGGTCATTTCGTGCCAGCTTGCGATAATGTATATTAATTTATCAGTGGCGATTCCAGGAATCATTTTTATGGCCAAGTATGGCAGCGAAGTTCGCAGTCACGGTGAAGACGCGTTGTGCATGGGAGGCGGTTGGTGTGGAAGGGTTTGTACCCAGTGATGGTTTTCCGGTTTTTGGACCCACCTAAGGGCCCCTGGTAAGATCCAGGGAAACACACCCAGTGGAGAGTCAGGGGCAAAGCCTCTGGAAGCTCTGGCGATCTTTTAAAATTGTGGGCATTAGATTGACTCATTTAACCACCTTCAACTGAAAATTGATGCGCACCTACCAAAAATCACAATTTGCATTGTATTTTTAGAATACTATAGCTTTACTCGGACCAACTAATGGTCCATTTAATGGCCCAGGGACATTATGAATGAGAGGATGGATCATGGTAAGGATTGCTGGCGTCTTTTGAGCAATAATGTCACTCAGCCTAAGTTGTTCTTTATCAAGTATGGGCCTACTTATGGAACGAGCATGTGTATGGGGGCGCACGCAGGAATACCGCCTTTTTAAACACTAGTAATCTACAACACTCTAAATGTAAAAGAGTGAATTTCACTCTTCGACGATTGCCTACAGTGACCACTCTCTGTTTCGAGTGGAGTTCCACTCTGCCCGGGGTGGTAATTCACTCATTTGGAGTGAATTGCCACTCTCAGCAGAGTGAAATTTTCACTCGAAGAAAGAGTGGTGACTGTTGGCAATCGCCGAAGAGTGAAATTCACTCTTTTACATTTAGAGAGAACCATATGCATTTCATCGGAAGCTTTTTCTAGCAAAAACTAGTGGCCTAGCTACACTTTTTTTTGTGTACGAACCACATTTAGTTTATTTTTTTTTGGGGGGGGGGGGGTGGAGGCCAAGGGGAACACAGTGCCTTCGGATGTCATCTAAGTATTGGAGGGGCAGAGCCAATTCAACTCCAGAGTTTGGAGATAATTTTGAACGTTTCAAGACAAAACCCTTCAAACTGAAATCATTAGTGGGCTGCAGCTCCCAGTTTCCGGTTCTGGCAGCCCTGGAACATCGAGAGAAATGCCCCCATGCATCATGATATCATGGAACCAACGCTGGGTGCTTCCTACTACGATGTGGGATATTTTGATTTCAATCTCATAGAAAAAGTAAATGTACTTTTAAATTTGCAGTAGTATTCCTGCTTTAAAGACCAACAGCCGGTGAAATCCAGAATTTATGTGCGCAAAGTTTCTAGGTCAAAGGTGTGTAACCCCTAAAGGGTGGTTTTATGGGGGGGGGGGGCAACTCATCCCACATTACTGGAAGTGTTTTAAATTCTCATTGCGAGATGAAGGAGCTTTGAAGAAATTTAGACATTTAGACTGCCTGAACAGAGGATATTTTTTTCAGATACAAGTACTGACATGCACAGTTTTTCCTTTTCCCCGAAAATTCTATGGGGGAACGCCCCCTGTGGCCCCATTGAACTCGCCACCGCTTATATAGCAGGGATTCTTAATTGTTTTGGACAGCGGGCCTAAAGTTTTTCCTTGAAATTATATACTTTATAATAATTGTATCAGACAAACGGACGAATGAAGTTTAATATGAAAAACGAGAGGTGCTCATTCGAGAGGTCAACCCCACACAAAATACCATCGGAACTGCATCATCAGCAATTAATGACGGTTTCAGGAACTTTTCACAGAGTTTACGGTTCCTTATTTAAGGCGCAGTGCAGAACCAAAGCTGAACTCAGCCTCAGCATGATTGAAATTTTGCTTCCTAAACGCCAAAAGATTGCAAGAAATCCCGCTTTAAAGAGCAAATTGTCACTATAATTCCGCATCTGCCACGCGTGGATCACTAGTGTGGGATAAAATTTGACATCCCAAATGCTATATATTGCAGGAAATAACACAACTTAGTCGAAATTAAACTTACCCCTAAAGTGCTCTTCGAATCGTTCGTAGGCAATTTGGCGCGAGCCGGGGGCCATGGCCTCTTGATAAGTTCGTATTTACAGCAATACATTTCTTGTGAATGGCTGCTTTTCTCATAAGCTTTAAACGAGCAATTCAGACCAATTTTTTCTTTTTTAACCCCACTCCCTTAAGCCCTATTAAAGGAGGTAATCTCATCATTTTTTGTCGTGCACAGCTTTAACCAAATGCAGATTTACCTTTTCGTTAATGTATACGTGTACGTGTTTGTGTTCTTGCAGGCGTGCAGGGAAACCTTGTGTGCTTATACGTTAACGTATGCATTGTGAAGGGTTTGTTCTCCCTACCCCACTTTTTAAATGCCCAACTCAAAATAGTCGCACTAGGGGAAGGGGAAGAGGAAGACAAGGAATTAGGCTGCCCATAAAGGCATGGACGGCGGTCCCAGGGAGCCAAGGGGACATGTCCTTCCATCATTTGTGAAATCGCCCATTGACTTTGATTTTTCACACAGTAAATTATTTGAAATGAGGTAATGTCCCTTCCCCAGCCCCAGTATTGAGAACGGATCGCCGCCCTTGCATAAAGGTGTAACGAATATGTTTCACTGCGGTGGGGGGACGGTACTAGAAGAATTCAGAAGAAGTACACACTAGCAACTGCAAATATCCCAAAAATCGCACAAGAAAATGGCACCAGAATGCTAGAGAGAATAAGTAAGTCTTTTACATATTAAACGTGAAGTTTAACTTGACCCGTTTTGAGTATAGATGCCAGTAAACCGATGGTGATATATATTATACACACGAGGTGACAATGTATTAAAAGACCATTGCAGTTACCCCAATTTGAATTATAGTATACCCAGGTATCCTAATTCATGAATGGCCCATTTGTAACATGTGACATTATTTATATTACCAAATTGACAAATTCATGCAAAATATGAATTGGCTTACTTTCATTATGCGATATTCATCTTCTGAAACATCATGCAAATTTGAGGAAATTTGTAAGATTTCGTTTATGTAGAGTCAGATGAGGTTTTATGGCTCAGTTTCTAACCAATTGGTTTAAGTCGGACCGGCCACGGCCTTTTTTCCAGTTGTGGCTCACTGGCTTGTTTTCCCTACTCCATTGCTTATGTAAGGGTAGGGTGACTCCTTATTTCCTGTAATCAATTATTGGATAAAGAATGACGGCGCTGAAACGGACAATTTTACTCTACTGATCATCGGTTTTTTAATGACGATAATAAGCAATCAAAGCAATACTTCATATTAACAGATCAAGTACAACACGAGGCCACAGTTTGAAAATCAGCACAACACTGCAAGACCAATGTTAGTGCTAAGGTATTTTCAATGTATGTGGTACGTCGACTGGAGAATGGGAACGATGGCCTATTTGTTACGTAATCTGTGCATAGGTCCTCATTCGTATATAGGGGGCACATGTTCAAAATCTAAATCAACAAACAACCAGATTAAAACTTTTAAAGGAGCTATGGCATCCCCCAAATATATTTAGACATATCCCCATACTTTTAAATCCAGTTGGAGACTGTACTTTGATTTGCATTCATTCAAACAAAGGTGGCACTACTCTGGTTAGTAATGATGGCTTGGACAGTCCGCTGTGCTTTTAATTAGGCTCACAGTCACACACAGTTTGTTTTTCAATATTGTCTCCAGCAATTGAAACTCAGGGCAGGCTACTGTAGCTCTGTCTTGGAGGTGTTCTACTACTAGACAGTTTGTGTTTAAATTGGAGGCGGGGCTAGAAGTTAGGTTAGTGGGAGAATTGTTACTGTCTGGGGTGAGCTTAGAGGGTAGGCAAATAGGCACAGTTTTATGTCCAATTTACCTTCCCACACATACTCAACCAATCACATTTATTTATCGTCGCTTCTCTCAAGAAATTTTCCTTTCAATAAATTTTACGTGTGCGCATAAACACTCCTTGGTTATATATGTTGTTAGTATGAGAGATATATTTGACAGAAATAACCAGAAAGCCAAAAGGCTTTGTGAATCTTTGTCTCTGAAAGTATTTTTAAGTACTTTAACTTTCTGGGGACAGTCTGACCCCCCCCCCCCCAGTGCTTATCAAGAAAGGTCATTCTAGCTACCTCCCACTACAAGCAAAGAACTGAAACTACTCACAAAAGGAGTAGCAAACCCTGAATTGACACAAGACTTAACAAGATGACATCAGAGAGCCATGCAATAGTGAGGGCAAGATCTGACTTTAATGGTTTTTAAAGAATGTCACCAAATCTTGTCTTGAACATCTTCAACAAATGCAAGCAAAGTCAGATAGTTAAATGGTCTGCGTAAGGGTACCTCAGACCTTAAGTGTAACCAACTTCATCACCTGTGTTTGAACTTATTTTCATGGTATATGGTACACCCTGAGTGACAGTGGGAGGAAAACCAACTGTAAGATCCATCAAGGTTTACTTCATCATTACTATCGTGACATACCTTGTTTACAAGCAATTTCCATGGTTTTCTTAGTTTCACCTCGGGTGACCTAAGATAACCTTTGACCTGTATCAAAGCAATAGGCTTTATCTTCTGACTCACTCATCCGCATACCAAGTATGAAAAGTATTCATGATTCCTACCTTGCAATATCGTGTTTAGGGGCCTACTATAGGTTTTTAGCGTTTCACCTCTGGGGATCTCGCATGACCTCATTCCTCCTCAAAAGAATATGGTTTTTCTTTTTAATGTGATAATTCCAACTACCAAGTTCGAAAAGTATCTTTTATTCATATCTTGAGATATCCCGTTTGCAAGCTAAGCAGCACAAATACAGACACATACACGCACACCCTCACCCACAGACTTACGT
Organism: Holothuria leucospilota; assembly: GCA_029531755.1. Lineage (NCBI taxonomy): Eukaryota > Metazoa > Echinodermata > Holothuroidea > Aspidochirotida > Holothuriidae > Holothuria > Holothuria leucospilota. Next base: position 19,653,665 of record CM055965.1, read on the forward strand.
ACATATACACATACCCCGTGACTAAGTAGGCTCCCCAGTTTTGCCTTCATCAAGGACGCAAAAAGCACAAGTTGTTTCCAATTATAATAATGAATTAGTCAAAATTCAAAGCAAAGCTAATTGGTCACAAGAAATATCACTCTGACAAAATTTAGTCAAAGTAATTTCTTAGATGACTAGTTAACTTTTTTGACTAATTTATTTTTAGAAATAATAAATACTGGATCCTTTTTGTATTATTTTGCTGCTTGCAGTTTTATTTCTTTTTTTTTTTACGAAAGGACTTCTTTCATTAATTGACCACGTGATTACTCAGAGATATTAAATGACATAAGAAGTCGCTATTTTGAAACAGCAGCTAAATCTTATAAATATCCTCTTGTTTCCCTTCAAGTATTTTTCATGATATTTCAGAACATAAATATTGCATATTCAAGGCAAACCAAGGAGTTGCTCTGCGTGAATTCCACAATTCAGTGAGAAAACTATGGTAACATGATTCTCAAGAGCCATTCATGAAATAGGACACCCGGTTACACTAGTCCAAACTGGGGTGACTATATTTTCCCTTTAACTAACATGATACAATTTATTTTCGTAGGATTTTTTTCTGAGAGAAAAGTTTAACTTGCTTGGTTCTTTCAAGGGAAAACATGTAAACCTTCCAAGCATATCCGTCGATACGACTGAGAATTTCAAATTTGGCAAGACGTCAGCTTTTCAAGGAGGAAATGTGTTTGCGACGCATAGCGATTTATAAGAGCCTTGGGGTCTCCCATGATAAAACCTAGGTTACTAAACAAAACCGATCAGGCAATGGCTTGTAATTTATATCTTATCCCATACTCCACCCCCATCTATTGGAGTGCCTCTTTTTGGATATCTTTGAACTACTTACCGGCACTGTCTTGCATGCAGAGACAAAGCGTAGAAAGAAGGAATAAAACTGCAAAAGAGAGACAGAAAAAAGGAAAATTCAGTTGTTCCGTTAGCCCTTAGGACATTTAAGTAAATGGATCCAATTTTCTTTCTTTTTCCATTCTAAAACATAAATGTAATACGAGTAGGCTTTTCAAAAGCCATGTACTAATGCCCTGTGGTATATTTGCAGGTGTCTTCCTAGCAAAATTAACATCGCAGACATTATTTCATGGCTAGTTTTATGGGGGAAGAAACTCCCACTCATGGCAAACCGGCGTTGTCATTATTTAACAACCAGCTAAGTTCTAATCTTCGTTGTACCTGGAGGTTTTCAACATTCAGGTAAGAATATCGATCTCTGGTTCTGTCTGCGGATTTCACAAATATTTGGATTGAATTGCCGAGAGATTTTGTTGCTGGGAGAGCTTAATTCTAGACGTAGCTTATACCATGGAACTACTAGGAACTAAAGACATATACTAACGAAAGAGTGGTTGGTAATTCTACGAAACTGGTGGATTGCGGCTCCCTGCATGCGAACCACTTTTCAGGAATGCGACGTGGATTCATTCGACTTATATGAATAAGTTTATCGACCACTGTTTGGAAAGACACCTATGTTTACAACGTTGCTCCTACTTTCTAAACTGAATTTCATGCATTTCAGCCCAATAAACCCCTTTCCAAATAGCAATTACAAAGGATTATGGGACAGAGGTTTGGTATGCGCCGCTTTTGTGAATGACATATATACCGTGGCAAAAAACGACGCATATATCAAAGTTCTCTCCCATAACCCTTTGTAATTGCTAGTAGATGAATGAACAGAAATCTGGCATACTTTAGCCTCATTTTTGACACTATGTATTGAACATATTCCTCGGAAAGCTATAAATTGTGAACACGAGCATTTAAAACATCTTGCTAGTTTTAAAACCACATGCCTTTTTCAAAAGCCAAGTGCTGTATTCCTACTCCCCGTATTTTTTTTTTATTGATTTATTTGTTTTTGAAGTAAGGCACTACCATCGATATTTGTTTCGCATAAAAGTGCGTAACTCATTGGGGTATACCTGTTCCAAGAGAAGTACGTAAGTATTACATTACTTTTGGCTATGCGTATGCCAATTTCCTTGATACATTGCTTCACTCTAAAACATTGTTTAGCAATTAAACATTTGCTAAACACTCTTTTGCCCACACTTTGTAAAAAAAATGTTTAAATGCACAACACACGTGTTCAACTCCTAAATGTGTTAATTGTTTAATTGCTAAGAACACTGTGTAAATGCTAAACTTTTAAAGACTTCAAACGTGTATACAAAGTGAAGGCCAAAAGTTCATTTGCTGAACACATTTTCTGAGTGTGCGGGTTAAATTTCTTGACTCCTTGTATTGTGTTTACAAAGTGGGGGAAGTGTTCAGCGGTCAAGCACTTTTTCTGGAGTAGGCGGAATGAAATGTGAAAAGAATCCCCCAGTGTTTGCTTCCCGCTATACTCTTTTACTTTGGAGTATACCGTGACCAAACACCCCCTCAGTTCCGGATAATTCCCACCCAAAACGTCGGCACAACTTCCTCGGACAATTCCCATCTCGGGCAATTCGCACCCTGCCTACGTAGCTGGCTGTGCGGCATATTCCTTGTTCAGGAAGTTTTGTTTGGAAAGCCTTACAAAGGGGCTTAGCAAACAAAGTCGGCTCCGTGGGGTATTCTCACCGGGGTGAGTCTTCCACCACAAAATTCGGAAATGCCCTGGGTGGAAATCGTCCGAGGCTGGGGAAATTGTCCGGGTAGGATTTTTTCGGGATGAAAATTATCATGAGGGGAGGGAGGGGGTGTCTAGGAACCCGCGCCGTGCATTGGATTAAATGAAAAAACTAGTGGGAGCCGAAACCTTGTTTCAAAACATCAACGAAATCTTTTATATCTTTTTTACCAAACAAGCAATTTTCATGATAGTATACCGGTACATAACATAAATACAATGCTGCATATTCTAGAGAACTTGAGAACAAATTCTGTACAGGTTTTAAATTTGAAAAACATTCCGTAGAAATTCTTGAGGGCTCTTAAAGAGATTCTTTAGATTTTTTTTTTTTTTTTTTAGAATTTATTTTATATAAACGTCTGCAGATTTCTATACAAATTCTCCAAAAATTGCTAAAGAAATTGGAGGATATTTAAAGGTTCGCTATATATAACTTTTGTAAGGAAATAATATCTTCATAACCATCCAATTTCCGTTTACATCACATATGTGCATTGAAAAGCTTATTTCACTCAACGTAGTTTTATCTGAAAACCTGGATATGTTACAGATGTCGTCTGGCTTTTAAAGACTAGCACAATATAGTGTGCCAGATTTTGCGTGACGTCATAGCTTCCCTTTCCTGAATTTCGATCGGGGGCTCATTCGTCTCTTCATATGCCCACAATATAATATATCTGAAAGCACAATAGCACATTATATACTTTTCAATAAGTACTAGGAATTTGGTTTCCATCGGAACTTGAGAAAAGGGACATATGTTAAGCAAAATGTGGCACACATGATTGCTGGATTCTCCTGCCGACGACATACCATCTGTACATCATGTTTGATTGGTTTTTGTCACGTGATGACGTTATCATGCTGCTAATAATATTTAAAACTATCCAAGATAACCTTAAGCCTTAAGGCTCTTTCACACTAGGCGCGATACGACGGATGGAATTGGGTTGAAATAATGTCAACTTTTATCTAAGTGTCGCGAGCGATACTTTTCGTGACCAGTGATAAGATAGAATTGCCATTTTGTTAGATCACATCTTATCGGTCATTGGAATATCGCCGAGATATGAAGAAAATGTCGTCTTTAGTTTGAAAGGACTGACGAATTGTTATCGTGTCCAAGAGCAATGTACGGTTTACCATCTGAACTGGCCTTTCCAAAAGAAACCAAATTTGACCTAAACTGTTGAGATGGTTAGCCACCCGACGTGAAGTTGTAATTTATAAGCTATAGGCTTCTCTCTCATTCGTGGTCGCTAAGCGTATAGTAAAACAACTGCCCCGTCAAGGCTTGAAAAATAAAACGAAATAATACAGGGTAAAATTAAACCTAACTATTGCAATAAACAATGAAATAACATTTCATTTTGGCTCTATTTTCTGCATATTGCAGACCCCATGCATTTTCTCGTTAAAATTCTCCTAATAGTAAACAAGGAATTTAAACAGCAACACGTTACCAAAACCTAAGTATCCGGTAAGCCTTTCGGACGATAGTGTAAATTTGTCCACTATGTTTAATAACAGGTCCAAACAGCAATCCTGGCCTAGAGCCAAGAGGCACCTTGAACACTTTCAAATAATCGCTATGGCTTATCCGAACTACTTAACATTTATCCCAACCTAACATTAGTACTGAATGTTTTAAACATCAAACTGCATGTCCCATAACGTCATGCATGCAACAGCGGAGACATGCTTACGGTTGATGGCATACATGATCGATACTTCCTAATGCTCCTGACTAACATGTGCATGAAAAGCAACCCTGTCTGGATTTCATGACATTTTGAGGCGTGAGAATTTTTCTTTCAATTGGTTTGTATTTTTATCTCCCTGTGAATATAATCTTGTTATTACCAAATTCGACAAGTGTGTAGCTTCTTACTTTTAATTTAAAGTAAAGATGACACCGACAGTTTCACCCTCTTTATTACTCGTCGAGAGATCCCATCGAGACAGTCACGGTTATCTACGGTTTTCTTAAGAATCACAGGGATATTCTAATGCCATTTGGTTAATGACAAATCCCCAAAATGAGAAGCAACAATCTCCCTACGTCATCCAAGTTAACTGAAGGGTGATACATTTGTCAGTCGAGGAAAATTATGCATAAATAATTGCTTCGTAAGTTGAGTTATTTACATATCGTGATTCGATATACAGAATAAAACTCTAGATTGATGGTTTCGAGAAGCGGCTGCTCAACCCTGCGGCTAGAATAAGAAGACCACGATAGAATAGTCTGACATGTTAAGCGGTAACATAAACCGTCATAGTGCTTTTATAACGTTACATACCACCAGCAAGTAATAATATTGTATACAGCCATAAACTATACTTAGTTGAAATGTTCCTGTAACAAGAAATTGAAACATTCTCCCATGGGAAGGAGAAATGATACGCCCTACAAAGGCATTTAAAATTCGCATCTAATAACGGAACGTTTGAACAAAGGCTAGAGCTGCAATAGGATTTGAGACGAAGTAATATTAAAACAGATGACATGTCCAATATTAAATCCCGGGGATGTGATGTAACGTTACGGACGAATGGCGAATATTCTTTGGCAGTGTTTAATGAAGTGAACATTTGAAACAACGTTAATATTTAATTGGCGTCTTTCTGGCGTGCATGAAAAGACCTTCTTCTGCCCTTTTTTACTTTACTCCAGAGTATCGAATGAACTGGTACTAAATAGTCGTCAGTCGATATTTAAGGAGCAAGTAGAGTATACTTTCTATCGGTTATAATGATGTGTGAAACAGATACTAAATGCGTAGACTTATTAGATGATATAATCCTCTTGGTAGCCAGGCAAAGTAGCCAGACGGAGCGTTGAAGGGGTAAAATATATTTCAAGGGGCGAGATATTTTCCAAGTGGCGAGGTGTGTTAAAGAAATGGCAATTTTTTTTCAAAAATCTCGGAGATCCCCTTTCTCGTTCATCTGTGGCTGCGGGCCTGTTAATGTGACGGTTTAGTAAGAAATTTATATGCATGTACGGAAACTATATGACTTAGTAAGTTTGTAAATGAAAGGAATCAATCCTCATGCACCCAGTAGCCAGCTTATCGAATTCAAGGGGAGGGATAGTTTCCATTTCTTCTCCGTCATTAATACCACAGATAGATGGGGAGGGGGATAGTCGAAATTTTGAGGGCATTCATATGCAGGATGCTCACCTGGGCTACCGGCCTACCAATTCTTACAAGTCTTACTTCTGGCTACCATATTTATTGTATAGGCGTTTGTGTATTAAAACCGTCAATGGCAATTGACTGGGCCATATATAAGCTTCTTGCACATGGGATCGAGCTGTTATAAAGTGCTAGGTAGTTGCTGCTACTTGAGGAACACAGTGCTCAACGGACACATGCGCAGTAACCAAGACCAATCGAATCATTCAGCACTGGTTTGTGTGAAACGTAAGTCCAACTGACGCCTCATAGGTCTATGAGTTAGAGAGGTTTTGCGGCTCACTTTCTAACCAATTGGTTTAAGTCGGGCCAGCCACGGCCATTTTTCCAGTTGTAGATCACTGGCTTGTTTTCCCTACTCCATTGCTTATGCTGAGCACTATGAGAGGCCTATGAGAAATTGTTTCTAATGTTTACTATACTTAGTACAAGGAAGGGCAATTTCACCAGTGGTACTGCATGTTGAGGACATTTTGAGGGGAACCGAATTCTGTTTCCCCGGCCCCTACATCTTTGACAGATATGAAAACCGTGGGCTCACGTGTATTTGTCTTGGACACCGCCCCATGTCGGATGTATGGTGTCATGAGTGACAGTGTAATATCCTTATGGATACGAGGACGAGTACACATTTTTCATGGGTTCCATATAATTATACAATATTTCCCAGAAACAGCAACGTCTAAACTTTCAACCACTGTAAATACGAGTTTATACGAATACAGCGTTAAGTTTCAAGAGTGCGAGTGCATGCAAATGTACCAAAGCATCAGACTCAGTATACGAGTACGTAACACAGGTACAGACTCAGTATACGAGTACGTGACACAGGTACCGAATCTTACAAAGGATTACGAGGTAAAATGTATTGCTAGCGAAGGTACATGGTAGTTATGACCAAATGGGCTCAGGCTTAGCCTTAGACTAGCCTGGTTCAACTAAACGTTTAGCAATATTAGTAATACCGTCAAGCCCGTATTCCCCCAGAGAAGTAGGACCAAAAATTACCATTGACGTAATTCATTTAAGTGTATTTCGCCCCGGAAGCTCTCTTGGCCCCTTCAGTGCCTTTTCTGGCTACGGGCCTAAATGTCGTTTGGTTGGGGGGTCGGGATGGGGGCCCCAAGTCCAAAAATATTGATTTCAAAGAGAAAATGCTCGTTTGTATTGCAAAAAGTCATGTCGTGATTGTTTTCATATTAGGGAATTTTCCATGGCAAAATCTCTCAACCCCTTGTGAACGTTTTTCTATACAAATATTAGCCAATTTCGCGTTTTTGTATCTGCTTGACGGACAGGCAATTCTCATAGCAGAGATCAGTAATAACTGTACAAGCCATGAGGATCGAGTGAGGCAGAACCTTCCGTCAGTTTTAAAGTACGCAAACCCGATCTACTCAAAATGACGACTTGAAACTTTTGTCCTATTACTTGGCGGGGGCCTTATCAAGGGAAACCACCCCACAAGCCAGAAAACAGTGTAATGATCTTTAGTTGAAACTCATTGCATTTCAAAAAAGCTGTTTAAAAGCGAGATTTCTCTGACGTACATCCATTATTTATATGTACTTCTAATGTATATTAAAGTGAAAATGCCTTTGGCCAGATGAATATTCTCCGTTCGCTTCAGGAATAAGGAACTTACTGAAATGTGTATAAGATTATGGGAGAAGTGAAGAAAGATATTTTTAAAGTATAAAACTGATAGCTGTGGAAGTTAACTCACTTGATTGTTACATAAATAACATAAAAGGTCACTTGAAGAAGAAAGACTGGAGTGTTGGGGTAAGATTTTGTCGGGTAGTTCATGCAGTTTCGAAGCCAGATTCCTTAACAGGATAGGGGAAGGAATGGGAGGGGGGGCATCTACAATAAAAATGACTGCGAGGTATATATATAGTTATATATATTTAATATATATATATATATATATATATACACTCTAAAACACTTTGGTCACATTGACCAATGACTGGGTCAACTATGCACCGACCAAATATGGTCAAATAGTTTGCCTAAACTATGGTCAAATTTGACCACATATTGGTCAAATTAGACCATAGTTTAGTCAAACTATCTGACCATATTTGGTTCGGTGCATAGTTGACCCAGTCGTTGGTCAATTTGACCAAATTGTTTTTAGAGTGTATATATACATCTTTTCATGCTTATATATATATATATATATATATATATATATATATATATATATATATATACACATACACTACCATTTTTATTACAGTCAAAATTTTCCCCTTTTATATGAAATAGGAACGATCAGGTGGCTCTTTTCCATTATGCCATCGGACTGATTGGTCATTTCGTGTATACGTGAACAACTGACCCTTTCGTGTATCTTCAACATAGTGTTTTTTTCACGTCGCTACTAGAAACGTGACGTAGGTGAAATTTTTTCCATAATCGGAGATGAACAGATGGAGGAAAAGCAATATTATTGAAGACGTGACAGATGTGAATTTAGAAGCAAATGTAATATCCGGCCTTTAGTTACAGAAAGTTAACACTTCATGGTAAATATATAGATATGAACCCTCTAGACAGTATCACCCTGAAGACAAAAAGTCACGTGACTGTCTTTACTTTACATCAGAACTTCCCCTTTGCCAAATCTTTCCTGCGGTCGGCACGGGCGTTTGGCAGACCAATGTATTTGTTTTAAAAATAATCCAGGTCCCAAATGCAAAAGGGTGGTTTTTTTTCACATGCCCCCAAGCACCACACCGATATCTTACCTATTATTCAAAATATTCTTGTTTGACTGGATAGCTTATTGATATAAAGAAAGATTCCAAGTTATTTCAAGGTTGCAAAATGTTATATACTGTTGAAAATCTTTTGTTGATCTAAAACCTTTGTTTTTAATTAACCTTGCAATCAGATAACTCTCACTGTAGATTGCCGGAGCTTAAAATTTTGCTAGAATGAAGGATCCAAGATGACAAATGAAAATAAAAGCTTTATTTGCTTTATCTGCCCGCGTGACATCACACACTTTCCATTGTGCATTACAATGCTATGACATACACTCTTAATGCAAAAGAGTGAAATTCACTCCAAGAGACTGTAGTTTGGGACCACTCCCAGTAAGAGTGAATTTCACTCGGGGTGGAGTGAAAAGTCACTCGAAGTAGAGCGATATATCATTCCACGCGAGTGAAGTATCGCTCTATTTGGAGTGAACCCTGAGTGAAATTCACTCTTACTGGGACTGGTCACAAACTACAGTCTTTTTTGGAGTGAATTTCACTCTTTTGCATTTAGAGTGAAGACTCATAACATCCAAACATAACATGCTGTTGTAAAGTCGCTTACACCGGTTAAGAGGAGGAAAAAGTGTCCCATTTGGGGGGGGGGGGGATTTCCATGTTTTATCACTTTACAGTCCGTAGAAGGGGGGGGGGCAGGGGCGGTGCCCTCTAGAAAATTTTCGATTACCATTACCTTGATACATTTTAATATATCTCGCTCCTGAAAACTATATCGCCCCCCCTCCGGAAGCTATTTCGCCCTCTTTCAGTACCTTGTCTGGATATTCCTTATTCCTTATTCCTTTCACAGAAGAACAGGGTATGCCAACTTTCGAGCCCAAATGGCAACAGGGGCTTGTAATTACCAGACTATTTTAATTCATTTACTAACCTTAATCTGTAAATGCGGTGGGAAAGAGGAACGCGACCATTCTTCACCTTCAATGTCAAAATGACACATACTTCAATCCCATTGATCCCTTTCGTATAAAGGCTATTCATAATTTTTAATGAGCCATGAACAGATGGCCAAGCCATAGAGATCAATCATTCTTGAAGCAATATGCTGGTAAGGGCTGCCTCAGGGAAAAGCTTCATCGATGCGTCTGCTGTTGATTTATCATGGCACAAGAAGAATGACAAGAAAGGTGTTCAAAGGCCAATCTGACATGAAAGTTTAACACTATTTGCAGAATGTATGAAATACTTTTTAATATTCCAAAACGAAGCTAATGTATGAATAACTGACCATGATCATAGAATGTACTTTATACGAACAGTTAAAATGAGATATTCATTCGATTCCCTAACGCTCTTGTCCGTGTATACGTTTATGTAGGCCTACACATTCGTAGTGTAATGCTTTTGCATATGAAGTACACGTACAGCTTGATATGACTTTCCTGTAACCAGGAAGCTACAATCTATATCACTGCCTCCTGCCCTAAGCAACAGAAGGCCTACTGAAAATTTCGAATAAAGCCTGTAACATTAAGTAAAGCTGCGAGACATCGACTATAGAGAAGAAAAATTCGAAGGATTACAATCAGCTTGAATGAGTTAATAACTGCGAATGGAGTGTCGCGATCGGTCACAATCCATTAACTGTCCGAATAAAGAGAACGGGTTGAAGTTAGACGATAATACTCACAGTTGCAGAACTAAGGACCTCACAGATGACAAATATGCAAATATTGTATACTTGTAAAGTACATTCAATGCTCTTAAGGAATATTCTTCATCACTCAAAGAAGTCCAAAAGCTACTTTTGCAACCCTTTTTTTTCTATTATTACTATTTTGAGGCCGATTGATAGTCTGTCTCTAATACATATCGTCAAAGGAAACAACTGGAGATCGAAGACTACGGTTGTGACTTCCCACGGTATGCAAAATTTGCCAACTGCTTTTTCGTCCTTTATCCTTCTCCCATGGGCGCAGATTCGTCATGGATAATGGTGGGGACGCGTGTCTGTTCCTTGATACTATCTAAGCCGAGAGCTACCATGGGTTCGCGCGTAGCGCACAAGAACTTTCTTGGTAAATATACCTCCCAGATCGCCGGAAGTAACACTTCCCAGACCCAATGATGCCATCGAACCTCCTTATTTTCATGGCTTAGAAATTTAGTTTGGGGAAATACATGGATATCTGCAGAAAAAAATCAGGGAACAAATAATCCCAGTAGACTTTTTTATACGGTGGCCAGGGGTCCTCTCCCAGAATACAATTATAGACTGCCCGCAAATGCTATTCCCGTCATATATTTAACAAATGTGGATAAATATATATAATAAAATGAGAACTGATGATAATTTAAGTTACATGGACTTACATGAATGATTTACCAGTCTCGTGTATAGATTATGTTTCACATGATTGAATGTGTTAATACTTCAGAGAAGTCACGCCTAACACTGTCAATAGTAATAATCCTCGTCTTTTATAGTCTGTCATTTGCACAATGCTGGATGAAACTGCTCCGAAGTTCAATACAAGGGAATTTGAAATGCAGCGTTTGATCAAGACAAGTTGGTGGGGACGCAGTATATCATGTCCACACCACTGAAAAAGTTGGTGGTGGCGCGTCTCGCTGTCCCCACCAGGATCTGCGCCCATGCTTTCTTCCTCTTAGTATAAAAGAGTGAAATATGACCGAAAAAGTGACTTGTTTCTGCTTTCGAGAAACTTTCCATTCTCTCTCTCTCGAGTTAAATTTTACTCGTTTAGAGTTAGTTATCACACCGAACCGAGTAGCGCTTCAGCCTATTTCTACTGGATAAAAGATTGGCCACTGTCATCACTAGGTCCAGGAGTGAATTTCACTAGTTTACATTAATAGTTTTTAAATGAAAAAAAATGAAGATCTGTGTCCAGTTATTTTATCAACTGCTTCCAAATTAGCTTAGAATGAAATGCGTAATTTTCACCAGTTTCTGCCTTTTGGCTAAGATCATATATATATAGTATCTGTTTTTTTTTCACCCAGTGTAGGAAGGGCCACGCGTGACGGGCCCATGGTGTAGAGGGCTAAAGCTCAAGAGGTTGGTCATCATAGGTCTAAGTGTCCCTCGGGGATGTAGCTCCTTTGGGGGAGCAGAACTCCTTCGGGAGTTACGTTTGGTTTCCGCCCCTCGGCTATTCGCCATGAGTAGAGAGAACTTTGGAAAATACATAAGTTTTACCAATAACACATAATTCTTCGTAAAAGTCAGTTGAAAACCATGGAAGCAATGCATCTCAACCGTTCGTTGCAAAGATTCTTGCGCTTCACGTTAAGGCATTCCCTGCTGTATTCATTCCACAACGCTTGTGGTCAAGCTCCTACCGGATCTGGGGTCTTCTTCTTTGGGCGTTTAAAATAACCTTCAAGTATCGCAAATAGGGAGACCGAGAATTCTGAAGAAATGCCCTCGCCCTACCCTAGCACCCTAGCTACAGTTATGTACCCAGATGTTTTGAAAGATATGATCTCAGTAACGGATTACTATGGAGGATCGATGTAAACGCCCAAATATCTGCCCCTCAAAACATACACTCCCCCTCCCCCCAAATTGACAAACGGCTATCAACTAGAGCCAGATCCTAGCATTTTGAAACGCACGACGCCTACAATTTTTTTTAACTTTGTGTGAAAAGTCATGCCAGGACAAAAGTTGTGAGGAAATCCAATGACAGGCTAAGTTACAACCTGAATAGCTAAAGTTGATCGCACTGGACGGTTGTGTAGGAGTATAGGACGTATCTCGTGAAATCGTACTTGATTCCTGTTTGGGGAGGGGCCAAATTAGTTTTGAGTGATCTAAGGGCCCGGGCGAGGTGTCCCTGCAAAATGTTTGCTTAAAGGGAGCTGGCAGTCGCTCCAATTTTATTTTCAAAAATCTGCTAAATGTTTTATATTTCCTTTTATTTCACTCACAAGTATCTTTTCATTATGTTCCTGTATAAAAAAAACATTGGATATTGAAGGTAAATCAAGGAGGTATTCTGCATGAATTGAACAAATAAGTAACAAAACTGTTGGAACATGATTGATAGGAGCCATTCCTAAATTATCCAAATTGGGGGACTGCATTCTCCCTTTAATTGAGGATTCTTAGATGCAAATAAGGTACATTTATTCAAATATTGTCCATTTCCTAGAAGAAAAATTTAGCCTATAAACTGATAGGTGTCGACACACAAAACGGTGCCAGGTTAAAATCTTACAAGATAGTAAAAACTTATAGCTGTCAGACATTTCCACTTTATCTAAATCGTGAAGCTAAATGGCTCTATCAGTGGCAACACCAAAGTTTTCAGAGTTGGTGGTAGAGGTTGAGGTTGTGATGTGGTGTGTCTGGAGGGGATGAGGGGTAAAAGCTGAGGGGAGGCAAATAGGATGATGAATAATGAAAGGGGTTGTATGGGGCTAAGGAAAAATGATATCAAACAAGATGTCCTTCAGAAAAAAATCGCGTACACTGGCAGGATAAAAATACATTTTGAAGTAAGAATTAATCAAGAGTATAATTCAGTTGCATTGAAAGCTGTTTTAGTACACTTGATACGCGTAGGCTCAGTATTATTTATGCCACAATTTAGTTGAGAGTCGAGGCAAGGGGAAAAAGAAGGGGGATAGTTTTCAGCTCATCTTGGGGAATTTACGAGGCCAAGGCCTTCATATTTTAGAGATTCTCTAATCTCACCCAGACAGTAAAATGGTTTACTTCTAGCCCCGCCTCCAATTTAACTGTGCAAAGAGCACCAGTGTATAGTACACCTCCAAGACAGAGCGAGCCACAGTAGCCTGCACTGATTATAAATTGCTCTAAGCATTTATATATATATATATATATATATATATATATATATATATATATATATATATATATATATATATATATACAGTAGACGTTAAGAAGGCCAATAGGCCGGTTGACATTTTGAAGCACGTATTCGATCTATTGCAAATATATAGCAAATATGTACAATATACAGTGATACGAAATTTTCGAACACACCTGTGTTCTTCATCAGCGTATAACGACAGATGACAGAGAAAAGGCTAGCAATAAGAAAGATTCACAAGCAAAAGCTAGGCAGTCAGATTAATTGGGGGTTGTGGAAGGTGTAATCACTGATTATCCCTAAATCCCTATTCAGACCCGCGATGTGTGTATTGAGAGTTAGGACGTCTACTGTATTTTTTGTATGGAGCACACGTGGATTCCATCACCTCAATATATATATATATATATATATATATATATATATATATATATATATATATATATATATATATATATATATATATTGAAAAAACAACTGCATGTGTGTAAGCTTAATTGGGAACCCAACCTAAATATGTGTGGGCAAGGAGTTGCTCGCAACTCCCTGGGGAGCTTGGGGGATGCCATATCTCCTTTAAGTTCTGTAGCAAATAGCAGTATTTAAATATGGCAATCAAAGTCATTACTCGAGACAGTTGAGCCTTCTGTTCATTTCATCACACAGGATGCAAACCATACATTCCAAACAAGACAAAACCTGTTCATCTCGACAAACGAAGCAGGCAACTTGCTCAAGAAACACCGAACACGGTTTGATATTTCGCTTTTCTTTTCATTCGCCATCTTAACTCTTGAACCCATCCAAGTGATTCATCTTTCTCTTCTAAACGAGGTGAATACCACGAACCTTTTCAACTTTTTTCATATTTGCAATTATTTTGATTTTCCCTATATCAGAATGGTACTGAGGATCATATGTCAGTGTCCTCACAGACGAAGTTTGTATCCTTCACGGTAAGTGAGTCCTTTTTGCTTATTGTCTGATATTTTTGGGTAATTTGCCGTTGACATTGACAAAAAAGGCGAAGTAATGTTTAGCGAATTCTGGTGAGACTCGTATTAATTTAGTAGGCGTATATGTGTCACACGATACATCCTCAAGATGAGAAGACACAGTGTATGAAATAACTGCAAGACTATATTGCCGTATTCGGGAATTGTTTTACAAATATAACAAGTTTCAAGTAGGGAGAGGGCAATAAAACCTGAAAGTTTGAAATCCTGATCTATAATTTCTACAAAGATTCAGCTGGCAGTATCGATCAAAGTTGTCTCCTGTGTGACAATGTGGTCTTACTGTGTGTAAAACACGATATATCATTGAACGGACGTTTTATGAAGAATGAAATGCCCTAGGGATAGTAGAATATCGAGTCCGTCTGTTTTGTATCAAAAGAGTTTTTCATTGCATAAACAAAGTGGACGAATCGGAAATGCATTTCATACAGTAGCAGAAGTTAGTGTGGGAGGAGGGGCGAGCCAAGGGGCTTGCAGCAAACGTTACTGTTTGAAAAAGCGAAAGTCGGTGGGCGCATTTCCAGAAAGTGGGGCCAATATCCCTACAATCCGGCTCAAATTTTCGCTCTTGATCATTCAATATGCGTTGTCAGAAAAACATCAGAAGGGTTTGTTCTACAAAACTGTCACTAGTAACAGAAATGATAAATTACTACAGACATGATTAACAACGATATTTGAACTAGAAAAAGAGGTTGTGTGTAGTCCTCCCCGTCCCACCCCCACCCCCCGCTCGTCTTTGGTATATGATGGAGGTGAGTGAAAATTTATCATGCTACATAAAGGATATTAATTTCAGGTATTCCAACAGAAAAAAGAAGAATACAAAACCAAACATAAAACAGAAGTAAAGTTACAGTAAAAGATGTAGAAAAGTATAGGCTTAATGTACTGACGTCACGCAGTCATTTTGGCGGCAAAATGAAGCACATAACACGCACGAAGTAGACTTGGCACGCGTACGTAGTAGACTATCCGGCGTATCCGACAGTTACACTAATCAGCTGTCTGCATTTGTTGTGTAAGTTGAAATGCGACGCACTTACTATTGGGGGCGCACTATCTGTTCTGTGACGTCATATCATAAGGTCTGTACGACATTGCTACGCCGTAACCAAACAATCCGGTAACCAACCTTCACTTCTACGAGAAATGCCGTACACGAACTTGTTTGTACAATAGGGAGCTTGCACCAAAGGTCAAAAAGTCAAATTCAGTGGACGCGCTAGTTGTTCTGGAGGACACTGCGCCACGCACCACATTGCTTTAGTACATGACCTAGCGTCCGCGTGTTTGGTTGTCCTCTAGTACGTGGTTTCGTTAACCGACTTTTGCACGCATGAAACCTTCCTATAAAAGGAGTAAAGGAAACAGAAGTCACTTGAACAGAAGTCACTCTGAATAAACTTAGAAAGACTATAAACTTAAAATACCCCCCCCCCCAAAAAAAAAAAAAAAAAAAAAAAAAATTAAAATCGACGACACTTCTATTTAAGTTAACCCCTTTATTGCTCTATAAGAGAGCAAGGATACATCTAGCAATTGGCAATGATCACTTAAAAGTCCCAGACTGTAACTGCAATGCCTCGGTTAATGCCTGCCCCAAGATGTTAATAAAGTGAGTAGCTATCATATATAAATTACATCATGTTGAAGTTTTTCTTATGTAGGAAGTGTTCAAGCAAAAATGTAGCTTGCATTTGTTAAAGTGCAATTTAAAATTACCATTTATATATTTGCATTAAGTTCTTATGTGTGGCTTTTGAAATAGCAAATAAAGCCATCACACTTTCAACCCCCAAAGTAACCAGAAGCCAGCAGAGGTGACACCATAGCCTCACACTAATGAAAACTTTCAGGCATAGACCTTGGAAGCTGTTCTCAACTGTGGGGGCTGAGGTTGTTTCGGACCACCATCGTGGGGGAAAGTTCTAAGGGGAGGGGTTTCCATTCCCCTTGGGAAAATTTTTGAATATTTGAGGGCCTTTATAGATGCAAGTTGGTGCCACATAATCGGCAAAGTTTAAGGGAAATTTTTGCAAATTTTTGACCTTAAGTTTTATACAGGGAACAAATAAAGGGTTTTCGTCCTTGAAGTGGGGGAGCATATTTCTGCCCCACCACATTTCTGACTGAAAGACTTTAGCCCCCCGCCCCAGTTCCTACGCCTATGCTACTAGCTTAAAGTTTTACAACCAACTTTCTCTTCGCTAATCTCATGCTTTCGTAATAAATGCATGGAAAGGATGGGAATCTTACCAACTTCGTATTTCATATTGGTAAACTCATACATTCTAATCTACTAAGGTCAAAACTATGGACTGAAAACAAAGAAAACAAAGTATTGCATGTCAAAGTGAGGAGATGACATCACTCCTGCTTGCTTTAAGTTCACTTTGGGTAAAGGAGGCAACTTTGGTAATGTATCGAGGACCACACATTGTAAAACAATTTTCGCCAGAATTATTGGATTTAGTAGGCCTACCTCTTTCACATAATAAGACTAAATTTTGACATTAACGTTTTGTAAAACAGAAGACACCAGACACTCGAAATATTAATATAATCCATAAAAGTTTAATAAAACTCGAACTGAGAAAGTGGATTATCAAATCTTCAAGGCAACTTGGTGATAAAACTGGTATAACGTTAAAAAGGTTAAAAGTGTAAAAATGTACAACGTTTCGGAAAGGTATACTTTCCTTGATCACGTTTTAGAGCAAACTAGTACTAGTACATGATCAAGGAAAGTATACCTTTCCGAAACGTTGTACATATTTACACTTTAAACCTTTTTAACGTTATACCAGTTTTATCACCAAGTTGCCTTGAAGATTTGATAATCCACTTTCTCAGTTCGAGCTATATTGTAGAGACTTGCCAAAAAAAAGGGCATGGTTCTTGCCTCCCTGTGAACAAAATACCGATCCGGATCGAAGTTATGCATACGTAATAACTGAATGAAGGGCCTAACCAGGATTTGTTGATGCTAGCTTAACTTGGAATCACCTATCGGTACAAAAAGACTCTGGTAGTCGAAGCAGTATCGGAAGTTTTAGGTTCAGTGGACCGACATATAGGTCCTTAGTTGGCCGGATCCCCGTGATAAAGCATTTGTTTTGTTTTAGTGAAATTTCTTGTCCAGTGACTCATGAAGAGCATGGACATTGGGAATAGTCTGACATTCAAATTATCTGCCCATCTGCCAATCTGCCCATCTGGCAGTCGAAAATGATGGTGAGAAATCCCCCTCACACACACACACACACACACACACACACACACACACCAGTTCATGATTTAATCTAAAACAGAAGTAGCCGATACAACCGATGATGAAATTAATGGTTTGGCAATGAGAGGGTGGGATGGTACTACTTCCCTCTATGAAACCAGGCAAGCCACGTACTTTTGTCGCTCGCAAAGTATACTAAATAATTGGGGATTACATTAAGCGAGCTGTCTTCTTTAAAAATCAAGTCAATCGTTGAGGTCAATGACCGCCGTTCGAAATTCCCACTCTTTATCTTAATCACTTCACCTCTTACAAAATTGGAAAGAAACGATTGGGACGGAACGCAAGGACTGGCTGTTGGGGCCCTAAGACTTCTGCAGGCACAAACCCACAATGGGGTTTGGAATACTTTCACTTAATCAGGTAGTATAGCAGCTAGAGTTACCAACGATATGTGCCCGGGAAGAGCTGCAGAAAATGAACAGGGCTGGAGTCGAGTCCCTGGTATCCGAGTCCAAGTCCAGTCCGAATTGAACTTATTTTGTTTTGAGTGCAAGAAGACGAAAACTACAATGAAAGTCTTATTCTAACCTTTATTCCTTCCCCTAATACTAAAGATGGCCATATATAGATCCAAACAACAAGTAAACGTAACAAAACAAAGGCACTGAATTTCCCCTTATGAATATAGACGGATAAAACACGGTTCTATCTACAATTTCCAAAAAAGGAGGCTAACCAAATAATAGAAGAGCACAGCAATGCTTCACTGCACGTGCAGCGCAAAAAGAGAAACATCAGCTTTTGTAGCTTTCCAGAGGTCTATGTTAACGTATATGAAATTGAATTATTACTTATGACAGTTCCAACACCCAAAGATTTATGGCTATGAAAAAAAGGGGCTAAATTCCTCTGAGCTCCGCCTGGATCCGTGCCTGGTATATAAAAGATGGCCGGCAGTGTTTACCAGAACGCCCCACCCCATTTCCCGATCAGGGCCGAATTTAAGCATGGGCCAGGGTGGCACGTGCCCAGGGCCCCACAAAATTACACTGTTGTATTTTTGGGGTAGTTTGTGGAGATAATCTGTGCTAATTTTCGTTTTGTAGGCTTACAGGTACATAAGAAGGAAATCTGTGGAATTCATTTCGAGTGGGGGCGGGTATGAAAGTGACCACAACCTTTGCCCTCATTTCGTGACTTGCGCCACTGTAGTCCTGAGGAGAATTAAGGTCCGACGGGGCCCACATTAGCTTGAGCCCAGGACAGTTCACAAAAATTGTCTTTGCTGCGATTTCCCCACAGAAATTTCATAATTTTACATGGTTATTACCAAAATCTCATGGACTAGGGGTACCTTTTTTCTGAAAATACTTTCTAAATTTAAAAGAGTGAATTTCACTCTTCGACGATTGCCTACAGTGACTAATCTCTGTTTCGAGTGGAATTCCACTCTGCCCGGAGTGGTAATTCACTCATTTGGAGTGAATTGCCACTCTCATCAGAGTGAAATTTTCACTCGAAGAAAGAGTTCACCCTTTTACATTTAGAAAAATTTACCCATGGGTTTGATTTCTTCAAACTTAGACCGAGTTGTTCCAAGTAGTATTTCAGGTATCAAGATCGAGCTATGCAAGAGGAGCACATGGTAAATGTTGAATGCTTAAACGATATTCTGATATGATGTTGCAATACATGATTTGTCATTATAACAAGTTAATTAGCCTGTAGACTCCTGAAAATTGCCCCAGGTCTGAAACAAAGCTTGAGTACTAGGGCCCTAGAAAAGCTGGACGCCAATATCTTATTTCGACCCCGTGTGTTGCACGTTTTGGATACAAATGATATTAAACTATGCTCAGACCTGAAGGTAAATTCTCCAAACCGGAATTTGATCAGTGAATGTTTACTACACAGGTTCTCAAGTGCAATCCCATGGACAATGTGTTTAACATTTCGTGCTGAATCCGTACTATCTTCAATCTCCTGAGGTTGAGTCGATATTCCGAGTGTTCACTGTTCATACTGTACACTGACTTCTGCACCAGGCACGGTGCCACGGGGGGGGGGGGGGGTCAGGGCAGGCATTTGCCCCCTATGGTTTTTCAACCCCCAAAATAAAATCGTCTAAAAAACGTTTTAAGACACAAAATTTTGTAGGGGGTGGGGTGAGGTGTTACAGTATGTCACCCATCTATCACAAAATTAGTTAAATTGTTCGTTAAAAAATACCTGAAACTTGCAATCCCAGCACGGATAACGTTTTCTGTTTTCTCCACTGTTTACGTGAATGCAGGTTAACTATTACATAAACACTAAGGCCATTATACATAACGCGCAAACAAAAAAGGCATAGGAACCGAGAGTAAAGCTAAAACAATACAGTAGTATACCCTAAAGCCAAGTTATTGTGAGACCTTACACATATGGTGTCACAGAGCAAAAAGTTTTCCCTCTCTTGGAGAAAAGGTGCGTATCATTGCAAGTTACACCAAAAAATACAGACAGCTAATTTGTGCATCAGGGGATACGCCTGATCCATGAATCTCTGTCTAACCAAAACCCCAACCCTACCCGTAACTCGGAATATATTTTCGTCCGGGGGAATCTTCGGTCTTTAGTGAACCTTCGACCAAGTGAACCTTTCGTCTATGGGTATCCCCCCTGTCCGGATTATGTAATGTTTGGCAATCTCAAACATTTACTGTCTCTCCATTCCCAGCATGTGACCATTTAAAATTTAGAAGGTGAAAATATATACTGGGGGTATCATGAGTCAATCACTCAACGAACATTTTGACAATAAAAATATAAATAAATTAAACTTTGAAGTAATATTATATGTCTCCGTTATTGCATACGCGTAGGAAGCGGGGGGCTGGGGGCTAAAGCCCCAGTCAAAAATCTGGGGGGGGCAGAAGCATACTTCTGCCCCCAATATCCAAGGTCAAAAACCACATATTTGTTTCTTCAGTAAAAACTGTAAAAAATTTGCAGTAATTTTCCTTAAAATTTGCCCAAAATGTTTCACCAAATTGCATCTGAGGACCCTCAAATACCCAAAAATTTTCCAAAGGGGAGGGGGTACCCCTCCGTTTAGACCCCTCCCCAGGACAGTGATCCGAAACAAGGTTCTGCCCCCAGTCTCGAAAAGTTACCTACGCCTATGCCTTTTTGTGCTTTATTTTGGTGTTGTCTCGACTGAATAATCCATAGAAAACGAATTTTAAATAGTAGGTGAGTGGCCGTACACAACACAATCTTTACTGTATGAAGAAATCTTGAGTCAATCAGAAAAAGAGCAAAGAAAAACAGGGCGATGCCACATGGGGCAGGGGGCAACCGCCTCCTATCATTTGCAAGAACAGGGGAAAGATGAAAGGAAAAGAACAGGAAAAAAGAAAAGGGGAAAACGAAAGAGAAGAAGGGGAAGCGAAGGAGAAAGAAGAAAGGAGGAGGGTGGGGTAGGCATATATTTGATCCATATAATTAGTCCAGAGCTTCCAGGAGGCCCTATTCCGGTGTCTGCCAGCCTTTAGATACCTTGTATAATGCATATGAAGCAACGAAAATATTCGTAATGGTTCGTGTTTCTGTCGACTCAACGCACGTATTTTTGAGTGAAAACATACCTATACATAAAAGGGGGTGGCTTCAGGAGGTTTGTTGACGACATACCCTTCTCTTAGACAACAAAAGCTACTCTCCTCTTTCACTAAACCAAAACTTAAAATTCAATAAAATTATTAACACTTTTCAGCCATATATGATAGCTCAAAAAATACCAAAGACATCACCATTTTGCATCTAAGCAATCTTAAATTGATAAAAATTTCTCAAAGGGGAGGGGACACCCCTCCCATTAGACCCCTCCCCAGAAAAGCATCTTTCCCCAAAGCAAAAATTAAAATTCAATAAATTATGAACACTTCCTCACATATATGATCAGTTCAAAAATATACCAAAGATATCACCATTTTGCATCTAGGCAATCTTAAATTAATAAAAAATTTCTCAAAGGGAGGGGCCCCCCTTCCCCAGAAAAGCATCTTTCCCAAAACAAAAATTAAAATTACTAAATTATAAAATTTCCAGCCACGTATGATCAGTTCAAAATATGTACCAAAGACATCATCATTTTGCATCTGAGCAACCTTAAATTAAAAAAAAATTTCCCAATGGGGAGGGGGCACATGGGGAGGGGGACACTGCCTGCCCCACTCCTCCATGACGGCGATCAATCATCTCACGCTTTGCCCCCCCCCCCCCCATCGAAATACCCTGGCGCCGCCCCTGTTCTGCACTGTACGCAACATGCAGCAATGGTATCGCACGTAGTGAACGTAATGATATTTTCAGCAAAGATATTTTCTGGCAGCTCCGACCTGAGTAATTTTACGGTCGTGGGAAAAAAAGAGTCGATCTCGTTCCCCGTCTCAGCCCGAGTTCCCGAGCCATGTCGGTCGAGTCCGAGTCCGAGTCCTTAGCGCCGAGTCCGAGTCACGAGTCACGACAATCGGAACTCGAGACTGGTCTCGAGTCATACAGCCCTGAAAATGAAGGTATCAATACAGTTTCAATTCTTTACTTGTTATGCAACGGACGGGTTATCTATTTCCTTCCCTGTTCTCCTCCTCTCTCTCTTCACTACTTTGCCTTAACCATGCAGCCTGAGAGTTTGAGCTGACCACTCCGGTCAAAGTTCCTCCCTTGACCCCCTCCCCTCCACAGATACGCTACAGCCAACACAACCACGCAACAGACATTATGTAGAAATGTTAATAATAGAGTTGTCGATTGCGTAAACGAAAGATGAATACCTGCCAAACATGTGGAATGGGCCAAATCACAAATGTGTGAAGTAATACTAATTTTTGTGTTCTTAAGAATTTCAAATTTCTCCATATTTCCCTATCATTAAAGGAACTATACATTTTAACTTGAACTGATTTTCAGGACCACAAATTATCACGGCCTCAGATTATTTGTAGACCCTTCCTGCCCTTTGGGCTGCCATGAAGACAGAAATCGTATTATTTCGCTGTACAACACCGAACTATGAAAACATAACAGGAAGACATGATAACGTTCTATTGTGTTTACTTTCGACTAGCGTGGCAGTTCATAGCACATGTTTCCGCAGATAGGCCTATTATACAAGTTGTTTACCTCATTTTTTCTTCTCCTTGTGAACAATTCATCTGATCCATTTTTAGATGACAACCCATACACACATCCCTACGAAGACAGCGTTCAATTCTAACACAATTAGGTGCTAGGTTCTATGCAATTGGGAGGGGGTTCACTGAAGACAAATGGGTTTTTGTGGAAAAGGGGCTCAACCCCCTGAATCCCCTGGTTACGCTCCTGTAAAGAATGTTAATTCATATACAGACCTATTTACATTCTACATCATAAAACTGGGACAATATTCCAGAGTCAGGAAGACTTCGTGTTCCTAGCAACACATTTCCCCTCTCTCCATGAGCGTCGGATACATTACGATTATACTTTACCAAGTTAAGTCTTTATAACTGAACTGGTTTTATAAAATACTTTAAAAGGCACGTGGGACATTTTGACAGTGTGACAGTAAATACTGTCAAACACAACGTTCTTATACTCAACGATTAAGTGGCAGACGATTCGATTCGACATGAAGCTTTCTCCTGAAATAGTATCGAATGTATTTCTTTGAATATGAAAGCATGGCAGTCTAGTATACTGTTGTCAGCTTGTCACATAACAGGCTTGAAGGTGTACGAACTGAACTCGTTCGGTTCGCAAAAAGAGCGTTGCAAACTTTAGAAACATTCATATCTTGCGGAAGTTACGTTACCTTTGTCCAGAATCAAAAACGTGTGAAGTACATGAATTATGAATTCATCGTGTTTCTAAGGAGAGGATCCAGGTGGGTGCTGGACAAGCCCGAATCCCCATTTTTCGCAAACAGTATTCAACACTCTTTAAAGTTGAGAAAATGCTTGCAATTTCATTGCTAGTTATGATTTTAAGGCACTTAAAACTCGAGAGATCAAATTTGAGGGCTTCTTTTCTACATTTTCCCGGGAATACCCCCTAACCACCCCAGTCTCATGACAGACTCAACCAGTAGCATAGCTTAGGGGAAGGGTGGGGGGCATCCCCTCAATAGTCTCAGGCCCCAGTTACGCCAAATCCAAGTAACAATATATGTGGCTTTCGTATTTTAAGCTACCAATGAAATACTGAAGCCACCTGGGCTACCGTGAAAAAAAGTTAGTGACTACGCTACTGGAGACACTTTTCGGTGCTCTCACATATCAGTGGATTTCACCTTTACAAATGAAATCCCTTTCTACAAACCCGAAAACATCTCCATTTCTTTAAACTATAGTGAAGAATTGGAAGAGGTATTTGGAAGAGGTAAAGATATGTAAGGCAACAATTTTAGGCGATGTACATGGCCTCTCTTAACTTCTGAGGAAACCAAATCTGACTACCCTGATTAAGGAATGAAAATCTTCATAAGATGAGCACAAGATATAGATATAGAGAAGCGTTCACTGGGTGGTTCAAGAAGTAAGGGACATGATGCCCAATCATGGGCGTCCGCAGAAAAAAATTCAGGGGGGCAAAATGTCTTAGGGGGGCCAAACTTTTTTCATGAAAAATATGTTACTCCCAGAGAGTTCAGATGCTACTTTTCACACAGTGTTGACAAAGGCGTATCCAGGAATTTGTCAAGGGAGGGGGGGGGGGGGCTCATAAACAGACTCTCAGCGCTCCGGGCCACCATGAGTTGGCGCGGAGCTCAAGAAAATTTTGGCCCAAAATGCTTCCCAGATCGCTGGAAATGACACTTCTAAGGCCTATTTACTGCATATAAAAAGGGAAAACACTAGCAATATCGTAAATATAAACTTAGAAAATACCAAAAATATGCTGGGGGAGCTGCTGGGGCCTGAGTGTTGATATTTTTGTTCAATACCTGTTTTGGGAGTAGAAATTTACACAGAGTGAACTGTTAAGAAATGTTGATGTTATATTTTCTTCGTTTTTTCCTTTATTTTTTCTTCGTTTTTTTTCAAGTTTTTGATTTTCCAGGGGAAGGGCAAGTGCCCCCTTTCCCCCCTCTGGACGCCCATGTGCCCAATGTTTTGGTTATGGGCAGGTCAAATTTTACTCCTCCCAAGTTATTGTCCAACGGACGCGATATTTTGGTGATATTTTGAACACGATATAAGACTGTGCAATCACTTAATGATCACAATCTGACCGAAAGGCTATTTTCCGTGCGCTTTGTTCGCACCTTTTACCATCCGATGCATGGCAATCACACTTACACAGGGACATATTTTGCATATTCGAATACGCCTACGTGCAGATGTGGGTGTACTTGTAAGTTACTCATGTATCATTGTATATATTATGGGGTCAACCGCCCCATTTTCCTTCTGTCATTCCCCAAAACGACAAAATTGCGGTTGCAATTATTAAGTTTTACCCACTCTCCTTTATTTGCATCCTGTACTTTCAAAACCTTGGTGTCGCCAGTACTTATACAAAGTATTTTTACATAAACAAGGGTTCGTATTGGCCTAAATGCGGCACTAGACTTGCAGTGAGCTTTCAATACCCCTATAACTACATTCTGTGAAATTGATATGTACTCTCAGCCATAAATATTTCTTTGTACTGGTATATATTCCTATTTACAAATTTTGAAAAATAAGCGTACTAGTGTCAGTGCAAAATTGTGTGCACTTGCTAATGAAAAAGGTGCACGTACATACTACACTTGTGTTCCCAACCTTAGAGAAACAACATCTGCACTGGAAATACAAGGAGACGTACTTGTATACACAAAACAAGAAGGAGTTTATATTGTACTCAGAATTTTAACACACAACAAAAATATGCGGGTCTTTACTGTATAGTTTTTAGGCTATTGTAGAAGGTATATACCGAAAGCTACAGTTGAAGCTTACTATAATATGTACTATGTTGGGATGAAAAATGTAAAAATTTTAAGAACAAAAACATTGGTGAGTAACCAGACTTGTACCGACTAAGAAGGGATTCTCGGTACGGAGTACATACTCGTATTCCGGCTTTGACACACTGTTAAAAATAATTGTAAAATTACAATAAATTTATGTCCTTTTACAGGGAAATTGTTGTACTTCTACAAAAGATGAATGTTTCATGTAATGTCAGGCAACTTCAGTTTAAAAACAGGAATTTTCTGTTAAAAAACAAACTTGAAAAAACTGCATATTATTTTAGAAAAATTGTACATTTACAATAACTTTATGTCCCATTATAAGTGAATTTTTGTACATTTACAATTATGTATGTTTTTTCAATTGTCATTGAAAGTCCGTTCAAAAACATTTGCTTTCTGTAGAGAAACAAACTTGTAGCCGAAGCATACGATACCAGCAATGGTTGTAAATTTACAGTACTTTTACGTCTCCTTACAAAAAAAAACTACCGAAAAACAGAAATTTAATGTTTGCAGAATATAAATAGATTTTCTGTTCAAAAACAAAACTTCTTGTTAAGACACAAACTTGTAACAGGAACATTTGTTGCAAAGAAATTGTAAAATTCCAATAATGTTATGTCGAGGAAGACAGTATAGTTACCGTTAATATGCCGCACTATAACTCTGTCTCGAAATAGGTGAATTATGTATCTGGGAACAAAGTTGCGATCGAACTTGAGGTTGGAGAATATTTTCCAATTCGAACTTAATTATAATAATTTTATGTTCCCCGTGAAACAGTTCCTTTTAATGCATACATCATCAGCTTGTGGACCTTAGAAAAAAAACATCAAAGTGTAAGCGTTTGTGGGGCCATAGCTAAGTTTATGTTACTCCATCAATTTTATGTACCTTACAGCATGCGAGAAATATTTACTGTAGGTTTCGGTTACATATCTATATAAGGCTGCAGCTATTATAGACTCGTTCGTGCTGGTAAATACGACGAAAATACTCTGTCTGTTGAGTGCATTGTGAATCAATTGTTTGAGCACTTTGTTAGGATTAAATTAAACACAGAAATATGCGGCACCGTTGGATAAGTGTTATTGGTTTTCCTTCATGTTTCTCAATTCTTATTTGCCACAAAGGGAACTTTTTCGACGCAGCTGTAGTGGCACACTATATAGCCAACGATTTGTACGATGATGAGGGTAGTATATACTAGTATTAACTTGGGTTGAAATGACAAAAAGGTACCAAAGAATGAAGCGTTCCCCCTTGGCGGCGAAGGGCCGATTTGGGTCATAGGAGCCGGACGTTCTGGTGGGGGGTTCATGGGGCTATGCCTCCGGGAAGCTCTAAGGTATTCAAGAGGTGGATAGCTGTGGTCAATGGGAGATAATGCATTTAACTGGTCTACAAACGACATTAGATGAGTACCGTGCTTAGACTGATCAATGCATTCCGACGAAGGTTCTAGGAAGACTCATTTATTTCGATGCAGGTTTCGTATAGCAGGACTGGAACTGAGTTGCAGTTTACTGTAATGACAACAATCTTTCCATAGGCTAAAAGTTTAGATAGGCTATTTACAGTGGGAATGCCGGAGTGACTGATTACGCTACATTTAACCATCCTGTCGAAATATAGGGTAGCTTAAAGCTGTTTTATTTGCCAATCGACGACTGTCTTCAATGCATAGGTCTATATAGGCACAAGTGCGGCCTACACATAGGAATTAAGCAAAGGGCGAACGCTGACACAGTACATCGTTCCGTGTTAAGTTAATTTTGTGGGGTGTAATTACAAGGTCACGTTCCCCATAAATCGACAAAAAACAGATAGGCACGGCTCCGAGGGCTACGCTTTTTACTCCATGATCTCGTGGGAGCTCCGGCCTGTACAAGTGAAAACTGACCAAAGGTTACACGTATGCTCCCTCGCGGCAGGGCGACCTGACTAGGCAACCTTTGCACTGACGTCACACGTCTTGCGTTGCCACCGTGCCTATATATTTTGGCTTAATTGTTACCTTATAGGCTAGTATACTTAGCAAGGTTGCCACGCGTAGGGGGAACCCCTAACGTGGGGGATTTGGCAAATTGTAGGGAGTAGGTAGCACCTGCGGAGAAAACAGAGGTTTCGTAAGGGGGTAGGGGAATTTAAAAAAAAAATGTCCAGTTCAAAGGATATAAGCTACTGTACCTCACAGTGCACTTCAGTGGGCAAGAGCAACACAGTGTCCATGTTCATGAGAAGGAGATCCACTTAAGCGCAGTATATAGCAATAACCAACACTTACCCTTCAGTGTAAAATGTACATAATATCAGAGCTCACTCCGAAGCATTACCCGGGCCCAGGGGAGGAACAACCGGGGGTGTGGGAGGGTGCTTCACCCCCCCCCCCCCCAGAAATTTTCAAAGTGTCGTCCGTCGGGAAATTTTGCTGGCTGTCGGGAAAAAATTGCCTCTTTCTTTTGCAGTTTCCTGACTTCGTTAGAAAAAAATATTTTATTTGGGGCTACAGAATTGTCGGGCCAGTCCCCCTGTCGGGCAAATCCTGGCGCCACCCCTGCCCTGGCGCTACTGATTACCTACCGGAAAATCCATATTGACGGGCCTGACGAGTAATGGGCTACATGTACCTAATAACGTAATTAAGAAAAATGTAGTTTCTTCTTAAAGGAATACACCACTAATCACCTAAACAATGGAATATTATTCTAAATATTAGTTACTACCAATTTTTGCCCCCCCCCCGCCTTGAATCCCCTGGACCCCCCGCCGTGCGCGCGCGGGTCACAGTCGGATTGCAGGTAAACCGTACGCGCACATTGCCGAGGTGGATATATTCAAAAGTCTATCAGCGAAAATTGTGAGGGGGCGGAAGTATGCTTCAGCCCCCCCCCCCACACAGTGCAAGGACGAAAACCTCTTATTGTCTCTTCTGAAAAAATATCGAAAATTTGCAGTAATTTTTGTCCAAAATGATGCACCACATTGCATCTAAGGTCCCTCACATGTCCAATAAGGCAAAAAAAAAGGTTCTTGACACAGGCGTTGAGGCATTTTTTGTCGAAAATATAGCCCGTTTGTCGGGAAAAAAATGTCCAGCACCCCCCCCCCCCACACTCATCGATCCTTAGGGACGCCCCTGCCCGGGCCATTTGAATCAACTCCCTCAAACAGAGATTTTAATGATCTAGGGCAGAGAAAGCCTAAGACTACTATATACACTAGACTACCTCGTACGTAAAGCTTCAGTGCTACTACAAATGTGGAGAGTACATAGGATTATTTTGTCCTTGTCAACTGGTATGGCAGCCTTGGTCTTCGAGAATTGCGAAAAGTGTGTAATTGGAGGCCTGAAGTGACAAGCACAATTGCTACAAACTTTTTGTAGGCCTACTCTGCTTCCTTTTTTAAAACGTTTATCAGGCTTGATTTTAACAACTTTTATATTCCTCAAAGAGCAAATTTTCCATGAAATCTGTTTTTGTCATTTGAATACTAGCCTATGTCATTTTTAAGAAAATATTGTAATCATAGAAATTAAAGTAAGGCCTTACT
Source organism: Holothuria leucospilota (assembly GCA_029531755.1). Taxonomy (NCBI): domain Eukaryota; kingdom Metazoa; phylum Echinodermata; class Holothuroidea; order Aspidochirotida; family Holothuriidae; genus Holothuria; species Holothuria leucospilota. The sequence goes on from CM055965.1 coordinate 19,682,956, forward strand.
TTAATTTCTATGATTGTAATATAAATATAATACACACAGTGAGTTCAAAGGGTGACGTTCTCTCTCCTACCGCATTTGGCTTACTAGAAGGTTCTGTTCAATATACTGGAGGTAGCTATTACCAACTCCACAGTGTCTTAAACTTATTTGTGGATTGTAAAATAATTTTGTAGGTGAAATTCCGTTCATTGCAAGGGGAAGGAGAAAATTTTGAGTGGCAGCCCTGATACTGAGGCCAATACAGCAGGATAATAGATAGAGCCTCGCTATGTCTTGTAGCTAATTAAAGGTTCACAGTATAATTCTCCACCGAGTTCGAGGCCATTATAAGAAACGGGTATAATTGTACATTCGCTGTAAATTTATTTTCGTAAATTTATACATATTACCATTGTAAATTGTAATGTGTGTGGTATTTTTGTTATTAAATATCACACAAGCTTACAAAGCATGTTCCACAGAGAAGACGCGATAATATGTATACTATATTGTGCTACTGTTAAGTCTGCTTTCATTATTCAGTGTCAAAAATATTTTTAATGATCATTAATGAGACGCACGTTAGAAGCACTGAGATTTAGGAAGGAATCTCCGACGTATACCGAAAGAAAATACTGGTTCATCCTTTCATCCCACAAAAGCGGGGTTCTAAACACCTAAAAACAGTCGAAAAGAACTGCAAACTAGCACAAATGTGTTTGAAAAACTCTCAAGCTCAAATTGCCGCTTCGGCGTTCATCCAATCAGGGCTCAGTATATATGGTATTCTCTTTCAGTCCAAAAGCCTATATATATAAATATAAACAACGCCATGTACTCAGTTCAAAATATCGATTGTACGATGCAGATTGGCCTAACGTAGGCCTATAGAGACTACCTGGCCTCCCTCAAAGACTCCACACTCTGAAGAGAAAAATAACTTGTGTTCAGAGAACAACCTCTTCAAAAAAAGGAGAGAATTCACAGAAACCCACCCAGACTTCCGAATTCCCTCAACTGCTCTGAGAAATTCTCTGAGTCATGGAACGGCGATTCTTCGAACGAGAAGGGGGCTTTGCAGAGTCTGGTGTGAGCAATTATCTTGCCAGACCAAAAAGCAACGTCAGCGCTTCCTTGAAAAGGAGGGCAGTGCAAAATTGTACTAAGAATCAACTTTAAAAGAAAAGAGACCAAGAAGATGTTGGACAAACTTCTTCTGCTAGGCCATCGGCCAAGAAGGAGGAATTAAGAAAGGTGGCGGCACCGGAAAGCCCCAAGAGAAACACCCGTACACGGTACAGGCGTTGAAGAAAATCTGGATAGGCTATACAAACCAAAGGCTCTCTTTGGGCCGCCAACCTCTCCCGAAAGAGTGGCTTCTCTTCTCTTCTCTGCAAACATGCTTATAAGTATTCTAGTTTTCTTCTAAGTCCGAGACTAGACCTCACAATCGACACATGTAAATAGTGGAAGAATTACTATGGTATATAGAGCCAAGGTAAATTTACTGCATTTACCACGGTAAACCATGATTTAACATGCTTTCACGTGAGGTCGCAGCAGAACAAATAGGCCTATGCCTATAAAAGCAACAATGTTTTGTCTACATTAAGAGGGATGCTTTTAAAATATGGACAGGTCATGTTAACTGCACAAACGTTTCTGTACAAACACAACAAGGTCACTGGATACATACAACGTATTTATACACCGTATAAGAACTGAATCTTTGCTGTATACAAGGTGGTTAAGAGTGTAAAAATACAGACTTTTACGGTTGCAGTACAACTTACCCTGTATATAAACAGGAGATTTTCTGTAGACATACATGTGATATCCTGTTAAGTACTGTGCAGTTCTGTAAAAAAACAGCGTGGTCCTGTACCTGAACTGGAGCATCCTGTACATAGACATGTGCTTGTTGTTCATGTATGAAACCCAATTGACAGCAAATTTGCTGTACACGAACAGAGATGAAGTTCTGTAAAAATACAGGGTGGTTCTGTACATAGACAAGTGCTTGTTGTTCATGTATGAAACCCAATTGACAGCAAATTTGCTGTACATGAACAGAGATATTTTTAACAGTGCACGCTGGCTTGTACTCATGTCCGTGAGAATATATTTCTGCCAACAGAAAGTATAGACAGTGATCTTTTAATACTCTCACATTTCCGCACAATATCCTGTGGGCTGGGGGTTGTAAAATATGTCCACGATATTCCCCGCCTGTCTTAAGAGGCGACTAAAGGGGAGGACTTGCACCGTATTTTAACTAGTTGACACTATATAACACGATCGTGTTTGTGTGTCGTTAAATCTTATCTAACTAACTAACGCACAATACCATGAACTCATATTCGTGAGAATGTCACAGTGCTGGGATATTAGTACTCACAGTTTGAAAATTAATGCAAAAGTTTCCACTCGTGTATAACGTTCTATCAATTATTTATCACACTGTAATAAAAAGTTACTTGCCTCCATTCCCAGTCTTGGCTTAAATAATACTCAATAGTACAATCTAGGATAATGCAGTTCTATGTATCCTTTACCCTGTTTACTCAGGAATAATTAGCCTATCCTTGACAGACTGACAGAAATTACGGATGGCAGGGAGCCGCTACCCTACTTGGCAGCTCCCGGCTAATGGAAATGAAAGTTGGCTGAGCAGGGCTGCAACATCTGAGTCCGGACTCGGACTCGATTCCGGACTCGAGTCCGTTTTTCATTGGGACTCGGAACTGGCCCGGAATGGACTCAGCTAGACTCGGACTCGGAGCCGATTCCAGTCGAGTCCACAAAAAATGAAAATTTCATTAATCATGTTACCTAAGCAACATTATTATTTGTGCACAATTTAACAACCAGTAAATGGTCACATACAGTTAACTAAATTACAGGGTCAGTCAGAGTATGAAATTGACTCCTGCCAGTAAAAATGCCCGTTTTCATCGTAAGTCTAATTGTAAATAGTACAAAAAGCATTTGTATGAGGCGCTACATTGCCAAATGGCCGGACTCGGGATTGGCCCGGAACTGGAAAACCTGGAATCGGAATTCGCTCGGAATCGGAGGGTACTGGCCTCGGAATTGGCCCGGACTGGTTTAGGTGGACTCGGTTACAGCCGTGTGGCTAAACCTAACTTGAGTTGAGGGTTTCTGTCGGCTATGGTGACTTACACACGCAATGAATCAAAACAAGAGGATCCATCTACTGCCGAGGCAAAAAATTTACTGATTGAAGCCAAACTTCAAGGAATCGGTAGTTCTCTACTTATTTTGGGTTAATTCTTTCACTTTTGCTTTGTTTAAAGCGTAAAATAAAAAAGAAATAGAAAAAATTATTTCAGAAAAATCGAGTTTTATACAAAACATTGTAAAAGTTAGTTAGGTACTTACGTAGTTTCATATTATTCCAAACTTCCAGCACGTTACTGCTGCACGAACGTAGTTTTCAGGTTATTTTGATTTCGACTCCAGCAATAATGCAGGCTCTATGAGCGAACAGCATGAAGACTTAGCTACCCAAAATACCAATTATACAAATAAAGAAAAGTGTTCAAGACATTTAAGTATGTAAAGCTCCGCTCAAGTCAATAAATAGGCCCTAATGATTCCAGCAATATCGTATTTATCAAATTCAATTATCCCAAATAGCTGCTACCACAATGCGAAACGTAAAAGATCTTTGCAACAAGACATGTCGACGATGACTGCTTCCATATATGTCAAGTGTCTCCTTTGTGCTAGGCTATGTGACATTTACAAAGTTCCTCGGTCGGTATTTTATCCCGTAACTCCATGATTATGACAGCATCGGTGATTTAAAATGCCGTCATTATTCTGTAAATTTTCAAAAATCTGACAACATAACCGCTCACATCCTGTTATCTTAAATCTCCAACGGCTCTTGAAAAGCTTTTAACGAACTAATATCAGGTCAGGCGAATGGAATTCGGGTGGCATGCAAACGGAGTGGAAAATTCCTATAATTGTAAATAGCTCAACAAATGGAAGACCTCATTACGATTTAATAAAATGAACTTCTCTTCCTACTAAGTTGGCATTTTTGCCCAGAACAATTTGTTTTTCTCTCCTCGGCGACTGAATGAATGTAATTAGCAGTCATGTCTATCTAGAGTCTTTAAAATGACCCCCGAAATCAGGTTATTGAAACGCGAGGTTGGTTTTATAAGGTGTCAAGAGACACTGTCAATCGAGACGAAAAGCAACATCGACGTAATACCAGGCTAGATCTCCGAAAAGTGTCCGACGTTCAAATTATACGTTTGGGTCTATTGTTTTCAAATACTACAAGGACGACGCTCCTTTGGTAGATGATACGAAACTGTTCTGTGACATCATGAATGGTTTAGTTTAAGCAACCACTTTTTTTGTGGTGAAAATCTGAAATCTGTCACGGTTGCTACGTCATTCATTTCTCGAAAGAAGCTCATCACAACCGCTCTTTACAACCCACCGTCGCCAGAAATCAACATATCTGATATTAAACTTTAGGCCAGTTTTCACTGAGCCCTCGAGATTTCCAGTTATCAGAAGATGAACAACTTCCAAAGGAAATCGACTCTGCAGTATTTCGGAAAGAAGGTTTGTCGTTTATTCTGAGTGATTGTAAAACCATAGCGAGTCAAATTATCCAAGGGGAACATGAATGTGTGCAGACTTAGACAGTTTCTCCCTAGTCAAAACACATGAAGTTACGTCATCCATAAATTATCCTTCGGGCGAACGCTTCACATTTAAATACTTAGGTCCTTAAGTCACTTAAATCGCGTTAAAATGAAAATGCACTGTGAAGACAACTTAGAAAACATGTTCTCCTCTTGTGATTAACTTTCAAAAGCTATGAAAACATGATCAGCTTTGAAACCTACAAAGAGAGATAGTGTCATGTTATTACCATGCCTCGGAGATAAGAGACTAACCAAGGTCCTTCCGACACGAAGTAGATCCTCTGAAAAGTCCTCATATCGAAGTGACTATATATCTGCAAGTGAAAGATCAGATCAAATAACGCCACTGGCTGTTTACACCGTTTATGTTTCACGATATCCTCTGGAAAATCGTCAACCCTCGCATTCATTAAAAACGGGAAGAGAACTGAGCAGAAAATCCAAAACCTTCGCAGAAAATAAAATTTATCCACAGGCAATTCGATTATACTATGTAGTATGATTTTTAATATGAAACGTGTCTTGTTATGCAAGAAAATGTTTTGCGCGAAACCCCAATGGATATGTTCGCTGATTGAGTCGGTGCGCTTAGTAGGTAGGTCTGTCTATTCTCTTCTAAAAAACGGCCTTGGAAGGAGATCTCTCTTAGGATAGGAACGTAATTGACAAATATTTTTATGGAAAAAGAAGACGAGGATTGAGATACTGTTTCTTAAATACAACCCTTCATCTTGTATTAAACCCAGTCTTCAAGTTTTCATGACAAGCCCAGAGTCAAAATGAAAGGTAACGCGAAACAAGAAATACAAGTACATAATTACAAGAAGGGAAGTTCATATTCGCAGTCGTATTGTCCATGCATGCGTATCTTGTAATGCTGTCAAAATTTCACTCAATGTAAAAACACAAAGAAGTGGTTGACTGAACAGAACATTAAAGGGAGGAGGTTTTGTAAACCGTATTATAACTATAAAAAATCTCCGGGAGTTTAGCTTTACAAATTATGGGAAATATTCCAAAGATATTATAAGCTTGTAACGTCTTTGGAATGATTCCATGAAGAGCGCCCTCTATATTATTCGACATTTCTGAAGGAAAAGACAGCTTTTCCTTTTTCACACATAGAACATGACATTTTCCCTGATGCGGAGAGAACGATCCGATCGTCGATATGAAATATATATGCGGCCAAAGCTTGGTAAGTCAGAGTACGAGCAATACAAGTTATTGTAATCGATTCTTCATTTATACAGCACCAAAAACTATCCCTCAAAAATAGCAGAAGAATCACTTTCGCTCGCCTCTCGGTCACTGGAGAATAAGGACCTGCCAAATCAATCGAGTGTTTCCAGACGAAAGTAAGTGTGATGGCTTTAACCTTTTAAATGTGGCCATTGGCTTTCTCTCATGGTATAAACTAAACTCTCCAGGTGTTCTTTGTTGAAAAGGTCTGCACATTCGGAGTAGATTGTCTATTTCAATGGGTTCCTTGTACTAGTTGCGCAGACTTACATTCACAAAATGACACATCTAATGTAGGCCTATATTCTTCCGGGTGAATAATTTCAAATGATGACAGACACTAATATTTGAGTTGACAAAACCATCCGTCTAAGAGAGCTGTTCCGTTCAGCTGAAAACATCGTATTTCCAAATTTTAAAAGTCTGACTTTGAGGTGAAAGTTTGTCAGACGCAGTCCCATCGTCGCCAGTTGTTTTTAAACCTTCAGCTGCCTTGCAATGTAATCGAATATTATCAAACGGTTGAGAGTTGTGTTGGATCGATTATCGGTATTCACCATCGGTATCGGCCGATATTCCCCATTTTCATCCTGTATCGGTATCGGTAAAACTTACCTTAAATACCGATATTACCGACATTAATCGTCCCTTTTTGAGTATTTTGGAATTAAAGTTCCAATATTTTACCTCATCGACATGTAGTGTCCCGTAGCCTAAGGTTTGTTGCCGAATGCTTATTTCCCAAATAACGGTATCGAATCGGTATCGACCAATATTGAGAACTGAAATATCGGTATCGGTTATATCGGCTCCTTGCTGTATCTGTACATTACTAGTGTAGAGAGCACATGTCACACTCTTTATCGTCCGACCCGGTTTTCATTAAAGAGATTTCCCAGGTGCTAAATTCAGTGACCTAAAAACTTCAGAAAATTTGTCTGTATTAGGAAGTGAAAACCGCACCTCAATAGCATATAGCGTTAGGAAGAAATTAACTTTCAAAGAAGTGTTATTTTTTTATAGAGATACAGTGCATTATTGGAAATCTATGATGTCATCACGGTACATTGATTAGACAAAGCATCGTATTTCTTACTGTTTCTTGATGTTGAAACCTCCGTGGAAAATATTAAACAACTTTGTTTGGTATAATCTACAGATGGTGTTCTTTTATGCTAGATCTACATGGGAAGATATTTAACAATTCCAAGAGTACCAAATTTCAAGGACAAACAGGACATTCAATTGAAAAGAATAACAAAAGGAATGTGAGTCAATGTGCCCACTTAACATTTCATTCTGTGACCTTCAAGAAAATCTGAGGTATTTCTTGACAAAAGTAACCAGTCTTTAAAATGAGTTAAGTTTCATAGTAGCCTATGGGATCTTTGTGAAGTGTCACTGGAATACGTCTTTAAAGAGTTTTGACAGATGGCGAAAGACACAGAACGGCCAAGCATGGATAGACTAGTCATGTGCTACCTTTTAACTAAATGACGTCACTGGATACTGCTGTGACGTCAAATATCAGAATAAGGCTTGGGTACATGTACTAAGTGTTCCATAGAACGACAAGTGCCCACACTCTAAAAATCAACGGTAACACTTTTTTAACACTAAAACACGTTTATGGTAAAAAAAACAATAGAATACATAAGCGCATTAAACACTATAATGCGTCTTAGGCTCCATAGTAAACGCGTTTATGTGTTTAATACTAAACGCAAAACAGTGCTAATAATAAACATTATGCGTTTAAATTAAACACATAAACGTGTTAATCTTGGAGCCGTATAACGCGTTAATGTGTTTATGTTAGCAATATATGATTATGCATTTTATTGTTGTTTCCTTTGCCATAAACGCGTTACAGTGTTAAAAAAGCGTTAACGTTCATTTTTACAGTGCGCCCTTTTGCAATTATGAGTGACCCCATATGATCTAGTACATTTTAACGCCGTACCCCTTTAAAGTTGTATCCTCGGTGCATAAAATTTTCTAATGCTGTGCTAGTGGTTCGAGTGAATTTTCGCGCCCTTAAAATGGCGGATGTACAACATAGGCTTCAAATATAAAGGCCGCATCAGTTCCTCTGAACAATTCCTAAAATAGTGTCTGTCTACTTTATAAGGCAACAAATCCCCAGATCCCTGACAGTAAAATGTCTTCCTTCTAAATTTATTTCTAGCCCCTCCTCCAATTATGAAAAAGAAACACCCAAGTCCCCCTACCAAGCAAAGCTACAGCAACCTGCACCGACTTATAATATCTCAAGGCCGTCTCCACACACTACTATGCAAGTTGTCTGCTATGCCTTGAGTATATACAACTGAGTGATTTGCACGAGTCATTACTGGTTAATCAATTTTCGATGGAGGTATATCCTTAAGTATGTTCGGGGTGGTGCGACAGCCCCTTTAAGAGCCAGACAAAGGGAGCATCCGCGAAAAATGGCACTTCAAAAAGGCATAGCAGTTACTACAGACGATCAAGGTACCATATTGCAGGGATTTCGAAGATGTTGCGTGAGTGATTAAAGTTGAAGACTGTCCGTCCGTTATGGTAGTCAACTATCTACATGACTGGATGAAACATGACTAAATGCGACTTCGTATTTGGGTCCAGCAATATACCGATACACCGGTAGTTTATTGGAGAATGATCGGAATTACAAACGGAAATCTAACTGTCATATCGATGGAATGGGCTTTCATGTAATGCCAACGTATTGAATTTTCTTATCCTCTGAACCATGTCAACTCTCCGTGTATACCACAGTATACCGAGGATTGAATTACAGGTCACTGAACTATTCCAGATCTCGAGGTTGATATGAAAGAAATCTCAAACTCAGGTTTTCTCTTCAATCACACTCATACGACAGACATTCTTTTAAAAATAATTTGCTTTCAAAATACCAACATATCGATAGTGGGACCTCCGCTTGATCCTGTACTATGCGCTATGGTGAAAATGGTTAAAAGGTAAGTAATGATACAATGTAAGAAGTTTCAGATACTTAATCTTACAGTAACATGCGTCCTTTATACTCTTAAAGTATACTTTAAGTCTAGCATTACAAGAATAAATATTGTAGAGAATGAAAATGAATTTTATTTATTCAACTCCCATTTTCATCACGCACTCCATTGCTGAGATGTAAAATGTTGCATTTTGTTACTTAGTTTGAAATACTCTATATTGCGCAATAATTTGTGATGTTCTTCTTGTACAACTCACATACTGTAACTACTTGTTGTCATTTTGAAGTTAAAATGTTATATGACCTTTGAAAATTGACTGTTTTCTTGCATAGCATGTTGTACGGAGAGGGCTTGTACAGTCAAGTCACCTTATAGCATTGAGACAGTTATCATATTTTGACACAAGGTGCAGTGGCATTCGAAAAAAACAAAGACGGTAATTTGAGTAGTACAAGAATATTAATGACATCACAAATTATTGCGCAATCCACCATTTTTCATATCTCAGCTCAGGAATGCCGTGTGACGATGGAATTTTGATCATTTGGATTCATTTTCAAGCTTTGTAACATAGATTTTTGAGATTTTAGATCCTTAGGTAGGTCCTATACTGTAATTCCTTCGAAACGTCTTATCATGTGTGATCGATCATCGAAGAGCAAAGTTCTGGTACTAATTCCGCCATCGCTTGCACTGTTTTCCCATGGTACAAACTATTGTAAGATTTGATCTTAATGAAACATGGTAATAGAACTGTACTTTGTCCTTTGTCGAATTTAACTCCAGAGGAATATAGCTTTGCATATTTTCACAAATGGAAGAGGGAACAGTGTCGTAGCCAAGGGGCGGGGGCTTCAGGGCGTGATCCCCTACAGGTCTCTAGCCTTTAAAAAGGCATCTGCTTTTAAAGTTTTCAAAATTGATGTTTGTCTTAACAATCCACTTTTCTTTCAATGGCAGAAAGATCAGTAGATCTAGTTATTCAATTGAAGGAAATATTGGGCATAGAAAATGATCCCAGAGGCCAAAATTTCCCGACGAAAAAACAAAGAAATTGCGAGTTTTAGTACCACTCATTTCATGTAGGTTTGAATCTGGGAGTCCAAATTTTCCCCACGTACTATCTGATTACAGGACTACCCTTTACCAAATGGTACGATCGTTGGAATACACACTTATCTGGTACCCAAATTTTGCCCCCGGCGCCAAACTTGCCAAAATTTTGGCGAAAAGGGCCATATTCGACAGGTCACTACAAAAAACGGATCAATATTTTGGGAAAAACTTTCAGTATATTGTGGGAGACTATGATTCTTTTACCACTTATACTCCTAAAAAGTTTTAGACCCCAAATGTTGGTGCAACAGAGCCTATCTTGAGCCAAATCAGCCAAAATGATCAAAATGGCGGCCATTTTGAATTGGCTGGTTACCCCCCTTGCACATGAAAAAAATAATGGAGCACATACTTTTCTGATTGTCTGATGTCTACTCTACATCTTATCAAAGCTTTATCAAATATAGCAAAAAAATGCAACAAACCAAAACGTCCCTGACTACTATACGAATATTGGAGATTATAACTTCACTCTAGCCTCCCTTTTCAAAGAAAAACAAAACGCGTGTGTGTAAGTTCGGACACGGATCAGGCATTTATCGGTTAGCAACGTTTTTGAGATCATGCATTTATACTCGAGTAGAAATTTAATATTTTGTTGAAAATTGTGCAGCCTTTGGCCACATCTCCCCTTTGTTGAAAAACTTACAAAGTCTGCAGTAAAGGGGAGCTAATGTAGGCTACGAGCTCATCTTTTTAAAAACTAAAAAGATTTAACACCAAAGATGAAGTATTTACTTGGTCATAAATTTGCGACCTCTCTTAAAAATTCTAACAAGCAAGTGATTAAAAACCAGGACGGTATATCGACCTCTAAGCACTTCGTTTTGTTCTTGTCTTATGTGAGCTAATGTAACTTTCAAGTTGTAAATTTAATTGCCTCCCAGAGGACTAATAAAGAATGATCACAGTACAGTGTCTTATTGATACGTGCAGTTACTATGGCAACCACTCAATGAATCTTTTCCATTCCTTGCCAAAGGCAAAAGGAATCTTTGCAATCACACGAGCGATTGTGTGTATGTATGCGTAGGTATGTATGTGTATTTGTGACGCTGTAGACTTATTATATTAAGAGGAATATCCCCACTGTTTTCGGTGGAGGTCAAAGGTCATGTAAAGTCACCAGAGGTTAAAAACCGAAAACCTTGTAAACACAATATCTATAGATATAGATACTTTTAATACGGTACTAGGCATGTGGATGCGTTATAGTCAAAAGACAAACCCTATTGATTTTGGTAAAGGTCACAGGTCACCGGAGGTGAAAATACGGAACTCTTAAAAACTGCTTGTAAACACGATATTCAAGATAGCATACTTAATCATATTGAAAGGAAGAACCCTATTGTTTTCAGTGGAGGTCCGAGGTCATTTGACATCATCAGACGTCAAAGATCGAAAACCTTGAATAAACACGATATTTCAAGACAGTGATAATGGATCCTTTTCATATTTGGTATATAGATGTGCTACTTTAAGAGAGTGGAATCGTATCAGTTTGTTCGAGGTAGAGGGTCATATGAGGTTATCAGAGGTGCAACTACGATAATCTCATAACTCAATAGTGCACGATACCTCCAAATTGTGTCCGGCGTTTGGTTACCAACGAAAAGTTAGGGATGAATTTTTCTACCATTCCAGAGATAAAGTCATAGAGAACAATGTATACTTTTTCACAAGCATAACTGTTATATTTATAATACTAATTACCTAATTATGAGCACGTGAAAAGGATGCTGTGACTATAGCATGATTAGAAATACCATACGCTGAAAGAGTTTTTCGATAGAGTAGTGGATTAGAGCTCGGTTTCTCACGCAGGTGGTCCCGGGTACGAACCCTTCCTAAGACATGTTGTTTTGTTCACTTTTTGGTGGGGTTCAAAGGCCATATGTGGTCAGCAGAGGTCAAGTTGTGAAAACATCGTAAAAATGATATAGTCAAGAAGTATAAATTTGAGGGATGAACCCCAGTGCAACAAATCACCCCCTTTCAGCAAGTTATTTTGAAGGTAATGCTTCCCAAAGATTTCATTTGGCTACCCATTCTTTGATTCCCCACATTTCCGGTGATGATGATGACGACGAAGACGACGAGGGGGGGGGGGGTTGTTGTTCATTTGGTGACACTGTCTAAGTGCTAGGTAGTAGGAAAGTTTTGATGAAGTAAGCTCTCAGCATCCCTGCAATGGTATCTTCGAGATTTTGTAAGTTGCATCTAATACTTGTTACTTTGACATCTCGTCTTTAGAAAATAATTCATAAATATAAAAGAAAATGTAAATTTCGAAACATTTCATTGCATACCAAAGGACAGCTTACGGATGACAAGATAATATACCCCAATTATTTGTACAACAAGGAAAATAAATTAACAAGGAAAGTGATTCTTAAGAAGTTAGGGATAACTAACTATGGTTTTTTCAGTCAAATATTTAGGTTGTAATTGTTAAAGCCTACTTCTTTGCTTGAAACAGTTAAGATAAGAGACATTGGTATAGGAAGCGGGAAGGGGGGGGGGGGGCTAAAGCCACCCAGTCAAAATGTAGGGGAGGAAGTATGTTTTCGTCCCACCATTCAAGGACGAAAGCCCCTGATTTGTTCCCTCTGTGAGAGAATTTCAAAAATTTTCAGTAACTTTCTTCAAAATTTGCACAATATATGGCACCAAACTGCCCATTTAATATTCAAAAATATTCCGAAGGGAAGGGGGCATCTCTACCCTTAAATCCCTCCTCTGGGACGACGATCCGAAACAACTTTTCCCCAACCCCCATCCCCGTCCCCTTCCCCAGGTTGGAACACCTTCCTATGCCTGTGATAACTGGAATGTAATATTCGTTTAGTACAGTAAGGTAAATGGAAGAATAGGAAAAGGAGGAGGACCGGAGACAGAGACGGAGGCAAAGCCGATATGAAAGTACATCCCTGGCGACTCCTCAAAACTATTGTCACTGAAATATGTTGCAGATATTACGGATTGAAGAAAAATTTGAAAATTTTGTTGAAAAGTGTTGTAGTCCAACCTACTTACTCTAATTTTTGCCCATGTGCCATCTGACGTGTTACTCCAATAGACAATAAGTTAGTAAAAACCTGGTTACTCAGTCATATGAGATTTTACTGTTATATCAGATGACGTCCCATACGAATTATTATTATTGTTGTTGTTGCTGTTGCTGTTGTTGTTATTATTATTATTTGACTAATGTTCTTCAAGAGTATAGTGTATAATATCAAAGTATTGTAGGAAAAAGTACGAGTTTATCTAGTAGATGGCGCTTTTCCACATTAAATATTGTGTACTTCTTCACCGCCAAAAAGGCGGAGAAATTAAAAGACCTTGCATGTGTCAGACCTTTCTTAACAGACATACGTAACGAATTGTAAACCCGTGAAGGGTTCTAGGATAGTCCAAGATTGCTTATTACGTACTTCTTCAATTTTATCTTCATTTTTCTTTCGCTTAAGCTTACTCCCCCCCCCCCTCCACCCATCATAACGAGCGAGTTTCCGCGGCCGATAACGGCAACAATGCCTCGAGTACTAGTACAGAGTTGAGTTAAATTATCTTGTTGTGACTATGAGTACGAAAAGATACCGTTTTACATGATAAGGCTACGAGTATAAACTCTTACATAAAACACCGATGCTTAACTTTCAAAATCTGGGGGTAAGAGTACTCGTAAATATTTTCTACGAACACGAGCACACTGGGCGAAAGAAAGAACTCTTGAGTGTGAAGTCAATGCACACAATAATTTTATACCTGGCAATTAAATCCCCTGGGCTGAAAAAATGTAGCATACTCTTTTCCGATGCATTCTGATGGATGCATCTGTTATATCACATTCTACACACTAGCTGATTGTGTGGGACATTCACCCGTACTGTATAAGAAACAGACATGTTAAGACGTCCCTTTTTATTGTTTTGTGGTTGCTATTATCAAAGGCTTAGATTCGCTTGGCTGCAGAAACATCACAGATTCTCCCTGAACTGTGACAAAATGTACATTCAATCAAATCAAGTTACTCTAGCGGTACATTAACTTTTCACTACACATTACATGGATATACAGTGTTCTGGAATCTTGGTAAATAAAAACGAAAGCAAAGCAGTTATGGTTATTGAACATCCATGGTTGATATCGTTTGACGTTGGCGACATGTAGATAAGACAAAGGCATATGTTTCCTTCTATATTCAAGACTCGTGTGTCAACTAAGCTGGTTTATATCAGGAGACCGTTAACATAGACCCTTTTCCAAATAGCAATTACAAAGGATTGTGGGATAGAGTTTTGGTACATGTTGTTTTTGGCCACAGTGAAATGCCATTGACAAGAACGTCGCACACCTAAAGTCTGTCCCACAATCCTTTGTAACCGCTATTTAGAAAAGGGTCTATTTAGGAGTCTTCGTTCAATCTGATTGCATTTTGTATTTTTAAATTCTTCTCCTCCGCTAATGGACCACGTACACTCTATAATGCATTGTAGGCCTATATAGGTATGTGGCCTTCATGTAGTTAAATAATCTTTAAAGAAGCAAAGGATAACATAAGACGTATCTCATGAGTCCCTCTTTCTACCACGCCCGTAACCACACTTGGAGAGCAGGGAGGGGGGGCAAACCAAGCTGGGGGCGCTAAGTATAAGTTATCGCACAGGGGCCTGTCTATGACCGCAGAGCAGGAGTCAAGCCAAGGAGGAGGGGGTCTGACCCCCAAATGCCCCCGGTTACGGGCCTGCTTTCTACGACACAAACTTGCATATGGAGCTCATGTTTATTCGTGATGCAAGTGCAAAAACAGTAGTTGTCTTGTAAAATGGTCAATATTTGATGGCTGTGATGGGGATTTCGATTATATTTAACGTTTTTAATGCTTTCTACATCGAATAGGAAGGAATGATCTTTATACATGTCCAAACTTTAATAAGATGTTGTTTTATTGTAGCCACATTATACGAGGGTACAACCTAAGAGTATTTATTGACTAGAGACCAAATACTCTTAGGGTACAACATACATCGTTCCATTTTGGAAGGGTGATCGGAGGGCAGACGCAGTTGTGGAAGGCCTTACACTAAAAAATATAACTGTATTAAGAAAGCACGTCAAATGATCCAACCATAAAATTCTGAAAAGTAATTTGTGCTGCTTTTTTGTCCCTTTTGACTTTCCATAAACCTAGGCTGTACATGTTGGACACAGGGATACACGTGCTTGTCACCCAACCAAAACTTATTCAGAGCAAAAGCTAAGTCGACTACAGTTAAATGGTTCCCTCGAGATCGATTTAGTCCGACGTGCAACAGACTTTGTCGGCTGGGCAAACAATCAGAGAAAACGAGGCTTCATAATTGCCACAAAAAAAAAGTGAAAAAAAGGATTGTTTGAATGTACTTTGTTCGTAGTTGCTAACGGTACAATCTTCAACAAATTAGTAGAAATAACGTTAAGGTGTCGTGGTTGCACCAGGAATTGGCTAAACGGAACGGGGTAAGTAGGCCCAGGGAGGTGTTATTAGAAGGAGTTCCAACTGGAAAGTGTTCTTTGAGGCAGACTAGTTGCCGACAATAATCACTTCATTGTGATTTTCGTGTTGAGTCAGTAAGCTTAAAAAGGTGTGTGGAATTAAACACAAAAGGCTAACGTCGTCTGCTACATCTTGAAGATAGCATTAGGGTCGTTTTTGCTATTCCCTTAACACTGCCAGTCGCTTAAGTCATGAATTAATTTGTGAATTTTGACGCGTTTGGACGCTAGTAACAAATAGTCAGTTTGTTTCCCTTTTACATGTTGTACATGGGTACACCTTCTGCAACTTGCGAAAGAATGCGCAAATTGATCAAAATCTAACAGCAAAGTTTAGTCTTGAACAACTTTTGCTCATTTGCATACAGCGGTAGTGTTAGATTATTGCCAGCATCTCTTCGCTTCGTGGCGATAAACAGTCGTTTTGAGTTTTAAAACAGTTAGTCGTATATGAAGGTCGGCAACTAGTTGGGCATCAAAGCATTTTTCAATGGAATCCTTTTGTTAGGGTAGTAGAATGAGTGTGAGTGAGGTAAGGCAAGGTTGACTGAGAGAACTGAATGCTCTTATATCAAATGATCATTCATTATAGGGATTTTCTCCAAGCGCTTAACTGGATTTAATAGAATTAGCATAAATTAAAGTTTCAGTCAGAACTCCTTCTAATAACACCTCCCTGGTAGGCCTACAGGAGGCTAGGACTTGATTCCCCGACGAATGCGACGAATTGCCGGGAGGACGACAATACAAAATTTACTGCATGTGGGCATAAGTTTTAATCAAAGAAAGTTTGGAATTTTGTAACAAAATTTGAAAATTGGTGCTTTTATTGAAAAAGATTTTAAAAATTTGGGTTTTTTTTAATAAATTTTGAAAATCCCCCTTTTTTTGACGAAACTTCCCTCCTTGGGAGCAAACAAGCTCTATGTCGGAGCGACAGATCGCTCTTATCGTACCCACTGAGGCTCCGATAAGGATTTGAAAGATTCCTCTGACGTGGGGGGGGAGGATTATTACCCCTTCCCCACCCAGGATGACGACAGCTCTGTACGTAGTCGTATTAGACATCATTTTGACTATTTATTTAACGACTATGTATTATAAAGCATTCGCGATGTTCTGTCCGAATGAGTAACTAACTGCCTGTTTACTCATTGAACTGGTTGATGAAATATTAATCTACTCATTTTCAATGTTTTAAGGTAAAAGTAGGATTTTTGATTTATGTAAAAGGCTGTAAAATGAGTCCTTACTCGGGAATCTGATAGAACATAGGAATGTGATATTAGTCTGTATATGCCAACTTAGGAGTAAATTCAGGGGAAAAGGGGCCGTATTACGCCCCACTTTTTCGAGTTTTCACTGACTTTCACTTTTTCACACAGTAAGTTTTGCTTCAATCCTTCAAGGGGCCGTTATTCCCCTTCCCCCCATACTTTTTACATATATCTTCATTACTGTTGTGTTGGCACTTAGAAATAGTTGTTGCTTCACGCCTGTAGAAGTTGAAGAGCGCCATCATTTTAACTTGCTGCTCTCCGGAGGGAGAAATTGAACTATACGTCAGTAGAGAGCTGGTTAAGAGAACTACTTTAGTTGCCTACTAATCTCAGATTAATTATTGGAATTTTTAAAAAGTTACGGGCAGAGGTGCACTGGTATACTTGGAGTGACCACTATTGTCCGAAAGTTCAGTGATTTTGTAACCAGAAGTTTACTTGAAAGACATTTTGCTACCCTGCGGAGCGGACTCTGTTTGATCTGCCCCTCTTTAATGCTTATAAGCGATCTAATGTAGAGTCTGCTACGTAGACAATCATTTTGCCTAAACTCTGGGCTGTGTCTACCAGGGCTGTAGTCAAGTCCACCAAGATCGAGTCCAAGTCCGAGTCCAAGTCCAAGTCCGAGGGCTCGAGTCCAAGTCCAAGTCCGAGTCCAGTGTTCTCGAGTCCAAGTCCGAGTCCGAGTCCAGGTCCAAAATTGTAAAATTTTCCGGTACTAGGCTTTGAAAGCTCCCTGCTAGCACTAAGCTCAATATGATACGACAAACTGACCAAACAAATTAGAAAAACCTCATGTCAAACCGAATGAAATTATAGTAAGAAACTGATCAATGACATGTTCACAACAGTACCATAAACACTATAGCTTATGATATCCTCCATAGGCATAACTCAGGTAACACAATGTCTAATCTACTGTCCCCCAAAGAAACTACAAAAATCAGTGTTCTCCACAGATTGTCAAGAGAGAGGTGGCCAAGCGCAAAGAGCACAGGCGATGGCGAAGCACGTTGTTATGTGAGGGACTCCGCTGGCTAGCTGTCTTTTCAAGTTGACAGATCCTACCCAGTACTCATAGGTACCATTTTACAAATTTATCACTTCATTTGTATAAAAATATGTGCGGATCGGCCTTCATTTGAAAAAAAAAGCAGTTGCCAACTTTTTCGGAGGCGGGGCGGAGCTTTTGTAGGGCGCTGGATATTTTAGGGGGGTCTCTATTTCAGGAGGGAGGCAATTTCCACTCGGGAGCGGACCGCCCCCTAAAACCCCTTGTGGAAAACACTGAAAACATACTTCCAGATACAAACAACTTCGCCTTTCCCACCCTATTTCCACAAAAAGACAGACACATACACACTTACACACATAAAAGAGTCAGCATTAAGCATTATCATAGTTGTATGCAAATGCATGCAATTATGCCCTTACATACTGTATCACGGGCAAATTAGGTGGTTGTAAAGATGCTAATACGGAGCTAATATATCTTCCTACAACTAAGATCTTTTCATGGTACAAGTCCTCATAACCTACAGTGCTTTTGGGAGGATTATAAAAATTAAAATATGAAGAAAAAGGCTGGACTTGACGGACTCGACTTCAAGTCCAAGCCAAAGTCAGAGTCCAGAAAATCCGAGTCCGAGTCCAAGTCCAGAAAGCTCAAGTCCAAGTCAAAAGTCCGAGTCCAAAAAAGCGGACTTAAGTCCGGACTTGAGGTCAAGTCCGGACTCGAGTCCTCCAGCCCTGGTGTCTACCCAGGGAGGTGAAATTAACATCACCTCCTTGGTCTACCAGCCAGGCCTTCGTACTACTGTGGGAATGTAGGCCTATGTGCTCTCATCAAAACACTAGTGGGGATGACAGGCAAATCTGTAACCAAAATGTAATTTGTTAGGGTTATATCTTCTATTTGTTCAGATGAGATTTTTGTCCAGGTCTGTAGCCAGGCAAGGTACTGAAGGGGCGAGATAACTTCCAAGGCGGACTCGAAATATTGTGTGGTGAGGAGAAATCTAAAATGCATTGAATCAATTATCATTTTTTTTTTTATTTTCTGGAGAGCGAATATTTTTGGGGGTCCCTAGATGCCTTTGCTACGGGTCTGGATTTGACAAAAGAAAAAACAGTGCAATTATGTAATTGCCAAATCGTCAGTAATTGTTAAAAAGGCCTAATTCACTGAATTCACCGAAGCCTTGCTTCTGTGATTATATAGGACTTTTCCAAAGTCCCCTAGACTCTCTGGTGAAGAGCCGAATGGCGAAACCAAAAGTTACTCCCGAAAGAGTTCTGCTCCCAAAGGAGCTACGTCAACGGACTATAATCTTTACTGACCAGGCTCTCGACCTTCAGACCTGTACATCATATAGGTCTGCCATGCGTATGGCCAATCAGAGCCTTCAGGGAGCTGGCCAATCGCATTCCACTTCAGTCAAATACAATTCTGCTAAAGTGAAATAGGCCTCACACTTCACTTAAGTTCCACTTTGATGAAATAAAATTTCACAGAATTTCACTTAAGTCGAATTCAATTCTGTTTAAGTCGAATAGAATTTCACTTAATTGAAACAGAATTTAGCTTTAGTGAAACACGGAGACCATGTACGTAATTCCACTGAAATGGAATGGAATTTCACTTAAGTGGAATTCTATTCGACTTAAGTGGAATTAAATTTCACTTGAGTGAAATTAAGTTTCATGTAAGTGGAATGCATTTTGCTAAAGTGAAATGCATTTCACTTAAGCAGAATTGAATTCCACTTAAGAGAAATGTTTTCCACTAAGTGGAATACATTTCACATAAGTGGAATTGAATTCCACTTAAGCAGAATACGTTTTACTTCAGTAAAATGCATTTCACTTAAGTGGAATGTCTCCCACTTCAGTGGAATTCAATTCTACTTAAATCGAATAGAATTCCACTTAAGTGAAATGTATTTCACATAAGTAGAATTGTGAGGTAAATGCTAAAACGGCTTGCCATACATGCGTGGCTTCATTTTCAACTGTTTATAGATTGAAGAATGTTAACAATGAAAACAATTTGCACAAACAGTTGAATCAATGAATAGATAAACAGCCGAAATAGTACAGAACTAAATGTCACTAATTTGAATCCAGCTTTAAGGTCGCGCCAAAATGAATTTCATTACGTAACTTTTTCAATTTTAGTGTGCTGAATTCCGCAAAAAAGCTTGGAACAATTTTTCAGGATCATTTTCAGACGTATTTTGAATTTTGAAATTTCGATTTTTTCCATTATTTTTCAGTAATGAATGCTCTTATGAAATGGTTGGACTCTTTTTCTCAATTTATACTCTCATTTCTGAGGAGCCTAAATGAAAGAATTGCCTAAATTACACAATTATATCAAAACTATGTTTCCACATGGGGTCTGGAAGCCATTTTGGAATCCAAATGGCAGCCAGGTGTGTTTGTACTTATTAGTATACTAAATGTAAGCCAAACCTTTTGTGGGCCTATAAAGGCCGGTTCATACTTAAAAATTTCCCCCCGCGATAAAGCGATCAATAACCATATATGGTCAAAATATCTTTGGAGTTGAACATTGTTCAACTTTTCTCGCAAGCTCTCGAGATATCGCAAAGGAAACGGCTTCTGATTGGCTGCTTGGTAGGTGAACGACCTTTTGAAACGAGCTCACGATCCTACTCGACAACAATGGCGGACCTTTTCAGATCGGCTCATTACATGTATTCGGGTTCCGTGCGACTATCGGCGGCCTGATTGTGACAGTGAGAGTTGTCGGAATGGAGGGAAACAGTTATTGCTTCCCACGAATTAAGACATGAAGGTTAGTAAGGCAGGATTTTCATGTATTCCCTAAAATTATCACGGTAATCAATAGTGTACCTTGTCGTAGAGCCGATCAAACCGCATACACATATGTACTATACTTGGCCTTTGCATAGGCAGGTATTGGTAGACTATGCATTGCATGGCAGTACTGCGAAAGTTGAGCAATGCGAGAAAACTGAAGTATGAATCAATTTTACATCGGCATATCGAGACCCAGCTAACATCCTTAAACACAGCTTTACAGCGCTGTAATGAAGTATGAACCGGCCTTAATACATTGAAACTGGGGGTTTTATTGTTTCTTGTTCTTATCATGACTGCACTGCATATTATATCTAAAATGGGCATATGCTTCATTCTTTGCCTACAATTTTGTAACTACCCTAGAGCCTCCAAGAGCTTGGGCCCTGTACCCCCACCGAGGCGCTGTTAATAAAGCCCACAAGGGCCCCAATCCGAGCCCCTGACCCCAACCCGAAAGGGGGTAGTACTTTGCTCTCCCAAGACGTCTTTGGCTTTTTTATCATTGCCACATCTTTGCCCCTCCCAAACTCAAACAGAGGTTTGGGCTCTAGAATCATTGACGGTTTTCCAACGCATCTGAACATCAAGTGACGATAAAGTTTGGAATCTGATCCAAACTGTTCATCATATTCACAGATCTTATCGTTAATGTTGGTCAGCCACACGACGCCAAGTTAAAATCTGAAAGCTATCGGCTTCCTTACACATTTGTGTTCGATGAGAGTCGTAAACCGTCTGCCCCTCAAGGCTGGAATTATTCATGTATAGGATAAACTTTATAAACCGACAGATTTGTCTAACACCTTTAAACATATTCATTTGAGTCAATCGGGAGAGAGACTTCACATTATTGATTTGATCAATCCCTTGTCCTTGTTCCAGCGTTGTCTTATTATGACCGAATAAATCAAAATTGGACTACTCTTAGCCAGAGGACCACAATCACGTGACCCTAATCTCATAATTGGATATACCAACAATTAGGCAAATAATCCTGCAGTATATGCTCATTAAAGAAACACTCCGAGAGAAATCAAAGCGTGCCGAAACAATAAACTGCCATGCTTTAGCTGACACACGTAAGCGCCGCGAAAATTGAAATGGTTTCGGCCCTAACCTCGCTTCAAGTGTCTTGAATTCTGTATACTTAATTAAAAGAGAATCCAGACTGTAGCAATAACGATAGGCCTAAGCTTTTATCACGGAACTTGCCAGGTGCCATTTATTAAGGAGTTTTAATTAATATTACGTTTCGAAGAATCTGGATTGAGTCATTTTTGATAAGAGGTTTCATGAAGAAGGGACGATGAAAATAGTTTGTGATGAATGTTTTGTGCTTTCCAGTAAGTATTACATGAAAGAAAGCGACGTATTTGGTAAGTTAATTAAAAGGTGGTTGATGAATGTGTGGTTCATGAAATATCGCATACCTGTATAACCATTAATTGTGTGTAGAGCGTAACCAGGAATTTGTCAAGGGGGGGGGGTGGGGCGAAACCCATAGACAGACTCTCAGCGCTCCGCGCCACCATAGGTTGGCGCAAAGCGCGAAAAAAAATTGGCCCAAAATGCCTCCCAGGTCGCTGGAAATGACACTTCCCAGGCCTATTTACCTCATATAAATAGGGGAAACACTGGCAATGTTGTAAAAATAAACATTAAAAAAACCAAAAATATGATCAGGGGCGGCTGCCCCCTTCGACCCCCCCCCCTTGGCTACGCGCCTCATCATGTGTAGGTTAGGTTGACAGCTAACTCAAGTAATTGTATAAATTTGATTTTGAGAAATGAGATTCTTACAGAAACAAATTCACTGCTTTGTAGCTCATGAATTTTGATGAGAGGTAAAGCTACATTGTCTGAGCTTGTCGGTAAGACTGAATTTTTTAAAAAAACTTTCTGTGTAAAATTTTAATGCAATGAAGGCACACTGTAGTCCTTTAATAAAGTTATGTTGGCATGCCACCAAAATGCTGCTTTCACTTGACAGTTAAAGAATACAGTCCACTAATGAAAGATCCGTATTGAATTATTTCAATATCTTTTTACCTTTCTCGATTGAGATTCACCTCTTCGAAGTTTGATGGTTCCTGAGGTAGCTCATTGCCTATGTAAATAAAATGATGTGAAGTGTTGCACAGTGTTAGCATTTGTTTTGTGTTAACCCTATACAAATTATCTCTTAATTACTTCAGATAGTATACAGTTTGGTGAGTGGTATTAAGGCTAACATGAGCCATACTTAGCGAGTCCATCTTTCGACGTGACAAATTTGCATGTTTAGCACATGTTTACACATTATAAAACGGTGAAATAGAAATTGCCACTTAAAATGGTCAATATTTGATGGATGTTGATGGGAATTGTGGCTATTTTCTCAGAATTCTATTCTGTTCTGCTCTGCTCTGCTCTGTTCTGTTCTGTTCTGTTCTGTTCTATTCTTCTTTTCTAAGAATATTTTTTCCAGTAATTTATGATTTAAGAGAAGCATGGTATACCTATGATGGAAGGGCCCGAAGATGGAGCGTTTGGTAATGGACTGTTTGATGTCCCGTCTGTGGACGCAACTTAGTTCGTTTGGATTTCACCTTTTAGGTTCTGTTGTTCAGGTTTAAGAAAAAGTAAATTTTATCTGCAGCTGTCTCGAAAATTGCTTCAGATTTCAGGGCGAAACTCAAATTTACAAAAAGAGCCAATTCCAATTACTTTTATTATCATTTTTTCTGAAAAGTAATGATAAGAATATGTTGGTGTAAAAATCTTTCAGATGAGTAAATTCGTTTCACTGCGAGGTTCTTAGAAGCTGCCGTACTTGACAGTCTCTTTTTTTTAATATCTTTGTTTGGGAAAACATGACACCGTCAGTAAAGTCACGGCGTACACCAAGAGATGGAATTAAAATATTCAGAGAGACAGAGGGGAAAATAGAATGATGAATTGGGTGGACCTCAGAAGGTTGTAAAGATACAGGGTCAATAAAACGTAATCAGCTGGACGACAGGGTGTTTGACGATCAAACATTCGACGAAGATATGAGACTATAGAAGAGAGATAACGTTATAATGCTGACACAAAACAAGGCAAATGTTAATATTTGACACACAGCCATTTCGGGACCCGTTAGAAAATAAAAGGGAATAAATATTAACGACTTGACGTTTAGAGCAAACTTATTGGGAGTTAATGATATTGGATGATATTTGAGGCGACAACTATAGGGATATGGCTGAAAAAGGAATATGCCGAACAGCCTGCTACGTAGGCAAGATTCGGAGTTGCAAAAAATAAAAACATGCTATACATCTAACGCGGTTAAGTTTTGCAAACTCTATATGCGTACAAGCCAGGAGGCGAGGGGGCTAATTTAGCCTCCTGGAGTATAGCTGTGAAACCAATTTGCTCGGGCAATTTTTCGCTTACGAGCTTTTCTTGGGCAAAAAGGGCTCACCCCTTGAAACTATAGCGAAAATAATGTATAATTCAGTTTCATGAAACTTGGAACCCTGTCCCCACATGGTCTGAACGTTAGACTTGAACTGTTATAACTCAGCAATTCCTGTATTGTTTTTACCTGTGGTAACCACTTCACACTGTCTGTTTTCTAGCTGGTTTTACCGTGCCCAACTTTATTGCGTATTTTTTAAAGTGTACGTTTGGCCGTGTCAACAATCAGTTGCATTTTTGCCACCTGATGAAGGGTTTAAATCCGAAACGTCGTGGAGTTTTCACAAACTTTTAGCACTATTTACTACTTCTTTTTTTACCTACCTACTTCATAAGTGCTACGCAGTACTTTGACCTTATAAATACACACATAAATATATATATACTGTGAGAAAAAGCACCACACCAGTAAAACACAGGAGAAAACGAAAAGACTGGTGAAACATGTAGAATTATTAGCTTTCGAGACCTCCGGTCTCTTCTTCAGAAGTACGTTTAGACAACTAAACAGCATTACTCTTAAGTCACGTCTCCAGCCTCACCACCTCAAAATCTGCATTTTATCAATTATAAACGCTTTCTGGCATTTTACGGCAATTTCATGTAGCTTGTGATAACTCAACCTAACTTGCTATTCACGATCTTAAAACGGTTGGGTAAAACTTTCACCAGCACAGGGTACGTATGTGAAAATGCTGAAGTTTGGTAAAGTTTGCTCAACAACGTAGGCAAAAAAAAAAAAAATATTGGAAAAATATCGTTGCCACTAATTGGGTAACCAACCTTTATGGGTAACCCAATAATCAACATTTGTCGGACAAACTTTTCCCAATTCAAGTATTATTGTCACCAACAGATACACTTACCGAATGTTTGTGAAAATAATTTTAATACTTTTTTTATTTTTAATGTTATATCAGGGCAGCGCCTAGTTATATTTATCTCCGATATCAACACCCAATGATCATTGGTTAGCTGTTCCCCTTTGCTCGGTTTCTTCTCACCTTTGAAGTGCTAGAGATTTCATATATTCATGACTGGTCGATGCAACATTTCCAACAATCAGGCAATGAAAATGTAATTTGATAAAAGAGGCCGCAAATCAAAAGAGCCATCTGCTTCGCTGAATTTTCAAGGAAATGCACTTTCACAACCGGGCGAATGTTTGAACCTGTGGGGTGGTACAAATGCAAAATGGATGCAGAATATCGCATTACTTCTCCTCCAGCCATTTTTACTATTTTCATTGACTTCCTTTTAAATCAAACTAATTCTTTACTATACACTCTTTATAAATAAACTTTAAAAACCCAAACTCATAAAGAGGGACAAAGAAACGCCATCCCTACTGTAGATGAAACAACCCAAATCCTTCCAGAATCGAAAACTTATGCGTCAAGTTGACAACAGACGAAACTCTATTCTCTAAACTTTGGGTCAAAAGATTTGAATCAAGTTTTTCCCCCTAGTTACCCCATCTATTTACGTTACATGTGCCTTCATTAAAGGCCGCACTACATCCTTCTCTTGCCCTGGACAGCCTTTGGACTATTAAGTGCAGAGATCTGATAGAGTAAACGAATTCGTATTTTAAGTGCAAAGCGACACCGACTTTTTCGAGAGTAATACCGCACCTCGTCAGCTTGAATTACATTTAAAATAACAGGCTGAGGTGTCTATTATGTCGACGAACGACACGGGACGTGTTTAAAACTGTCTAATGAGGCCGCTGGATTGGATGAAATTTTATGCGTTAACCATTCAGATGCTGTGTTATTGTTCAAAACATCCCTTTGCAAACTTTTCTTCGTTAAACCTGCAATTGAGAAATGTCTTCGAATTCTTCCACACTTTGAATATGTCTTTCTACAGTTTCAAAAATATACACCAATTCCATACTCATTACACAGAATATTTATTCTAACACAAAAACCTCGTCTCATATCTCCCACAGAATTTATGTGCCAATGGCCAGTTGGCTGTCCCCAACAATTCTCATCCAAATCTGGCTCAAACTATTGACTGGATCATCTCTTTTCGTCATCAAAACGTTTCTGATCTGAGAGATTTCCATATTATCATATAGAAACTTGAAAAAGATACACGAGTTGCTTTGGGCTTTTTGAACAAGCTTCTGCAACAAGAGCTACACAATAGGACTGTTGAAGCAGTAGCTTACCTTGGTACAATCAGTGGCGTAGCCGGGGAGGGACAGGGGGGCAAGTTGCCCCCTCTGGAAAATCTTGGGGGAAATTTTGAAAGTGAATATATGGTGAAATTTGCGCATGATCTGGTAAAATTTTAAATTTCTCAGCCGTACACTTTACTTATTTAAAAGTTTATGCCACACTGGCACAACCAGTCCTCATTATTAAGGTTTTCAGAGATGGAATGATGACACCACGCTTATAGTTGTACTAGTTATGTTTTACTATCTGTTTTATACAGCATGGGATCTCTGGACCTCTGACAAGGGACTCTGTCCTTTCACTGTATACTTCCAATGTTTCTTGATAATTAAAGCAGCAGCATTGTGGTATATGCAGTTGTTAGAATGGGTCAGTGGTCAAGTGCTATACTCTGCTACAAGGGCAGGTCCTCGTAAAATTTGGACTGATTGTGGTGAATGTGGTGAACTGATGAAGGGAAAGGTGTACCAGGGTTCACTTAATTACTGTACTTCACCCATTGTGATTCTGATCTACCAGTAGGACTCAAGAAAAATTCACCATGACCTGAAGACAAGCAAGATAAAAAAGCTTCCTAAAAAAATAGGAATTCTTGGTGATGTATTCAGTTTACATTTAGCACCAAATGTGGCACCATTTTGCATCTAGCCCACCTTATATGAGAAAAAATTTTCCAAAGGGGAGGGGGACACCCCCTCCCCTTAGACCCCTCCCCCAGGACGGCGATCAGTCACATCAGCCAGGTCAGAGGAAAGCACCCGGACAAAATTCGGACCTGCGGAGAACACTGATTATTAGGAAGCAGATCACTAATTGGGGGGAATCTTGGTGCTCTTGCCCCCCCCCCCTGACAAAAAACCTAGCTACGCCACTGGGTACAATACCATTCTATTACTGTGATCACTGGAAAACGAACAGCATTATTTCTGAAAGTTTCATATCGTACTGACTGCTCTAAAAAACTTGTTTTTCACAGGCCGCCAAACTAGTATCTCAGTAGGTTAAAGCCCTATAGCCTACTGCCGTTATAAATGCAACAATCTGAAATCTTGCACTCCTGTGTAAGGTATGTTTTGTGTATCCATTGTGTGTCAGTTGTATGTCCACAGGTAAAACTGAGAAGTAACAGTTGATCATTTTAAGGATATCATTTTAGGGAGAGCAACCCGTACGGCATGCAAATTAGGTGCATTGTTAACGGGCCCCTAGACATTTGTTCAGATTTGGAGCTGGGCCGACGTTTATATTTGGAAGGGTCCTTGCATACATCCATCAATAGAGTCTGTAGTTGAAATAAAAGCTGTAAAAAATTGCGACATAATTTAAAAGCATGTCTGGGCTGGTATTGGCGTTTGCTTGCCACGTGGTCAAGAACCTGATGGTTTGTCCATGAACGAAACAGAGCGTTTTCACAACTGGAAGAGGAAGAAAGGCTACTAAAAACTGCTAAATATTCTGTCTGGGCTGGCAGAAAGAAAATATAAAGTAAGCTACACAGACCCTCATTAAGTTATCATTACGTCACAATCACATTGGTAGAGTCTCGTTTTTGGAATCCTTTGTGATGTTTTTATGTATTGTGTAATACAGAACTGGCAAACACTATATATGAAGGTTTGATTGTTCCATTTTTTCGTTTCTTCTGTCAAGTGGTATCGCAGTAGTGGCAAACTAAGAAGCTGAACCAAGCCAATCTTTCACACGATTACCTAGCTTGAAAGATTTAAGCACGCAGAAAAATGCATGAAGATATTTTTTGCACGGCATATGGATTTTGTATGTCACAGGCCTGTATCCGGGCAAGATACTGAAGGGGGGGGGGGGTACGAGATAGTTTCCAGGGGACAAGATATAATAAACTGCATTAACAGGATTAAGGAAATGGAAATTCGGATCTCGTGGAGAGAAAAGTTTTCTTGGGAAGGCGCTTTCCCCTGGCCCCCTTGGATACGAGCTTGGTGTCACGTAACTGTTGATATTTAATAACATGCCATGTGTAACTCAGTCTTTCATCGCCTACAACGATTTGTTCAGGGTCTGTTTTTTAATTGGATGAGAATATAGCGAGTGTAGGAAGGGGGGGGGGTCAAAGCGTTTGCTTCGATTCTGTTGTCAACCGAGTTTATAGTGACTTGCTGATATGCCATCATTATAACATGAGATATACCAGCGACGTAGCCAGGAATTTGCAAGGGGGGGGGGGAGCACATTTGTGACTGATATGGGGGAGAGGTCTAAGGGAGGAGGTATCCCCTCAACTTTGAGAAATTTTTGAACAATTGAAGGTCCTTAGATGCAATCTGGTGCAATGTTTTGCCAGTTTCATCAATATCTTATATCATATTATCAGCAGATTTTTCCTGTTTGAATTAAAAACATGTTAAATAAATTCAAACAGGAAAAAATCTGCTTGATAATATGATATCACATGATAATGATGAGACTGGCAAAACATTGCACCTTTAATGCTACATGTTCTTTTGTCTTTGAAATTCCCTGACTAAGGAAGACTAAAGTTACTATCTGACCAAGTCGAGGCCATGTTTACTTAGTACCAACGACAATAGAGTAGATTTGGGAGAAGTCGATAATTTGATAAGAGAATAAACTTGCAGAGCTTCTCCAAAGTGGAATGGAGTTGGAGTTTATACCTGTCGGCTTCATGATCCTTCCTCCTCCGATCCAATATTCAGTAAATAATTCAAATATTTGATAAAATCTCCTGTAGATGATGTTGACGTAAGTTGTACCACTGGCACTCACTCAGTTAGACAGCCAAATGTGCAGCCAGATAGATGTACAGTGGCCTAAAAAATACTGTTATCGCAGTGTGATAGTAGTATAATAATTATTCAGAGGAAGCGCGTATCACGTACAACTGCTATACGCGCGCTAGCTTAGCTTCATAAACAACGAATCATACGAACATGTGTGTTGTGATCCTTTCCGGTTAGGGTGACGCATTATGTAAAGTAGATCAGTAGGCCTAAATGTTACTACGACTATAATGGAGTTAACAGAGCTGACGAGAATTTAAGGTCAAAAGAGCACTGACAAAATACCTTGCAAAACATCACAGTTTTAACATTTTTTACGACACTGAAGGGGGGGGGGAGCAGTCACTCCCTCTGCCCCCCCCCCGGCTACGTCCCTGAGATATCCAAGGAGGAGGTCTTCTAAGGAACCTCTCCAACCCCTCCTAAGTACCCTCAGAGATGGGTAAATGGCCAGTTCCTTGTGGTGACTGCTATTACGGCTGTCGAAGACAGTCGAAGACAGGTTCTGCGCCAGCGCATTGGCTAAGATAACAGCCTCTATTAACAAATACTGCATGTGAGCCTTCACTAACACTTCAAATGCCATAAAATTATCTTTTGCTACCGTTCGAGATATTTTAGAAATTTATGTGGATGTTTTATCACCCCTTATCTCATTATGATAGCTCTTGAAGTAAAGTTTTATCTTTGGTGATCAAAACTTGTAAATTTGCATGAACCAGCGGTATATAGCTTTTCAAAATCATGTTTGTCAGCTGCGGAGATCTTATCTAGCTTCAAATGCCTCAACTGCAATTCAATAGCTACAGTACTTGTTTTTGGTGCAAACTTGTTTCTTAAAAAGGAAGGTTTTTAACAAAAATGTAGAAAAAGAAACCAAATTGAAGAATTCTGTAAAATTTTCATTTAGTTGCTATGTGGTTGTCAAGGTATTAGCAGATAAAGTTACTGGACTTCGTTTCACAAAGTTGACTTGGAGAAAGCTGGGGTGATGCTATCTCCTCCCATTGATGAGCAATGCTTTGTTATCTCTGTTTTTGAATCGGTTGGTTTGACCTAGAGAGAGATAGGGTTGTAAATTAAGGAAAGTTCAGTTCGTAAAATAATCAAACCTGTCATGCATTCATATCGTGACAGAACAGGACAATGGAGGAGGAAATCGAGTGTAAAGTTTAAAGAATGAGGAATAACACTGCACTGAGGACTAATGTGGGGCTATATGACGTCACCTGTGCTTGCTCCAAGTTCACTTGAGTTGTGATTATGTGAGAAGTTTATCAGCTAAACTATCGAGAACCACATATAATATTTAGCGAAAATTTCACTAGATGTTTTAGTTCTTCTTTCACATATCAAAACTGAAGGTTTCCTTAGACCCTTCTTTCAAAGGCATGAAACACCAAAAACGGCCCGGTCGTAACTACTGGGACGAAGTTTCGAAAAGAGAGTATTTTCGTGCATTATGTCATGATGCAGACATATTTGACTGTTTGATAACAGTATCACCAATCATATAGGCGGCAAACAGAAACTGTACAGTACAGGTGGAGCTACATTGTACAGGTAGGCCGTTGAAGTACTGTGACACACTAATGGCTGACACATTCGTTCGTTTGTTTGTTCTTTCGTTCGTTCGTTCGTTTGTGAATTACAATAACAACACAAATTACAACTTTAGAAGATGGGAAAAAGTGAACTTACAACAAAAACTGGTTTGCCGAGTTTTATACACTTCCTGATGAAAAAATAGAATGTAAGTCGTGAGAGGTACCTCTGGTAACATTATCCACAATTTCAAGAATATTTGCATGAAATGTAGAAATTGGTCCTCTTTTGGAAAGGTGGGCTTACATAGCCATATTTCCAGAGGGAAACGCAATAAGCTGAGGCATATGTAAGCAAGGCCTGCATCTCGCACATGAGGTTTCAATACAGTCAACCAAACCTTCTTTCGAGACATTGCTGAGATAAAACTCACAAACATCTATTTCCCCCTTCAGTATTTTCTTGATGATTTAGAACAAAACTTTTGCATGTTTTAAAGGTTTAACCAAGGATTATTCTCCATGAATTTAACAAGTCAGTAAGAAAAGTATTGCGAAATGATTAAAAAGAAGCACATACATGGAACACATAGCAGGGAATACTATTTCAAATTGGGGTGACTACATATATATATATATATATATATATATATATATATATATATATATATATATATATATATCTATATATATATATATATATATATATATAGATATATATATAGATATTTCTCTAATTCGGCACTTAGGGGGAAAGTTGTTGTTGAAAAGTCGACCTTAAGGGGAAAAAAATTTTCGGGTGAAATATAAGTTTCGCCTTAACGTTTCCACACACTTTTTCAATAGGAATACGTAAACTTACAAGGGCGCCCTCTTAGATTTACACACTAGATGCCATTACTTCAAAGTTGTCAAATTTACGGACACCTAGCTGTTAACACGAACGGATGGCTGGCCATTGAAATAACGTTAATTTATATGTTTAGACGTTAGGGCGAATTTATTTCTTATGTATTTTATTATCTTTTTTTCGCCCTATGTACAAGCAGATATAAGAATTTCCCCTTAAGGTGGGAATTAGCGTTATATATATATATATATATATTAGACATATTAGAGACGTTACGATTTTGAAGTATGAATGGGTGAAATAATGGTGTATGATATAGACGCATAGAGACATTCGGCCTTGGACCTTCAACATAGGTATTTGCCTTACACTGCCAGAGGATATAAGACTATATCATACACCATTTATTCACCCATATATATATATATATATATATATATATATATATATATATATATATATATATATATATATACATATATATATATATACATATATACATACATATATATGTGGTGAGTGCATTCTAGCGTAGTGAAAATAAATTTCATCTAATTTCTTTACGCTTCATCAATTTACCAAATAGGAATTCCATGAAGGTTAACTTGCATGAATCATTCCAGGCGGCTAAACGAATGATATGAAATATTGAGGTGCACCCGAAACATACTGGCGAGCAGACATCCTTGATTTTAGGAGCCACATGATGGTACTTAAAATTGTAGTAAGCACTACCAGCGCTTTTGGTATGTTTGCGTAGACTCGTGAGAATGGATTCAACTTGTACTGGCATATCTTGAAAACTAGCCCATGTGCTGCTTGTGTAAAATTTTGATCTGGTGGTATTTATGAAAGAGATGTGTACTCGTACTCGTACTCACAACCAGAGACAATACACCTGTACTGGGACTCATTGTATTGTACTCACACTGTATTGTACATAAGTAAGAAACGTTTTTGCAAACCTGATGTGCGTTTCAGTGTTAGTATTAAGACTTTTTTCCTTGGGTCTATTTCAAGGGTGTAGGAAGCGGGGGGAGGGGGGCTTAGGGGGCTTAGCCCCCAGTCAAAATGTGGGGGATGAAGTATGTTTCCGCCCCCCAAGATCCAAGGGCAAGTCTCTCCTTTTTTGTCTCTTCTGTTAAAATGTCAAAATTTGCAGTCATTTTCCTTAAAGTTTGTCCAAAATTTTGCACCAAATTGCATCTGAGGACCCTCAAATACCCAAAAAATTATCCAGAGGGGAGGGGGACATCCCTCCCCTTAGACCTCTCCCCTAGGAGGGCGATCCGAAACAAGGTTCAGCCCTCCAGTCTCGAAAAGCTTCCTACGACTATGGTCTATTTCCACCCAGTGGACTGGTGGTCTGTTCTGAAACTAGCTGATCCACTCTCATATTGTACTATATGCGTACAAAAGCAGCATAGGATGTACCAAGCACGATGTCACATATCGAATATAGAACCGGGCAGATTTTAATAGTACACTAGAAACTGAATAATCAGCAATAAAATAGTTGATATGAATATCGGATGTGTAACTTAAAATCAGGAGCAGTATAATATTGTGATTTTTGTTTGTTACTCACATCGATTTAACTGTGAACCATTTTTGCCTATAAATTGTTACGGACGCTTCTACTTATGAAAAGCTGAAATTTGATATACGCCTACCGTTCTAAACTACTTTTACCTGTTAACGGATAAGTTAGATTTTTGAGATTTAGCTTTCTACGACTTAGTTAAGTGCGTCAAAAGTGGATCACGGTACTTTGCGGCCGTATGAACGTATCTGAATCACAAAAATGCATGGGTCTGTCTGCATATTGATCGAGTCAAGCTTGAAATCGTAATTAAACTCTCTCTATCTAACCCGGAAGAATACAATTTTAAGCCAAAATAGTGAATTGTTGCCACACCCCGATATGTAGCTGTAATTTTAAAGTCCAAAGCTTTCCGTTGGATGTATTGTCGGCTAACGCCTTTTTGCCCTGACACTGGTTCATTACATGACTTTCTTACTCGCCCCGCAATTGCATTTCTAAATGACGACACGATACCTGCAGCTGGCCACATCAATTATAGCGTTGTTGGCATATATGGGCCTCCGAGGCACCCCACTGTGTTGCCAATTGAAAGCAGCACAGAGCCCCGTCAACTAAGTCTGGGCCCGTAACTAGAGGGGTATTTATGGGAGAAAAAGTGCTATCAAGTTCTCTTGAATATAAACTTTATTCAAAATGGCAAAATATTGCACCAGTGTCAATAGATAGCATCCAAGCATTCTTGATCATCCAATAAATTCACAATATAACCTTCTGTCAGAGAGGGTGGAGTTGGCTTGGTGGTTGAGTGTATTGTCTTGCATACTAGAGGTCCTCAGATCCAATCCCGGTGGAGTTGTCCACAGTGATGGGCCTCCGGGCACCCCACTGGGGGCTTTATGGGGACTTGCATACTAGAGGTCCCCAGATCAAATCCCGGTGGAGTTGTCCACAGTGATGCTGAGGGTCTTTAGACTGGTGAATTTTAATTGAGTACTTCTGATTGTCCGTTTCAGAAGTTGTCCGATTCAGGTGAGTTGTCCAATTCAGGAAGATGTGAGCTTTGCTCAGTTCAGCTGTCGAGCAGTGGTGATGAGCAAGGAACCTCCATCCCTCCCAGCCTTTGGGAAATTAGCTAAAGACTGGGGATATACTCATGTCCGTCGGATGGGGAGGTTAATTGGCGGTCCCGGGAGCAGGAGTGGGGGCGATTAGTAGACGCCTACCTCGTTTACCTGTGAGCACTAGTCGAAAAGAGAAGGCAAATCTCGCCGGGGTTTATCCACGCTCACTCTGGTATAGGGTCCTCGATAAGCCAATTTAAGTATAACAGTATCTACCAGTAGTTCTGTTCCGGTCCTGTTTTTACAGGCATGGAGTTAAATTCATATAACTATCGTGCTCCCCGCAACCAAACTCTATTTAAAATACCAACAAGCACTACATTTCTAAACAAAAAACGTCGATAAGGTGGAACCGTCTTGACATGCAGAGGGGAATCGGTAATTATAGGTCAGTTTGTGTACACAGACCACATAAAATGAAGAAAAAGCATAAGGAACGTATCTTGATATCACTTGGGTTTGATCAAATAAGACAAAAAACAAGTATTTAAAGAAATAAGATTCCTATCGTCTGATTTGTAAGAAATGTAAACTGGTTATCGTTATCTCCCTGTCTACCTTTGCTAAGGTTGTGTACATTAGTAACATTTTCGCATGTGGAAAGTGAACCTAAGGTCTAAGGTTGCAAAATCTTTCCCATCGAAAAAACAGGCATCTGTTTTGAAATTCGAATGAGAAACGTCAAATTGCCAGGAAACGTTTTACGGGAAAAAATTCACCTCAAGTTACATCAGATAACTGCCTTAGAGTGTAATGAATATGCATCAGAGTTTTGAAATTGCTATTTTTGACTTCACAGCACAATTTTGTGGCAACCCTCTGCGAATTGATGCTAGTCAACAATTGATAGAAAGGGTTTTAGGGACAAAAATATCATGAATTGTGCCACGACGGCGTTGAAACTCCCACTTATCTCAAAATGTCTAAAATTGGACGAAATTTGAAGTTAAGAATATCTTATATATCGAAGCAATCTACCTTTGGCCCCTAATGGTTAAAGAGAATAAATGAAAAGGAAAAACTCGGGATGGCATTGACTTAAAGAGAGAGAAATTGATTTCTCAGTTTTTACGAAAAGAATCAAACTTGGCGTCGACAATTTGTGAAAAGCTCTTTTCCTTGGGATTTACCAAAGGGCATCTCGAGGAGAGAAAGTAAGACGAAAGAAAATAAATGGACTTGCCTAGCTAGCTATTTACGGTTCGATTTGCCTTTTGTTTTTACTACAGAGTATGTTTATGAAATGGAAGGCAATTCCTCTGTCACCATGACTCCACGGAATACGTCTGAGGAACCTTCCGCACGGTGGCGCTAACTGGAGGGACAGCGCTTGCTAATAGAAACTGACGAATCACATCGGAGAATGGTGAAATAATTTCGCTCACTGAGTAAGTCCTCAGGTTCAAACGACGTCTAAAATTTACTGAAAGTGAACCTTACTGGATATTTAAACCCTGACAAAATATTTCCACTGCATCGTCACACTGCCGTAGGATGAACATTCATTTGCCTGCTCTTCGTCACAGTCACGGTGGTAAATAAATCTTCACCCTATCCCGACAGGGTCTGTCCATGGCTGCACATAAAGATGTAGGGGTGCTTCATGCCCTTGTCTAAAGACCCAAAAAAACCCCAAGACTAAATTATGACAATGAAAACGTTAAATCCTTGTGTCCCCTTGGGAACGTAGCTCCTTTTGGGAGCAGAACTCCTTCGGAAGTAACGTTTGGTTTTCTCCCTTCGGCTCTTCGCCAGAGAGTCGATTGGGACTTTCGAAAAAGTGAGTGAAATATGACAATAAAAATATTAGTTTCTTCCTTTAAATTGAACAAATTAAAATTAAAATTAAAATTAAAATCCTTGATGACTTGTTTCGGAGTCGACAAAACTACACATACTTCTGCTTTAATAGGAAGATGTTCAATGCATCTTATATGGTTTGGAAAAGCTATTTTCGGCAATCAGGGAGGCGATTTTGGCAAGTATTTTCTTTCAAACCTTTGTATCACCAGATTTTGCAGATTCGCTTCGATATCACATATTTCCACTTCCCCAATAACATCACTACGACCATGGAAGTATTAAGTTAATACTTTCATGCTACTCAGTACGACTGTTTTTGATGAGGGGTTTACCAAGCATCAAATGATCAAATACCGCAGTACCCCCGAGGTCTAAATAAACACAGCCCGGCCCCCTCCTGTCCAACTCCTTCCATTCCATTCCACAAAGTGCTGTTGTAGTAGAGCTAACTTCAGAAGAAATATCTTATAAGTGAACACTTTCCTATAGAGGGAATTCAGTCACGTGACTTTAACCAACTAGACGCAATTTTGAAGGGCAAGATCGCGCGTCTTTTTTGTTTTGAAGGGCAAAATCGGGCGTCTCTTTGGTTTTAACGAGCACGCGTCCATTGTGTCACAGTAGTATCTATGGTTATGGAGGGATTTCATGTGACGTCACGCGCAATGTATTCCAAGGCACTGAAGGGCAAAACACACACGCAGAAAGCGAACTTACAGGCACGCGCACGGCATAACCATAGATATTAGGTGACACAATGGACGTGTGCCCGTCAAAACCAAAGAGACGCGCGATCTTGCCCTTCAAAATTGCGTCTAGTTGTTTAAAATCACGTGACTGAAATCCCTCTATAGTAAGTAACCTACAGTTCTCCACTGTAGCATTACTGACACGGGTTTGGGATTACAAAACTCCACAAGGGGGGGGGGGACCGGTTTAATTTAACTAATGTAGCCTATTTTTATAATATTGATTTGAAAATTGTTGGGCCCATGTTTTCTAGAACCTTTCTTACAGTGGCAAGGCCGCGTAAAGGGTGACTAATCACAGGATAAGAAAATGCAAATTTAATTCTTGAAAAACCCTCTAAGATTTCAAAAATCCATGGAAACAGGTAGAGTCATTGCTGATGAAGTCACAGGAACAAACATTGTTCAAATGAAATCCTTGAAGGTCATAGATTAACATCTATTTTCGAAGCAACACAGAGGAAGTTTAAGAGAGTTCGAGTCAAAGAAATATTAAATTTATTTACATTCATTTGGCTGTTTTCATTTTTAAATTTATCATTAAGCCCAAATGGTGATGTTTCTGTGCACTTGATTTCTTTTCATGTTTGTATAATTCTAATTATAAGTAAGACAATGGACAATGTGTTAATGTGTATACACAAAGTGTTGAGCCTAAGTAGTCCTTTACAGCTCCCCGATAAAATAAATGAACGATACGGAAACGAAATATTTCCGTCATGTTAGACAGGCCTTTAGCCAGGACTACTGACATAATGCGTAGACGCACGGGCGCTACAAATGGAGTGACTGAATTATAGATCGCTTTGCTCTCTCCCCTATACCGCACGGAACCAGACTCATGTCTCGTTTGATGTTAGAGTAAACGTGTCACGATAAAGGTAAGACAATGCTTAATAGTTCATCATTTATTAATGAGAAAAAAAACATTAACTCACCCGAACAATAAACTGATTCCACTAGACTCATCTTCATTGTCTGAGGACGAAACTTGACTTTCGAAAGAAAAGAGTATGGGTTCAAATTAAGGAAGTAACGAAATTCCCTGAAGAAGCCGTCGGAAAATCTTCGAATGGCCGTTTTGTCAATTCGCCATGTAGTAAGACAAGCTTACAAAATCAAGCTAGGGTCAAAGTCTTCCGCCTTCCTCTATAAGCTGGAAAAAGGAAAATACGGAGGAGATTTCACTACCACTGACTTGTTACTTCAATCCAAATGTTGGTAATTAAACCTTGTTGAAAATGGAAATTTTGCGAAGCGCAAGGAAAGACAGATAGATAGGACTATATAGAGCAATTTCAAAGACAAACGATTGAGAGCTGAGGCTGATAAAGTTAAATGATGAGCTGCGAAAAGAGTGACAAAATGTAACGAAATCTTCTCGAGAAGTCTTAACAGTCACATGACGAACTCGTAGCATCCTTGATTTGCGAGTGACTGCCCATACATTTAATCATTCTAGGTACATATTAACAGCCGCCGGTGTCATATTGTCGTGAGCTTTGTGGCAGAAACAAAATTGCGTCGAAGTAGCGCGATCGATAAAAGGAAGCCGGAGTAAAAACAAAACGAAGCGTCGTATTCTGCAAATATAAAGTGTCTTTATTGCTTATAGTGTGTTAATTCCTGCAGGCCAAAAATATGGCTTGACTTAATGACAGTTTTACGCCGCTTTAACATTATATCAACATTGTGCAGGATAGACGCGTTTCTACGGAATGCCGATGGTTGTTTGGTAAAACTCCCATTGCTTCGTAACACTAGCGAACCGTGACAAATTTTAAGTGAACAGATCTTTTAGTGTCAATTTTCTCTGTAATGTTATATTTCACAAATTTTACTACAACTAAAGCATTCCCAATGGCTGATTTTAAGGGAATTGGCAATGACATTTTTTAAAGTCCTACTTTCTGACAGCTGTCAGAACAAGGGCACTGATTGTTCGATTAAACCGTGATTACCGCACAAGTAACAGCTCAATCAAATGATGATTATCGTACACGTCATAGGTGATAATATCAAAATGATTGAAGCTCACAAACATTTCCCCTCAAGCTTATATGTGATTTCAACACACCAAGTCGTTATGAAATTAATTTTGGAAGTAAAAGAGCCATGGCAATTATATTGTCCTGGCCAGTTAACATTCTCCTAACTAAGTTTACCCCTAAACTCCTTAAAGCTGTTTTCTCTGACAAAGATACAGTAACTTGCACTGAGTTTAAAATTACACAAGGCTATATTCTTGTAAGTTCACTAGCTTACTGTGTGCGATTTTTAATGCTACTCTAATCTGGCCTTTCAATGCAAACATCACATTTCACTGATCTGAACGTTATTATTGACCACGGCAGAGTGAAAGTATATTGTTTAAATTTATGTCAATTAAGTGCAGTCACCAGTTGGGAACAGAGATAGCCAGAGGTTCCTAAATATTATGTTTGGAGATGTTTGGGGTGATATACAATAGCCCCTTTAAACTAGCATTTTGACCAGAAAGGTAGGGGGCTTGTACAATCATTGACTATACCCTAATCTGTTTACGAAGATGGATCCTTCAAAGCCCCCTTCTAGGTTAGAAAACTCATTACCTTTTAAAGAAGTGTTGTGGAAGAGGTGTCATAATGTTATACTCGGAATAACGACTCTTCGGAGTAACGAACCTTCGGAATTACGGTCCTAATGTTACATTCGGAAAAAACGACCTTTCGGAATAACAATCCTACCCAAGGGATCAGATGTCCAAGGGCGGAGATCACGTAGTGGGGATGTGGAAAACCTCACGCAGTACTTTGGCTGGTATGTATTCCGTCCCCTTCCATATACTTGGTGGACGGAAGTGACGTTAATCTGCTCATATTTGTGATTACCAAACGATTTTGCAATCCCTGCATGATAACACAGGAGGGCATATGTCCGGCGAACTTGGCTAGGGACTTACACCAATGCGTTCGCCTTACATATACAGACAAAGATATGCATATGCGAAAGGCGTATACTCATATGCGTACGTATAAGTATGCTTCTCAGTGCGCTTCTCAGTGTGCGTGTAATTATGCGCATGTAATAGGCATGTCTTTTTCAATAGTCAAAGTGTGGATATACCGGCAAGTGGAGATATCCCCAAATGCCAAAGGCAAAATTTGCCATGAAATTGGATTGCATGTAATACGTGTTAATCGGGGACATGAGCTTTTGTTTTCCCAAGTTAGGTCAAGTGTGGATACACCTCCAAGTGGGGATATCCGCACATTTTCACTGTTATAGACGTGTATCTCCGATTGACACCTATTACATGCATGGGTGCACGCGAAGGTATACGTGTATACTTTTTCGTATACATCATTGTTAATGATCGGTCCACTGTCCTAAATCTTTGACACAAATCGACCTTGTATATATAGATGCCCACCCCATTTGCTAAAATAATAAGAAACTCGGTAGGGGAACAGACACAAGGCGACCCTTGCATTACTTTTTTCGGGAATCGGGCAGGTGTGACAACGCAGAACTGTCAGCCTTAGGTAGGCCGATTCATGTTTCGGTAAATCGCTATAAATCTATGAAAGTTGAACACTCTTTTTTCCAAAAGTCCCCTGACTCTCTGGCGAAGAGCCAGGGGCGAAAACCAAACAATACTCCCGAAAGAGTTCTGCTCCCCGAAGGAGTAACAACGTCCCCAAGGGACAAACTTTGACTTAACTGACACCACCTGACAGTGGTCCCGTTCTAGACTGGCTGAATAGAATAGGTCCCACCTGGGAGCTCCGCCGTCGTGATCACGGACACTCCTGCGTCAGGTAAGTATGAAAGTTGAACACTCTTCAACTGTAAGTTATGTCCGTGATTAGCCCGGAAAAGCAAGGAATCACTATTTATGGTTCTTATAGCTTTTAGTGAGTGAAAATTTGGAAGTATAAGCTGGCCTTTAGCTTAGGCCCTTCTATGACATTATTAGAGCCTTTCCGATTTATAACGCGGTTAATGATCTCGGATAACGTGGAATCCATCACCATACCGCCCTCTATTTATCTGGGAAAGTCGGACTTTCTGCTTCCATCATTAACCACGTAGACAAATTAAGGCTAATTTCTTTTACTCCCACAAACGTCAAGCTAACGCGACCATTTGACGGATTCACGACCGGTGACATGTGACGTCATAGCAAGAGGCTATACATCCACGCATTTATATTTGTTTACTTCTAGGAGATAGCTGGTACTTTTGAAGATACCTTCTGGGAGATCGCTGGTGGTTAGCATGCAGTGACCTGCTTTAAACGCATACGCTGTTTTCAGAGGCTCTTCATCTTGGGTGGAAAGAGAAGCTAATTACTATCTGTAAGACTGTAGGTATAAAAAACACCGGTGCTGGTACTTATGGATGAAATGAGCGTCCGAAGAAGACAGAGAAGAGGGCTGAGAGTGACAGCTAGCTGACAGTTTAATTGCCCGATATGGACTGGACCACGGGGAAGATATGCGTAGATCATAAAAGGTTGAACGCGTGTATACCAGCACGAGAATGTCAACGCTCTTACGGATAATGTTGTTGCTTTGTCGTGGGCACATTTGTGACAACAAAGACGTTTAGGCTAAATGCTAAAAGTGATGTCACATGACCCCTCGGAGTTTAATACCACAGCTCAGGACAAGTTTTACGGTTTATCCAAGATGTAGATTTCCTGACAACGCCTGTGTATCTTGAACTCTGAACACCGCACACGCAGTGGCATCGCCAGACTTTCCGAAGTGTGTGTGGGGGGGGGGGGGGGCTGGAGTGCACAACGTTCCGTCCAACAAGTACCAACATGAAGGACTGGGCGTCGCTAAATGCGTCGCGGTGACAAGAATTGCTCCCCCATAGGCTTTGTGGCTATCAGAATGAAGCATTTAACTATCTCCAAATAGCAGTGGCGCACTAACGAGTTAATGATTCGGAAAGGAGGGGTTGTGAGAGGGGAATCATGTTAAGGTTTGCATTAGGCTTTAAAAATATAAACTCATTCATGCTGCCCAACAGGAGTTTAATGTTGAGGCACCTAACGTTTAGGTATGCCACTGAGGGGAAGACTGCATCTACGGCTGCAGATCAGGGGCTAGCGGGAAAAATTGGGGGAAAAGAAGTCCTTGGATGTGGTTTAGTGGGTTTGAGGTGTCTTCAAATTATAATTACAACAATACATTCCTGCCTTTTCTTCAGCAATAACTTAAAAATGATGGCTAGTGCCCGCTGAGACCACCACTGGTGCACGCGCGAAGCGAGCAGAAAATTCTGGTTTAAAGTGGACCTAAAGTCTAGAATTACAAGAATATATATTTTAGAGGTTGCAAAATGAATTCCATTCATCCAGCTCCCACCTTCACACCTTTTTCCGTTGCTGAGATATAAATTGTTGAAATTTATTCACTTAATTTGAAAAAGTCGACTGCGCAATAATTTGTGATGCCCTTCTTGTACAACTCACATTACCTACTTTTGTTTCTTTATGAAATTAATATGTCTATATGACCTTGAAACATTTACCATTTCCTTGCATAGCATGTTGTGGGGAGAGGGCTTTTATAGCCAAGTCACCCTATAACAGTAAGACAGTGATCACTTTTTGGCACAAGGTGCAGTGACTTTCGGAAAAAACAAAGAAAAACAAAGACTGTAATTTGAGAAGGGCAAGAATGACATCACAAATTATTGCGCAATCTACAATTTCAAACTGAGTGAATAAGCTTCAACATTTTATATCTCAGCTCATGTCCTGTGAAGATGGGAGTTGGACCATCAGGATGTATATTTCAAGCTTTGTAACATATATTTTTGAAATTTTAGACTTTAGGTACACTTTAAGTATTTATGAAAATTTCGTGTAGGTATAGTTACACTCCTTTTTGAGGTATCACCACTATATGATCCCGGGTGTCGTGTTTAGCTCCGCTTTGGCGAGGATTCAGGAAAACAAAGTTCCCCTTGCAAATTTTAAGACACCAGTACTTACAATAAACGAACATTAGCCTTTGAGATGAAGCTATTGAATAATTCTCATATTTATTGGATACGCGTTGAAAAAGGCAACGAAAATCGCATTTGTACAGTTTTCAAACAATATATGTGACTAAAAGATAATCGATGTGGTAATTATGTTGAATGAAAAGGTCTCGATGACTGACGGAGTAGTCCCATAGCTATTGAAAATAGATATTGAAACAATAGCTGTGGACTGTGTCTCCCAATAAGGCAAGTGCTTCACATAGGGGCTTACAAAAAATAGATGCGCGCAAAGGCCACCTCAAAAGGATAGGTTTAAAAACATTTTGTGAAATTTTCGCCCCATGATCGTCTGATAAAGAAACAATGGGTCCTTGTGTCCATATCTATGCATAGCCGTGCAAACGGTGTGTTGTACATAATTTCCTTAGTACCCCAAATCTCCGCATGAGTGGGGACACAACCGTTTATGGGGGCGGGTCACGTGCCTCCTGCCCGAGTTTGGAGACGCCACTGCGTACACGACTATCAGTCTGTGTTGATGATAGGATGGATGGCGAGTAGGGTACAGTGGCACAGACTTCTATTGTGAGCACAATGCCATGATTATAAATCATTGCGGATTGATCTCACTGAACTGGCCAGCTCTTTTACCTTTAGTTTACGTTGCAATAAACGTCTGGGGCTGGACAGCTATTCAGCTGAAGTTAACGGGGATAATAAGCGAGCTTGATAATGCGTCTGCACATGCGCACGGCCTCCAAACCATCAGGATAAAGATAACACACACGTACCTACAACACGTCTTCCAAAATTTGAGTTTACTCGAGAAATTTGTCGAATCATCCTTTTTTAATCCATCGCAAATATAAAGAGGGTTCTTACGAGTGGTTTAGTGCTGTGGACTGCATATAAACTGCCTCTTTGTTGAAAGAATTGTAATTTAATCTGCCGTAAAGTAGGACAGAGACCCCTGTTTTCGTACAGTCAGGCTGGCCACACTTAGATTTAGGCCTAATGGTATGTGTGTGTAATGTACGAAAATTGGGGACGCACGAAAATAGGGGAACGCAGTACACTATGTGCTGAGCTCGGTTTTTGCCCCCCCCCCCCGTGTATCCCACAATTCCATGCGGCAACGAATTATCGAACTCGCTTATTAATTTATACAATATACTTCCAGAAAGATTTATTTAGCTCCCTGCATCCTGCAATTGTACAACAGGAAACC
The DNA here is from genome assembly GCA_029531755.1 of Holothuria leucospilota. Taxonomy (NCBI): domain Eukaryota; kingdom Metazoa; phylum Echinodermata; class Holothuroidea; order Aspidochirotida; family Holothuriidae; genus Holothuria; species Holothuria leucospilota. The sequence goes on from CM055965.1 coordinate 19,726,880, forward strand.
TCTCTGTATCCTGCAATTGAACAACTCGGAACCTGCATTGAAGGGTAACCATTAACTTGGATGCAAGTAAAAAAACTAAATAAGGAGTTGGTAAGGCACTGATGTGTATTACCTGCAATCTGAGTGAAAGACACTTTTGGTTTCGATAAAAGATGACCTAGTTAGACAATGAAGTTCTTAAAATGATTCTACCCCTGTGGGGCAAACGGAAGGTATGGATTGAGAAACAATCTTCAAGTGCAGTCTGAACAGTATCGTTGGCCATCGCACCCACAACGCGATAGCAGCTTCGCGAAGCGATTTGTTGCTACGCGAAGCCAAATTTAACAAACGCGTAGACAAATTTTGCAACGCCGCGAAGCTTGAAAGCTGATAGTGAAACTGATACACCTAGCTAGACGTTCACGAAGAATGCAAAGTCAATCTTCGCGAAGGCCTTTATAGTTATGTTTCGTAGAGTTACAACGCAGTTATGAAGATGGGATTAACTTTGACCACAAGTTATTATGTAGCCTAGTGCGTAGAAAAATAGAAAGCTTTTTAGCACAGCATTAGCATAAATAGCGAGTAGCCTACTAACGTTAGGCTTGTTATTTGGTAATTTCATCTCCATTCTCAGTCACCAAATTTAACGTTAGAGCCGCAGGTTGGTAAACCATAAACCGTCTTCTACCTGTTCGTTGACTGAAAATATTGCTTCGTGCTTCATACACCTTATACTCCTTCGCGTATGTTAAATTTGGCTTCGCGCAGCCTCTATCGCGTTATGGGTGCGATGGCCAACTATAAAACAGCATGTAAGGGTGCATTGTCTCTAGATGTGAGTTCAGGTATACGACTTTTTCACGAGAACAAGTGCAAAATATTGATTTAACAGTAATGCGTAACTTCCATGATCTGTGAGTATAAGTACGAGTACAGATTAATTCCCACCATGCAGTGCGAGTACAGGCAAGTATTCCAAAACAAGACTACGAGTACATAATCACTACAAACCTACCATACGGATAGCTGGAGGTTTCGTATATTTAATAGGCACAGTGTACATCCACCCTTTTATGCATCCAAATACTCGTACCATTTGACATTAAGATAACCCCAAAGGCAATTTCTAGTAAGACATATTTTGTCGAAATACCCACTTACACTAACTTTATTTTAGTAAGATCATGAAGTCGATGATGATCAGCATCTTGATCATCACCATCACCACTCTATCACATCGTATCCAACGTCACTTCTACCGTCACCATCACCGTCACCTCCAACGCCACCTTCACTGTCACTGTCACCGTCATCGTCGTCATCATTATCATGTTGTCACCGTCGAAATTGTCGTGGTCGTCGCAATCGTCGTCGTCGTCGTCGCAAACGTCGTCGTTGTCACCATCGCCATAATAGTCGTCGTCGCAATAGACCCTTTTCCAAATAGCGATTACAAAGGATTGTGGGACAGACTTTTGGTGTGCGACGTTCTTGTCAATGCCATTTTACTGTGGCCAAAAACAACATGTACCAAAACTCTATCCCACAATCCTTTGTGATTGCTATTTGTAAAAGGGTCTATAGTCGTAATCATCGTCGTCATAGCCATCGTCGTCGTCATCGTCGTCGTCATCATCGTCATCATCGTCATCATTGTTACAAAAAGTTTGTAAATCGTATGTACCTAATAGCGGCAAAACCATTCAAAAAAATCGTGACAGTTGAAACCTGACACAGACAGCACACATTGCCCTAAACCGAGATGAGAAGAGGGGAACAACGTGAGGGAAACGGGACGCCGTCCACGGGGACAGTTTTAGCGCTCTAGAAATTTTTTGAAGAAGTTCTCGCTTAATAGGATGGTAAATTCTTCACGTTGGACTATACGCTTCACAAGTTCGCAGTAGTATACTCCCATGTAATTGGCTTAAATGTTCTCTATGCCTGTATCGCTTCAACTGGCTCTAGATACCACCGTCTCATCACCACCAACCACCTCAAGACACTTTAAATCATAATTCACTCCGGTATTTGCTAAAATAATCAAATAAAATCGCTGAGTGAAGTGTTTAGTTTGGCAAATATTGCACGTACACTCATCAAAACTGAAATTAATTTATCACACGAAATGTGAAGTTTCGATTAACACGTCACAGCGAAGCTCGTCTTCGTTCCTCTCCGAACATGTCGAATTATAGGTGTCCTCTTCCTCAACAACTAAACCCTTGGAGACGGGTAACTTAATTTTCCTTCGAATCGGAAATGATTTAAATCCGTATCGCGTAGAAAGTGATCAACTGTGACGAGAAATTCGTTACTTAGATGCTACATGCACACTTAAAGTGGAACTGGTGCAGTAAAATATTACAGATGTTTTAATGGCGATGGGAAATACGTTAGCACTCCGCCAATAGCTTCTTAGTATTCAAACACTTCTGTTAAATTTATTTTAGTGACAGCTTAAGGCAAGGACAGAAGCATATGCAGGGGTACATATCCCCGGCAAGGGTTCGTCGCCCCGAAACCAAACATTGGGACGTAACGGTCATTTCACCACCCAACATAAAATCGAAATAGTTGGTGCTAGAAAGATCTCAATTGCAATTAATAACTGTTATAATGTCAAATCAAGTAAAAAATTACAAAAATACCCATAAAATGTTATTTTTCAGAAGGGCTTGGCGTCCACCCATCACAAGCACTGAAACAAGTTGTTTCAGTTTGCTTGCTGTAGATTCATGTACTTAAAGCTTAAGTGAAAGTATATCAAATCCCGATGCAACCCTTCCATCAACCATCATCCCCACAATAAAGCCCGCTACGTCATGAAACCGACCGGACGTCAGTCTTTATATTGTATACATGGAAAATAAAATTGTGATTTGGGGGGACGGAAGCATAATTTCTCCCAACCACATTATTTTTATGGGGGGCTAGCACCCCCCCCCCCCAGCCTTCCTACGCCTATGGAGAATACAAAATTGCATAGAAACATGTTCCTTTGGGTAGTCATGGTGAATGCCGGAAGCTATCTAGAACTTAGATTTTTTATATAAATGTTCAATATCGTTTAATCCTATTTTACTTTAAATATTAGCCTAGAGGTTATTGTGACGGATATAAGGCCATTTATTACTGACTAGTCTATTTCAAAATTGCAGAAATGGCACACTGCCTTGCGTATTATGCACTTTTCCATAAAACAGAGAAAAGTGTTTACTTCGTACCTCATTGCCAAATGTCAGAAATGCCAGTTTTCTTTTCCTTCCTTTTCATTTTCTTCACTTTTCACTATTCGTATATTGATATTGATTTTTAAATATCCACTGAGGTAAGAAAAGAATAAAAGAACAAAACAAAACAGAGTATGCTCAATTTAAAAAAGAGGGCCCTCTGTCCAGAAATTAAAAAGCTGAAACACAGGTTGACTTATGAAACAAACGTAAAAAAAATGAAATAATTATTTTAAGCTCGGCTTTTGAGTCAATAAAACTGAAAGTACTTTTTTGCCTTACTCAGAATAGTTTTAGGTGCAATAAAAAAGGCCTGGGAGGTGCCATTTCTAGCAATGTGAGAAACACCTCTGCAAAAATGTGTTTGCGTGCTACCCTTTGTCTAACGAAGGTGCTTCGCTTATATATTAGCCTCCATCTATGTCTCTTCAACGGCGCCTGATGAGCGACCTACCGAGCCCTAAATAGCAAGGGCCTCATAGTCTAAATAAAGCACTTCTTTTCATAACTCAAGACTTGTAAACCAAGAAACGCTCTGAGTTGGTCTCAAAGAAAGCAGATTATTCTCTTTACAATCCCAATGAGTTGGGATAACTTGGAAAAATTGAGGAAACTTTCTGCATGGGCCTTTGTAAGTTCAGACGATTGAGTTTCGAGTGCGTTTCGCTAAATAAGCACTCAAAACTCAGTTAACGGAATTTAAACACATCAATATCAGTAGGTTACCTCAAATTTCTGACGTTATCACATCACACTGGAGTTACTTCTAATGTTTTTAAGTGTTTACCTTTAAGCTAAAAATTCAAAACTGTATGTTACAAAGCTCTTGAGAAACGAATTCAAATGGCCCAACTCCCGTTTTCACACGATATTCCTGAGTTGAGATACAAAATGTTGAAGTCTATTCACTCAATTTAAAATAGTGCATTACGCAATAATATGATGTCATTCCTGCACACTCCAATTACCGTCTTTGTTTGTCTTGTTTGTTTTTTGTTTTTTTCTTTCGAAATTTAAGACACTGCACCTTGTGCCAAAATGCGATCGCTGTCTTACTATTATAGGGTGACTTGACTACACAAACCCTCTCCGTCCAAAATGTTGTGTAAGAAAAAAGTTAATATTTGAAGGTCATATAAACGTTTTGACTTTAAAGGAAACAAAAGCAGGTAATGTGAGTTGTATAAGAAGGACATGACAACTTATTGCGCAATCCACCATTTCCAGTTAAGTAAATTAAGTTCAACATTATAACACTCGGCAACGTAGTTAGCTATGAAATGGGAGTTGGATAAACGAGATTTATGTTTTAAAGGGGGAATAATGCAGTCACCCCACAAAAGAATTGTATAGTAGACTATCCTATTTCCTGAATGGCTCTTGAGAATCATGTGACAGTATTTTTCTCACTCAATTGTAAAATTTACAAAGAGCAACTGCTTGATTTACCTTGAATATGTAATATTTATGTTCTAAAATATCATGAATGATACTTGGAAGCGAAATAAGAAATTTGTGACATTTAGCTATTGTTTCAAAATAAGTTTGGGCGACTGCTTCTGACCTTTAACCTCTAAAATATATACTCTTGTAATTCTAGAGTTAGGTATACTTTAAGTTATCTTTACAACACATTAGGTTTTAGTGTGTGCGTTTTTAATGCTTCGTGTTGTCCCACCGGGGAATTGTAATTTGAACCTTTCACTCTTACTTGGTTCGGTAATCTGACTTGAACCTATCGTAATAAAACTGAAATTTCAAGCTTTCATTCGAAATTGCTTCGAGTCGACTTTGAGAAAAATAAGCAGCAAATATCAAATGCCCTAAATACAGTATTTCCATTTGATGTTTCAAAAAGACACAGTTGTGATACAAGTTTCGGTGTCTTATGGCACGTGTGACGTCACCAAAATATTCCTCGCGCTGGAGAGTTGTCTTACACAGACCACAAAACAAAGGCTTTTCCAAAGAAGTAGTGTCGAATATTAAAAAAAATGCCACTATGCTCAATGTGTTACTGCTTGAAAAAAGTGTTCTAACATTAAATTCCATCGTCAGTTTCCTGAAATAAAAACCAATATGTGCAATTGATTGGATGAGTTGAAATGCAATTAAAGGTAGTTCTAGTCCCGTTGTCAAGGGAAACGGGATGCCGCCCACTGAACAGTATTAGCCCCATGGAAAATTTTTGACGGAGAACAATTGCAATCGCCTTTCTATATTGCTTTAAATAATCTTAACATATCACGCCCTCTGCAAAAATCTCGACCCACTGCAATCTGTCTCTTCGCTTCAACATCTTGTCTGGCTATGTGCTAGTGGATACTTCACATTAAAACTATTATTACCCAACTTGTAACATGTGCATTAGGTTATATTTTCCTTTATTTCGCTTTCTTCGTAAATTATATTCCTTTCTATGGATGTATGGATGTGCAGTTTTATGCTTTCTCAAAAATAGCCTAGGAAATACATTAGTGATCACGGGCTAAATAAATCATGTCGACATTCAGGATCGTTGTGAAACATTAAAATTAGTCGCAGAATTCGTGAGTAGTAAAAATGTATTTCGGATGTGGTGGGATGAACCTAGTTATATTTTATTAATATTTCGTTGTGAATTCTCCATGCATGAGGATGCTTTATTTCATGTCACTTTCATTTAATCGTGAATTCCGTGTTCAAATCACGATTTCCGTGATTCTTACTGCGTTAGAAGCATCACGGAAAATTGATGGCTTTACTTTTTAGTGCTTCATGGGACTTTTAATTATAACTTTGTGTATTGCCATTGTAAAATAATGGGTTTCTGACGTCCCTTTGCCCATCAGAGAAAGTTCCCATTCTGATATTTCCTGAAAAAATATATGCTTTGAGGTCATTTGCACAACAAGGGTGGCCCCAGATTTTCCCGACAGGGGACAAGCTCCCCCGACGGGAGAGGGGGAAGTAACCCGAAGGCCCGACAAAGGCGACGAATTGCCGAAAATATGGTGAAAGGAAACATTCTCGCGCGTCAGCGCATCGATAATGTTAGGCTTCCTATTGAAGAAAATTTGGGGTTTTTATCAAGGAAAATTTGGAAAATCTGAGCTTTAGTTGAAGAATTTACCCTCCTTTATATAAGGCCAAAAGCAAGAAATTCGTCTGGGCAACTGGTCGTCATCCTGAATTAATAATCGTACCAATAACTAGTCCCTGATGAAATTGGAAGCCTTCCCCGACGGGGCCATGGTCCCCAACCTGGGGCTACCACTGCCACAAAATGATCTTTACAAACGGTGCACTCTTAAAAAAAACATGGTTAAATTAAATCAGGATCGTGCACGGCCATGGATTAGCCAACCATTTTGTGGTTTAAAAGACCAAGAAATCTTGGTTTTATTTGACCCATTACAAGTTGATTTTTGACCAGGAATTTTCACCAACTGTTTATTTGACCGGAATAGTGTTCATTTTTTACAAGGATTCTCTTGTAATTTTTGAGCAGGAAATGATTAGATATTCCTTGACCAAGATCCTGGTTAAATGTAACCAGGGTGATGTTAGAGTCTGGTCGCTTCATATATTGGGTGTCGCTAAAAGCCAACAAACCTCGTCCAAGACAGAAACAATTCTCCCTACTAAGTTTACTTCTAGCCCCTCGCCCATTTTACTAAAAGAAAAACACCTGTCTAGTACATCTCTTCCACAGAGCTACAATGGTCTGCACTGCGTTTATACTGCCCAATGCTATATTCAAGCGGCGCCGCTGTACACGTATGTGAGCTATAGTACAATATTGACAGAATGAGTGAACTGCCCATCCAGCACGAGTCTTAATTGACCAATCAGACTGATGCTGTTGTTTGACAGTTTGAACTTATGCCAATCAAAGAAATTTGATCATATTAATAAATATGTTAGGGGGATTCAACAGCCCCTTTAAGGGCTCTGGTTAGCATGTACAGTTTCAATCAAACAGTAAATACAAAATATAACCAGCATATGAAGTCGAGGAAACTGGTCACCCATCATGAGTTTTGCTGTTTTGGTCTCTTGATATTTTGTTACATTTAAGCGCACAGGCCTTCACTCAACCATGTTAGATCGTTACGAGATAGGGACATATCACTTTTCCATGGACGAATGGTAATTAACTCCTAAAATCTTAGAGCTAGGTTTTCTTTTTGGGTAGACCTTAAGAAGGCCTTCTGCTGATCTCTAAGCTTAAAGTACTGTACAGCTAACAGCCATTTACTGCGTCGCAGGCCTATAGTTTAAAAGATACGGCCTTGATTACCAGTTATTGTAAAACGCTAAGATGCACGAACATGAAGGATCCCTCTGGCCATTTAAATTAAACCTTCACGTCGGTGGCCCACCATAGAAAATCAACTTCGGTATTAAAATAAAAATGATTGTTCTCCTTTAACCTGAAAAGTCCCCCCAAATGAGAAAAATATGGATTTCTCTTACACAAGTTATTACTTTAAAGGCAATGCAACCTCAGCTTCACCTTCAATATGGAGTCCTGAGTAACAAATGATTAATGACAGGCCTATGCCAGGCCTGGGTAATTTCGTACTACAATTTTTGGTAGGGAAAACAAAATATTTTCATAATACGTCAGCTTGTTTGTTTTTGTTTCTTTCAGCTTGCAGGCTATTATAAAGTTCGATTATTTTTTTTCTTACAAAGTTTACGGCACGCTTCGAGTCAATTAACCATATAACTATCACAGAATTTTTCAAATGTGGAAGATTAAAGAAAATAAAACCTATTTTCGATGTTCGAAAGAGGAACTAAATGTGAGAATTCGGGTGGAATTTTCATTCAGTTTGGAAGTGTGGTTCGCGAGATGTTAGCTGACGAAGTTAACTACATTTGTGCCCTTAGGTGATCTTGTACCAAAAGAGGAGTTGTGTTATCTCCTCATATACACCCATGCGTTGAGATACGGCCATTTATAGTAACGGAGACACACATTTGCTACAAACGACTTGTAGTAAGTCTGCTGTGATATTTCAAAGCCACATTGATTAAAGCAGTTAAGACTAAGTGATAAGTATAAGCAAAAATGGCTCGCCGAGGTAAATAGGAATTCTCATTATTGTAAAGTATATAGGATCATTAAGACCAGTCTTAAATTTGAAAAGTACCTGCATATCCTTGACTTCCGAAATCGCAATTATTTATGTAAATATCGCTGTGCAAATACCAATATTCCAGTCGTTTCAGGAAGATATCAAAATGTTGTATTTCATGACCGAATATGTAATTTATGTAAGAGTAATAATTACTTAGGGGATGAGTTCCCTTATATTCTAGAAAGTGCAGCTTTTAAAAACGAAAGAAATCTGTTTCTCAAATCTTATTTTAGAACAAGACCCAGCTCTATTAAGATGCGTGACCTTTTCCAATCAAAATCGAAATCCGTAATTAATAATTTAAGTACGTTTTGTAGCAAAATAATGAAAGCCTTTCCATAAATTGTCCTATTTTTAACATCCAGCACATAACCTGGTGCTGGTGCCACGTTTAGTTACATAGGCCTAGGCCTAAGTTATTTAAAGTCGAGAATCTTATAGTCCTACCTGTTAAGTATTTCTGACTTGACTGCCATCTATATATCCATCGTATATTTTTATTTTTGTTTACATTGTTAAGTCTTTAGTACCTCTTATAGAGGATACATGGAGAAGAACTGAAACTGAAACTGAAAACAAACATTAAGCTATTTTTTAGGTAATACTTTGTAATCTGTCTCATTTTCTTTGGTGTGAAATTCAATAGTTTAAAGTATGTATCCAATTTATATACATTTTCAAACTTCTTTATATCGAGCAACAATGAGTCAATCAGCATATACCATAATCCCCGAGAATTTTAAAGTGGGCCAAACGAAAAGAAGTAAATTGCACCCCGGCCATAATGTGTACCAAGGCCATATTCTAGCCTTTGCCTTGATTACATTTGGCCTTAAAGTCTTTTATGAGTAATCGTAAAAATTTATGGTATCTCCACAGAGTAAACACAGTTTTATTTTCTATTTTTAGAATATAATTTATCTTGAGAATCTTCATCAGTCAGAGACAATTTTGATTGTCATGTTTATGTATTCTTTAATTGTGTGTACTAGTGACATAGCAAGAAATATTTGTGTATGTGTGACTGAGGTCCTGGAGGGGATCCACCATTTCATTGGAAGCTTCAAATATGCAATCATAGTATACTTACAGGTGTATATATAGTTTTACAGAAAATTACAGACTTGGATTTCCAGTGGGGGCTTCTGCGTGGACGAGAGACTTGTGGGGGCCTTAGCTACGTCATGGCTGTGTAAGATTGAAAAATATACAAGCGGCGAAGGGCGATTCGCCCAGCAGTTGCGAAATCATCCCCGGAAGAACTTTGAGAAGGGCGAAAAAAGAAAAGCAATTCGTAGGCCTAACTAAAATCACCTTTCTCGCCTCCTGAATGATTGCTTACAGTTTTTTTTTTAAATAGCCCCTTAAATAGTCCCTGTAAACTTTTTAGAGGCGATTTTCTCCAGGGACATTTGAGAAGTGTTCCTTTGAAAAAGTGGATTTGAACCCTGGCTTATAGTATGATTAGTTCTATGAGTGGAAGGTTTGTATGCCTAAGCAATAAGGAAGTAAATAAGCAGAACCCTTAGCGCATCTGTCAACAAAGGGCATTAAGCTTACTCATGTTGGACATTTTTCTTAAGATCGAGGTCATGGCGATTAATCGCGGTTTGAAATTACTCCGAATATATTATCGTATCAGCCTTCAGACGAAAATATGGTTGTTGTTGTTGGGTCAATTTGGTAACGAACTTAAGTCGCACGATACCATTGTAAGGCCCGGTTTTTTGCAACAATCTCACTTACAGTGGCATATCTACGGGGAAAATAAGTTTAGCCGCCAATCTGGGGAGCCCTAAGTGGGGGGCAATTTCACCATACTGGCTAACTGGGGAAAAAATCCACGTCCACCCGCAAAACGCAGCAGATTTCGGTTTTGGTGTGAAAGCACCGTTAGGCTGACGTCAGCTTGGTCCCGTTTTGCGACCTCTTTAGGAACAGCTCAATGATAAATTCCCAGAGGCGTCTCGGCGCATTTTTTTCCAAAATTTATAACTAATCCTGCCACAATTTTATGAAGCATATTAAATAGGTATAGTATTGCTTCAAAGGTATTTTTTTAATTCTGCACTTTATTTCCATATAACTCTTACGTCATTAAGCTATACTTAAATTAGCCAATATTTTTGCCGGTTGGTATTTGCAGTTAACATACTGTATACTTCTCTTTGACTATAGCTTTATTGTCATAAAGCATGCGCTTCGGTATAGTTATATACGCTTCCATTATTTTTACGAGCTTCTATTATTTAACGACTATTTAAGTTAAATTACGTATGACTGACTTGGTACACATCTCATGGGAAACGCCCGACGGATGCATTTGCTATATTTGCCGTAAACTAAGAGAAAATTGCCAATTACTAAGCCGTATTGCTTCCGTCCCCTCGTTCTGGGTTCTTTGTCGGTTGCATAGGAAAAAAAAGTAAAACTGGCACAAAATATGGTCGCTTGGTTTAGTGAGTAAGCCTCTCGGTCGGAAAATGGGTTGACGTCAATTGAGTGTGATTTTATCAACTTTAAATTTTAGTACATATTTCGACATGCAAATATGATTTAGGATACGTGCGTTTCTTCTGGTATCCTGAAAAGGGAAGCTTTCCGATTTTCATGCAAAAGATTATCACAATAGAAGGTAGTTTCGTAATTGTAACTGTGGTAGTGACGGGGGAGTGTTCAGCACATCTACTCTCCATTACTCACACAGTATATATGAAACATGAAACACATAATGAAGTCACCCATTTACTTTTTAACAGGGTGGGTGGGGGGGCATAGGGCCTGCCTTCGTCGAGGAAGGCGACCCCCGTAGGGGGAATTTTTCAACTTCGTTGGATAGCATTAACGATTACGATAAAGTATGTAATATCCGACGAGGACCAGTCCCCCAGACGAAAATTTCTTGGTTCTGCTCTAAAGGAGGGCAGATTCTTCAAACATAAACCCATATTTCTCGGACAGAAACCCTCAAAAGTTTTGTTCCGCTATGCTTTCGCCAGCCTTCTGGCAAACCTGTCACCTTTGTTGGAGCTTCGGGTTGCTAGCCCCCCCCCACCCCCACCCCCATCGTAGAACTAGGCCTCTTGTCGGACACATTCTGGTATTTCACCTTTTCTAAATTAAGGGGATGGCTCTTAAGCCGCGGTCACACTACAACGAATTCGGATCGGATTCTGATCCGATTTTTGTGAGTTTTTATTAAAATCTTCACCATTTCGGGTCGGAAAGAACCCAAACTTTGCCATCCTGTGTAAATATATGATTTGCATCAGAGGTCTATGAAAATGAACTGTTAACTGATTTTTTCGTGACGTCACACCGACAAACAGCTTTTATCGGACACGCGTAGTCCGATAAAAGCTGTCTGTCGATGTGACGTCACAAAATAATTCGTATAAATTTAATTCTCGTAGTCCTGCGATAAAAACCATATAATTACACAGGATGGCAAATTTTGGGTTCTTTCCGACCCGAAATGGAGAAGATTTTAATAAAAACTCACAAAAATCGGATCGGAATCCGATCCGAATTCGTTGTAGTGTGACCGCGGCTTTAGTATCTCTATTTCAGTTTTCATTCATCTTTACATGAATGTTAGGTTCTGGCATAGCCGTAGGAGGCATGGTGGGATTGTGGCTGCATTCGGTCAGGATAGTTATATGCAAATTTAAGGGACAAACATGCATTAAAATTTCGTAAAATTAAAATTAGAGTGCTCAGTCTTTCCTATACTCTGACTGCCGTTATCTTTCACAGCTCGAATGATGGTTTAATCAAGTATACACTAATCTAATGTTTAAAACCGTTAGAAGGTGCACAACCTAACCTTACCCTATCCTAACACACCTTATGTAATGACATACTTATGACATTTCTTGCTCTCATTTTTGGATGTTTGCATATTCAAAATGCCCTAAGTTCCTTCGGAGGTAATGTTTGGTTTTCACGCTTCAGCTTCCAGCCTAAGGGACTTCTACATCAAAAAGGTTTGTGCACTTCTTCTTACATGTCTGTTCAAGTATAGGACAATGATTTCAAGTGTGGTAGTCACGGAGTGGGGTGGGAGCCATTTCCTCATATTTCGTGCTAAGTGATGTCGTTTTGAGATGCTTTCCTTAAATGTCCGTCATTTTACCTCCATTACTTCCATTCCGTTTTGAATGTAGTTGTTTCCCATTTAACTCTAACTCGCTCTCCTATACATGACGTATATTCTGCTGATTGGCTATTTCATGTAATCTAGCTGACGTGATAGCTTCTCCACTATCCTGACAATATTACACTTTTTAATATAAATTGTAATATATATATCTTTTAATGTGTGTTTTGAGAAAAGTCAAGATAATGTTCAGTTTCATTTGCATCAGAAAACGTAAGGGGTTTATTGAAATTTCTTAGTGTCTGAAAAAGGCAATTTTTGTAAACTATAACACGTGTTTGACTAATTTTAGAGAGAGACCTAATCATTTTTTATTGGTCCTAAGTAATTTGCATTTTGCGTGTCTGAGTCAATACAAGTACAAGTACAATTTGCATTCACATTTCTATAGCAATTAAGTTCTCGGTTAAATGGCACTTAAAACTGAATGCAGCGATGCTTGTCATTTCTTAGTTTTGACCACCCGATTCTCATAGCTTGTAAAGTTAAAAATGATAATGGTTTAAGAACCATGATCAGTTTTAACTGTACATAAACTATGACAGCAAAAATAGGAATAGACTTTATCAAATTTAAAGAAACGTTATCCAGTTTTTACTGCACATGGTTTAATCTATGCTATCAACCACAAGTTTTGTACTATTTTTACTGATAATGGTTCTTAACCATTATCAGTTTTAACTGTACAGGCTATGAAATCGGTTGTTTTGACGCAAAGGTAGGCGGGGATCTTGTGAGGGCTTTTCGGCTCCAGCCCCCCCCCCCCGGCACCTCTTTCGGCACCACTTTCTCTTTTCCTCTTTTTGAGACGGTCCCAAAGCTGCTGTACAACATGTTTGCTTATTTGTGATTGCTATAGATGCCAGGAAATAAGTGTCTAAATTTCAAGTTTTCCCCTAGACCCTTCCCCCTGTCTAGGCTTTGTCCTCATGAAGTTAGCAACCCCCCCCCTTTTTCTTGAAACTGGATCCCCCTGAAAGGTACTGTGTCTTCGGAATAAATTCAAACGCTACATGGATGGTAATACCGTTCCTGAAGACATGTATCTCTCATTGAGACTTGTATAATCTACCTTTCTATCTCACTTTAGGTTTTTATGCTTATAGCCTTTTATATTCTTCTACATTTAATGCAATCTTGTACATAACAATAAATCATGCTTGTCCACTTTTTTGTTTATGAATATTTAGTAATAATAATATTTGCAAAATTCTAATATATTCAACGAGGTAGCTGGCAAGCGTGGTTTTAGTCAAGTCCGTAGCACGGGAAAGGAGAGGGGAGGGGCCCCTAGAAAATTTCAAGTGGCCATTGCCTTAACAAATGTTTGCACATCTCGAATCAGTGAAAAATATTTAGCCCCCTTGATTATTTTTTAATCAATGAGAACGATTCTTCCAGTGATATTAATTCGGTAAATAGCAGCAGCGACATCGCAAACAGACAGACATAGTAAGTATTCGCTGGGAATCGCTGGCAAATCCCTGGTGTACGAGACAACTTTCAATAGACGAGTTGGGAAATTCGGTACTTCCGGTCGGGTCACAAAGTCAAATGTACCATGACAACGGCAACGTGTTTAGCTCTGCGTACTCAGCATGCAACACCCACACTGGGACACTGTAAGTGCATAGTACACTTCACCTTTGACTCATTACCATAATGCATTGCGGGGAAACATTTCCAAACACGTCTATTGAGGGGGTGAATACTTCTGCCCGAATTTTAATGAGTTTTTTCCAAAAAATAGCAACATACATTTGCCCCAAAATAGAAAATATCCTCCCTGAATGGGGAAGGGGAGTCTGCAGCCCCCTCCTTCCTACGCCTGTGGGGCTATCAACTGTAATTACATCTTCCTAAAAGGTTTAGGCAGTAGCCACACCATACCTTTGAAGCATCCAATAAAATACTTTCTAAATCCAAAAGAGTAAAATTAGGGACGGATTTAAAATTAAGACTGAATATTTACTCTAAAAGGGTGAAAATGACTCTTTTTGGATTGAAATCTTTCAATCCAAATTTAGATTGGTCCCTAAGTTCACTCTAAAAGAGTAAATTTTCACTCTAAAGGTTTAAGAGAGTATATTCTCTTGTCTACTTCGCAACAACTTTTACGTTTCACAGTAAAACTATTTCATTTCAGAGGGAAGAATTACAGTATATTCGCATAAATTTAATACTCATTAAAGCAATTTAATTTTCGTCTTATTCAATAGAACCACAGGATTTAGCACCCCGTCTAAGAAAATTTTAAATTGGACACTCTTAAAATTAATCAGTCTAAACAAAAGTAGGCGTAATCAATCCTATAAAACATCGTAGTGGAGTGCACTGTCTTTGTTTTTAAGTAGATCAATGGTATCGTGTAGGGATACCATCAATCAAAAGGCCCGTAGTAGATATATGCGTACATAGATAGCGGCCCTTTAACACGTGGTGAACATTGTATGTATACGAAGTGTATATGCTTATCATAGGCTATGACAGTCTACCACAACCAATTACGGAGTATCCTTTAAGTAAAAAAAAAAAATAATAATAATAATAATAATAAAAAAAACGGTTAAGCTTAAATAATTTGCCTTATACTGTATTGACTGCGTTAAAAATTTGTTTTTCTCATCCCACCATTCTATTATCTAAGCGGGGTGTATCATGTTTACAACCCCATGTCCTAAGGCCACTGCGAATGCAAGGAGCTCTGCAAATGCATTTCTGTGAAAGTTGCTTGTGTATGTCAACTGTGTCTTCGAGATCATTGCTTCTACTGAAATGAACACCATAGATAAAAGCAGTAGCGTAGCCAGGATTGTGTCATGGGGAGGTTTTGGAGTACGACATGAGGGAAAGGTCTAAGGGGAGGGAGAAAAAACGGCTATTTTAGGTCTCCAGATGCAAAATGGTGCAATATTTGTGCCTCAAATGTAATAAAGTTTATAGTGATCATGTGTTTTTTGCAATTATTTTTTCAAGGTTGGGTCATGGGGGGGGGGGGTTTCAACCCCCAAACCCTACCCGTGGCTACGCCACTGGATAAAAGTAGGGCCGAAGTGAGCAGAAGCCGTTTTTTGGGGGGGGTCAAGGCAATTCGTCAAAATTACAAATGTCATTTTTATCCGAAGAAAATATTGTACTCAATTGTTTTCTGCAAAAAAGAAAGAGATTCCTCTCACTAACTTGACTTACAATCACGATTTTGGCCTAAATAATAGCTCTTGATGTGCCACCTTCCATCTTGCGGATCCTTGGTGTCTTTCGTCCCATAAGTGAATTAATATACATGATTGATATAACGGTAGATCCCAAACCACGTGAGTAAAACAATCCACAAAACCCACTCAAGGTCCGTTCACCAAAGACCTACACTATTTGTACACAACATATACATCTCAACTGCTATTACTGCAGAACACACTTCCTATAATAACCATATAAGCCTCCCCTAACACGTGATAGATAGCATTTCCCACGAGTAAATATGACATTATCAATCTTAAATATAATGAAATATCGATTAAGTCATGTTTTATCGATCACGCATTGTCATAACATGACTGTCGGCTTAGAAAGCGAAGAAAGCTGAATATTTACATGCGAATAAAATGATCAAGTGCGTTGAAAGTGACCAGTGGTTTGATGTAGGTGTTAAACAGACAGGCAGATGGAGTTTACAACTCACATTACACATTTAATAGTCGCTCTTACGAGCCGAAATAACAGTATTTTCCCAAAATAAAAACTCTTACCTCCCAGGTTCATTATTCCACCAAATTTATTTCTGAGACGAGTAGGAAACACTCCGTGTATTTGACTGTCCGTAACCTCCCATTCTGTAATACTTCGTTAAAACAAACAGTAAAGGAATGCGTTATTATGACTTCTCCACGAGCATATTAACGATGCACTGCGATCTCCGTTTCTCTCTTTACGATGCAGCGCTTGTACAATTTCGACAAGACTGTAAGGAACGGTCGAATACACACTCACAGTACCATGGGCTCAATTGAGCGGCGTGTTCGTGGAAATTAATTTAGCAACGTGAATTGAAAGATGCGCACTGAAATTCATCAGAGAACCATTTTCAAAACTAGTTCCATGCGCAGTCGCAAGTCTGTTACCATCGAAGCTCGCGAAACAGAACTAGACAAGCAGAAAAGTCATCGCCATAGTGCCATCGTCTTGACAAGCGGACACAAAGGGTAGCCTATTATAACCCAACACTGATTCGCAATGTTAAGGCGAGTCACTCCAACCTCCTCAAAATATCATGATGACGAAAAGTTGTTGGAAAAAGCTATAATACTATACATGCAGTCCATTTGCGTGAATTGTACATCTATAACTTCAGGATGTACAGAGTAATTCGACCGTCAATGTTGTAATATAGTTCATCCAAATGGCAACCTGACTACAGCGTACTAATCCTCCAATATACTTGTTTGCTCCAGGCGAGATTTACTCCGTTCTCCTTCGAAAACACGAAGCGGCGTCCGATAATGATCTCTGCTACTGTCTCGGAGGATATAATCTGCATTAAATAAGCAGAGCTGTATTTCATTCATAAATTATCCAATCTCTTCCTTTGCTCCTCTGTTCGGTTGACTAGAATGATTACGATTCGTACTCCAGGTGTAAATGACTTGGCACCTTTAACTGAGGCAGAATTTCAAACTGAAAATCAATTAACAAAAAGATCGATAAAGTGTTAAGTCAAACACTTGATAAAATAAAAAGAACGACTGTTTACCTCGTATAGGTCTTTCATTCTGCATTCTTGAGCGGACTCGAGTGCCTCGCGTATTGAACGGAGTAGCTTCATTGTAAAGCTACAGTTGATGGCTAATATACTTCACATTCCGTTTCCTCTGGTTTAGAATTATTTCCGCCAAATCGGCTGTAAACTAATAAAGCAAGTCTATAACCTTCCTTAAGCACATGCTTGTTAAACGAAGGGTTTAAGCCCTGCGAACCAGGGGACCAAGGCTCTGCAGTTCCCTAACCCCTCCCCCTCGATCGGAGTTGGGACGGTACCTATTGCTCGTTCTGATTTTGGACATATCCAGGTGATTTCTCGGGCAATACAGGTTATCCTCGAGCAAAAATGCCTTAGCCCATAGAAAATTACTTCTATGCATTAATTGGAAACTGGGACGTTAAAAATCATCTAACTAACTATCTATGCATTAGTTGAGGTTTAAATTTAGTTTCGACAAGCTAGAGGGGTATAGTTTAAGCAGGCCGGTGAAATATGTATTCAATTCCTTTTAATCGTCCTCGAGATATTATTAGCAGATGAATTAATCACATTTTCAACTCACGGTGAACTTGAAACAAGCACATGTAACTCACCTCACATTAATCAACAGTTTCGTCTTTAACCTTTAACTACGATACCAATTTTCTCCCCGATAATCTCTCTGTGTTCTATAACATGCATACTTGAGAGGTATGAGTATTTTGAAATCTTAAAGGGAGAATGCAGTCACTCCAATAAAGAATTGTATAGTAGACTATCCTATTTCCTGAATGGCTCTTGAGAATCATGTGACAGTATTTTTCTAATTTAATTGTGAAATTTACAGAGAGCAACTGCTTGGTTTACCTTGAATATGCAATATTTATGTCCTAAAGTATTACGAAAGATACTTGGAAGAGAAAAAGGAAGAAATCTGTGACATTTAGCTATTGCTTCATAATAAGTTTGGGGCGACTGCTCTTGACCTTTAATATTCCTCATGAGACATTTATATTTCTGTCATCTTTAATGACAAAGCAACAGACTGAAAATAAAGAAAACAGAGGTTTGCTTATCAGTGTGAGGAGATGGCAGCTTTCATGTTTGCTTCAAACCTTCAAGTTTACTTTACGGTGCAAATGGAATAATTTTTATCTGCTCGTATCTCAAAAATCACACATCGGAATGAAATGTAAATTTCACTAAAATATAGAGATTTATAGTCCTCCAGCATATCAACAATAAAATTTTCCTTAACTGCTCTTCTAAGCTTTTTAGAGAATGGCCCGATTCTCAGTGTTTCAACTAACTTTCAAGCAGATGACATGCATCTTGTGCAGCCATGTTCATGTGCATAAATAGGTATTGCTCCCCGAGTCCCTCTAAGCATAGAGCTCCATAATACTTCCATGCTTCAATATTAAGTAAACAAAAACAAAAGTCGGTTTGTTGGCTGGACCAGGGAGGTAACACCTCCCTGGCTGGACCAAGGAGTTGCCACTCCCTGACGGGCCAAGAGTGCTTTCGTCTAACGCTTAAGCTATAGGCATACTTCGTCGGGTGAGCCACCGATTTGAAGACAAGCATGATAGGATTTTTCATTTTTTCTTCTTATATTTGTATTCCAAAAATACTGGTCTCGTAATAACTTTTTCCTCCTTCAGTGTAAGACCTTTTATTAAAAAAAATTGGGGGAACGTTCCCCCTCGTACCCCCCCCCCTGTGGCTACGTGCCTGCACGAAAGGAGCGAGTCCCTTCAAGTTTGTACATCCTTCGTATTACCAGGTGCTATACCCAACAAATTACCGCACTGTGATCTTTTCTAAAGTCCTCTCGACTGTATGACGAAGAGCCAACCGGCGAAATCAACGTTACTCCCGAAGGAGTTCTGCTCCCCAAAGGAGCTGCGTCCCCGAAAGGACAACAAGCATAACTGATCAACCTCTCGACCCTCAGACCTCTACACCAAGGGTGTCCCCTTGCGTGGTCCCTTTCTCAACTGGCTGGAAAGAACAGATACTTCACATTATCTACAAATTACCACACTGTTAGATGATCGACGTCGCCAGCTTACACATAAGTAACAGCTGCACGCTATAGTCGTCCCAGCAATTTTACATCACAGGTGCGACACTCACAATTAGTATAATGACAAAATTTAAAAAGCCGTCTTGCCTAACCTTAGTACAGGGATGAGGAAGCAGGGAGATCGCATCTCCCTGGAGGAAGGCAAAAAAATTGTGTCATAGTACTGAAAAGTGAAAATGGCTTCCTCTCAAACTATTTACCATCGGTTATACAGCACTATGGTTAATCTAATATTCTGGATTTAACAAACAAACCACTTACCATACGAAGCCCTCTTAAAGTCTTTACATTATCTTAATTTAAGGACAAGCAATTTGGTTTTGTAGTTGGTACCTTTTATGATCATTTATGACAGTCATTCAAATCTCCATCTTTATCTTATCCGTTGGATTTGTTGAAGTCAAACAGTTAGTTCGGCTGTATGGCACGACTATATCCAGAGTTGATATACGATGGATGAATGGAAAAGTCCTCAAGTCTCCACAGAAATTTTCGCATGAACTGAAGGATATGTTTGTAACTGCACCAAGGGCGGTAAAATTTGTCATAAGTCCAACAACAAATTAATATGTATAGTTAGACAAATAGAAAACACTGGCGAAATATATCCACCAGAAAACATTGATCAAAAGTGTAGAAAACACGTTTCGAACAGATCAACTGCCCTTCGTCAAGAAAGCTATCCTACGGCGAAAACTACCCCAAGTAGTGATAATTAAAAAGCCCAAACAAAATACTGAGTTATGGTCTGATGCTTTTTCGAGTGTTAATCCCTTTCGGTGCAAAGGTGTGGAGCTGCAGGGAGTTGTTATCCGAATAACAACTCCCTGGTTAGTGTATCTAAAAGTTCTCTTTGTTCCCTCAGCATTCTGTTGAGGCCCTCGACCGATTGAATGCTATTAAATTGAAATGCATGCAGCCCGTGTTAAAAATGTTTCTCTAGACATCTAGAGGAGTGTTAGCTTCTCAATTCCTTCCTGTGGCCCCGGTGTCTCTGTCGTAACTGCCCCCCTCTTCCCCATGTACTGCTTATCACAATAATAAACATTAATAAAGGTTAATGACCTCAACAGACCTACAATCAAAAGTTCCGACTATTTTAAAAGTTTAAAGCTTCCGTTGCAATCATCCACATTGGAACAAATTGTTTTAATATGGAGCGCCTGACAAAAAGTTGGTCATACCAAAAACTTTAAAAAAAATGGAACCTACTGCCATCGTGCTTGGTGCTCAGCATATGCAATGGAGTAGGGAAAACAAGCCAGTGAGCCACAACTGGAAAAAAAAAGGCCGTGAACGGCCCGACTTAAACCAATTGGTTACAAACTGAGCCGTAAAACCTCATCTAACTCTACCTCTGACAAAACGTAATATTGTCTTAAACTGACTTCTTGTGAAAAGATGAACAACGTATATATAAAGGATCCTTGCAAGAGGGTTTGGTAAAGAGGTTAGGTTACGTTAGATGAGGTTTAACGTCCCAGTTTCCAACCAATTGGTTCAAGTCGAGACGACCACGGCCTTTTTTCCAGTTGTGGCTCACTGGCTTGTTTTCCCTACTCCATTGTTTATGCTGAGCACCAAGCACAAAGGCAGTAGGTTCCATTTTTAAAGTCTTTGGTATGACCCGGCCAGGATTTGAACCCTATACCTTCCGGCTGCAATTCGGATGCTCTAACCGTTTGGTAAAGAGATTTAGTATTAATAGTTAATACGGCCTTCTGTAAAAGTTATTTCCAAACCTAGGTAGACCACTTTGGAATAATCGAACTCATAGGTAAACATTAATTCATTTGGAAATATTAAAGTAAGCTCTTCCATAAAATTCAAAAAAGAACTGTTCCCCTTTATCCCACAGGGTCCAGACATCATCAATATACCTTTTCCAAATAAGAGGTATATTTCCGTGATTTTCTCTTTCACTATTTCTTCAAAAAGACCGATTCCCAGGCAAGCATAATTGGCGCCATTTTTGGTCCAGTGAGATTGAATATACACGCTATCATTGAATTCGAAAATATTGTTGTCCAGATAGTTTTAAACACTTGAGATGATGACGATTTCTTAGTTTCTTAACCAATCTGCTTTCCAGAGCCTTTCTGATCCCTTCAATACCTAGGATAATTGAGTGGCATGCTTAGGTACATGGCTGATATGTCCAGGGAGTTGCTATTTGACAAATAGCAACTCCCTGATATGTCATTGTAAACATACCTGCGTTTGAGGGAAGAGGTCCTTTTTGATTAATGTCCTCTATGATGTTGAGTACGTGTTTTGTGTCACGGACATATCTCCAGCATTAGGGGGTAAGGTGGTAATCAACGAATTCTGACAGCTTTTCAAATAACGGAGTCACATCCTGAGATGATGATCTCACTTTCACATTTTGGGGTGGTCGTAGGCCTTGTGGGTTATATATATATATATATATATATTAAATGTACATAACAAAGACGAAAACGCATTTAACAAAGCCAAACCCGTCTACCAGGAAGCTCTGAAGAAGAGCGGATATGAGTATGGCCTCCAATTTACCCCTACATCCACCAGGCAAGCACGAACCAATAAACTGAGACCACAAAGAAAATGGAATATTATCTGGTACAACCCACCCTTCAGTAAAAACGTATCTATCAATATTGGACGCACTTTCCTAAAGATACTGGATGAAGAATTCCCCAAGGACCACACGCTCCACAAAATTTTTAACCGGAACACTGTCAAAATCAGCTATGGATGCATTACCAACCTCCAGCAAATTGTAAGCGCTCACAATACGTCTAAACTTGCCGACACCACCAAGATAAAAGCACCCAGTGGCTGCAATTGCAAGGACCCAAGCTGCTGCCCATTACCCGGAAACTGTAAAGTAGAATCAATCATTTATCAAGCTACCGTGTCAAGCGACGACGGGGGCTCACTGAAGGATCTTTTAAATCTAGACATAACAACCACAAATCATCTTTTAATTGCAAATTCAAGAAATACAGCACTAAACTAAGTGAATACATTTGGGATCTTAAAGAAAATAATGTAAATTATAATGTGTCATAGAAGGTCATTAAGAAGGTTAAATCTTTCAACCCAGCCTCCAACAGATGCAATCTTTGCAATTGGGAAAAGTTTTTCATCATTTGCAAGCCACACATGACTAGCCTTAACAGAAGAAACGAACTTTCAACATCCTGTAGGCACTCCAAGAAATTTCTACTCCGTAATGTTAAACCGCCTTAGATTGGTACCACAGTAGGCTTAATCTCCTTACAGGAACTTGCTTAGCCTAGGGTGACTGCACTTTAAATCCTCTTATGCTGTGGTACGTGTTCCGTGCTTTCTATATCTTCTGTTTCACTTGCCATGCACGCTCTGAAGAGTACAGACAGTGTTGTCTGCACGAAACAAATTTGTAAGCATAAACATGACGGGTCAGAGTAATTGAATTTTGTGTTGAAATATATATAATATATACATATATATTCTATACACACACATATATGTTCTATATATATATATATATATATATATATATATATATATATATATATATATAGTAGGTAGGTAAAAATGAAGTAGTAAATAGTGCTAAAAGTTTGTGAAAAATTCCACGACGTTTCGGGTTTAAACCCTTCATCAGGTGGCAAAAATGCAACTGATCGTTGACACGGCCAAACGTACAATTTAAAAAATACACAATAAAATTGGGCACGGTAAACCTCGGCTAGGAAAACAGACAGTGTTAAGTGGTTACCACAAGTCAAAAAAATGCAGGAATTGCTGCGTTATAACAGTTCAAGTCTAACGTTCAGACCATGTGGGGACAGGGTTCCAAGTTTCATGATTAGGCGGTTTTCGGCAGCTAGGCGGTCATGATCGGAACCTCGACACGAGATGGCCGCCGAAACCATCAAGTCACGGATCGAGCATGTTGACGGGGGATTGAAGTGGGTGGCTACCGGGAACCCTGGGAGGTTCTGTTTGATTGATCTCAGGTGCTCGGTGACTCGGTCAGCAAGACGACGTTTTGTTTCTCCCACGTACAGTATATTACAGCGTTTACATACGAGAACGTAAACAACATTGGCTGAAGTACAGGTAAAATGCTGATGAACGTTAAACCGGTTGTTGTTGGGACCTACAATGGAAAGGTTTTTGTCATAACTGACCACCGGGCAAGTATTGCATCTCCCACGGTTGCAAGGAAAAGTTCCTGGGGTGTCAGGCACTACTGCTTGAGGTTGAGAGGCACGGACCAAGTGCTTAGATATGTTCTTTTCAATTCTGAATGCCGTGATGGGGGGATCAGGGAAATGGTCACGGGTGGATGGGTCATGACGGAGGGTCTCTACATTCCTGTAAATGGCACGTACAATGGGGGTTACAGATGGGTGAAAGGATAGGACCAACGGGATACGTCTGGTGAGTGTATGGTCAGTTTTGGGGGCAAGGGCAGAGGCTCTATCAATTCCTTGTATGCGTTTCAGGGCATTAGAGAGCACTCTTTGTGGATACTGGCGTTGTTCAAAGAAAGAAATAATCTGCTTGGAAACTTTAGCGAAATCCTGGTCGTCGGAACAAATCCGTCTGGCCCGTAAAAGTTGTGAGAAAGGAATCGAATTGGTACAAGATCTGGGGTGGTTGGAAGGGTACATGAGCTAGTTGTGAGAGTCAGTGGGCTTAAAGTGGAGATTGGACTTGATTTGACGGTCGGAGATGGATAGTTCCGTGTCTAAAAACACTACTGAGGAGTTGGAAATACAGTGAGTGAATTTCAAAAACGGGCAGAACGTTTCAGCAAAGTTAATGAACTTTTCCAAATCGTTTCGAGGACCCACTGCGACCCCAACAATATCGTCAATGTACCTTTTATAAAGTATGGGCTTGATCCCGGTGTATCGTGAGAACAACTGCTCCTCAAAGTGGCCCACGGTGAGGCAGGCCACAGAAGGTCCCAGTTTAGTGCCCATAGCTACTCCTTTAATTTGGCGAAATTAGACTTGAACTGTTATAACGCAGCAATTCCTGCATTTTTTTTGACTTGTGGTAACCACTTAACACTGTCTGTTTTCCTAGCCGAGGTTTACCGTGCCCAATTTTATTGTGTATTTTTTAAATTGTACGTTTGGCCGTGTCAACGATCAGTTGCATTTTTGCCACCTGATGAAGGGTTTAAACCCGAAACGTCGTGGAATTTTTCACAAACTTTTAGCACTATTTACTACTTCATTTTTACCTACCTACTTCATAAGTGCTACGCAGTACTTTGACCTTATATATATATATATATATATATATATATATATATATATATATATATATATATAGATATGCTTATCTAGCTATATATATATATATATATATTTATATATACTGTATGTATCTATACCTATATAGTTGCTACAATATGTGGGTTTCTCGAAAAGGTGTGACCTTCTATATTTTTCTCTCGTGACCATTGCAAGTAGCGCCCGTGATCAGAAGTGTCGTCGTCAGAGGCAACGGCAATCAAGCGATACGGACGATAAGGACATTATCCGATAATGAGGTGTTTTCAAGTTTCTTATTGCGGTCAAGTTTAGCACACTTTCTTAAGGACCAAAGTGTATAAAGGCCCTAAGGCTTCAGATCCAATTTGAAATTACAAATTTCATCACTGTAAGCAGAACCTGGTTATCCCGCCGTCTAACAGGATTAATTAAAAGTTACCGTAAGAGGATCACCTAAAAAGATCACTTTTTTCCATTTTTTAATTCAGCCAAAATAAAATCATTCATTGAACTTATTGTCTTAGTGCATTTAAATGTACTGTAGTTGAGAGAGGGCAACACAAGTATATTGCAATGAAGATCACGCTCATGACAATTTGATCCCAAAAGGCTACGAAGAAAGTTACCTTTTTGAGTGAAAGACTGACCCTATGTCAGGCCCGTTACTAGGCGTGGGCACGGGGGTCCCCGTGTAGACTACTGTGCCCCCATTTGGAAAATTGATCGAAATATAAAATTTTACTTCCAATGAAATGTGATACTAGCATGGGGTACTGAGAGTATACCACAAAGCGATTATAAATGTACATGGAAAATAGTCCCCAAAAGATGTTTAAGTTACGCAAGTTCCAATGGGGTAAGGTGCTTTTGTGTTAATTAGCAGAATTTTCGGGCGCATCGAGCGCTTTCACCTTTGGTTCTATTTTTCTTCAACATCACTTCAAACTTTTTTTGCGCTTAACACTAAAGGTTTTACATTTAGTATTGTCATTCGATGCAGGCGTGATTACGGAGAAACACATAATTGCAAGGATATACAAAGAATTAGTCTTTCCGCCTCTCTATGCTTTAAGAAAGATTCTGAATATTCAGACAGACTCACCATCGTGACAGACATATTTAATTAAGAAATTGGAAACTGGCTCCAGCATGGGGTTATGTGAGCACGTGTGCCCCCCCCCCCCCCATCGGTTTCCGAAAAATCTAAGATGGTCCCAAAGGCGTTGAGTCTATAGATTTCTGAAGGGTGTAGAGAATGAGGTGTCTATTTGAAAGAGTGATGGATTTATTACAATCATTCTCTATCACAAATCGTTTGCTAACTACCAAAATTTCCGCAAATCTATGCAAAGCTGTCAAAAATTTTGGGTACTTTGCCTGTTTTCAGTTTTAATGCTATGATTGCATTTTTTACGGATATCGAAGAGGGATTTAGTTCGTGTGCATAGATGTTATTAGGAAGGAGTAATGCATTGCAAGAATGGAAACGGGGAAATTCGTTGCGATCCCCCTTCTTTTAGAACACGGAGACAAAACCATCATACTTCTGTTCATTTGCGGAGACCATGCTGGGTCTTTTTAAGCAAAGGTAAACTTCTGAAACATGAGATCACAAAAGAAAAAATGTGTAAGTCCAACTTACTGCGTGAGAGGTGCCACTTCCTGCCAAGGCTGGGAGGCATCTTTGGTAAAAACTTTCTCCGTGGGCTACGCGCCAACTACTGGTGGCGCTTTACCTGAAGAGTGTCGTGAAATTAATGAAAATCCTTTAAAAAAGGTGCAGATTCCTGTCCCTCTGTACAGAACGAGGGGATTTGCCATTAGGGCTGTAGAGAGGGTCAAAAATGCCATGTCGCACGCTTCGCGCGCTTCTGCACACTTTAAGCTATGGGATAATAAGCTATCTGGGATACCCTTGCGACATCTTTGAATGCGGTGCAACCAATAGCCTCTTCTGCAGGTGCAACCAATTGGAAGTGTGTCAGTGTTTTATCTGCTTAAAACTTTTACCACGGTCAATTATTTTAACGCCAAATTTTGGGGCGCTTTCCTCATACGTTACCCTCATGCTTGATATCTTTTATAGCACAAACCGAGTTGGAGGTCGGGCTCCGCCAGATTTCCATGTAGCAATGGATACCTTTAGTAAGATTCGTATCATAACAATTACATAATTTCAAGCTTTTCTGGTTAAGCAAAGTTACTCAAAATAGTATTTGCTCTGCCCATGGTGACAGAGTCAGGGTAACTCTGCCGCGAGGTACATGTTTACATCTGGTCTTTTAACTTACTCATACTTCGACGTCAGGGAGCAAAACGTGAAGAAAATCACTTCGCAGAAAACAAAACGTGGAGGGCCAATCAGGGATAAGAACGCGCATCTATACATACCTTTGTGAAAGCCTCACCCTTCATCATCGTGTATAAATATCAAAAATGTTCCGGATTAGTTTTACGGCGAAACCGTGACGTCACTTTTCACTACCGTACTTCTCATCCTTGTACGATGTCAGTATTATTGGGTGAACGATTGAAGTGTCTAATGGCGATAGTGCTCCTAATAAATATGTTAATTTAGACTCGAAGCTCCACCTTCACTGGAATTGAAAATCAGTAAGAAGTGCTCCCTGACGTCGAGGTACAAGTGAAAAGACTGAATGTAAACACGTTACCCTCGGCAGGGTTACCCTGACTACATGGTGACATTTACTTAGTGTAACACTTTTGCAAAGAATAAACAAGTCACCGGTAGGCCTATATGATTATGAGTCCTCTTCAACTACCTACCTACTCACATTTCTCTCATTCTTTTGCAAGCTGTTCGTGCAAAAATGTCGTAATTGTGCAGAGGGTGGTGAACTGTCAGTGTCATTTGGGGGCAATTGAAAGTTTATTGCTAGTGTTCCCATTTTAAAACCCCCTCCCCAGCTTTGGGGATCAGTCCCTGGTGCCACCAACATGTTACGTTTGATCTATCTCAAGGGAAACTGTGCTAAGAACGCGAAAAATTTTTGCGCACCTCGCACGTATGAACACACTAATAGTGATTTCCTGAAGCTATCTGTAGTGGGCTTACAATATTACTCCCTAGAGATCCCCAAAGTCATCCCTTTTTGTCGCCTTTGACTACAAAGAATAAGCTTAATTAATGTCCCATTTGCAGTGTAGGTGGCCCTATTATTACGGAATTCCTGGTTACATGCCTGCCCAATTCGCGTTCGTCAGTTTGACTCAATATGTTGATAAAAAATGGCTAAAAATATGAACAATCAAGTTTTTACCGTGACCCAAGTAGTTTAAGGATGTAAAATGTGAAAAGAATAGGAATAGATTTGTGTTTACGACGCCCACTTCAACTATCTACATGCAACTTTATGGTGATCCCAGTCCCTCCCTATTCACATCATGTTATTTGAAGAGATCGTAGAAGGATATATATAGTACGTACACTCGGTTTGCTCATGCGCGAAATTTGAGTAAAGTTGCTGAGATGACGGAATTAAGATCAAAATAAAATTATCCTCACTTAAACCCATCAAAATGTCTTCTTGAATTGTCTCAATCATCATCGTTGCATTTATTTACTACATTCATCCTTTATATTAATAAATTCCTCGTGTCTGTTTGATATAACTTTAGCGCCTTTCAAATTTGATTTAGTGGATGTGATTGGATGAACCGAATAAACAGCTTATGTTGAAACAACAATGAAACCGTGGTTTGTACGTTTGGCAACTTTTACTACTACTGAAGGAAGTCATTGTCGTTTAAATAGCATCTGGCAGCTTTTTAGCACCTTATAGTTGGCACTCTCGTACTGGCATAAATATCTTTCTTACAAGATGGGCAACCAATGGATGTTCTCGTAGATTAGTGTCCCAGCCAAAATTTCGTCACTTCCGTGCCCTTATTTGCTCCTGAAGGTCATTTTAAGAAGTTAAATTAATAACAAATTTATAACATGCAGAATAACATACAATGAGAAAGGGACTATAAGCAGTGTTTTAGGTTATTTTGTCCACTTTGAAATAACTAATAAAAAAGCGATGCGATACCTTACATTTATCGCCTGTTGATCTGCCGTCCATCATGTCTATTAACAAATTAACCCTTTCAGCTCTTCGGCGTGCACTATTGTCAAATAATTCATTTTGTCCTCACACGCAGGCTGGAAGCAACATTCATATCTTAGGGATATCTTCGAGCAGTCTAGAGATTTTCTGATCCATACAGTAGATCGAACTTTATAATATCTATGCAATGTCATTCCTTTCTATATCACTTCTTTGCAAAGCCCCTTCTCTGAATTAAGAGCAACCCTGTTGGCTGAAATTTCCTCTAAATTAAGAGGAAATTTCACCCAACAGGGTTGCTAGTCTTTGAAATAGTAAGTGTAACCTTCCTCAACTTAGAAATCAGACATGCGAGTTCAAACCAGTGTGATCTGTATACGACACATGAGGAAAGACAATCGCGCCTTGTTAGAATTCATTGCCCCAATTGATTGTCATATATTGGTGATAATAACGTTAGATATAATTTTACCTTGCTGTGCTGTCTTCATGTCGTACCGAGGGAAATTAACGTTCTTTTTTACTGGATCAATTTACTTCATTGCTGTAAGACTGTTAAATATTTTATCCTGCTCCAGAAATTTTCTTCTTCGCTCCATTTATGTCTATAGTCTGGTCTGGTCTAGTCTAGTCCAGTCCAGTCCACGGTCTAGTCCAGTCCTGTCCAGTGCGAGTCTAGACCAGTATCTAGTCGTTCCTTCCTCTTCAGCCAAGTCCGTTCTATAGGATATATATATATATATATATATATGTATATATATATATATATATAAATATTATATATATATTATATTATATTATATATATATATAGATAGATAGATAGACAGACAGACAGACAGACAGACAGACAGACAGACAGACAGACAGACAGACAGACAGACAGACAGACAGACAGACAGACAGACAGACAGACAGACAGACAGACAGACAGATAGATAGACAGATAGACAGACAGATAGACAGATAGACAGATAGATAGATAGATAGATAGATAGATAGATAGATAGATAGATATAGATAGATAGATAGATAGATAGATAGATAGATAGATAGATAGATAGATAGATAGATAGATAGATAGATAGATAGATAGATAGATAGATAGATAGATAGATAGATAGATAGATAGATAGATAGATAGATTAGATAGATAGATAGATAGATAGATAGATAGATAGATAGATAGATAGATAGATAGATAGATAGATATAGATAGATAGAGAGATAGACAGATAGATAGATAGATAGATAGATAGATAGATAGATAGATAGATAGATAGATAGATAGATAGATAGATAGATAGATAGATAGATAGATAGATAGATAGATAGATAGATAGATAGATAGATAGATAGATAGATAGATAGATAGATAGATAGATAGATAGATAGATAGATAGATAGATAGATAGATAGATAGATAGATAGATAGATAGATAGATAGATAGATAGATAGATAGATAGAAATTGGAGATTTGTGGGCAAGGGTGCAGAAGGGCTTTAGCCGATTCAGGAAGATGTTTTTGACTTACAAGGGTAGCTAAGGTTTTCTTGACCAAGGTTTGGATTTCAGAAGTGGGGTCCATCGGCAGTTCGGTGTATGCTGTTTGGTCTGAGAGTTGTTTCTCAGCTTCAGAAACATAAAGATCTCGACGCCAAACAACAGTGGCACCCAGGCTTAATAATCAAATTCTTGTTCTTCTTGAGGGACAGAAGGGCCTTCTGCTCGTCCAAAGAAATGTTACGAAAGGGAGTTACTTTGGGAGGAAGGAGACGTTCTAAATCGGCATTAACGTTCATCAGCATTTTACCTGTACTTCAGCCAATGTTGTTTACGTTCTCGTATGTAAACGCTGTAATATACTGTACGTGGGAGAAACAAAACGTCGTCTTGCTGACCGAGTCACCGAGCACCTGAGATCAATCAAACAGAACCTCCCAGGGTTCCCGGTAGCCACCCACTTCAATCCCCCGTCAACATGCTCGATCCGTGACTTGATGGTTTCGGCGGCCATCTCGTGTCGAGGTTCCGATCATGACCGCCTAGCTGCCGAAAACCGCCTAATCATGAAACTTGGAACCCTGTCCCCACATGGTCTGAACGTTAGACTTGAACTGTTATAACGCAGCAATTCCTGCATTTCTTTGACTTGTGGTAACCACTTAACACTGTCTGTTTTCCTAGCCGAGGTTTACCGTGCCCAATTTTATTGTGTATTTAAATTGCGTTTGGCCGTGTCAACGATCAGTTGCATTTTTGCCACCTGATGAAGGTTTAAACCCGAAACGTCGTGGAATTTTTCACAAACTTTTTGCACTAGTTCCTGCTTCATGTTTACCTCTATATATATATATATATATATATATATATATATATATATATATATATATATATATATAGTCAAGTTAGCTGTGTTGAGTTCACATCAGGTCAGTTCCTTGTCATTTTTAAATAGATTTCCTAAATTGTATTTAGGATGTCTTGTCACCATACTCTCTTAATGTAAAAGAGTGAAATCTACCAAAAATATCGATTACAGTTACCACTCTCTATTTCGAGTGGAATCCCACTCTCCTCGGAGTGACATTTTCACTCCTTTGGAGTTGATTACCACTCTGGGCAGAGTGGAAGTTCAGTCGATTTCCACTCGAAAAGGGAGTGATCACTGTAGGCAATCGTCGAAGAGTGAATTTCACTCTTTTACATTGAGAGAATATGCAACAAACGTGACATACACTGTGGGCGAAGTGATGAAATGACCACAGATAAATAGATTTCGAGATGTGTCTTCATGAAAAAATAAAGGAAATAATATAAATAAAACATTTTTCTTTCATTGTAAAATCATCCTGTATCCCGCAAAATTGTAAGCCTACTCGTGTGGAAACCTGTTCAGAAAATATCCCCTCATCAACATTAATGACCTCAAAAAAACTTTATCAATAAGCATGGAATACCTTATCCTCCTACGTAAATGTCTTACTCTCAATTGCATGTATGAATATAATATTTTTTCCTTTCCGCGGTGCAAATGGAAATCAGATAGAGGCCGACTGCCAGGGAGATTAACACAATTCCAAGTTCGAGTTTTTCTTGTGAAAACAATTGTTTTTCTCAGGTTTTAAGGAAAAGCATTTCCACTTAGACATAGCAAAAGGTTTTTAAGTTTCATTTAATTTGTTTGATTCTTCTACAATTGACGTACGCAAAGAAACATGTACGCAGGAGAAAGTTCCTTTGGACACGTGTTAAAATGACATCGGGTATTGGTATCACCAGTCATCCTTCATGTACCTGTCAGAATCAATACGGGTGCTGGCGAGGACGGTTAGCCTGTACACAGAATCGAGTCATGCACATCAATGGTTGGGGAGTATATGTGAATTGAACAAACAAAGAAACAAACAAACAAAAAACACTAAAAAGAGGACACCTTGTTAGCTTGATTTTGACCAATACTGAATTACTTCCATCAAAGGAAAACACGTGGTTGCCAAAGTAAGGTACTATAAAATATGACAATTTCTCGAGTTAAATGGAATGTGAATAAAGAAGAAATATAAGTTCAGTACTGGATTGTCAGTCCTTGTCTAGCAAAAAAGGCAAATTTGGCATCCAAATGGGGTAAAAATCGGGAAATGCAAATATGTTGTAGCCCACTTAAGTACATACTGCCCGTATAGGCTGGCTATGGGCTTAAACGAAAATAAGTCTATGCGTAGGGAGCGGTTGTAAGTCAAAAGTACATGCTGGACTGATTGCGCTAAAAGAGCTGTTTTCCAAACCCCAGCATTCTATTGTCTAATTGGGTATACCATGTTCACTATCTTACAGTTTGGGGCCGTTGCAAATCCAAGAAGCTCTCAAATTTCCTGTCAAAGATGATTTGTCCTGCATGCCGACTGTCTCTCAGCCTCTAATTTTCTTAAGCTGCATGGACTGCAGTAAATTGCTGATTTTCACACCTCACTATTCTATCGTCTAAGTGGGGTAGTCCTTTATCATGTTACCAACCCAGCTCTATAACGTCGTAGAACATACAAGGATCTCTAACGTGTATTGATGTGGGATACGTTTATGTCAATCGTGTCATTGTGGTAACTGCTGTAGTTGAACTGTGCATTTATAGGTCATATTAAAAAGTAAAAAGTTGGCAATTTTTAGGACGGTCAATACGTCATCGGAAAAAGGGAAACGTCCCTATACTCTCAGAGTAAGGTTAACATTACACTGGCGTGCATATGATAAGTCCTGTATAAGGTACTTAAATCATTTCTTTGCTCAAACCTGGAGTAGTAAAATGGTCGACTATATTCCTAAGTATTGTTTATCAAATAGGAATATTTTTGAACTATGCACTTTTCTCACTTTTCTTAATATATGGCCTACATATCTTGAAAGTTCATGGAGTAAAAGTGTAGCGACTCCTGATTATGACACAGTCATTGAAGCGCGGAGCGTAAAATTGGTTAGATTAAATAAAAGGGGCACTGCATGGTAAAAGACAACAGATTTACAGAGAGATAACTTCATCTGTTCGTGGACGGCTCTTCATTTGTCTACATTTTAAATTAAAGTTGTTCATTTTGAGGTTATGGATTTAGGCCTATTCATACTTCAGCATAATTGTGTGAACAAAATGTTAGCTGGGTCTCGCATGGAGTGTACAACCTATACTGTGAAAACACTTCGATCAAGTTGACCTAAATTGGGTAAGGAGGGAACTGACCAACAGTATTGAGTGAAGTAATAACCCAAATAAGGCTTCGTTTGACCGAAATGGGGTTAAAATTTGACCCTAAATGTTGGTTCATTTCTCAGGTGACCCAAATGTTTGTAGAGTATTTTTTGATCAGTCATATCCAAAACGGTTATTTAGAGTATAGCAAGATAAAACGAGGGGAAACAGTCCACCCTGTACGTTATGGACTTGCCTACGTAGCAGGCTGTACGGTATATTCCTTCTTCAGGGGTGTTTGGGAAGTCTTAAAGAGGAGCTGAGCAAACAGAGTCTGCTCCACGGGGTATAGTTACGGGCATGTTCCTGTAAAACCACCATGTTACTGTAGTTCAAAAGGTGGAAGAGCAGGGAGGTGATCACCTCCCTGATAGTATACTATACATGTTGCGTTGGTCTAGACTCGTTTAAAGGGAAATGTTACGTTTAAAATGCACCAGCATGGCATACAAAGAAAATAATTTCAATTATTTAACCATCCAGTCTCACTAATAAACTCCAGCAATAGCTTTATCTCCTCAAATTATTATGCAATACAGGATTTACGGGAATTGCATCATTTGAATTTTTGAACGTTTGGGCCAAAAATTATTTATGAATTATTATTCTTGAGCAACAAATAACTGAATTTCTTTCTGTCAGAACCTTATTTTTTGAAAAGAGGCTAAAGTGCTGCCTTATTTTGAACTATCTATCATTCTGTATGTATGAATATTGGTTTTAAAAAAATAATAATTTTCTGTAAAACAAACGCAATATTTCCCTTTAAGTAGAAACAAAGAATACTGTACGAAATTAAAGACCAGGTGATACCAGGAGGGTGATACATGCAGGTTGTAATATATGTTTACGGCTACATATTTTATGTAGAAATACCCAGGACGTAATGGTATAGCAACTTGTTAAAGTGGTAGGCCATGCATACCACGGTCACTGGTTGACTGGGGAAATCGGCAGTCCTATCAAGCCAGGTAGGTGAAAGCGACTATAAACTGTTCCCCTTTCGGGAAACTAAAAAGGAACTCATACATCCGGGAACCGTCCTACCATCAAGTGGTCGAATTACCAATAGAAGACATGTGCAGAATGACTGTATCATTGCCGTAAGAGTATTAGAGTTAGATGAGGTTTACGGCTCAGTTTCTAACCAATTGGTTTAAGTCGAGCCGGCCACGGCCTTTTTGCCAGTTGTGGCTCACTGGCTTTTTTTCTCCCTACTCCATTGCTTAAGCTGAGCACCAAGCACAATGGCAGCAGGTTTCATTTTTAAAGTCTTCGGTATGGCCCGGCCAGGAGTCGAACCCCAGACCTTCCCGCTGCAAGTCAGATGCTCTAACCACTTGACCAAGCAGTCGAATTATGCACAGGAGACATGTGCAGAATGACTGCAGCATTGCCGTAAGATCTAGACAAAGCCCACACATGCTTCGCAAAACGATTTTCTTCAAAGCCTGAATTGTAAAAGGTGAAATCGTCATCAGTGTTTTCTGTCAGCAAGTTCAACGGATAAAGAGACAGTTATTTGTTGATGAATCCTAAATTCTTCTCGCTCCCTCACTGAGTTGGTTGTTATTTATTACCCATCCGCCGCATGAGAGTATTTTATTCCCAATCTTTGCACTTCCTCAAAGAATGGTGGAGGTGCAGTGCATGGGGGAGACGTTTATTAGCTTATTTTTCTGTTCGACAGCCTGCGCGTAACATTTTCCGAGTCTACCCTTATCGTTTTCTGCTAATCAATTACGTTGACTTTTTCATAAACATATTGAGAAAATATAAAACTTATTTTAACCTGTCGTCTTCTTTTTCAAAGTCATTCGAAGGTATATTTCTCCAGGATGACATCTTTACAAGGGTCAATTTAATTGTCGTGGATCTCTCTATGAATTTTCCTAGTTTTATAATTCACACATCATTAAACTGAAAAGAAAACGATCGTATGACAAATGTCGTCTCTCTTTAAAATAATTCGTTTCACTAAATGCAGACAAACAAAAACTTCTTCGCTTATAAAAAAAAGTATACAATCATTGAAGACTAGTAAAAGTCAGGTTTGGTGTCCCAAAGATCTTTGATGTTCCGGTGTACATACTTCAAGGAGGTTCGAACTCTGTGGCGCACAGGCGTAACAATAAGGAGAGGTTACGAGAATAATTATAAGCTGACCTATCAGAATGAAGGTAACTCTGTAACTTCCTACGTCGTCAGCGATTTCAGTCAGCACACTCTTTCATTTTAGAATCTATTCAGCCTACAAAAGACGAAGACGATGGCAGCTGCAAGGCACACTCGGCTACTCTTGGTAAATAAAATCATTAACAGTGTGGCTCACTCGAGGGGGTGGGGCTTTATCCTCCCCCAAATGGTTTTTAGTCAAATATTTAAAATCTCTCAAAAATGCGTTAAAGTGTACGTAAAGTCTAGAATTACAAGAACATATATTTTGTAGGTTGCAAAATGAACCGCATTAATCCAACTCCTGTTTTCATCGCTAACCCTCCAGCTCCGTTGCTGAGATATAAAATGTTGAAATAGTCGATTGTGCAATAATTTGTGATGTCCTTCTTGTACAACTTACAGACGTGATTTTGTTTCCTATTGAAATTAACATGGTATACGACCTTGAAAAATTTTGCTGTTTTCTTGCATATAGCACGGTTTTCCGGAGAGGGCTGGGGTGAGATTATAAAGCACTAACGTCTTGAACGTACAATTTCCGGCGATCCAGGGAGTATTTTATGCAAACATTTATTGAACGCTCTTCTAAGATGGTGCCACAAAGTTTGAAAATACAAGCCCCCACCCTCCCCGCACCAACGAAGAATCTTGCATTTACCACAACACTTAATCACAACAGATTCGTTCTTTCAAACGATAAACTTCTATCAGGCAAGTAAAAACCTAAGTAAAGTAACAGGGGTTAGGTTTTTTGGCTTCTCAAACGATCTTTACGATGTATGAGCAGACCGTACAACCAAGGAATAAAAGTCAAAATACGAAATTAAAAAAATTCACTAGTGTGTGTTAAGTCAGTGAAATTTAGGTTTATTCATGGTAAAATAAAAATGAGGCCTTATATTGTCTTGCATTAGTCGTTTCTGAATCATTCATGTGAACGACGAAAAGAAAAACAAACAAACGAATGATTTTAAGAAAAACAAATACGGCAATCATGATTTTCCATTATTCGACTGTCAGCCAGTGTTTCGTCTGCGATATATTTTGTATTATACACCAAGCACTCAATAATTGTGAAAATTACCATTTGCTACAAATACAGTGATAAACCCAGTCCCTTCACACGAGATACAACAAAACCAGACAGTCGTTTGAGTTGTCATTTGCCTTTTATGTTCCTAATTTCAAGGTACATCGGTAGATATTCAACTCCCAAGACTCCTCACGATAGAATCATTCACGTCAAAAGCAGACAGAAGAAATCTCCCAGTTGCATGAACTCTTCTCCGTTACAGGTCTTCAACCTATCGCGTTCTTTCTGGGAGAATCATCTTAAAAAGTGAGATAAAGTAAAATCCATGGGCAACTTATAAAGAAAACGGTGTTTGCTCCAAAGCACTAAAGAAATAGGCGTATCGCCGCAGGACATTCTAAACGGTGGCTGCACAATATTTCCCTGCCCTGATCAAAAAATCTTATTATGAATTTTTCCCTAAATAAATGACATTTGTTCCCTACAATCGACTTTCATTTTATTTTGTATTGCTTTGTTTTAATTTATTTTGTTTGTTTTTGTTACATTTGATTTTGTTTTGTTTCGTTTCGTTTCACTTAATTCCATCTCATCTCATCTCAACTTATATTATTACGTTTTATTTTATTATATTTTATTTTAATTTATTTCATTTTTTATATTAATTTATTTCATTTTATTTTATTTTATTTATTCCATTTTATTTTATCTCATTTCATTTTGTTTTATTTCATTTCATTTTGTTTTATTTTATTTTATTTTACTTTATTTTATTTTACTTTATTTTATTTTATTTCTTTTTATTTTATTCTTTTAATTTTATTTTATTTTATTTCTTTTTATTTCATCTCATTTTATTTCATTTCATATTATTTCATTTGATTTTATTTTACATTTGTTGTGCAGGGGGTAGGACGACCCCTTACCTCCAAGACACCCTGCCTCTCACGCCCATAAGGAAAACAAGTAGATAGCCCAAACTCATTCTGATTCATTAGCTTAATCTTAAAGTCCTATACAGCGCTCCTCGTGTTGTACCTACACGTGTCTTTCATTATTTTTTCAAACATATACCTCACATATATAGCAAAGATAAACCAAAGAGGCATTCTGCATGCAAATGAGCAAGTCAGTAGCAAAATTCATTGTCATATGATCTGAAGGAGCCATTCATGAATTAGTATATCGGGTTGCGCTCATTTAAATTGACCTGGTGACCAGTCCGGGAGATTCTCCGGTTTAGGAGGAAACCAAAATCCTTCCAAATGGGAAAATCTTATGCATAACAGTATAAAGGCTAATTGTTAGCTTAATATAGACTAGGTTTAGCATGAACGAAAACCACTCATGGACTTGAATTTTTCTCAAAACCGGCGTGGTGAACCATGGATAACGAGCTCGGTAGTTATGACAACACACCTACCGAATATTCATTTATAAATTCATTAGACTGATAAACTTTGCAAGGGGGTTCCAAAAAGTATTTAACACTGAAATTGTACACGTGCACACAGAACGCCTGGAAATGGGGGTAAAATAGACAGAATGACGGCGTCCCTGACCAATTTTTTTACGATCGTGGGAAAAATAGATCCAGGCGCGGATCCAGAAGGAGGCGCAGCCGGCGCACGTCCCCCCCCCCCCCGTTTTTTCGATGAACAATGGTTTTTTCACCAGCGATATGGAAAAATGAGCAAATAGATATGGAAAATATGCTTCCCAGATGCGAAAAAGCAAAAAAAAGGGTCTTTAAAATTTTTGAAAACTTTTTTTTTTGCTTGTCGGCCTTCCCGACGATGTGTGCGCCCCCCTTTCTCAAAATCCTGGATCCGCCACTGAGATCTCCCAAGAGGGGGAATCTCCCAAACTTGTGACTGTAATGTTTGTCCTTTAAGGGCCGACGGATGAACACAGATAACGTTGTAGATGTTTCACCGTTTTTTAAATGCCACAGAGAGCTGTAATTTACGAAACAAATGACTTTTGACAAGTCTATTACAATGCCCATGCTTAATTCCAGTCAGCGACTTCGGTATAACTAATTTTCAATTTACTTTGCTCTCCTCATTCATTCGCCATTGCATTTCGTTAATTCAAACTATAAACTCAGTACCGCATTAACTTGTCTCGGACACACCCACTGCTTGTCTTGAAGACTGATTTTCTGTTGATGAGACTTTCGACTCCCACTGATTGATAAATTAATTCAAAAGTTGTTTGTTCCTCTGTCTTCTAGACTTTTATTGCAATTAACTCCTACTGCAGATCTGCATCACTTTTGTCTGCTCTAGAATTTCAAGTAGACGCATTCTGTGCTCTAGGGATTTCAACGGCAGTGTCATATCCGTACAAGATGGGCTAGCAGCCTTGAGTTAAACACGCAAAATAGTGCGATATATATGCTGTAGCCTTGGAATTTAACATTGAACGGCACATAGAACGTGTGAAAAAATAGGTGGCGCTGTGGTTTATGATGGGGTAGCTTGTTTCCCAAGTGGAGATTAGTTTGAGAATCTTTTGAATAATCAAGAGCCTATGTTACAAGAGTTGATTTTAGGGGAACTCTCTGTGACAGCCGCAGGGGGGGGGGGTCTTCCTTTCTTTTCTACTGTGTACAACAAATAATACTACGGTCTTGAGCAAGACTAGTACCCCAGTTTACCAAATGTGTCAACACTTTTTTTTCACACTTTGTCTCAAGTGCAGCCTGTTGTAATGCAGGTCAAAGCATGGCACTGACTGCGTGGGTCAATTCTTTATTGAAGATACAGGTTGTCATACAAAAAAATCACAAAACCTGCACAACACTTCACATTACATCATAGTTAGCCACAGTTTTACACAGTATTTCAAGTAAAGTGTGGTATTGGAACTTTTGCCACAGATCTTTAATATACATGCAAGAAAGGCTACTTGCCCGCAGTTTACTGATTCACTAGGTACTATCCATGTGGCGCCACGCCGTAGCCAGCGCGAGAGCGAGCGCGAAGTCCCCTACGGGTGGGGTCCAGGGGACGAAGCCCCCTGGAAGCACA
This sequence comes from Holothuria leucospilota, assembly GCA_029531755.1. Classification (NCBI taxonomy): domain Eukaryota; kingdom Metazoa; phylum Echinodermata; class Holothuroidea; order Aspidochirotida; family Holothuriidae; genus Holothuria; species Holothuria leucospilota. The sequence goes on from CM055965.1 coordinate 19,766,537, forward strand.
TATCAATAGGGCTGCCCGGCCGAGTGAAAATCGACAGAGGGCGCTCTCATATGGTTCCTACCAGTTGCGCGAAACTCAAGCGCAACCGCGAAGTTTGTAAACAAATTATGCGCTTGTTATTGTCGTCTAGGCCTACGTGCTTTCTGTTACTGTCGTTAAAGCTGAAAATACGAGCTTTCTGGTTGTAGTACGCAGCAAGAAATTGTTCCTAGACAGAACCCAAAGAAAAACAAGAGATAATGGTCAGGAGGGTTAAAATATCCAAAAAGAATAAAAGAAGACTACATATCCCCAATATGGGTCTATAACGGCTTAGTAGCTAGCTCGCTGCAGCCCGAGTCACAGATAGATCGCTCGGCTATAGCCCGTAGTTGTACTAGATGTATCGTTCCTCAATAAATTCCACTTAACCCACATGGAGCTTTTTTTTTTAATTTTATGAGCTTTCCTAATTAGTACTTTGAAAACAATTGGTCAGTTTCTATGGTACTTTCACTAGCGCACCTTTATACATGCATTTAAATTCTTACGCGCTAACAACGGAAAAGCAACCAAAACGTTCCCTTTCCAAGAGCGCAGTAGTGTTAGTCAATCATTTCCGGATTATACACAGAGAAATGACGGTATTATGCGAGTACAGAACGCGTTGTTAAAGGTACACACGCCAACTACTTTAACAATGAAATTTTCTGTAGCGCGTTCTTAGTTTTGGACGCAGATCACTGTATGGAACGACGCGCATTCAAATCCACATTTCCGCGTCGGTATTTAGGCCTCCATACAGAGTCAGCGCGTCTTACAGTGTAGGTAGGCCTATAGGAGTTTGATGGTATCTATGCAACAAATCCTTATGTTTTCTTGGGTTTTGTATCACATTCGTGCCTTGAGACTTGCATCTCATGCATAATATATTTTTTTTACATGATATACTGTCCGGATTGGGTGATCTATGTTTGTAATATCTTTGTAGGATTTAGGGTTCCTACATAGTTTATCGTATAAAAGGACTCGAGTAGGAACCATATGATAGCGCCCTCTGCAGGTAAGACGAAAACGCCGGGCAGCCCCATTTGTTCAAAACACTTTCCTGTCAAAACACTTTTCTGTCTAAACTGAGGATTGGGTGACTGAGACGTCATGGCTATGTATAATTCATACACACGCTCATCCCGTACACTTGATTGGTCGTGTGGGCGTGACCAAATGTTTTGTTTACCATTGCACGCACGTGTTCGCTGTACATACTGTACAACGCGCGCACGGTGTAGAAGTCTGTGGCGGGTAACGGTCGCGTTGTTTACACATCGCTTGGGGTCTTTTCATTGGTGCAAGACTTATGCATATTCATATTTGTGTCTGTTTGTACGTATTTTGGCCTGGTCCCTATGGGGGAGTGTTGAAAATTTGAAAACAAAGATTACCATTGGAAAGTTTACATGATAACCAATCCAGCAATGCATGAACATCGGCGATCCAAGCTTATTTGTACAAACAGCAGTAGGTCAAAAGTTCATAGCTATTGCTTACCATGCAAAAAGATGCCTTCGAAATCTGTCCAGGTCCCTATGTAAAAGTCAAATAATATCGATATATTTTTATGTCATTCAGAAGCTGAGACATAGTAGAACATGGAACTGAATGAACATCACTGTAATTTTGCTATGCAACAGAGCACGAGCGATCGAAAGTTCGTATCCGTACTGTTTTCTACAGAGCGCATTTTCGTTGCGTGGGAGACGCTAACACAAGCTGTATGGGTTTAAGTAACAAACAAATTGATATGAATGGCTTTTTTCCCGTAATTAGGGTAAAAATCATGTTTACGAAGCTGTTAAAACACCTAAGCCTCCTTAAATTTTTAGGCCCATCCAAACATCAAAAAATGATGCCAAATCAAACTCAATTTGGAAGGCTGGACCAAGCTATTCACTGGCGTCTCAAAAGCCGTCTTATTCAAATTTGGCCTTCTCTCATTCAAATTAAGCCTTCTCAAAGAAGGCGAGACGCATTAGTCGCTAGCTAAGGCCTTGCTTCCCCGCCATCTGTTACAGAAGTTTTTCATAGTGTCTGTGTGTTTTACAGAAGACAGAGACTGTACGTCACTTACAGCCATTTTAGCAGTCCAATTAGTGAACACGACTTTCCAATGTCACTACATATCCTCACAGAGACTAAATGGCATTCTTAGAACAGAACCAACAACGAATAAGTTCTCGTTTATTAGGACCGTACTACAGGCACTCAGGGTTACAAATCAAGTCAATTTAATTTCTATTGCGTTAACTGTCTATTGCAGGAACAACTAGCATAAACAACTCAACTGCACTGTTAGTGCAGGGAGTTGCCAGAGACAACTCCCTGGTTAGTGAAAAAAATATTCAAATACTCTACCACCGTCGAAGGCGAGATAATAGACAAATTTAACAGGTGATCAGTCGATCTTGAGTGATCCTGTCAACAGCAGTCAATGACACGTATATGTCATCCCTTATTAACCCCGATAAATCACGTGGGGCTGTTGAAGGTTATAAACTGACCCCTTTAAAGTCTTATTATTTTTACGCAGCGACCCCAAACTGTTTTGGTCACTCAATCATGCTGACGGTGACGACAGGTAGCAAGTGGAAATAAATCTGCTGAATCGTTTCGTAATTACGTTTCGCCATTGCTGTCAGTCCTGTCCACTGAAAATTGTTCGAACCCTGCAGTGGCTAACTAAGCCTGGATAATTGTCGCGTTTTCCTCATAATTACTTTATTACATTTTATCAGCTAAATGTAACTTAAGTAGCACCGGTCTTATATAAAGTAAACGGTCATTGGATGATCCGTCCGATTACGCAAATAGTTTAAATATTTTTGCTTGACACTACTGGTTAAAGACCAAGCAAATCTGACCGCATTTAGTTAGCCTAAATGCATGTTACGTATATTCATGCATCGTATTGAACCAATGTAGTCAATTTTTAACCAAATTTAGTAAACTTTTGATACGATTTCTCTCTTCCCCCTTATTGACATAATCGTTTAAAGTGTACTAAATAGCAAGATTAGATGTTATTTGTTTGTTGCAAAAGGAGATCTATTTGCAAATAAGAGAATTTATACACTCTAAAAGTGTCCTAGTCAAATCTGAATAGGATATAATCAATAGGGGTACGAACCGGAATCTTGTCAAATCTTTGACTAGATTCGGGTCATACATGAAACGAATAGTTTCATTTTTGAACCATTGCTAGTCAATTTTGAAACAAATCTTTGTCAAATATTTCACAAGATTCCGGTTCGTGCCCCAATTGACTTGATGTTTTTTAGAGTGTAGGAAGTCTGTTGTGATCTCATAAAGCCACAACTTGCACAAATTAACATAATCTAACTGACTGTATTATTTTCGTTGATGCTATCAATATTGTTAAGTATCTATCAAACAACTTAGCGAGACAAGATTCTGAAGAGGGCGAGAGAGCTTCCAGGGGCGATAAATTTATTTCAGGGGGTCAGATGCACTAAAATACCTTAGAGCAATGGATATTTTTTATCTGGGGCGAAATTTCTCCAAAAAGGGTTCCCCTGCCTCCTCCTTTGGCTATGGGATTGCTTAGTGTAAAAATCAAAAGTGAGTGGGACATGTCCTTGACTAAAACTATACTTCAAGCATGAATGGCAAAACGTAGAAGCAAGGGATCAGGGATCGCTCAAGGACCTTGGAAATATTTGGAGGCTAGATGATCTGCAGTGTAATCTGAGGCATTCTCCCACAATTTTCAATCCATTAAATGGATGCTTCCACCATTTTCATGTTTGATTTCATTGAATCAGCTTTATTGCAAGATATGCAATCAAGCTTGTGCCCAGTATTTCGATAGGGTTCTTGAAAAGGTGGTGGTGGACAATCCTCTCCACTTTTAAAATGGGGGAACGGTTTCCCCCGTCCTCCTCCTGTTAACGCCCATGATATTTTGAAAAGTTTGAGCAAATCCACACATTTTAGCTTGTATGGAGTTAAAAATTAATAAAACGAAAACAGAAAATAAAGAAAGCAGCATTCTTTTGACATCGCACTATGCCATGTTCCAGTTTTCAATCTTAAAATACCAACTTTTCGATATCAGAAACAGGTTTTTGCTACACTGTGTTGCACAATATTTAACTAGTAAATATGTCTCTCTGATACACCAGTTCGTGGGTATCAGAATAGTGTTGACCTAGGTTATTTTTTATGTGTAGGAGACTCCTTAATTAACGCATGCAAATGAAAGTAACTATTATATGGTGCTCGAGATATAGACAACTGAAGTTATCAATTTTCAACTAATTATGGACTTTTCCGAAGCAAGTATTTATTTTTCATGACTTCACATTGATGTTTGTTTTTCTTTCAAATTTTCACAGCTGATGCGCACTGTCTAAGAAGGGAATTTCTGGTTGGCTGATTCTATTGTATTGTGTCGATTGTATCCTTTGTTAAGATTAGGGATTAGTTAGGGATTAGGGCTAGCGTTGGCCAGTCATAAAAATTCTTCTTAGACAGTACGCTTCGCCCCAATTTTCATCCAATGGTGAGCTACACAGATCTGATATAACAAGTTCATACGAAAAAGAAAACCCCTCAAAACACTGAAATTCTGGAAAATTTACGTATATTCGTTGGGTCGACAAGTCATCCCAACCAATCCTAAAAAAGTCACAAAATATTCACTGATCAACTAAGATACCACAAATAACTATACAGCTTCCTTTATTTTCATGTCAAAGGCCTACCAAGAGGTAAGTTGGGCGAAGCAAAGAACAATTATTTTGAGCTATTATTAGGTATTTTATGTTCTTACAAGTTGAACTGATCTGTGAGGAAAGTCCTCATCAATTGTGACTTTAAATTTCAGTTGTATGTTTCATCTTTTATAAGCCACAAGAATCCCTCAGAAGATCAACCTGTAATAAATTATATGAAACATTTATTACCTTGTGTCTACAGTAACAAATTTGACGGAATAACGTCACGACGAATCGGATCAAAGTGAGGGCAGCAAATCTCTCTTTGCGCGTAATAAATCAGTAACATCTTTGAAATGATACAGCTTTACAAACTGTTGGAGAAACATTTGATATTTTATTATGAAGTTAAAAATATCTGTACCCATAAATTTTAATCCACCTCAAATGTCACGTCATCAAACAAATCCAACTTGAGAGTCTTAAATTATTGAAAACTTTTCTTAATTACTCTTTCCTTTTACGACGTTCCCTTCATTGCGACCGACATATCTCCGTGTTGTTTGCCGTTGAGTCATATAGCTATTATAAGACGGGGAAGGCATGTAATCTAGTGACATCTACACTTGTATCCGTTGAACTTACTATTTAACAGTTCAACAACGTAATAAGTATCTTATGCATGGCTCCATAATGAAATTGCGAATCAAAATAGGTCAAGTAAAGTGTACTGACCTGGAAGGCATACTGTTTTAAGGCCGAACGACATAAGTCTGCGCAACAGGCCTTCTGGTAACTCCCTGTATAAATTAAATGTATAAGTTTGTTTGTGAAGCCACTGACGAATTAACAAAAGTAATAGGGTAAATGGCAGAAATTTGGTTCCAGCCAGCTTTTCGTGTCAAAATGAATTTTTGTCTAACTGTCTAATATCGTCAATATGTTGTACTGAATTCAAAAAATTTGGCTGCCTCTTTTTCAAGTTCTTCTTCAGCCACCATTTTGAAATCTCAGACATTTTTTACTGCTTTTAAGTAATAAAAATGCATATTTGGGGGTTTGAAATATTTCGTAAATTAATCCGATTACATCTAATGCAGAAGAGACAAATGAAAGTAAAAATACTCAGAATTTAGTTTATTTCTTTAGGTCAAACTTAACCGTTTAATTTCACTGTTTTGTTTTTAGTCCAATAGCTTAAAAATTAAATTCATTTGATTTTACTTTTCAACTTAACTTTTACTTCAGTTGCCATTGTTTTGCCTTAAAAAGAGTCTCATTGTTGTGACTCAAAACTGTTCGTCATGCTGACTTTAAAAGTCACAAATTTGACGTTAACATAATAATTTTGACAAAAAAAATCTTATATTTTGACTGTAAAGTCAAGCTCTTGCTTTTTCCTGCAAAATAGCGACTCCAGTCTTAATCTCATCAAAAGTGAAATTTAATTATTAATTCCATAATTTGAACTTAAAATCTCATTTTGTGGGATAACATTTCCTTACCACAACTTTCATTTTTTGACTACAAAAGTCAAACCTCTGACAATACATGTCAAGTTGTTGTCTTTCGATCTTAGGGTAATTGTGACATTTGATGTTACTATTTTGACTTAAGATTACAAGATTGTGGCTAAAAACGTCAAAACGTACTTTGGTTCATACCACCATGATCTTATTAATCGCATTATTTGCCCTGAAAATTAACTGTAAAAGTGAAACTTTGACTTTCGAAGTCAAAATAGTAAGTTTTAACAAAGAAAATGAGAATAAAAGTGACATTTTCCCCTTGAACAAAACTTGTCTGATTAAAAGTAAAACATGTTATATGAAAAGCCAATATTTCAATATTTTGGCCTTATTGTTTCTACTTCTTTATTGACCCAACCTATCGATAACGCTATACGAACCACAGCTTAAAAGAAAATCCCAAAGGTTTCAATTTGGGCCCCTTATCCTCAGGCATTATGCAAAGTATGTGGATATGCTTTCTCTTGCTTATTAACCTGTATCCAAGTAATGCTGAGGTAAATTATGATAGCCATCTCATACTTGATGGAGGGCCCAAGCTGGCCCAGATTATAAAATATGACTTCCGGAAGTAAATATTGTGCTTTTTGAAACTCAGTAATTCAAAACTATTGCCGTATATCCACACCAGATTGTATTTTCCCAGGTAACAATCACTCCACACACAAATTATCAGCGTTGTATCATGCATATTCCAGTGAAAAGTAATTAGCTCACAAAAGCATTACAAATGGCCCTGGTACTGTTGTCTTCCTGGTATAGCACAATACTTTTCCGAGGAACTTGAAAGAAGGGTTAAGCTTTAAAATAAGATTGCAATGTAAGAGGGTACTTTATCTGAGCATTTTGGTGAAATTAGCATTGAAATCCGACGTGGATCTTGAGGTGTCAGCTGACGAAGTTGTGACATTATCAACCCAAAGCAGGAGAAAACCGAGCGAGGGTGGGGATTTTCCGGTTCCAGCCCCCCCCCCCATTCGACACCACTTAACTTTTTTGAGACGAACCCAATAGCTGCATTGCATAGTCTATATGTATACTTGCTTTGTTTGCCAGATGCCAGGATATACCATTAAAGAGTGTTTAATTTCAAATTTTCCGAGACCCCCTCCGCATAAGACTTCGAAAATTTTACTCTCGTATAGGTTCGAACTTGCCCTAACGCAGTCAGCTCCCCCCTCCCTTTTTATGAAATCCTGGATCTGCCCCTGCAAAGTGACCGTAACGCAAGTGCACGTAACATCATAACCTCACACTTAATTAGCTCTGTTTTGCTTTACTATAAATTTAACAACCAATTTTCTCCTCCATAATCTTATGTTATCATAACGGTAAATGCATGAGAGACATGGGAATTTTACACACTTCAAATTTCCCACAGGAAGATTATAGGCCTATCTATAACTCTCAACTTTCAAGGTCAAAACTACTGTTGGAAAACAAAGAAAACAAATCATTGTTAATCTAGGTGAGGAGATGGAATAACCACTGCATGCTTCAGGCTCACTTCATGTCACAAATGTATAGTAAGTTCATTGAGTAATATCTCAAAAATAACACATCGTAACTGAAGGAAAATCTCACCAGAATGCTTACAGTCCCCTTTTCCATATCAAAAACAATTTGCTGCATAAGACCCATTCTTTAACTGCTGAACAGCTTAATCTATGAGGCTGAATATTTCAGCGACTCCGTACGATCTTTAATGGAAAATCAAATTCTGTGGGGTCATCAGAGGCAGTTGGGTTTTTTAGAATGTTTGTTGGTTTTGCACGAAATGACCTTAATATTTAGGTTAATTTAAGGCTATTTTAATTTGCAGCTAAAAGTGGAGATAAACCTAAAACTTTTTCATTATCCCATCGAACCATCTGACAAATCCTTTTACCATGACTATAACTGATTGTCATCCAGAAAAAGCAAGCTACTGTTCTAGACGCATCTAAGTTCAGGTTTATATGTCATGCAGGTAACTACCGAAGATATACAGTCAATTCGCCATTTTGAACGTCCATAACTCTTGTTTGACTGGGTATCTTTCGTTCTCCACTCGCTCATATGGGGATAACAATACAGTCTACAAGTAAATCTCGATGGAAATAAGATTATCTCAGAGCGTGACTTCAGACGTTTAGAGCATGGAGGTTGCCTCGCTCGCCGGAAACAGTCGACAGTGCATCTGTAACGCGTCATTGCTGACACTTCGTAAGGGAAGATGACCATACAAGTTCAAGTTTGCAGCACAACCTAGCTTTCTTGCTTACGTAGCAGGGTGTACGGTGTATTCCTTGTTCAGTCATATGGGCAGCCTTAAGGGAGATGCTGCGCAAACAAGAGTCTGCTCCGCGGGGTATTTGGGAAGCTTAAAAAAGGACTGAGCAAACAGAATCCGCTACGCGGGATAAGGGCTTTCCCGAAAATTTGTATTTCATCCGTCATTTCCACTTTCGCGCCTACACGGGTTTCCTTGTATAAGGAGATGTGCAGTTTTACGTACACACGTATAAAACTGTGCTACACTCTAAAAAATTATTGCCCAACCTGGGCAAAAATTTACCCAGCCGTTGGTTCCGTATGCCTCCTAACCGGAATTGGGTAAAATATTGCCCAACTTAGTTGGTTAAGGGTTTTACTCATTAATTCGGCGAAAAAATTGCGGAACCATTTGCCCAACTATTTAAGCAAACATTTTGCCCGACCAATTGGGCAAAAATTTTGCCCAACTTTTAGGTAAAACATTTAACCAACCAAGTTGGGTAATTTATTACCCAACTCCGGTTAGGAGGCATACGGAACCAACGGTTGGGTAAAACAAGTCACGCAACGGGGTTAAAACATCTCAGTTACCTTCTACAAGTTTTAAAAGCTACCGGCATTGCTAATGCTAGCCACTTTTAAAAGTAGCAGAATTTTAATTAGGAATTCATATATAAATGAATTTTTATGGTCGGGCTATTATATATATTTAGTGAGACTTGTTTGTTATTATTAACGATTAATAATACAATTTTCTTAACGATATTTCAATTTTTCCTTTTTTATGTTGTATTGTACAACTGAGAAACATAATTTTCTGTAAGAATTCACCATTGCCAGCTTCAATTTATATCAATTAGACGGCTGATTTAGACCTGCAATAAAGGATAAACACAAATTTGCTTTGAAAAATTCGGAATGCTCCATTCAAAGGATATTTAAACATTTCACAGCATTTTAAACATGCACTTTTCTCAAATTGTTGTAGCAAAAATTCCCACAGTGTAAGTAAACGTTTTGCAAAATGTTAATTGTGAATGTAAAAATTTAGAAATAGGTGTTATTAAAAGAATTAAATGGCGGTATGTTTAACCAGTGTTGGGTAAAGAAATTCACTTAAATCATTTCACCAATAGTTGGTCAATAGGTTTTTCGGTTCTTTTGTCAAACATTGTACAAGTGTACGTAGGTACATAACGTACCGTCCGTAAACTGCAGTACAGTAAAGTACCTTTTCATTAATTGTGTACGTACGTATGGCGCGCAAATTATATTGCAATTGAGAGATGGACTTTACCCAACCTGAAGGTTAACCAACCCACTTGGTTAATCTGTTTTACCACTTTGTTGGTTACCAAACTGCCCAGGTTGGGCACTTTGAATTTTACCCAACCCTTTTTAACCAACGTATTACGTAACCGGAAATGACATTTTCCTTACCTTACAACTTGCATCTAAACAATCTTTAAATAGTCGGTCGGGTAAATTTAACACAGATGAGTGATGGTGATAAAAATTTTGCTTTGAAAATTTCTTGGGGAGGAGGAAATTCTCCCTCGGGTGCGTATGGCCATGAGGGCATTGGTGGTTCCAATGATAATAAAAGAGTTTGTGCGAAGCTAAGACAAGCAAGATGCTCTACAGCAGGGGTGGGGAACCTTTTTCCTCAGACGGGCCGTTTTGATAGTCGTAATCCACTCGCGGGCCCCACAGGGCCGGCGCTACAAGCTTCCCCATGGGACGCAGGCCATGGGGACCCAGACAGACTATGGGTGGGTTTAGGAGAAAAACGCAGGTAAGAGACTGGGGCTCCCAGAACCTTTGGGAGCTGGTAGAAATTTGCAGGCAATTTAATGTTGATCTACCACCATGAAACGACATTGAAGTATTACACTATAATGATCATTTGTCTTTTTTATATATGTATCATGGAGTAATAACGAATGAGCACACATGAATAAGGCGCGCGAAGCGCCGCGAAAACACGTATATTTGAAACCAACTTCCTTTTTTCTTCACTTCACATTGCAAAATAATTTTCTCTTTGGAGGAACAGTCTATACCCCCCTCCCCCCTCCCGATGTACGGCAATAACTACAATGTCCACTGCGTATTGTACTGTAACAAATGGATCTATACACGTGCAAGTGCAATGTTTTATTACCATTAAGTGCCTGCAATAATTTTCCACCTGGATTTTGTCTTACGAAACGGTGGACATATTACACCGTGCATAGGGTTTTCGTGATTTGCTAGTAGTGTTTCGCAGTTCTACGTGAAATACCCGCAAAGTGGTATATTCGGGATAAACGGTGGGCAACGTAGGTTTTAGTATTATTATCAATTACTTTTCAAAGTGATTCTGGATTTATATTTATGAGTTCCTTCCCGGGCAGGATAAAATGGTCTCGCATACAGCCCGCGGGTTCCCCACCCCTGTATAGGAACCTATATCCTGCTCTAAACGTCACATCCCGTTTTCAATATCTACATTTTTAAAGCAACACAATGACAAATGAGAAATGACAAAACGTAAAACTTCAAATGTACCTTTAAAGGTAATTATATGTTTCTGTCGGAGGCCCGCAACCGGCCTCCTTTCAATTGTAACATTCTCTCTCATTCTCCCAAGAAATAAACTTCCCCTTCAACTCGAGCACTCAAATAATAAGCTTTCCATTTCATTCCACGCCCTCTCCGAATAAGGTAGCCCTTTCCAATTCTCCTCTCCCATAAACTAAACTTGGTTTACTCCGCATGCACGCTGAGCATCCAAGAAGAAAAACAAAATATGACTTGATAGAAACACGGCTTCGTCCAAATCGATAAGATGATGATACCGTGGTCATTTCACTTCATGTTTGGATACGTTGAAGTCTTACTTAACAAATCATTCAAGATGGCAACATTAGTTAACCGTAAAATGACATTTCACACTCTCCTCGCAAGATCTCCACATTAAAGACAGCACATAGAGAAGATACTTGAATAATGCTTTTTCTTCCTCCAGGATTTGGAAGACGTAACTCTCGAGAAGGTAACAAAAATAAACGTCACTTGCTGATGACGTAACTGGCCATGTGATCTTCAACTGCACAAACGTTAAAAACATCTACCTGCTAACAACTTACTTTCACAAAAGGAGGAGCTCACGAAAATTAAAAAAAAATCTTGCGTGTACTTCATTTTTTCAGAATGTTACGATCTAACCCTGTTTCAGCAGTGGCTGGTCAAAAAGTTTGTCCGGTTATCACTCTATCAACTCCTTATTCTGAACTGGACATCAAAGACTTACAGTAGATCGTCATAATGGCATACAAACTCATCTTCTTAATTTGAAATCAATTAGTCATTACCAACATTATTAATTTACAACAAAACATAATGGGTGTGTGTTCAATAAGTGATACGAAGACAAGCATTCGTACGAAATTTTCATTTTCAAAAATCGTCACTAATATTTTGCTTAGTCCTCTGAATAAGCATAATATTGCCTTCAAAAGATGAGAGACTCGCTTTTGTTTGCGATATTATTACATGGTGAAGCAGAAACCTACTGTTCAAGCATTTAGAATCTAACGCTCGAAAAGAAAAGAACAAAAATACCTCTTACAATTTAAGTTCAAAAATGGGTGACTTCCCTCATAAATTTAACTTAATTTTCAAAACAATGATATTTTGTAAACTGTCGCATTATATACATGGCAACATTTTAGGAAATTATTTGTAAGTATTAGTACTACAATGTAAAGCATAATGGTAGCTCACACTTCACTGTTTTTTAAGCTTATTGCATTACATATATAAACAATGAGTGATGCATTGTTAAATGGCAACAATAATCTGGACAATTTATAGCAGCATTTTCTTCCTGTGCAATATTTTCTTCAGAAATGACTGCATGGAGTGAAAACTAGGTTTTTCAGTATTATTAAAAATATTATAGGGAATTGTTAATTGTTACTAAGACCCAGATAGGATAATGGTGATCGAGCGATGGGCTCGGCCATGACAATGTAAGGGACGGCTAAGGTTTCAGCCTATTGTTGTTAAAAGTAGAGTGCCATTCTCAAAATAATTCCCTGTGCTAATCAATTCACTGTTTCACAATTGTCCTAAAAGCATTATTTGAGAATGATACTTCATATACCACAATAATGGCCATAAACTGTACAACATCCATACTTGTAAAATAGACTAGACTAGCTGGTCCCGATTAAATTCATCCAAAATGCAGAAGGATAGTTCAAAGAATGTCAGCCCATCCCCCCCTACACCTGGGCAATTTTCTCCCTGGATCCCCACCCCTACCCCAGAAAATTCCTACCTTCTTCCCACTTGGACGATTCCAATCAATCACAATTACCCTACAGACAGCTCCCCACCAGAATATTTGGAATTGTCCTGGGGTGGGGACTGTCTGAGGGAAAAGTTGTTCTGGTGGGGACTGTTCAAGGGGGGATTTCTATGAGGAAACTAATCTGTCCCTGGAGGATTGTCTGGGTGGCAATTCTCTGGAAGGCTGTTGTCCTGGAACCATCTTAAGAAGCTGCAAGGGGGAATTCACCTTTCTTCATTCCCCTCTCCTCCTGATTCCAACAGAGCAATCATTTGGTTTAAAGTAAATTAATCCCACCTATAATCTCAATTTATTCATTCTGACTACACAACATCAAAATCAAAATCCTCCCCCCCCCCTCCTTACCTCTCACAGACTATTACATGATAACCTATTACTATGTGCATTCCATATACTCTGCCAACAAGATAAAACTTCCAAAAAAAGGCAAAAAAATGAAGGCACAGCTACTTTCATTTTAGCATAAGAATGCCACCAAATAACCAATTTACTGCTAAGAACCCAAGAAACTATAAGCAAAACATTTCTACAAAACGAGAAGTATTTACCCAAAGAAGGAATATTTTCAACCAAAAGATTTTTCAGCAACTAATGAAATTGTAATCGCCTTCATATCAATGAAACATTATCTCGGTGTGCATCTCAAAATAGTAATTACACTAATTACACTTTGTGAATCATTTAATTCACAATTAAACACATACCATTCTGAAATTACCTGATCTCCTTCACTCCACGAACTCTACGAACAAGCACTGTTTGGTCACTGTTCACTTATCTAGAACCAGAAAGCCTAAGGGCTTAGTGATTCCTTGCCGAATGGGGATGCTTTGTTGTACTGAGGTTTATCCCTCAAATTTATCTACCTTGACTACATCATTTTATGATATTTTAACAATTTCACCTCTGCTGACCTCACACGAACTTTGAACCCCGCCAAATATAACAAACAAGAAAAACGAAAGTGTCTTGAAAGGAATTCAACTCCAATGGATCTTGGATCTTGAAAATTCTTGGGAAATTTTGTTTTTTGCCTCTGGTGACCCTTGATTACTATCTTGGGAATTCTTGGGAAATTTTGCTTTTTGACCTCTGGTGACCCCATATAACAATCTTGGAAATTCTTGGGAAATTTTGCTTCTTGACCCTTGGTGACCTCAGATTACGATCTTGGGAATTCTTGGGAAATTTTGCTTTTTGACCTCTGATAACCAGATAACGATCTTGGGAATTCTTGGGAAATTTTGCTTTCTGACCTCTGGTGAAACCAGAGGACAATCTTGGGAATACTTGCGATATTTTGCTTTTTGACCTCTGATGACCCCATATGATGATCTTGGGAATTCTTGGGAAACTTTGCTTTTTAACCTATAGTGACCCCGGATGACAATCTTGAGAATTCTTGGGAAATGTTGCTTTTGATCCCAGTGACCCCAGATGACAATCTTGGGAATTCTTGGGAAATTTTGTTTCTTGACCTCTGGTAACCCCAGATGACCTTGACCTCCACCAAAATTGATAGGGTTTTTCCTCTCAACATGGCAAATTTATATACCAAATATGGAAAGTGGCTGTCATTGCTATCTTGAGATATCATGATTACAAGCCATTTACAAGGTTTCTGTAGTTCAACCTCTGGTGACCTCAGATGACCTTTGACCTCTACCAAAAACAATAGCATTCTTCCTCTCAACATGACAAATCTATATCCGCCATTCCTATCTTGACATATCCCAATTTCAAGATTTTCGGTCTTTGACCTCTGGTGACCTCAAATGACCTTTGACCTCCACCAAAAATAATAGGGTTCTTTCTCTCAATATGACATATCTATATACCAAATATGAAAAGTGTTGGTCACTCCTATCTTGAGATATAGTGATTACGAGCTTTTTGGCCTTTTACCTAGGGTGACCTCAACCTCTGACCTTCACCAAAAACTTTAGGGTTCTTCCTCTCAACATGATGAATCTATATACCAAATATGAAAAGTGTCGGTCATTCCTATCTTGAGATAGCTTGACTACGAGCCTTTTCGGCTTTTAACCTGCGGTGGCCTCAAATGACCTTTAACCTCCACCAAAAACAATAGGCTTCTTCCTCTTGACATGTAAAATCTGTATACCAAATATGACAAGTGTCGGCCTTTGCTACCTTCAGATATCGTGTTTACGAGGTTTTCGCCGTTTAACCTCTGGTGACCTAAGATGACCTTTGACCTCTACCAAAAACAATAGGGTTCTTCCTCTCAACATGACAAATCTATATACCAAATATGAAAAGTGTTGGTCATTGCTATCTTGAGATATCGTGTTTACAAGCCGTTTACAAGGTTTTCGCAGATTAACCTCTGGCGATTTCAGATGACCTTTGACCTCTACCAAAAACAATACGCTTCTTCCTCTTGACATGACAAATCTGTATACCAAATATGAAAAGTGTCGGCCTTTGCTACCTTCAGATATCGTGTTTACGAGGTTTTCGCCGTTTAACCT
The DNA here is from genome assembly GCA_029531755.1 of Holothuria leucospilota. Lineage (NCBI taxonomy): Eukaryota > Metazoa > Echinodermata > Holothuroidea > Aspidochirotida > Holothuriidae > Holothuria > Holothuria leucospilota. The sequence goes on from CM055965.1 coordinate 19,781,889, forward strand.
CTGGTGACCTAAGATGACCTTTGACCTCTACCAAAAACAATAGGGTCCTTCCTCTCAACATGACAAGTCTATATACCAAATATGAAAAGTGTCGGTCATTGCTATCTCGAGATATCGTGTTTACAAGCCGTTTACGAGGTTTTCGCAGATTAACCTCCAGTGACCCCGGATGACCTTTGACCTCTACCAAAAACAATAGGGTTCTTCCTCTTGACATGACAAATCTGTATACCAAATATGAAAAGTGTCGGTCATTGCTAACTTGAGATATCGTGTTTACAAAGTTTTCGCTTTTTGCCCTCTGGTGACCTCAAATGACCTTTGACCTCCACCAAAAACAATAGGGTTCTTCCTCTCAACATGAAAAATCTACATACCAAATATGAAAAGTGTCGGTCATTGCTATCTTGAGATATCGTGTTTACAAGCTAGGCGTCACATACACACACACACACACATACACACACACATACACACATACATACATACACACACACACACACACGACATCACCATCGCATAGATTCCTTGCCTGCCTTCGGCAAGGAATCAAAAACTGTAATTCCTAGAGAGGGGAGGGGGAAGGAGGGGTGCAACTGATCCCTATGAGACCAGTCGCCATTCCCGCAGTAGACCATTTACCGGAATTTTGCACAAATAACTTAAACATATTGGATGATTTTTCTGGTTCTATTCAATGCAGGAGCACAGCAAACATTTGTAGACACTAAGCAAAACACCATCATCTTACTGATGAAATCAACTCGCCCCTTCCCCCTCCCTCCCATGAGAAGCTGCCATCCTTATCTAGAAGTTACAGACTTAAAGTGCTTCGTGTGTGCTTCTCTAGAAAAACAACATGAACCCCTCAATGACATTTGATAAGACACTGGCTAATCGAACATTTCAGTTACAAACTCAAGTCACCATAAATGTTCTTACCATGGCAACCTGAGAAGGAATGCCATGAAACAAGAGAGAAGTAAGATTTCTTTTATTAAAGCAGCTCAGTCAAGACTTGTTGATGACTTTTTTATGAATTACAGCACAGCTAATCAATATTTTTCTTTATTCAAGGTTTAACAAGGATTGTCCATTCAGGAAGTCACAAAATATACAGCATTTTAGACCTCAACCCATTTCAGCAGGGTCTAGTTTTAAGGAGCAAAGAGCCAAAGACCATCAATACTTAATACCCTTAACGCCCTTCCCCTCATCCACCCGTCTGCCCTGACAACCACCCACCCACTTAACCGATGTCATCCTAATAAGCAACACATAAACACAGACATTTTCCATAATGCGGGTTATGTTTAACAGATGAAATATCTGTTACATCAAATGAACATCCACCTACGAGGGAGGGGGAGGATTCCACCCTTACCACTGAATTAAATCATTCGATATATTGCCTGTAACAAGCTGTAACAACTGCAGACCATCATTGGCTGTTCATGTGTACACATAAGTCTACACTATCCCTCTCCCCCTCCCATCTCACTTGTCTTTCTTTCACAATTAACTCGATTAGAGTGTACTAATCATCTAATAAAGACCAGAGTTGTATATTAAAAGTCACTCCACTATGCATTCAAGTCAGTTAATTACAGCTATTTAGATGACTTGAGTAAGCTTGAGTGAAATGACTTGAGTTAAATCACTGTGTTATTTCAAAGGGGGCGGGGGACTGTGGAATTATTCAAGAAGGGCAATTCTGAAAGGATCTGACTTGATTTATGACTTGCTTACAACTCTGAAAAAGATTGATACATAGACACTCTTGAGAAACTTCCACTATACATATATAAACATAGACAGAAACATGAAATTTTAAGCATGAAGAAAACTTAGGTGCTTCCTGTGATCTTATTTTCATGGCAGGGATGGATTATTTTAATTTATGGCAAACTTTCCCCCAAGTTACATTTCAAGTTTTCATTTTTTTTTTTAATTTTTACTTTTAAGAGTAGAAAGCTTTTATAACTCTTATGAAAAAAAAAATAAAGCAAAAGAGCAGTTTGCTGTTCCTCGTTTTTGTTCATGCTTAAATGAAGCTTATTCAATAATTTCACCCTTCAGCAAAAGGCATCAAAGGCAGTACAATGATTATAAAGAACAAAAAAGTTCCAAATTAAATTTTGACGTGATTTGGAAGAGAACCAAAAAGATATCATTTACTATGAAATCAACATTTACACATTCAGATTATTGCATTTCGTTTACCAACTTGCAGATCCTATTTCTGCTCAGCAGATGACCAAAGTGGCACTTACTCTCTTCTGTAGATAGCTCTCAATGGTATACAATTCATATCCACTGTCACAAACATGGCACTAATTTTCTTCCATACTATATAATATAAGCCTCACACATATCTCCATTTTTCCAATACACCTCACTCCTATTATGATGGTGATGATGGCTCTTTCACTGTTCTGTAGATTTCAACACCATTTCTAGTTCATTTATGAGTTCCCAGTGTTGTGTGATAATGGCACTTCTCTTCTTCTGTACACCAACAGGTATGGTGTGAATCCAGTGGGAGGGTTCAAAACTTGATGTGGCTTCACTACTTTAATGTGGTTATCATCTGCTCGGATCCAGCTGTTGCTACCAACATGATAATAGTCAGAGATATAATGGCCCCCAGAAGCTTCCTTACCAGTATGATAAACAACTGAAGAAAAAAAAAAATTGACTCAGATAAATAATTACTGCAATATACATTCGTCACTTCTCACATGTTACAAAGATCATGTTCACACTGCTATTTGAAAAGGAAATATACCCTGGCAATGTGATGAATACAAGAATAGCATCACCAATCATTGCTCAAAATTTCAGATCAAGGGAATTTTCAACACTGTACCCAGCAACTGAGTAGGATATGAAGACGGGCATTAGACCAACAAAGTATATTCTTCTACTTTACATTAAATGTTCTTCAGTATCTGGTATCATGGCTCTGGGTACTTTCAGTTTAATGTCTGTGTATGTGGTGGTAACAGCCCATGGGGTAGTTCACTTTATGACATAAACTAACATTACTTCACCCAAACCTGGAACAGGGGGAAGTTTGACGTTTTTAGGGTCTGGAAGCTAGCCACATGGCTCACTGGAAAACATAAAGAGGTATTTCATGTGACATCACACTATTGGAATTGCCCAGCATTGCCAGGCACAGCACACACACACAGTAAAGGTATTTACAGCACATGTGCATGGCACAACCATAGATACTACTGTGACACAACAGAAGCTTGCCCAGCAAAATGTCTAACTATGAAAGAGACGTGCAATCACCCAACATCAGTGAAACACCTCTATACCAGATTGATTGTCAATAAACAGACAATATCTGACTTCTCTTTCAACTAGTGCTCTGAGGGTAAATAGTCAGGGATGGTACTAATAGCTCCAAATCCAACTCCCAGGTCTGCCATTTAACCACCTCGTCTGACAGACAGAAGTGTATCCCCAGTCTTTCGCTGCTTTCCCCAAGGCTGGGAGGGGTGGAGGGTCCTTGCTCTGCACCACTGCTTGACAGCAAATCGAGAAAAGCAGACAACTTCCTGAACTGGACAACTTTCTCAGGCAGACAAGTATAGATGTTAAATGGCTAATATACACCAACAATACCACATCAAGAGCTCACTGTACACTTGCCTGACTACACCCCTCATTCAGAAATTTTCCTTTCTACTTGATTATTAATGAACTGATGTAACAGTGACCTAAGAAAAAAAGGGCATGGTTTTAAACAAATGTTAGTATGTAAAAATGTTACTACCAAAAGCATTACCTGCAAAAAGTTTATAAGTTCTCTGTCCTGCTGGAATTTTGGCTCTTCCAGTTGGAGATAATAATTCTGAAAGTTGATTAAAATAATACTCAAATTTAAATCACAGATATTTTTTAACAAAAGAACAAGCCACAATATTTAAAAGCAAACCCACACACTTTTAAGATATTTTATGATTATGTGCAATTTATAAGAAATGTTAGGACCACTATAACCACATTTGATGCAAAAAAAAACATGTTTTTGAGGGATGAAGGAGGGTGGATGGGAGCACTTACAAATCATTGCTATGTACACGTGTTTACCACATAGAAAATTTTATAAAATTTTGTTGCTATTTTGTGCATTTTGTTAACTCTGGTTGAAATTTTATAAATTTTCTACGACCATGAAAGCCCTGTTACACTTCCTGAATAAACATAATACACTGATGACAGGCACCTGGTACTGGCAGATACAAAGATGGCAATTCATTGAGCTACTCCTAGCCTTCAATTAAAGAGCATTCAATAAAATCCCCATACCCTTTCAAGAAAATTTTTTCCATCCCCTTCTTAGTCTTCTCAACAAAAAATGCAATAACTATGCCACAAAAGGCAATTCAGTCCCCTTCTATCTTGCTTTTCACATAGTGTGTTTCCAGTACAAGACATGGTTCCCTTCACCTCATGAATAAGCATTAGGTATAGATGACAGTAACACGGCACCAAGTGATTCCCAGGATGGTAATCCATTTGACTGTTTGCAGCCTTCATATGAAGGATGCTGAAATCATACCTATGCACCTGAGGGACAATTCACACTGCCTTTTTCTCTTCAGGGCATTGTAAAGTCATTTTATGGTTTTTGTTACGAAAGGTAAAACAAGAAAAAGGGAGTTTCCTCTTTGAGATGAAGAAAGCAATTAAGCAAATGCTGTAAGATTTGTGGCAAAAATATTCCTCAAAAGCACTCAAAAAACAGGAAAAATGTATAAAATTAGGCACTTGAAAGGAAATTGTGATGACTCAAAATGACACATTAACAACAATGTAATTAAAAATAAAATAAAGACGGAATAAATTCACAGAATTCAGGCAAAAGGGCTGATTTTTAATAATCACAACTTCTTGCACAAACGTAGTTGATTTTTGGGGGGATTAAGTAGGTCAATAGTACGGTCAGTTTTCCAGACTGTCAGGTAATTGTTCCATGCCAATCAACCAGAACTCAAAGACTGTTCATAACCATGAAACAATTCCAAACCTTTCCATGAATTAACTACTTTCCGATTTTCAAATTGAAAGGAAATCCCTACACATTATATAAAGATGAGGGGGAGAGAGGCACGAATAGTCATGCAACATTTGAGTGTAACGATTCATGATTTTACCTTTGTTAATATCTAAATCCATATCATAATCCATCTTCTTGGTAAGTTTTTGACAACCTCCAGTTTTGTCATACACAAACTGCTTCAAATGTAATATCAGGGCTGGGGGCAATTCCTCCAAACTAGTTCGTTTTGATGCCTCCACCTAGAAAATCAGAGGAAAGAATGAGATATTGATCACCTGGATATCAATAAGGATACAGAGTCTTCCTGGCCTTCCTTTGTAAAACCATTTCAGCTTTACATATACCCTTTTATTTCCATTACACGTATCTTTCATGACTTCTCAGGACATATATGTTGCATCATTATTAAAGGTAAAAAACCAATCACTTGTTTTACATGCATTTAACACACCAGTGACAATGTTGTCATGTGATTACAAAGAGCTGTACATGAATTAGAATAGCAGGTTACACTAATGTAATACAGAATGGTCCTACAGAGCAATACCATATATACTGCAAATACCAGTCTGCTAGTCAAATCTTGATTGTTACAGTGATTAGTCTGTAAATCAATAGAATGGTTTGTAAAAGTGTAAATTTAAAAAGAAATATTCACATACCTCTGTTTTTGTTTTATTAGACATGAAACCATGCACTGCCTCTTTCGTTCCAAAGTTCTCCAATGCCTCCCTCACACTCGTTATTTTAGGAGACTAAAAACAAGAAATTATACATTTTGTTAGAACACTTGGAAAACTGAAATTTTGGAGATAAAAGAGTTTCTCTTGTGAGGAGAATCACTCTTAATGCATGAATATCACCCTAACACTTTATAGGTGCTTTCAGAGGGGCCTTCGTGGCATATTCTAACTTCTTAGTTCTTACCTGAATGTCCAATTGCAGAGTGAAAAATGGCTGTAGCATAGCCGACTCCCTGGCCCCATGTTGGTGCAAAGCTGAGCGCATTTGTCCACCAAATATATCATAGATAGGTGATCTTGTGAAATCAGCCTGTAAAAAGTTAAGCATTTCGAACAATATTTAGGCTTTACTTGTATCAATCTGGGTTTTGTAATTTGTTTTCTACGGTTCCATAGGCACTTATGAAACGGCTTCAAAAGGTCCATGAACGGGTTTCAAGGAGAATCCATGAACCATGTACAAGACAAAATTGTGTAAGCTTGTGTTCACATTGAACTATTCCAAGGAGGGGAACTATTGTGTCAGTACATTCTAAAATGAAGACTGCTAAAGGTTTGCCTATGGCTAATGAGTCTTGGATGTCACGCCCCCTCCCAGCCCAACCTCTCCCCATGTTCTACACAAACTGCCAACTCTGCTTAGAACAATATTCACAGCATATATATGCTTCCTCTCAAAACTGTGGGAGATGTGAAGACCAGGGTGTAGGGAATGAGAACAGAAATGGAGAGTAACAAAGTAACCATTTGAGTCACCTTCAAAGCAGGTGTCGATTTGCACTCCTCTTATGACATACATACTTAACACCTGCAACAATGACACAGATCATCCAATTTTGCTATATTCATGAGCCCAATTTGATGTTACCTCTCCAGTGTTGATTGGTTTTGATATATGAATGTTCATACTGAATGATTTTAGCTTCAATTGTAGGAGCCTTAAGCAGGAGAAATCACACACTAAAACCCAGCGGGGGAGCACCCATATAGTCAGGGAGTCGTTCGCCCCCCTGACAGACTTAAATCGCCTGTTGGTGCCCTTTTTTAGGTTTTTACCGTATCAAGGCATAGGGTATCTATCTACCTCAATGCACCCTACAGGCCATTCTGACCGAATTCCCTAGCTCTGTCACTACTAAAACCCACTGACTTTGTCGTCTGAGCAACATGGTAATCAGACCTACTATATTCAAGTTTCACTGAATATTTACGATTTGTGTTCGTTGTGATCATACCTATGAATAGTTAATAGCATACAATTTTTATGCAGGTTTGACAAAGTATTCTTGCAAAAGTTTGTGGATGTTGGAATTAAAATAGCAGTCAATATAGGTGCAGGAGTAATACATGTCCATCCAGTGGGCAACCATTTGAGCAGCTACTTACTACACGAGTTATCGTTGCTTTCTTTTTAGGTCCAACTTGTTCCCATTCTTCATCTTCATTATCCTCCCCCTCATGGTCAGATGCAACGCCATTCGGAGTCTCAGTGGAAGGGCCATTTGCTGGAAAGAAAAAGGAGAACCATTCAATGAAAGCAAGAAAGCTTACATAACATGTCCTTCAAAATACACTACATACAATCCTGAATTTGATGGCACTGATCTTAAATGCTGACCTACCACAATGTAAGAGTATAAACCTAAGGGGCGATACAATTACAACTTTAAAACTGATGGAAGCCAATCCTGCACTTTCAATTCAATTTGGATTCTTGTTGAATTAAGTTAGGTCTGTTCATGTTTTCCACAGATTTTATGACACATTACCATTTGGAGGTGAAAGGGACCAAGTTTCAAGGTCTTTTCTTAATTGCAGGAGAAGATACCTTTAATGTACATATTTCAAAACCAGAAAAAAGTGTATGTTCATGGACTATTCATTGACATTTTTTCTGAAAGCAGTCACACGTATCACCCAGACCATGATGTAGACAGTAAGAGATCAAACAAGCAGGAATCATCATCATTGATGCAATATTGTCTTCATCATTGTCATCATAGAGATCAGTTTCAATCACCCCCAAAATTGCATATTTTATGAAACTTACCCTGAGGTTTAGGACCATAAGCTGCCTCCATTGCAGCAATCATCTCTTCATGGAAACCATTTAAGAGACAGCTGAGAAACTCCTCAGCATCCTCCTGTCTTCCTTGCTGTAAGAAGGAAGCAAATTCAACATCACTTTTGGAAGAGTCTCATTTAGAATTTGAATTTCTGTAGTGAATACTGTGTTTTTTTTTTTCAATTTTTCCTCATTTACAATTTTTTTTCTTGATTCTTAATTGATTAAGCCACACTCGGTAGTTTAATTCTTTCTTAGGTTTCTTTGACCAGGGAAGTGGCATTAGCTGGAGATACATCAAAGAAAATCTCTTTGCCCTCCACTAGTTGCTGACTATAATCTCTTTCACGCTGTCCTTGAAATTTCAATAAGCTTAATCATTCTGAACAAACAAGTTGGGTCACAGTGTCACAGGACCCATCTGCTACATCTTTAGGAGAATGTCAGGACATTTAACACATTCCCTTATCATTGCCAGTCGCTTGAGTTTCAAACTAATTTAAGTTTCGACGCTTTTCGATGCTTTCCGACAAACTAGCAGTTGTCTTAGTCACATGCTAAACAAGAGTTGGCATTCTACAACTTGCAAACCGATGCGAGAATTGATCAAAATCAGCCATTAATATTTAAACTTATGCCCTTTTTTGCTCATTTGCATAGAGCAAATAGTATTTGTCTACTGCGCGCACCTCTTTGTTTGGTGTCAGTAAAGAGTCATTTTTTATTCAAGTACACTAATTTGCTCCTGACTGTCGGAAACTTAGTTGGACATCAAAGCTTTGTAGCCTGTCCAGTCCCTTTGTTAGGATGGATTTGGCAAGAATGAGGTTGCCTAGGTACCACACAACAGAGTTCAATACCATTAAACGCAATGATCCCTGATTACAGAGTATTTCCCACACGCCGAAGTGGATCAAATTGGATTAGTATATATTAAAAGTTTTCCAATGTACCTCCAGCCAATACCACCTCCTTGGTTTGACATCTTGACGGCCTTTGCCATTGCCACCATCACAAACACCACCTTAGGTATTGAAAGCCAAATCTCATAAGCATACTGCAATAATGTTATAATCTTGATTTCTTTTGTTAACCCTACATAAATTATCTCTTAATTACTGATCATATAGATTACAGTTTGGTGAGTGATATCAATGTTTTCCAAGGAAAAAATTGTAACTTTTATAATAAACCCCTAAGACAATAACAATGCTACCAGTGTCCTTGAAATTAAGGTTGAAAAAACAAAAGCTAACATGTGCCATATATGGTATGTCTCTATTTTGATGTCACATATTTGCATATTTAGCTCATGTTTATTCATGATACAAGTGTGAAATAGAAATTTCCCTGTAAAAGGGTCAATATTTTTTTAATGCTTTTTACATCAAATATCCAACTGTTATTTTCATGTCACATGACCTTTAACCTACCTCTTCTTGCTACTAAGTAAACCATGTGTACATGGAACTATCGCACAAATTCCCCATGTTATCACATTTTATTTTTATGTTACATTTACTCAATGAATCCTGGTACTGATCAGCAAAAGTCCACCTTAATCTATCTCTGCCTGCTACTTGTAGGACTTAGTAAACCATATATACATGGAACTACTGGTAAACCCCTAATCATCATAATGCTCTACTGACTGCCAGTGAAATATAAGGACGACATTATCAAAAGTTTACAACTGAAAAACATTTTACATTCAAAACTCACTACACCAAAATAACCACCCGAAACTATCAACCCGAGACTTGCAATAATTGCCACCGATCAAGTTGCTCAAGTATTTACATTACTGTCTGAAGTTTTCAAAAGCAACTCTTTTTTGAGGGTTCTTTGATGCACTAAACTCAAAAACAGTCTTCCATTTTTATTAACAGCTGTGTGGTAGGTCTCAGCTTACCTTGATTGAAAGGGTGGTGTTGACTTTTCTCAACATCTGGTACACTCCGACAGGTTCAAAGGGCTCCCCTGGGCGTACATCTCTACTGTTTTTCTTGCCACTCAAAGGAACATCTTCAAACTGTTTACACAGATCAAGGCTAGTATCAAAGGTCAAAAAAGAAACATTTAGTCAACTAACTTTCACAGTTTAGTCACGATGGGAAGAATTCGTAAGACCTATCACACTGAAATGGTGAGAATTTGACTGATGTGCTTCTTCATAATAGTGGCATGGTAATTTAACATAAGCTTGGGAAAGGGACACAGCTAGCCATCTTGGTTTCGAAGGGGCGGGGGGAGATAGAGACAAGAAGCGTCAAACTTTTGGAGCCAATTCTGAGGATTTCATTTGACATATTTGTACCGACCAATTATATTCCTGTTGCCAAATTACACCTGAAATAATTCGGGGAAGGCCCCTGTACCCCCTGTACACCCCCTCCCCCACTGAATACAAGCGACTGCATGTTCCCTTTTCATTTCATTTTTTTCAAAGTGGGATAAAGACAGCAACCTTTTCTAGTGACACATTGTGCTGTGCCTTTTGCATACACACAACCCATAGACACAACTTTTCTTTCTAGAGAAGTAAAAGGGAGTTAACAGGGTCCCTGCACCTAAAGCAATAAAATATCACAACTTCAAACTTGACTTATGTCATTTTTACATAATTCTTTATCTTTTCTATAACATAAACAGTCTATGAGAAGAAAAGTATTCTAGATTATTTAGGTATATTACAAGAAGAATGAAAACAAAGCTTGTGGGTTTCTCATGTTGATCGTGACTGAGTTGCCAGCAAAGTCAAATTCTCTGTTAAACACTGACCACAGTACTTCCTGTGAGGTTAAATGCTCTGTAGCTAGATACTTAGGCAGCCTTCCATCTACAGCACAGAAAATGTTCTATGGTCAGGATAGGGGAAAGGGGTGGGGAAGGAGAGGGAAAGAGGTGGGGAAGGGGAGGATGGCTTTTACTTTTCAAATTAGCTGGAAGATATTATTTGGTCTCTGGACAAAGTATGTACCATTGAAGTTCCAGCTACAAAACTCAATAATCTTTACAGGCCTGGAAATAAAAACAAAATTCCATGACTTTATCAAGTACCCCTGCAAACATAAGAAGACCAAATTTCCGAAAAAATACTTACACAGCATCAAGCATGGGGGTCGAGCTGGGACCTCTTCTCTTCACTGCAAGGGGCAGACGTTGGAACAAATTATAAAATGGTGGGCAGGCTACAATGACTTGTAAAATCTGACCATTCTTGTTAAGGATGAAAAATGCAGTTTACTTTTGCAGAGGTGAATACAATCAAACTACTTAACTCTGACGACAAAAGTTATGGGCTACTGAATAATCAATGATTTTTAACTGGTGTAGTGCTCCAGGGCACTGTGTTGACACGGGGATGTACTTTAATTTAATGCCCAGTTAGAAAGAGAAAGTTATGTTCATCAAGCTCTCTCTGATTGGGCAAGTGTCTGTTCCAATCTCAAAATTCCTATGAAAAAGAAGTATCTTTGTCTTAAAAACCATAACATGTCTCTGAAAATGTACTGATTAGAACACAGCTAGAATGTTCTGAAATTGATTAAAAATAATCAGCATCTTTCCTTATTTTCCTTCATTTCAGAATGCAAGTAAAAATTTACTAGAGGAAATGAATTCTGGAAGCTAACTGCCCAATGGCAAGTTGTTACAAAATTGAATGTACAGTTCTGTTTACAGCTATTGTGATCTACAAAATAAAGCCATAGATGAGGTTTAATACAAGCAACACTAACATTTTAAGTGAACATAATGCTAATGTTAACAAATCACAGCAAAAGACACCCAGATTCAACTTCTACAAAAGCAATTAACAGGTAAACTGCTGATACACAGACCCAACTCTAATCTTTATCAGTTGCCGATAGCGATGGACTTTGTCCTTATTTAAACCAGTTTTTACATCCACAAAAATTTTGCACCCTGGTATCACAGAATGAGAGTACAATACAATACAATATGCTACAGCTTCTGATCTATATTTAATAAATTCAACTTTGAACTGAATAGTTATTTCTAGAATGAATTGCAAATTTCATATTGCTGATTTTCAACTGCATTTCTTTTTATATGGCCCTGAGCAGTTGCTACAGGAGTGAGGTACTGTAACTGTAACTAAAAATTAAAATAGTCTACAAAACTCTAAGGAAGATGGACACCCTGTCATTTTTAAGGGAAATATTGCATCTTTGGTACAAAAATTTTTTCATGTTTCCAATACCATGATATATGGATGTAGAACAATACTGAATTCAAAACAAGGAGGCATGGTAGCTAATAGCTTTATTTTCAAGAAAGACAGTTCTCACAGAAAGAAATTCAGTGATTTGTAGCTCAAGAATAATTTGTCAGCCCAAACTTTCCAAATTTCAAACGATGCAAGATCAACTAAATCTTGTAATACATTATATTTTGGGGAGGCAAAGCTATTGCTTGAGTTTATTGGTGACAGTGAATGGTGTACTTATGACTGTAGCTATTTACATTCTTTGCCACTTTGGTGAATTGTAAATGCAATATTTTCTTTTATAAAATCTTCCAACTTTGAGAAGAGGCTAGATTTAGTGAACTAAAGGTCTATCTCCCACTGCAGATAGGGTGAACTTGTGTAGCTTGCAAGCCAGCCTCTAACAGGGTGCTACAATATAATACTAGATACTGACAAACTTGCACTGTCATGCAATCACATCTATATAGGGCTCGGCTGCGTTTGTTCTTTACTGTCTTCTAAAGACCACAACCAACTCTACGGCAAATCTTGATAAATCTTGTCTACAGTCATAAAGCATCCTAAGGATCATCTACAAATAGACAGTAGGAGATAAGCCTCATGATATCACGACTTTAAGCGTTTACACAAAAGGATTGCAACAATGCAGAGAAGAAAAGCAGAAACTACGGTGTAATGTATCATGTCTGATGATGAAGGGTTCACAGGGGGTACAAATTGATCGTAAAAACCAGCCAAGAGTTAAATATCTAGATAAAATGTCTCATCTGATGATAAACAGAGAGCAAGAACTCTTTACAGTTACAGGTCAAAAAGGAGGACTGCTGTAAAATCGGATTCACCTTAAATAACTGTCAAATACAAGGTAGGTTAAACCCTATCACAAAGGACAGTATGTTATTAGAGGGTCACAGGGATACAATTAAGCCCTTTCCACAGTACACTGAATATGTGCCACAAGCAAGTATGCATTTAGACAACTCAAGATGTTTTGCTGGAAAATTGGGAAATCTTATAGCACTGAAATTAGGATTTCAGCCGAGGGGGCCAAAATAACCCTGTAGGGAGGTTGAAGCATACTATTAACCCCTTGAACACACTCATGTCTTCTTTGGCCTATGATAGAGTCCATTTGTAAATCATGTTTTAGTAGAACTGACTATCAACCTTTTTCAAACAGTATTTTTTTACCTGAAGTTAAAACACTACATAGACAGGCACCACCAGAAAATCTTTAGGGAAGGGGCTATTCCTGTAAAAGAAAGCAGTAGTAAACTTTCAATCAAACAAATATATACTATGCAAACAAAAAAGGAGTGAGTCTTTGTACCCCTTAAGCCCTTCTTAGGTGAGGTTACACTTCTCTATTCCGACATCTCTTTGTTCCAATGTCTCTATTTTCTGACAAGTCTACACTGAGGTCAATGTTAGGACATGGGTTAGGTTCTAACCTAACCCTTATCCTAACACTGACCTCATACTATTTGTTGGAACATAGAAACATTGGAACAAAGAGATGTCAGATCTGAGAGCAGTCCCCAATTTACACCACAAACTCTTCCCAGAAAAAAGGATACACTATTGATGTAACAGTTGTTAGCTATATTAATAAGGCCTCTTGGTTGAATAAACATAGGTTTGTTGCTGATCTGTACATTCTTCAAAAATTCTGTTGGTAAGAATGAGAATTGTGCTTTTCATTGGTTGTGAAAATTTTGCTGCCATATGACTAGCTTAGCTTAATACAACAAAACTTCACAAATATATATTATCTCCACAAGAAATAATGCACAAACTGAAAGATTGTCAAAAACTTTGGGCAAGGAATTTAAGATTTTTGCCTGTGAAAATATTGTAAGTTTTTGTGGGTAATTTTTTTTTCTTTTGCAGATTCCAGTGTGATGTAAACTGAATGCCAAGTGAAGGAATGATGACCAGATATATGATACTCCTAGATATCGACCACACTGACAGTTAGTGAAAATAGTGCTGGGAGTTGGAACACTCCGCCTCCTTCAACCTATTTGTATTTTATTGTAGTAAGCCTAAAGAATAAAGTTAGCTTTGCTGTACCTTTTTTTTTAACTTAACCATCCTTCTTCCAGTCCACATGCTTACATTAAGTAGTTGCAAATACTGCCTGATAGCTGGCCAACTGCCATCCACCAGCTTAACAGTAGCTTGCTGGTATCTTTACATATCATAAACTCCTTATAAGAAGTCACTTCTCTACTGTAAAGTGGCCGGCAGATTTCTTCTAATAGCCTAGAGCTATCATCCTACCTACAGAGGCTTGCTGGTAACCTCTTCTTATAAGGCAAAACTATTACCCCAACAGTAAAAATTCTCTCCTAAGTTTGTCTCTAGCCCCTCCTCCAATTCAGAAGAAAAACACCTGCCTAGTGCAGGCCTGCGGATTTCACGCGAACGATCGTTCGCGGTCGCGTGTTGGTTACGTGACCGCCAAACCACGTAACCGAAAAATCGGTTACGATGTCCCATTTGACACTCAAATTCAACTCTTCTGTTACCTAAAATTTGACCATTCATTAGGAGGCATTTTAAATTCGATGAAAAGATATTATCTGATAAAATACAGACTACCAGTTGCGACATTTTTCTCACATTGCTCTTGCCTATTATCACAAAGCATAAAATAGATCGCATGCGGCTCGCACCTTGCAGCATGTGCTATCGCAAATTGCAATTGCCGAGTCCACACTAGCTGACTGGGTATCACGCACTACGGCGACAACCTGTGCAGCCACGATTCCCGGTTGTACACCATGCGGATACACTGCACAGGCTGTGATTACGGCCCCACTGCATTGACTTTGCACACAGCCCGATATCATGAAAGTTGTTTCAAAAATTATGCCGCAGTTAATACACAGTATGTCAGTGGGGACTCATTGAGTGCCCGGAGATTTCTTCGTAACGTTTCTGCAATGATGATGTCAACTTGAAGGAAACTTCTTGCTTATGCAGCTAACTGATACTAGAGATGATAAAATGGATGTGTCAGACTGATATTGGTTTTTATCTATACTCAGTTCGACCATACAATAAACGAGAAATCAGCGTGTCCTTCAACAGTAATTTACTACGATTCTACGTGTACAGTAAAGCCCTGTTTTTCGGAACTAGCTATCAGATTTAACAACAATAATATTCATCACAATTACGGTAGAATCCACCAAGTTTTCAGGGCTTTACTGTACAAGTCAAAATTTGACATAAATTTTTGCAGAAATGCACTAATTTCCTCGGGACTTCATAAGTCACGGCAAGATGTCAGGAGGGCTAAAACAGCCAACATGTGGGCATGGAAAACAACTTGTTATCTCTTTGTCAAATTTGGAAGAAAAATCGTACGTATTTGTTTTGAAATTCTTGCTAGGATCCATTAGTCGGTATAGGCTCAATTTCTCCTTATACTAAAATATGTTAGGCTAGCGTAAGTCCTAGTTTCACTAAATCTGAAAAGTTAGTTGCGTAGTGAGCTTCATACCTAAAAATAACGAGAGTAGACCTTACAAAAACATTGCTAATTGCTGTTTGGGAGTCTCCTACACATGTGCCTCTAATATTTTTGGAAATTTATGCCGAATTTATACGCTAGATACCTCTCCAGATCGTTATAGCTTCTCTTCAGCACATACACTCATTTAGTGTGTAGAAAGCATTGGTCATTCAGAAGGGCGTAGGCTCGAATTTTGGGAATAAAATCCGGGTGTTTTAGAAGTCTAAAAATTTATTTGTCATATCATCGGTCACAAAAAATGGTAACCAAACATTTTGGGGGATTTTGTCAGCCTTTTCGGAATTATTTGGGGAATGTGTTCACACTCTTTCCTATGGACCCTGTGTACCTTACTTGAGGCAAAAAGTTAAACCCTGTACATCCGAATTTTACCCATATCCGAAATACATTCGGTCCCGATGTGTTCGGATAAATGGGGTTTTACTGAACTCCAAACCATATGCTGTTACCCCACGACATGGCGTCAACACACACATTAACAACATCATGTCATTTTGAGATATTGTTTTTCATAATAAGTTGAACACATGTTGTGCACTGTGGCATTGACAGTGCAAGTGATCGCTCGTACACCTACACACTATACGAAGCTCAGTGTAGTAAACTGTCACAGAGTCGTGTTTTCTTAATATTGGGAATACGGAAAAACCGGGTTTTTGAGACTCAACAAAATGGGTTACGTTAGGTTACGTGGATCAAAAACCACGGAACCTAAAAAATGGTTACCATGAAATCTGAAATCCTCAGGCCTGTAGTGGCCTTCCTCGACAAAGTTACCATGGCCTGTGTTGTGTTTAATTTCTCAAGGCTATATCCACAAAGTACTGAGTGTGGGCTGTTTGCTACGTATAGGATGCAATACTGAGTAATCTGCAGAAGTCATCACTGACCAATCAGAGTGATGCTTTTGTCTGTACATACAGTATATCAAATTGAAATCACCAACTGTTAGTTGTGATGTCACTCGATGTCACCTTGGAGGCAAACAATGAAGCACACTGTACACATAACGTAGACTTCACACACACACACACACACGCGCGAATCCGACTGGTCCACGATCAGCCGTCTGCATTTGTTGGTGTAACTTGCAATGATACATGCTTGCCTCCAACAGAGGGCGCACTTTCTGCTTTGCACTGTCATAAGCACTCCTAAATGTGTAAGTGATGCAACAGCCCATTTACCCAAAACTTCCTTATAAATTCACATGTCAAAGTGGCTTACTGATACAGTACCATCTCCAAGCATTAAGCTGACCACACACTACATGACTTTCTGTGACCCAAGTTAACTGGATTGTCATGATCTAGTTTCCTATAATCAGCAAAGCTTTCATATGCATAATCCATATGCATAATCCACTTGCACACTACACAAGTGGCTAGTCTGTTTTGACATAGTTGCATTATAACTCTTGAGACACCTTCTTTAGCTTTCTATATAATCACTGGATTCACTGGGACCTGGCTGGTTAAATTACTTCAACCTTTCAACTGTTGTTAACTCCAGTTGGCGATATTGAACATGTTGGTTTTTCCCAACTGAAGGCAATGCGAGTTAAAACTTAGTTTTACTACTAGTTACAGTCATATACTGTAACCACCCACATTAACCAGGTAATATCGCTGCAATAGTACTGTTTAGTTGCACCTGCGAAAGTTGTAAAACCTTGTGTAGGATAGCTATAAGTTACTAACCAACCAACATTAATGTGCTGTTGAAATTTCCTTTCAAATTCCTTCTGATTTCACTTCTCAAGAGAAGCTCACTGATCCCTTTTCACAGGGAATAATTTAGTGTTCAAAATCTGCATAGCAATTTTGACGTTTCTGGGCTTCTCTATCACATTATTATTAAAAACCCTTATGTTGAATGTACAAAATCTGCTACACAATTTTGCATTTGAGTAGCAATTTGTCCATCTTGTGTAGCAAAATGCGATGCCATACCACATAAATTATTCTATTTCATACTGCAACCCTAAGGCAGGTTCACACTTCACAATTTATCACCGTTATGCAATATAAATGGACTATGTTTGGCTAGAGCTCATAACATCTATACTTTGTTTATATTTTGTGATGGCAATAAATGTTCAACTACGAACCTGCCTTTGAGCTATCAACCTAAATAGAGTGACTTGCTAGTAACCTTTCCTTGCTACAATGACTTAACAGTCCAACCCCTGATATGTTTAATTCCTGTCCTAGCCCAATATTTCTTACAAATTTCCTCTCCAGCCCCAGTCCTGTCTGTAGTTTAAAGGGGCTAGATCATCACCCCAAACATATTCAGGCATATGATCATAACTCTAATTGGTGATTACACTTTGATTGACATTACTTCAAACAGTAGCTTCACTCTGGTTGGTCAATGACGTCTTGTGCAGTCAGTTGTGTCCCCAATTACACTCACACGCTGTATTTTGTAGATGTGGCCTTGAGCAATTTAGACTGAGGGCAAGCAGAAGCTACTGTACTTTCCAGGAGCTGTGCTACATGGGTGTTTTTGTTTTATTGGGAGGAGGGCCTAGAAGAAAACTTAGTATGGAGAATTTTACTGTTTGGGGCGAGACTGAAGAGCCCTCAAGCTAGTGCCAGTATCCTGTATCCTGTATCCAGTATCCTGTCTTTGCCTATAATGACTTACCAATCCACCTACTGATACTGTAAGACCTATCACAGAACTTCTCACCAATTTCCTCCTCTAGACTCTGGCCTCTAGTTATACTTATTACTTACCTCCTAACTTTTTTATTTGAGGATCTTTATCAGTTGTTACTGGATCCACTGATTCTTGTTTATCGCCCTCTTCCTCTGCAGACGGCACCTGACTAATTGGCTTGCGTTCTGGTTCCGAATGTTTCACTATGCTATTAGCACCTTCTTTCCTAAACAAACTGGCCCATGAAGTTGGTTTCCCTCCCCAAGGTGATGGTTTTGGAACAGCAGGTGCTTTTGTTACTTCCCTGGGAGTTTGCTCTCCTTCAATATTTTCCTTTTCCTCAGAAACTTGCTGTTCTTGGACTGTATTATCTGTGGTTCTGCCATCATCTTGATGGCTTTCCTGTTCAACTGACATAGAACCTGACACTGTTTCACTGCCAACAAAATTTTCAGGTTTATTTTCTGGTTGGGGTGCACTTTGAGGAACTGTCTGACTCTCCGACACAATCTTTGGGTGACTAGTTATGGTGCTATTTTGAACGGATGGTACCTTTGGCAATGTGTCAAGTTTGTCAGTGCGGGCAGCAGCGGGAGGCACTGTGGAAGATGGAAATTCGATTGAAGTACTGTTGGTGGAACTGGACTGGTTTTCATTGATTACCGTAACATTTGCAACATCTTTAACATTAATGCCTGTAGTTCTTTCGTCGAGTTGCACATTTTGTGAATTTTTTTCAGAAAGTCCATCCCTTTGTGAGACTTCCTCCTTATGTAAAATTTCTCCAGGCTGCAAGGAATGTTCCGGACCCACTTGGACCTCCAAACTTGGGTCATTTGGAGGTTGCTCCTCCCTTCGGACAATTTGACTTTGTGTTCCACCACTCGTATGCATCTCACCTTCTTGCCTTTGACCAGAATATAATTCTGGATTATTGTAAAAATTGTTATAGTAATTAGGATCTCTCTGTTTTTTGTTCCTCCTTTTCAAAGAATTTGATTTTTGAGCACCCTCTGCAGAACTGAGTGTTTCTGTAGGCCCAACATGTTGGGGGCTGTTTATATCAGGTGAGTTTCTGACATTTATTGCACATGCATCATCTCTTTGGGTGACAACTGATCCTGGATCCATGGGCTGGATGATATTGCTGTTGACAGGGCCCGGTCCAGATGTTGGTAATGGGGTATTATGTTGGTAATTATCCTTTACAGGGTGTTGAAACCCATTGTCACCTTGAGTTGCTATTAAGTTGTTACTGCTTGCATCTGTGAGAAAAACAGCAAAATCAGAGTGTCTGCTAATCAACCAGTCTGCCTAAAGGTGCATCTGTGAGAAAGCAAACCTTCTCAGCAAAGATGTAAAGTTCAGAATAAGACATACTCTCTAACCCACAACTATATGATTTATAGTAACAGAACCAAATTAAACACTTTATTTATTTTTTTTTGTTAACACATGAGTAAATTTGTCTTATACGGTAAGTTTTACTCCCCTAGAAAACATCTTTCACTGTTTCT
Organism: Holothuria leucospilota; assembly: GCA_029531755.1. Lineage (NCBI taxonomy): Eukaryota > Metazoa > Echinodermata > Holothuroidea > Aspidochirotida > Holothuriidae > Holothuria > Holothuria leucospilota. Next base: position 19,801,739 of record CM055965.1, read on the forward strand.
ACTCTAAAGATACTGTAGAAGGCTGGCATACATTTCAATTTAATAGCATTAGCATGGGAGGGGGTGGCTGAGGGTTGGTAGCACTACTTATTTGCATTTGCCCCTTAAAGGTAATAGGCAGTCGCCCCAAAATTTGCTTTGAATAATCATCAGACTCTTGCAAATCTCTTCTTATTGCATTCCAAGCACCTCTGAAGACGTTTTAAACATAACTATTACAAACAACAGGTAAAACAAGGAGAAATTCTCCTTGAATTTCACAATTCACTAACAAAAACATTGTCACATGATCAAAATAGGCCATTCATGAACCAGAGTGACAGGGCATACTAACTCTGATTGGGGTGACTGCATTTTCCCTTTAAGCTTAAAAGTTTAAACCCTTGTAATATTTCACACTCATAACAATACATGTTTACACTCTGTGCTTAACTGTCAGTTTACCTCCTCCAGATATCTGTGAAGTTTCTGTATTGTCCCATGGAAACTGCAAAGAAAATGAAAACATCTGTGTGTGGTAATGGTGTCCTTTTAAAGGAAATACAAACTTTTCTGACTTTGGTTATGACAACATAACTGGGTAAAACATAGCTTCATAACTGACTCCATTTACTTAAAGAGTACTGACACAAATTTATTTTTAATACAGTTAAGAAGAATTTAGTCAAGCATTCTGCGACAGATTTCAATTCTAATTACTTGTCCTTGAGAAATGAGTACTGTAGCTGAAGGTTCCACAGTTTTTATCAAAAGTGAACTTGTAGCAAGCTGAGGCTATGTCATGGTACTTCATTAATAAGCAATGTTTTGTTTCTTTGACTTTTTTTTGGCACCGCAATTTGCTACACAAGCTGGCCAAATTGCTACATGAATGCAAAAATGTGTAGCACTTTTCTGTGTGTATAACCATAGGGTTTTCACTGATTTTAGACTACAGGAAGAAAAGACTCTCAAAACTGCTACGCAAACTGTGAATACTAAATTATACCCTGTTTAGGAATCATAGCACCAGGGAAAATGGAATCACTACTCAATTTAATATCAGCTTCCAGCCAGGTGTCATGACAGAAGCAGAGTTGTGGACATAGGGTTGCATAACCACCTTAAATTGCTGACGACCCCAAACATAATATAGGACAGACCAGTGTTTGCATTAGGCAGTGGGATTACACAATTCCCACAATTTTCTTCACAATGCCGAAAGTTTTAAAATCATGTGATTGAGTTTCCCGCACCTGTTGGGAAAACCTGTTGGGAATAAGTTGACTTTTGATGTTGCAACTCATCGATATCCCCCCTCTTTGAAGCAAAATCCCACCCAAAATATTTGAGAGGAGAATTTCCCCCTAAAATTCTGAGACCTAGTGTCAACACTAGGACAGACACATTCTTTATTCAATCAATCAATCTATCAACCAATCCTTGCAATTTATATACGTAATGCCCATACCATGATACCAAAAACAAATTTGCTCTAAGGCACTTTGGCACAAAACAATGTACAAGGAACACACATGGAAAAATGGGTTAAGAGACAACTGCAAATAGAAAGCCAGCTCAAAATGATATTGTTGAGAAAATTTTTGAAACTACAAAAAGATCCTGGTGAAAGAAGTACTGTACCTGCAGTAGGATGGATTTATGAACTGTATTATGCAACATATACTCATGAAACGGCCAGCCTAGCTGGAAGTTACAAACTCTCAAAAATCTGCCATGCAGGTAATCTTTAACCTGGGGGCTGAACCTAGATTGTGAAATGGGAAATTACCCCGCCCTCAAGGGAGTGATTTAACCAGCCTGTATTTGTGCAACAAATGTTGCATAACCCAAAAGAATGTTGTTCAAAATTATCTGAAGAGTAATTTCTGTGCATGTGCTTTTTCAAAGCAGAGATGTAAGCAAAGTAGAGGTCCATTTCCTGAAATTTTGTTGTCCAGGATTATTGGCTTGGGGGTCGGTGCTTTTTCTTTTTTTCAAACATGTTCACGATGCAGTACAAATTTACATTTTGTTGTAAAGAGATTTAAAAACCAGGCCTGGCATTATAAGATGGGCAATTGCCCGTGCCCGCCTAAACGCCCGTCTTGGCTCCTAAAAATAACTGTTAGAACTTGCCTAAGACGGGCAACCATTGCCCGTCTGCCCAAAAACTCCTGACCAGGTCTGTTAAAAACTAAACCGCAAACCTTATCCACCTTTGGCCATTTCACCCACCGTGACCACTGCACAACTTTTTGGCTAGTAAAATGGATTTTCTGAGAATTTTGTTCAAGATTTCCCGTTTCCTGAAATCAGGAATTTTCCTGAACTCTAACATCTTTGTCAAAGAAACCGATTCAGTCTTGCAAAGAATCAGTCACTACAAATTGTATATACTTCCCTACCTCATTTGCAAGGTTATGTTGGGTAAAATGCTGCACCATTTGTTATCTAGGCTCCTCCCATTGAAAAATTTGTTCAAAGGGGAGGGGACATGCCCTCCCCCTTTGACTCTCCCCCTGATAGGGTGCGTCGGTATATCGATATACCAGGTATACCTGGTATTTCACTCATACTCATACTGGCGGTATTGAAATTTGTTGAAAACGAATATACTGTACCGATAATAACAGGTATCCCGGAAAACATGCCCAAGTACCTGGTAAAAAATCATACCCGATAGAAATACCGAACACAAACTCGTTACTATTACTGCTTCTCACTGTTTACCCTGTGCACGTTACATTAAAATTCCAGACACTAGCTGCTATCCACGTACACAATCTTAGCACGTGTACAGAAAAACCACAAGTTGATAAATGTAACCCATAATTACATGCTATGACTAATGGCTTAAAAACTTTACCACAGTAGGACTAAGAGCAGCGCACTATCCCACAAAGTTTTGTATCTCGAATCCTTTCACGCACGTAACTGTTTAACTGTTATCAAATACTCCGAAAACTTGGCAGAAATTGATTCTGCGCTGTATGTACGTTTGCACCTGGTAACTGTTTAGTGGGCAGCACGAACAGGGAGTTGCAGGTCCTGCTATGTATACCGATCACTCATAGAAGGCCTCTTAGTGTGTATAAACCAATACCTGGTGCTCGTTCCAATACCGATTCTGCGCATTGCGGCTGGAATTCTTACCAGGCAAATCCCATACATAGTGTATACCCATTATAACGCTACTACTAGCACGCCGCACAGCTGTGGTCAGACCGACCCAGCCAGTGCTGTGAACTGTACACGCAGCGTTCGTGAATACAGTACAGCTAGCTAGCACAGATAAGAGGCAGGCTACAGTAATTTCCATGCCATACTTGCATTGCTTTTTAATGGGCTCTACGGTAGCTCGAAATGAAAGACACGTAAGACACTCGGTCTTTCATACTTTATTTTCTTTTTTTTTTATGTGCAACTTTATTCAAATCTTGGAAACATCTTGCTGCAAAGAAGAGAAAATAGATAGGAAAAATCACTGTCATGAAAGAGTGAATATATTCGTTGGCCTTGGGGAGAGTGCATGCTAATGTTTGATCGATAGTGCAGTTAATGTGTGAGGTACTGGTTCTGGGAAATTTTCCGGTATACCTGGTTATACCAGGTATTTGCCGACCGGTATATCGGTATCTGGTTTTGTTCATACCGACGCACCCTACCCCCTGACCATCAATTCAGAATGCCACACTGAAGAATTGAACTTGCTAGGACACTGCTTCAAGGGAATGGTAAAATTCTAATGAATACATTTACAACAGTGCATTCTTGAGCCTATGCACTTATCTGGTCGATGGTTGTCCTGATCCAACCCACCATGGAAGTGGGAATTTTATTTGGCAGTTCACCAAGAACATAACCTGTCCCTTATTGAACACATATAAATTAAATATACCCTTTAATGTGAGGAAGCTACTACCAGCAACTGCGTTGTAGTCGGGGAGACAGTTCTAGAGGCTGAGGCCATCCTGTGCAAGGCCACCTTACCATATGATAGGTTTTACAATGCCACAGACCTAAGCCTACAGGTAACAATTTCAGTTTCTGTTATAACCCTCTGTGTATGTTCTACTTCAGATTCAATAATGTAGGACAAAAGAAATGATTCTTGGAGGAAGTTTACCTATTTTTGCATAGGATTGTAAAGAAATTTTAAGCCTTGGACTGGCCAAAAATTTTGGTTGCCAGATGATTTAATAATTTTCTACTTTCATTTTTGAGAATGAATTGATTACTGTACAATGAAATCCTTACAAGAATTTTAAGCCTACTTTGAATGCCACCTTTAGATTAATAGCTATTTGGACATATAGTTACTTTTTGATGGTATCAAAATCATGTCTGTGTTATCCTATGCAGGTTCAAAAACACGAGTTCAGGATCCTCTTTTGTTCTTTTTTTTTTTCTTTCTTGTTAAGAACTGATGCTGTATTACCATTCTCCTATTATAGCTACGTGACGTCATTTGCGCGAATGTAAAATGTCACATCTTACCTGCACCCCAAGAGATAATGAGGTTTGTGATAGTGCATTTTCGCCAACCACCTCTTCATAGAATGTGGCACCAGCACCAAAGTCTCCAAAGGTTATACTCTGTGATGAAAAAGAACAAAATCTTTGACTAATGGAAAGAAAACTGCTGAGAACAGTTTCTCCCAAGGGTATTAATTTGCACTGGACACTGGAGGAGGTGCATTCACCAAAAAGGTTTACTGTACACAGCTTGTGCCTAATTTCTATATATACAAGTAAAATATTACACCTGTCTACCAAATACTGGAGGAGGCAGGGACTGTGGGGGGGGGGGGAGGGAGGGGTGTGTGAAAGGTATTGTAAGTGTGTCAAATTATTGGAGAGACCATGTCTCCATGTCCAACAATTCCCCAATGACTGCTGCACTTGGTATGTCCAAATACTGAATTTTCTGTCTGTTACTTAGTATTATTTAGGAAGAATCTTTCAGCCCATAGGAAGCTAGCTCTACGTTCAGACTGCCATACTGTAATGTGTAACACACATCTCTTTCTGTCACATGAGCAATGCATGGCAGTAACCAGTGTCACACACTACACAGAAAATTTGCATGCTGTCTTGTGCCATTTTCAATTGACCACAACTCATGGAATGGTTGCTATACCACATGAGTAAACACCCAAGTTTGATACAAAAAACTCTAGAAACTACACATGGCGCTTGTAGGTGAAATGTACACAGCCACATTTAAGTCCCAGTATGACTTTGTACACGAATTTGGGTAAGAGAAATGAGTGGTGCTTAAGGTTACTTAAGCCCAAACATAACCAAAGAAATGATTTGTTGGAGAAAAAAGACATTTACGGAAGTGAAAGGTTGTTTTAAACAAATTGTGACTGTAAATGTAACGGCTGTTTCAATATGCATACGGTTCATCACGGTGGGAAGTTCTAGATCATTATGAATATTCATTACTCAGCTGTTTCGAGATCACATCATGTCGACGACTGTCCAGCACGCGAGACAGCACGATGCAGCCAGTGTACATCTAGTACGCACTCGCTTACCGTATTTTCATTGTGCACTAATCAACGATGAATGCTAGGCTATGATGTGCTTGATGCACGAAGAATGTAGCTATAGGACCGTAACACACAAGCAGTTGACTTGTGTGACATTGGCGGCCGGACTGTGGGCGTGCATGTCCGTATAACCTGCCTGTATTTTGCTTCTCTGTGCCAGGCAACGTTATCTTGCTTAGGATTAAAGGTGAGGCTTTCCTCCTTTTTCATGTTAGTTGTGCAACAATTCTGTTGGCGTGGGTAATTATTTCTAACTACAATTCAATTCTAAGCCTACACTAACTTGAATATAGTCCTAGGCTGTTTGTGTAGTCCATCCGTCGAATATACAAGCAAATGCTCTGCACTGTTTACGTGTGTACATTTCACTACAGTTGAGCATGTAGGTAAGGCACCTATACCTATAGTTGTTTATTCATGAAAATCATAAACAAACAGACTGTCATTGGTTCATACTCCTGACTGATAGGCTCATTACGAGAAGAGAACTCGAATTTTCCGTTGGCAATCTGAATTCAACATTTGCATTTCGGACAAAGATTACACCCGAAAGAAGCTAAAACGGTTCTTCTAGGTATGTTAGAACCTCTTAAACTGTTACCAACTTCATATATCTGGCTCTCGTGCTATGACGATTTTTGGCAGTTTAAGTACTTCTTTATACAAAGTCGTACTGGGACTTTAACTACATGTTGATGTTCCTGCACTTAGATGAACTTGAGTTTTATGCCATGGTCCCTTGAGGTCTTTTGTCTGGTTTTTGTGTGAGGGTAGACCATCTTAGGGAGGGGTTTGAGGGGCTGTGCACTCGATCTTTGCAAACTTTTACTTGATGTAAAGGTGGATTCAATTTAAAATCATGCTTTCATTGGCAAAGCTTTGGAAAAGCATCCCAAAACTGACAATCCAAATCCTACTTGTGGGAAAACATCAGGGGAAAGAAGCTAATCTTTGGGAGTAGAGGAAGCTACCCCAGGTGGTCTAGATGGGAAAATACCATCATTTCTGCTAACTCTAGAACACAAAGGTTACTTAGCAAGTGGGCATTGGGTAACCAAAACTTATCATCACTGAAGAATTGTGACCTAACGTTAAAACAAATTTTGTGAAAATTTCCTTCAAGTGTAGTTTATAGAATTTTGGATTTTGCAAAGAGTGTGGTCCAATTTCATAGGCCTATTCCTCAGTAAAAAATGGCAACTGTCATGTAGTCTAGGCTAGGCCTATATAATGCTTAGGCTAGATCTGGAATCATATCTAACTCTTTGTTCTTAGTCTTCATTCAAGTTTATTCTTGAGTACACAGTAGCACAGTAGTCACAAGCCTGCACTTGTTTGATAATTACAGAGTCAGAAGGCTTCAACAGGCTCTGAAATGGCCTGACATGGAACGCACTGTGGGACTGAAGGTTTGGTCCTGACTGACACCTTTGGTTTTGTTGGTGTACAAACACTTAGCCTAGGCCTACACCTCGGCATAACTTTGGTGTCAGCTTTACCTGGAATGCAACCTGGTAGGCCTGAAGGTGGGGCAAAAACTGGCCACATGACCTCCATGGACCAGGTGTTACTGTGTGTTTGTGCACACATGGTAGGGTAGCCTAGTGGGTACAACAACAAATAGCCTAGTCTATACTAATTACTATACAGTGCACTGGGCCTATGCCTACGAATACGTATCGAGTTTAGCTGAGTAATGCGACACAATCTAGGCCTAGCCTAACAATACATCCAACATGCGACCTTCCCTAGCCTATGCTATTGCACGAGTCTACATGACCATGGCTGAGGACACATGTACACAGGAAACATGTATTTTTACTAAACAAACGGCAAGATGTGAACATAAATTTCAGGATATTGTAGCAAGAACGGTTTCATTCTATTTAAGCGAGCTAACAAACCTCTCCCTCTGCCATATTCGAAAGAAAATTTTTATTGGGTTTCATGCTGTACAGTTAGACGTGGTCGCCATCTTGATATAGTACATGTTTTCTGTGTCAAAGGTCAATTATACTACACATTGATATGATAACGTCATTTGTTTGTTTCCAGTACTACAGTAGCCCATAAACATTTGCGTTCCGAATTGCTTGTGTTGTTGAATTGATAGTGTTGTGCACCAGCGGAATACTCAAACTGAGCAGGGAGTTCCTACCATAGAGCAGGATATATCCTGCTCTATGGTTCCTACTCAAAAAAAAAACAACTCCCTGCTCAAAGCCACGCCCTCGGATGGCTCGAGGAGCTGACGAAGTTTTCCGTTTAGCTGAGCTACGTATAACAGGTTTAACATGTGTAGTGTAGTAACGTCCTTTGGAGGGCAAAGGCCCATAAGATGCCCTGAAGTCCAACCCGTTTACTAATTCACCACACCAACACCAAGCGAGCCCACTTCGAAAAGCTCCACATTGGAGGAAGCCAAAGTGAGCCGCTACATAGACTAACCCCTGTGTAACTTCAAGTCACTGAGAAAGTTATAGTGGATACGATGCCGTGTGGAGTAAAACCACATATGACAGTTAAATGGAATAAGCAGATGCAAGTCAATAACACATAACAGCCTGATATACTAAGGGCGAAGAAAACGGGGTTGTGGGGGTTGCTGGGGAGCTAAAGCTCCCCTCGTTAAAAATGTGGTGAGGCGGAAGTATGATTCCGCCCCTCCTTTCAAGGATTAAAACCCCTTGTTCCCTTTGTAAAAATGTCAAAATATTCAGTAATTTTCCTTAAAATTTGCTCACTAGTATAGCACCAAATTGCATCTAAGGGCCCTCACATATGCAAAACATGTTCAAAGGGAGGGAAATACCCCTCCCCCAGGACGGCCGTCCGAAACAACGAAGTTAAACCACCCTCAGTCCAGAACTTCCGACGCCTATATGCCTGTGCTGATGTTAGTTAGCATATAGGTGAGTAGCCCCTACTACGCACCCACTCGTGCAGATCTGAAGTTTAAGAAGGATTATTTTCTTCCCACGAGATATCAGACTGAATCCTTCGTACCCCTTACTAGGTTCCCATTGTCTTGCAGTATCTAAGGGTGTCAGGTTTGAAATACTTGGAACAGATTGCTTAATGAATGCCAGAAAAATATATTAGGGATAGTTTCGTTTTATTATTAATTTTTTTTCACAACGCTCTTTATTAGGATTTATATCCTTCTTTGTCGCTTGAACTTAAACCAAGTCCAAAAATATGTCTGCTCCAGTCAAATCTTCTGGCATAACGACTCAGCTTGACTATCGTTCTATTTAGTAGACCTAATAGGTATTATATAGGCTACACGTTAAAACCTCTGAATTCCCCAGAAAATAAATATTTGAACTCAGTGTAGCTGGGGCGTTGGTCCACTTACCAGTCTTTCTGTTTTTCCGGCCCACTTATTCATTTATTAGTATTAGGCCCTATCCTGGCCGGGTGCCTTAGACTGCCAGAAGCCAGAAGTTATGTAGAGGTCGTAAATTCCATCCCATATCGCAAAGCTTTTTGCTGTTCTCATGCGGTGGGGTTAGTTGGTGAGTGACAAAGTTTGGCTATTCCATTTGGTAGTCCAGGTGCTTTCGACACAATGTATGTTATCCCCGATACGGTCTACAACCCCTACAGTTTTTATTTTTCTTTATTGTTCTTAATAATTACATGTGTTTTTACTGTAAGCCTACTAAAAATTTTTGCGCGCTTCGCGCGTTTTGCAATTTCAAGATTCAGACTCACAAGAGCACTATCAGCGCCCAAGTCGGCTCTTGAAGTAATAAGTGATATTGTGCAAAATATGCCCTGCCCTGCTGGCATGGCCCGGCCCCCTGTCGGGAAAATCCTGTTGTCACATATGGTCAATTTATTTATTTTGGCTTTCCAAAAAGGGTCATTTCTGAGATAATACCCAAAATTTTCGGCACTCTTTATCCACTGGTCCTCAGTTCCGTTACTCATAGCTAAATATAGTAGGCTACAAACCCTTTCCATCTTTTCAAGTAACTTGATAAGTAGAATACATGGAATTAGGTAAATGTCGGGAATTTCATCTCATTTCGCTAGACTTAGTTAATGTTCTCTTGTCTGCTTGTATCTGTCTTGCGGTACGGCTAGTGAGGGAAGTAAAATGTAAGTTGTGCCCAATAGGGCCCAACTGCAGGACAATTGACCTATGCAAGCTTTAAATAAGCACAGATTCTTTTTAGTGTATGGGCTGACCCAAAATAATTTCGTGTGCTTCGCGTGCTTTTTCACAGCTTAGAGTCCTGCAAAAACATTAAATCGGGGCGGAACTATTTTCCTCTAGTAAATACAAATTTTATGCAAAATGTGCCCCGCAATGACATGGTATAGTACACAGGTTTTCTTCAAATTCTCCCTCCCATCGGGGAGTCTGTGCCCTCGTCGGGCAAATCCTGGCGCCACCCCTGGGTGGATGGGGGTCACGGGTGCGGGGGTGACTTGTTAAGTGATAACCCTTTGACACTAAGTGTCGGTACATTGACTATATGCTGTCGGTACATTTACCTTATTTTCATCCCTGCCCCCTCCCCACTTCAAGCACTCCAGTTACGCCACTGCATCCAATCAATATCATAACTGTCCTTGAAATGTTAAATTGAGAGTATGTCCTCCTTAGTAGTTTAATGGTAAGAGCACGTTAATCTGTAAATACAGCCCCTCGTCCTTTTCTAAATAATTTCCGGGAGTTCTGTAGTAGTTGGAACTTGCTCTATTTATTTTTACATGTGATTTAAATTCCTACACAGCCAAAGCAATTTCTTCTTGGCAATTAAAATTTGTAGTATAGCAGGAGGACTGGTTAATTGTCTGATTGTAATATGGGATCATTTACTGGCAACTCATTTCATTATGCCATGTAACTCGAAAATGCACTGAGACAGCACTTTCGGTATTACGCCCTAACTAACAGTAAAATCATGTAAATGCTATGTACACAACTCCGTAGATTTTCCTTCAATTAGTTGGGACGTTTTTTCTCCCATTTGTAGTCGTTATCTAGGAAAAAGGTGTCATCCATGAACTGAAGTTATTATCAAATTCCATGTGATGCACTATGAGGATAGTTTGTTACTTCTTGAAGGAAATATATGAAGTTAAATTTCACATATATTAACCACGTTAGGTCTTACGGTCTGTAGGTACTAAGTTTCTTAACAGTAGGTCCGATTTTGCTCGTTCGTTCGGGGAAATCCGGACAGTAGCAACCGAGCATGGTGCAGCTTTTTATTACGGTAGCCTTTATACTGCATAATGTCATATCAAACTTTCACTTAATGCACCGTGTGCAGCGCGGCGTATTTCACGAATGGAACGGTTTTTCTTACACCTGCTGCACTCTCGTGGAGGAGCGGACGGGAAGGGGGAGGGGATAGCGGACGGGGAGGGGGAAGAAGGGGGGAATATGGGCAAAGGCGTATGGAAGAAAAATTAAAAGGGACCCAAAGATATTTGGTCTGGAATATTCTTTAATTGGCAAACAATAGTGATTTGTGCTTTGAGAGAGACAATTTGTTTGTTCAGGGAAAGGGGCCGCTCCTCAAACCCCTCCTGACATAACTTTGCTAATGGGGATAGTAAGAAGTTAACCCTGAGATGGAAAGCAAGCTTTGAATAATTTAAAGTTAATTTGACCTGGCTATATATATTTATACCCATGGTTTTACATTATTTGTTCCTAGAAGATATGATGGCCGTTGGAGAACTTGCAGAGCCCCAAGTTCAGTGGTCGCCTTATTTTAAGCGTTTCTCAATAGACAGCTATGTCAGATTCTTCATGGTCAAGGCTGAGCTTACATTTCATTAATCTCCGACCAGACTTTCAGAAGCGCGCACATGCCTGTAAAGGGAAGCGCGCACATGCCTATAACAGGGGTCCTCAAATATTGTATACTGAGGGCCACTTTTACTGGAGTTTGCACTTTATCCGTCGGTTAAAAACAATAGAACCCAGAAATTTATGAGATGCTTTGTTTTCTTATCTAAATTCCGGGCTCTTCCAATCTCCCACGGGCTTTTCAGCAAATGAATGGCCCATGGATCGCCACTTTGGGGCTGAGGCCTAGAGAAATTTGCTATAATCATATCTATTGATTGCTTTCTTATTGAACAGTTCAAGTTTAGTGTAATGGTCGGGACCCTTCCATTTTTCCTGCAGAACGATAGCAAAATGCCTTCTCATGAATTTATTTATTTATTTTTTTTCAAAATTAGAGTTAGGGATAAGGAAATGGGAAAGGGTTACTTGTTCAGGGAAAATGAAACATGATCTTTTGTAATCCGAGGTCAAAATTAGTAAAACCGATTCAAACTCCGAAAAGTTGGATTATACATGATTGTTATCCAAGAGTTTGATTTGATGTGAGAAATCTGTCTTGCAGAAAATAGAAGAGAGAACAAAAAAGAAAAAAGAAAGCAAGAAAGCGCGGCCGGGGAGAGGAGGAGAGGCGATTGATAATGGAAAAGGAAACTGAAGTGGATTCTTTACTGATTGTATTGAGCTCAAACGAACCGGGAGTTCCATAGACTAGGTTACAGATAAACCAGGGAGTTGTTACGTAAACACACTCGTGCGGTTGCGCATAGTCGGGGTGGCATGATTGTTTCAAAAGTGATTCGTTGCGTTGGAGCATTCTATTACCTTGATTTGTCTTTTCACATTCAAACTATAAACTTTGCAGCTAATAGAGGGAGGGGACGTATAAGTGGGTCAAAGCAAGAAGGTTATCGTAACACGGCTTCAACTTTTTCTTCGGGATTGAAGGTTCCTTGATCAACCTTCAAAGTAAACGGGAAGCGATGGGGTGATTTGCCCTCGCAAAAGTAAAAAACTTCTAGACGGGAAGAGACCGAGGAGGGCGAAAATGTCATATGTTGCTAAAATCGGCCTCCTCCTCTCCTACATAGTACTTGGCAACAATATCCTGTAAAAAGAGGCCCCGTGGAACTTTCCCAAAATATCCACCGGAAACGTTTTTATAGAAGGGCAGGATTTTCCGAAACATTTGAAAAGAGGCCTCTAACTAAAATGCAGAAATTCAAAACTTGCATATAGGGTAACGACTACTGTTCGTGACAAAAGTGGTAGATTCACACCCTATCATGCCTTCGCATTACCCTATGTGGACTTGTGGACCTTTTGGGAATAATATACCAGTGCTGGTTAAAGTGTACCTAAAGTCTAAAATTTCAAAAATGTATGTAACAAAGCTTGAAAAATATCCAATGGTCCAACTCCCATCTTTACAGGACATTCCTGAGCCGAGATGTAAAATGTTGAAGCTTATTCACTCAATTTAAAATGGTTCAGTGCGCAATAATTTGTGATGTCAAGTTCTTATACTACTCAAATTAACGTCTTTGTTTTTCTTTGTTTTTTGAAAGCCACTGCCACTTGGTGCTAAAATGTGACCACTGTCTTACTGTTATAGGTTGACTTGGCTATATGATCCCTCTTCGTACAACATACTATGCAAGGAAGCAGTAAATGTTTCAAGGTCATATAAACATCTTAATTTCAAAAGGAAACAAAAGCAGTTGTACAAGAAGGACATCACAAATAATTGCGCAATCGGCTATTTCAATAAAGTGAATAAATTTCAACATTTTATATCTCAGCAACGGAGTAAACTATAAAAATGGGAACTGGATGAATGAAATTCATTTTCCAACCCCTAAAATATATATTATTGTAATTCTAGACTTTAGGTCCACTTTAATTAATGTGGGACCAAGAACTCACAATGGACTGAAAGTGAGAGTAATGTATATCAGTCTCGAGAACCACACAAAGGAAATGATAGCAAATTTTACAAGAATGCTTGCATTTAGAATCCTTTTCAACATGCTGCTTCTTATATTCAGGCCTTTAAAGGTCGTGTGACATGCCACCAAAAAGAGCTGTTTCACTTGTCACTTACAGAATGAAGTCTTTCAATCAAAGATCCGTTGAAATTATTTCAATATCTTTTACTGGTCTCAAAATATACGTCTTTAAAGTTTGATGGTTTCTGAAGAAACTAATTGCCTATGCAAAAATAGTGATGTGGAGTGTTGTACAGTGTTACGATTTCTTTTGTCAACCCTATATAAATTATCTCTTAATTACTGATCATATAGATTACAGTTTGGTGAGTGATATCGATATTTTTCAAGGAAAAATTTTGAGTTTTATAATAAACCCTTCAGGGAATAACAATGCTACCAGTGTCCTTGAAATTAATGTTGAAAAAACAACGGCTAACATGTGTCATATATGGTATGTCCCTCTTTCAATGTCACATATTTGCATATTTAGCTCATGTTTATTCATGATACAAGTGTGAAATAGAAATTTTCCTATAAAATGGTCAATATTTGATGGATTTTAATGGAAACTGTGGCTATTTTCTGGATTTTGAATGCTTTTTAAATCAAATATCCAACAATGTTATTTTCATGTCACACGACCTTTAAGGGCAGTTTTTTTTACAACGCTAAGCAACCACGGGTGTGGGAGAAGCCTGTGCCTTGTAAATTACAACTTCACATCCGGTGGCTAACCAACTCAAAATTTTTGATCAAACTGGTTTTTTAAAAAGACAGTTCAGATGGGAAAACCGTAGATTGCGCTCGGATGAAAAACCCACCCTATCTTGACCCGGCAGGGGATCGAACCCCGTACCTCACGGTTTGCTAAGCATCATCGTTTCAAATACCACCACTTATATCCACTCGGCCACATTACCGGTCCCGGTCTTATAAATCTCGTGTCCCTTTGGAGGTCTTGAGTAAGGCCAAGACTAATTTCAGGTTTTCGATGGCCAACGGAGCGGACTCAGGAGTTTTTTCGACGGTCCAGCTCATCTCTGCGTAACCCCTTGTGGCGGAGCCAGAGAAAGCCGGAGCCAAAGAGAAACTATACTCAGGCTACCCTGAGTCCAAATTTAAAAGGGACAAAAAAGTTCCTACAGGGACCACCCTCTTTTTCGATTGATATTCCACTCTCCATCGAGTGACCGTCATTTTCACTCAATTAGAGTAAATTACCGTTCCGAGCTGAGAGGAATTTCACGGTCGATTTCCACTCGATACAAGAGTGGCTCATTGCAGTCAATCGTCCAAGTGTGAATTTTACTCTTTACATTTAGAGGGTACGGTTTCGCCCACACTGCACTTACCTTCGTCGCAGGTGTCGAATATGGACCCCTCTATTTTCACGTACCTATACACTCTATCACGAGTGCAGCCAATATATAGGTGCACGTGTAATACACGTCCGCCGGGAGGGAAAGTGGAGCTGATAGGTGCAGGAGTAATACACGTCCGTAGGGCGGGCAAACAATGCACGTGAGAGATAGCCAGCAGGACTTGACTCGAACAGGACCACATAAGCTGGCGTGTGCTGTGCTGAAATGTTTCATTATAAAGAGTAGACTGACCAAGTAACCAAAGCCACAAACGACACCTCGAGTTACAATGCTACGAAAGTTCTGTAATGGTCATTATCAAGCCCACTCATTATGCCGTAGACGTGCGGCAGGTTTCCCTTTACAACGCGGACAGGCAGAGCTGACTTCAAATTTGTTGGCTCAGCTCCTCTTTAACTTGGCTTTTCAAACTAATATAACTGGAAAAGAAATATGCCGCACAGCCTTAAAAGGCAAGTTTCTCTTTAGAGAGAACAAAATTGTCGTGCAGCTCGATAGGGTATCCGACCCGGAGGTAAGAATGACTTTTTTTAATGAAAACCTTTCGTTCAGATTGCATCGACATCAGGATATGGCACCGCAAGACAGAAATGGTTTTTAGCATTATAAGGCCATTCTGTCTGTGCAGTAAACTCCACCAACTGTTTTTCTTCCAAACATGGGAGGCGATCGGGGGGGGGGGCAGGGGGACATGTCCCCCCAATATTCAGAACAAATCGTCGCCCTTGTCAACATTGCACCATTTGAAAATTGGAAGGTTTGGGGAAAGCAAAGTATCCATGAACTACAAAACAGAGAATTTCTTTCTGTAAGAACTTTATTTCTTAGAAATAAAGTTAGCTACTTTTTTCGAATTGCTTGTCATTCAGTATCTACAAGTCGTAGTTTTACAAATAAAACTCAATTTTTCCATGAGGGGCCTCTTCAGGTACCAAAGCCTCGACACTATACAAAGCACCATGTAGGATGGCGCCCGTGACGAACAGAAAAGTTGTGATATAACAGGTTAAACGGTAAGTATCTCTCACACGTTGCAAAGTTGCTTACATAAAGAAACTGAGAAAAATAAAAGATTTTTGTTCCTGTGCAACAGCCATGCGTCAATAATTGCGTTGCGTGTATATATATATATATATATATATATATATATATATATATATATATATATATATATATATATATATATTGTGCTGTCACACGTTTCTGCATCTCTTCGGAGATCCGCTGGCGGGTTGACAATTGTGTTCGGCTGAATTGCATCAATTCTGATCTCTGGTAGGGCTTGCATCAAAGGAGAACTAGTGCTGTTCCCAAAATAGGTGCCTGCTCAGGAGGTGAATTGCGAGTGCTTCATATGGGGTTTGAACAAAGGCCAAACCATCTTGGCTTCATGGCTCAGTGGTTAGAGCGTCCGCACTAGCAAGCGGGAGGTCCCGAGTTCGAATCCCGGTGGAGTCAACATTGCTTTTTCACCTCGCCCAGATTTTTCAGCTTTACCGACTCAACTATATATATATATATATATATATATATATATATATATATATATATATATATATATATATATATATATATATATATATATATATATAATATATATACATATATATATATATATATATATAAAAGACTAGCCTGGAAACGCTGAAAAGGTGGCAGCAGGCCACTTGGAGGGGGGGGGGGTTAGGTAGCCTCTGATTATATCGTTCCCGAACCAAGGTGTTTACCTTCAGCTGAGTCACGAAGGAGTCGCTTGGCATGAAGTTTGAGTCTCGTTGCTCGAGTAGCCTACAGTACGTGGGGTTCATGTCCAAGTAAGCAGTTGCGACAGGAGTTGAACTCGCATCGAGTCCCATAGAGCAGTAGAAGATATGCGACATCAAACACACCCGAGTCGGTCTTCTGCTCTCGGGTCATTCTAATGTGTCCTTAAGAGGTTGAGTGAATTAAAATCAAGAAACGATTTGTGGTAAATGTTAGATAGATTACAAAATTTCACTAAAGAGGTTTTTCACATGACGTCATTTCCGTTTCAATTTGGCATACCGGCCGTCACAGGCGTTAGCCGTCACGGCCGTTACCGACACGCGCGCACAACTGAGGACCTTAGATACAATTGTTATACAATGAGCGCCTTGCCGTCAAAATTTCCAACAAACAGAGAGACGGGCAACACAGTCACGGTGACATAGGGGAAAAACCTCTGCAGGGCAACGGGGTATTTTTCCGACCGGTTCGGGTCGAGCTCAACTCAAACATGAAACCTCCACCCTCTAAAAACTGAAAAAGGTCTGATCAGCAGTGAACTAGAATCCTGTAAAATATTGGAATTGATTCGTTTGAAAAATGAATCTTTTCTGGTCATTTTGAACAAAATCTAGTCAAATAATTGATAACGTCCCGGACTGGTTGCATCAGATTCGGTGCAGATTTGAGCAGAGGCCATGCATGGTTCATTAGTAGAGGATCTCACGTGTCACTGCTTCTATGCATATTTGAAGAAAACTTGATCTACATGTGAATTTCTGTGGGCTTTCACGTTATCGCTATCTGTTGCCAGGAATTCTCAGATTGTTTAAGCTGTTGTTTATTTGTAATGACCAGTCTAGCAGACAATCGGAAAGATAAAAGGAATCGAAGAATAAACAAAAGACCTTAAAATTGTCTGGATGTTGACGAAGGGTAGTGTACTTACTGGGAAATACACCCTGGCATTTACCCCGCGAAGCGGACTTTGTTTTATTAGCCCCTCTCTAAGGCTTACAGATATGACTGAACAAGGAATATGCCGTACAGCCTGCTACGTAAGCAACCGGGCATTGCACTCTGCCTATTGTGGTAGTTTGCTACAGTATCCCATGGCTTCACAACTCACTTCTCCATTCATTTAGGTAGACGGGCTTTACCTTCAGCAGTGGCTTAACCAGATGTGAAAGGGAGAGCATGAGCAGGGTTGGCTAATTTAAATCACGTCAACTAAATCGCGATTTGAATCCGATTTTTTATAAATCATTAATTTAAACCACACATTTGACATTTTATTTATTTTTTGCGTAAACAAAAAGCAAATTCAACGGAAAATAGCTCCAAATCTTCCCTTCAGCAGTTGAAAAGGATGAAATTACTTTAACATTATTTTAGACCTGATTAACCTAAACCTGTCATGGTACAGCCTTTCAGCAATAAAGTGTGCTGCTTCTGTAATAAACTGTGCCGAGCAAATGTTGTTTGAGCATGCCGTGGTAAAAAGTCACCAATGGATACTTTACTTGTGTCTTGGTGTATCCCAGTCGTTCTCAAAGTGGTCCCTACCGCCCCCTGGTAGCGTTGGGAAGTCTCAGGTGGGCGCTACAGAGTACACGGAGAATAGGGGGCGTTGGCACTGATTTGAGGGTCCCTGGCGATTACGATATATCACTGCAACGAAATTGGGGCAAACTGAAATAAAATATCCAGGGGTCTCTTACCCCCCGCTTCTCACTAAAATGGAACCAGACATTCGTAATCTCACAGCGTTATACCAAGCTCACCCTTCACCCTGACTGGGGACATCTCTATGTTCCGACATCTCTATGTTTCGACAACCCTATATTCCGACGTCTCTATGTTCCGACAATAGTGTACTTTGGCGCCGACAATAATGTAGGCTACTTCGGCGCCGATGAGAATGGACTTTGGCGCCAAAGTACATTTTCTATCGACAGCAAAGTGCACGTTGTTTTCGGCGTCAAAGTACATTTTTAGGGCAACAAAGTACATTCTTTAACGGCGCCAAAGTACGTATGATTCGGTTCCAAAGTACACTTTTATCGGCGCCATAATACATTTTTGGGGCGGCGCCAATTTACACTTTTCATCGGCGCCAAAGTGCTAATGTACATCTGGCGCTAAAGTACACTTTTTATCGGCCCCAATGTTCATTTGAAAGGCGCCGAAGTACAATTTTTGGGCGGCGCCAAAGTACATTTTCTATCGACACCAAAGTACACGTTGTTTTCGGCGTCAGAGTACATTTTTAGGGCGTCAAAGTACATTCTTTACCGGCGCCAAAGTAAGTTCTTATCGGTTCCAAAGTACACTTCTATCGGCGCCATAATACATTTTTGGGGCGGCGCCAAAGTACACTCCTCACCGGGGCCAAAGCGCTAATGTACATTTGGCACCGAAGTACACTTTTTATCGGCGCCAAAGTAAACTTTTTGTCGGAACATAGAGATGTCGGAACATAGAGAAGTCGGTATATAGAGTTGTCGGTATATAGAGTTGTCGGTATTTAGAGGTGTCGAAATATAGATACGTAAATGAAGTCTCTATATTCCGACGTCTCCATGTTCCGACAAAAAATGTACTTTGGTGCCGATTTGTCGGAACATAGAGATGTCGGAACATAGAGATGTCGGAACATAGAGATGTCGAAACATAGAGATGTAACCGAAAAAATATTGCTGAGCTTCCGACTATGAATGATAGGAGGGGGCACTGGGATTATTTAAGATGGTAGTCTAAAAAGTTTGAGAACCACTTGTGTTTCCTTATATTTTATGTGAGGGTGTGGGTTGCACTCTCCAGCAAGAGAGGAGTGTGTCAAATTAGCTATTTTGCGGCACTGCAGTAACTAACTATGTGTCAAGGCTCTGTCTTCATATATAGCATTGTCCCTCGTTCCATCATAGAAACTGTCTAATTCTATACAACACCCTTGTAAAAACACCAGCAGAACAGAGTATTCAGGTTAGGTTTGTTGTCCTTTAGGAACGTTATATGGGGAAACAGAGGTCCTCAGTTCGGGAGTAACGTTTGGTTTCGCCCATCGGTTCTTCGCCAGAGAGTCGAGGAGACTGAAAAAAAAAACATAATAGAAAATTCACCTTAATATGTTTCTCAGGCTGGGATCTACAGACACAAGCTGAAAGAAAGGGTGAAGGGGGTTCAGCAAACACTGGTGGGGAAGCACAAGAGCAAGGGGCCTACCATGTGAAAAGGAAGTTTTTATACACTTTTAAATCAAAACAAGTTGGTGAGTGCCATTTTTAACCACCTGGGGTAAAGACAAACTAGTAGGCTGACCATTGCAGCCCAACTAGGGTAGGGATGATGTCACCGGTGTTGCTTCCTATTTGTGGGGATGGGTGAACGTAGTTTCCATTGTCCAAGATTATCAAAGATGGATGGAAAAAGTTGACGGACCTGAGATCTACAGCCAACCGCAACTGTAAAGATCCATTGCTGAAAATAGGGATCGCAGACATGGTTCTTAGAAAAATTTGTTCATTAGAGCTTGTGACAAGTGCGGTAACAGCGTATAAATGAGGACTATGGTCGGCATTCACAGGAAAAATTTGGGCTGACTAGCTTGCAAACCATCTAGGACTGAGATCAAGTTCCACATTAGACAGAAAAGGGGATAACATCAGCAAAAATGAGCATGTTTAGTGAAAAAGAAATACTCTGACTGTTCCACGACGTAAAAATTCGATTTAAATAAAAAGGAACAAATCCTTGACATATACATATAAGTGTACTCATACACTTAGGTCTACATGTGCGTATACGTGAACGTGTACGTTTGAATATATTTATACATACTAATTTCGGGGATGAAGCTCCCGTCATACATGTGGTGGGGCGAAAGTATGGCCCCCGCCCCTTCATTAATTCAAGGACGAAAAACTGTTTTTTGTTCCCTCAGTAAAAATGTAAAACAAATTAGTTATTTTCTTAAAATTTGTCAAATATGTTGCAGGAAATTGCATCTAAGCTCCTCAAATATTCTACCCCCTCCCCTTAGACCCCTCCTCAGGACGGCTGTCCGAAACAACTTTCAGCCCAACCTTTTCCCAGTCGAGAATAGCTTCCTACTGACGCCAATGGATTACACTACTATTATCTCAAGCCAGCTATAATCTTTCCTAGAGGCAGCATATCTCCGGGCAACAAAACTAGGGAAATATTGGGTCCATAAACAGTGCACGGACAAAAGTAGCTTCTTATATCATTTCTTAAAGGCTCTCTAATCTCACCACAGACAAAAAAATTCTCCCTCACTGAATCTCCCCACTGAATTTACTTTTCTGAGCCCCTCATTCAATTTAAAGAAAAAAATACCCGTCTAGTATACCTCCAAGACAGAGGAACAGTACCCAGCCTGCACTGAGCTTAATTTGCTGGAGGCCATATATATATCGACAAACAGTGAATCGCTTCGCCGCGTGGGACCGGGGGCTGGGCCGGCGGGGCGGTGGCCTGGTTGTTGTTCGTGGAGCCGTTGTTATGGTTTGGGGCCTCTCTTCAGTTCCCCCGGCTTCCTTCCTCCCTTGGCCGATCGGGCGTGTTGCCGTTGGTTGGTGGTTTTGTGCTCTTGTGGCCCCGGATATTGGTGTGCCTGACTCTTTTTACCCGCCCTTCGGGCCTTCTGAAGCAGCTTCGGGTGGACCAGATTACGAGTCATTTTGCGTTGACCGCCTGTAATTAGCTTAACTGGGAACATAACTAGCTGTACAACTCATCGTTGACCAACCAGAGTAAAGCTATGTTGTGTTAAAGGCCCTCTAAGCTCACCCCAGACAGTAACAATTCTCCCAACTAACCTGACTCTAGCCCCGCCTCCAATTAAACACAAACAACTGTCTAGTAGTAGATCACTTCAAAGACAGAGCCACAGTAGCCTACACTGAGTTTAAATTGCTCGAGGCAATATTGAAAAGCAAACTGTGCGTGACTGTGAGCCTTAGGTACACAACTGACTGAACAAGTCATCATTACCAACCAGAGTAGTGCTTTTATTGTTTGAATAAATGTCAATCAAAGTTCAGTCACCAACTGGATTTAGAACTATGGGGATATGTCTAAATATATTTGGGGGACGCCATGTAGCTCCTTTAAGGTGAATGAATATTAATCAAACTGCAGTCATCAACTGTATTTAGAACTCTATAGGGCTATTCCTAAACATGTTTGGGCAGGGAGTAAAGAGAGTTGCTAGCATGCAGCTCCCTGATTTGAGGGATGCCATATCCCCTTTAAGTTAACCATTCCGTTTCACCAATAAACTCTGACATTAGCTTTTCTTCCCCAAAATATGCAGTCCAAGAGACATCATTGTTGCATAATTTGAGTTTGGGAAAAATTGGGGGAAAATCATGAGCTACCGAGTGCATTTCTTCTGTTTCAACCATATCTCT
This sequence comes from Holothuria leucospilota, assembly GCA_029531755.1. Classification (NCBI taxonomy): domain Eukaryota; kingdom Metazoa; phylum Echinodermata; class Holothuroidea; order Aspidochirotida; family Holothuriidae; genus Holothuria; species Holothuria leucospilota. Next base: position 19,823,648 of record CM055965.1, read on the forward strand.
TGAATTAAAGTTACTCAGATAATTACTACCTTATTTTGAATTGCCCATCATTCTTTACCTGTACCAGGGAGGTGATCTTATCACCTCCCTGCCTGTACTTAATGGTTGTAAAGCAATGTAATTTTTTGTATCACAAATGCAATATTCCCTGAAAAAGGACACCTCCCTCAACAACAAGGTCGACAACGAGGTACCTCTTAGACACCGGTTGGAGAGAGGAAATCTATAAAGAACAGCTTCCAAGGACACAATCTAATGAACATTAGACAAGAATCGAGCAGTAATCCAATTGGATCGTGACAATCGGTCAGTTAGCCTGACGCCCTTAAGTTAGCCAATATAAGGATTCTACTTGAAGACATGTTAGGCCCAGCATGCTAAGGAGCTGGCCCCTGCAACTTAAAAGGATAAATTAGCTCTGAATAGAAAGTTTGGTTATTTTTGTTGTTCACCTATATCGTCGGTGTAACTAATTAAGCCAACTGTATATACATTACAGTCCAGAAGAAATTGTGGGATATATCATGTATTTTGTAAAGAAAATTAAGTAGTTATTTTGAATCCTTCAAAAGCATTAAATGCTGATGTATGGAGACTTGGAATATGCTGTTAGAAATGGAGTAGGCTGGCCTAAGCCGAGGGGTGGCCACCCGCCCTCGATTTACCCGAGGGCAAGTGTTCCCCCAAAACCAAACAACTTTCTCTCTCCACAGAGTAAGCTGAATTTGGGGCATGGCACATTGCCTCATCTTGTGGCTTAAAGGCCCTACAATATCGCCCCAATAAATTTAGGGATATGATCACATATCTAAATACAATTGGTTACTGCACTCTGGTTGATATTAATTGAAACAAAAAAGCTTCACTCTGATTGGTCAATACTTGTGCAGTCAGATGTGTTCTCAATTGCTCACACACAGTATTTTGTTGATATGGCCTTGAGCAATAATAAATCAGTGCCAGCTACTGTAGATCTGTCTCAGAGATGTATGATACAATTGTTTGTGTATAAATTGGAGGAAGGGGAGATTTTTTACTGCCTATAGGGCGATCGAGATTTTCAGACCTTTAAGCTGTAGGAAGAGCTAGATCTAAACTTAGTTGAAAGAATTTTCATTGTCCGGGCGAGATTCGTTGCCCTTTAAAATACCATTGAACACTGAAATAGGTGGTTTGGCATTCAGAAAGCCTGCTTGCATGGCAAAGCTGTTGTCTTCTACTTGCCACGGTATATCGCTAGTCGGTTTAGACTAAGCAAACAACGTTTCACCTGAAAACACAAGGCTTCCAAGAAGTTACGAACGGTTTAGAAAGTTTGCCATGTGGTCAAAAGATGAACGTGTTTAATTTTGGTGTCTGGAAACAAGAGTTGGGTCTCTTTGTTGTTAAGTTTGTAACTTTGTATGCACAGATGTTGAGACGCGTATCTGGGTTGATAAATCTTATCAGGAATCTGAAACTTTCATTTGAGAATCAATGAAGCTCACTGAACACAAACATATGAGTACCTTTAAAGGTGAGGTTCCAGATTTCCATACTGAAATATCAACATCGTGAGAACACGAAAGTACTACCTCGGAGGTAGTCACTTCCATGGGAGAGCTATGATGAGAGCAGAGCGACTCGTTATCGGCGGACTTTGAGGCGAGAGATTGCATCGCAATTGAAAAGAGCACAATTAAAGATCATATAACAAACACGGTCCTTTCTCTGTTCAGGGATAGTGCAAGGCGCCGAAACATTGGATCCTTGCAGGTTGGGGAGGAATCGCGGCACTCATAATGTTTTGCAAGGGGGGGGGGGGTCTCATTTCCTCCTTCCCTTGGCGATTCTCTTGTAAGCCTGTATGATACCACTCACGCAGTATTTAAGAAATTTGCGGCGAGTGTGAAAAGTCTCCCGTCAGCTAATGTGTACACTGTAAAAAATGTCCGTTAATTTACAGAAAATAAAACAGATAAATTAATCAGGAATACAGAAATTTTCTGGCAATTACCGGTAATTGCAAGAAAATTTCTGTATTCCTTTTGTATTTCCTTATTTTATTTTAAAAATAAAACAAACAAATTAATAAGGTATACAGAAATTTTCTGGCAATTAATTGCAAGAACATTTCTGTATTCCTTTTCTATTTCTTTATTTTATTTTCTGTAAATTTCCATTTTACAATTTACATATTGAATAGTGTAGACAAGAAACTTTGTTTACCCCAATTTGCATATACCACAATCAGTCTTGATACCAAGTGCAGTTATGTTAGCTGGTACAGTTCGTTTACTTTACATCGTCGTCATCGTCGTCTTCGTCAAGTCGTCATCATTTTCAGATAAAGTGAAAATAAAAAAGTAACTTAAAGGTGGGAGTTCGACCAGTCATGAGTTTGCCTGTTCTGCGCGGCTTTCTTTGTAAGATATAATTTTCAAACGTCGAGGTCTTAATTCCTCTGAAATAACTTTTTGATTTGTGAAGGGGCAGAATGGTTAAACCCTACACTGACCTTTTTTAGGTCTGTTTGTGGTAAGATGCCTGATATTACCATATCCACCCATGGGGTGGAAAAGTTGTTACACGGTCTTAAACCCAATAAGGCCATGGGGCCTGATATTATCCACCCATGGGTTCTGAAGGAGATTGCCACTGACTTTGCTCCTGTATTAAGCCATCTTTTTCAGCAATCCCTTACTAATGGACGTATTCCAGAGGACTGGAAAACAGCTTATGTCTGTCCAATTTACAAAAAAGGTGATAATACCTTACCGAGTAACTACAGACCAGTTTCTCTAACTTGTGTTTGTTGTAAGTTGTTAGAGCACATTATTGCCTCGAACCTCATGAATCATTTTGAGCATAATAACTTATTAGCTACTAATCAGCATGCCTTTAGAAAACTTCATAGTTGCGAAACCCAACTGGTGTCTATTATCGAGGATTGGGCTTCTTCTCTAGATAATCATAAACAAATCGATGCATTCATTTTAGACTTTGAAAAAGCCTTCGATACCGTCCCTCATGAATTACTTAAGACCAAGTTACACACACTTGGTGTGTCTAAGCAGATTCTCCGGTGGATTGATGACTTTCTTGGCGACCGTAGACAGGTAGTCGTAGTAAATGGGACTCGTTCTTCGTCGGAGGATGTTACGTCCGGTGTCCCCCAAGGGTCTGTCTTAGGGCCGATTCTCTTTCTGGCACATATCAATGATATTGGCGGTGTTGTTACTTCTGAGGTCCGGTTGTTTGCTGATGATTGTGTCTGTTATCGTATTATTGAGACTGAGGATGATTGTTGTAAACTTCAGGATGATATTCAGCACTTAGGTCAGTGGGCTACTACATGGGGTATGCGTTTTCAACCTACTAAGTGTAGTATTATCACCTTTGCTCGTAAAAAACACCCTATCACCTTTAAGTACCTTCTCAATAGAGTGGAGCTTCCAAATGTTGATTGTATTAAGTATTTAGGGATAACCATCACCAAAGACTTAAACTGGGATAAGCACATCCAAAGTATTTGTAACAAGGGAAATAGAGTTTTAGGCATTCTGTATAGGAACTTGTCATTTTGCCCTAGAGAAGTTAAGATTGCAGCCTATAAAGGCCTTTTACGGCCAGTTTTAGAGTATGCCAGCACTGTCTGGGACCCGCACCAGGTTTGCCTGCGTGATAAACTAGAGGGTATACAGAGAAGAGCTGCAAGATTCATAGCTTCTGACTTCTCTAGAGAGCCTGGTTTTATGACTAACCTCTTAAACGAGTTAAATTTAGCACCTTTAGTTGACCGACGTAAGCAAAGTAGGCTCATCCTGTTTTCTAAAGGTGTCTTTGGCCAGGCCCATATTCCTGTTGACCATCTGCATCACCCTATACGGAAAACCCGTCAGATGCATGACCTTCATTTTTGTAATCTGTATGCTAGGTCCAATTGTTACAAATTTAGCTTCCTACCTCAGACTGTTAAAGATTGGAATAGTCTCCCTGAGAGTGTTATTAATGCTGCCTCTACTAATAAGGATCCTGTTAGTATTATTACTAGGTTTCTTAGTAAGGTTTGACCCCTCGGCGCGTGCGTGGTGAGAGAATGTCTTCGGATGTTTCACCATATCCAAGAAGAAGAAGAAGAAGAAGACCTATGTACACTGATCCTGTCACGTTCAATGTTAGAAAGAACAGTTAGCCCTGTATGACACAGCCGGAACGATCATATCGGCATTAACTTATTTGATTTCTCTATTGTGTCCGTATTTCTTGTTGACTGTTTTTATAAAGGTGGCCTGCTTTGTACAAGCATTTGCTCTTTGCAGGCTTCCTCCACCGCTTTCTGTAAATTTATATCTGTCTATATTTTATAATGTTTGTGGAAAATAAATGAAATGAAATGAAATGAACTTCATTTTAACCCGGTTATCCAATTAATGCAGGCCTTAAACCTTTGTGAGGGGCTTTACTGAGTTCTAAAACTGCAGTTTAAGATCTAAATGTGCCAGCCGTCTCTTAACTTTACAGTTTCAGGGAACTCATGAAGTATGTTAGGGTCCTGCTTTTTATATAGGCAATAGGCCACAGAGAAAATGAACAATTGGCAGTGCCGCAATCTTTATACATAACCAATGGGGGGGGGGGGGGGCAGTGACGATTCCAATTCTCAGAAACTAAACCCTCTTACAAAACACCCCTTTCTCCCCTGGACAGAAGCAAGTATTCGCTTTGAAATATTTTCTAGTTACATGCATGGGGGCGAATGAGCACGCTCAGGTAACCTGCTGCTCGTTCCCGGCCATTACCATGCGTGACAGAGGGTAGTTTGCTCACTCATTACCTGGCTTCACAAGAGGACTCGCTTTAGAGAGATCGTTGTGCGGCCAGCTATGCAGGTTATACGGTTCCCTAACTCCTGCGCCATTGCACCATTGTGTGATATCTAGCCAACTTGGTTCTGATCTGAGACTAGTAACGGAACTTTTTGTGAAAAGTGCGAACTCAGGTATAAAGGGACCTTTAAGCAAACTTACTGTATGAAAAAGTGAAAGTCAGTGTATGGGAGCATCTCCAAAAAGTGTTTGTACGGTGGTGGCGGTGGTGTGTGTGTTGGGGGTATATCCCCCTATCCTCCCAAAGATATCTTCCAAGGGATTTTAGCCTATATCTATGACTGTAAGCACATTACGTATACTTCAGTGCAACGGAAACAAGGCTTTCTTATGCATCGATATAAACGTTGCGGCAAACATCTAGAAATACTCAAATTTTTGCAAGATGCCGTCTGTTATACAAAATGACAATCTTACATTAAAAAAAAAGAAAAAAGTAGGGTACATACCGCTAAGGGTTACGCCTATAAAATGTGTGGCTATAGAATTCGAAGAATGTAAGAGACCTTTGTAAAAACTGGTTATTCATGGACAGTTCATGAAGTTTCACCTGGTTTTGCACTAAATCAGTTTAGTCTGCACGGTTCAACTTAGTAAACCGCACGCTATATCATGTTCTTCGAAAGAGTAATTTTTTACGACTTATCTTCATGTAGAAAACAGTCGTCCCGAGACGATGATAATCTTCAGACGGTTAGGATAAACTATAGCTGATTCCTCGTTCTAGTTGTTTCATGTCAAAACTTGACAAAAGCTACTCCCAAGAAGGGCAATCAACATAACTTCGCACCTGTAACCCACGGAGATAGGACACATGGTAGGTGGTCTTCACCCCCTCCCATCTCCACCCCTTGGAAGACTGAATACATCACTGGGAAGGCCAGTAGACAGAAAAAAAAATAATGAGGCGAAAGACATGATACGTAGAGTGGACCACCTGAATTGTATATGGAGTCGTCAGGCCCCGCCCAGTCACTGTCCGCCATCATTCGTTGCATTTATTGGGCAAATCGGGGAGCTACCAGTGACCCATCCCTCTCTGTCAAGACGTTTAATAATCACCCTCCTTGCCGTGAAGCCTGGAGCCACCACTGGGCTAATCCTGGAGCCACCACTATTTCGATACATCTCCACTCTGTGCACCCTAAGCAAAGTGACGGCATAACTGGAGGCGGGCGCAAGGGCGACTCGGATGTCTGTTGGACACTGTTTGGACATTGGGGAGGATCGGGCACTTCACAGTGATAGTGTATTGTATATAGGCCTATGTATGCGTGTACTTGTAGATCTACAGTACGTATACGCATAATATCAAGAAAACGTAGGCAAGTAAGGCGGACGGATTTGAGGCGGGAGGGTCCCAGGACGCTAGGATGACTCGGATGTGGGACCCTGGATAATTCGTGTTTACTGGTTTAATTTAAATGTTCTCCATAATGAAGTATCTTACATTGTTTCTTATTCATAAAATATATTAAAAGGAATCATAAGGCATGTCTTCAGATTACAAACATATTCGAAAACATGATTTGTTCAAGTTGTCAAGGGTTGTACTACAATAATGAGAGTTGTAAGTGCTGTTGAATTAAATTACATCTTTAAAGAGTGGAGCAAAGCCTGTACTCAAGGGAGGCACAGGGTGGCACCCCAAGAAAAATTTTTAACCACTAGAAAATTGGAAATTATTATTGCTTGTATGCATTTTAGCATACCTCTGCCGGCTCTGTACTAAGGTCCCCGTGTGGCCTCTGGTCATGGCCTGGACGGGACATTCTAAACTTGTCAGTGGATGCATGTAGGTAAATGTATACGTGTAAGAATAGTCTATACACCCATAGTGGAATACCTATACTCGTATACTATATCATATGGTGATATACCATAAACGTATGAACATTTGTATGTGTTCCATAATTGTTCCAAGTGCCATCCGAGCGTGCATTCTGCAAAAAAGATGCCAGTGGCAAGCCGCCGGTCGCAAATCGTGTCGGGTAATAGGTGTTCCATGGAGATGAGTCACTGCAATTAACGGCATGATCTCATCCTTAAAAATATGACCAAATATTGTATGGTCCTCTCTCAAATATTTTCGGTACGGAAACTATACTCCGTACTAAATGCATGATCTTTCGAAATAAGGGACCTTATAGTAATATTACATACAGGCTGTGAATAACGACCCGTCGGAATAACAAATGGCCCTTCAGAATATCGAGCTGACCCCCAGAGTTTCTGTAATAGCTAGTAAGACAATGATAGCATTCTTTAAAGGGATTTGCCAGTGACAAAAATCAATACCTTCAAACAATGCAGAAAATTTTTCTCATCTAGGAGGTGAAAACCACATCTCAATAGCTTGTAGCTTTTGGAAGATATACATTTTCAAAGAAATGCAATTTTTTCTCAAGACAAAGTGCATCATGGGAAACTGTGATGTCATCGCGGCACATTAATTTGACAAAGCCTTGAATTTCATTATGATATTTACACCCCTGTAGGGAATATTTATCAACTTTGTTTATTGTGCCCTACATATGTTGTAGATTTATGCTAAATCTACATGGAAAGATATTCAAACATTCCAGCAGTATCAAATTTCAAGGACAACAGGACATTCAATTATAAAGAAAAACAAAAGAAATCTGAGGCAATGTGCCCACTTTACATAACATTTTGTGACCTTGATGAGAAGTGGATGTATTTTTGGACAAAAATAAGCAGGCTTTAACATTAGATATCTCGAGTTAGGAAAAGAGTATTGCTAAGGGGTTTGAAGGGCATGAACTGGAATATTTTTGTCTTTCACATAGGATCCTAATGAAAAGCCACTGGAAAATGCCTTTAAGGACTTGCATTGGCTTGGAAGGAAATCAAAGATTAATCTGATCTGTGCAAAAGTGACATCATCAATTATTATGCAAATTAGTCTTTCCATGTAGGAGGTTAAATTTCGACATTTTACACCTCAACAAAAAGTGTGCCGCAGAGATGGGCGTTGGACCATTAACTTCCTTCTTACAACATTTGCCACATACTTTTATATTCTAGACTTGCTCTGTCTTACTGGGTATACTTTTTTTTCAAGTTCTTTAAGCAACTGAACGATACAAGCAGCGCTTATCACCCGGTCTGGGAATTAGTACTAGAATTGTACTATTTTCAGCGAAAATCACACATTCAGTCTTGAGGTTTCTAATGCGAACTACACATTTATTTAAATGCTTAAAGAGACTTAAGTGAGAAAGACCTCAGTTCTTATTACAACAGCTTCATGAATCAAACTGCAGTTTTATTGTTATTTACTTTTAATTTGTCGGTCGCCCGAGACGGTCAACTTCATTTGGCTTAAGCAGTGAGTTGTTTCTAACATCTCCCTGGTTTAAGCGAACAACAAATGAAGCCACCAGCACCCTTGCAATTTAGGTCTTTTCCCGTTTTATATAAGGCCAGTCCTCATTACTGATAACAAACATTTATCTTTTAGGTTTATTTTGCATCAACATTCCGGCAGTAAACTTTTGCTCTTCAAGCTTCTTTTACTTTTCTTTTGTAAGGTGCGGGAGGAAGATGTTATTTCAAGATAGCGTCTTTACACAACTCTGCATTACTAATTCTCACTCCAGTTAGTTTCATCACACAGAAGGGATAAAAAACAAACAAAGAAACAGAGATAGGAGGGCACGCCATGGATGACTAAATCCACTGACCAATCGATTATGACGCAGACTTGCTAATAACAAACACTTTTAGGCAAACTTGACCATGAACAAAGACGAGGAGTGTCCATTGTTTGGGTCACTGAGGGAATTAGTTTCATAAGAGATAAAGTCAAGTCTAAAAGACCTTGAAAACCGGATACTGGGTATTCCAAGAGACAAGTCAGCTTGTTAGCTGGGCAATACTAGTCTGAGTTAAGTGATTTTACAGTCATACGAGTCGCATACCCATAAATATACCCAGAGGCTGACCCTTTGACCTTTGCATCAAAATCAATCATACGGTACAAGAGCTGTACTGTATATTATAGCATCAATAACATGTTTCCACCACATTTTTTGCTAGTAAAATTCTAGCTTTAGAGGGGAAATCTTCCCATCCCAACAGGTTCTTATTCTCTCAACTAAGTTACACCTATTCCCTCCCAAAACTGTCTTAAGATCCTCATTGTATACAGTTAGGTTTATAAGTTTGCAAATTGGATGAATTGGATGGGTACGGACACGTCATATTAAGCGATAGCATGGAAACTTCAAATGGAGTGAAAATGAAGCCGTTTTAGAGACGGTTTTCTGTGAAAACCATGCAAGTCTAAATAAATGAGTGGGTTAACACGTAGAAAACAGACAGCCAAGCAAGTATTGAAAGGGTTTCGGATTGAGAAAGAGAGAGAGTAACGTCAATTTTTGAGTATGTTTTGACACCCCTCTCCCTTACCCGGACCCGGCCCGTGTCGGTACAAAATTTTCTAGGTGCCTGGAAATTGAAATACATCTTGGATAGGCCTATAGCAGTGTGCGTCTAGCTAGCTAGTCGTACGTTCTCTTCTTACATTAATTAGCTCATGGAGCTACTACCTGGACCAAATATTAGCTCCCTGGTTAGATCATTGAGCTACCAACTCGGAGGTGGTAGCTCCATGGTTAGATTAAGCTGTAGAATTATGTTAACTGACAATCAGCACTTCTGTTACGCACAGGACACTCGAATGGAGAATTGCATAGAGACAGCATCAACCTTTGACCTTTTCTGATTCACCCTATCGTAATTTTTCCAGGTGATAGCTTACAGCGCGCACGTACTGAAAAGAGCATTACTTTTTATCGTATCTTGCGGTTTATAGTTCATGTTCCAGGTAATTGTAACAGAGATAATCTGTCGTTTGTAAACTTGGTCGTCCACCCGTAATACCCTAGTGACGACCGGACAGAGTTACAATAAGACATATTACGTAACAATTCATGGTGAGAAACTGACCAATAGCAGTAGCCGAATTACAAGCAAGCAATCACCTATTTTTGTCACTTGACTTTTTTCAAAAGGATACTTCTGTATTGGCGTGGTGTGGACAGAACATCATAGATTGATTTTTTCTTTCAGGGCCAAAGTTGGTCGGATTTGTGTTGCGGAGGTGAAGAGGACGGAGCAAGATGAAGTCTTTTTGGTTACTGGTCTGCTGTTTCTCATCATGGGCGGCCTTTGCGTCATCTCAAAGTAGGTGCTTCCATACTTTTTAAAGTTAAAGTAAAATTTTGGTAAGAGTTTCCTTATCTCCCTGTCCGTATGAAGGGCCTCGTCATCAAATGATCCCATGGGCCTATCCCCACGTCCTGCAGGGTTGTACATCCTTGCCTAATTTCTTTTGTGCATATGTATACGGTATTGTGTTTTTTTACAATCATATTGACGGGAAACGAAGTCTCACTCTCAGAAAAATTCCTTTGGAACTATTTTTCAGCACTTAGGCCTATATTAATTTGTCGCAGTCAGAAGCAGTTTGAGAACGAAACTGCAACAGAAAACTTAAAAGCTTCATCCCCACTTTATAATGAACTTGCATAGTAGATGCAAACTGGGAAACTATGGGGCAAGATCCCTCTGTCATGCTTTTTTAGGTTCCTACTAATGAATGACCGATATTGCCCGTCAGTACAATGAATGACCAGCCTGTGTTATTGATTGCCCGACCTGTGCGTGAATGATTGCCCGACCTGTGCGTGAGTGATTGCCCGACTGCCCGACTAGGAAAAAAGCAGCTGAGGGAGCAACTATCTATAGTTGTACCGCTGAGGGAATGAGGAGTCCATTGGCATGATTCTTCCATTTCCATTACACGAAAAAAAAAAAAAAAAATGCGGTCGGGCAATCAATAACACATCACAGGCAATCATTCACACAGGTCAGGCATTTATTGTAGCGACGGGCAATATCGGGCATTCATTAGTAGGACCGCATTTTGGGGCCAAAAAATGGAGCCTCCTAGTTTTGAGTGGAGGCGCAGTGGGCAGTGGCTATTTATGAAAGTTTTTTTCTCTCTTTGTCTGTTGACTTCACTGTGGCTACGGAGGCGAGGTTAGGTTTGTTATTGGAGGGATATTCTACAGTTGTACATGTTCACACACGGTGATGGGGTATCCAGTCAAAACGTCTTCGCTTTTTAGCTGCCAAAACGTCCCCGTGGTGTTATATAAGAAATACTTGAACATGAAATAAGCAATAAATTGCAACTTTGGAAACGTTAGGGGAATTAAAAAATGGAGGTTTAAGCAAGGAATAAGGAATCATCCTTCAGGTATAAAACCCTTGGTTAGATAAATTCAATTGTTATTGAATTGTTGCAGAATTAAGAAATTGGTGTAAGCATTTTTGGTTGTTTAGACAAGTTGACTGTTATTGGTTGCTTAGGAAAGAGGAAAATTGTTACGCATTGTACCACGCATAAATACCACGTTGAAAGTGTGGTTTGTGCTTTGAGTTTCATCTGAGGAAAAAAAACGTTACGAGGAATTAGTAATACAAACTACTTATAAAACTGTTTATACAGCGCAAAACTACCAAATATCGACCGGATAACTTTGGTATGAGGACGTTTTGGTATGGGGACTTTTTGACAAGGGGACGAAACCAATATCGGGAGGTTTTGTTAAAGGGACGTTTTGACTGGTGAGCCGGCAAGGTACAAAATGTACTAGTTTAATAGAAATGACACTTGAAAAATAAATTGCAACAACTCTGACCATTCTAACAATGTTTATATCATCGAGGGTGGGGCCTATTCGCACGACTACTAGCGGCCGTGCGGACAAGATGCGGTGATTGTTTGCCCGCACGGCAGTCGTGCGGACAAGTAATCGCTAACTGTTGTCCGCACGGCAAGTGAACGGTGGACCGTGACGATAATAAAATAGCCTAGGCCCTAGGCCGGTCATTCTCACTGGAAAGTAAGCATGTCCTGGGCAGTTTTTACGGCCCTAACTCGCTGCTTCGGGGGGGGGGGGGAGGGGGTTGGAATTATGCTGGAATACGAAGTTACTGAACGTCTGATGCATGTACATGGCATAGGCCTACCGTATAATCGTAAGTTACTTTGGTCCTCAGACTGTCAGGTTCTCTCCCTTGTCTCATGTTTACAGGAAGGGAGGACATTGAGTGTATATTTGTACGGTAAGATTGCATACTTGTACTTTGCAGTTGGTCAGGGTCACCCTGCCGCGTGGAAACGTGTACAGTTGGTCATTTCACTTATTGTCCCGAATTCCAAAAAATAAATTAAAAAACATAAAAAAAAATCTCACGTGGTAGCTAGGGTTACACTGAGATGGGGATCCTTGGATTGCTGTACCTTAAAGATATTATAAGCATACTACTTAGTAAAGTCCTTGCCGTGGCTTAGAAAAAAAATGCACAAACAGATCTGGCCACTACCGACACTAGGAAAAGGTAATTCTATTCCCTCTTCCCTCCCTCTCCCACTCCCTGTGGAAGTCTATCCAGTGACCCCAGATGATGATCTTGGGAACACTTGGGATATTTTGCTTTTTGACCTCTGGCGACCCCATATGATGATCTTGGGAATTCTTGGAAAATTTTGCTTTTTGACCTCTGGTGAAGCCAGATGATGATCTTGGTAATTCTCTCGAAATGTTGCTTTTTGACCTCTGGAAACCCCATATAACACATTAAGATTATTAAGATTATTTGACACATTTTTTTCCCATGAGGTTATGGGCAAATTAAGCCAATGGACCAATCAGCTTCTTGGAAATAGGCCGCACCCCTAATTCCAAAATGACAGCTTTTCGACCCTTTTATTGTAATTCTGACACCGGATTATGAAAGAGCAGGCCAAATAAGCCCGATCTTTACAGCCGTAACCCTCACCATAACCCTAACCATGATTTTGAAACAAATTTGAAAAATTTTGAAAATCAAATTTGCCCATAACCTCGTGGGAAAAAAAAATGAGGCGTGGGAAAAAAATTAGGCGTGCGGCTGGCAGAAATCACAACCTCAGTCGTACGCATGCCTATGTTGCTGCATCGCTATATCCCTATCTTACGCATAGGTACGGCGTACGTACGTACTGTACGTCCGTATACGGTCTGTACCTATACGTATATACTGTTTAGAGCTGGTGAAATGAACGTATGCAGTGCGTGGGTGCTTCTCTCTTTGCCGTGCGGATAACCGATCATTGACTGTTTGCTCGCACGGCTGCTAGCAGACGTGCGAATAGCCACCACGATCATGGAGACACTGCTGACAACATTGGGAGAATGACCCTCTTTTTATTTTGACAAAGAATGTAAATAATAAATCTTCCCTCAGTATTCAATGAACTAGGCTAGAAGATGCAAACCAGTAAGATCTGGGACAAGATCCGGAATAATTTTGATATCATTCTCATGATTGTGCAAAAGAATCGTGGACGGCCTAAGTTTCAAAGGTGAGCGGGTAGTCTACCAGGAAATTTTACCCCATTCTTGTTTAGTACGTTGTCATTTGAAGATTGGTTTCTTGCCTATGTCTAGGCATGCCTTGCATAAGGGCAGTACAGTTTGTCTCCCTCAAATTGAAAAATTAAACACAAAGGGAACATGTTTTACCTTGACGTTTATGAAAAATTGCACATACTGTGATGTTCTTTTTTAATTTTTTTTCGGGGAGCAAAGAAAAAAAGGAAGAGCAGGTAGGGACGAAATTAGGGAGTGCACGTTCTCAAGCCCTTTTGTGTACTTCCTTTTGCTTATGTATGTACATAAATTCCTATGTAAAAGTCATATTCTTTATTTGTACTTATATATGTAAAGCGAGAAAACAAACGAAACGAAATTAGGAGTAACCAAATTACAAGGTCGGTTGGGTAATGGCAAAAAAACCTTTATAATTTTGTTCAATGCTATATCCACACACTTAAGTGTGTTTATCTACTTGGCAAAAACACTAGCTGTACACTACTGAGTGCGGTCTGGGAAAGTCATCATTGACCAATCAGAACGATGCTATTGTTATAATTTATGTCAATTAATGTGTAGTCCCCAACTTACCATTGAAATTGTCAATAGGGATATGTGGGTGTTCTTAATCATAATTGGGTTGATACAACAGTCCCTTTTAAAAGGATTTTATTTGAGTACAATAAAACAGCAGGTAAATTCGTCACTTGTATGTGATACAGCCACGGACTTCTTATATACATGGACAGAGCATACTGCACTAACGTCCTATGCGTAAATTGTCTCCACCGAACGTACGAGTAGGCTTACCAATATGGCTGCCTGCTATAGTCTTGTGCGTAAGAGTTTGGACTTGCTCAAGTGGCTCGGTATCGACAAATTGTGTGAGAAACTTGTAATATTTTCGAAAGAATGCAAGCTCAGGTCAAATTCAACAAATAGAATGGAGGACTGTGATATTGTTCTTCCATTCATACTGATATTTTGTATGAAATGTTGCAGATTCATCGTCAAATTGGGCAAATGGTAGTATCCCGGCGGCCATCTTGGTTAGCCAAAATTTGTTCGAACGGTGGCGACGGTATTGATTGCGTAATCCTCTGTCCATGTATATAAGAAGTCCGTGGATACAGCACATGAAGTGTGTAGTCTTTCCAGGCTGGTACCCATTCAGCACAGTGGGGTATTACTGTGGTGGGGACTCAATAGGTTATTTTGTTACTTGCATTTGGTACATGGTGTAGTACATGAAGTATGTGGTCTCGAGGCTGGTACCCGTTCATGCAGTCGATATTGGTGGAGGAATTGGGCCACAGCCTTCCTCGGTAAAGAAGTTTTTGTATTAATTTGAAAACCTAACCTAAAACATGTATACAAATTCTTTAACACAAATCTTTTACTTCGAAAGATATACCAAATAATAGGATCAGATTGAATGTTAGGACAAGATATTAATGGAATGTTGGTCAAAGAGGTCCTTCACCTCCTTCCAAATACAGTAACATATCGCCACCCACAAATACTGGCCTCTTCGCAGGTAATTCATATGCTGGGTGGAGGGGCCCGGGGGTTGAAGCTGGCGACCATGGTAAATTTATCGACGTTTCCAAATGACGGTGAATATACCATAGTAAATTGGAGTCTCGCAAGTTACGGCATTTGGAAATACCATGGAAGTACTACCTCCGAGGTGTGCTTTCTTGGCTATACTGTCCACATGTTATGTTCCCCTCGGAGTGGGCATGGGCGTCCGCAGAAAAAAAATTCAGGGAGGGCAAAATTTTTTAAGGGGTCCCCACTTTTTTCATGGGAAATATTTCACTCCCAGAAAAGAGTTTAGATGCTACTTTTCACACAGTGTTGACAAAGGCGTAGCCAGGAATTTGTCAAGGGGGGGGGGGGCTAAGCCCATAGACAGACTCTCAGCGCTCTGCGCCACCATGGGCTGGCGCGGAGCGCAAGAAAATTTTGGCCCAAAATGCTTCCCAGATCGCTGGAAATGGCACTTCCAAGGCCTCTTTACCACATATAAAAAGGGAAACACTAGCAATATCGTAAATATAAACTTTAAAAAATACCAAACATATGTGCTGGGGGTGAGGCCTGAGTGTTGATATTTTTATTCAATTCCTGTTTTGAGAGTAGAAATTCGCACTGAGTGAATTTATATTTTCTTCGTTTTTTCTTTATTTTTTCTTCGCTTTTTCAAGTTTTTGATTTTCCGGGGGAAGTGCCCCCCCGGACGCCCATGGGGGATGGCCCTGTTTGCTCAGCCCCTCTTCAAGGCTTCACAAACTGAACAAGGAATATATGTCGTGCAGTCTGCTTCGTAGGCAACATGGTATGCAGAAAACATAATCAGGAGAGTGGCAACACCCTGTTATAATGTAGGATGTTGGAAGTAGACTGAAATGATATCATGAAACCAGGGAGTTCCGCCTGGCAACTCCCTGATGAAACCAGGGAGCGGTGAGAGAGCTCACTGATGAAACAAACCATGCATCTGAGTAGCCTGCGTAGTGGCCCCCATTATTTTCCTCCACACGAGCGTCTATCCGATGTTTTTACGAGCTGAACAAACTTCTTCTGTTGACTCAGTTGCGTGGGCTATCATTTGAAGGGATGTTGTCATAGGTTGTCCATGACCCCACAATTTACCAGAGTTTAATCGTTTCCCCGACTAAAACCTGAAAACCAAACCCTGAAAAAATTGGTGCTATAAAAATTGGGTTGATTACTTTCATTTCCAAGAAAGGACAACAGGTAGTGGCCTTGGGGCAGGGTTGGGAAACGAAGTACCCTGGATGAGAGCACGGTAGACAAGGTAGATATGAGAGGCTAGACTAGGTTAAAGGCAAAATGCAGTCAAGCCAATCAGAAAACTTAAGTATGCCCCGTCACTCTAGTTCATGAATGGCCTATATTGATCAAAACACTGTTTTTGTTAGTGAATTGTGAAATTCAAGGAGAATTTCTCCGTGCTTTACCTATTGTTTGTAATAGTTATGTTCAAAACGTCTTCAGAGGTGCTTGTAATGCAATAAGAGATTTTCAAGAGTTTGCTGATTTTTCAAAGCAAATTTTGGGGCGACTGTCTATTGACTTTAAAGGGGAATTTTCATGATCCCAGACAGTTCCAATTCTCCCAACTATGCATCTTCTAGCTCCTCCCAAAACTGTATGAGGCTCTTCCTTGTGCAAGAATAAACCTGTTTTATTGCTTAAGGCCATGTCCTGGTGAGCATACAAGGCTATAAAATGTAATAAAAGTACTCTCTCTGCCTTGTGTGGAATGTAAGCTACTCTGCATCTTTCAAATTTTCAAACTTTGATGTCAATCAAAGAGCATGCAGTCACCAACTGAGAATTTTGATATACATACACTAAAAATATTCTTTGGGTGATGACTGTCTGTCTTTAAATAAGAACGAAACCGCCCTGAACTGGTACCTTGGTGTCTTCCAGTCTCCAGTAATAGCCCTTTCTCCCAGATTCCAGGTGATACAAGAGAGTTAATTGCCCCCGGGCTGTGCCGGACAGTAGTTCCCTGGTAGCACAATTGGCAGAAAGGGCTGACTGTTGAGAGGTCAGGGCAGTAGCCTGGGCAAAATCTTCAAGGGGACAATTCACTACACCGGCAATCAAAATAGAGCACCTCATGGAGTGCTTACAGATCGTTGACAACCTAATGGTCCCTTGCTTTTTAACCTGTGCATGGTTGCCATCCTGGGGAAGAATGCTGAATAAAGGGGAAGCGTGGAGGGGATGACATGTAAGGTTGGTTTAAAGTGGTGCTGTCTTTGGCAAAGCTTTAAAGTGATTGCATGCTAGAAATTGTCTTTATTTAGAGCTTTTTCCTATTTTGGGCTGGGGTTAATACAGGAGCTGCTGTCTAGGAGGAGGTACAGCAGTAACAGCAGCCCCTAATCTTTGAGAAATCTTTGTCTATGTGAATTGGCTTAGGTGCAAAATGGTGCTATTTTTGATAAATAATAATAAAAATATAATCATCCATTAACGATAAACGGTATAAACGGTATCAATTTTTCACTGGTTTTTCGTCAAACCCTTTCACGTGGAGAGCCTACTCTATAGAATACAGTGGTCTTTAACGTGAACCTCGTTCCTTCCAAACACAAAGCAATTGAGCCTATGAAAAGATTCTGCCCAGGCTGATAATTTGCCTTTGAGAGCGTCGATGGCCTCTAATCTTTATGCAAACTGTTGCTTTTGTTGGACGCAGTGGACGCTTGGCGTCCGTAAAGTACCTCCCTTCGCTGTGATTGGCAAAATTCCGCAACAGCGCACTCAACTAATAACGTCTATTTATTATGCATAGTGATCTCACCATTGGGAAATGACGTCATAGGCAGTTACAAGGGCCCCAGTTGTTTCCACCTTGTGCACGGTCAAAAAATATCCCCTCTTTAGCTCCTACTTGAGACCTGCCTAAACTCAGACAATCTTGGACAAAACTCGTTGGAACACCCTTGTACCCGTTCCCCCGTACAATGTTGGAAGTAATAATGTCAATTGGAGATGCACCGCTTTAGTTTGGACACAACATTGTACTGGGGGGACGGGGGTTTCGTAAATCGTGCGCAACACTGTACTGGGGGACGAGGGTTTCCTAAATCATGCACGACATCATATTGTACACGGTACAACGGTTGGAGGTGTTCCAACAGTTTTGTCCAAGATTGTCTGAGAATTAGCAGCACATTTTTCAAAGGTTTTCGGAGAAATTAGAGCGATAGACTAAGAACTTCAGTTTATATTTTCAAACGTAGTGATAATTATTCTCTTAGGATGTAATCATTATGGCAGATTCGCAAAATAATAATAAAAATATAATCATCCATTAACGATAAACGGTAGTCACTGTAAAGGAATCAAGTTAAATAAGTCGACTCAATTACTTTAAGGTTGACTCTGAGAAGAGAAGGAGTCAACTTACTGCTGGAGAAAGGCACATGAAGTCTTTTCTTCCCCCCAAAAATGTGTACACCAATTCTAATCAGTTTCAAACGATAAACACTAGTTGTTCACAAAAAGGTCAATTGTCCAGGGACTTTTTATTTTGTACTGTTTATCGTGGCGCTATTTCGTTTTGGAAGATCTACTGAATGCTTTTCTTCTCCCTGTTGTTTAAGAGTACTGTAGGGAATATATATATATATATATATATATATATATATATATATATATATATATATATATATATATATATATATATATATAGGTCGAAAGTTGTGTTTGGTGTTCGATCATGAAATTGAAATTAATCCCACGTGCTGGCATAGCCTTTTCACACAAGGGAAAGTACAGAAGAAATAAATTCAGAGAGAAAAATCAAGTCACAACCAGGAATTGAACCCGGGTCTCTCGCGTACCGTATATATATATATATATATATATATATATATATATATATATATATATATATATATATATATTTATCATGCACGACATCATATTGTACACGGCACAACGGTTGGAGGTGTTCCAACAGTTTTGTCCAAGATTGTAGACAGAAACTTGCCTCAACATTTTGACTGCTTATCCTCGTAGCCTTTTAAAAAGTAAGTTACCCAGCTTGGCCTCATTCATAGCCAAAGAGAATAGTGGTACAAGGCTCAGCGATGAATCGTTCTCAAATAACATTTTTACTTCGATTTCGAATTTTTTCCTTAGACCTCCCCCCTTCCCTCCCTATCGGGGCTTCGTACAACTGACGCTTCATAGGTACGAAATTTTCACTTATGGAGTAACCCCCCCCCCCCTCCATTTCGTGCAATATCCTGGATCCTCCGAAGTCGAAGTTTCCATCATTAGTGATAGTTTGCCTGACTCCGTAGCCTTACGTTTTCCCAGACCCAGCTTCCATGTGCGGGGACTCGGCAATTACTCCGAAGCCCGCCTGGAAGTGTTTTCGTTTCCCCCTCCCCTAAGATAAAAATTACCATTACCTTATGAATGTATTTTAGTTTATTTCGCCTCCCAGAGAAACTTTTTCGCCCATGAAAGCTATCTACAGTAGCCCCCCCCCCTTTAGTACCTTGTCTGGCTACGGGTCTGGACATTGCATCCGCACATCCGAATGCTATTAGAAGATTTTAAAAGTGAACTTGAGTACGTCAGTCGTACCACCAAATCGTATCAACTTTCCTTATAATAAAGTCATTAATGTAATATGTCTCATCTCATCTAACTTTATTTTTCAGCGGCATTTTTCACGGATTTTAGTGTGGAGATCGCTGGTGAATTAGTCGCTAACGACATTGCGGATTTAACCCTGAGGATGGAACTACCATTCGACAAAGAGAGGACGTCAGCCATATCAGGCTCAGATCTGTGGAAAGCAAAGGTGTGGATAAGTTCAATGAAAGGTGGCGGTGGCCCAAAATTATCGTTTGAAAAACAGGTAAGATTCTGATTCTCGTTGTTTTCTCTTACAGTTCGTCTATGGCAAAACTATTGCGAAACGGGTAGCTTTAAAAGTTAAAAGGTCTTCACGGAATCTGGTCAGCATAATGATTTTTTACACAAATCATTTTGGCAAACTATATTAAGCCGACTTCTCTTGATATTATACATAGTAGAAGACATACTTATATCAGAAAGGTTACCCCATTTTGCGCCATTCACCGCAATCGAGGTTAAAATAATTGGTCAAGGGTGGACCAGGGAGTTGCCACAGACTGGGTGGACATAGAATGACTGCTCTGTGCTATCCGACTATAAACGCTTTACTTTGACTTAACACCCGCACCGTACGCGTGTGATGTTTACCAGAATTATTGAACTTGGACCAGCTGACTTGGAACCGAACCAAATGTTCTTGGACTCGACGCAAATTGCTTTTTCTACGTCTGTCGAGGGCGTGGTAGACAATGGTGTAATGCGCCACCTAAGGACCACTGGTTGTCCCATGGAGCCTCTTACTATTGATGGAAAATATTATTTTAATGGAAAGCAAACCCCAGGATTCAACAAATACGCCGTGAGACTCATACGCTAGCATTCTTTGTGAAATAATAAGTCAAAAGAATTGACCACTAATTTTCAAGATTTCTCTCCAGTTATTTCTTTAATTCGAGTCTGTAGGCTAAGGTGACTATCAATTTGATCTAAAAATGAGGGAGCATCAAATATGACGTTAGCGAGCTACTGTACGTCGTTATTGATAAGATGTCCCTGTCACTTTACATGGACTGCACTCTAACACAAACAGCGAGGAAACGTACAGAATGGCTTGTAACTATATAAGAATAAAAAAATTGCGTATATATTGCAGTAAAATATTGCATCTTATAGTTGCTATGAAGAATCAAAGTAGAATTGCTTATCGGTATAATCAGCAGTGAATGGGAGGCCTCTGAGGGGGAAAGGATGGACCAGTTAATCTGTGAGTAGGAACATACTGCAAACGGCACTATTTGTATTTTACAAGGGAGAGGTCACGCTGTGGGTTTCTTTTTTTTCTTTGGAAATGTCCGATGGGGCTCTTAGGGGAAGGGAAAGCCTTTGCATACTATGCGTGTTTATGATGTGGGTTGGACCTCGCTTCTAAATTCCCTCCCCTCACATGGCTTCGCAACTGATCTTGAGGCCCGTCTGCAAGATTATACCAAGGAGATACTTCGAAGTAGCTTCATGATTATACATTTGTCCATGAATATCGTTATAAAAATGTTTGGACACTTGTTGGGAAGATGAAACAAGCAGCTAAAAGTTTGAACACCTTGAAGGAGCCCATTGGGTTGATGGTGAATATTTTGTGACGAGTTTGAAGAAAATTTTTACACTGCAATGTTTCTAATTTGCCTCATTAGCCATATCACTTCCTATAGTCACCGAAAACGTGAAAAATTTGTAGTTTTATAGGCTTAAAAGGTTGTGGTTTGCGATGCTCGTCCAAGCCCTTGATAGACCAGCCTCTCTAGAAATACAACATGCAGGGGCGTAAATACGGGGGGTGTGGGGGTGTGCCACCCCCTTGAAAATCAAAAGTCGGAAGTCGGTCTCTAAGCACCAAAAAGTCGGTCTCAAAGCCAGTTCAGCATGCCGTTGTAACGGTAGACCAGACATGAACAACATTTGAAGTGAAAAGTTTGGTATAAGATTCACTTATTGGTTGTATTTGAAGTGGGGTTGCATATGATTAAAACCTAATGGTGAAAAGTGTCTGGTCACGAAATTAATGATTTTAATCATATTTTTATTTCCCTATCATTGCCGTTTCAGTTGTGTGTTAGATGTTGAGAATCTCTTATTTTAGCTATTTACCATCAAGATATTCATGAGTAAAATGCAACAGATTTGACAAAAAGTCATGAAATTCATGAACCAACTCAATAAGTCCGTTTAATGCATGTTGGACGTTGTTCAAATTTGTTGGGAAGCCCCTCTTCGCGATCATTTACTTGTCCATTTGCATTGTCATGCAAATGTATGATGATGTTTCTGACCAAATGTATGATCGCATAGACGTAGCTTTAAATCGTTTGCATTCTTTTCAGATTTTTTCAGACGAGCTTTCTGCAACACCTCTCGACTTGGAGGTGAACCCTCTGGTACTCGGGGACATAGCCTACACAGTCGACCTCATCGGAATCTCTTGCTCATTGGCCGCCTACGTCTGCGTCAGGTTTCAGAGCCACAACGAAGGACTATCAATATTTTTTAGAAATGGGGACGGAAGTGTTTCTTCCAGAGAGACTATTTGTACACCCGTCGATTGTATAGGTATGTCTTTCAGATGCATGTATTGACAAACCGCCATTGTAAGGAAAAAGGTGGCGCAGTCAATAGGGGCCTATATGAGTATGGTGATAGATTGGAATATGTCACCAAGCACAACGTTTTGCACCAAGCGTTGCTGATCTTATTGGTTACAGTTATTCCTATCTACCAGAGAGGCTAAATTTTGCCGAGGGGGTGGGGTGGGGTTAGCATTTAAGATCTTAAGACCGAAGATATGTTATGATATGAGTGATGTTGGTATGGTTCTTCCGTGAAAAGAGTACAGTTTTTACACGAAGCATGGAGGGTGCATTCCACTGCCCCTGCCTCCTACTGACCATCTTCCTATTGTCAATGCTTCAATGAAATTGTGATTGTCGTGGAGCTTACATAAGTTCAGTCTTGATTTTAGGGAGACTTAAAATTTGCCCCAAAACAGGCCCGTGATCAACTTAAACTGTTTGTTGTTGAACGTTCATGATTCTTGACATGGGTGAAGGGTGACAAATAATATACCCGAAAGCTGCAGGCGTGGGGTCGGAGGGGTACAGTATGTCCCAATTCAAGATCATCGTGCCGGTCCTTCGAAATCCGATTGCCAAGGGCTAAAAGTACAGAGAAGTCCTACCTTGTGAATGAAACTTCTTTCTATGGGGGTTACAGTATTTAACTTATTTTACATTCAACAGAGGATCCATGCACAGGGATATATTGCGACATCCCCATCTGTCCCCCCGGTTTTGCTGTCGATTACGAAGGTGAAGGGTGTTGTCCGGGTTGCATCGAAGTGCCAGGAGCGACCGTTGATCCTTGCTTTGGAATTATGTGTGGTATACCAATGTGTACGGATGGTTTCGAGCTTAGTTATGACGTAGAAGGTTGTTGCCCAGGGTGCGTCGAGGTAGTTTCCTCCGAGACACCGCCACGTAAGTCTGTTTTCTAAGTTCTTTTTCTTTTGGGTATGTCCTCCCGATTTTTCCTCATTACGGAAAATGTAATGGCAAAAGATCAGTTCCCGGACGGTTACCCTCCCTGCAACGTCTTCCTTAGGAAACAATTTCCCTTGGAAAATTTCCACTAGCACATGTTACCCACCAAACAATTTCCATCCCGAAAAATTTTTCTGGTACAATTCCTTCTAATGACAATTAACCCCAAGATAACTTGACAATTACCCCAAGATAACTTGACAATTACCCCAAGATAACTTGACCTACCAGAAAATTTGGAATTGTCATGGTAGAATTGATGTTCGGGGAAATCGTCTCGAGTAGGACTTGCACTGGTTGAAAATGTGTCAGGGGACATTGTCTGGGTGGGGTTTGTCCGGGGGTAATTGTTTTGCGCGTATGAAAAGTCTCTGTTCATAGGAATTAGGCTACTCATTTTCCTTTCTCTTTCTTCTCTCAGTTTTGTTAAAATTCCAAAACTTTCTGTGGTACAACACGATGGATTGCTGTACGTAAAATGGTTAAATTATAAGAGCTTAACCATGGTTAGTCGGAAAGTGGGGCAACATTGCTAAAACAACTTTGTTACAGTGTACCCAGACTAATATTCTGTTCGATATAAAAGATGAATACTTCCGCCCAGCGTTAACAGTTTCCTTATATTCCTCCATGTTAATACGCCATGTGGCGGAGCCATTTGTTTTGCACACAAGCCAGCAAGCTGTTAAAGTGGACCTAAAGTCTAAAAATTCAAAAATATATATTTTAGAGGTTACAAAATTAATCTTATTGGTCCAACTCCCATTGTCATAGCTTATTCCATTGCTGAGATATTAAATGTTAAAATTTATTCACTTAAATCCAAACAGTTCATTGCGCAATAATTTTTGACATTCTTGTTGTACAACTCACATTAAATGCTTTGTTTTCTTTTAAAATTAAAAATGTTTATATGACCTTGACCGCTTCCTGTTTTCTTGCATGACATGCTGTACAGAGAGGGCTTATATAGTCAAGTCACCCCAAAGCAGTAAGAACGCGATTACATTTTGGCACAAGGTGCGGTGGCTTTCAGAAAAACAAAGAAATACAAAGATAGTAATTTGAGTAGTACAACAATGACATCACAAATCATTGCGCAATCTACCTTTTTAAATCGAGTGAATAAACTTCAACATTTTATATCTCAGCTTAAGAAAGTCCTGTGAAGATGGGAATTGGACCATTGGAATTCAGTTTTCATGCTCTGTAATATATATTTTTGAATTTTCAGACTTTAGGTACACTTTAAGTCAACAGCACTCGGAGATCCTTGCTCAGCAAACCCTAGGGGAAAAGGGCGCTACCCCTGTGTAACGGAAGTCAACGAGAGCCGCTACGCAGGTTTAAGTGAAACTGGCGTGAAACAATCATTGGCCTACTTGTCCTTCTCATTATACCATTTTTCTGTTCTTGTTGTTGTTGTTTTTGTTGTTGTTGTTGTTTTTGTTGTTGTTGTTGTTTTTGTTGTTGTTGTTGTTGTTGTTGTTGTTGTTGTTGTTGTAAACGGAAGGAGGATTGGAAGTTCAAGAAGATGGTGCGCTTAAGTTGATTGAAATAATGGAGATAATATCGAAAGATAGCGCGGTGAATGGGGTTCTTCAAAAGGGGGAGGGGGGACTGAGGGACTATGGGTGTGGGGGACTGTGGGGCTTTGACGTTTGGGTGTAGCCGTAGTACTGTAGTTCATGCAGCTACCACTTACAAACGGAAAGTGTAGCAATAGCCTCGGAATCTTCACCCGAAATAGCCGATGTTACTTTTCATCATTTTGGGAACGACGCTATATCTCTCTCTAAGCTTATAATTCCCTAGTTGAGTTAGGAGAGATGATGTCCTTCTCTTTTGTGACGGTTCCAGATTTGAACTGAAAGCTTTCGTGGATCATATAAATACGCTACACCCCGCCTTGAAATTCACGTGCAAATCCTCATATCCAGAAATAAAATATCTTGACATCAATATTTTCAAAGGAAATCGAACCTCTTCGAAACTAAGCGTAACATTCCAATATTTATCACGTAACTTAAACCACTCTGAAAGCTGTATCAAGGGCTTTAGCCTATTAAAGGTGAAAACTATGACAATTACGTCTCTTTAATAATCGCCGTAAATCGCGATGATTTCAACGAGAAAGTCAACTCATTTAAATATAATCTCATTCGGTGTTATTAACAAGACAAACATTTATTTCATATCATTTCCGAAATTAATATCGAGAAACCATCATCATACCTTTCACCAAAACCTAAGGAATCCACATCTCCCTTAGTTTTTTTTACTCACCCCACCTCAAAACTAAGGACTTAAAATAATATGTCTCCTAAAACATTGGCATTTAATTACCGAACACCCTATACACCCAAATCTCTGTTTCCGGAATTATTTTGATGATCTCGATTTTCCCTTGGTCAAAATTATGAGTGATTTATTATCCGAATAAACCGACAAATTAAGTGACATTTCGGCAAAAACTGTCAACTTCTTAATTGCTACTGATGAGTCTCCAAAACCAAAATTATGTTTTTGTTGCTACTGTGCAAGGTCGCATTTATCTATTTAACCCTTTAAATAGTCTTTTGAGGTTTCTTGAAAATGTTGACATCACCTTTTTTTCCTCAAAATTATCGGGGCTATACAGACCTCTTATTTACACCCAAAACAACTGCTCAAAGACTATATTAATTTCTCATCCGCGCTATACCCTCACCGAGCATATCAGTTAGGTGAACAAGTCACTGCAATTTTGGAGATTCGGTCACCCCTCCCCCTTTAAAAGTTATTTTGCCTGGCAGCAATAAATTTCTCTCCAAATTTGTGTGCACGATTACAAATGCATTCTCACGATTAAGAGTAAAGGTTACCATGCTTTAGTGTGGGAACAACTACGTACTTGTTACAGTTATATTTAGTATCCAATGCTCATCTTTCAAAGTCTGTGCTGTACGAGCAAAAGTACAACAAGGTATGTTACAAGTATATGTAGAACAGGTAAATGTACATAAGTTTATACACTATACATTCATAGGTGTAAAAATCAGCATGTGGTCTACGTTTGGAAAGGCCGTGGCCGGCCCGATCGACTTAAACCAGTTAGGTAGAAACTTAACCGTAAAACCTCATCTAACTCTAACTCTACATTTGGAAAGCTTTAACTTGTTACCCAAACGACTGGAAATTGATTAGCATGTAGTCCTGGTATTTTCGTTCATGGGGGAGTCAGTCCGCCATTTTAAGTTTGAGATCTACGGGGTTGTCATGTCGACGGAAAGAATGATGAAAACGGCGCCCTCTATTTTAAGAATTTTCTTTTGTCTCGCAGCCAAGCCTAATCTTATGGATTGCGGTGAATACAAAAATGGCGATTCGTGGATCGATAGATCCAGCGGTGACTGCATGATGATGTCATGTGATGAAGGGCAAATTATGATGGCGATGCCCATGTGTCTAATGCCAGAATGTGACAATCCGGTTACTGAACCCGATAACTGCTGCCCTGTCTGTCCAGGTGAGTGTACTTAGTTTAGTTAAGTTTAACAGTTTATTACCACCAACTTCAAAATCGAGATTATTTACATATGATATAACGGTAATTTACCATTGGTTGAATGGAAAAGGAGAAAAGCAGAAGTGCAATACTTATGAGTCGTGTTCCCCTAAAGTAATGTGAAGTCGAAGGAAACGGGGCAATAATGTTGCGCGTGAAGCACACTGAAAATACGAAGTCTGGGGATCCCGTATGACACATCCTGTTTTCCCCAATATACACCTCATCCCACCCCCTACAAAACTATACCCCAAAATCAGCAAGTTCAAACTAGTTTTGTCTGTCTGAAAAATGGGCAAGGGGTACCTTGTCCCCCTCATCAGCCCCTGTATATGATACCAGTCACCGCTTAAATAGAAAACCTCTTGCAGATTTATTATCCAAAATGGATATTACAGTAGAAAATTGTAACGTTCTTGCCGTAATCTGAGAAAAGATGTTTCAAATTATCGTTCTCACTCATATAAAGATTGGATAAGAGTGAGACAAGTGCGCTACCTCAAAAAGCCATTTCTCAGTTTTACTTTTAAATACTCACAAAAGAGACTAAAATAGCCCCACCATTCGGTTGGCTCACGCATTTTAACCCCGGTGAGATTTTCAAAGTTTAGCACACATGAAATGCATGCAAATTAGCCGGAAAAATTTTAAAAAATCCGGTCTTGTTACAAATACCAAGATAGGTTTCAACACACCCCCACACCCGTCCATGTCTATTTATCCCCAACGGACTTCAACGGAATATTGCCCAAGTACAATATATCATACATATTGGTCCTTACCTCTTATATGTATGAACCAATTGGTTGGAAACGGGGACGTTAACTCTCATCTAACTAACTAACTAACTAACTTATATGTATGTATATTAATATTTCAAGGCTTATACAAAATTCTGGGGCTTTAACTCATACTCCTGTTATCTCGTAGAAGAGGTTTACCTCAACGTTACTCTCATATGCTCTAACACAAAGCAGTTTGAATAAAACCCAAACCGCGCACGACGGTTCGCTACTGATGAAGTTGCGCCATAAATAACACATGGGCATGACAACAGAAACCGGTCTAGCTTGGTCATAAGAACCAAACATTTACATTCAACCCCCGGCCTCCTTAGAAAGCCTTTCTATCTTTCGCATGAAATCACGCATGATGATTTCGGGCCTCTCCTGAAAAAGTGCGAGGTTAACCGACTTAAAGAAACGTCAGATGGTGCACCGCCTACCCTCACTATACTAGGTCTATTGTTAAACTGCCATTGTAAGGAAAACGGTGGTGCATGCAGTCCCTAGAGAACCTATAAGAGTATGGTGATAGGAGATTGGACCACGTCGGGAGACGGTCGTGAGAGTTGGCAATGAATAGGGAAAGTCTGGCAACGAATTGGGAGAATACGTCCATTGTACACAGTACATGTGTGAGGTTATAAAATGGGGAAGATGTCAACTTTGCAACAAAAGTTTTCAGCACTTTGATGTGTGGACATGGGCGTCCGCAGGTAGGGGCAAGGGGGGCACTTGCCCTCCCCTGGAAAATCAAAAATTTGAAAGAACGAAGAAAAAATAAAGAAAAAACGAAGAAAAATTAACATCAACATTTCTTCACAGTTCACCCAGTGTTACTCCTATTTATATGCAGTAGATAGGCTTTAGAAGTGCCATTTCCAGCGATGTGGGAGGCTTTGGGGGCCAAAATTTTCTTCCGCTCCGTGCCAACCCATGCTAGCGAGGAGCTTTTTCCCCCCTAAAAAATTTTTGCAAACATTTTTGCCCCTCCCTGAATTTTTTTCTGCGGACGCCCATGTGTGTGGAGATTTTGAGCTGAAATTTTGGGACATGATTGTTTGTCCACAGAGCATTAAAATTTGCCTATTTGCATTTTGATATACAAAAGTTAAATTTGGTTTTTAAGCAATGTTTGTAGGGCTGAGTTCACACATGTGCCTGCTGAACAGGTAACTGTTTATTCATTGCACTTATAGCAGTGTACTTGGTTGTGTGTTCAGTTGCTATCTCGCAACTGCCTGTGCAGGTTTGTTTTGAAATTTGATCCATTCACACACATCAGTCTTTGTTCATCAAGTGACCTGTGCAATCACAATGCCTTGGGGATAACTAATTGTATCATCATGGTTCATTACGCAAGGAGTTCCATGGGAACTCCCTGCATTGAGCAGCTACTTGTTTCATGATAACAAAATTTGAAGCAACTCTGTGGTCAGTTTGGCTTACAAGAAAGGAAAACGGTTTAACCTGTTGTGGGGATATATGTCCCATTTTGTTCCTGGGTCAATTGAGATGGTAAAGTCAAGTAATTGCAATACTGTAACTGTTTTGAGTTTAACTTCAGTAGCAGCTTTTTGAGTCTGTGGTTTGTTTTGATTGAGTGCAAACCTAATGCAGTTTTTGCTTGTCGTGTTGTAGGTGCAACTACATGTACATTGCAAACTTGAACAGTTTAATAACATCAGTCTAATTTCAGTCTTGCTGCTAATTAAAGTATGTAACCTTTACAGGCCTTTTGATTTTAGAAAATATGCAGTGATATTTGTAGATCTGTCATCAAACGGTGTCAGTTGCAGTGGTTATATGCCTAAACGTGCTTGTGATTTTTCAGTTGGGTTTTGAGTTCATTTATTATTATGCTCTTCTCTTACCTTTTGCCTTTGTAAGGTGAGGAGGTTTCGTGGAAGTTGATGAATAAATGGTAAAATTTGGTTCTTTTGAGTTCCTATTTTTAACAGACAAGAGAAATTGTGTGAGCTACACAACAGCATTGCTGTTCTAGTTCAATAAAATTGTTCTAAAAATCAGATTCCATGTATAATTTACACCTTCCTCGATATAATTTTTGTCAAATTCAAGCCCCTAGAACATTAAAAATGATAGAAGAAAAGTTAGCAATAAATCACAACAACATGACAGCTGAGCGACAGCTGTTCGACATCTATCAAACTTACTCCCTACCGTCAACACAGCTAGCACTACAGAATTCTGTGACTGGCAGTGACTTGGTAAACAAAACGAAATATTTGTAGAACGATCTGTAAGGCCAATAAAACTTAGTCAAGTAAGGGAGTGGGTGCAGATAGGGAACACCTTGTTTATCAGCTCTGCTTTATGACTATAGATAAACTTTAGGATGACGGGTATTTTATTGGATTGTACGACTGTGTCTTCTGTGGGAGCAACTTTTCATGAAGCGTTGCTGATCTTATTGGTTGCAGTAATTCCTATCTGCAAAAGAGGCTTAATTTTACGGAGGGGTTAAGGGGGTGAGCATTTGAGATCGAAGTGGAAGTGATGTTGGTATGTTTGTTTGAATTAAAAGAGTACAGTTTTTACACGAAACATGGAGGGTGCTTTCCACTGCCTCGCCTCGTACTGACCATCTTCCTGTTCTGAATGCTTCAACGAAATTGTGATTGTCGTGAAGCTAAAGTTTAGTCTTCCTTTAAATTAATTAGGGAGACTTAAAATTTGCCCCAAAACAGGCCCGTGACAAACTTAAACTATTTGTCGTTGTACGTACATGATTCTTGACTTGGTTGAAGGGTGGCAAAATACCCGAAAGCTTCAGGCGTGGGGGCGGAGTGGTGTGTCCCAATTCAAGATCATCGTGCCGGTCCTTTGAAACTCGATTGCCAAGGGTTAGAAGTACAGAGAAGTCCTACACTCACATCTTAGATTTTAGTTAGGAACCGTAGTGAACGAAGGTCTATCTCTGCACCAGTATCTTATCATGTTTGCCTTGGATACCAACCATCATAGCATCATTGGCTGGCATGGCTACCAGGATCGTATTATGGACCCTTATCGGCTAATTTGTCAAAATGCAGGCTAAGTGCGACCGAGGGACGTACTATCACATATCACTACAAGTCTGAACGTACGGTATTGGCAACGTACCTTGTAAATGAGACTTCTTTGAATTCTTTCTTTGGGGGTTACAGTATTTAACTTATTTTACATTCAACAGAAGATCCATGCACAGGAATATATTGCGACATCCCCATCTGTCCCCCCGGTTTTGCTGTCGATTACGAAGGTGAAGGGTGTTGTCCGGGTTGCATCGAAGTGCCAGGAGCGACCGTTGATCCTTGCTTTGGTATTATGTGTGGCATCCCAATGTGTACGGATGGTTTCGAGCTTAGTTATGACGTAGAAGGTTGTTGCCCAGGGTGCGTCGAGGTAGTTTCCTCCGAGACAGCACCACGTAAGTCTGTTTTCTAAGTTCTTTTTCTTATGGGTATGTCCTCCCGATTTTTCCTCATTACGGAAAATGTAATGGCAAAAGATCAGTTCCCGGACGAGTTACCCTCCCTTTAACGTCTTCCCACCGAAACAATTTCCCTTGGAAAATTTCCACCAGCACATGTTACCCACCAAAACAATTTCCATCCCGAAAAATTTTCCTGGTACAATTCCTTCTAATGACAATTACCCCAAGATAACTTGACCTACCAGAAAATTTGTAATTCTCATGGTGGAATTGATGTTCGGGGAAATCGTCTCGGGTATAGGACTTGCCCTGTAGGAAATGTGTCAGGGGAAATTATCTGGGTGGGTGATGCCCGGGGGTTGTTGTTATGTCACGTATAAAAAGTCACTGTCTAGAATTACACATTTTCCTTTCTCTTTCTTCTCACAGTTTTGTTTAAATTCCAAAACTTTCTGTGGTACAGCACGATGGATTGATATACATGAAATGGTTAATGTTTAGAGAGTGGGGGACGGGGGGGGGGGGGACGGGGGCAACATTGTTCAATTGCTAAAACACATATTTGTTACAGTGTACCCAGACTAATATTCTGTACGATGTAAAAGATAAATACTTCGGCCCAGCGTTAACAGTCCCCTTATATTAACAGTTTCCTGTTAATACGTTATGTGGCGGAGTCATTTGTTCTGCACACAAGCCAGCAAGCCGTCGAAGATCCTTGCTCAGGATACCTTAGTTGAAAAGGGTGCTACCCCTGTGTGACGGAAATCAACGAAAACCGCTACGCAGGTTTAAGTGAAACTGGCGTGAAAAATTTATTGGCTTCTTGTCCTCCTCATTGTACCATTGTTTTTTTTTTCTCGTAAATGGAAGCAGAGTTGGAAGTTTCAGTACATGGTGCGCCTAAGTTGATTGAAATAATGGAGATAAGATCGAAAGATTGCGAGGTGAATGGGGGGGGGGTCTTCAAAATGGGGAGGGGAGGGTGGGCAGTGGGATTATTGGTGTGCAGGGGGGGGGGGCTGTGGAACTTGAACGTATGGGTGTATGGGTGTAACGGTGGTACTGTAGAAACTACTACTTACAAACAGGAAGGGTAGCAATAGGCTAGGAATCTTCACCCGAAATAGCCAATGTTACTTTTCATCATTTTGAGAACGACACTATATATCTCTCTCCAAGCATATAATTCCCTGGTTGAGTTAGAGAGATGATTTCCTTCTCTTTTTTGACGGTTCCAAATTTGAACTGAAAACTTTCCTGGATCATATAAATACACTACCCCCCACCTTGAAATTCACTTGCGAATATGAACCATCTTGGCATCGATATTTTCAAAGGAAATCGAACCTATTCGAAATTAAGCGTAACATTCCAATATTTATCACGTAACTTTAAAGACAGATTTGCATCACCCCAAGTATGACTTTTAGTTGGTGGTTAGGAAAAGTCTCAGTTGGTGACTACTCTTTGATTGACATCAGAGTTACAAAATTCAAAAGATGCAGAGCAGCTCATATCACACAGCATACACAGAGGATGTTTTGATTACACATGGAGTCTTTTATGCTCACCAGGATGTGGCCTTGAGCAGTGAACTGTTTGTGTCTGCACAAGGAGCAGCAGTAAAGACAATTATGGGCGGGGCTTATCACCAAGTAAAAGTCAGGCTTGGGGTGATGCAAATCCCTCTTTAACCACTCTGAAAGATGTATCAATTAGGGCTTTAGCCTATTAAAGGTGAAAGCTATGACAATTACGTCTCTTTAATAATCACCGTAAGTCGCCATGACTTCAACGAGAAAGTCAACTCATTTAAACATAATCTCATTCGGCTTAATTACCAAGACAAACATTTATTTCATATCATTTCCGAAATAAATTTCTAGAAACTACCCTGACAGATTTCAACAAAACCTAAGGAATCCACACCACCCTTAGTTTGTAAGGTTTTACCCAACCCACATCAAAACTAAGGACTTAAAAATTGCCTCCTAAAACATTGGCATTTAATTAGCAAACACCCTATACACTCAAAACTCTTGTTTCCGGAATTATTTTGATCATCTCGATTTTACCTTGGTCAAAATAATGAGTGATTTGTTTTCCGAATAACCCGACAAATTTAGTGACATTCAGCAAAAACTGTCAACTTCTTTATTGTTACTGATGAGTCTCCAAAACCAAAATTATCTTTTTGTTGCTATTGTGCAAGGTCACATGTATCTATTTAACCTTTTAAATATAGTCTTTTGGGTTTCTTGAAAATGTTGACATCACCTTTTTTTCAAAATTATCGGGGCTATACCGCCCTCTTATTTACATCCAAAACAACTGCTGAAGGGCTATATTTCTCATTCGCGCTATATCCTCACTGAGCATATCAGTTAGGTGAACAAGTCACTGAAATTTTGGAATTAGGCCACCCCTCCCCCTTTTAAAAGTAATTTTGCCAGGCAACAATACATTTCTCTCCAAATTTGTGAGCACGATTACAAATGCATTCTCACGATTAAGAGTAAAGGTTAGCATGCTATAGTATGGGAATAATTACGCACAAGTTTAGCAGCAATGCTCATCTTTCAGAGTATGCGTACAAAAGGTATGTTACAAGTTCATATAAAATAGGTAAATGTGCAAAAGCTTACACGCTATACGTTCACTGGTGTAAAGGCCAGCATGTCGGCTACATTTGGAAAGCATTAACTTGTTACCCAAGCCACTGAAAATTGATTAGCATGTAGTCCTGATATTTTCGTTCATGGGGGAGTCAGTCCGACATTTTAAGTTTGAGATCTACGAGGTTGTAATGTCGGTGGAAAGAATGATGAAAACGGCGCCCTCTATTTTAAGAATTTTCTTTTGTCTCGCAGCCAAGCCTAATCTTATGGATTGCGGTGAATACAAAAATGGCGATTCGTGGATCGATAGATCCAGCGGTGACTGCATGATGATGTCATGTGATGAAGGGCAAATTATGATGGCGATGCCCATGTGTCTAATGCCAGAATGTGACAATCCGGTTACTGAACCCGATAACTGCTGCCCTGTCTGTCCAGGTGAGTGTACTTAGTTTAGTTTAAAAGTTTATTTCCACCAACTTCAAAATCGAGATTATTTACATATGACATAACGGTAATTTACCATTGGTTGAATGGAAAAGGAGAAAAGCAGAAGTGCAATACTTATGAGTCGTGTTCTAAAGTAATGTGAAGTCGAAGGAAACGGGGCAATAATGTTGCGCGTGAAGCACACTGAAAATACGAAGTCTGGGGATCCCGTATGACACATCTTGTTTTCCCCAATATACACCTCACCCCACCCCCTACATACCCCAAAATTAGCAAGTTCAAACTAGTTTTGTCTGTCTGAAAAATGGGCAAGGGGTAACTTGTCCCCCTCATCAGCCCCTGTATATGATACCAGTCACCTCTTAAAATGTCACAACAAGTTATCTACTGATCCGTATAGCACCGAATTTTAATTTAAGAAGTCGTTAATATAGATTTCTGAAACATTGAAACTGTTGTGAAGGACTTCTTTCATTTCCCTCATGAGGGAAGCTGGTCTTTCCTAAGTTTGATCTAACAGCTAATGAGATATATTGGTCGATCGGGTTTGCATGCAAAAACGATCATATTTCCATTTCTCAGAATTATTTATAAAAAGTGAGATTTTTACTCTTTCGAAATGTGAACATTTGCGTCTCCCTCTAAAACAAGTTCTTACATAGCTTTGTCTGAGCGCTCATTGTTGTGTTGCGAATTCACAGACGATGGAGAACAAGGTTCAACGGAACCGGAGTCGGAGAACAAGGAAGGAATGGATGGTGGGGCAATGGAACCGGGAGAAGGTGTGAAACCGGGAGAAGGTATGGAACCGGGAGAAGGTATGGAACCGGGAGAAGGTATGGAACCGGGAGAAGGTATGGGACCGGGAGAAGGTATGGAACCGGGAGAAGGTATGGGAACAGAAGAAAGTATGGGACCTGAAGAAGGCATGGGACGTGAACCCATGGAACCGAAAGGAGGTATGGAAAAGACAGGAGGAATGGAACCACCAGTAGATGGTGAGTAAAACTGAGTCAAGTCTTGGAAGGTAGCGCTCTGAATAGGGATCTAACAGAATGTAATTGTAGAGCAATTTGGATGAGGGCAATGTCATCGTAGAAGATGGTACGAATTACTTTAATGGGAGGGGGGGGGGGAGTCATCGTATAATAATGAAAGAAACTAAACATTAGGACGAGCAACATTCGAGCTGCATCTCAAGTTGGCAAGATCAAACGGAAGATATCATGGTAAAGCTTTGACTCTCCTGTTGTCGTTATGTTTTGCATTGCTTCCAGACAGCTCATCGAATTTTCGTAGGTTTCAGGAACTTGTAAATGAAGTTAGGAAATCATTGGAAACGGAGGTCAGAGAACTTGAACTGATTCTTGAAAGGACAGCACGAGAAAGGGGAATGAATGAAGAAGCAGGTGAAGGAATGGAAGTTAACATTGGGACAGACGAGGGAGAGCATGGTGTCATGGAAACGGGACTAGGTAGGGAACTGGGGATTAGCTATTCCACCTCATGAAAAGTCCTACTGACAGCTGTATCCCATTGCTAGCAAAAATCTTAAGCTGAGCCTGAGATTACTAGGACACCGAATGCACTCTCTTCACCTATCCAACTCGGTTGTCATTATATTGTTACTTCCTGGGAAGTAGGACAGCTCGAATGTAATTACTGTTTCAAATCCCGTGCACCTTGTCTCCTATTAAATACTCTCCACACCTGGCCTGCGCATGTGAAAGGATGGACTGGTCTCTTATTTAGGTCAAGCCATTGTTTAAAGTTTACCTATGAAGACTAAAATTACAGGAATATGTATTTCAAATATAGAAAAACTAAATCTCATTCATACAACTCCCAGATCTTCATAGCTTATTTATTTGCAAGGATATAAATGTTTTGATATATTCACTTAATTTGAAATTATCGATTGTGCAGCACAATAATTTGTTTCCCTTCTCGTACAACTCCCATTACCTGTTTTTTTTTCTTTTGTTTTGAAATTTTAACGTTCTCATGACCTTAGAATTTCACTGTTTTCACGCAAGCATATTCCAAGGAGAGGGCTTGTAAGTATAAAAATAAGACAGTGATTCGACCTGGCACCTTGTCAGGTGTCCCTCCCTACCTGAAAGCCGATCGAAGTGCCCCAATTGGAGGGGGGATGCAGTCCCCCAATTACAATTAGTGTAGGCCCGGCTATCCTAATTCATGAATGGCTCCATTTAATCACGTGAAGATATTTTTGTTAATGGAATTTTCAGTAAATACAGTATAACTGTTTAATTTACCTTTAAGAGGGATTTGCATCACCCCAAATGTGACTTTTCCTTGGTAGTAAGCCCCGCCCATAATTGTCTTTGCTTCTCCTTGTGCAGACAGAAACAGTCACTGCTCAAGGCCACATCCTGGTGAGCATAAAAGACCCTTTGTGTAATAAAAACATTATCTGTAGTTGCTGTGTAATATGAGCTGCTCTGCATCTTTTGAATTTTGTAACTCTGCTGTCATCAAAGAGTAGTCACCAACTGAGACTTTTGCTGACCCCAAATTAAAAGTCATACTTGGGGTGATGCAAATCTGTATTTAAAATAAAATATTTTTTTTTGGGGGGGGGGGGGTTTAGACACATGATGATACATTCTGTAAGGGAAAGAAGATGAAACTGTAGGATGAGGGATTATCGAAGGTGAGGACTCAGAAGGAATTCTGGGGTGACTGCTCAACTTGCAGAGGTCGGGAAAGTAGCCTATATATCCTTTCCACTAAAAGAAGCACGTTCTCCCACTGAGTAAATTAATGCAGTTACACACAGCAGTGAACTTACGGAAAAAAAATGTGAAAATTTTCAAACATCACGTTTTATTTCTAGATAAATGCGAAGGAATTTGCACCTTTATCTACGCACCCGTATGCTCAACTTCTGGAGAAACTTTCTCTAATAACTGTACGTTTGATATCGCCAAATGCAAAGATCCAACACTGGAAATTGCATCAATTGGAGAATGCCAAGAAGGTGAGTAATATATGTAAAGCTATTTCAACGGCTGTCACTTTACCTTAAAGACAGACACTCGTCACCCGAAGCACATTTTTTGGTTAGGGGATATCAAAATTCTCAATTGGCGATTGCTCTTTGACTGATATCAAAGTTTGAAAATTCGAAAGATGCAGAGTAGCTCATATTTGACACAACGCAGAGAGGGTGCTCTGATTAGGGGCCTACACATTAGAGTTTGTATGCTAACCAGGACATGGCCTTAATTTAAGCAATATACTAGGTTTGTGTCTACACAAGGAGTAGCTAGACAGTTTTGGGAGGGGCTAGAAGTAAGGTAGTTGGGAGAACTGGAACCGTCTGGGATGACGAGATTTGCCCTTTAAAACATGTTTAGGAATATTTCCCTGTGTCTGTTTATACTTGGTGACTACACTTGAATTGACATGATGGGGAGCAATAGCATCACTCAAAGTTGACTTGTGCAGATCTCTCAGAATAGCAGACAGCTCACACGTAGTATTGTGCTTGTATGTATAAAAAATAAGAGTAATCAGACCTGACACCATAACAGGTGTCCCTCCATACCATTACTGAAAGCCGATCGAGGCTCCTCAAAGGGGAAATGCAGTCCCCCCCCCCCCCATTTGCATTAGTACACACCGGGATCCTATCTAATTCATTAATAGCTGTATTTAATCGCGTGACGATATTTTTGTAACTGAAATGTACAGTTAAGGCAGAATAACTTTTTAATGTACCTTTAAAACGATCTATATTTTTGTTTGGGACACATCATGATACATTTTTTATTGGGAAGGAAAAGGAAAATTGTAATATCAAGTTGTTATATCATAAGGAATTTTGGGATGAGCTCATGCCCTTTCAGTCGAAATAGTATTATCATATAAGAAAGAAGGCAAAGTTAAACTTTGGTTTTATATTTTTTTTTCTGTAGAAGTTGATCCTCATCCAGAAGTTGAACCCGAACCAAACCCTAGTGAAGGTAAGAGAGCGACAAGTACCGAAACATTTAATATTCCTTACAAAAAGGAGAAACCAGAAAGCCCAAAGGCGCTTAGTGATTCCTTGCCGGAAGGAAATCTTGACACACGTACACATATACACACATACATACATACACTTTCCAAGTTGATTGCATAGATTCCTTTTACCTTCAGCAAGGAATCAAAAAGTAGTTAAGTGCATACATGTTGATATTTTTCAAGCAAAAACTGATGACACCATGACATAAAATCATAAGTGATAGATTTCTTGATTTTCTTAGTTAAAAACTTTTAAAAAAAGGACGAACAGGAGAGAAATCAACAACATTCACTTGACAGGTGTTTGCCGTGATCAAAGTGGTTTCTACAGTCGCTAGGAGCCACATGAATTTGTTTGGCTTTATGCTTAGATTTTTGCCGTGATAGTCTAGGAATCACCATCTTTTAAATGGCCAGTTTCCTCTTCCCAGACAGTATAACTTTCATCAGCTGAATTGATCTTTAATTAGAGTAGTCTTTCAATTTGAAGAAATGATGAAGGATTCGTTTTTATCACCTCTATTCGTCGACCTAGCCTATCTTTAAAGGGAAAATGCAGTCATCCCAGGTTGAATAGGTGTACCCCGGTACCCATATTCATGAATGGCTTAGTTTAATCATGTGGCAATAATTGTGTTACGGAAATGTTCAATTTGTGCAGACATAACCACTTTGTTTACTCCAAATATGAAGTATCTTTGCTTGGACACATCACGAAAGATATATTTGTGAAAGAAAATAAGAGGAAATTTGTAAGATATGAATGCTGGTTTCAAATAAATTTAGGGCGACTGCACATTCCCTTTAACCTCTCCAAGGGCACACCTTAAGAACATCATCATAAAATTCAACCAGGAGTGCAGCAATCGGCTATCCAACCATGTTTGGTTAAATAACCAAATATTCTGGTTCAGTTTAACCAGTAAAGTGTTGACTCGTGACCAGCATATTCAACAGTCGTTAATTTAACTTAGGCTACAGGAAATGCTTATTTTGACGAGAAATTACCGGTTACTTTTTAACCAGGAAATGTTGTTATAATCTGTGGCCACGATCCTGGTTAAACTTAAAGAGGAAAATTCTGTATAATATTCTACAGGATATTGCTAGCTAGTGAAGTTCGCGAGACATAGGTGTTATATGTGGTAACATTTTCTTGGCCAAGTAACGATCTATTTGGCTGTATTTTGAAGGCGTTGCAGAGGTCGGGAAAGTAGCCTATGCCATATCCACTAAAAGAAGCACGTTCTCCCACTGAGTAAATTAATGCAGTTACACACAGCAGTGAACTTATGGGAAAAATTGGGAAAATTTTCAAACATCACGTTTTATTTCTAGATAAATGCGAAGGAATTTGCACCTTTATCTACGCACCCGTATGCTCAACTTCTGGAGAAACTTTCTCTAATAACTGTACGTTTGATATCGCCAAATGCAAAGATCCAACACTGGAAATTGCGTCAATTGGAGAATGCCAAGAAGGTGAGTAATACATGTAAAGTTATTTCAACGGCTGTCGTTTTACCTTAAAGACAGACACTCGATCGTCACCCGAAGCACATTTTTGGTTAGGGGATATCAAAATTCTCAATTAGTGGTTGCGCTTTGACTGATATCAAAGTTTGAAAATCCGAAAGATGCAGAATAGTTCAAATTTTACACAACGCAGAGAGGGTGTTCGGATTACGCATTAGAGTTTGTATGCTCACCAGGACATGGCCTTAATTTAAGCAATATACTAGGTTTGTGTCTACACAAGGAGTAGCTAGACAGTTTTGGGAGGGGCTAGAAGTAAGGTAGTTGGGAGAACTGGAACCGTCTGGGATGACGAAATTTGCCCTTTAAAACATGTTTAGGAATATTTCCCTGTGTCTGTTTATACTTGGTGACTACACTTGAATTGACATGATGGGGAGCAATAGCATCACTCAAAGTTGACTTGTGCAGATCTCTCAGAATAGCAGACAGCTTACACGTAGTATTGTGCTTGTATGTATAAAAATAAGTGATCAGACCTGACACCATGCCAGGTGTCCCTCCATACCATACCTGAAAGCCGATCGAGGCTCCTCAAAGGGGAAATGCAGCCCCCCCCCCCATTTGAATTAGTATACACCGGTATCCTATATAATTCATGAATAGCTGTATTTAATCGCGTGACGATATTTTTGTAACTGAAATGTTCAGTTAATGCAGAATAACTGTTTAATTTACCTTTAAAACGAAATATATTTTTGTTTGGACACATCATGATAAATTTTTATTGGGAAGGAAGAGGAAACTTGTAAGATCAAGGTGATATTTCAGAAGGAATTTGGGGAGACTGCTCATGCCCTTTGAGTCGAAATAGTATTATCATATAAGAAAGAAGGCAAAGTTAAACTTTGGTTTTTATCTTTTTTTTCTGTAGAAGTTGATCCTCATCCAGAAGTTGAACCCGAACCAAACCCTAGTGAAGGTAAGAGAGCGACAAGTACCGAAACATTTAATATTCCTTACAAAAAGGAGAAACCAGAAAGCCCAAAGGCGCTTAGTGACTCCTTGCCGGAAGGAAATCTTGACACACGTACACATACACACACATACATAAATACACTTTCCAAGTTGATTGCATAGATTCCTTTACCTTCAGTAAGGAATCAAAAAGTAGTTAAGTGCATACATGTTGATATTTTTCAAGCAAAAACTGATGACACCATGGCATAAAATCATAAGTGATAGATTTCTTAATTTTCTTAGTTTAAAACTTAAAAAAAAGGACGAACAGGAGAGAAATCAACAACATTCACTTGACAGGTGTTTGCCGTGATCAAAATGGTTTCTACAGTCGCTAGGAGCCACATGAATTTGTCTGGCTTTATGCTTAGATTTTTGCCGTGATATTCTAGGAATCATCATCTTTTAAAGGGCCAATTTCCTCTTCCCAGACAGTATATAACCTTCATGAGATAAACTGATCTTTAATTAGAGTAGTCTTTCAATTTGAAGAAATGATGAAGGATTCGTTTTTATCACCTCTTATTCGTCGACCTAGCCTATCTTTAAAGGGAAAATGCAGTCATCCCAGGTTGAATAGGTGTACCCCGGTACCCATATTCATGAATGGCTTAGTTTAATCATGTGGCAATAATTGTGTTACGGAAATGTTCAATTTGTGCAGAATAACCACTTTGCTTACTCCAAATATGAAGTATCTTTGCTTGGACACATCACGAAAGATATATTTGTGAAAGAAAATAAGAGGAAATTTATAAGATGTGAATGCTGGTTTCAAATAAATTTAGGGCGACTGCACATTCCCTTTAACCTCTCCAAGGGCACGCCCTAAGAACATCATCATAAAATTCAACCAGGAGTGCAGCAATCGGCTATCCAACCATGTTTGGTTAAAATAACCAAATATTCTGGTTCAGTTTAACCAGTAAAGTGTTGACTCGTGACCAGCATATTCAACAGTCGTTAATTTCACTTAGGTTACAGGAAATGCTTATTTTGACGAGAAATTACCGGTTACTTTTTAACCAGGAAATGGTGTTATAATCTGTGGCCACGATCCTGGTTAACTTAAAGAGGAAAATTCTGTATAATATTCTACAGGATATTGCTAGCTAGCGAAGTTCGCGAGATAT
Source organism: Holothuria leucospilota (assembly GCA_029531755.1). Lineage (NCBI taxonomy): Eukaryota > Metazoa > Echinodermata > Holothuroidea > Aspidochirotida > Holothuriidae > Holothuria > Holothuria leucospilota. The sequence goes on from CM055965.1 coordinate 19,865,203, forward strand.
AGGTGTTATATGTGGTAACATTTTCTTGGCCAAGTAACGATCTATTTATAGCTGTGTTTTGAAGGCGTTGCAGAGGTCGGGAAAGTAGCCTATATCCTATCCACTAAAGGAAGCACGTTCTCCCACTGAGTAAATTAATGCAGTTACACACAGCAGTGAACTTATCGGAAAAATTGGGAAAATTTTCAAACATCACGTTTTATTTTTAGATAAATGCGAAGGAATTTGTACCTTCATCTACGCACCCGTATGCTCAACTTCTGGAGAAACTTTCTCTAATAACTGTACGTTTGATATCGCCAAATGCAAAGATCCAACACTGGAAATTGCATCAATTGGAGAATGCCAAGAAGGTGAGTAATATACGTAAAGCTATTTCAACGGCTGTCGCATCACCTTAAAGACAGACACTCGTCACCCAATTGTTGGTTAGGGGATATCAAAATTCTCAATTAGTCGTTGCTTTTTGACTGACATCAAAGTTTGAAAATTCGAAAGATGCAGAGTAGCTCAAATTTCACACAACGCAGAGAGGGTGTTCGGATTACACATTAGAGCTTGTATGCTCACCAGGACATGGCCTTAATTTAAGCAATAAACTAGGTTTGTGTCTACACAAGGAAGAGCTAGGCATAGCTTTGGGAGGGGCTAGAAGCAAGGCAGTAGCGTAACTAGGGTGTTTGAAGTGGGGGCAGGGATGAAAATAAGGTAAATTCACCGACAGAATATAGTAAATGTACCGACACTTAGTGTCAAAGGGTTATCACTTAACAAGACATCCCCGCACCCGTGACCCCCCATCCATCCAGGGGTGGCGCCAGGATTTGCCCGACGGTGGATAGACTCCCCGACGGTAGGGCCAGAGACCCGAAGCCTCGGACAGCTCCTATCCCGTTGAGAGGTTGGTGAGGGAGAATTTGAAGAAAACCTGTGTACTATACCATGTCATTGCGGGGCATATTTTGCATAAAATTTGTATTTACTAGAGGACAATAGTTCCTCGCCGATTTAATATTTTTGCCGGAAGCTAAACTGTGAAAAAGCACGCGAAGCACGCGAAAATATTTTGGGTGAGCCTTTACACAAAACGAATCTGTGCATATTTAAAGCACACAAAGGTCAATTGTCCTGGCAGTTAGGCCCTATCGGGCACAGCTTACATTTTACTTCCCTCCTCGAGTCACTAGCCGTACCGCAAGACAGATAGGCCTACAAGCAGACAAGAGAAGATTAACTAAGTCTAGCGAAATGAGATAAAATTCCCGACATTTACATAATTCCATGTATTCTACTTTTGAAGTTCCTTGAAAGATGGGAAGGGTTTGTAGCCTACTATAGGCCTATTTAATATAAGAAACGGAACTGAGGACCAGAGGATAAAGCGTGCGGAAAATTTTGGGTTTTATCTCAGAAATGACCCTTTTGGAAAGCCAAAATAAATAAATTGACCATATGTGGCGACAGAATTTTCCCGACAGGGGGACGGACCATGCTAGCTACCCCAAGTTCCGTCAGCTCCTTTACCGAGGGGATGGTGAAAAGTAGATATGAAAGGTGCCTGACTATCCCATACCATTGCAGGGCATATTTTGCACAATATCACTTATTACTTCAAGAGCCGACTTGCGCACCGATAGTGTTTTTTTTTTGAGTCTGAATCGTAAACTGCAAAGCGCGCGAAGCGCGAAAATCCTCAGTAGGCTTACACTAAAACATATGTAATAATTAAGAACAATAAAGGAAAAATAAAAACTGTAGGGGTTGAAGACCGTATCGGGGATAACATACATTGTGTCAAAAGAACCTGGACTGCCCGATGGAATAGCCAAACTTTGCTCCATTAGTCGCTCACCAACTAACCCTACCGCATGCCACACACGAGAGAACAGCAAATAGCTTTGGGATATGGGATGAAATTCACGACCCCTACATAACCTGTGTGCTCTGCCTACATGTTTCTTGGTAAGGACGACGGAACTTATGCTATCTAGCTATGTGGAAAGGAACTATTGAAGAACCCAGAGTGATCCTACAGTGCGCGTAATGCGCCGAAAATTTTGGGTTCTTGTTAGAGAAATTGTCCTCTTGAGAGCAAAGACTGGTAAACCGTCGGGGAGACTAGTCGTCGTTCACACCGGGCGGATTTACCGACAAAATCAGCAAATGTACCGACAGACCATCCCAGGAAGCCAAGTGGGGGGGGGGGCGGCTGCCCCTGCCCCCTTCAGTTACGCTAGTGAAGTAAGGTAGTTGGGAGAATTGGAACTGTCTGGTTTGACGAAACTAGCTCTTTAAAACATATTTAGGAATATTCCCCTGTGTCTGTTTACACTTGGTGACTACACTTGAATTGACATAATTATACAGAAGCAGTAGCATCACTCTGATTGGTCAATGCTGACTAATAGACGAGTTGGGAAATGTTTCTACGCAATGCATTATGGTAATGGGTCAAAGGTGAACTGTACCACGCTCACACTGTCCCAGCGCGGGTGTTGCATGCTGAGCACGCAGAGCCAAACACGTTGCCGTTGTCATGGTACACTTGACCTTGTGACCCGACCGGAAGTACCGAATTTCCCAACTCCTCTGTTGTGCAGATCTCTCAGTACCGCAGACAGTTCACACGTAGTATTATGTGGATATAGCCTGAGCAACTCAGTGTAGCTTTTTTCCATGACAGAGGCACACTAAACAGACAAATCATCATTGCTCAACCGGAGTGGACATAGTTACCAATTGCATTTACAACTATAGGGCTATTCCTAAATAAGTTTAGGGGATGTCATAGCTCCTTTAATTCAAAGGCATTTATTAATAAATGTCCATCAGGAGGAAGAACAATGTATGGTAATGGTCTGAACAGGTAAAAAATAATGAACTAATTCCAGGTAAACTCACGTTTTTGTGGCCTTGAAAATGTAATATTTTGAATGTTTCAAGGAGAGTGCTTATAAAATATAACAATAAGACAGTGATAACAGTTTGACAAGAATAAGACAGTGATAACAGTTTGACAAGAATAAGACAGTGATAACAGTTTGACACAATGTGTAGTGGGTTTTTAAAAAGCGAACAAAACTTAAGAAGGTATCCACGTACCACAAGTCGTCCCCATATTTGTGTACTGAAGTATCGGTAAAACCCAGTTTTGGCGAATCTGTGATGTTTCCAGTTTCACAAAGTGACGAACATTCTTTTAGTTGGAGGTTCTATGCTTAATTAATCGTTTATTTGTTTTAAATTGTAGCCCTACAGTACACTCTAAGGAAAGTTGGGTAAAAAATTCTTCGACACTGGGCACCTATGTGAAAATATTGAAATTGGGTAAAGTTCTCCCAATTATTGTCAGTTAATGGGTTTAACGAGACCTTGAATACCCAAGTTTGTGGTAACCGCACTCTCCGTTCACCCTTTATCACAAATTGTTTAGCAAATTTTACCCAGTATCAGTAGTTTCACATATGTGCCCAGCGTGGGTGTTATTTTTTTTTTTTTTTGATGAACATTTTTATCCACCTTCTAGAAAATAAAATATTACAAAATGTAATTTCAATTATTTAATGCCAAGATGAACAGGTTTGGGCAAAAATTGCATTCGTCACTATGCCAAAAGGACCAAACACAAATATTTGTTACTATGGCCAAATTGCTTATTCGTCAGTACATCAAAAAGGGGACGAAGGGTGACTTCCTAAATTATAACGAAATCTATCCTTTTCAATTAAGTGGAAATCATTGCAACAATTTATGTATCAGCACAGGAATGTTCCCGTAAGATTGTGCTTGAACCATTGGGATTCAGTTATCATAGTTTTGCAACATATGCGTATATTGCAGACTTGAGGTACACTAAGAAACATTTATATATTGCGACATTTATTTTTAGTGTTCAGGTAATGCCATTTAAAGACAGTTGAAGTTTGGTAAGTGCTCACGAGTTTGTTAATATCACTAGACTAAGTGGTCTAATTCGTCTCGAAGCCAGGTTTGGTTGAACCCCACATAGGCCTGCGCGTTTTACGTCATTCCCACCTGACACAATGCCTGCGTCCCTCCACGCTTGAAAGGCGATAGAGGCCCCCATTAAGTCGAAAGAGCCAAATCGTATATGAGAGACGACGCAGTTGAACTTTGATTTTATCTTTCTGTATAGAAGTTGACCCACAGCCAAAAGTTGAACCCGAACCAAACCCTACTGAAGGTAAGTGCAGCAAATACTGACACATTGAAACTACCTTTCGAAAAAAAGAAAGAAAGTTAGGTGCAAAGATTATGATTTTATACAACCATGAAAGAAGGATTAAACAACCATTGACTTAGCAGTTTTTGGCTGTGATCAACATGGTTTCTACAGTCGCTAAGCTGAGTGCACATAAATTAGTTCGTATGGCTATATGCTTAAATTTTTGCCGTGCACGATGTGCATAGAACTGCCCTTTCTTCAAGCAGGGATGGTGCCAGGTGGGAAGCAGGGGATATGCCACTGCCACCGGTCAGAGAAATCCTCCAATTTCGTCGAGAAACCTTTAGATACGAAACAACATGATAGAACCCCCGACTACTCGATTTTGATGTTAGAAAAGGCAAACTTTCTACACTAAAATCTTACAGTTTTTCAAATTTTTTTTCAATAAAAATTTTCACTGAGTATTTTTTAAATAAGTTTCCTCATAAACCCCCAAAAACATTTTCTAAAAATTTTACAGTGAATCACAAATATTTTTAAACTTTCTTGTATAGAAGTGAGACATTTTCGGCTCGTTTCGTGTGCCAAGAATTTTACGATCGACATCCTTTCGGCAACCTGTTGTGTTTTTCAGGCTTTTGGGTTGCTACTTGCTATCCTCCCCCACCGTCGAGAGCTTTGTTTTTCACTTATCCGCACGGGTCTTTGACCAATCAGCGTGTTTCATGTTTGAAGGCATAGGCCTACTTTCCACTTTTGTCATTAACTTAAAAATTTGTATTCGGCAATAAGTGCCTGTCGAAAGAAACGTGCTTAGTTTGACGCATTATCATGTTAGACTGAACATACACCGATGACCTTGGAATTTCACACGGCCTGTCGCAATTGTTTGAGATAGGGCTTTTGATACTTTGAAATATGACCCTTTAGGCATGCGAGAGTCAAACTTTAAAAACTGTTGTTCAATTCTGAATCAGTTCATTTGGAACTGAATTCGATCCATCTTCCCTTCGAGTACTAAGAAAGAGGAACAGAAAAGTGGAATCAAAAAGTAAGAAAGCGTAAAACCTTGAGACAACCTTGTTCAAACTTGAGACAAAAGCTTAAAGGTCTTTGTCAATGGGATAGGGCTCAATTTTCTAGACATATGGCAAGAATTCCAATAGGGGGGGGGTGGACAGCGGCCCTTAGCCCCAGCCTCGCACACATGCGCTGGAGAACACATCACTGCAATCTGACATATAGACTCATATATGTACACTCCTGATACATGTCACATCCGTAGGTCCGTCTTTGTACCGAGGTATTTTAGTCATAGTCATGCCTTATTTCAAAACGCAAAGAGCTTCAAACATGTTGGAGAGAGATTCTTAGTGTTCTATGGGTTATGCATTTATCATTCATATTGGGATGACGATGTTATATATCTGATAATTTTTATTTTTGTGCTTCTTTTTCCATTTAGATGTTTGTTCGATGCCAGCCGAAGTTGGCATGTGCCGTGCATATATGCAACGATGGGCTTACAATTCGGAATCAGGGAGGTGTGAAACTTTCATTTATGGTGGATGCGGTGGAAATGGAAACAACTTTATGACAGCTGATGACTGTGCCTCTGCCTGTGCTACCGGTAGGTATTAAATGACAAACATGAAGTTGAAGTTGTAGTAGCCTTGCTCCAAGCAGTAGGTTTGTCACTGTTGTACCAGGGAGCTGTCACTCTACTGGCAGCTCCCTTGTTGTACTTCTGTGTTCGTTCTCGTTTCTCGAGAGAGGGCGCAGAGCAGAGGCCTTGTTCCTTCTTCCCGAGCAGAGATGTAAAGTATAAACATCCCTTTCAATGACTTTCCAATTTTACTTGAATATCAGTAAATTCCGTTATGTATGACAAAAGTGTGTAGGGAAGGGGGCATGAGCACGACGCTTCGGGGGGAGAGATAATTAGAGTTGCATAGCACTTAACGTGTAGATAAATACGCGAGGTATTTTCAACTTTCCGAATATTTGATTTAGTTACATGTGTGATTTCTTCAGTCGTGGTAGTCTGTTCACGTGCATTTATACATGTAAAACAGTTTCTATAGTGCAGGGGTCTCCAACCTGACTATGCGTCCCTTCGAAAATGTACGGGATCTTTGCAGGGAGTATGTTAACTTCAATGAAAATATGTATCATCTTGTTGAAACCTAAGAACTTAAGAGGACTGAAGGGTAACGGGGGAACGCATAGGCGACGTGGTTTTCACTATTATACGATGTGCTGCGTCCATTACTGTAGTATAATTAATGAGGGTGCAATACAATTCTCTCCTGACAAAGCTGCGTACACACATCTCCAAACTTTTTCATTTAATGAAACAGTGGCAATGCTGCATTATGTTTGTTACAAAAATATTTCTGCTGCCTGGGAATATACATCATAGTGCAGGCATGTATGCTCCTGGGGTTCACTGATAAAAGGAGGATGACAACTGTTGTCATTATGGCATTCTGTCTTCATACAAGTGTTGTCATCTATACTTAACTGAGTATTTCTTTTACATACCATGATTATCACCCCCATGTAATAGTAATGAAATCCATCACCATTACATATTCAGTACCGTTCTGGTTCTTAGTATGTGTTAAGAAGAGTTCTCGAAGGGGGGGGGGGGATGTCAGTCTTACCAGTGAGTTGCAACAATTGCATGTAAGACCAGGGAGTTGCAACAGAATAAACTCCCTGATACACGCATGAAATCACCTCCCCAGGGAGTAGTACTTCCATGGGCTGTACCAAAGATAATTTTAAGCTCAGGCACGGTGAGGCTTTTGGCTAAGATCGTATGTGGTATCTGTTCTTTTCAGCAAGTCAAGAGCGGGATATCACGTATCACAGACCCTTAATGTAAAGGTCTGAGGGTTGAGAGGTTGGTCAGTTAAGTTTTGTTGTCCTTTTGGGTACCTACGGTGTACTTTCGGAGACGTAGCTCCTTTGGGAAGCAGAACTCCTTCGGGAGTATCGTTTTTCGTCACTTGGCTCTTCTCCAGAGAGTCGAGGGGACTTTGGAAACAAGGCACGGTGAGGCACCCCCAGCCCCCTAAAAAAGTAGGTCCAGATAATTCCGTTAAAATCTGAGGGCGTTCACCCTTGGTTTGGTTCTATAGGTTACTGTCTAGTCAACAGTTTCGTCCGAAGGTTTCTGACGGGGGGGGGGGGGATGAAACATTCAATCCCAAAATTAGAGCATCCTCTAAGGTAATTTTGTTTGTAGTTAAACAAAACCCTTCACAGTTAAATTAATTGTTGGGGTGCACCCTTAGCCCCCGGTCCCGACGGTTCTGTAGCTAAAGGGGCCTAGTCTTGTTTGTGCAAAATAAATATTTGGAAACATTCTCATGATGCCCCACATAACGTTGGGGCCCGGAGCAGCAACCCTAGTTTGCCGACTCACTCGAGGGCCCTGAGTATACTGTAGACTTTCAAAACTGGCGATTGTTCCTGCCTCACGTGACGTATAGGATAAAAGGAAACGGTGTTTCCTTGTTCCTTTTTTGTAGTATAGGGGAATGCAGGGGTAATGAAAATGACAACCTTTCTGTTTAAAAGGTTACAGAACTAAAACATTTTCCAAGGTGGAAAACTCGAAGTCATTCTATTTGTTCAGGTAAAGATGTGAGACAATAAATTTTTATCATGTCTTTGTCTTCAGAAGAACTCTGTCCAGACGGGTCACAACCTTATGAGTGCTTTATTTATCCATGCCTTTTCGAAACCTGCGATCGTTACCCCAGTGCTGAGTGCAGACCCAATTACTGCGGAGGCTGTAATGCAGAATTTTTCGTGGATGATGAAAAAGTAGATTGTGAAGGTTAGTGCGGTTCCATGAACGGACCAGGTGTTACTTTTCTTGAACAAAGTAACGTAGCAATGCATTGGTGTATGTAGGCTGTCAATGCTTAACATGCATACACAAAATCTGCGGGTTGGCACGCGAATTTCTTTCAATCTATGCAAGTAATTCTGGAATTTTCTCAGGGTATGGGCTTTAAAGAGTAGCAAGGCTCGGGTCGATGGACGTTATTAAATAAAACTGTAGACACCATAAAGGAGCCTGTTCAAATGAGTGAAATGAAAGGAAATGAGTCATGTATAGGGACGGCCCAAGGACTTGGAGAAATGAGACTCGAAAATGCTTCCGCAGAGGGAGTTGGTCCTAGGGGCCTGTGCTAGGGATTCTACGATGTCCAGGGGAAGACCAGATGGGCTACCGGTCGGAGAAGCCCATGAGAGCTCTGTGGGTAGGCTATATCCAAATATTGTTGGCATTAAAATAAAAGAATATTAACTATGTTGTTTGAATATATATTTCAAACAACATTGGGTATTTAGATGAGCACCGGCAAAAGTCACTCTTTAACTATTTTCTATAATGCTATATAGTTCGGACATATGGGCAGTTCGACGCTTAAATAGTGCGAGGGGCGGGGGTTGTGATTGGGAACTGTATGTTGGTAGGGAATGCACGGAGCTTCTAAACTTAAATTTCAATTGAGCTGTTCAACATCAATGAAACAATCTGCTACGACAGGTGCGCACTAAACTCGTCGAAAGACTATAGCACGTTTTAAGACATTTCTCTCATATGTTACTTCTTTTTAAAATATAAACGCAATCCATTATTTATAAGATTCACCCTAATTTCTTTCTAGTGTCTGAGGTAATCTAGTAAATGACCTTGACCTAGCCTTACTTCTGTAGGCCTTATGTACCATGACGTCACAGAACAGAAAGTATGCCCTCCAATAGGGGCAAGGGAGTATCATTGCAACTTCCACCAACAAATGCAGACAGCTGATTGTGTACTGGTGGATACGAACGAAAGCATACTAGGTGTGAAATCGACATTGTGCTTTATTGTTTGCCGCTAAAACGACGTCCCGTGACGTCAGTGCATAAGTTCTATTGATTTTCATACCAATATCTTTCTGTTTCTCTTGATAAAGGTGAAGAAACGGAAGACCAGTCAACAGAGTCACCAGTTGTTTTAGGTAAGTACAATATATAACTGCCACTTGATAGCTCGAAGGATTGCCATGGAAACTATCTAACACTGCAGTAGGAGTAAATATTACTCAGTGTGCATGCCGTTATAAGTTTGGTCACTCATAATACGCGGAGAACAAGAGTAGATGCATGCAAATGCAGTAAGATATCGCTTTCATGCACTTAAAAAGAGAAGGGAGAAATGGACATCTTGTAGGAACATATGCGCACGCCCAACATTTTGCTTCACAAAATTGGTGCCCACCCCTTTTCCCCTACCCAAATTTTGGAATCCTGGTGCCGCCACTAGTTTAAAGCAACGCTACTTATGTCGTGAACTTCTTGCAGTTCAGCACCAGGGTACACTTTTAATAATGATTGAATGTCCAAGCTGATTTCTCAATCCATCAGGGATTTAAAGCAAAATTGATGAAGGGGGAAATTATATATAATTTCCAACACAAGACATCGATTGGTATAGCGTGATTGGTTTGATGACACGGTATGGTTTCCATAATGGGATTTGTAAAATGGCTGTTGTAAAACTACTGGTCTCGTACTGTGATGCGTTGTAGTGAGGGGGTCCTTTCACTACGCATTCGTTCGTTCGTTGCCAATAATGAATCACTCTTTTCAAACATGTGAAAGAAAACAAAATGATAACGTGTTCGAGCTTTAAAGGTATTATTTACAATCGAAGACAAACACCTCTATAAAGTTAAATTAGTCAACACCAAGTCAACTAGTCAAGAGATACATTATATTTTGACTCACATTCTTTTGACTCAAAACATGCAGTAAAAATATAGTACGTCAGAGATAACTCCCCTTGCATGACAATTCAAACCCAGCAACTTCCTCCCGTACAGTTTCCTTGCGGACAATTCCTACCTGAGACAATTTCCGCGTGATTATTCCAGGGGCTTAGCTAGAATGAAATTTTTATGGGGGCCAAGGTATCAAACGGGGGGCACGGCATCGATCACCATGTTTAATTCTTACACATTTTATTAGGACACGCACAATTTGGGGGACTGGCAAACATCTGGGGGTCCAAACCCCCCCGTGAACCCCTGCCCCCGTAGCTATATACGTGCCTGGATTATTCCTACCTGGACAATTTCAAAATTTGTGGTCGGGTGTTGTCTGAGATGAAATTGTCATGGTTGGGAACTGACGGGGGCAAATAGTCATGGGTGGTTTATCCGTGGGGAGACCTTTGTCCATGGGGATATCTGGGTGGGAACTGTCTAGGGAGAGTTATTTAGTTACGATAATAATAGAGCGATTAATAAGTCGCACATATCCACCTCGCGTGGTGTCAAAGGCCCAAAGAAAAAGGGTATATAATGAAAATAATGGAGCGGAGAAGTGGTCTTAATCACAGTAATCTCGTCTCTAGAGGTGCACGACTTAAGGTCAAGTGGGAGTATTGTTTAAAAGACGGGAGGGGGGATATGTGTATACTTTGAAATGACCTATCACCCCAAGAGTGTTTGGATCTCTGTTGCCCTAGTTGAAACTAAATGCCATAACAAAGTTTCTGTTACCGCCAGTCCAAAATCGAGAAGCTCAGAGATAAAGATTTTGAGAACATTTAGTTGAGTGATTAAAAACAAAGAGTAAAGTTTTGTAGTTAATTCTATATAAAGTTGCTAGTCCATGAATTTCATGCTGTATAGGTGCAGGGTAACATTTTCTTGACAAAGTAGCAACCTGTGCAGTTGTGATCTTAAGGCGTTGGAGTAGGGAAATTTAGTCTTTGTTTTAATTATTTGCATTGATGAAACATTATCTCCAACCGAGTACAGTCACACATATATATATACTGAAAGTTTATAAAGGAAAATTTGGGAAACCGCTAGTACCTTATGTTTTATTCCTTTGTATTATTCATAGATAAATGTGATGGAATTTGTCCCCTCATCTATGCACCCGTCTGCTCAACTTCTGGAAAAACTTTTTCTAATAACTGTACGTTTGATGTCGCCAAATGCAAAGATCCAACGTTGGAAATTGCTTCAATAGGGGAATGCCAAGAAGGTGAGTAAAGCTAATTTACAGGGCTGTCGCTTCATGCCAAAAAGTATTGACAGATTATCGCCTTAATAAATGCCGATCAGGAGGCAGAGCAACTACAATGCAGAAAAATGGTCTGAACTGGACAAAAATAGACACATTTCAGGCAATATGAGCTTTGCACCGGACTTTGTAATTTTATTGTTTCATTATAAATCATAAGAATTGCAGTGCTGCCGCTCTGTACGTTTATAGACTTTGATGTTGCCAGTTCAATTTATTTTATTTTTGTAAGGTCATAAGATGGCAATGTAATCTGTCAGTCACAGTTTTCTTTGTATTTTTAGATACTGAAGAGGATGAGGAAACTGAGTGTCAGAGACAGGCCAGAGTGGAACAAGAAAAGGGATTAATTGGAAACTATATACCAACCTGTGAGGAGAATGGCGACTTTACAGTTCAACAGTGTCATGGATCAACCGGTTACTGCTGGTGTGTGAATGAAAATGGGGTAGAAGTCTTGAACACCAAGAGAGGTCCTACTGAAGAAATTGTAGACTGTACAAGTGAGGAACATATTCTGATTTAATTCAGAGATGTGGCCTAAAGGGATCAATTGTTTTAATACAGACAATTAAAACTTCCCCAGCTTAAAGTTTTCGTTGTAATCCCTCCACCAATATTTAGAAAAACATCTGCAGGTCTATTGCTCCCACCGGACTGGGGTTCAACTCCTGGCCGGGTCATACCAAAGACTTTCAAAATGGAACCTACTACCATTGTGCTTGGTGCTCAGCATAAGCAATGGAGTAGTGAAAACAAACAAGTAAGCCCAAACGGGAAAAAGGGCCGTGGCCGTCCCGAGTTAAACCAATTGGTTAAAAACTGAGCCATATAAAACCTCATCTAACTCTAACCCTCCAAGCAAAACTAGTGGCTTGGATTGCGTTCAATTGGTCAAGAATAAATCCTCTCGAGTGCGCTGACCCACTGTTGTTGATTTTAATGCAAGTGAAATCTGACTTGTCACTGCACTGCGCAACGCTTCATCACATTTCAGTGATCTTCACAAGTCATAATTGACCAATCACAGTGTAGCTACATTGCATTTATGTCAATCAACCAAGTGTCCCCTATTGTGAACAGATGGTTACCAAGGGTTCCTAAGTATGTTTTGGGTGCCCGCAACTGCCCCATTTACTTACACTTCATGAAAAGATTGCAATGAAATTAGCCAGTATATTAATTATTGACTAAGATGTCACAGGGCCATCGAAATCGAAGTGCCCCCTCGGCTGAGGTAAGCATGAAACTAGGCCTAAATATAGTAAACATTTCATACATTGTTTGACCACTAAAATGACATCGGAGTCCGATGTCCAGTAGATGGTAAAGACAATGCATTAAGTTCATTCTAAGATATCTGTGTGAGAGGACCGCCTGCTTATACAGAACAATGTTTTTTATGCAAGGGCTGCATGATTTGAAACAAATATTGTGAAGATCGACATCAAATTCTGTAGGCGTGATTGCTATTTCCCCGAACTTGGATTTGGCAGGCAGGTGGTGCATGGTACCACCTTTCTGGTCCGATTTTGTGCCCTATCGCTTATCTTGTTACGATCATTTTATAATAGCAAGTGGCCGAAGCTTTCTGCCCAAAATGTCAATATCTCCCAAACGGGTTGGAAGGATAAGCTTATATATGGTACCCACGTGTTATAATAACAGAACCAGTGGTATCAAATTCTCACCTTAGTAAGTGTTCATCTTTGGCAAGAGTATACACAAATATGCCCTGAAAGGCCGAAAACGAGAAAACTTAAGGGAAGGCTTGACCACCATATTTGGTAATTAAATTAACCTACACTGCCAATAGATAAACAATTCCGCAGCCATCCCGCCGTAAATGAGGTACTTTCCATATTGGTGTTTTAGGCTTTGAGTTGGTATCGTAATCCGTTAAATTGATGTTTCTTGTTTTACAGATATTGAAGAGGAAACTGATTGCCAGAGGCAGGCTCGCGTGGAACAAGAAAAGGGATTAATTGGAAACTATATACCAACCTGTGAGGAGAATGGTGACTTTACAGCTGAACAGTGTCATGGATCAACCGGTTATTGCTGGTGTGTGAATGAAAATGGGGTAGAAGTCTTGAACACCAAGAGAGGCCCTACTGAAGGAAGGGTAGACTGTACAAGTGAGGAATATTTTGTGGTTCTTTTCAGAGATGTGGCTCAAGGTATCGATTATCTCGTTACAGACAGTTGCAACTTCCCCAGCTTAAAGTTTTCGTTGTAATCCCTCCACCAGTATTTGGAAAAACATCTGCAGGTCTATTGCTCCCACCAGACTTGGGTTCGACTCCTGGCCGGGTCATACCAAAGACTTAAAAAATGGAACCTACTACCATTGTGCTTGTTGCTCAGCATAAGCAATGGAGTAGGGAAAACAAGCAAGTTAGCCCAAACGGGAAAAAGGGCCATGGCCGTCCCGAGTTAAACCAATTGGTTAGAAACTGAGCCATAAAACCTCATCTAACTCTAACCCTCCGGACAAAACTATAGTGGCTTGGATTGTGTTCAATTGGTCAAGACTAAATCCTCTCGAGTGCGCTGACCCACTGTTGTTGATTTTAATGCAAGTGAAATCTGACTTGTCACTGCACTGCGCAACGCCGCATCACATTTCAGTGATCTTCACAAGTCATAATTGACCAATCACAGTGCAGCTATTACTTTGCGTCTATGTCAATCAACCAAGTGTCCCCAGTTGTGAACAGATGGTTACCAGGGGTTCCTAAATATGTTTGGGTGCCCACAACTGTCCCATTTACTTACACTTCATGAAAAGATTGCAATGAAATTAGCCAGCATATTAATTATAGACTAAGATGTCACAGGGCCATCGAAATCGAAGTGCGCCCTCGGTTGAGGTAAGCATGTAACTAGGCCTAAACATAGAATACATTTCATACATTGTTTGACCACTAAAATGACATCGGGGTCCGATGTCCAGTAGATGGTAAAGACAATGCATTAAGTTTATTCTAAGAGATCCGTGTGAGAAGACCGCCTGCCTATACAAAACAATGCTTTTAGTGCAAGGGCTGCATGATTTGAAACAAATATTGTGAAGATCGACATCAAATTCTGTAGGCGTGATTGCTATTTCCCCGAACTTGGATTTGGCAGGTAGGTGATGCATGGTACCACCTTTCTGGTCCGGGTTTGTGCCCTATCGCTTTTCTTGTTACGATCATTTTATAATAGCAAGTGGGCGAAGCTTTCTGCCTAAAATGTCAAAATCTTTAAACGGGTTGGAAGGATAAGCTTATATATGGTACCCACGTGTTATAATAACAGAACCAGTGGTATCAAATTCTCACCTTAGTAAGCGTTCATCTTTGGCAGGAGTATACACAAATATGCCCTGAAAGGCCAAAAACGAGAAAACTTAAGGGAAGGCTTGACCACCATATTTGGTAATTTTTAAACCTACACTGCCAATAGATTAACAATTCCGCAGCCACCCCGCCGTAAATGAGGTACTTTCCATATTGGTGTTTTAGGTAAATTGAGTCGGTACCGTATCGTAATCCGTCGGTTAAATTCATGTTTCTTGTTTTACAGATATTGAAGAGGATGAGGAAACTGAGTGTCAGAGACAGGCTAGAGTGGAACAAGAAAAAGGATTAATTGGAAATTACATACCAACCTGTGAGGAGAATGGTGACTTTACAGCTCAACAGTGTCATGGATCAACTGGTTACTGCTGGTGTGTGAATGAAAATGGGGTAGAAGCCTTGAACACCAAGAGAGGCCCTACTGAAAAAAGGGTAGACTGTACAAGTGAGGAATATTTTCTGGTTCTTTTCAGAGATGTGGCTCAGGGTATCGATTATCTCGTTACAGACAGTTAAAACTTCCCTAGCATTAAGTGTTTGTTGTAATCCGTCCACCATGTTTAGAAAAGCATATGTGCACTGCTCCCACCAGACAAAGCTATCGAGTAGCCTACATTGAGGTCAATCGGTAAAGAATATATTCTCTTGGGTACGCTGACACACTGTTGTTGATTTAAATGAAAGTGAAATCTGACTTGTCACTGTACTGCGCAACGCTTTATCACATTTCAGTGATCTTCACAAGTCATAATTGACCAATCACAGTGCAGCTATTCTTTGCATTTGTGTCAATCAACCGAGTGCCCCCAGTTGTGAACAGATGGTTACCAGGGGTTCCTAAATATGTTTTGTGTGCCCACAACTGTCCCATTTACTTACACTCTATGAAAAGATTGCAATAAAAATTAGCCAGCATATTAATTATAGACTAAGATGTCACAGGGCCATCGAAATCGAAGTGCGCCCTCGGCTGAGGTAAGCATGAAACTAGGCCTAAATATAGTAAACATTTCATACACTGTTTGACCACTAAAATGACATCGGGGTCTGATGTCTAGTAGATGGTAAAGACAATGCATTAAGTTTATTCTAAGAGATTCGTGTGAGAAGACCGCCTGCCTATACAAAACAATGCTTTTAGTGCAAGGGCTGCATGATTTGAAACAAATATTGTGAAGATCGACATCAAATTCTGTAGGCGTGATTGCTATTCCCCCGAACCTGGATTTGGCAGGTAAGTGGTGGTACCACCTTTCTGGTCCGGGTTTGTGCCCTATCGCTTTTCTTGTTACGATCATTTCATAATAACATAGTGGGCGAAGCTTTCTGCCTAAAATGTCAATATCTTTAAACGGGTTGGAAGGATAAGCTAATATATGGTACCCACGTGTTATAATAACAGAACCCAGTGGTATCAAATTCTCACCTTAGTAAGTATTCATCTTTGGCAAGAGTATACACAAATATGCTCTGAAAGGCCAAAAACGAGAAAACTTAAGGGAAGGCTTGACCACCATATTTGGTAATTAATTAAACCTACACTGCCAATAGATAAACAATTCCGCAGCCACCCCGTCGTAAATGAGGTACTTTCCATATTGGTGTTTTAGGTATATTGATTCGGTATCTTAATCCGTTAAATTGATGTTTCTTGTTTTACAGATATTGAAGAGGAAACTGATTGCCAGAGACAGGCTCGGGTGGAACAAGAAAAGGGATTAATTGGAAACTATATACCAACCTGTGAGGAGAATGGTGACTTTACAGTTGAACAGTGTCATGGATCAACCGGTTACTGCTGGTGTGTGAATGAAAATGGGGTAGAGGTCTTGAACACCAAGAGAGGCCCTACTGAAGAAAGAGTGGACTGTAGTGGTGAGAAAGATTTCTAGTTTAGTTAAGAGATGTAGCTTCAACCGAAGAATATCAGAAACTGGAACATTTGATGTTAATGATATTCTTGTTGCTAGGATACAACACCGTATTGGGAAGATTTTAAGGGGGCGTATTGAGTTTCTTCACGAAATTCATTTTTTTCTGTAACTTTAGGAATTGATACATGAGTAATGAGGTTAATTAGAAACATTGTCATGCAATGATTTCCTTCATACTCATCACAAAATATTTGATATCAACTCAATGAGTCCCTTTAAATCGATGGAATGAATAAAAATGTTGTAGGAAGTACTTTGAACAATTTCAAAGAGGAGTTGATCAAGTTGAGTCTGACTTTCATCTCTGCACAGGGGATAACCGACGCAATGAAGCTTATATTCTGCAGCATGTTGAAAAATTTAGCCACGTATAGTATAATAGGATATGTGCTATCTATCACCTATTAGCTATGAAACTGAACTGTACAGACTACTATCTAAAATTTTAGATATTTCTTAAGAAATAGGTATGTTTTGAAGTGAAGTACTTTACGGTTGTTTTTAGATGAAGCATTGTCCAATTTGCAACTGAATTAAATCTCAAACACATGGGGTTGGTATCAGCAGCAAAGCAAGAGCCTCTGGGGCCCAAGGACAAGGAGCAGAACCAATGGTATCATAACCCCTATTGCATAAGCCCTCTCCGGACATCCACGCACATATTTACAAATTAACAAAAACACAACGTATGGTACCGAACTATATGTAATACTTTTCGTGTATCTATTGACGCTGTTATGCAGTAGCCGGATCCAAAACCTCCAAAGTTTTTGTTGATCTTGGTTAGGGGCCCCTGAAACCTTAGAGCCCCTGGACATTGCCCACCCAGTCCACCCGGTTGCTACGCCCCTAGATGTTATCAAAGGAAAATTAAAACTTTTGCTTGGTCACAATATTATCGAAGACAGCAAAACGAAGGAAGTAATTTTTCGCCTCCACTTATCTTGTTTTGTGCTTGTTATGGAATAAAGGGAGGGTTCTATTGATTTACAAATAAACATTCCAACTTATCGTCATATATTATGATAATGGCATGTATAATGCGCACAAAATCCACAAAAAGTCCTCAGGGAGTATGCACGGCTCTAAAGAAACAGAACATGGTGGCAACACAAACTGAAAACTCAAAAACAATTCAATACTGTCCTCAGGATCGTAGCTACGGGGGTTGGGGGGCCTGGGCCCCCAGATGTTTGCTAGGACCCCCAAGAATGTGCATGTCCTAATAAAATGTGTAAGAATCAAGGACGGCGATCAATGCCGTGACCCCCCATTTGATACCTATAGGCCCCCTAAAAATTTCATCCTAGCTACGCCCCTGACTGTCCTGAATCAATTCAATGTTCATGTCATGAGTTTTTAGTCTTGATTTAAATAACTGAGAAGTTGGACTAGTCCGAGCATGGTTAGGATCTCTTGTTCCATGGGTGAGGGGCAGCAACAAAGAAATATGAGGGTCAAACGAGCCATTGAGTAGCGTCTATGATACTGCGCTTATGCAGGACTCACATTTATGCCCATATTAATAGTCTTTTATCATACTTCGATAATTTTTTTCGTCATGGGCAAATTAATGAGCTCTCATACGATTTAGAACACTATTTTATTATTTATATCATTTAAAAGCTTTTTTATTGAATTATATCCGGTTCACCTACAGCACCCACCAATAATTGCGACGGCTACAACGATGGTGACGAATGGATGCCACAGCCATGCGAGACGTGCATGTGTTTCAAAGGATCCAAAGTTTGTGCCTCTCCCGATTGTGCCCCAGCATTTTGTGATAACCCTGTAACAGAGGGCGCTTGCTGTCCTGTTTGCCCAGAGGAAAGCAGTAAGTTTATTATTGTAATCATCCTTTGGATGGTTCATTTTTACGCCAATTCCAAATGTTTTAGTGATCCATGTTAGGATATCATAAGATGTATCATTTAAGTTTATTTTTTCCCTTATTTTGCACTTATCACGATTATCAAGAACACAACTTTGACAACATATCATAGGGAAAAGATAAAAAGTATCTGTTAAGAAGTGATTTAAAAAGTCCTGAAAGTTTTACTGGGAAGTGGCTATTCCTCAACAAAACAAAGCTAAAGTTAATACACAAAAACGAAAATAGCAACAATTATTCCAAACCCTCTTGCTAAAAAGTATTCCCATGACAAAATTCTCAAGTGCATGGGACACACCTCCGCGTCATATTACTTAGCGGTTGGAAGACGTGAATTTTCAACCAAATAGCCATTTCAAAAAGGAGGGACGGCAATGGGCGGAGTATATCTCCACCGAAATAGTTAGACAGGCTTGCAGTACACAAAATTCTGGTGGAAGGTATTGTAATCATTTATGAGAAAGACAAGAACGGACGAGAAAAATGTAGATTCGCATACAGGGTATCCTATTTCAGTGTTTATATGGAGTAACTTTTGTTATGTCAAGTGAAATAATAGTTATTAAAATATCTTAATATTAGTTCCATTTTTCTGCGTTCTTCGTGACAGCCATCATAGATAAAGCTTATTAGTGGCATAACTATGGGGGGGGGGGGCATGAGGGGACGTGCCCTCACGACAATGCCGTGCCACCTGCAGGTGCCCCCCCCCCTCCCTACGGAAAATTTTGGAATGTACAGTTTTATGTATATTAGTCCTATAGAGAGGGAGAGAATTCAGATATTGTGCCCTCCCAGGAAAGGTTCGTGACCCCCCAGTGCCCCCTGCTAAAAAAATCCTGGCTATGGCACTGTAGCCTAGTTGTCTTCTTGTCGATTCCTCTAGGACAGCTTACAACAGTGTTATTGTTCCATTGCCACCTGTAACACCAACCGTCATTCGAACTTGTTCCCCTCACTTCAAGCCGTTAGTCTAAACTTGTAGATAGTTGTGAAATTGTTTTGAAATTATTTATTGCAATTTGAAGAAATAGAAATAGTTTATTCAGTTGTTCTCATTGCGGTAAATTCTCAAGAGGTTTTGGAGGAATTTCTCCCTTCCCCATAGAGGTTTTGCCCTTGACTCAAAAAGTTGGGTGAAAATGGTCAAAATTAGAATAGAGTTCTGTTGTGACCAGGGTTTTCTTAGGGCATGGCAAAATCATGAGTATTGTAACGATGGCAATTCGTGGAGGATTGGTTTCATAACTACGGGGTTTATGCGAATTTGTTTACAACTGTTCAAAGTCCTATCAAGCAATTGTCCCTAAACACTCGAGCTGTAGGAATGTGTCTTGTCTAGAACCATAACTACTGTCTAGCGGCAAGTTTTTTAGATGATGAACGTGGGAAGTAGAAATGATGGTTATTTTAGGCAGACCAGTTCCTCCTGGTTGTCCACTGCAACCTCTTGATCCAAACTTGATGTTGAGAGATTATTACAAATATTTTATTTCATTTCCTTAGCCGCTCCACCTCCTGATTGTGATGGTTATTCGGAAGGCGACACATGGGAACCACAGTCCTGCGAAATGTGCTCATGTGTACTAGGAAGAAAGATCTGTGCTACTCCATCCTGCACCGTTATCTGTTTAAATCCCATCCCTGGAGAGGGTGCTTGCTGTCCGACCTGTCCAGATGGACCTGGTAAGTGTAGCTTTTCTTCAAACGTTTTGATTTTACACTTCTAGACTCACACTTGAAGCCAGACTTTTCAAGGTGGGGTGATGGAAGGGGATGTCCAAGGCTGCATTAAATATATATGCTGAAAACGAAAAAAATATTCTGCTGTATGCTTGGTTGAGTTGGTTCGCTACACTCATGAAAATTAAAACCTGAATGGTCAGAAAGAACTCATTGAAACACCAAGTCATATAATGACCCTAACCGTAACAATTCGGCTCCGATTTGGATCAACCTGACTCAGTTTGGTATCAAAACTGAATTTTAGCCAACCAGGACATAACTCTGCTCGTATAGTTTGAGGAGGATTGTAATAAGCAAATGTCTGCGGCTCTTCAAAGCTGCTGGTTAGACCGATTATCGGTGCTTATCTCGGTATATCGGACGGTATTTGTTATATTGGTTTGTGCTCTCTTCCTTGCAATGCTTATCACTGCCTGTTGCTAAGACTTCAATGCTTGATCAAAAAGCCAGTACTGAGAGATTACATATTTTACTTCATTTCCTTAGAAATTTCTTTAGAAATCCCACCTCCAGACTGTGATGGTTATGCGGAAGGAGACACCTGGGAACCTCAGCCCTGCGAAATGTGCTCATGTGTTTCAGGAGGCAAATCATGCGCCAGTCCGTATTGTGCAATCCCCTGTGATAACCCCATCCCAGGGGAAGGTGCTTGCTGTCCAACCTGTCCGGAAGGACCTCGTAAGTGTAGCTTTGCTTCAAACATTTTGATTCTTTACTTCTAGACCCACACTTGAAGCCAGCCCTTTCAAGGTGGGGTGGATGAAAGGGAATGCCCAGGGCTGTATTTAATATTATGTTTGGAAGTTACATTTGTTCATTAATATATGTCGATTTTCCATGATAATGATGGGGCAATGGATTAGGTTCCATTGTGTTCAGTTAACTTGGATACCTTAACGTGACCCTGGAATAAAATATCATCCGAAAATATCACAAACATGACCACCATCACGAAGTGGGGGGGGGGGGCATGGTGGTATCCCCACCCCAGTCATAGTCCTTTACCCCAGTCATATCCTTTTCACCCAGTCCGCTTCCGTACAAATTCATACAGCTTAGAAGAACAACGCTCACGCATAGCCTTTACCCCCCAAGGTTTTGCCTGGGTCCTCCCCCCCCCCCAGCCTCCAAGTTTTGCAATCGTAGTGCCGCCACTGGTCTCAAGAAAATTTGGAAAGAGAGTGAAGGAAAACTTGTTCCATTCTAAACAGTAAGGAAGGTTCCATATTTTCTTTTTCAGTCGCAGAATGTGACAATTACTCTGTCGGCGATTCGTGGAGCCCAGACGGTAATGGATGCACGAATTGTACTTGCGAAACTTTCGGCAAATTGTGCATTACACGCAAATGTCCAGTACCTGGTTGTTTCTCCCCCAAAACTGTGGAAGGTGAATGTTGCCAGCAATGTTTGGATCCACTGAGTAAGTTCCAGCTTCATATGTTTGATAGTGCAATAGACCATATGAACATGATGGTCTTAAAAACGGACGTGCGCCTGCGTGATCCACTTGTGAAGCATGTCCTCTCAGATGGCGCTAATCAAGTTTAATGCAAGATTAAAAAGAGCATTAAAGAGAGCATCACATCAACAGTAAATAACAAATATAACAAACACTTGGCGAAACATACCCAAATTTTCGGACCACGCAGGGCCCTTCATCGAGTTACAATGAAAATAGAAAAACAAACTGAACAACTACGTGAAGTAGGCCTAACGAACACGAAGATTACAAAAATAAAGCGAAAAGCCTCAAGCCATGGAAAAAGAAATGGCCAAGGGATTAAATGGGTCAGCGAAAATTTACAAAGGCCTATTTAGTGCGTGCACGGGACTTGCGGGCCTGAACGAGGAAACCATCATCGATGTATAAATATATATATGTGTGTGTGTGTGTGTGGGTGTGTGTGGGTGTGTGTGTGTGCACTCACAGACACCTCCTTAGCGGGTACATGGGCAGCCGGCGAGACCTCCGCTCTCGCACGTCTTTCCTAACTCACGCGCGGCTCGTAACTGGCGTAGCTGCCCGAAAATTCAGTCACTGCAATGAGAAGTCTCGCGCGGCTGCACGTGCCTGCCTTGGCAAGCAGCCCGCCCTCCAGACACGTCCGTCTGCTGGGTTAGTTGGAGGTCAGCCAGGCTGATGGGGAAATCCCGTGAATTCCTTACCGGGTCCTGTCCTAGTACCCCGTAAGGTAATGAATGTGCGTATGTGTGTGTGTGTGTGTGTGTGTGTGTGTGGGTGTGTGTGTGTGTGTGTAGTAAGGGCCCAGTGTGGTAGGTCCTCATTCTTCAGAAGCCTGATGTAGAATGGTGTCAACAAAGGTTTGGTATTGGTTTGTACGTGCCCGTTTTGAACCGTACATTGAATGTCGTGCTAGTCTTTTGATGCACGGACACAACCAATCCGAGTGAACAAAGATACTTTACCTATTTGAATAATTGCACAGCAGATGTTTATTTCTATGTCTGCAGGAGCTTATGAGTTCGTTTCGTTTGTTAAGAGTGGCTAAGGAAGGTTTGTGTATGATGAAGAAGCAGAGGTTGCAAGTTTTAGATGATGTAGTGTAGGCACGGGCTTTGCTTATAAGTTTCCACTTCACAGTGTTCTCGACATTAGTATCCTTTAGCTTCCAAATGTATTCGCTGAGTGTAGTTGCATTTCTTTTGTCTTTGTGATTGAAGCTGGACTTGTGTGCAGTGTACCTGGTTTAGAAGGAGTTTTCTTTGAAACCAATGTATGATTCTTCTTTGTTGTTGTACACTGCACACAAGCCCAGCCAGTCCAACAGTGGCGTAGCTAGGGTTTGTGGGGCCCGGGGCAAGAAACGAAATTGGCGCCGCTGCTCCCATCTTCGGGGGGGGGGGGTAATCTTTAGAATACTTACACAACTCGAGATCTTAAATAGAATAAAAAATGTCCATGGGCATCCGCAGAAAAAAAATTCAGGGGGCAAAATCTTTTAGGGGCAAAATTTTTTACGGGCCTAACTTTTTTCATTGGAAATATTTTACTCCAAGAAAGAGTTTTGATGCTACTTTCACACAGTGTTGACGGAATTTGTCAAGGGGGGCGAAGCCCATAGACAGACTCTCAGCGCTCCGCGCCACCATGGGTTGGCGCGGAGCGCAAGAAATTTTGGCCCCAAAAGCTTCCCAGATCGCTGGAAATGGCACTTCCAAGGCCTATTTACCGCATATAGAAAGGAGAAACACTAGCAATGTTGTAAATATTATTTTATTAAAAGATGAAATTCCTATATTAATATCATGCTCATGGCAAATGGTAGTTCCAACATTTTTTTAGGTGATCTCGATTTGGCGCCCCCCTAGAGGTGGCGCCGGGGGAATCTTGCTCCCTTGCCCCCCAGCTACGCTACTGGAGTCCAAGGCCAGAACTGACCACACATTTACAAGATTTGAATCACTCAGTGAGTGGAAGGGGAAATAATGGCTACCGAGAGCAAAAGCCCCATAACAATCTTGCATATCCACAAGATCCTCCTCCATCATGAAATTCCAAAATAGAATACTGAACCTGAATGGTGCAGGGTATCTGGTTATTAAGCCATTCAAAAGGGTTGAGCTACAGTAGCTTTGCTGCTCTAGTTCTTTTCAAAGGCAAGTCAACAAGATAGTAAACTACAACCAGAGAACTACTTTTCATAAACGGATAGGACATTAGTAGTACTCGGCTGGTAACTTTCACCCTGTACTGCTTAGTAAAGGCTTTTTCACACCTTCACTGTACAAGTAACAAGTAAGCCCCTTTTAGTACATTGTAAGCTTACAATGTAACTAGTTGAACTTGAATAAATTTCATTCTCGTATTTTCTATTTCTTTTCTTTTACCTTCAATTGATTCTCCTTTTTTTCTATAGGGGCCCGCGTCAATAACATGCACGTAAGGGCAAAACCGCGAGTATGGAGAGGAGAGACTCCTGTTGTAGCGAAACTAGACGTCATTGTTAGGACTTCGACGAAATCTGAAAACGTCACTGGAGACGGCTTATGGAAACTATCAATGTGGTTGGACAGTAGTATTAGTGGCGATGGTGAGCGGATCTGGTCGAAGGATCAGATTTTGTCCGACGAACAAGCTGCACTCCCTCTCTTTTCCTCCGACAACTTGTATTTCGACGACATCTCCGTTCGCGTCGGTGGTCCGGGGTATGAATGCCCAGATACTGACTATTACTACTGCTTTGAGTTTAAGGCAGGTGACGAACCTACCGTAAAGTACACATTGTCTGCTGGTGGAAAGAAGTCTTTACTACGCTGCATCAAAGCACCTTGCATCGATTAGCAACTTTTGGACAGGACAAGTCAACAAACGCGCCCTTGCAGTCAGATTTAAGTAGCTTCTTCTTACCAGAACGCTATTGAAAGAGCTGGTTTTGACAAAGTGGTTATACGATACTGGAAGTCACGAGAACAAGAAGATTTTCCTTATTCGTCAAGTTTTTTATTTTATCTGCAGACCTTGGTGTTCACACTGAATACGTATAGCCTTTCACGTATCTTGCACATTTATGGAGTAGTTTCTACGTTATCATCCTTCCTGTTTTCTGCACATGATTTAGGTATGTAAATAGCCAAAATAAACGATCAATGACTTGTTGATACAAATACACAAGAACATAAAAAATGCGAAACCTTCGTCAAAACAGAATGTGTCTTCTTTTTCTTTTTCACTTTTATAGCCTGAAATCACGTGTGTTTGGTAAAATGTTTCGATCGCAACATAAGCTTTTCAATGTGGGCCCACTTGTCATCTGTCCAACTTATCTCTAATAGCATTACGATATTACGATATTCACCTATTTTTCTTACATGGCTTAAGACTTCATATCGGTTCACCCAAAAAGTCTTGACTACGTGCACTTGCTGGTAATAACTTATCTCTAGTGGCGTAGCCAGGATTTCATTAGCTGAGAGGGGCACGGGAATGGTCACAGTATACTGTCACTGTGATTTGGGGATACCTGACGCTTTCCCGGGGGTACAAATTTTCCGATGCCATTTTTGGTTCCTTGCGTTAGCAAAAGGAACCTATGTAGTCAGCTTGGCGTGTGTGTGTGTATGTGTGTGTGCGTGTGTGTGTGTGTGTGTGTGTGTGACACTTGCTTCGGTACGCTGTAACTCAACAAGGGAAAGTTGGACTAAACTGAAACTTGGTATATGGATCTGTCATAGTGAAAAGGTGTGCCCTATTGTTTTTGGTGGAGGTCAAAGGTCATGTGGGGTCACCAGGGGTCAAAGACCGAAAACCTTGTTTGCACGATATCTCAAGGCAGGAAGCTTGGATAAATTTCATACTTGGTATGTAGATGCATTATGGAAAGAAAATGAATGCTGTAGCTTTTGGTGGAGGTCAAAGGTCATTTGGGGTCACCAGCAGTCAAACACTGAAAACTTGTTGTTAAAACAATATCTCAAGGTAGGAAGCTTGGATAGATTTCATACTTGGTATGTGGATGACTTATGGTGAGAAGATGAATCCTGTCATTTTTGGTGGAGGTCAAAGGTCATTTGGGGTCACTGAGAGTCAAATACTGAAAACCTTGTTAACGCAATATCTCAAGGAAAAAATCTTGGATAGATTTCATACTTGGTATATAGATCCACCATAGTGAGAAGCTGTGCCATACAGTTTTGGGTGGAGGTCAAAGGTCATCTGGGGTCACCAACGGTCAAAAACTGGTAACCTTGTTGTTAGCACAATATCTCAAGGTAGGAAGCTTGGATAAATTTCATACTTAGTGGATGCCTTATGGTGGGGAAAAAAATTTGGTGGAGACCAAAGGTCATCTGGGGTCACTGGAGGTCAAACTCTGCAAACCTTTTCAACTCTATATCACAGTGTAGGAGGCTTGAATAGATTTTTGCTTTGAGGTGCTGCATTAAATCTAGCAGAAAACCCATATGAGATTTGTTGGATGTCAGAGTTGAAATCACCAGATGCCAAAAAGCAAATTCCCAAGAATTCCTAAAGTCAAAAAATATAAGCACAAAACTGTATCACTGACTGAAAGATGTTGGACATCTTTCAGAGATGCCAAGTATCTCAATTTTAATTGAAATTATAGTATTATGATTTTAATCCATAATCCTGCCATTATGAAAACGTGCATCAAGTACTACTTTTTAATATTGCAGAAGATTCTCTGCCCACAAAGCAGAGGACTGTTGTGAAAGTTCACTAGACAGACAACATTTGTCCTTAGATTAGGACATGTGAGCTTGCAGGAATTGGAAATTAGAATTGATTAATTAAATGCTACTATGGGTTGTTAGTTTTATAAAGAGAACCAAGTTACTGATCATTTGGATCAGATACCATTGAGCGTGCATGAATTGTGATTGCTTAATTGAATAAAACAAATTGTAACTGTATACTGTCTGTGTTGATATCCCCTGAAGTGCCTGTAGGCTGTATTTCTTCAGAACAATTTATTTATGCTTGAATGTGTTAGCACAAGATGTGCATTGTCTACAGAGCAGATTTTGTGCATCTACAGAAATACTGGTTCATTCAGTAGTTGGCTCAGTTTCATTACATTCAGCAAGGAACCACAGTGCCCATTGGGCTCTTGTTCCTTAATTTGTTTGTATAACGTGTGGATGGATGGACTTTTGGATGGATGGACTAAGGGACAGGTGTAGGCCTATCGCCAGAATTTTGTAGTGGCCTTCTGGTTGCACTGGCGCTAAGGCAAAGCATACGTCAAGGAAGGGTCGGAAGGTCTGGGATTCGACTCGTATGGCTGGGTCATACCAAAGACTTTAAAAATAGAACCTACTGTCATTGTGCTTGGTGCTCTGCATAAGCAATGGAGTAGGGAAAACAAGCCAGTGAGCCAAAAACTGGAAAAAAGGCCGTGGTCGGCCCGACCTAAACCAACTGGTTAGAAACTGAGCCGTCAGACCTCATCTAACTCTAACTCGAGGAAGGGTCAAACAGTCGAAAACTGTAGGTTATTTACAAACTTGAGGGAATTAGAAGGGGAAATGAAAGCTCCTTCAAATGACATTGGACTAACACTAATCAGATTGCAAGAATCCTAGTTTGAACATTTTTTTAATAAACATTTTTTGTGAAAGCTTAGTCGAAGTGAAAGGGGTATCGTTTTGATTTTATAGACAACCTCGAGTTCATGCTTATTGCTCCGTATGACAGATGGGTGGAAAGGGAACAATAATTCTACTCAAGTTGTCCTACAAAAGCCATAACGATGTAAATACATCAGTATGTGTGCTCGCGATGCGAATAATAGATCTTAAATTTATGTGATTAGCACACTACCACTACCACTACCACTACCACTACCACTACCACTACTACTACTACTACTAAAGGGGAGGAGAGGGTTCAGGCCTCAGGATGTGACTTCAGTACAATAAAAGAAAAGAGTGACAAATTCTCAGCCCCATACGAAAATCGCATCTTTCTCACTGGTTTGATTGGCGGGATGTCACCATCATCATCATCATTCACAAGGACGCCGCCATTTCCTTCGTTTGGTTCGCGTATTTTCAAGTCACTTGCAAGCCCTCTCTTTCTTTTACCAGATCTTTACCGGTACTATTTCCCTTTAATTCGTAAGTCCAGCTACCATTCGGTAAACATTTCAAAGATGTACCAAAGATAACACCATTTTAGGTCTACGAAACCTTAGAACAAGAAAACTTTTTTCAAAGAGTATAAGGTGTCATTCCCTTAGACAACATCCGCTTCAATTACACCCTACCAACGCATGAAAAATGGCAAAATAGTAAGGATTCCTGAACATATAATCAATTCAACGCTTTACGAAACTTTACCAACGGTAGCACTATTTTGCATCTAAGCCACCTCAAATAGGTCTAGACAAAAATTTCCCAAAGAGCGGGGGTGTCGTCCCCTTCTCTTAGACAACATCTCTTGCCTTACACCCAGCCAAAATCTAGGAAGAATATCACTAAAAATGACAACTTGTAAAGATATAATCAGCCTAAGCTTTGTCAACAATAACGCCATTTGCACCTAAGCCAGGCCTTGCATATACCCATCCCCTTAGGGGTGTATACAAAGCGAAGACCGAAGACCAAAGACCAAAGACCAAAGACCGAAGACTTGAAAACGAACACCGAAGACTTGAAAACGAAAACATGATAACGAAAGATTTGAAAGCCTTCGATTTTAGGTTGAAATCAAACCGTATCTTATAGCCAAAAGCACATAGCCTTTGAAATAAATGCTTTATAGTTAAAGAGTGCGTCTAACATCTGAAAAAATGAATACCTTCCTAAATCTTAATAAAATGAACTTTACTTGCAAGATACTTTTTCCTGGGGCTCCGTATTCGGGAAGGGGCTAAACTTCCAAGTCTTCGTTTTGTAAATCCGGTCACTTTCAGTTTTCAAAGTTTTGAAAAGGCTTAACTCTGCGCTAACCCTGGCGATAATTTAAATATACTTCAACGGCTTCGAGGGTAAATTACTTTGCCAGACCCAATCAGAGGATTCACCTTTTCCTCTGACCACACCTTATTTGCATAAATTTGCATAAACCGGTTCTTTTACCGGTTTATGAATGACACGCAATTTAAGTGAGTCGGATCACCTCGCAATGCTCATTTTCGATTCCAGGCTGTCAGGCAACCCTTGCAACGATTATTTTACATCAATACATGCTGGTACCCCCCACCCCACACCCTGACCCCCACCGAAAATGACGTTGTTTGTACTACTGAGGCACTTGAGTACCAATTTTGTGAAGAGGGAAGATCTTGTGTGGCTCGAAAAGAGATCATCATTGTTCAAACTTGTCTTGTAGTGCCAAAACTTGTATTTTTATTAATGAAAAATGAAAATATTGATGTTTTAGCTGTTTAGGGTCTATACCAATGGAAAATTTGTCTGCTTTTAAAAGTTTCAAAATTGATGTGTGTCTTAACAATCCACTTTTCTTTGAATAGCAGAGAAATCAGTAGACTTAGGTATTCAATTGAAGGAAATATTGGGCATAAAAAATGATCCCAGAGGCCAAAATTTCCCTACGAAATACAAAGAAATTGCGAATTTTCAGTACCATTCATTTCATGTAGGTTTGAATCTGGGAGTCCAAATTTTCCACACGTACTGCCTGGTTATAGGACTACCCATTAACAAAAGTTAAGGTCGTTGTTATACACACTTTAAGAGAATCTGGTACTCAAATTTGTCCCCCGGCGCCAAACTTGCCAAAATTGCCGATTTTTGGCGAAAAGGGCCACATTCGACAGGTCACTACAACAAAACGGATCAATATTTTGGGGAAGACTTTCAGTATATTTTGAGAGACTGTATATTTGATCACCTTTACTCTTAAAAAAGTTTCAGACCTCAAATCTTGGCGCAGCAGAGCCTTTCTTGAGCCAAATCAGCCAAAATGGTCAAAATGGCGGCCATTTTCAATTGGCTGGTTCCCCCCCCCCCTTGCACATGAAAAAAAAATGGAGCACATACTTTTCTGATTGTCTGATGTCTACTCTACATCTTATCAAAGTTTTACTAAATATAGCAAAAAAAAAAAAAAAAAAAAACCCAAAAAGCTACGAAACGGCCTGGATTACCCCCCCCCCCTCCGAGATTTCGCCCAGGCTACGGCCCTTTTCGTCTTCTTGGTCTTAAAAAATTACTGTCTCATAATCTGTCCCAAATTACGTGTATTTTGCATACTAAGTGTGCTGATATCCGTTTTTTAGCTCTCACATGGTACACAGTACATGTGTGAGGTTATAAAATGGGGCAGATGCCGTCAACTTTTCAACAAAAGTTTTCAGCCTTTTGATGTGTGGAGATTTTGAGCTGAAATTTTGGTACATGATTGTTTGTTGATAGAGCATTAAAACTTGCCTATTTGTATTTTGATATACAAAAGTTAAATTTGGTTTTTAAGCAATTTTTTTAGGGTTGAGTTCACACATGTGCCTGCTGAACAGGTAACTGTTTATTCATTGCACTTATAGCAGTGTACTTGGTTGTGTGTTAAGTTGCTATCTCGCAACTGCCTGTGCAGGTTTGTTTTGGAATTTGATCCATTCACACACATTAGTCTTTGTTCATCAAGTGGCCCATGCAATCACAATGCCTTGGGGATAACTAATTGTATGATCATGATTCATTAAGCAAGGAGTTCCATGGGAACTCCCTGCATTGAGCAGCTACTTGATTCATGATAACAAAATCTGAAGCAACTCTGTGGTCAGTTTGGCTTACAAGAAAGGAAAATGGTTTAACCTGTTGTGGGAATATATCCCATTTTGTTCCTGGATCAATTGAGATGGTCAAGTCAAGTAATTGCAATACTGTAACTGTTTTGAGTTCAACTTCAGTAGCAGCTTTTTGAGTCTGTGGTTTGTTTTGATTGAGTGCAAACCTATGCAGTGTTTGCTTGTGGTGTTGTAGGTGCAGGGAGTTGCTATTGTCAAATAGCAACTCCCTGGTAGGTGCAACTACATGTACTTTGCAAACTTGAACAGTTTAATAACATCAGTTTAATTTCAGTCTTGCTGCTAATTCAAGTATGTAACTTTTACAGGCCTTCTTGATTGAGTGCCAGTTGCAGTGTTTACATGCCTAAACGTGATTGTGATTTTTCAGTCGGGTTTTGAGTTCATTTATTATTATGCTCTTTTCTTACGTTTTGCCTTTGCAAGGTAAGGAGGTTTTGTGGAAGTTGATGAATAAATGATAAAATTTGGTTCTTTTGAGTTCCTATTTTTAATAGACAAGAGAAATTGTGTGAGCTACACAACAGCATTGCTGTTCTAGTTTGAGTCTGGTCTCTATGCAGTGTTTGCTTGTGGAGTTGTAGGTGCAACTAAATGTACTTTGCAAACTTGAACAGTTTAATAACATCAGTTTAAGTCGAGTGCTGTTGCTAATTAAAGTATGTAACCTTTACAGGCCTTCTTGATTTTAGAAGATACACAGTGATATTTGTAGATCTGTCATCAAACTGTGTCAGTTGCAGTGTTTACATGCGTAAACGTGCTTGTGATTTTTCAGTTGGGTTTTGAGTTCATTTATTATTATGCACTTCTTTTACCTTTTGCCCTTTTAAGGTAAGGAGGTTTTGTTGAAATTGATGAATAAATGATAAAATTTGGTTATTTGAGTTCCTATCTTTAACAGACAAGAGAAATTGTGTGAGCTACACAACAGCATTGCTGTTCTAGTTTAGTTCTATGCATCCCACAATGAGTTGAGGCAATCGCAATTGCGGAAAGGCTTATATGTATCCCTGCGATGTATTTTTGCATCAATTCCCTGCAATTGCTAATATCCGTCCCTTCATTCAGGGCCCGGAAAGGATTAGTCTAACACAGTCTTTAAATAGCAAATGGGTTACAATATCACGGAAAATTACAACTTACAGATTTACTACTATATGACCATTTCATGTTCCAGGGACGCCCCTTGAGTCCCTCCCAGCCCAGCGATCGCTGAGTTATCGGGGGAGGTAAGCCTCACAATTATTAGAAAATACCTTTTAAACTGCACCCGGGATTTACAAACTAAATAGGCCTACGAAAAAATACTTAATACCAAATAAAGTTGAAGAAAAACTTAATTTCATAAATCATATTTCTTAGAGTGATACTATATGAGTAGCTTGCATTGCTTTCAAGTGATGGCATATCTGACTGTCTGACATGCTGTATGCTCTGCCTTCCGGCCTAAGTAGCGATGTTTCTCGATAACCCGACCACAAACTTCCCGTTTTGGTTCCGGAATTGTTTGTCTAGCCTATTTCTGGGCAGAAATATCATTGTTCACTTACTACGTTGCCCTAACTTTATGTGTGTATTCATGAAACATATTTCATGGTGTTCATTTCAAGAGCAGTAGGATCAAGTCAATGACAGCGTTGAGATCCGGAGAACGACGAAATGGATACGGCAGTATACTTTGTTGTATTGTGCTGTACCGTTGTGGCATTTCTCTGTAATACAGGTACCTTTATTCAGGTCTTCTCTTTAAGAGCTTACTTTATTTTGTTTTTCGTAAATTATTAAGTGATATCTGCGAGTCCTTGCAATGGTGACCAAGTTGTAATGTTTAGTGTTTCAGCCTTCTAACGTACAAACGAACATACCAAGTCTTGAGAATTATGTTTGGACCAGCCTGGATTTAGTATGGGGTTCTGAGTTAGGGTCAGTCGGCTAATTGGCGCCCAAGAGCATCTGCCTGATGGACAGGGGTGACAGGGACTAATCTTAGTCCCCTAGTAAGGTCCAGGGAAAGTATAATGGTAGTGATCCAGGGTGCTGGTCAGATGGCTCCGGAATCCCTGGGTTACTTAATAAACCATGACTACTAGTATATAGCTGAAATACTATTTGGATGTGCGATTAGGAATCCACAATAGTCGCAGTACTTGACCTGAAAGCGAGATAATAGGGAAGAATGGGCCCGCATTAAGACAGCAAACAGTGGTATATCTGCTATGTGATAATGGAACAGGTTCGAGTCCTTTGAAATAGATTTGAAACACTGTTTTTTATATGAAATGTCGGGTGGAGCACGAGTCGGCGTATGACTGATTAGTGTAGGCCTATGTATATCGAATGAGCACGAAGTGCGGCCAAAACGATTTTTAGCTGAGTTTCTGTAAAAGTTTAGACCCATGGATGTATCTACACACACACGAAATTATCGGAAGAACGTTTAAGTGCAAGGCGTCTCAGCGATAATCTGACTGGTCACATCATGTGCCGAAAAAGTCATTTTCGAGAACTGAGCAATTAGGCTATATTGATTTAACGCTTTTAACATTTCAAGCATACTACATTGTATGTTTTCCACTCACCTATCTGATCTGCCCATGTGAAATGGGGAGGAATATTACGTTACAGCAGCTTGTCACAGAAGTTAAGCCATGGATCATATTTTAGAGTCGCTGTTACTTTTAACAGGAACTTAAGTCGAAATTGACCAGTTCTGGGTAAAATTTACCAATCTGTTCCATATTTGGTCAAAATGTGGTCAAGTGTAGTACAAGATGCCGCCCCAATCGCAACAGGATTATTTATCAATGTATTATAGCCAGTGGAGTAGCCAGGATTTTTTGAATAGGGGGCACTGGGGGTCACGAATCTTTCCTAGGGGCACAATTTCTGAATAATCTCCCTCTCTATAGGCTTATATACAGAACTGTGCATTCCAAAATTTTCCACAGGGGGTACCTGGGGTGGCACGGCTTTTTCGTGGGGGGGGGGGGGGACGTGCCCCCTCGTGCCCCCCGTACTAGCTCCGCCACTGAGTATAGCATATTAATTACAAAATTACATCCATATAACCGAGCCTGAACATTTGCAGAACTGCATGCAGAAACGGATTGTAAAATTGTTAAAATCAGTGAGTCACCTTATCTAAACTGGTATATTTCACAATAATTCGTTACCATTTCTTGTTTTCACATTGTAAAATTTGGCGCTGGGGTAGGGGCAGGGGACCGAACGTTATAGACCGCTGTCCTGTGATGGGCTTGAGCGAGGGGAGAGTATCCTCTCTCTGTGGAAAAGTTTTGAATATTCTTTGGTCCTTACATGCGATTAAATGCTATATTTTGTGCAGTTTTTGAGGTACATTTATTGAAAAAGTTTGATATTTTATAAATGACTATGCCAGCCTATACTTCTCATGAAATACTCTGCAAACATTTGTCGTTATTTAAGATTATCCAAAAATTTCAAGGTAAAAGAAAACAACAGCACAAACGTAAATAGGGGGCTGAGGGGCCATTTCCGCCACTTTTTGAGGACCAAAACTTTGTTTTATTCACCACATAAAGTTTGTCAACTCACACATCCTGTAACAATATACTGTGATTACATTGTTCAAAACAAAGGAAAATGCTTAAGATGCCCTTGGCAAATGTACCATTTTTAGCAAAGCACTCTGTGAGAAGATTGGCATACCCAACACATTAGTTATCAATAAAACGATGATCAACTTCTTCAGGAAGTTACAGTAATTTTATGGAATAACAAAACCAATGAGGCAATCCCGTAGAGTTGCAATTCTCACCATCTCTTTCAGGTCAGGTACCTACCTACTAGTGAGTTTGACATTACTGAGGAGTAAAGTTCCAGAAACAAATTCTGCTCATATCTAGGGCTGTGAACGTTTAGCAAAATTACTAAACTTTTAATCGCAAAATTTTGCGATCGTTTAGCGATTAATCGCAAGTACCTATGATCAACTTAGAGACTTTAAACGTGCTCTTGAACATGATGAATATGTAAAATGTGTTAGTGACGTCCGAGGGACATAGTTTCCATGAACCTCAAACACGGATCCTCATAGAAGCTTACCTTTGATGCCGTATGTTTATGTGTGTGCCATTTATTTCACTTTTTCAAAAAGAGTTAAGGTGAACATCTAATTTTCTATAATGACTGCAGATTTGGGTTTTTTTTTTTTTCGTACGCAAAAAAAAACGGGTTTGCGATTAATCGCTGGTAGCTTTGTACTAAACGTTTATTACACATGCGATCGTTTAGCGATTAATCGCTTAACGGTCACAGCCCTACTCATATCGACATACACACTCATACACTCACACACAGCTTCTCAACACATTCTGATTTTAGGTGAAGTACCAGGGCTGTAACATCGGAGTCCGGACTCGGACTCAGTTCCGGACTCGAGTCCGTTTTTCATTGGGACTCGGAATTGACCAGGAATTGGGGTTAGTGTAATCGGAATTGGCTTGGACTCGGTTACAGCCCTGTGAAGTACCATATCTCACCTCCCTATACATTGCATGTAGGGAAATGAGATCACCCGTGAATGCAGGATTTTTAATGGGGGAGGGGGGCATGAGGGCATGACTCCACAGTTTTGACAAACGCCAAGTGTAATGACCTATGAGAGAGTGTATCAACTTTACCTTTTCTTCAATTGGTCAATCGTCCAAAACGTCCCCCTCCCTAGATACCCGCCTCAGAGGATAACCATGTCATCGATCTATGCAAAACAACAGTGACATGTAAACTTTACTTTGTTAAATTAATTTCATACAATGTCATGATTTTATATCTCAACACAGAATTGTGTTGTATACTTATCAAGGGAAATATGCCATTGTCGGTTTCTTTTTCAGCCAACGCAGCAGCCGTAGGTAAACTTGTAGACTTCAGGGACCTTTCAAAGGGGGTTGAAAGGAGATCTTATATACGTATAGAGAAAAGCGAGCATTCACTCATAATTGAACATACAAAGCAAGCATCTACTTTAAAGCCAATATTTTTCCGCGTTACGGAAAACGGACAGAATTCACGGAAGCGGAAATAGAACACGGAATTCGCGATTTTGATCGGCAATGAAAAAACATTAGAAATGTGAGCAGAAGTTGTAAACTTTCGGTTTTAGAACACTCAAAGCGAAGACTGTTACTGTCTATCAAGGTCTACTAGACTCCAGTACTACTCTACTACAGCTTAAGAGCGTAAAAAGCGTACATACATGCGCAGGACTCACGAGGGCCGTGCCCTCCGTGCGGACCACTCTGCCACTATTTGGGAAACCGATCGAAAATAAAATTCATACTTCCTGTGAACAGTGGTACCGGCATGCCTCTAGCGATTATTGACCAAATATCAACTGATTCCAAAGGCATTTAATGGTGATCGTGCTTTTGTTATCTGTAACAATTTTTTTCTATAAGCACAAAAATTTTTGCGTGCTAGGCGCGCTTTCATCTGCTATTCTATTTTGCTTTAAAAATCCGCGATGAAAAACATTTTGACTCTATTCAACGGTGAATAACTGTTCCATAATTGTTCTTCCGTGTAGGCGTGATTCCGGAGAATCACAAAATGACAGTGATGCGAAGTTCTATCCTCTTTTTCTTACCTATTGGAAAATTCTACGCAATCCTGACAAACGCATTTTGTTGGAAAATTAAGTGTCTCGGTGCTAAGTCCAGAGTTGGTGCCAAGTCAGTGGGGGAGGAAAGGGGGCATTGGTTTCATCGGGAAAGGCTTTCGCTCTTCTGGGAAAGTTTTCAGTTTCGTCTGGGAGCCGTAATGAGTTCAATAAAGCATGTAATCCCCTACGACGACCATTCGCACTAAGAATTCCTTTGCTTTCCTCTTAAGAACCCAATTTTCCAGTTTTTAGTAAAGTTCACAAATTTTTAATTTTTCTGCAATAGAACCCCGAATTTTGCTATGCCCTTCGCGCGCCTAGAATTAAGCGTTCGTTATCATTTCGGCAACCCGTCCCATCTGTTGGGGCTTAGGGTTGCTGTCCCACCGTCGGAGAGCTTGCCTCCCCCCCCCCTCGTCGGGAAAATTCTGACACCACCCACAGATGTGCCTGCAACCAGATTTTACGATGTTCAATAATGTTCTTGCAAAATTTCTGCGCGCTTCGCCCGCAATCCTCACAACCGACATTAATTATTACTTATAAACATTTATTAGCACAAAAAACAGTGAACTATTCTAGCCAAAACAAGGTGTACACTTAAAATTATAGGCCAGACATGGGGTTTTCTGGTAGCAATCTAATACCTTGAGTACCATTCGTGATGTGACGACTATATAAGTTGAAGATAAATTTACCCGTGCTACAAATTAATTCAAAGATTTACTTTCCTGTCCCTGGTGACTGTACATTTCAGGCTGTTGCAAGCTATATAAGGAGAATTTTGGTCAAAGTTAAAACTAAATCGTGAACTGCGAAGAGCTTGGTGTCCTCTCAGTATCAGTCGGAGGCCAGCTCAAAGCTCCACGCTAGTATTTTCATTTTGCTAATTCCTCAGACATGTTTGGGATTTTTCCTCTGGATCCCACCTAAATTATAGTAAACCGAACACTAGGGCCTTATTACTGGGCCTTATTGTCCATGGTCACCCCACTGTTCGAAAAGTACTGTATCCTTCACCTGTGCTTGCGGAGCTGAAGAAGCATCCTCATGATCATAGCTTTGTTCTGTTCACTTGCGGAGACTTTGTAAGTCTCTCTGTTGAAAGAGGACGGGAAAATTGCCACCAGGGAAGGGAAATTTTTGCACGCTTCGCGGACATGTGCATACGAATATGATTTCTCTAAGCCATCTGTGGTAGGCTAGTGATATCATCCACTGTGGTTTCTGCAAACTTCCATCATCTGGTGGCACCACTGGCTATAAACAATCTTCTTCGACGCCCCCCCCCTTGCGGTGCCGGTGTCACCCTATGCCATAATTCATGGCTATACCGGCCTGGATAGCTTTCCCAAGCCTTGGAAGTTGCATACAAACATAATCTTCATTAGTAATTGCAATTTTGGCCACTCCAAAGCAAAAGCTTTTGTTTTCTTCTATTTGATTTATTTTTATATTTTGTCTATTTTAATACAGCAGCGTATTATTGTCACGTAAAGAAAATCAACATATAGAACGTTCGTAAAGCTTTTTTTGTACATAGGAAAAGGTTTTTGAACTTGAAGGATACATATTTGTAATTATCAAATTTAGTGTTGAGCAGGTCCTGGGGCGTAGCTAGGATGAAATTTTTAGGGGCCTAGGTATCAAACGGGGGTCACGGCATCGATCCCTGTCTTTTATCTTTA
The DNA here is from genome assembly GCA_029531755.1 of Holothuria leucospilota. NCBI lineage: Eukaryota > Metazoa > Echinodermata > Holothuroidea > Aspidochirotida > Holothuriidae > Holothuria > Holothuria leucospilota. Next base: position 19,903,005 of record CM055965.1, read on the forward strand.
CATATTTTTTTAGGGCACGCACAATTTTGGGGGGTGTGGCAAACATCTGGCCGGGCCAGCCCCCCAGGCCCCCCGTAGCTACGCTTCTGAGCAGGTCACTCTGGCAGTCGGGAATCCGGGTTGAATTCTCCCTGCCTCCCCTCTTAATCCGGTTTTCCGTCAGTGTAGGATTTTGAAGGTAGACAAGGCTTTTAAATAGGAAAATGTATCAATAGGTAAATTTATTTTTGTTTTATTTTCTCTAAAATTTCTTTGTTCAATATTTTTCGTAAATATTTCTAATGTAAATTTTCTCACTTTTTAAAAGTGCTCCTCCTGGACAGGTCCTATACGAATTTATAGTTGTACTTCCCACCAGCCCCTTGCTGTTCTTTTTTATCTTTTGCTCTGATATTATTTCATACTTTGGAAAACGTAGATACGATGATGAAAATGGCCGTTTCATAACACGTCAATGTAAGTTTGTTTACTGCGCTGCTTCTTAAAATATTTCAATCTTTTGACAAGTTAGAAAATCCCCCCAGGTAGTTCATATTATTCGTGGAACGCTTGCATTGAAGTTGCTACGCTCGGGGAATTTTAAGTATATGTAAGTAAATAAAGACCATTTCAAGTGTCCATAAAACTTTTTTAAAAATGTAATATTATTTTATTAAGACGAACGGTAGGTACTTAAGACCGTTGTCTGGAAACTGGCGTGCATGATCGTAAACGAGCACATTGCGCTTGACTCATTTAAGCACACATTGCAAAAAGGGAGGCTTCAAGGAAATGGCACAAATCCGTCTATGCCACATTCCTGTGCTGTAGATTTACACTCAACGTTTAGAGTACAACACTGGGCGAAACGTGGGAGTCTGCCGTACATGTAGACTGTGCTACCCCAATAATTATCTGGTCAACTTGAGTGGTTACGCTTCAGCCCTTTGGTCAACCAGACACCATGTTGAAGGGGGCAAGACAGCTTCGTGTGGGAGGTATTTTTCAGAGGCCAGATAAGTTAATTGGGCAATATTAGCTTTTGTTCTCAAAAATGTGAAGGGGCGAAAACTTTTCACGGGATACCGCCGCCCCTTGTCTCTTAACTTATGTGCGTGATTTTGAACTAAACACTTGTCAACGTGCAAAACAAAAACAAAATACAAAACGTTTAAAGGGATAGCAGGGATGTTAAGGTTAAGATCCAAGGTGAGTGTGTAAGGCAGGCCCGTAGTCAAGGGGGGGGGGCAGGGGGCGAAGCCCCCCTTGGAAACTTTTTCGCCCCCATAGAAGATAAAAAATTAGCATTGCCGTAATGCATTTTAGTATGTTTCGCCCCCTCTGGAAAATTTTTCGCCCCCCTAGAAGCTTTTTCGCCCCCCTTCAGCACCTTGTCTGGCTACGGGCCTGATGTAAGGATTAATGTAACTGATAGGTATAAGGAAAACGTGTTTCAATCTTGCGATCCCCATTATAATATCCACATCAACCAGGAACAAGACCAGGGTACCATGCATGCACCATGAAAGCAATCTACAGTAGTCAAAAGGGCCACGAAGCCCAATCTTGTCAAATATTTGATAAAATTCCAGCTAAACTTCACTAGATTTGTTTTAAAAAATAAGCCAGTTCGATTCATATCTGATCCCAGTCTTGTCAAATAGTAACAAGATTACAGTTCTTGCCCATTCTGATTAGATTCTTTTCAGGATTAAATATTGTGCAATACGAGTGTACAAGCAACAAAATCGTAGACCCAAAAGGAGGCGAAGATACCGACATTGACAGTGGAAACCATTAGAGTCATGGTTTATACTGAAATAAATTAGAGCCAACATTTTTGCGTTTTCTAAATTCGGGATTCCGTTTTGCTATTTTTCTTCATCCGTGATCTTCCCTTTTTCCCGCTGTTTTCCGTGTTTTGTCCGTTTTTCAATCAATAAGGAATTTTTACTATGAATTGTGCATGGTTTTCTGTGGACAGGGTATGTCCCCGCCTGGCTACGGTCCTGAATCTACCTGTCTATCTGCGAGTCATTTTGGGCAAAATTTCTTTGGTGCATTGATTCAAACTTGACACACTTTTGTTAAAAAATAAACGATTCGGTTCATGCTTTAACCAAATCGGGTCACGTAATAGACCCTTTTCCAAATAGCAACTACAAAGGATTATGGGATAGACATTAAGTACGCATTTTTTTTTTTGTCCACAGTAAAATGCCATTGACGAAAACGACACACAGCAAAACTCGATCCCACAATCCTTTGTAACTGCTATTTGGAAAAGGGTCTATTGTTTGGTTCCTACCTTTATCATTATATTTATAAATTTCAATAGGAGGGTTTGAGTATTGTTACATATAAGCCCAGTATCCACACACCGTGGCCAGATTGGGAGAGACCTCGAGCCTGACGAACTGGGCCAACCAACCCTCTCTCCATAATAACCAACAGGTTCCCAGTGGCAACATCACAATAGTGCTTTTGATTTTCTTACATAAACATATTTTTGCGCCTACCAAACCGTTCTCAAAGCCTGTTGTTGTGCCACTGTACCATTAGGCCTACACAAGGGCCCGTAACGAAGGGCTTCTCTTCAAAATTTCTCCCTTCAAACTTTTTTAGGAAAAGTCAGTAACTATTGCTTTTCTTATCTCGCCCCTAAAAGCTACCTCTTCCCGTGTACCGTGTCTGGCTACTAGCTCTCATTACCCTAAAATCTCGAACATATATGTTGTATACCGCATTTTTACCGATTTTCGCATAAAGAAAACTTTTATTTCTATCCATCCCCATACCAAGCTAGTTAAAGACATTCTACAAAACAGCCAGCTGAAAACGTCAGTCCTCCATCATCGGCAGAAAAAGATCTCGCCTTTGTCTTTTCAATGTTATTCCGGTATTTACCCGGATGGCTCTGTATACCATTTCATGTAAATCCGGTAAAATTCTAAGAAATGAAATTGACTAAATTAGAAACTGTGCATTATTTTTAACAATTTGGCCAGACCGGCATGGTCAGGAAGTAGAGTCAAAACCAGTACTGCTGACGGGATGATTCACTGGATTCCTTACAAAATAATCCGGGTTTGATGTACTTGGTCACTTTGGCTGGCACTTTTTCCGTGAAGAAAGGAAATTTGCTCAATAATATTTTTGCCCTCTGGACAACTTTGACTTGGTCAGGCTTCGAATTTTTTCTTCGCCCTGAGGGTTGTGCCGAAACATCGGTCATGTCTGGCACTTTAACAGAGGCCAACTTAATGGGATAATATAGTGCGAGCTGTGTCGCATGTGTCACGTGTGGTTTTAGTCTCATGTGTTGTGAACACATCGTGATCCATGAACAGTTTTAGATATTCAGCGGGTCGTCTAATTTGACACCCTTCTCCTACAAAACAGGTAGGCAAACTCTAAACGCACCTTAAGGTGTCTTGGTGGAGTACTTCTCAAAAGGACAGATAACCTCCCAAGGCTTTCTTGTTTTTTCCACACTAAGCAATCTGACAGTATGATAGATTCAACACTATATAACATTACCAAAAATTAGAAAAATGAAATTTCCTTTCAGCAACTCAAGTGAACACCAATCGTGACTATACTTTAATACGACACAGTGTAGTCTTGTAGTGAATGCTTTTACAAACATATTTTCATTGAAACCATAAAATAGAATAAATGTGCAAGTAGGAGGATTCAATTATGAAATTATTCTGGTAAAAAATCCCTAAACAACGCATTGCGTGTCTGTTCTACTTCGTTCCATGCACACCGCATTGTTCCTATGGATGTTTTTCAATTTAGGGTGGTGGATTGGAGGGCGGTGGTCCGACTCGCTAAGACCACCTTGGTGTGTTGCCAGGAAAATGACGGAATTACCCAAAAGATTAACAAATCCACAGGTCAAGGTAACGTCACTGGCTTACCACAATGCATAGCCCATTTTTGTTTGCCAAAAGAAGGCGAACAAGATGCAGTCTTTATTTGTCTATACAAAAGAAAGGAATGAGAGATCATGATAATTTTGGGAGATAGTTTAAGTGTTGTAGTATGTCTTGGATTAAGAAACTTCACTCATCAAAAGGTCCAGTTCTTTAAATATCTTGAGGGCATGCCTCCCGGGAAGGGCCCACGGCCCATGTCAGAATGCGAAAGGTTATTAAGGAATAGCAGTGAATTAGAGGAAAGCTTTCCAATGTAATTTAATAAATGTGTGACTTCAAGAAAATATGAGACTGAAACTTTATTTTGATAGGGAAAGAGATCCCCGTCGTCAGGGTTCTGGATAAGAAAAGTTGGATACTTTTCGCTAGTTGATAGTACAAATAGGTACTTGACCTGTAATTTGTACAGAGACCTGTTTCCTGTAGACTCGCACTGAAATTCAATCAGTGCAAAGAGTTTGTTTCTAAACCCTGTTATATTGTTATTGATTCACATAGCTAAATATATCTCATTATAAAAAGCTACTATGTTGAACTTGGCTCGTTTTTCTTCTTTCAAATTTTCCGGTATCTCTCTTTTGCTATGCATTGTACGTGTACAAGTAGCTGTGTACATGGAGGTGGGCAGAGTTGGGATGGGGGGGGGGGGGTTGGGGGATTGCAGTCAGAACTATTTGTCATCGACGTCATCCTCATTGTCATCTATACGCTTAATTCGTCTTCATTGTCCCCACTTGACTTTTGGCAACCTGTGCCCGTGTTTAATTCTTTAATACTACTCTCTCTCAACCATACACACCGGAACATCTCTTCGAAAAATTCATTTCTTTATTTGTGTATGATAGAGATGTTAAGTAAACTTTGCCTAAAATTTGTGTGAAAACATCACATCCTTTTGTAATACTTATATCCTTTAGTCCATTGATTCAATGAGTGTTGTAAAAATTATCGAAATCGAAATAAGCCTGGCAAATATTATTAACCAAGCAATCTTGTTTCGATTGCTGTTGTGCTTTCTATAGAGCTAGTACGCAGGTTTCATGATTTATTTCCGCTTAACATGGAGATCATTTCTAACGAAAGGATGACATTCAAAGAACAAAGGGTTTTTGATAGGATTCGTTCAGAGCCGTATTCGAGTCTAACTAACCCGATTCCGGGCCAGTTCCGATTCTAGTGACCACCATATTCTGTGCCAATTCCGAGTCAGTACCCTCCGATTCCGAGCCAATTCCGATTCCAGGTCCCCCAATGCCGGGCCAATTCCGGGCCAATTCCGGGCCAATCTCGTCCCTTCCCCAGTGCATAGCTGGCTACCAGCCTTATTCCAGCCGAGTGAACTTCATCGTGTGAGATTTCTATGGAAACCTCAGCGCTGTTTGTTGACTACTAAACACATGTGTGAATCATTTAATTTAATAAATATCGTAAACATGTTTGAAGTCTGAAATTAGATGACGAGTATCAATCAACCAGTAATCATGTTTCGGTATTTTTTATTTTCTTATTTTTTTATTTTTTCCTGTGGCTGTCTTTTCTAACCTAATAAAAAGTTATGAATCTGAACACACAGTGTACTTTCCGCTTTTCATGTTCAGTTGTGACAACCTTATTGAGATCATTCCCTACAAAAGGTAATATTCATGTACAATTTAATTTTGAGCAGGCCTGGCCTTAGTATTTAAAATTGTTGAACACTGACACTTTTTCTCTATTCCTATTTGCATTCCCCTTTTGTATTAATTTTCTCTCTTGTTTCTTTCTGTCATTTCACCAACACTTTTTACAGTGTGGTATGACTGTCTGGCAATTTAAACTAACATGGGAGTTAGTTCTAGGTTGAGTAACTATGAAATCATTGTAGTTGAAGTTATAATTATGCATAAGCTTCCATTACCACATCAAGACTGTTTATCACACTCATATTTTTAATCGGTGATTCCTATATGTGCATATCGTAAAATAATCTAAGTAAGATGACGCGTTATTTTTCAAACAAGTAATTCACAATTGCGGTTGATTACGATTGCAGTCGATTCATGATTGCGGTTGCACTTTCTAATCTGATAAAAAAATAAAAGAAGCTAGTTTATGCATGTTCTATTTTCGCGTCACTCTGACAGTTGATATTACACGAAAAATCCTTATTATACTGCCCTACATGTAAGTTTACTGTTTAGCGAACAACTTTCGATGTGTTGTATAACATTTCTGTACTTAGTTTTAATAAACCGTACCGGTTACTTTGCCAGTCATCGGTGACGATTTTATAAAGTAATTTAAATGAGCTCGGGGAATAATTCCCGGTTTCAAGTTTACTGTGTAAGTGATAAAGCTATCTTCTTAACGAGTCAGACAAATCAGAAAGCATCGAAGCTGCTAATTTACGGAACCATAACAATTATTAGCAAAATCAGCTTACAGTTTATCAGGGCGTACACGCGCCTTTCCTTTTGAAGTTTGGGAAATGAAGTTTACAGCCTTAATCGAAACGCAAAGTAATCAGCATTTGATGGTATATAAAGTGTGAAAATAGGCCTTTTGTAAGTTAGTGTCGTAAAACTGTTTTCTAAAACATCTGTTAATTGAGAGGAGACATATATTACTAAGTCTTACATACTGTTGTATATTGTTTTTAATAAAACGGACCTAGCCACTGCTGACACGGATAACACATTACGTCCAACTTTGAAGCCCTCGTTCTCATATAGTGGGCCCTGGGTGAGGTAGGAGTAATTCCCCCAAGGAGTAACAAGATTTATAATAGTGTTATTACAAATAGTACATACCGTACTGCAGATGTGGACACAAATTGTCCCACACTAGTATCAAGGTGTGCTAAACGTCATCTTTTCCCACCCTAGCTTGGCCCGTGCAGAAATTGTATACGGTACGTATTACATAATACACCAGGTGAAGTCATACAGCGCGATTCTTCTTAAATGATCGAGAAATTAAATTTCTCAATAAGAGGGCAGTTCTATCATACAAAAAATCGACTAACGTTTGCTTTAGTTTAGTGAATATCAGAATGAAACCTAATTGTCTTATGTATCATGCACAACAGTAATTAGCAGTAATTACCTAGTAAAGGAGGGCAGGACTTCCCCTGGTGGGAAAGGTAAAGGTGCCCAAATTGTGTGGCCATATTTTCGTACTATTCTCATTTTGTTAAAATTAAGTTGACAATGCGTGGGGAACCATAAATTAAGTTTGCGAACGGATAGAGATAACGCTCACTACGCCACTGACCCTTCGGCTAACTAAACACAATTGTAGTACATTTAAGAACACAGAAAGACTTTGAACTTCAGGCAGATGAATGATACCCCATTAAGGCAATGGAATGATGGGTTGGAAACATGATATACCCCTTTTAGAAAATAGAATGATGGGTTGGAAATATGATATTCTCCATTTAGACAATGGAATAATGGAGTAGAAACATAATATACCCCATGTAGACAATGGAATTATAGGGTGGAAATATGATATTCTCCGTTTAGACAATGGAATGATGGGGTGGAAACATGATATACCCCAATTAGACAATGAAATAATGGAGTAGAAACATAATACACCCCATTTAGACAACGGAATGATGGGGGTAGAAACATAATAAACCCCATTTAGACAATGGAATGATGGGATGGAAACATGATGTACCCCATTTAGACAATAGAAAAACATCTCTTTTAGCGCAAATAGTTTAGGATGAAGGAGAAGAGAAGGTGCAAAGTTCAATAAGCTTAGAGAAGTACACGGTAATTTCGAAACACGTGTATACAGGCAGCGGCATCTTCGTAGGTGCTTTGATTGTCAAAACGTCACCATTGTTTTGATTATGGCGTAAACTTCTTTGTCCAACAAGATGTCTTTTGCAAGTCTTATCTGACCCACATCCTGGTACTCGATCCATACATGAGAGCTTTTAGCTTTCATTTGGTTTCACTTTTTTCTCCTCACACGAGGACAAGTGCCTGTCAGTTTCAAAACTGCTAGCATCGTACGTGCTCAGAATGCGCATTTTGTAAGTTAATTATTAGTTTTACAACCGAAAACAAATGCAAATAGACTATCAAATTCAGATTGAGATTCATGTAACGTTATTTCAATTTCTCAACAAATATAGCATGGCACGATCAAACAGTATACATGCAATGCGTCTACAATAGAAAAACGTACAATACCATTGTCGTATATTGTGCACCTTATAGTGAGTAGAAAAATTAACAAAAGCTTAACACCTTAAAATTTGAAAGAGATTGAGAAGTGACAACAAGAAGCTCTAAGGAGCTTTGATACGTTGGCATACCTTACAATAACAAACTAAGCACAAAAAAAAAAGACACACACACACACACACAAAGAGAAATAATTCATAATGACTCGTGCCCACTCGACACCGTAATATACTTATAAAGAAACTGGCAGGCCAAAAGGGAAGTGCTTCCGTAACATTACAATAGACTTGGTACAGTTCGACATGTTTGATAAATGACAGTTACAGTTATTGTAAGTAATAGGATTGGGAATTTATATCGACAGCCAAACTTTGCTTTACATTCTTTTATCTCACTATCATCTGAAACTTCTTCTTTTTAATACTTTAGATCCTACCATAGGCAAATTGAAAGTTTGATCTCAGTTTTGAATATAATTCCCAAAGTATTTGAAAAGAACCCCTCTCTCCACACGAAATTAAATTTGCACCCTGTACTTTGTTAATATATGCCTACACCAACTCAACTTTGTGCTGTTCCTGAATCGAGGAATAATAAAGGGACAAGATTTACGCCACCAGATCACTTAATCAGAGGGTGTCAAAAGTTTTCAGAAATTTTTAAACAACAATTCTTTAATGTCAAAGATCACTATTTCATATTTCACTATTTCTGAAGCTTTAAGTTCGTTCACGTCATTAAACTTGGCTTGGTTGAGATGGGATCAAGCGGCACCTCCCCGCAGACCTGGATGCACGAGCTGTTTGATTGTCCTAGATCTAGTTAATAAGCTCCCAGAAAGGAAGAGGGATTGATGTGAATAGCTGGTACGGCGATGTGCACGCCATGTTTTATGAAAGCGTTTACCTTGTCATTGCATTTTTTATTGGGCAGGATTTGCAAATGAATTGAGAAAACAAAAAGCCGTTCTTGTGAAGGAACTAGTGGAAAACTATACCGCTTCGTCCAAGTTATTCCTTCGACCAATGGCAGGTCCAGATGGCGTTGACGCCATTTTCATCAAATGGATACCAGTGTCAGTTGTATCCTTCGTAAGTATCTTAAATCCCCAAAATATTGCTTGATTTGATGAAATTTTCTCCGATTCTTTAACTCTGTACCTGCGAGTTTTGGAACGTTCCGCAAACCACAAGGTACTAACCTCGACCCATCTTTGGGCATCTACTAAAATTTTACAAAAATGCGCTGAAGTGCACGTAAATTACACATAACCTGCTTTACTGAAAAGTGGTTTATTTCATGTTCTCCTCTCCTGACATTTTGTAGCCTGTATAGCTGGTGGCAAGTTCTCTGTGCCCTCAGACACTTTAAACCAGGAAATTGTAAGCAAACTAGCTCTGCTCCGCAGTAATCCTTGTAAGTAGTTGGAATTGTTGTGTTTTAGAATATCGTCATCACTTCAGTTCAAAATCATGTAAAACAGTCAAAGTTTCATTTTCAATTCAACAGAATGCCATATATCAGAGCATCACCCTTCGTGGTTTACTAACACTCGTAAGTATCTAACTCTTGAATTTTCCCTTTGGTAAGAGCTTGAATTATCAAACAGAGTAATGGTAGACCCCAAGAAGAAAAATCTAAACTCGAGATTGCTGATCTAGAAATAAACATGGGCATGGATCATGGGGGGGGGGGAGCGGGGGACTCACCCCTTCACTTTTTTGGAAGGGGGACATCTCCAAAATGTTCCCCTACTTTTCCAATAATATAACAAGATTACGAATTGACAATACATTTTAAAAGCTAAATTGCGACCAAATATGACACCATTTGCCATATAGGCTCCTTCCAATTTCCTTTTTTCAAAGGGGAGGGGGACACTTCCTCCCCTTAAACCCTTCCCCCAGGACAGCGATTCGCAAATGGTGAAAGTCCCCCCCCCCCCTCACCTTTGGAGATAGATCCACGCCCTTGGAAATAACCGCATCTCAACCGTCAGTACTGTCGGGTTGATCGATCGTCACACGAGTATTCGTCACACGCAGATCGACACACATCGGAGGTGTGTCGGTCAACCTTAGAGATGCCATTCTGACTTTGCATGCACGTCACTGCATATTCAAAACCTTAAACCTTACAGTCCTGCTACAGTCCTGTAGTTTCGAGGACGCTATTACAACGTCACATGAGGGGTGCTAGTTATCAGTACTTAAATTAGTTGATTATATATCCCCTCTCCTCCCCACTTACTAAAGACTTAGGAAAAGAATGCAGAGGCAAGTCTTTTTGGTTCACCTGTGTGGTACGTCTATTTGTCGACGTTGTATGACAGTGTGAAGTGTCGTCTGGAAACTCAGTGAACACCTATTCCAATTCAACATGTTATAATCTCTTAAGTATAAAATATAAATGGACCATAATCTTTGCCTTCATGCTATGTTCAGGTCGTTTATATTTTATGAAGGCGATAAATGTTGAAGAATGAAGGGGTGTTCACATGGGCACCGGGAATAAATTTTAAAGGCAGCAGGGGCAAATGTTTTCTAAAGAATGTTGATCCGCCAAAGATAAATAGCACAGATGTTTTGGTGGCCCATAGTTAAGGTTCTGAGAGAAGGTTCGCTATTTTAACCGAATTCAGTGATGGTACACCGGGTCGCTCTCGCTGCCTCAGCAGTAAGACAGGAACGGGGGAGGGGCCGGGGTAGTGGGTAGGTGTACTCTCTACCCGTTTTCTACCCAGTGGATCTAAGTGGCGAGGATAAATTCAGGCACGAAGCCCCCCGGACGAAGGAGCCATTCCCCCAATTATCGCCCTCGCCCCCCAAATAAATGGCCTTTAATTGTATAGAAACGTTATTTTTCATATTTTTGTTGTAGGAGGCAAACATACCCCGCAGACACACTTCGCATATGATGCCAAGTCACGCAACTCTGATTCCAGTGGCTCCCTCAAATTGGTTGACCCCCAAAAAACTGTAGTCTGGCTACGTGCCAGGATAATTTACATACAGTGATTTAGAAGTTATGGATCTGTCAATACGTTTGGGTGATGTTTCAAATGGGTATGAGGTACGAGTGCATGCATGGTGTCTCTAGCCGTGCATACCAGTATAACTTCTTTTTTTCATTTAAGTACTAGTACACGTATGAGTACAAATTTATTCACACGAGTACGACACAGACGTGTACGCTGCGTACTCATCCTCATGCTTGACGCATTGGTTTTTACTTGTTATCATGAGAATGGGAGTTAACTCATACTCTTACAGACTTTGGTTACACATTTCTGCTAATGCAACATCTTTCAGGCACATTTCACCAAGGGATAGTTAAGGAAGTTGGACGACCCGCCCCTCACCCTTCACGAGATTTCCGCTCAGACCAATTCTTGAACATAAATTTGTTTCAAAACCTGCAAAATGCCCCAGCAGTGAGCATCTGATCAGCCTTGAGTGAGCGCAAAATTGTCACTTTGACTATTAGACAGCACCCTTCCCCCAGAAGGCTTGCACTCTCATATAGGCTTAATTCAAATAATAACAATTCTAGCCCGAGTTTCACTCAAATGGAAATAAGCCCACTCTGTTAGACTCGTAATCATGAAAAGGACGTTTACTCATACCCGTAGTTTTAGTGGTGACAGTAGAATTTGCCCGACCTACCTGACGGGGGAGGTAGCTGCAACCCGGAACCCCGATAAATGGCGCAAAAATGAAAATTTCAAGTGAAGCTTTTATCAAAGAAATTGAAAAACATTGGAAATTTTATTGAAGAAAGTTTACAAAATTGGTTTTCCTAAAAAATGAGTAATTTCGTTTTTATAGAGAAACTTAATTTGGAGTTGTACTCATGAAACTGTACTTACACTATACATGTAGACATGTCTGTATACGAGGATAGGTGAATCTATCAAAGTATGAAACTCTGGCGGAGTATCCAATGCTAAGTATGAATACTTAGTGCTGAGTACGGTATGAGTACTCACTTAGTGTTCACTACAACTCTACTGTAGACTACTTCAATGGACATTCGGTTCATAATGATCTTTCTCTTTGACCACCTTCCGAAGAATATTATTACTCTTAGTAATTCTCATTTTTTCTTTTGGAATCTAGGCATGGAAGGATGACCTACTTACGTGGAATCCTCAAGACTACGGAGGAATAAAACACGTCCTTATACCAATGGATCAGATCTGGGGACCCAACATTGTACTGAATGAGAGGTAAGTGTAGTTTAGATACAGAAGTTTTAATAGGGCGGCAGTGAATCAACCACGATTTCTTTCTTTGGGGAGAAGCTTCCCAGTTTCATACTTTTTGACACTATCTTTGGCAGTAAGGTGAGCTCCACCGTCAGCGTAGCGTAGCTGGCAAAGAAATTTCTCCTAAAATGACCTCTGAGATCGTCGAAAACGACACTAACAAGGTCTTGTATATACTTTCTAGGAACAATCTCGTCTACTTTTGTTGAAAAACAGACACTGTATGTGAAAAGAATTATGAGCTATTTGTAAAATTTTGCCCCGATCGAGGGTAATTACCATGAGCCCTGAGTTCCCCACCGGTAAAGGGATCAGTAACAGCGTTGGCATCACATATCAATATAAACACGGCTAAATACGACATGATAGGATCATCAGTGGGTGAGATTCTATGCCGCATCTCCCAAAGGAGAAGCATACCGTTTGTAAACTAGTCGAAAATTAGAGAATATGTGACTATCTAACATAACTTTTTGAATGACAGGATGACCGGGACATGGGGTGCAGGGAAAATGCCGGGAGGGGGAGGGCAAAGTGTGGGAACCCCTTCTAGGTCTGCCATTCAGTAAGGGTATGGCCTCTACGGTATTGGTAAATAATGGCACCGGAGGAAAACATTTTCTCCTCAACACATTTGATACTAGTAAAAGGACTGGACACATGTTCACAAAATATAAGGAATTAAAATTAATCGTAACAGAGAAAGAAACCACTTTGACGTTATCTTCTGCCCTGCTTTAATTGCGCTTCCACATGTAACTGCGACTTCGGCGCCGATGCAGGATTTCAAGCTCGAAAGGAGGGGGCTAGCCTCCATGAGGGCACTGTTTCGCACCTTCGAGCGCCAATTGTACGAAATCTCGAAAGAGGGAGTGAGGTGGCTGTCACAACTTGACCTGAGATCGCCATAAACACATTAAGTAAAACGCCAGAAAAAGACTCGCACGACGTCTGATTAAAAATTCTGGTGCCTGTATTTACTATTTACAGTGTACACTCAAAATGTGGAGACAGATGAAAGAAGGAAGAACGGAATAAGAACCCTGCAAAAGAGGAAAGCAAACCTCTTTAAAGATTTATCCCTAATTAATCCTTAATATAATTTTCATGCAACTATACGATTCAAAAAAGCCCCCCCCCCCCCTTCAAGTTCATTGTGCTAAATTTTACTCTAATTTAAACGACACCTACAATTTCACCTTTTTAGAATTTGGTTAACAGTCTTCAATTACAACCCTTCAGGATACAAATATACATAATACATATACGCAGAATATACATGTAAAGGAAAACCCGCACAAACTTATGTGATGAAGGTTTCCTTTTTGTAGCTCAGATTAATACCGCTTTCTGCATACTTCTCCTAGGTGGGGCCACAAGAACCAGATACAAATCAAAAGTTGATAAAAATTGCCCAAACTTCTCCACATAGGTTTCTCCTAAAGCTTAGTAGTACAGTTCAAGTGAAACGCCAATACACTAACGATATAATACTTAATGACCAAATTTCTAAAACAAGAAAAGGAGAATGAGTATACAGGGACTTACAGATTATGCCTCGATGCGCAACCTGGTTCTTTCTATCACGTTTTAGCCCCCAAAGGCTGGATGAAGTCCTCGGCGACTTCATTAAACATGACATGAATGTGGATTTGGAGCCTCGGCACTCCTACGGAACCTCCTTGTTCCTTTAAGTCCTACTCCATTCTACCTTAAGGAACCGTTTACAGTCCCCAAGCAAAAGCCTTCTGCTTGGATGACTTTGCTATGTAAGACGCGTGCTTTTCACCTGTAGTAAGCTATTGAGCTGTACACAACCTTTTCTGAACCCTAACAGTTGGATATGCAAATGAGCGTGCCTCGCCTATTTTTCAGTACACCCGCACTGTTAGAACACTGTTTAAAATTTTTAAACAACCACATATTAACCAGTGAATCGCTCAATGTTGTTTAAATTTCAAACAACCTTGTTTGAAATTTGAACAACATTGTTTAAATTTCAAACAACCTTGTTTGAAATTTAAACAACATTGAGCGATTCACTGGTTAATATGTGGTTGTTTAAAAATTTTAAACAGTGTTCTAACAGTGCGGGGATAACCCTGATTAGGGAGATTTTAGGAAAATTTTACTTTTACTGTCTGAGACAGTGGTCTAAGGGTAAAGAAATTGAAATTTATGCACTTGAATTGTATTTCTGGCATCAGGCAATTTAAATAAGCACTTCATATTGTAAAGAGGCTTTGGGACTGTCTTAAAAAGGTGGTGTCGAAAAGGGGGTTACACTGAGCCGAGGAGCCCCCTATGGATCTGCGTCTCAGTGTTAAGTGCAATTTCGGTACACTAAACATATTGAAGGTGATTGGAAAACATCTGGACAATTCTAACTTGATAACATTTGAGGACAAGTCACCAGGGAAAATTTCGCTTGAACAATCCACCTCCAGTAATAGCCCTATAGGCTATGCGAAAACACGACTTCACAGTCCCGCCATTTACTGCCCAATTTCCAGACAGGTACCAAATTTCCAAGCTCCTCGGAAAAATACTCAAGGTCTCGCATCCCTGGTCAGAATTATATGTAATGTTATGTAAACAATTGACACTAATTTGAAAACAAATGATTATTAATCTTTGATGTATAGATCAAATGAACTAGATTTAAATTTATAAATTTGTCGAAAAATCAACTTGTTCCAACTTTCATTTGAAGTGACTCTCTTTGGTTTTAGTGTCCAGTATGAGTATGCCAGTGTTTACCGTGAATCTGAACAAGCTATTGTTTACTCCTGCGGGTGTGTCTTTTGGGATTCGCCTGTGATATCGTCGACATTTTGTAAAGTTGGTGTATCAGCGTTCCCTTTTGATAGACAAAACTGCGACTTGACATTCTTCTCTACCGACTATGGGGAGGTAAGAGTCTAGATACTTTCCTTATATCTTCCACTTTTATTCACTCTCATCAACATTATTATACTGAGCCAAGGGCCCCTTCAAAAGTCTCATCAGAGAAGTGTGCCGGATTTTATCAGGGGGGGGGGACGCAACTGAGTGGTCGGCTAGGGTCAGAGCTGGTATAAAAAAAGCAGAAAACGCAAGGAATATTTTTGGGAAGATATCTCCTTTACAAAATCGATTATAGGATTAAAACGGAATTATGTGGAAACATTTGTCGGTAGTGTTTTCTTAGGTGTCAAAAAGAGGGCGTCTGTTGCGCAACCTGCATCCGTCACTGTTAATGATATGGAGCTGGTGCTTGGTCAGATTCTTTCAGAATAAGTTACGAATCAATACAATGAAAAATTTTCATTGGCATTACCATCTTGAAAACTTTTACAACTGTATGTATGTAGGCCTTTGAAATTTTCACATTTTTTCCGGGAGAGCACAAATAGAGATTTTGCAAGGGCACCGGCGACAGCTTTAACAGCGCCCTCTTTCATCCGGTTGTGACTTCGTACCTCCCTCCCCAAAATTAATATGCGGTACCTCACAGATTGACATACCACACATTGGTATCCTTGTGTATTGAAGAAAAAGATGCACATGGCAAAGAT
The DNA here is from genome assembly GCA_029531755.1 of Holothuria leucospilota. NCBI lineage: Eukaryota > Metazoa > Echinodermata > Holothuroidea > Aspidochirotida > Holothuriidae > Holothuria > Holothuria leucospilota. The sequence continues at coordinate 19,918,936 of CM055965.1, forward strand.
TTTCATGTCGCTGGAGGCTAGAGAAGAAAAACTTTTCTTTTCGTGAGAAAATACGCTGTTAGGTGACTATGCCAGTGTGCCTTTAATTAAAGAAGGAAAGTGCTAATTTCAGATTGTTCTCAGCTTTTTAAGATAAATGCTGAACTTTTTCCTTCCTTGATATGTTATTTTTTCGTTCCACCTAGGTTCATTACCACCCACTCGTAGAAGACTATCAGGAACTAGAAAGAGAGTTTCAAAGTCTCTTCACCGAAAACGGAATCTGGCGAATGGAAGGTCAACCTCAACAGAAGTGTAAAAATGTCCGATATTCCAGTTTGTTCAACTTAACTACTCCCGGTGTTCGGTATACCCTTAAACTCAAACGTGAAGGGGTGTGGTTCCACTTATTGACTCTCTTCTTACCCTGTGTACTGCTCTCATTTTTAAGCGTCTGTGTCTTTTTCTTACCCGTGGATTCCGGAGAAAAAATATCCTTCATGATCACAATTCTACTTGCTCTCTTTGTCTATCAAGGAGTCGTATCGGAAGAGGGGCCACCGACAGGGACCCCCATATTTGGTAGGTCATTTTGTATTCTTGTCCTCTTATAACATTCACCATAAGCTTTGCTATTGTAGCAGAGTACGTTGTCTTTTGATCTTCAGACGTACTGTTGAGAACTGCGCTGTGCAAATCGGTGACTGGGAACACGCAGTGGCGTTTAAAGCCTAATAGACGAGCGCGGCGAAGAAGACCCATAGAGAGCCGACCCTTAAGAACAATTATTCTAAGCATTGGCAAACTTATATTGTGGGGCCGTGAAGCTGGAAAATCAGGGGCCGTTTTCCCAGACGGTGACAATATGGCAGCATCCAACAAAGTTCGAAGGACCTTGCTCCCTTTGCAAAGGACTCTGAGGCTTAAAAGAAGGAAGGCGGGGATTATGGTCTTCACTAAATATGGGGCCAGGCAGTGAGTCCTTTGATACCAGCAACGTGCTTTGGATAACCACTGTTATATTCATTAATATAGAATTGAACGGAGGCGCAAAACCGGATTACTCGAAGGAACAGGTTTAAGGGGCCCACCTTGTGGCACCTGCTGGTGTCTAGGGGGAATTCCTCGGTGTTGGGGAAACGGGACGAAGGACCAGGAGGCCATAGAGTATTTAAAAACGTTCTTTGGGGGCCTCTCACACAAAAGTTAAATCTGCGTGATCATGCTAACTTGCGTGATCGCCCAGAATAGGGAGTTGCTATAACTCCCTGCCCGGAACAAAGCACTTCTTCACCTAACATCACGAATGTGAAGTTGTGTGTGAGTTTCTGAGCACGTTTGTGTCTGTATGTGTGAGCAAAATTGTGTCGCGAACTCCTAAACCGTAGGCCCGATCAAGTAGAGAGAGACTTGGTGGATGGGTATCTGACCGTAAAAACTTGTGCACGCGTAATTGATGACGTCATAGGTCAAAGGTCAGATTAACTAAAAAATTTTCTTTTGCCATTATTTACTCATCATTATGTTGGAAGAAGTCATAAATTATATGATATATGCAGAATGATAGACAAATGTTAAAACAGTGCTGTTTGGTTGCAAGTCCAAAGGTCAAATTGTGTGAAAAGTGCGTCTGGAACTCCTTTTAAACCGTAAGCCCGATCAAGGTGAAACTTGATGGGTAGCTATGAACCTGACCATGAAAACTTATGCATGCGCAAATGGCATGGGTCAAGGGTCAAATTAGCAAAAAATTAGTAATTTGCCATTATTTGCTTATCACAATGATGGAAAAAGCCAATAACGTGGCAATAGTAAAAGGAAAGACAAATTTTAAATGCTTTTTGGTTGTTGAGATTGGTGAAAGTTCAAATGTAGGTCAAAGATCAACCTGGACTAAATTTTGCCAGATGTGGGTAATTCAACTGCTTAATCTGAAGTCCGATGAAGTTCATCTTAGGTACATGACCATGAATTTCTTGCACAAAACATGTAAGAAGATTGAGCGAGATAGGATTTGCAACTCCATGTATGCATGGATTTCCTCCTTACTTCTATTTGCATTCTTTGGGGAAGATTATAAGCGACAATTTCCAAGCAGAGCGCCACCACATTTCTCTTAAATATTCCTTTGATTGACAAATATAAGCACTATGTTATTGGCGAGGCAGTTACCTTCCAGTGGGCACTGGCTCTTCGCTCTGCAGTTACAGTTGTTTAGAAAGAAAGAGGAAAAATTTAAGCACCTAGACATTCTTTATTTTAAATGCAAATCACGTGTAAGAAATTTACACACTCCTTTCCCAAAAAGTATATGATTGAAAAATTGTACTCAGTAAAGTAACGAAAAAGCGCACCATGTGCATTGCTGGATGGTTTAGCCGCCCCTCGCCCCCACCTTGCAATAAAGACCTGCTCACATGTTATTCCAAAATTTTTCTTCTGCTTTTAGGCTACAAATATACAGGCAGAAATAAAGAATTTGAGATCCATGATTACACTCACAATTGTTACTAAATTGGCAGTTTAGCACAGTCTATTTTTGCCTAATTTTGTTTCTAATTTCTCGCTGCAAAAATTGCATTTCATAGGGACGAAGATGTGTAAAACGTCTAAATAGCATTGCTGTAGTACTGGAGACCGGTCTCGAGTCACGGTTGTATCGACTCGGACTCGGAAGGCAAGGACTCGGACTCGTACAGTCTGGACTCGTGACGGCTCTAAATTTCCCGAGACCGGCAGAATTTGGGATTCACTTTTATGCAATTAAGCCATCGTCACGTAACACTAACCTTGTCGTCTGCAGTTTCTGTACTACTTAATACGGTATCTAGGTGTTTGCAATATGTGCTGTTTTGTGTAGATGATATTCGTAAGAGTTCAACTGTAAAGTCTCATATAGGGTCCTTATTTGTTTTCACTGGCGGCCCATATTTTTAATCGGGAAGACCGCCCGGGCCGTTCACAGCCAGACGAATACCCATGATTTTGCCTATGGGCTCATTTTGAAATGGTTAGCTTTCCATCTGAATGTGTGATGTCTAGGGGTCGTCGGAAGGCCCCTGGTCCAGAGCAGAGCAGAATGAAATAAAAAGGGCGTAACCCGGAGGCTCTGCGAGTATTTAAAAAATAGTGCACATTAACCTGAACATTTATCTATCTGTAAATGACATTAAATGTGCACTCAATAGATGATCACAAGTATTGCAATTATTTCGTAATATCCCCAATCCAGACTGACATAGCGGGTAAACAAATAAGATCATGTCAGATTAATTGACGCAATTCTATGTTGAAAGGGTTTAGCTGGGGAGGTGGTTTGTCGTGACTTTATCTGAGCGAGCGGGGCGTCACTATCCGTTGGCTCATATAGCTTAACAAGAACATTGTTTGCAAATGCAAAGTCGGCTAGTTAACTGGTCCACCCGAAGGTGTTTCAGTCCGGCGCGCAACCGACTTCGTCGGCTGGGCAACCGATTTAGAGGCAAGCCTTTGCCAAGTGGGAGGAAAGCCGGAGTACCCGGAGAAAAACCCACGTACATCGAGCGGGATTCGAACCCACGCACATGTGAAACACATTGGTGCACAGTGTGTTTCACATGTGCGTGGGTTCGAATCCCGCTCGATGTACGTTGTTTAGCTAAAATGCCTCCTATATAGCCTTGAGTGATAAGATACTAGACTGTGTAAATTTTAGTGTGATACAGTATTCTTTACTCTGAAATATCATCAATAGCAATCCACATTTCAAATAATTAAAGACAAACAAGAGAAAAAATATTCGGTCTACATAATTATGTTTCTATCAAAGGGCATATCCTCTCCTCAAATTTCGTAAGTTCATTTCAACTGTCTTGCCGAGCTAACCTATCACCACCACTGGATTACCTATGTCAGACTAACGGCCCGTCGATTTGTCCACACAGTGAGCATGTGAGTGGGGTGGGGGATTATTAATGGAGGAAGGGTTTGCACGGAGGGGTAAAGCAGGGGGCTTGGTGAATGTAAGAGCTAAAATTCAAGGTGGGTTTGAACTCAGAGAATCACAATTGTAGATGTCTACTTTGGTTCCCAAACTGATCTGATGTCACGTTGTCGGCAAAACTTGTTTAGATGGCAAATCTGCATCCTCATTGTGCACTTTTCATAAGCGTTCGGTACTAGTCACCCTCAGGAGCGGAAACGGTTTGCAGAACTGGAGCTCATTCGTAAAGAAGACGCTCTCATAGACTCTTTTCCAAACAGCAATTTCAAAGGATTGTGGGACAGAAATTTGGCAAGCGTCGCTTTTATCAATGGCAATTTCACTGTCGCAAAAAACGACCCTTACCAAAACTCTCAGGCTATCCCACAATGCTTTGAAATTGCTATTTGGAAAAAGGTCTATGTAACAAGTACCAAAGGTGTGTCTTGGTGTCATGGCGTGCACGGTCCGGTGGGCTCCCGGAACATTTACAAAAAGGTATGCTATTTTCTTTTCCGATTCAAAACTTAATGAGCAGAGAAGTAAACGCAAGAACATTTTGACAGCTTTCAAGAAGTTTTAATAGAAATATTTAATGATTGATCATTTGAACAGACACCCAACCTACCTCTAGCCCGCAGCTTTCACGCCTTCACCGATTTTCCCAACAAACCTAATCGTCAATTCCTACCATTCCGCCTATACGAAGTAAGAAAGCAAACACGAAAAGTATCATGTATGGCATCAATACAGTAACACCTAACACCACATAAGCAATAAACATTGGTATACAGGGGTAATATTTCTGGGGGGGGGGGTGGCAGGGAAAATTTTTGCCCGAATTTAGAGTTTTGGACCAAGTTGCCCGAATTTTGGCTAGCAAAAAGGGCATAATTTCTTTTCTTGGCTACCTCATTTGCATGAACTGATGCACTATTTTTGACGGAATGAAGAGGGCATTTACCCCTCCCCTTTCCCCTTCCCCTCCCCCGCCTCGTACCCTTATGCCAATAAACAGATAAAAGGAGAACAATTGCAAGCAAAGGGTGTTTTATGATTTTGGCTGTCAGAATGTTCATTTTCTTGCCAGTGAACCGAAATTTGTCTGTCACGGGTTTGAAGTTGGAAATTGGAAGTTCGGCAGTCGAAAATTTAGCCTTCACATTTCCGTTTAGTAAGAAGGCCTACTGAAAAATTTACGAAGGCGTGGGTGGTGTGGAACCCTTCTGGCGACATTCCTGGCGGCATGAGGCGTTGGAAAAATAACTCGGTTTCGGACTCGGATGGTAGAGACTCGACTACAGCACTGCTAAATAAAATTTTTCGTTCAGCAAGCTGCAAGCCCGAGGCCAAGGGACGGGGCAGAAAAAATGGCTTTCTTAATTACAAAAAAACATTGCCTTAATGCATTTTTGTATATCTCCCCGCGTCACCCCTCAAAATAGTTCACGACGTGGGAGCTACTTTTGGTATTTGTTTGGCTGCGGATCTAGAGGGGGCATGCACCAAAGCCGGATATGACATGGCTTCGGGCAGTAGGTACGTCACACTTTGTTCAGCCAATGAGACGCCTTGATCTATTTAACCAACTGTCTCTCTTCTATTTCTACAGCTTACTACATCGTCCTTACCATCTTTGAAACCTTGATCGCTATTGTGTCCACTATCCATGTCATAAGGTTTCACTTTGATGTCTCTTGGTTCGTGAAATTTGACGAATGGGTTATGACTAGCGTGAGAAAGTACACCACAAAGCGTCGCAAGGATAGTGACACAGCTGAGCTTCGGGAGGTTAGAAATGGGATCAACGACGAGCAAGAGAGCGATTTGGGGAGCAGGGACCACCCCAGGGACCATTCAGCAACCAGAGGCGGGCAAAGAGGCAGTTTGACAATGAGAGGGGGAACGCCACGAGCTCGCCTCAAGTCAGAAAAGGTTCAAGAACTTCTTCACAGGAATCGAGTAAACGAATTAGATAAGGGTCTGGCGATTATGTTTTTTGCGTTGAAAGTGCTATTTTTCACTGGTTTCTTCATATTTGAATTAGTCCACGCTCTTCGCGACAACCCATCTCTTGAAGAGGAGCTTTGTCCATCTCCAAATGAAGCGTTAGAAATGAAGCTGAGAGACGATTGCATAGAATGTTTGAATAAATTTACTTGGGACAATTAATTTTTCTTTGAAAAAAGGTACATTGTAACTCATAAGTGTATAGGAAGCTGAACATTGTTTCGGACCGCCGTCCTGGGGGAGGGGTAAAAAGGGGGAGAGGAAATGGGGGAGGGGCTTCCCTCCCCTTTGGGAAATTTTCGAATATTTTAGGGTCCTTAGATGCAATTTGATGCAACATGTTGGGCAAATTTTAAGGAAAATTACTGCAAATTTTTGACATTTTTTACACAGGAAACAAATAAGGGGTTTCATTCTTGGATTCAGGGGGCGGAAGCATACTTCCGCCCACCACATTTTTGACTGGGGGTTCTAGCCCCCTCCTCCAGCCCCCATTCCCCGCTTCCTATGCTTCCTATGTTATAACCATTGAACGATTCCGGTCAGGCTGTACTTGCAATTTGTTAAGTCATATTGTGCAGAAGGAAGAATAAGCAGCAGTAGAGAATGTAATGGATCAGTGAAGGATTCAGTGGGAGGAGATTTTCCTTGAATGGGCGCCTCCTTATCAACATACTAATGTCCGATGGTTGGTTAATGCGTTGGTCTAACGGTAGCCTAACAAATTTGAGTTCTATGTATAAAGTGCGATTTCCTGACATCTAGGAGACTTACAATGTCAATTTGTTTGCACTTATTATCAGCTTCCATCATCGTAGGAAGCAAGGGGCTGGGGACTTACCTCCAATCAAAACTGCAGTGGGCAGAAGTATGCTTCCGTCCCCTTCCCACACACACACACACACACAATTCAAGGCCAAAAATCCCTCATCAGTGTTACCTCTGCAAGACGGTCAAAAATTTGCAGTAATTTTCCTTAAAATTTGAACAATATGTCGCACCAAAATGCATCTAAGGACACTCGAATATTTAAAAATTTCCCGAAGGAGAGGAGGTACCTCTTTTTTTAGCCCCCTCCCCCAGGACGGAGGTCTGAAACAACGTTAAGGACAAAGATACAGACAGTGGCGTACCTCCCAGGGTTTAACGAGGGCTGCGATGGGAGCGTCTTGGCACTAGCGGCGCCAAGGAAAATGGGGGGAGGTTCCCCACTTTCAGGAAAAGGACAAAAATTAATATCATAAATTCCGTACGAGCTACAGTTTCGTGTGGGGCAGGTTGAGGTGTATTTTTATGGAAATCAAAGGGAAATGCAGTCAACCAAATCTGAATTAGTAATATCCCGGTATTCTTTTTCATGAATGGCTCTTATTAATCACGTGAAAATATTTTGTTACTAAATTGTTTGATTCATGCAGAATAACTCGTTGCTTAACTTTATATAATCAATATTCATGTTTTGAAAAATCATGAAAGATACACGAAAGGTAATATGAGGATATTTTTAGTATTTAGATAGTACGTCTTTCAAAATAAGTTTGTGATGACTGCATGTGACCTTTATGGTGTCATATTCCTCATATTTGTTACGCATTCGGACATCAACTTTCCCGGTAACTCCGGGGGCAGCATTCTATTATTTACCATGTACCGTTCCGTTTTTTTTTTCTAAGTACACAACAATGCTAATAACCTGTATCGATTTGCGAAAGGTTAACAGATCAATTTTTATCTTTCTTATTACGCATCCGGTTCTGAATGATGCAAACTCCCTACATAAAAGAAGGTCGCCGTAGTTTTATGTACATTCATATCGTAGATGGGTCGCGGAATTTGGAAGACTGCGGCCTCTCCCCGACTATCTCTTATTTCAAGGTCGCGTTCCTTTCTACCATCGGCTTACCGGCGCTCCGTGCATGGTAGAATTAGATCTCATCAGCGAAAAACGTGTGTTTTTAGGGTGACGGTTTTCTGCAATCTATAGGGCGTTTGAAATCACAAATTACCCCTAAGCGCCAACCAGATGTTCCGCATGCGGCGTCCCTCTTTGAAAGCCGCCCCTAGCTTATAATTAGTCATCGCCCGCTCCGAAACTCGTCAACTGTTGTATTACGTAAACACCCATATGTCTGTTGCCGTGTACGTTTGCTGTATGTAGTTGGTTATATGTTCTTCTAGATGAAATATTTTAGGCGTTCAACTGTTTAGAACAATCCTCTCCCGTATATATGCTCTGGTTGAAGTTTTTTGGCAATTGTCGACAACTTACGTACGCTCATGCAGTTACCGGTTTATGTATTTTAGGCAAATAATGTATCAAAATATTTATTCGCCACTTGAAAAGAAAAATTACTTACTTTTTTCATGTATGCCTGGGCCTACTGTACCTTTATTTTTGGAATCGGAAAAAGTCCAAAAAGATTGATACAACTCAAAACAAAACAATCGTTACAAGTAATTTAAAAAGGAGCCGTAAGGGCCTTTTCCGGCAGTCTGGAAGTCACTTTAAAAAGTTCTCCGTACGATACGAGTCAGCTAATGTAGCGCTCCACTTTAAGAGTCACGTGTAAGAACCCCTTCAATATTGTCCTGATAGATGCACCTGGTCCATGGCAAGATTGATATCCTCCAGGGGTGAAGATTTCTTTTCAACTTTGGGGGGATGGGGTGGATTATCGCTAACCTAGAAACTGTGCACGCGAAGCGCGCACGGAGAGCGCGAAGGGCGAAGTGGGGTCCAGGGGCCCGCCTTAGGGCCCTGGTGGGGTCCAGGGGGCGACGCCGCCTGAAGCTCACGAGTTTTAATGTCTCAGAAGCCCCAGTAAGACTGTTTTAAGGGGTAAATTTCAGAGGTATATTCTTGGGTATTGGTATATTTAAACATCTAGGAAAGGCTATTTTGAGCACAAAACTCATTCATAAGCTGCACTGGATTGAAACTGCAACAAGAGCAACAATGTACTGTTACTGTAAAGCTTAGAAAGGTAGGGATCAACTTATACGGTCATCCCATACAACTAGAATTTGAATTGGGAGACCATTACAAGACCTGCAATTTGTCTTAAAAATTGTCTTAAAAAATGAAAAAGTCTTACATCAATACATAAAACTTAAGCTGGATTTCGTACGCAGCCTACAGAATAAGGTGATATAGTTCCCAAAGTTTAACCAAGGCCTTTGAAAAAAATTCATCAAATATCGGTAAAATCTAGTACTTACAGGGGTTGTCACAGTGAATAAATTACGTTTGTACAAGGATTGTGATAGATTGAAACAGTCCAACGTTAGAACTGTCGTAATATGGCTTAGTTCCATATTCTTCTCATAACCTCAATCAACTTAATTTTTAATACCTGCAACCATGGAAATACCCCTAGAGATTAAGCAGAGATTGAAGAATTTCTTGCGAAAATGACCCCATGTTACGTCCCATTTTGTAACAATTGACCAAAATGTAACAACTTGGTCCAAAATGTAACAATTTTCTGCCCAAAATTTTAACAACTTTCAGGTTGGTCCAAAATGTAACAATTTTCTGCCCAAAATGTAGCAACTTTCAAACTTGGTCCAAAATGTAACAACTTTCTGCCCAAAATGTAACAACGTGGAGGTTCACATCAGACGGTATTGAAAAATCTCCAACATGAGTGTCATATTTTTTTTAAAGTGCCATAACTTAACCAAACAAGGTCGGATCGGAATGGGAAAAGCATCATTCAATTTCTCATGACATACTCCACTCCTGATCTATCTATCTATCTATCTGTCTGTCTGTCTGTCTGTCTGTCTGTCTGTCTGTCTGTCTGTCTGTCTGTCTGTCTGTCTGTCTGTCTGTCTGTCTGTCTGTCTGTCTGTCTGTCTGTCTGTCTGTCTGTCTGTCTGTCTGTCTGTCTGTCTGTCTGTCTCACAATATATATATATATGTATATATATATATATATTTATATATATATATATATATATATATATATATATATATATATAAACGATAACGAGAAACATGCACAAAACACACGGCATACTGTTAAAACGACCTGAAATTTTAATAAAATACTGAATACAAAGGTCGTGCCAAATCTTCTGAGGCAACAAGATGTAACAGTTGGTAAACGGTTTAAAAACTTAAAAGTTTTTTAAAATGGCAAGACTAAAATGTTAAAAGTCGCACTACGTTTCGAGGAGATACACTCCCCTTGCTCACGTGCTTAAAACTAAAAGAAGTGGAAAAGAACTAGCTGCTAGGCAATGTTCTATTTAGGCTTACATCTTTTACGTTAATACCTATAGGGGCAAGAGTATTCAACCGGTAAATCCATTTCAATTCAACCTCCTCCCTCGTTCTCTTGTTATTGTTACGTAGCTTTTCAATACCTATTAATTCGAAACTTTTACAGACTCTAAAGTGCTTACCAATGGGAGTTTGACCCTTTCTAAACTCCTGAATATATATATACGCATATAACCCTCGCTCGCATATACCGTCTTCGTAGTAGACTCACAGTTCTACCAACAATACGCTAAGTGATATAAGTGTGCCACCGGTACCTCATGTGGTTCTACTACTGGGGACTATGGGGGATTGTTGTCAGCCCCCCTCCAACAGAAAATGTGAATGAAGCATATTATTTCGCAATTTGGGGCGCTAAATAAACTTTAGCCCCCCCCCCCCCCAATTTTCAACGAACTCTTAGCATTTAATTTAGATAAACTTTTAACACACCCCTCCAAATTGCGGGTCCTGCTGTACCTGTACCTACGGGCTGAGTGCATCCTTTGAAATAAGAATCGAACCACTTTAATGGTGTGCCAGCAATACAGTACTGAACGAGCTTGCAGCCGTTCAAGAGTAATATCGTGATGTATAGTATCGGATATATTATAAATACCATCATATTGCATCATATATGTCTCACTTGGGTATGACCCTGATAGTTCCTCGAGAGAAATTGAAAAAAAAAGGACAATACCTTGATTTTAAGTCTTTCCGAGCCTCAAATCGGCCTGAAAATAGCGTTTTGGAGCACTGTTTATTTGACATACGAAACAAACGGATCGGGGCATGTCAAATCGAAGACTTGCGAATTTTATCACAGGGACTGCAGATTTGGACTTTAGGCCTACGGATCCAATTACCCTGTTTCCACCCAAAATTTTCGGGTCCGTCATTTTATCCGCCGTCTTGGACTTTTTATGCTCCACAGGAGACACCCAGAAATTGGTAGTCAGAGTAAAATAAGGCACGAGAATTCGACTTGTGCAACTCCCATGCCGATCCGACCTTCTTTGGCCGAGTTACAGCAGGTTAAGGTATTTTTTCGGCCGTTTTGGATTTTTATAACGTCCCCCGAAGCACTCAAGTGGGCAGGAAGTAGACTTTCTAGATCTTTTAGACCACACTGAGTTCAACGGAGCAAGTTTTAGCCCAAACTGACGTATGGTGGCCATTTTGATTTTCATTGCGACACAGAAGACACCCAAAAATATATTCCAGGAGTGGAGTATGTCATGAGAAAATGAATGGTGCTTTTCCCATTCCGATCCGACCTTGTTTGGTTAAGTTATGGCACTTTAAAAAAAAAATATAACAGTCATGTTGGAGATTTTTCAATACCGTCTGGTGTGAACCTCCACGTTGTTACATTTTGGGCAGAAAGTTGTTACATTTTGGACCAAGTTTGAAAGTTGTTACATTTTGGACCAACCTGAAAAGTTGTTACATTTTGGGCAGAAAATTGTTACATTTTGGTCAATTGTTACAAAATGGGACGTAACACCCCACCGACGGTCACGGAAGTCACTTACTTTGTGCGATTCTCTGTTTTAAGGCCGACTGTATGCCACTCGGCGTAGGCTATATAATTAGGCCCAATATAAAATGTGCTATTTACTGATATGATATATAATGGTCAGAAATTACTTGATCGTGTTAGGTGCTGTAATTAGGTACAGCCGTGGAGTTTAAGTTTTCAATAAACAATATGCATCATGTTAACGCGAAGAATAAAATGTATGTTATTTCCAGCACACACGTACCTGTAGACTGTAACATGGGGATGACTATATGGGTCATTACCCCTCAAATGTTGGGGAGGATATATCCCCCATCCCCCGGATCTACGCCCATTATGTTCTCCCCTCCTTTCGAAAACTGGTACCACCTCTGGGTGTGGGGTCCAGAGGCCTGCCTTATGAAGAAGCCACTGGTCGATTACTTGGCAAAGGCGTAATACAGGGGAGTAGCCTTTGGAAGCTTTGAAAAAGAGTATTTTCAGAATAAATGGCATTCGAATGAAGCATTAAAACTTTTTTGAATGACATTGGAAAAACATTAAAATTACCTCAAGAGCCGCGGCCTGGCCACTTCTTTACATTAGCCTAACTCGGATTATTGGTAGGGTTTATGTAATGGGATATGTTTGTCAAGAGCAGCCACAGCTTGTAAACCGCGGGGAATGGAGAGGCATGGCCGTCATCTGAACTAATTCATGGGCGAATCGCAAAGACCTAGCAGGGTGTAATCAAGCGGTACTTGGAAGACTTTGGGTTTTATATGATTTGAGGTGTTTTTTGATGCAATATGAGGTATTTTCCCATGGTTTTCATCCATTAGATGGCGGTTTCCATCGTTTTCTAGTTTGACTTTGTTATTGAATCAGCTACTGTAAAGCTATGCAATCACACATGTGCCCACTGTTTCCTTTAGATTTCTGGGAAAAATGGGGAAACAAACGATATGAAATCCCCCCCCCCCCCACTTTCAAGAGTGGGAGGCACGTCACCCGTCTGTTGATGCCCTTAATGATAGCCAGACAGGTGCTACGGAGGATTGGTGGGTGAGAGGGCCACTAACGTTGACCATGTCGCAAACCATTCTAAGAAAACTGATGCTCTGTCCCTCCCCGGTCCAGAAAAATGCATGCAGGAGTCAACTCAGAAGATGCCCTGTAGGTCATTTGTCGCAGATGAGTGGTAGCCATTGAGAGTTTTATCATTGGAATGTGTAAAGACTCAGGTTTAAGGGTAGCTTAGCCGTAGAGCCCATTAGGGCTTGCAAATTGTAACGTAAATGAATGGATGGACTGCCTAGGCGGCACTTTTCTTTTTCAGGGGCGGAGGGAGGGGGTCCTATAGTGATCTCCTGCCATGAAAATATGTTTTCCTTATAAACTGGCCTGTGGTCAAGGGACCAGGTGTTAATCTTACTAAAGTCTATTTACATAAAAGCAAAAGATAGTGTAATTAAAATATAACTTGAAAGTATGACCCATCATGCATTGTTTGGCAGCGTTAAGGTTTATTTGCATGATTGTCATGGAATGATAATGGCTAAAATCTTGGTTTTTTCATTACAAACAACAGACTTTTGTTATATCCTCCAGTCCTCCATCAGCTTGAAAACTTCTGTAATACTGATATCAAATAAAAAAGAAAATTAACGACATTTCTTTTTTCTTTGTCTAGTATGGCTTGCATTTTTTTAATCAGCATGTTCTTTGCAAAATGATATATTTGTTTTTATGCTTCCGTAGTGTATATGGAACGAACTTGACTGACATATCTTGATCACACACAAAATATATAAAATTATCACAACACATTTATGCTGTATCAAAAGTGCACAAAATATACAGAAAATTTCAAAAATACTCCTGTTATTATAAAGCTCTTTTAACTTTCTTCTTACAAAATCTCGTTAAACCTCATCTAACCTAACCTACAAAATCTCGTTTCCACGTTGATCAATATGCAATTTCTCTAAAGAAATCTACTTCCCTGAATGAACATTGCACGAAAATACTTCAGTTAGTGTAAGGCAATCATGTCCAAACATACCACCTCTCAAAAATATTTTCCCGAACTAGGCAAAAATAGGAAAATGACCACTAATGTAGGGGAGGGTGAGGGGGGGGGGGGGCAAGCAAGACTGTAGGCTCCAACACTTTAGCCTACATTCCCTTAAGCCAAACACGACACTCAAACCAATTTCAGTGGCTTACCAACTTAGCTCCTTGAAATTCTTTCTTTTTTTGCACATTGAGTAGAATACACTATCTGCAAAATTGAACTACCAGAATAGCAGACTTATACTACCTGGGTAAGTACTTGTACTCCGGAGCATTTTTCTGTACTCATACCCGTATTCTTGCCCTTGTTCTTGTATTCATACACAGGAACTTGAAAATCAAAGTGACATAGTGACACAGTTGTTTCACAGTCATTTGGATTCAAACCCCAATTTAATATTACTGCATCAAAGTGACATAGTGACATAGTGACTTTTCACAGAGTAAAACCTGAAAATACTGATCTATACAGAAGTAAGTGTAAGTGCTTATCCTTGTTTCACAGTCATTTGGATTTGAGCCCCAATTAAATATTACTGCATCAAAGTGACATAGAACTTGACATAGTGACTTTTCGCAGAGTAAAACCTGAAAATACTGATCTATACTGAAGTAAGTGTAAGTGCTTATCCTTACTTCACAGTCATTTGGATTCAAGCCCCAATTTAATATTACAGCAAAGTGACATAGTGACTTTTCACAGAGTAAAACCTGAAAATACTGATCTATACAGAAGTAAGTGTAAGTGCTTATCCTTGTTTCACAGTCATTTGGATTTGAGCCCCAATTAAATATTACAGCATTAGATCTGACAATGTTGAAGCAGGCAAACAGTTTTAGCAGCAAAATAATCACATCATGTTTATTCATTTTGTTAACCTCTAGAGTCAGTTGTGAGAAACTCATTCTTCATCAAGATGGAATGAAAATAGTAGTATTCTAAGATCAAGTGCAACATTTATCTGTAAGATTTAAGGATTTAAGACATTTGTAAAATACTTTTCCTATGTTACCCCAGCCTTCAATTGAAGTCCATACTGGAAAGTCTTCACAGATCTGCCAAAGTTTTATGCCAGTCATATCTTTCCTTAATTTCTATGCCACGCTAAAATGGCATACTTTATAATTAAGTACAGTGTGTATGCAAGAGTTAAAAAAAAAAAAAATGCCATCTGAACTACTTCAACCATACCAACTCAATGGAAATTCCATGAGGTCACATAATGAATCTCTACTTTGTAAGTGATGGTCAAATCGATCGTGGGGAATTTGGGCTTTTGCTATGGTTGGTCCTTTTATGTGGAATAACCTACCTGAGCACGTGAAACTTAGTCCATCCCTCGCATCTTTCAAATGCTCTCTGAAGACTCATCTTATGCAATCTGTTTAATACCTGTACTGTGTTCATTGCATTTTGGTGTCACTGTGCCACGAGCATTTTTTCCTGATGGATACCGGTGAATTATAAATTTCCACTTACTATTATTATCTAATTGATATGTAAAGTCTTATAACACGCAAAAGATATTCAGCATAACATACATACTTTCCAGTCTGCTCACAAGTTTATGAATACTCTTACTCATACTCAACTACATTTTTCTATACTTATATCAATACTCACAGCTTTGCACTGTACTCGTCCTCATACTCATGGCTTTGTACTCGTACTAGTACTCAGGTCTTTGTAACTGTGCTCATACTTGTACTCCAGGCCCTGTACTCATACTCATTATTTTATTTGTGCACTACAAGTCTGCAAAATAGTACTGTTGACACTTTTAAAGTTGACTTATAATATCATACATTTTTTGAACACAAAGAACTTCAATGGCAAGGTTTCATTCTATGCAAAGAAGCTGGTAATGAACACTTACTTCTAAGTCTAAGCCTCTAAAAAGTCTACAAACTAGTGATATAATTTTAAAGTTGTATTAAAGAGCTTGCAATATGAAATATTATGAAAGATCCTAATTATTAAGAAGACAAATTCTCTTCATAAAATGCTCCGTTTTGCTTTCATTTTCAACATAATTACCAATTTACTTAAATTTGCACTGAGCAAAATGCTTATTATGTGAGCAATAAAGATATGCAATTGTAAGGTTACAGTCAGAGTACTAGGTTAACACTTCAATGGCACTGTTTCCTGCCATGCTAAAAGCCAGTAATGGACAGGCAAATACATTCTTTTTAAGTTTTAGCCTCTAAAAAGACTACAAACTTCTGATATGAGTTTTACGTTGTATTAAAAAGCTTACAAAACAAAATATTATGAATTAACCCAATTATTAATACCGCCAAATCTCTCAGTAAAATTTTACTTTCATTTTCAACATAATTACCAAACTTAGAATTGCAAGAGACTAAATGCTAAATGTGTGCGTTACAAAAATTTGCATTAGTACAGCTTTAGCCAAAATGCTAGACTGTGATGCAGCCTTTTGCTAAAAACCTTCAAGTCTCACTTTCTAGGTAAACTTAGACAATGGGATCAGCATAAGCACAACTTGATTCAATACCAAGGTTGTAGTTGTCACCTTCCCCACCTTTGTACTTGCTTGTAACAATGCGAAACCAGCCAGACTCTGCCTGCAAGAAACAAATATGTAGACCAAAATAGTAAGCAATAATCTTAACAGGACAAGTTTCCCCCTCCCTCCAACCATTCTTACACAATTTCCATCAGGACAACTCCCCCACCCCAGGGCAATTCCCACAGGGCAATTTTCCTGGGAACAAATCCAACCCATGAAAATTACCCCTCAGACGACTTCCCTCACCAAAAAATTTAGACCTGTCTTGGGTGGGATTTGTGTGGGGGAAATTATCCAGGTGGAAATTGTCTGGGGAGGGGATGGGATTTCCAGGAACGAATAATTCTGCCAAGTATTTCACAATACATGCCTGAGATGAGGCATCTAAAATTCATTTTATATTTCGTCACAAGGAGAGTAAATGCACTCTCGTACTGAAATATATTTTCAGAAAAATTGATGGGAACCCCATAATTGACTTGATTACTATATGAATCTCATCCATCTCTGCACAGACTATTGACACTAAGTGTAATGTCACCATGGATATGCAATATTACTTTAACACTGACTCAAAGCAAAACTGTCCTTTACATGCAAGAATTTCAGTTCTATGAACAAAATCAGTCAGTTCTCGGAAACTGCAATTCACTGATTAATAATCAGTTACTCAAATCTAGAACGACATATGCACAAATCTAGAGTTGTTTTCTACTGAAGAATATGATGCTCTGAAAAGGGTATCTAAATAACATGCCACACAGCACATAAGGAGACTAGTCAGAGTAACCCTGAATCCAGAGTTATACTTCCTCTTGACGTCACGAAGCAAACTGTACTTAAACTGGTTTGCAATAATAGCGGAGTGTACAGAGTGAAGAAAGCTATTCAAAAATAGAAGCTAGCCCTGCTACCTTATTTAGTGAAATTCAAACTTCCCATGTACATACAGCACATATGTTATGAACTGTGTAGTAGTAAGCTTTGTGTGCAGTGTACATAGGTATGAAATTTTCACAGTACCTTCAAGGATTTATTATGCTGTAATCTTTTCATGCAAATGAGGAAGAGAATCTCAGCAAGAAGAATTTCTTATGCAAAACATTGTCTTTTCCACTTTAGTCGAGATTGTTTCTATCCCCATGCTTTTCACTCTCAGAATGTTCTAAATAATCCTAGTATTTGGGTATTTCATCACTGAATGGCTAATATAACTTGCTTGGTTCCTGGAACCACTTTTAAAAGTCTGTTTCCTGACACTTAGGGGAAGGATAGTTAAAGACCAAATGAAGCACTATGCCACTGTGGGGTTACTCTAACTACACAGAACCAAGCACTTCACACCTAGTGGTATCCTTTATCAAGACCCTACAAATAAGGAGAGGTTGTTTTTCCTTATAAAAGAACTTTTACTAAACTTAACCTCAAGTAACTGTAGGAAAGACAAGCCCACCACAGAATGGCTTCTTGCTGAAGTACTACAAGCATATATGAATCAAACTGTTTCCTAAAAAGAATGTCAATTTGGTTTTTTACAAAATTTCTGTTACAAAATTGTCTAAGTTCCCAATTTTAAAAATTGCAAACATGATGTCAGGAAATACATATGAAAGACACACATTGTCCCCAAGGACCCTTTCCCACCCTTACAAACCCTGACCATCACCCCATCCCCAGTCCCCCTCCCCCACCCTACTGATGGGTTTGAATTCAAAAATGTGATATGCTGAGGGAGGTATACAGAGCAGCACTGATAGTCGTAATTGTTTAATGGCCAGTAGTGGCAATTACACTTCAGGGGTCCAATTAATTGCTCTATAAACCTAAATTGTGACTATTACTCGACTACAAGAACTATACCATACATAATCTGCTGTTGAACATAGCCTAAACTACCAAGAAATATCACTTAAGCAGTTGTTAGCAAATATCCCACAAGTACTATACAATGGTTTTCTCACAGTGCTATTCTACTCTGCAAATCTTTTGTAACTGAGAACTTATGAGAAAAACTACATCAATGGACTAGAAAAGAAAGTACAAAGGTGTAAAGTGTTTGTCAAAAACTTTTATGCCTAGATGCAACAACATGAGACAAGAGCATCAATGATGCTGTAGCTCAACTACAATTTCTCTCACACAGTTAATGTTATATAGTTTCACTAGGGATCCAAATCAAGGAGTCGTAGACTGTCATGATCTAGGAACTTCAGTGCTATAGATGTAAATGGTCACAGCAGTGGTATATCTGCTAGAGTTGTCCGGCTTGCGACTTTTTGTTAAGTGTTTGTGGGCACAGTACTGTCGGTAATTCTGCTGACAAAAATTAGGCTACTTATACCCCAATTTGTCAGGTCTGTCAAAAAATGATTCCTATAGTATACATCATACAAAACATAAACCCTTATGGAGAAGCACTAGCATGCATTTCACCATATGATGTTTTGTGATCCCAAATGGCAATTAACATTAGTGTTTGCACCGGGTCCAAAATTCGGAACCAGGTACCCGAACTCGATGGTCGGTCGGGTACCCGGGTACCCGAGTCATAATGAGAAATTTTGCTTTGCAAGTTGATTTAATATAACACCAACATATCTTACATATGGGCATGACAAGTGTTCTTAGGCGTGTCCGTGATAAATTTTGGCAGGAAAAAGTAACATGTCAGGTGTTCTGTCACACATGCAATCTATGTTAGTGAAACTTTGGATCCACGTAGCAATTTGAGAACAGGGTCCTGACATCATCGGTTGGGTACCTGGGTACCCAGTGCAAACACTAATTAACATCAACACAAAGTACACCTATGCATCATCCACTGCACACTCTGGCCAACTTTGATAAGATTCCGACACAACCATGAGTATTTCAAGGCTTTTGCTTGATTCTACTGTTTGCCCTAGCTCTTTGACCCCAAACAACTTTAAACTTCTTCAAAAGTAAAACTCTGATGACCCATCAATTCATCTACTGCATACTCTTGTCAACTTTGATAAAAGTCAGACACAACCCCTAGGAGCTGAAGGCATTTGCACAATTCCAGTGTTTGACCTCTCCTTGACCCCAAATGACCTTTGACCTACTTCAAAAGTACAACTTTGAAGACATGTCATCTACTGTACACTCTGGCCAACTTTGATAAGGTTTGGATATAACCCCTAGTGGTTGAAGGGTTTTGAGTGATATCATGGTTTGGCCTCTCTGACCCCAGATGACCTTTGACCTACTTCATAAGTACAACTCTGATGACCTATCATCAATTGAACCCTCTGGCTAACATTGATAAGATATGGATATAACCCTTAAGAATTGAAGACATTTACAACATTTCACTTTTTGACCTTTCTTTGACCCCAAATGACCTTTGACCTACTTCAAAAGTACAACTTTGACAGCTTGTATCTACTGAACACTCTGGCTAACTTTGATAAGATTTGGATATAACCCTAAGGAGATGAAGGCTTTTGATTGATTTCACTGTTTGACCCTGCTTGACCCCAGATGACCTTTGACCAACTTTAAAAGTACGACTCTGATGACCTGTTATCTACTAAACACCCTGACCAATTATGATAACATATGGATATAACCCCTAGGAGTTGAAGGCTTTTGAGTGGTTTCACTGTTTGACCCCTGCATGACCCCAAATGACCTTTGACCTACTTCAAAAGTACAACATTGATGACCCATTATCTTCTTAACACTCTTGCCAAATTTGATAAAATTCAGACATAACCCACAGGAGTTGAAGGCTTTTGCGTGATTACACTGTTTGACCTCCTTTTGCTTGACCTCTCTTTGACCCCAAATGACCTTTGATCTACTTCAAAAGAACAACTTTGATGACCAATCATTTACTCAATATTCCTGTCAAATTTGAAAAGATTCCAACAAAACCACAAGGAGTTGAAGGCTTTTGCGTGATTTCACTCTTTGACCTCTCACGACCCCCAACGACCTTTGACCTACTTCCTGTTACCATAATTATCAAGCCCTTGATATGTGTTATACCTACACCAACTTTGAGAAGGAACGGTCAAAGCACCTGCAGACAGCAGCCTTTTTTCCAATGTTGACGGACTGACAGACGGACAGACAGACAGACGGACAGACAGACAGACGCATTGCCATGACAATAGCTCAACTTGTTGAGCTAACAAGATACACTTAAAAATGTCTTGACTTGACAGGTGTGTATGGTCCAAGATTAATGTCAACTTACCCATGGTTCACCCCAGGAGTTCCTGACAATCCAGTACTCAACATTATTTTCATCAACGCCCCATCCAGCCACTGAGATGATGTGATTGATCTGTTGGCCAAACAAAACACTAGTGTATGAGAAAACCAACAAAAATGGAAGGACTTGGGATCAGTTTACTTTATGATTCAGGCTGGCAAACTATATGGTCACTAGCTTTTCAATTTGTATGGACTGGTGGAAGAGTGTCTGCCTCTCAATCCAGGTGGTGGGGGGAGGGACATTTTATGTTTGACAGGGGCAGGCATGCTATGTATAAGGTCACTAGCTTTATCAACTGCATGGCCTGGTGGTGGAACATTTGCCTTTCCGTTGGTGGTGCTCAAACTATGTTTTTGGTCAACCAAAGACTCTACTGATGATTAGTCAGCATATAAGATTGGAACATGTATAATAATGTATTATGTAACTTGTAAACTGTTTGTACCTCCAAAGATGCTACATTGTATAACCCCTGTTGGTTAGAGAATGCTCAGGAATTAAAAGATTCTTGTACTCCTTTGTGAAGTGCTTTGAGACCTGTGGATGGCCAGAACTACCATATGAACACTGGGTGCTATTGGTATTAGTGTTGTACCGATATAACAAGTACCCAATATAAAAAATACCGATATATCAGTTCTCCATTTTGGCTGATACCAATCCAATACTGATAATTGAGAATAAAGTGTATCGTACACTACACCATGGGTTACTGTAAGTGGTGTGTCATTTCAATGAGGTACAACATTAGCACATACAGTCAAACATACTTAAACAATGTAACATTTTTATTAGGTGCAGGACGAGAAAAATCTGAAAGGTAGTACCAGCATTTATGGTAACTTTTCCAATCACAATACAGGAAGAAAATGGGAAATATTAGCGGACATTCATATTGAATACTGATAGTTGGTCAAGCTTTAGCTACTTCTATTCAGTATTCAGCTTTGTTCAGCAGTTTTTTCTAGCATCGAGCAAATTGCAATAAAAATGATGTTTGTGATCTTTTTCAATTTTGTTTCCACCATCATGCAAAATTAAAAATATGGTTGATCTATTCCTCCCTCCCCAAATTAGTGCAAACGGGTAAACTTTCTTAAAGGAAGAATACAGATGAAAAAGAATTCTGATACGACTGACAACCATATTTCAACCCAGCCTGGGCCCTGTTTCATAAAGGGTTAAGATCGATCTTACTGTAAGTATGATTTCAATAGAATGATTGCATGGCAGATCCAACTTAAGATCAGAAACTCTTTATGAAACAAGGGCCTGGTATGCTCCTTTAGAATGATCCATTCACATCCCTGCATTGTCAAGGATTAATGACTATGTACCATAAACCCGTATATTGTTACTGTAGGATGAACCAACTGATCGAGAGACAGATGCCCCATGATTAAAATGGCTCACAGGCCTTGCATAACACCTTTGCTATTTTGTCTCTCAAAATATATCCAGGCAATGGTAAAACTCGCTGATTGTGTCTTTCCCTCAGGTTCAATTTCGGTAAGTCTTTTTTAAAGGGAAATATTCTGTTTAAAATGCACCAACATGGCATACAAAGAAATTAGCTTTGATAATTATAAAACCATTCAGTCTCACCAATAAACTCCAGCAACTGCTTTATCTCCTCAAAATATTATGCATTTCAAGAGTTACTGATAATGCATCATTTGAAATTTTGAAAGTTTGGGCCAAACCTTATTCTTGAGCTATAAATAACTGAATTTCTTTCTGTCGGAACCTTATTTCTTAAAAGGAAGACTACCATACCATACTGCATAATTTTAAATTATCTATCATTCTGTATCTATAAATACTGGTTTTAAAAATACCAAAGTTTTCTGTTAAACAAATGCATTACTGTATTTCCCTTTGATACTACTTTCAAGCCCTCGGCTAACACTAGCCTCAGCTCCAAGAAAGCCATGAAAGCAATTGCCCTACCCTCAAAATCAGTCCTACTATGCCCTTTTTGAGGCATATGTAAACCCCTGGGCTAATACTAGAAAGGCTGGCAAGAGCTATAAAAGCAATTGCCCTTCATTCAGACTCAAACCTACTGTGCCCTTTTTGAGGCCTATGCCAACTGCTGGGCTAATACTAGAAAGGCTGGCAAGAGCTATAAAAGCAATTGCCCTTCACTCATACTCAATTCCAATGTGCCCTTTTTGAGACTTTTGTTACACCCTGGGTTAGTTAGTTAGTTAGATGAGGTTTAACGTCCCAGTTTCCAACCAACTGGTTCAAGTTTAGACGACCACAGCCTTTTTTCCAGTTGTGGCTCACTGGCTTGCTTTCCCTACTCCACTGCTTACGCTGAGCACCAAGCACAAAGGCAGTAGCTGGGGTCACAGTAGCTTGGCCAACAAGAGCTAATACATGCAACTGATATGCATACAAGATGAGAGAGAAATAAAAGAGCACTACATGTCAGCTGTGGACCATCAAGTAAACTTGATTCTTACAAATACTGAAGAATGATATTCTGCAAAGACTTTTCCTCCTTGAAACTTGTCCACAGCATCAGTCACCATTATACCACACCTAAAGACAAGGGAAAAAATAAAAATTGTCTACTATAATATGAAAACTAAGAAAACTTATAACTAAACTTATAACTTAATCACAACGTAAAAAAGACACATAAAGAATACAACTAGAATGAAGACTAGGGCAAAATCTCACAATCGCAACACAGAGAGATATTTTCACTAAAATTCTGGAAGGACATCACCCATAATTGATATTTCACAATGTTATTTCTCATTTACAAATTGAAAGAGTGAATGATTACATTGCTTTCAATTACTCCACCTTATTTCATACAAAAAAATTTAAATGGGTCATTTTCTTTGCATTTTGAAAATTAGTTATCATACTCTTGCTCTTTCAGCAATTTCAACTTCTGCACGTTCAGCCCTTATTACATATGCATGTATACATATAACGCTAGATCCTACGGTTAGGTGAAATCTGTATATGGACACATGGCTAGGCAAAATGAAAAACAGTAAAATACATAAAACTATAATTTCCCATTATGGTTTTGGGATATACCTATGCGTTATTTCAATGGCTCGTCAGCCGTGCGTGTTAACGGATACATGTACATAAGTTGGTCTACACTGAAGTAATTGCATACAGATTGTGTGGTTAAACGGATGTTACCATACGTTTATGTAATCCCATATAAAACAGTGTGTAATGGTTGGTTGCGCCCAACAGTCGTATTTTCATACCATATTTCACCTAAATCCCAAATTATACAAATATATAGATATACTGTCTGGACTTTTGTTAAATTTATAAGTTTGAAACAATGAGATCTCACAGAAGTATGTGAAAAGGCAAAGGATGGCAATTGCCAGTCGTTTACTCACGCGATTGGTCCCCTCTCATAAATCTCTGCCATCATTTTGTCCCTGCCACTGACAGAACCATAGTCCCCCACCATATGAAGGGTGTAATTCTGGAGAGTCACACAGGAAGCAGGACTACATGTCCCACACTGGTTGAACCCTGTGCATTCTGATGAATAAAATGGAAGGAATATATCTATTTAAATAAGAAAGTGTTAGACAAGGAGCCTAACTGCAGTAGTGGTTGCCAATATTCCTACACTCCCAAATTCCATCATCAGGTGCTTATGGTATGCACTTTTGACATGACAATGAAATGTACATTTACAGACATCAACGTAAACCTCATAAGATCAAAATGAATATACCTAATAAGAGTAGATAAATACACAACTAACCCCATCCCTCCCCCCCCCCAAATGACTACACAAAGAAAATTTAACCTGAGGACAGTACTGCAAGTGATATCAGCATGGAAAGCTGAATGTGTGGTCTGTCCTTACATCTGTAACACCTTTAGTGACATCAAGGAGCTGAATTCAAAAACCAACATCTGCTAAGCATTGTAGGCTGTTGCAAACTTAAGGTATCACAGTATTTGCCACATTTCAAGTGACAGACTATTTTGTTTTGAAAAGTGACCTCATTGTTGTGGTTTTCTGTGATTTACTGACCTGTATGGATCAGCAAAATTCTATTCTCCCATACATAAAAGTGTCATGTCAAGCCCGGAGCAACAAGGTTACATATTTCAACTTGGTTATCACATGGCTTAAACTAGGTAGTGTGCTTAGGTGAACGACAGAGACCAGCAGTGTTAAGGCCACTTATACAGTAAGTCGCATTGGCCGGAGTGTAGAATACTGTACATGTTCAGTTTTTACGCATGAAGTAAATATGATTCCAAGCAATTTAAACAATCTATAAGAGACTGTTCACAAAGCCATAGGGGGATTCTCCATACCTTAATACAATGTAAAAAACATGGGCCAGTCAGTCGTACAGTGTAAACGGGTCTGCAATGCAACTTGAAATTGTGACGACCACTGAAAATAACGTCATGACAATTTAGTTAAGATGCAACATGTAAAGTCCTAAAAGTATGGGGCTGACTTTACATATGGTAATGAATAGTGCATGATGGAATGTGTGTGAGTTCCTGATAACACTTACACAGCTGCCTTTGTTTTACAAAGCTCATTCCCATGTGCCTCCAAAGCCTTTCCCCTCTGGGGAAAAATCTAAACAGAAATTTTCCATCCCACATAATAAACTGAACTGCTCAGAAAAACTATGATCCCAAAACTTGACTGGTCTACTGCATGCTATTCAAAGCATGAACAAGCTGTTTTTCATAAAATGTCCCATTTCAATACCGATAACTTACCTTGATCTTTGGCTTGATAGTTGTTGCAGGTCTCGTCAGGAATGCCTTTGTCATGAGCATACTGATAGACTCCAAGCATGCCACCTCCCTCACATGAGCCAGCATTACCACAGTCAATAACATTCTGAACGGAGAGGTATGAGGAAGGCCACTTGCCCTTGCGCTGAATGTTCATGCGATCTGTAATTTATTGAAAACCTTTATCAAAGTATCAAACTAAATCTACAGTATGTGAACAATCATGTTGAGCTGATATGACCTGTATAGGCTGCTTAAAATAGACCAAAAATAGGCCTTTGCTGGAAATAATTCTAATCAAAGAAATTTTGGTATCCATGTATCAGCTGTCACTAGTTGGTATTGGTTCTTCAAATCCACATCTTTTCTTAAGTCTATAAAATGATTACGATAGGTCCCACAAAATTAAGAAGTTGGTATTGGTAACAGAAGAAAAGAAGCATTCCATGGCCTGAAGTTTAAGAAAATTTTATGGTTGTACATCTGACGACCTGTCTGCCTTTTAGCCCAAGGAAGTTTTTGTTTTTTTGAATATTGTTTTGGTTGCCCTGGTTGCCATCTCTCTTCATCTTTCAGGAAATATGGTTGTCCATCAGACAACCCGACCTACATGAATTACTTTTGGTTGTCCATCACACAAGCTGTCTTGGGCAACCAAATGAGTGTTGCAGTCAAGCCCTGATTCTTCAAACAAATTTTCCTTTACCATAACACTCATAAAATAACAGACTTCAAGCACTAAACAAAGTCCTTGACAATCACCACTTCAATTTTTCAAGCACATTCAAGGTTTTGTAAGATCCATACTTAGGTTGAAAGAGAGTTGTGACTGAGTGCGTAGTATGTTCACATGACAATCTACATACAGGATCAATGTGAATTCCCTGATTTCCTGAAAGTGCCAACAAACTTTTTCATGCACATAATAAACTGTTCCCCCACAAATATGGACACATTATGCAGAATACTCCGAAATCCATCTCATGAGTTTAAATGCCAATGTGGTACACACAATTCAGAAACACTTCAAATCACTTTCAATTACCAAGTTATGGTATTCAGGTTGTTCCATGTGAGTCATTTATCCACCTTACCTGCCATTGCACTGGTGGTTCCCATACCCCAACAAGATCCACAGTACTGTGGAATGTGTTGGTTACGAGTGGTGCTGGCAAAATTTGTGCCATTTACATTTCGCCAATCCCATGCAGCAGGGATATCTTCCAATTTCAAATATTCATGAGGGCGTGGATAAGTCCTGAAAAAAGAAAGAAAAGACAAAAGTTTCAGGCAAATTTTTTTTATGGAAGCACGACAGACAGGCTTCACTAAAAGGTACATCATGTACAGGTATATACTACCCACAGTAGGAATGTTGGGCATAAACACAGCAAACATTAACAAAGTAACCATGAAGGACTTCTTGGAGAATAAATTAGTGTTGTATCAGTAACTGATAAAAATCAAGAAAGATATGTGACACTACATACGTCATAATTGATATCAATCCAATGCCTATGCTTTCTCAAATGAGACTACATTGCCTTACACATAACCATGAGAATATATAATATTGTTACCTACTCTACGTACTGTACCTTAAACTGTTGTGCATTTACGTAAGGTAAAACAATGGGACTTAACCGTGTGACAAGAGACTTTTGTAAACCTTTTACAAAGTAAGGCCTTGTAATATCCATTGGGTAGTATTGTATTTAATTCAAGTTTTACCAAACCGATTTAGGACAAATGGGAGGAATAATATTGCTCTGACAGCGATGTTTTAAGTATTGGAAAGCGTCTTTGAATAATGTTTTACTAAAGGCGCTGTATAAATGTAATATTTATTATAACAACAACGACAATAATAATACTGTAATGCATGTGCATGTACAGGATCACTAAATCAGTCAGATACATGGAGCAGTGTGAATGAAAATTTCCTTCTTGGCCAAGTGGTAAGAACTCTATATCCACTTTTAAATTGGTAACAATCTGGCGTAGTGCTTTAATACAGAAGTAGAGACTGGAAGATGGATAACAATAGCATACACATCAAATGAAAGTTAAACCATAATCTCCCAATTGACAGACAAGTTGTATGATCCCTCAGTGACTGACTGACATGTACTGTAAATGACCAAGTTTAGCACCCAAAGAATCGATATACACAGGTGTGTCTGAACGCATCATCCTTACCATCAAAGAGAGAAGTGCAGGTTATCCAATCTTTACTTATTAAATTTTTTTCACAATCTGTTTCATTTTCAAATTTCATCTCAATCCCCTAGCAGTGGTTCCCAACCTTTTCCAGCTTGTCCCCCCTTTTCACCATATGGGGGTGGGCAAACGCCCCCTTCCATGTCCCTTCCACGTACTACTATAAATGAAACGAAAAAAGTTGAAGTGCATGTTGAAATAAATGGTACGCATGTAGGCCTTTGCAGGTGTGGGCCTGGCCTAGGGTAGCACAACAGATAAAAGCAGTACCAGGGTCTTCCCTTTTGTGATGGCAAATGGGCAATTACACAGTAAACCAACACAGAATTATTATACTGTACATGCATATTTTGTTTCGTTAATTACGTAGTTTCACTTGTTTTATTATGTTCAGGGCTAATCCTTAGATGTACAGAGATAGCCTAAAAATTTTCATCTTGCTAACTCAATTTTGAAAAAATATTTCTACAGTATGTAGGTCCTATGGAAAATATAATGGGCGAACATTGACATACATAACGGGTATACCACATTGACATACAAAATAGAAATGGCTATTTTTCAGAAAGTTTATCATGTACACACTTTTTGCCATATTCTGAGGATGATATGTACACTGTAGCAATACTTAATAACTAACCCATTGGGGGCACAGTATGTCTTTATTATACATATTAAATTGTGAAAAACAACAAGACCAGGGAAGTATTTACATAGCTGAGAATCATTACCATAAAAACAACTTGAAAAATAACCCCACGAATACTACAGTACAGTATTTCTAGAATCTGTGGTTAGGTTATCAGTAATAATATTCCTGTTTTTCCTGCTTTACTAATAAATGAAATAACAAACTCATTAGTTCAAGACACAATTAATAAGTTTTGCAGAATTTTTTAAAGGGATTTGAATAATCTCTGGGTTACAAATTTGTTACACCCTCCAAGTCGTTCCCTGCAAGCTAATACCTGTACATGATTAATTTGACAGCTGCTGCCACAAAACCACTTTTCCTAGTAGGTTATATCATCCATTTTATCTCTTAAGTGTTGCATACTAATTTGAAAGTTCAGCCAAAGGGACATACTTAATTGATATCTTTTAAAGCCTCGTTTGAATTTAGTATCTCCTTTAATTTTTTCAAACGCCCACTTGCCACCCACTTGGTCCTTACTGTCCCCCTGAGTTGTGAAAATGCCCCCAAGGGGCAATAACAACCCCATTGGGAACCACTGCCCTAGAAGGTGTACAACCGGGAGCTCCATCAGGCTGCTGATCCTTCTTGTATTCACCACTTTTGGTCAAACACATATACAGCAACTCCTAGAGTACAATATACATATGTACTCTCCCTTGCTACTGTACTGCATCAGATTTCCTTGATTGCTGTGATCATTATCGCAATGGTCTAGAAGTAACTGAAGAGACCTTAAAAACAGCTTAACGCACCAATCAATTATGAAACTCAACCCCATTGACCTCAAATGGTCAGTCAATTCACATTTTATATGTATACAATGACACACCCTTCAGTCACTTCTGTGACTAACATCTTATATACAGTGACATACCCCTGAGTCACAGTGACCAGAAGTTTGTATTTTTGACTGACATGTGAGTCACTGGAATGTCTGACACTTTTCACACAGTGTACCGAGTGTAAAAGCTGACTCACAGTATGCAAGTCACATTGTCACTGTCAATGATCCACCCTTGACTGACTATACCCACTGCCCCTGGGGTGGGTGAGTCATTCCATTAATACCAGTGATAAGTACCTTTAGCAAGACAATTATCTGGCAGAAGGAGGGAGAAGGGGGGGGGGGATTACACAATGACTGGAGAAATCCATCCAATTCCTGTACACTCAGTATTAAACTTTCCATGGAGCTGCTAAATACAGTCATCATTGCATTATGTATTTGAAATTGCATTCCTAAGCTATGAACTACTCTCTGAATCTGAGCACTATCTGCACATAGGTCTAAGTATTTGGACTCACCTGACAGGCTTTATTCCTTCATCAAAAGATGGGTCATAGCATCCCTTCTTTAAGAACTGTGGCTTTGCAGCTTCCACTGCCAAAGTTCCACACAATGCCAGCATGCAGGCAGCCAAAATTTTGAAGTCCATTTCCTGAAAAGAAAACCAATGCAACAAGTTTCAGCTAATGATTCCAACAGTCCCAGTTTGACCAGTGCCAATCTATATGATGCTATCATGGCATCTCGGACAGACCTGTACTTAAAATTTCCCACTCCCCTTCCCCCCCCCCCCCAAAAAAAAACATTTCTATGCAACTACAGTATTAGAGGGACTGTGTAGTAATACTCTTCTGCACAAAATGTACAGTACTGTAGCCTATTGATGAAGGGGTTGATTCCTGTATCCTAGCTTCAAGCTGATCTTCCCAGTTGTCTATCTATTGGTACCAGCTTCAATGCCTGGTTTCCAGAAATGGGAATACGACCGGAACTATAACCTCCAGATTCCACGACGTGTAATTTGAAAGAAGCAGGTCTAAAATAACTACTGTACTATATGACATTGCACTCACTAGGGTATCTTGCCAATTACAAAGTTGCATTTAAACTGTGTTCTGGGTTTCCAGATGGCACTAAAAACTGATGGTACGGTACTAAATGAAAAACTTCTTTGTCAGTAGGCTCTTGCAATGAAGGATCCAAATTATGGAATTGTCCAGGTTTAAAGAGTCCAAGGGTAGGAATACCTGTACAGTAATTCTTATACATGTATGATGTAGGAGTTGGCAATACATTAACCATGTTGAAAAAATGAAACTGGGCATCTTAATAGATGTGGCATCACATTTCCTTAAGAGGTTGCCCATTGTTTTCATTATTTTCACAAGAATACAAAGGATCCTTTTTTCAGACCACCCTTCTTTCCTATCAGACTTCAAAAAAGGGAGAAATGATTTTTGGCAAGAAAATCGTGATCATTAATCACAATTAGGAAAAGCTGTACTATTACAGAGGCTGCATTGCCTGCACTTTGATTGACATCCACTCACACCATAGATCCACTCTGCAAGTCCATAGCCAGACAAGGGACTGTAGGGGGCAAAATAGCTTCCAGTGAGGGGGTGGGCAGCCAAATAATTTTCAGGGGGGAAGGATATGCTTAAATCCATTAAGGCAATGGTAATTCTTGATCTTCTGGGAAGCAACGATTTTTCCTTGGGGGGAGGGCTACCCCCCTGCCTAAGGACTTGCCACTTTGGTTGGTCAATGACCACTTGTACAGTCAGTTGTGTCCCCAATAAAGTTCACACACAGTTGTGTGTGAATATGGCTTTGAGCAAATTTAATGCAGGCAAGGTGGCCTTGCCTGAGAGATGTACTAGACAGGAGTTTTTGTTTAAATTGAAGGCAAAGACTAGAAGTAAATTTCAGCAATGAGGAGAAGTTTTACTGTCTAGGGTGAGACTATAGAGCCTCTAAACAGTGCCACACACAAGACTTACCTCATTTTTTATTCCCTGCTAAAGTGGAAAGGAGTCTATACTTAATCATACTGGTTTCCCCTGGGTGTTAGAGGGTGTGAGGTGATATTGGTCCATGGGGGTAATATGGTGCCAGCCTTGGCACCAACAGTGAGGGAGAACTATCAATACTTCTATATAGTTACTGTACAGTAGTACAGTAAAGGTGGCAGTAATAGCAAATTTCTGTGACGTGGTGGCCAAAAACTGTGAGGTGGTCACCTCACAAAAAAAAAACCCAATGCCAGGGGAAACCCTGTACTGACAAGTGTATGTATTTGTATTCATGTACTATGTATGTGTGTTTGTGATGCTTGGCTTGTAATAATATCTCAAGATACAGTGGATACTTCCCACACCTGGCATATGGATTTACAGTACCATACTGAGTAGAAGATCCTTTTTGTTTTTGGTTGAAGTCAAAGGTCATGTGAAGTCACCTTGTAAACACCATACTGTATCTCCAGATAAGATGTTTACATAAATCCTTTTTATACCTAGCATGTGAATGTGTAACAGTTACAAGATGAACCCCACTGTTTTTGGTGGAGGTCAAAGCTTATCTGAGGTTACAGGTGAAAATACTGAATTCTTAAAACTTGCCAGTAAACTTGTTTCTCAAGAGAGCAATGATTGACACTTTTCACACTTGGTGTATTATAATTTATCATGATCAGAGGAAGAACCCTATTGTTTTCTGTGGGGCTGAGAGGTTATTTGAGGTCACCAGAGATCAAAAACTGAAAACCTTGAAAAAACATGCTATTTTAAGACAGAGTTAATGGACACACTTCATATTTGGTACCTGTATTTAGACTTGTCATTTTAAGAGAAAGGGTTTGTTGGAAGTCAAAAGTAATCTGAGGTCAAGCAGTGGTGAAACTATGAAAGCCTTGTAAACTAAATGGACCTCCCAACTGTGTCATTTCATGACCACCAAAACCACCAAAAAGTTCTTCTGTTTTTATACTTTAGCTTAAGCATAAAAGACTACTGTGCCTACAGTAGGAAATATGAAATACAATCATAATTTTTTTTCCAGGGCCAAGCTGTAGCCTGTTGCTGGAGACTTTTTAGGAAAAATATAAAGGCCAGATATCAGGCAATTGCCAGAAATCTTCCAATCTTCCAGCCATTTGTTCTGTGTAACAATGAACTGCCAACCAACATGCTCTGTTTACTGAACTTTCTTCACATTATAAAGCATGAAAAAAATCATGACATGAACTATGGAATTCCATTCTGTGACAAAGATCTTCCAGTGATGAAACCTGTGATGTCACAGAACTTCTGTGTCAATTTGTGGAGTTAATATTTGCAGTGCCAGCATTAAAGGAATTGTGGCATCCTCCCAAATATACAATACTGCATCTAGAACTGGCCCTATTCAGGCTATACTGTACACTAGTTCTAAATACAATTGGTGACTACACTTTGAGATCCATGGCGATAACAAAGATGGCAATGATGAGGAGTGATGGGGACGGGGAAAGATAGCGTCCAGGGGGAAATATTTTTTAAGAGAAAGATCATAAGAACTGTATTGAGACAATCATTACTTTGTAATTTAATAGTGCCATTTTATTCTTGGGGATTATGTGCTACCTCCCTTGTCTATAGATGCGTCTGGAGGAAGGAGTTAGAGTTAGATGAAGTTTTAGGGCTCAGTTTCTAACCAATTGGTTCAAGTCGGGCCGGGGCGGCCCGGCCATGGCCTTTTTCCAGTTGTGGCTCACTGGGTTGTTTTCCCTCCATTGCTTATGCTGAGCACCAAGCACAATGGCAGTCAGTAGGTTCCATTTTTAAAGTCCTCGGTATGACCCAGCCAGGATTCGGACCCCAGACCTTCCGGCTGCAAGTCGGATGCTCTAACCACTTGACTATGCAGTCGGTCTGTCAGGAGGAAGGAGGGTCGGGGTGGGGAGGGGGGGAGAAAATGTTAAGATGAATCAAGGTAAAGGTAATTTTTGCTCAAAATGCTGAGAGGGAGAACTCTAGTGGGAGAGAATATTTTATAGATACCAGTGATCTGCCGATGCCGGTCAGCGCCGGTCGGCGCCGGTCGGGCCCAACCAGGATGCAGCATTGCCGACCGCCACAATTTGCCAAACTAACTTTTCCGACCGGCACTTATTCTTTATAAGAAACCAAATAAAATAGCCTCGTGGTCGAAGAATCAACCAAAAAGAAACTATTATTTGTTGGTCATAATTGAGACTGGATGAAACCCAGTTCATAATCGTGCATAATGTCCAAAACACACCTCGTGCAAAATACTATAATTTTGCAATCCAGAGCAATGACTCGATGCCTGATCGTCGCGCTTTAGTTTCAATTATTAAAAGGAGTGATGTACAGGGCAACCAGCATGCCAGCAGTAAGTTTTTTTTAATGAAATACGTACGACCACGAACCTAAGCAGGGCTTGAAAATCCTATGCGCCGGGTGCCTGGGGCTCCTTGTTCCAATGTTCGGGATTGAAAATTAACGATGTAAAACTTCGGCCCGTCACGCTACAGCCATGAATATTGCAAACCCTTGGTAGACCCTCCACTTAGCAGATGAGAACTATGAGGAGCAAA
Source organism: Holothuria leucospilota (assembly GCA_029531755.1). Lineage (NCBI taxonomy): Eukaryota > Metazoa > Echinodermata > Holothuroidea > Aspidochirotida > Holothuriidae > Holothuria > Holothuria leucospilota. The sequence continues at coordinate 19,952,590 of CM055965.1, forward strand.
ATGATGCTGCCATACCCCTTGCCTATTGTGTTTCTTCTCAGTTTACACTCAGAATCATAGCCAAATTCGCTAACAAAACGAACGGTAAAACAGAGACTATCAAAGCACGCCATATTTCAATGCAAGTGCTTGGCTACTTCACACAATCCTATCATATATTACCTAGGCATACAGAGTGTAGGCTATCACGAGTAATAGTTTCATACAGCAGTACGCAATGCATACACGTACTAAATATCCGTACGTATACATATGTTCAATACTTTGCGTAAATCAATGGTACTCATACTGTACCGCGGCCATACCTTAGCTAGCACGTATACGAGTGTAACAAACTTTCATGCACAGCTAGCTCACTGGGCTACTTTTCAGGTATTATAATTGGGTAAATCACAAATGCACAAAGCACAGTTTACACCATACGGATTAATATGAGCGTTTCCCCTGGTAGCCTACTTAATTCACGAGACGGCCGCCTTGCTGTTTTGCGACTGCCTCGCCTTGAAATTACCGCCTCTAATACTTTTTCTCCCTTGAAAATTACTTGGATGGCACGGACTAGATATTTCCCTTACAAATGGAGAATGTTTTCATGTTGACAATGAAACCACACAGAACTCCTGAGACATTTCCCATGCTTTTGCAATTGCCTTTAAACAACCGTGCACCCAAGTTCTAAATTGGCCAAAAATTTCCTCCGAAATCTAAATGGTGGGAAAAACTCTCGTAACAAGAATTGATTTGTGACAGACTCTTGAAAAAGTGACAAGAAATATTGGTAAGAAAGTGTAAAATTACCAGCCATAATCAATGAATTACGTTTTGTTTTGCCAATACATAGATGCAATCATAAAAGAATGATTGTGATTGTGATTGGCCAAGGGTCCAAACTGAAGCATGAAGAGTAAGTGAAACCATCAGACCTCGATAAAAGTGTTGACCGTATCAATCTGAATTGACTTCAAAAATGACTTAAATTGATATTATTTTAGAGACAGTTTTGGCACATGGTTAATAATGGAAACAAAATCCATGTTACTCCAAAAAGGAAAGGATTTCAGTCCTGAAACACATGGTTCGACCCCTGAAGCAAGCTACAGTCCTCTGTATACACTTTGCACTGTGTAAAGCACAGGTAGCATATTTGATCGTCAGAAGAATAAAAATTAGCCCAAATCATTAAAAATGCCAAAAACATTTCCCTGACATGTGCAAAAGACCCCAAAACAACAATTTGCATGATAATCGCAAGCTCTAGTCAAACAGGTTTTCTCTACCAGGTGTCTTTCTTCATAGTGGCTTAGCACATTGGCCATTGCCTAACGTGAAGTACGTGTATACTGAGAACCTAGCCTTCCTTACAGTTACACATGTGTAATTTGTAGGAGTCCCCTTACAAGTTGAGCTACATTGCAAAGAATTTTGATAAAATTTCGTTCCAAAGTGCTTTAAAATATGTAACGTGTTCCAGAAAAGGTTGTTTAGCATAGAAGGGGTGATATACTGACAGGATGGCTTTTTTATTGTGAAAATGACATGAAATTTTAATTTTATTACTATATATATATATATATATATATATATATATATATATATATATATATATATATATATATATATATATATATATATAACTGTTACGTGGAACAAAGGCATGTCTCCAAGTCCATTCAAATGCAAACGAGTTGCTGCAGCCTACCCCACTCTTAACTAAAGATGTGTCCAAAGCCATGAGAGGAGAAAGAAAACAGTTGTGGCCCCAACCCCACCCCATACCCCAACAAAGGACCCACAAATTGCTGTTACTAGAAATAGTACTATGCCATGCATGATTCCAATTAGTTGATCCAAGGGCAACCACAGTATACATTAGTTCAGTGTTAAAAACGAATGCCATAAAAGAAGAAAATATAAATCTGGACAGCAAAAAGAAGAAAGGAAACAATACAAGGCAAATAATTTCATATTTTTTGCAAGCATACAGTACATCATGCTTTTGAATTCTTACAAATGTATAGACTCACAAAAAATTATTATGATAAAAATAATTTTGGAGATATTGACCAAACTTAGGCCTTAGCGCTATGTACGGCATGAAATTGCTTCAAATCAAAACAAAGCTAGAGCAAACTTTGAAGTAATAGCAATAAAAGGTGACATCTTGTTTTTTCTGCATCTGGTAAATTTTTCACAGATTTTTTTTTTTTGATTATTTGAGAACTTTTAACAACAGTAGATCCCTTTTTCAAGGCTGTGTACAGACAGCTTAAAACACTCGGGAAGTGCCGTTTCCGGCCATCTGGGGGTCTGTAAATTCCAAAATTTTTCTTGTACGCTCTGCGCCAACCGATGGTGGCGCTCCGCTTAGATAGTCTTGCCGGCACTCAAACCATCCTGGGCAGAACCCTGAGATACACACTGCCCTCCCCCAATCCTAAAATTCCCTCCCCATGTAACTACAGACCAGAGAGGGACATATGTTCATGCAGTGTCTCCCTACCCCAGAGTAAGCTATTCTGATGTGAGAGAACCTGTCATGCAATAATACTCTGCTATTTAACTAACTAAATCTTAAACATCCCCATGGTTATGTTCAATGAAATAATCGGAGCAAACAGACGTATCTTCCTCCAGATGGTGACCATACACTTTTTTGAGCATTTCCACATTTCATGGCCTGCACCGGCCCAGCACTTTCATTTTCCAAGTTTCTTTTAGTCACGATCTGGATATATATATTTGAAAGGTCAGACCTTTTCCCCATTTAACTGTGGCTTTTACAGCCTAAAGGGACACAACTTTGAGGCATTTTTGGCGATTCCAAACAAATAATATGCAGCGCTCTACCCGCTTGCTTACATGCTTTCTGAAGTATTAAGATAGTTGGCAACCATGGTTTGTTTTCACCAAGTTCGCATTGCTATGGGCAGTTGCTATGCTCTGCCAAATCTACCTTTAGTCTAGGGTTCTCTCTCAAGTGACAATCCAATGGCAAGTAGCCTATTGAAAGCATCAATCTTTGAATATCGTGTTTCAATGTTTTTGGCTTTTGAACTCAGATGATCTCAAATGACCTCTGAGTCTAACCTCCACTGAAAACAAGAGGGTGTCTTTCTCTCAATATGATAGCCTAATCAAGTAATTTAGGCCTAACCAAGTAGGCCTAGGGCTATAGACCTTAATGCCAAATAGCAGATCGTGAAGCGCACCATGGGAAGGATAATTCCAAAATGGCGAGCTTGAGCATTGTGACGATCAACCTTCTCCATGGTAACGATCTACCTCTGGCATCTGATCATGGAATAATCATTCCCACAATGCAGTTATGAAGCGCCCTCTTTCTATTTGGCATAAGGTCTATGGTGGCTGCAAGCCCCCTTTCAAAAGTGGTTGTTCCCGGCAATCACTGTACAGTCCACGGCGGTCACCCTGGCTGTCACTTTACAGTCCCTGGCGATCACCGGCGGCCAATAGTACTACTAATAGCATAGTTGGACCCACTTTTTCTAAGTTATGTAATGTAGGGCTTAGGCTAGGCCTTGGCTATGCATTAACGTAAGAAGTTGAACAGCCTGTGGGAAGTAGGCCAAACGAATAGGCCTACTAAAACTTGCCTTAGGGACCACATGATAGTTTTGGTCACAAACTTAGGCCTCCACTTAGGCTAAACACTATCCCATTAAATTTGCTTGACTCTTTTGCTCTTCTTACTTTACTTACAATGCCCTCTTCGAACGAATTTTGTTGACAAATTACAGCACCTTTGTTTGACTTGTTCCGCGTAGACTGTAACTACAGGCTAGGCAAACGTAATGTCTCTCGACCAAAGACACTATAGCGCCTTATGGCGCTATACTGTCTTTGCTCTCGACCGAGTCGAGTGTTCCGATCCAACTCACCATCACGAGATCGAGACAGCTTGTTTGCGTAACTGATATTTGTTTACAAAAGTGTCAAACGGATATTATCCTCTCCAGCATGGATGTAACCCCAACCTGCTTTGCAGTCTTACGACATTGCAAAATAGATGGCGCTCCTTCTTTATTTTATTTTTTTATTTACTTTTTTATTAACAATTTTATTTTATTTATTTACTTTTTCATTAACATTAGCAAGGACGGTAAAAAATTGCTAATCTCCCCCGAGGCCCTCATATAAAAATGCAGTTAATGTACAGAATGTAAAAAACAAAAGAAGAACAATGGAAACAACTTAAAATGCAAATAAGAGAATGTATAAAGCACAAGGACCAGAATTAAACCAGGGTATAAAAGAAAGTAAAGGAGTAAGAAAACATTAACACTATGAAAAACAGGTAATTGACAGAAAAGCAGACGTCTTTAACAGAGAATAAAAATAATGAAACGCGATATACCATAAAATATTTTAAACATTAAAATAAAATCAAGATTTTAAAGACACGTTACAATGCTAAAACCATGCAAAACGTAAGAGCATGAAACTTTAGAACAGCCGTTAACTTAAGAGTCAATCAGTTAAAATTACCACATTAAAACTATAATTAAGATTCACATAAAACTATATGTATTAGATATGAGGTTATGCAGTTTACTTTTAAAAATATTTTTGCATTCGTATAAGCCTTTGAAGATCACTGTGACTGCATGTACGCAGTACAGTGAAGAAGACATAAGTCCATATAGTTGATTTCAGAACGAAAACCCTGACATCCCCAAACCAGGGAGCTGCTAGTAACTCCTGCCCAAACGTATTTAGGAATTGTCCTAGAGTTCTAAATACAATTGACGACTGCACTTTCATTGACATTCATTCAACCAATATAGCGTCGCTCTGGTTGGTCAACTTGGACAGCTGTCAGCCTGTTTCCAATTGAAATCTTACTCACAGTCACTGTGTGTCAATATACATGACCTCGAGGAAATTTAACTCAGTGCAGACTTGGTGCTGTGCCACTGTCTTGGAGGTGTACTAGACAGGTGTTCTTTGTTTAAATTTTGGAGGAGGGGCTAAAAATCTACACTTAGTTGGGAGAATTTTACTGTCCGGGGTGAGATTAGAGACCCTTTAAGGCTGACTTCCAGAAACATCATATAGAGCTGTTGCCCTTTACGCGGCATGTTCCCTCCAAAATCATGAATTTTGCACATTTTACATGGCAGAGTGGTCTGTATGTACGGTTTACTACCGTACTATTCTTGTGTATGTAGTCAAGGTCACAACAATGTATATTTGATCAGCAATGTCACAGTTATCTTACATATCAAAACTTCCAACCTATTATATCTCAAAGATTGTGTAATAAGCTATGAAGTACTACGAGTTCCATTTCGAACCTCAGATTGTTGTTGTTGTTGTTGTTGTTGTTGTTGTTATTGTTGTTGTTGTTGTTGTTGTTGTTGTTGTTGTTGTAAGTCTAGGGTTAGGATACATGATACTTGAAATAGCATTTGTGAAGGATATATCAATACTCGATTGGCTCAGAGGAAACACGACGAAAACTTGTTGACCTCTGATCCCACGTAGCCCCACTGAACGCACAATTTACTTTTCAACCATTGATCACCTCGGAGGTGGTAACTCCAGGTTTCAACAATGGAAGCACAGAAATACGGTAACGTGTTGGCTAATACGATTCTGTATCTTGCATACAACTCAGTGGCGTGTTTAAAGGGGGAGGGGCGGGGGCGTCAGATATTCTCTAGTATTGGAGATCCACGCATGGTAGCCAAGTAGTAGACACACTCAAATTTGTGTAATAGAGTGACCTTCCCTGCCACCAGGGGAGTGTGTGATGTACAATTTTCTAACCGGAACCCACTCATGGTGGAGCTGAGGTCTGCGTTAGTCCCGTACAGCGCCCAACTTTAGGGATCACCCCAATAACAAATTCCTGGCCTGACAATATAAGGATTATGTTTGGTCATTCGCTGTTACAAATGCAGTGGAAAAACTCAATAATTTTTTACTGAATGACTAGGTAACTCGGTAACTGCCCCACATGGGCCCCAGAACTATCATCCCATATGGGTAATAATATGGGCATATGGGCTGGCCCATATGGGCCCCTTATGGATCTTGGGGGCAAAATTTAATGGGCCCCACATGGGGATATGGGGCCCATATAGGTTTGCTACCTGGGAATCTGAGTAAAAACCTGCTAAAGCGTAAATTTAATGACGATTAGTTAAGGATTCCGCCTTTTAATTGCTAAATTTGAAAACATGTGATTTTGAAAATTAATGAAGGGCCTTCAAAACTTTACAGGGGGATCTGGGAGTCTGTAGCCCCCAATAATTTCAGATGGAAGGTTTTTGGCCTAATACGTCCAGAATTAAGTTGTTAATGAAAATCTCCGGAAATGAACTGCTTAGCCCCCCCTTCTTATATACCCCCCGATGGCAGTGAATATGTTTAGCAACAATTTGCAAGTCCCATGAAGTTCTATTTCAGGCAGTCTGAGAGGCATATGTGTCAAACATTTATTACTCCACGAGTCAACTGATGGTAGCGCTTCATTTGGGTTGTGACACGATCCATTTGAATCAATGATGTCAACCCCCCAAAATCTGATAACACACCTATCTAACAGAAAACGTAGCAAACTGAAACATGTTAAACAACAGAAAAAAATCCACTCATCTACTTGCGGCATGAATGTTACTGGCAGGGGCGTATATTCTTGAATTTTCGGGGGGGGGGGGGGTGTGAACTTTTGGGACCGACTATATTTCTTGGAAACTGACTCCCGTTGCCATAGTTGTACGATCCGAAATTCTGGAGACCTTTTTTATTGTTTGTTTGTTTGTTTGTTTGTTTGTTTGTTTTTTTTTTCTTTTCGGGTAATTTGAGACCGACTTTCGATTTTCACGTTGACATAGTAGTACGATCCGAATTTTTGAAGAACTTTTTTTTTGCTTTTCGGGCAAACTTTTCTGGTCTACTGTTCCAACGGCATACTGAACTGGCTTTGAGACCGACTTTTTGGAGCTCAGAGACCGACTTTTGATTTTCACCGGGGGGGGGGGTGTCACACACCCTCACACCCCCATGTATTTACGCCCCTGGTTACTGGTAGTATTTACTAACAGTAATAGTTATGATCTTTCCTTCGCTCTCTACTCTCTGTACTAAAAGTATTTTTCTTTCTTAGATTAGTTTAGGGAAAATTGTGAGCCGCAAGCCTAGCCATTCTAATTTTTTGGTACATTACGAAACACCTTCCACCCTGTACGTTTCTGACATAAGTGTGCATAAGCTAGCAAAAGAAACTGTACAAAAAGAAGAAAAAAATAAGAAAAAATTTTCACAAATGTTCCAAAATGGCACTGAGCGCCGAATAAAGAAAAATCCCAAATTTACAGAAATCCGACCGGCCACTTCTCGATTTATGAAGTACGATGCTACCCTGACCGATACAGGAGGTCGGATGTGTGCAAAGGACCTACTTTTTGGAAGCTATTGTCCAAAAAAAAATTCCTTGTATAAAGATTCTACGACGTTTGATTCTTTTCCCTCTGATGCCCTTTCACTGTACGACAGGATTAACGCGTTCATTTTAGGTAATATTTCCTCGACTTATTCGTCACAACATTTTTTCTGGCACAGTAAAAGTGACATGATATCTCTCTTTTTACATTAGGGGAGTATTGTCTTTAGGAGAAGTGAGATCTCAAAAAAAGGAGGGGGAGGGGGAGGGGGAGGGGAGGGGGAGAGGAGGAAGGAGAGGAGGAAGGAGGGGAGGGGAGGGGGAGAAAGAAGTTTGATAAATCAACTCCAATGCACACTCCTCGACCTGAACTTAATTTTAAGTTTTTAAAAAATGAGGACGCTTGTCAACTAGACTGTACGTACTCGATTGTTTCATACGTAGTATCGAACAGAAATTTGAAGGCAAGTAGAGGGCGTCTCCACAGTAGACCCCAGTGAACGTTGTGTAGGCCTACTGTGTACAACTAATAGTACGGTCTTGAGCAAGACGAATACATCTTAGGTCTTTGAGAAGCTATTTGAAGGTTGCTTGGCGACACTAGAGTAGCTATCACCTTCGCAAGTTCCAAACCGTATACATGAATTAGTCTAGTTAGAACAATCTCTCTGTGTACCATGCAAATAAATTGATGTTTACCATTATTAAACAGCTATTGTCTAAAATTCTCATCTTTACAAATTAAGATATAGAATAAACAAGAATAATGCATTGTTGCTTCTTATTATGAAGCACAGGGTGTCATTCTAGTTTTTCCTATGTCCCATCTATACCCTACACAAATTTTGAAACCGAAGTTGCACTAAGCAATTAATTTAACAGTGGGCGTACACAAAGTTTTGGCAAACAGCCATCTTAAATGAGACACTAATAAATCGAGTGCTGGATGTTTAACAACCGCGGTATTGAAAGCACTGAGGCTTCTTGTCATTTTGACAAAGAAAAGAATAAAGACTTTAACTGAAGACTTTAACCATCTTGCAAATATAACAAATCATGTAGGATTGTTTTATGGTTGTCTTCAAGCAAAGTCGTCTGATTAATAATACGATGTATTTAAACATTTCTTTTACGATGAGGCATATGGTAAGTGTTTGTCATATGCGTTATTCATCTTACGGTACTGACCTAGTAGGCCTAGTTACAATTTTATCAAAGTTCTTTCTTTCCATGTCAAAGAAAATGCCAGGCAGTGACTTAGTCTAAACATCAAAAGGAAGGCATTAAGTGTTGTATCTACTGACGGTAGTTCATTCCCTATCCTTATTTGTAAAACTTTGCTTGATATTCTAGTCATTTTGCAGAACATCTTTAATTTTCAGGCTATTGCTGTTGGCATGTAGTTACTTTCTTTGTGGTTACACTTAACATGTTCGGGCTTACAGTACTATTGTAACAAAAAGTATATATTTCACTCTTTATTCTGTGTTTGGAATGTTTTAGTGCTCACTTTTTAGGCAACGTAGAAAGTTTAATGAATGTAAATAATTTTATCTCAACTGGTTTATTCATCATGTGCAATGAAGTACAACAACTGCACTCTCTTAATTGCCAGAAGAGGTTGTTTTTATTTTCTCCAGCTTTTTACCGTTAATAACGGGTTATTACCAATTTCTACCGCTGTCCCGACAAAAGCAGGTTTTTTCCAGCAAAAAATCCAACCCTGCCTTATTTAGAGCAAGTCAGGGCAACTCCTTGTTTAGAGGAAAGGGGTATTCCAGGGACGAAATACGGTAGTTTTACCACATCAGAGATTGTTTTCTCTTTTATGGTGTGTGCCCATTTCAATAGCATACATGCTGCGTTTTGAAGTTATGAATTTTCAAAGGAATTGTTTATTTCACAGCATTACATTGCATTATGGGAATTCTTTGATGTCGCACAGGCAGATCAATTGACCATCTGTTGTAGTTTTTAGTAATAGGCTATTTTTATGAATTATGTTGTCACATTTAGAGCTGAAACCTTATTTTCATAAGAAAATGTGAAGCCTCGAAAGTACAACGAATGCTTTGCAATGTTTCACTAGTGTCAAGTTTTAAGTCAGCTTCAACACTTCAATTCCGATTTATACCAAATGCTTTTCAAACCAGTTTGCCGGGTTTACGAAAAATTTTGTAACATTGAAGTAATTCGACGGTCTTTCCTTGACAAGCATATTCCTAACAGAAATATCATGAGTTACGAACAAGATATGTGGGGTTTGAAGAGCGTGTGATGAAAATGTTTTCCTTTTAATTTAGAACCCTATTAAAATATCACTGGAATATTCCTTTAATGCATAAAGTGGGGTAATAAAAAACAGTGTCATATTTGAAAATATGAGGTGAATAACTGATTGGGCACGTTTTTATGGAAAGAGCGGTGGTTAAAACCAACTTCAGCCTCTTGCATTGCCCCTCTTACACATTGAAAAAATGTCTTCTTCTCTCAAGCAACATTTTTGTCCAATCAAGCTTCAAAATAACCACTTTGAGCTATGAAAATCACTACAGGGAAAAAGGACGTCACGCTTTTGCAATCTTAAATTTAAATCCAAGTTGATATCAACCACATCCTGTGCTACTGATCTTCCCCTCTTATATAAGAGTGAATGCAGTTTAAAGAGGAAAAAGAAACAGAAAATACAGAGGGCGTGAAATGAGGTTTTCATCATTAAAATGAAAAAGCTTCTTAAATTCTGACTGTAACTTGAGAACTATCGTACCATACACTCTGACAGAGTGAGAGATTAATAATCGGTTTTAAAGCCTCAGATCATAAAAACGACTGTCGCTGTTGTTCCAGCTATAAAAACTGTCAGGTGAAGCAGTTGTTGAATTAAGATCTAACAAAAACTGTACTAACTGGACTCATTTCTTCCAAGGCCTATAATAAATAAAATGATCACGTTACTCCTACGATGAGATTGAAACTGAAATGTTAAGATTTATCATCAGATATCGCATGTTCATACGTCATTCTGCTCTTACTAAAGTCGTTTTCTCTCGGTTAGTTAGATTCAATTTAACGACACACCAACACGAATGTGGTATATAGTGTCAACAAGTTTAAATACGGTTCAGATCCTTCCCTTTAGTCGCCTCTTACGACAGGCGGGAAATACCTCGGGCATATTCTACAACCCCCAGCCTACAGGGGGCGGACGTACAGATGCAATTGTTTCCTCATACTCGGCATGTAGGGTTGTGTCAACTTATGGTAGCAATCAGAGGCCCATTTAAGTTCAGGCCTGGCACATGAAAATTTGAAATATAATTCATTGGATGACCAAGTGGTAACTAATGGTCATAATTAAGTTTTCAAATTTTGTTGTAAAAACTGGTACAGCGATTTACCTTTAGCGAAAAATATGGTAGTTCAACTGAAGTAAAGTGAACAGTATTCCCTAAGAAAAGAGCACAGCATTAAGTGATTTATAGCCTAACTATATGGAAGTGACACCCCCGGGGCCGACGGTTAGTCGACACATCTACGATCAGTCGGCAATATGAATCTCGAGAAGACAATAAGGGAGCAAGAAGCTCTAATATCACATCCTTGATGGGAGAGAGGAGAGTAAAATCATTGCGACAACTTTAAAACAAACTTTACACTCTTAATTTAGCCATTGTGAATATCATTCCCCATAAACATTAAAGGAGCTGAGTAGTCGCCGAAGTAGAATAAATTCTTGGACCCGCCGACTTCGTTACGTCACATCCGGTTATGCTTCTTGGTTTATCGATTCGATCCGATACCGATACTTATCAAAGCATGCATGCAGTGTGTCTGGTGTAACAGTACACTTGTTACTCTCGTGAACAGTACTAACGTTAGCCTAACTTAGGCTAGCTTAGGGCCTAGGTCTACCACGAAAAACAAACTCATTGATTGAAAAAACAGTTTCAATACCTGCAAAATCCACAATGTTCTTCATGAACCTCCTGCACTGATGATGCGCGAAATAGGCGTGTGCCTTGCCACTAGTAACGCTAATATACTAAGTACGTACGTACGTTGTGAGTTGTGTGTACTGCATGCCTGGGTAGATGCATCGATCAGAACCAATACAAGTGGAAACGATTCAAACTTGCCGGTGCCAGAAGAAAAAGTAACGAACTAGAAATTCAAAAAACAAATTATAAAATATCTTGCAAGTGTAAAATCAAATAACCCAAGAAATTGTTTAGGAACACTGTGGCAAAATTACTTTGCAAGATTATTTTAAATGACAATATAAAACGCATTAGGATTAATATTTTTAAAATTAGCCCCGCACATAGGGTAATCATCTCGTTTCGTATGATGTATTTATTTTGGAAGTACGCCACTACTCAGCTCCTTTAATACATAGAGTGGGGTAATAAGGTGGCATTATTAGGTGGTGGTGTTGTTGTAATCAGTGAAACTTTGTCCAGTCCAGTTTCAGCCTGTGCAGTGGATCAGGAATTTTGCACCCATAATTCGTTAGAAAATAGACTAAAGAGTGGGAGTAAATACCTGATGGATGGCAACATTAATTGACGGAAGTGCCGGAAGTAAGATTTTGAAGAGATAGTTGCATACCTGTCTTGCTATCCCTAAACGTTGTTCGAAGAGAGAGATATACTTCTCCGGTAACCATCCCCACGGTTCTTCTATTTTCCTCGATTAGTAGCTTGAGATTAAAGTGAGAATATATATTACACACTTACCTAAATTTTTGACGTAGGGAGCCATTGCCCCACGGTCTTTGCACCTCAAAATTATTTTCTGCCCCTCTAAACAAGAAGTCTTTTTCTCATGTGGTCTCAATAAACACAAGATATGCAAAGTCACGTTCAGGCTTGAAAATTCTCCAAAAATCGCAAGATCGGCAACGACGTTATCTGAGGTTTCCTGATTGAAATTAGCTCTTATGCCAGTGACGGTATCGCTCAGGTTTTCGCCGCTTAGTGGGTGAGGAGAAGGGATGTCAGAAAACATGCTGAGTAGGTTAACGTGATTTTCAATAAAATGCCAGTTTTTAGTTTGGCAGAGTTTGAGATCTTTTAATATGAAGTGCGTAAGTCACCTGGTGAAGCAGAACCGAGGTTTTAGTTTAGGGTAGCACACCCCTAATTATTTCTCCATTGACTTTCACACTAAGTTAGTCCGTTTTGTGGCATCTGGACCTTTTTAAAGGTTTTCAGCGGGCACAAGCTACCCCTCATATGAGCGCTCAAGAGTAGGCCTTTCACAATAATTTCAAATTTGTGTACCATTATATACGTTTGAGATTTTGAGTTAGGAAAGCTTGTATAACAGGGTAGTGCTTCCTGCTTTTTTACTTCATTCATTCATGCCATTTTGCTTGACGGAAGGACATGTTGCAAAAAATTACATGAAATCCTTCAGTTTTCTTAATTTTTGCTTGATGAGTACTTAAATTCCTTTTCTACTGCAAAAACATCACAAATTGAACACATCCCCTCAGCAACATGGGCTATAATGTGCCCTCAATTTTTTTGTTCTAGGGTGTTAAATTGGTATGATAACAACCTAGGATGCGGGGATTCCCCTCGAATTAGTGGTATGCTATATAGATGAAAGCAAAGCTTTTTCCAAAGTTCCTCGACTCTCTAGCAAAGAGCCAAAGGGCGAAACCAAACATTACTCCCGAAGGAGTTCTGCTCCCAAAAGGAGCTGCGTCCTCCAAAGGACAACAAACTTAACTGACCAACCGCAAAGCCCCTCTATTCTCAAATGAGATGTTGTATAATTCCCCTTCAAATGGTTCGTCCCAAAAAGAAGTCGCTGTTTTTTCTTATAGAAAATAGGAGCGGTTATTACAGCATTGGAAGTAGCGTGATGTTTCCCTTTCGGAATCCCTTAAAACAGCTTTTGTTGGAATAACGTGAAAGGTTATGGAAAGTTTCGCATGGTTTGTAAATGGTGTATGTAGTAAGGTAGCCACGGGTTTGCATTAATTGTCTGTACTCGTACTCGTGAGAATGGTTTTGTACTCATATGCGCACTCGCAGATTTTGGAACTTTTACATTGGAGCTAATGCAAAACTTTGTACTCGTACTCATGAAAAAAGACGCGTACTCGATCGTACTCGTACACACAACCAGAGGCACGTCACTTGTACTCGTACTTTTGTAATTGTAGTCACACCAGGGAGTTGCAACTCCCTGGTCACACTACAAGTCTGCTACTGCGTCTGCAGTATCGCCTGCATTTGAGAGATACGCATGTGAGTGTGTTACTGCTTCGTTGCCCAAGGACTTTTGAATGAAGGGTAGCGTGGTCTGAGTCTGTCCTGTTGATGATTACATTAATCGCCCACTCTTCTCCTTTAATTTTACGGCCGATTCTGTCTCCGCACTTTTGAGTGATGGATGGGGTGCCTGAGTCTCCACCTCTTACGGGCTTTTGAGTGCCCTGTATGACGCAAAAAGTACTGCATCTTCTGTCCTGCGCACTTGGGCAGTTTAGAGTATGATGCATGGAGCACAAGGATATTTTAAAAGAGCAGTTAGGCAGTTTAGTAAGAAGAAGCTTTTTAATATAAAGCACACTCAAAATATCGAATAGATTTGTGAGAGGCTGGGGTTTTCCCCTATTAGTTACACAAAGATAGAATAGACAACAATACTGCATATTGCTTCACATTATGAAGCATTTGCTGTCATTCTAAGCTTCATCTATACAGTATTTGAAACTGCGGTTGTTCTAAGAAATTGATTAAAAAGTGGGCAAACACGGATTTTTAGTAAACAGCGCTCTTGAGTGAGACACTAATAAATCGAAGTTGGGTGTTTACCAACGTCGGTAAGATAAAATGACTTGCTTGTAATTTTGACGGAGAAAAGAATAAAAGACGTAAATTGAAGACTTTATCATCGTGCGAAGATAAACGGTAAATCATGTAGGATTGTTACATGATTTTCTTCAAGCACCGTCGTCTAATTAATATAAACGCGTTTTCATTTACAGGACGGATGACATGAAAATGGATTTTGGATGTGTGAAAATAGCATCTCAAAGATGGGGCAGGATGTTTTTACTTCATCCTAGCTATAATTGTACATCAAGGGTGGCCTCATGATTTTCCTGGCAAGAAGTGGGATCGAGCTCATTGACGGGTAGGGCAACCTCAGGGATGGCACAAGGATTTACCCGGGGGTCAAGGTCCCCGACTGAGTTGGACAGTAACCCGAAGGTCTGACAAGATTGACTGGTTGCCGAAAGAATGTCGAAAGTAAATATTTGGGTTTCTTTTGAAAAAAAAATGAAATTTTGGGCTGTCATTAAGGCAAATTTGATAAAAAACAACATGGGTCTTTAATGAAGAAAACTGGAAAATTCTGGGTTTCCTTTTTAAGGCTTTGCCTTAATTTAAAGCAAAAAAAGGTAAATCGTTGGGAAAACTGGCGGGACTATATATTTTATCGTACCCATTACATCTCCTCGTTGAAGTTGGAAAGTTTTCCGAGAGGGGCATGCCTCTGCATGCCCCCACTGGGCAACCTGAAGCTCTGACATTAGCGTAGGGGCATGTGAAGTCTGGAGGCATAGAGGATTGAGGAAGAGTGCAATGACGACTCTGGGAAGCTGAGGAGGAAAAGGTAACCTGAATCCCTTGAATATCTTTAAAGCAAAGGGAATCACACAATATATACATGCATTAGCAATTCACAAACATATTCTGGTCCTTACGTACCCTCGACAACTTGATCATCGGTGGCGTAGCCACGCACTGGAATGCTGGGGGCAAGAGTGACACAACGGAGGATAACTACATCAGAAATACGCATAAGTATATAATATTTATCCAAACTTTGAGTAACAAAGCTACATATTGAGGAATATTCAAAAACTTTGTGGACGATGGTCGGATAAGTATCCTCATGGAGTACCCTTTTAGCGGTAACAAGATAGATATGCAACAATCGCTCCTTAATACTACTACCAGCTCTGTCAGGGTTAATGTTGCCAATCCATCAAGGATATTCTCACTCTTCGATCAGTCTATTTTTCAACGACTTGTAGGGGTGAAAAATCCCCGGTTCACTTCACTGATAGCAGGGAGGTGCTAGTAACACCTCCCTGGTTGGACTCGTTAACTTTTCGTTGCCAGCCGTCGTGCAAAAATGTAAAATTTTAACCTTTCGTCGTTATTTGTCACACTAAATTCACACTTAATATCATTTCATTTAAAGTCAGCCAAGAATTTCTTTATAACTTACTTTTTGAATATATTTCCTGCTGATGGGAGGAAAATTTGCTAAAAACTAAGAGAAATGTATAGGCTTCAACAATGTTTCCAGCAGGTTACGTATAAAAATCGTGGGGGCACAATGAAGTACATTATTTAAATGTTTGTTACCAGTCGTTTTACTGAAAATCCTGATTAAATTTTTTCATTGGCAGAAACAAACCTTACTTCAAAGTATGTACAGACAATGTCCTTTGTCTCTGGATTACTTGGAAAAGAAAGGGGAGATCATCATTAAAAGGGTTTGGTCAATACAGACTTAACAATAGGTACAAAGAGACCTGTCAATCAAATTGCAGTGCCTGAAAAGAAATAAATCCTTTCCAAGTTCATTTTGTCTGACAGATCTGGCTTTTGTATCTCCTTCCTAACAACTCCCTGCTGATAGAAAACTTGAGAACATAGACTGACATAGGATGATAAGGACATGACTCCCTCATTACTCCAATTTTATTATTGATATACATAGGGAATGATAGTTAAAATAGCTCTATTACAAGTGAAAAGTTTGCTTACTTATTACGTTTGCCATGTTTGCATGATTTCCTCTCCCCTCTCTCGTTTTTTCCTAATTATTCCACAAGTCTATGAGCTGACAGACCGTCCACCCAAGGTCAGTCAGCCCCATATTTAGGGATGTGAATGCTGTACTATTTTCTTTGGGGCTGTCATTCCTCGCCTCTAGCATCAGTCAAATTGTAATATTTTTCACCAAAAGAAGTAAAACTTTAGCAGTCTTTATTTCAAACTTGAAATCTTCATTACACTTACGCCCGTGTCGTTCAGTGAATTACAATTACAATTCAAATTTTCTTTCACATGGCAGCCTTTGGCTTTAACCAGGGAGCTGTTATTTGGAAATTTGGAAATCCAAATAACAGCTCCCTGCTTTAACTAAGCTAAACTGTGATTGCTGCTGTAAATTGACACAACACAAAATGCAAAGTGTGTGGAAACAATTGCATACCGCAGAGACAACCCCACGCTGCTTGCTTCAATTAGGTATATGAATAAACCTCCTTTTTTCTAGAGAATATATTTAGTAATAAATATGCAATTTTCATTTTTCATCTCTCTGTAAAGAAGTAACGTGATCATTCTACCTTCTATATTTTCTTGAAGAAATGAGTGGTACAGTTTTTGATATAGCTTAATTCAACAACTGCTTCACATGGCTATTTTTATCTTTCGAACCACGGTGAATGTCGTTTTGTAGGAATACAGGTTTTATACACTGATGAGTAATCTCCTAAAATGTCAGGGGGCATTTTACAAGATAATTCTCAAATTGTGGTCAAAGTCTAAAAAGTATATTCATTTCAAGGAAGAAAAACTCATTTTACACTCTGTGTTTCTTTTTTAATTTCATCTAAACCCTAAATGACGGGTGAAGATTAGTAAAATAGGGTGTGTTTGCTATAGATTAATTTGTTACATACAAATTTATGCATGCAACAACGAGCAACTCTACAGTGATTTTCATACTTTAAAGTGATCATCTTGAAGCTTAATAGGATGCAACAATTCTTGGGATGAAAAATATTATTTTGTCAATGTCAAAGAGGATCACTTGAAACGCATAACTACACTGTAAAAAATTTCTCCAAATTAACAGTAAAGTTCTGTAGAATTTTCAAGATTTTTTCTGTATTTCTTATTTTACATATAATTCCTGTAATTTTTACAGAAGTCTTCCGTATATCACATCTTTTACGGAATAAGTTTGTATTTTTATACGAATAAAAATTTGCAGATAATTTCTGTAAAATTTTGCCGAAAATATCTGTTTTTTCATATTTACGAGAATATTCTGTAAATTTAACAGAGGTTTCACGTATTTCCAGTAGTTTACTGAAAAAATCTGTTTTGAAAATGCAAATTAAAAATAGATCTAACTGGTTAAGAGATAACACTGTAAAGACTTTGCGGGTGTAGTTTATTAAAAATATCATAATAAAGCATTGGATAACCTTGAATTGTGTGTAGACTTAATTAAAGCCCTTTTTAGGGGAAGTTAATTAATAAAGTGGGCGTGGCCAAATTTTGAAATAAAATTTGTAAATTGACGCTAATAACAGTCCTACACTAATCAGATCTGTAACAAAAGACACTTTTTTTGGTGAAAAGATAAGTTGTTTATTAACACCAATAGAAAATAATAAGATCAGTGAACCTTACTTCTGTAAAAAATATGTAGTAACATTTTTCACTGTAACTAACCGGTCAAATTAATATAAGACATTCCGCATTTCGCACACAGCATATGTTAACGATTATGGACCGTTACCGCCTCTGGCTCTCTCGCACGAGAGAAAGGGGTACCTGGCGCAGGAGTGTCCGTGATCACGACGGCGGAGCTCCCAAAGTGAGGCCTGTTCTATTCAGCCAGTCTAGAACGGGACCACTGTCAGGTGGTGTCAGTTAAGTCAAAGTTTGTCCCTTGGGGACGTTGTTACTCCTTCGGGGAGCAGAACTCCTTCCGGAGTATTGTTTGGTTTTCGCCCCTGGCTCTTCGCCAGAGAGTCAGGGGACTTTTGGAAAAAAAAAACGAGAGAAAGGGGGATGCTTCAAAGGGTAGTTATGCAGCACGGACTATGGAAAAGTCCCATACATGCTTGTATACCACGTATACAGCGGCAGCTTCAATTCAAAATTTTACAGGCAAACACTGTTTTTTAACAGCATGATATGTAATGTGAAATTACAGAGAAAGCTTGGAAACTCTGCTGCCAGAAAAAATCTGTAAAATAACATTTTTTTCCTGTAAAATTTTACCGAGGATTTCGGTAATATAAAATTACAGAAAAAGCTTGGAAACTCTGCTGCCAGAAAAAATCTGTAAAAAAACAGAAAATTTTTTTACAGTGTAAAAGCTCCCAACAAGTGAGGTGGCAAGTAGCCTAATATTTTCAAATATGTCAGTGTTCCTCATAGCCCCACTTTATGTATAGAGGAAAATCCCTTTTACTATATATAAAGATGATGCCTATGAATAAGGCTAAATTAAGAGTGTAAAGTTTGGTTACTTATTAAGATTGTCATGATGACAGGATTTTTCTCTTGTCGATGTGCCGACTTTCTGTCGGTTTAGGGGGTTGATACTCATAGCTAGCCTCAGGTCTCTGGATGTTGTACTATTTTCTTCGAGACTACATTTCACTTTACATCAGTAGCATTATCATATTATTTTACCACAGTGAACATCCTTTCAACAGCTGTTTCTTAAAAATTTGAAAGCTTCAGTTATCATTCAATGAACTATATTTAAAATTTTCGTATGCCAGCCGTAGGCGTCAGCTTATGCGCCTCTGATTGCTACCACAAATTGACACAATACTGCTGGCAGAGTGTTTCGACGCAATTGCATCCCGTCAAAAGAAATCAACCCTGTTTGCTTTGGTTAGGCAGATGCATGAACCTAAGTGTTTTCTTAAGGAGATACCTAAAAATAAATCTGAAATTTTTATTTTTATCTAACCGCAGAGCATTCTACATTTTATAGTTTTTCGATCGACTAACGATAGTATATCCCTTGTTTCATCACATTCAACAACTTCTTCGCCTGACAGCTTTTATCCCTGGAAACACGGAGCCAGTCGTTTCTTTAAACTGAGGCCTTATGCCGATGAATAGTCTCTTACCAGGGAGGTGTTATTAGAAGGAGTTTTGACTGAAACTTTTAATTTATGCTAATCCTATTAAATCCAGTTAAGCGCGAGGAGAAAATCCCTATAATGAATGATCATTTCATTTAAGAGCATTCAATTCTCTCAGCCAACCTTTTATTACCTCACTCACACTCATTCTACTACTCTAACAAAAGGATTCCATTGAAAAATGCTTTGATGCCCAACTAGTTGCCGACCCTCAAGTAAGACTCACTGTTTTAAAACTCAAAACGACTGTTTATCGCCACGAAACGAAGAGATGTTGGCAATAATCTAAAACTACCGCTGTAAACAAATGAGCAAAAGTTGTTCAAGACTAAACTTTGTTGTTAGATTTTGATCAATTTGCCCGTTCTTTCGCAAGTTGCAGAAGGTGTAACCATGTGCAACATTTAAAAGGAAAACAAACTGACTATTTGTTACTAGCGTCCAAACGCGTCAAAATCCACAAATTAATTCATGACTTAAGCGACTGACAGTGTAAAGGGAATAGCAAAAACCCTAATGCTATCTTTAAGATGTAGCAGGCGATGTTAGCCTTTTGTGTTTAATTCCACACACCCTTTGCAAGCTTACTGACTCAACACGTAAATCACAATGAAGTGCTTATTGTCAGCAACTAGTCTGCTTCAAAGAAAACTTTCCAGTCGAAACTCCTAATAACATCTCCCTGCTCTTACTCTGTCAGTGAGTATTTTACAAGATAATTACCAAGTTATAATCAAAGTCTAAAAGGCATATTCGGTCCAAGGATGAAAAGCGCACTTCAGGCTCTCCATTTCGTTTTTTAATTTCATCCGCCCCTTATTGAAAGGTGAAGATTAGTAGAAAAGGGTTCTTCCTACTTCAAACTTGTTGCATTTACATTTAAACGAACAACAACGTGTATCCCTACCATGATTTTTATATCTTAAAGTCATCATTTTGAAGCATAATTGAAGAAAATGTTGTTTGAGACAAAATTATGTTGTCAAATGTCAACGACAGAATGAGAAGAAGATAAAATAAGCTCTAACCACCCTTTTTTAAATGGAAAACTCCACAAAATGAGGTCATTGGTTGTCTAATATTTTCACATGTTTTACCGTTGCTTTAATTGTTGACAGAATAACCGATTTATTTTGCTTAACCCACCAATTGTTGCTGAATAACATTTTCTGTAATGAAAGAGTGTCATTATCTTGTTGAAAATACATCCGTCTCCTTGGCAATTTATCACTTCTCTTACATATTGCAGTCTTTACTATCTTTTCAGCGACCTTAGTTCTGTTTGAACTTTATTACATATAGTCAAATACTTTCTATTAGATATTTTGTAATATTGGTGGACGAGATGCATTTATAAAACATTTGAAACAGGAAAGGAGTAATAGTGATTGGTTGCAGTTGTCAGTGAGAAAGAATCCCCGATTGGCTGACAGACATTACTCAGTTAAGAGTAAAGTTAAAACCTTTACAACTTTGCGTTCTAGTAGATACATTTCGTATTTTGCTGTTTCTCTTGTATTTTTATTATTGAATGCGTCTGGTTTCAGTGAAGATGGACATCAAAGTGTCTTTGGCCGTCCTGACTGCGGTGGCCACTCTCCTTTTGATTTTAGGTAAGGATCTTCATTTACTATACTTTGAACGATACTTTTGATATTGTAACCGGAATAGCCAGATAAAAACATAGTTACCACCACTCGGGGGTAGTAACATAGGCTGTTGAAAAGTTTGTTCTATATTCTCGGGTGATGAAATTGTTACGTTCACTAAATCTATACTTTTAAGTTATTATGAAACTGCGACTGTCCCAAGGAATAGTTTTAAGTACTTTGGCATATTAATCTTCCCAAGTATCCATAAATGAGCTTTATTATGAGGATATAGCGAAAAGAACAAATACTTACTAGTTCTGTGTATACCAAGAGATTACTAATTATTCAAACGTTGGTTAGGCTCTAAGTTACGTAGTCTATACACAGCTGTTCTTCATTTAGCTGCTTTCTCATTTGACCTTGTCATTTCATTCAGAAAATGTTTCTTGCCGCTTATTATTTTGCTTACGCACTAAACTGTGTGGTTTCTAAGTTTGAGATTTTGTCCTAAATACAAATATTGGCAATTGGTAATTTCATCTACCAGAAGTGGCCTATAAGAATATGTTATTTATTGTCAAGAGGGAACAGTAATAAATTACCTTACCATGATTGTAAGTTAAGTAACAGCGTTTAAGAACATTAGGAGTTTAAGGCATAACTTAGGAATATTTTCAAGATGAGGGTGGGCAAGGGACTGGGATAGAAGAACTAGAATGTGACACTATTTTATCAAAGCATCACCATGGTAACGTGCCAAGAGAGATTTGCCCAAAATTCCTGCAGATTGTGGGAAATGTCACTTCACAGGCCTGGTCAGTTGCATTTAATTATTTCTTAATATTGAGATCTCACTGTTAGAAATTTAAAGGCATATCAGAAAAACTGTTGAAATACCTTGTTAGGGGAAAATATTGCACAATACCTTACTTTATGGGTTACATAAAGTCGGTTCATTTTAGGCAATTGTGACAGCTGTTTGGGGAAGGGAATGCATGTGACTGATGTGTGCATTAACAGACTTGGTGAAAGTGGGAGAAGTACAGAGAGAGAGAATGCCTCTCCTTGCGGAATTTCTTAAATTACAGTAACCCCCACATGCAAGACGGTGCCATTGATTTAGGAACATTACCCCAGACGTGGTCTACTGTTTCTCTTTTTGCAATATTTTACACTGGATGCGATTAAGTTCGAAAGAAAGGGGCTTTTACTTTAAATTGTCCATGGCCTGCGTAGCTAGAAATTTTTTGTGAAGTAAAAACCAAACTTTTTATACTTTTTACCATATTCAAGTAACGATTTTGCTGCTCTTTCCGGCTACTATATTGGTTTGAAGGTGATGGTGATGAATTCGGCTTGAGACTTAAATATTTTCCTAGGAAGAGTCTAATGGGATGGTGTGGCCGGCTTTTCCCTTTGGAAAGTGTTCACAAGCACTTTGCCCTCAGATATAAAACGGTTCCGTTTCCAATATTTTAGAGTGCTATGAACCTGTCTAAGCAATTTTTGGTATTACTGTGATAAAAATGCTGATTTGGAAATAAATATTATATTACAATTTTATAAGGATGATCGAGGTTTGAGGCCACATACATAACAATGGGTTCCCGCAGAAAATAAAAGAAAAGAAAAAAAAACATTTTTTCAGCGTGTGGAAGGGGGGGGGGAGGCTGCACTCTTGTAAGGTGTGGCTGGTGAAACTTTTAATTAACCGATACCTCCAAAGGTGGAAAGCCAGTGGTAGGGTTTATTATCGTTCCGAGGATTGATCTTGGATTTGATGTTTTGCAACCAGTTCTGAACCATTTTGGGGGAAGTACTACAACCCACAGGTTTAATTTTGAAATGCTACGGTACTGTAACATTTTAAGTGACGATGGTTGCTAAGTGGTGTAATTGACCCAAAATTTTCATTGAAACTTGCTGAGGCGCTAATGGAATGCTATACCCCCGCACAACTAATAACGTGTGATCCGGGGATAACTTACTTGTAAGGTCCAGGGTGGGTTCAGTGGCAGCCCCGGAAGCTAATGGGTATTTAAAAAAATATTAAAACTTAGAATGAAACATCCAAAGGTCTACAAAATGGCCCTGGATGCACGAGAGGCTGCCAACAAAGATCATAGTATCTCACTTTAAAATAAAAACCCAGACTAACGGTCAAGTTATGGGGTGGGGGTTGTATAGTAACGTATTTTTGAGGAATATAGATGCAGGAGGGGTTGAGAGAATTGTAGGAACTATATCCAGTTAAAATTGCCTTACAGACAGTAACTATTACGCAAAGTTGTCTTACAGAAAGCGGTAATAATAAGGCATCTGTTTGCATTAAGGTAACGCCTGAGATCATTTTGAATCTCATATTAACGGTGAGGCCTCTGGATTTTTTGTGTAATAACATGTGTGAATTTCTTGAACCACCCAGCTATTGGCGACTTTCATTTAAGGGTTTCAGGTCACAAGAGTAGGGTGGGGGCAAAATGCATTTGTGCACGCCTGAAAAGTGGTTAAAATGAACCAACCCTGCCCCCAAATCAACGTCCAAGCTTTGTAAGAACATTTTAAGAAGGAAAGAAGAAATCCGAAATTTTCTCTCCTGCTATATTACTGACTGAGCTGGCTCTTTTCAGAAAAAAAAAACGTGAATGAAGAATTAAGATTTTACTTTCCAATTTGTAGTCAGTGGTTGCGACATCGTCTTGAAATTGGGTACTCGAAAGGGAATCATGTAGGGAATTGAAATGGAATTAGCAGGGGTCTATCTTAGGGCTCGTGTAAGCAAATGCTAACAGGAGCCCTAAGATAGGGCTCCTGTTAGCAAAATTGCTGGTACAAGAATGTACTATTTAACTATCTTCAAATGGATAAAAGCATAAAGCGTCTATGGATCTATTACGGTTCCATGATACGACCAAAAGGTCGTTCTAGTCATGTTCATCCACAGTGGCGGATTCAAAAGGGGCGACTTCGGCCATGGCCTATGGAACACAGGCAGGCTGCCTACAGTGGCAGCCTGCCCCCTTAAAGGTACAACATGAACACAATACTATTTAGAACGGTCATTAGAACAATACCTGACAAACAAATCATCTTTCACAGATATTAGCAATCTGAAGACTCCATGTTCGAACACTCATTTTAATACATGTAATGCAATCTGTGTATACTGAGTAACAATATAATGTACCGTACAGTGGAGAACATTTCAATTTAACTAGTGAATTACTCACGGCCTCGCATTCCTACCTCCTTATTAAAGTCCCCGCCCACCCTAAATGCACCCCCATCTGGATATCAAGACCAGTCAGTCTGAGCATTTCACGTTATGCTTTGGACTGAGTTGAGTCACACTGCTGCTCATTTCACTCTGTAGTTGCCCGGCCTAAAGGCCGGGCAAAACCAAATCCTACTGGGGGCGCTAAACTGATGTTCTTGACACAAAGGTAAATTGACACTAACCGATTCTCCATCATCAATTTGGGCTGAGCACGCATCCTACCTCTCCCTGCATGTATGATACTTCTCAGGTCTTACAAGTAATTCAGGGAAAGATAGATATATGACTGCATTGGCAGTACATGGCAAATTGTTTGCTAAACATACTTTTAACCCTCATTTTTTCGTTGGAGACTGGAGACCCTGCCCGGCCCCTCAGCCACTTCCTATATAGCTGTCATTACCCTTGTACAGTTGGATTAGGTTTTCATCTACAACTAGAACAGATGGAAAAGATGGATCGAGGGTGTTCTTTCACTGATGTTACAATTTGTAAACAATGTGTACTAAATTTTACATCTACCTTGTACAAGATATAAGATTACCGCCTAATTTCATATTTGGGAAAACTGTACCTTACACCCTTCTGAATAAATGTCGGAAAAACTTCAGGAAAAGTATCGTATGTGTCATTTATCGTGTAACTATCATTGCTTCTTTTAGTCACAGATCTATTTCTCCCCAATAGACGAGTTGGAAAATTTGGTACTTCCGGTCGGGTCACAAGGTCAAGTGTACCATGACAACGGCAACGTGTTTGGCTCTGCGTGCTCAGCATGCAACACCCGCGCTGGGACACTGTAAGCGTGGTACACTTCACCTTTGACCCATTACCATAATGCATTGCGTAGAAACATTTCCCAACTCGTCTATTGTTTTCTGCATATAAAGTGTTAGTTTTGTGAGAGTTCTAACTATGGTCTTATTCAAAAAATGCTATAAATACTTGTAATATTTTTCGCAGAAAAATCCAACGTAAGCGGTAAAAAAATGGTGGTTCTCAACAAGCCATTCTTCTCCAGCAATGTTCCTAAAAGTGGGTCATTCAAAAACATCAAAGTTGTCGAAGGTAGGTGGCGACAATTCGTGTAACGGATAATATCAGGCTTGCTTCATTATTTACCATATTTCGAAGCGACACTGTAAAATTCTAGAATGAAGTCATATTTTCGAAAATTGTGTCTTTGAATCATACTAGCTCTTAACTTATGTGGACAATTAACCATTTTTTGTCACACCCGTGAAGAGTTATTTCAAGTTTGATGTGAACCTTATCTATTTTTCCTGCTTGATACTGGATCCTTCTTCTTGAGATTATCAAACAGTAATTAAAGCTGAAGATAGTGTCATTGATCAACACTTACTAATAACCTTTTCTTTCCTATTCAGCGACCGAAACAATTTCAAGTGATACAAATTCTAAGGCTGCAAGTAAGACTACTAAAAAAGGTACAGAGACGTTTACGTGTACGTCACAGAAAGATGATAACACGACAAAAGGCCAATTAACGCCCATCACAGAAGAAACACCTACCACCAACTCACCCGAGGCATCCACCTCTTATTCCATGGATAATACAAGAGCCGTATCAACAAGTGTGTGCAATGCTAGCTCACCGACTGGAGCAGAGAAAACTGCAACCTCAGGTAAGCACTAGATGGTGAATGAAGTCGGCATAAGATAAGATTTTATTGTTTGACTTTGTTTATGTTTTACATTTCAGAACGATTCACGCTTCTTCTACATTAGGATCTACAATGGATTCTCTGGACTTAGTGATGTCAAAGGAATACTTGTGAAGACACCGTTCCCCCTTTTGTCTACCTAGCTTCACCCGTTTCGAAATATCCATATATATCCTTCCGGACGATTTCGTAAAGCTTAGGTTTTGATCTATCTTCTTAAAGTTCTAGGTCACATAATAGTTGTTTTCTTTGAGATGCTGGAAAGTTCGTTTGTTGTCGTTTTAACTGTTTTGTCTATTCAAATATTTTCCGTGCTTCTCACCAGTAGACTTAAAGTTAAATGTGTCAAAAGCAACGCTTTACAAAGGACTTTAAATTAAAACTTTTATCCGGTTACATCACTTATTTCGAATAGCACGTGACTTTTAATTGAGACTAAAACCAAACCCGCCCACCAGAATTGCCACTCATTCTTTTCTTCCAGGCCATAACTGTCCATGTGGATATAACAAAACGTTTAACAACGCCTGTTACAAGTTTGTTGACTCTGTCCCAGGAGCAACACTTTCTGAGGCCCGATCAGCATGTAAGCGTGACTCCACACATCTTGTGTTCATTGAGACCAAAGAAGAAAACGACTTCTTGGTTAGAGAGGCAGAAAGTAACACCCAGTACTGGATTGGTATTCATGAGCGACGAAACCTGTCCTGGGATAATGGCAATCAGGTGACGTTCGCCAGCATTGATCCAGACAGCTCGGACACTTTTGATGAAGGCACAGGCTGTTACAGGATGACAGACAATGAAGGAAGATACTGGTTTGACAAAAGTTGCACTGAAAAATATGGCTATATTTGTGAATGTGAAGGTAAGTCAGGACTTGTCTTTTTAATTCATGCTTTCTAGTATACTGTAATCCTGTATGTTCAGTATGCTACTTTACACCATAAACGTACAAAAGCGAAATCAACTCTCCGTACTGAAGACAGAATGAAATTTCATTAAATGTTAGTCAATAAAAGGCGGTGGCTGTGGTCACACTTTGTGAATTGAATGTTCAGCTCTTACATCCCTTACATATAGAACATAGGTCTTTGACTATGGGCTTTTGATTTGACCAGGGAGGTGTACCTCTCTGACTTGACTCTGTATAGAGATATTCTTTATAACAAAGCCATGATACTGAACATCTTGCCCTGATTGTTCAGAACTTGAACAAATTCTTGATCAAAGAGACAAACAGTGGCACGGAGTACTGAAACTTTATTAATAAACAAGCAAAACCCTTTCTGGAGTAAAGATCAAGTAACCTTCGCTAACACGTAACGATTCTACATGTTTTGCAGGATTTTAAAGTATGTTAAACAATAACAGTTCACATTGACATGACAGTTCATTGAGTAAAATTTTAGGACACATTTGTGTTTACGCAAGTTAGCTAAGAGAGCGTACTTTAATGTCTAGTAGTGGAATATGCGTAAAATGTTTCTCTTTCGAGGTCTCATTACTTTCCTCACCTATAGTAATTTTCACCTGCCTTTCGTGACATTACTTTAATAACAAAGTTAGCGCCCTTATACAAGCGTTCTGACAAGATGTAATTTAGTCGTAAATGTGGAGAGAAATTCTTTCCTCGTAAACAACAGGATCTTTAAGATTTTCATAATATAAATGCAGTGGTTTAACTTAAGAAATTTGACTTTGCGTTAATATGTGAGAAACATTGGTCAATGAACTATTGCGCGAAGCAAAACAATCTAGTAAGAGACTACTACTAAACTACTGACTTTACTGACTTAATTTAGTTTGCGACTGAAACAATCAACGTAACTTGACACATTGAAATTGGAATGATGGTTTAGCAAATGACAGTTGTGTTTGTTTATCAAGATATTTTTTCAAACTCAAACTGACATAATCAGACAATTAAAACAAATGACTCATAAATTGTAACTGATGGCAAAGTAAAATTGTTGATAGAGTTTGGATACTAATTCACTACTTTGGGAGGATCATTTGCAATTTTGTACAATGTTAGAGTCATGGAAGGTCTCAAATGAGTATTCACCAATCTTCATGGAACTCGATCCAAACTGCTATTTTTCATAAAATTTTTGCAAATATACTTGGTGTTTAATCGTCTTCATACATGAAAAATAAGTTTTGTTACGTATAAGATAAGACTGCAATCACGGTATGACTAAATTTAAAGATAAACATCCTCCTCGTCATAGTCCTGATCAGATAGTGTGTAAAATTGATGTTAGTACTCTGTGTTATCGAATATACGCTAGCTGTCCACCTGACAACACTAAAAATCATCATGGCAGTGTATCTCATTTTATTTTTTTACAGCTGCTGACTGTCCATCTGGATACAACAAAATGTTGAACTACTCATATTACAAGTTTGTTGACTCTAATCCGGGAGTCACAATGTCTGAGGCCCGATCGGCATGTGAAGGGAACTCTTCTCATCTTGTGTTTATTGAGACCAAAGAAGAAAACGACTTTTTGATCAGAGAGGCAACGAGTGACATTGAATACTGGATTGGTATTCATGAGCGACCAAACCTCTTCTGGGATAATGGGAATCAAGTGACTTTCGCCAACATTGATCCAGACAACGACGCCACTTTTGATGATGATGTCACAGGTTGTTATGTGATGTCAAACAATCACGGGAGATACTGGATTGACATTCAATGCTCTGCACGGTATGGCTATATTTGTGAATATGAAGGTAAGTGAAAAAGTTTATGGAGTCACTTTTCTCCTGTCTTTTATTATTCTCAAAAATTGACTACTTTACACTATACGTTTACAATGCTACAAAATGACACACAAAGAGAGTAGCTATGGTCACAGTGTGACCATTCATTCACACTTATAAACTCAATAAATAGGCTGTACCTTCCCAAAATATTACGCATTACAAGAGTAACCGATCTTGCATCATTTGGCATTAAAGTTCAGGGCAACAAATCCTTTATGAGCACAGAATTAATGAATTTTTTTCTGTGAAATCATTTTTTTTTTCAAATGAAGCTACCGCGTTGTTTCTTTAACTTTAAAATGTAAATCCAACTTCCCATAACTGGAGGAGGAAAAATTTTCTTTACCTGATAAAAGAGCAGCGGCTGTGGTCATATTTGTAAATGTAATATTCATTTCTTACAGCCTTTTACATTTAAGGCTGACTTGAACCAGTAGAGAGATTCTGAGGAACGAGGCTGAACTACTGAATGACTTGTCATGGTTATTTAACACAAACAAATTCTTGAGTAAACAGGCAGAGAGTTAATGCAATGATATTAATAATGCACAATCAAAAACCTTCCTGGGGTAAAAGCAATCGAGTAACTTTCACCAGGAAAGTGTTAGGAAGAAGACACAACAACCAAACTTCTCAGACAAAAAGTGCTTGAAAATGATTTAATCCCATTAGGTATCAAACTTTGATTGACAGGTCTTTTTGTTCCTATTGCTTAGCCATGTTGACTTCCCCCTTCTTAAAGATGATCTGTCCCTTTTACATCGAAGTAATCCTGAAACAATTGCCTTTCTTAAAACATGCTTTGATTTGAAGTTTGTCACCAACGAGGGCCAAGCTTCAATCAAAATTTTTAGCGAAACGACTGTCAATGAAAGTTTAACTAATGTACTTCCTTTGTGTCCCTACAAATTTGATGCGTCGTCTGCTTTAAGCATTGTTCAAGCCTACATCATTTTCCCCAATTTTAGTAAACTTCCTTGTCACTTAGATAACATTCTCGGCATGTGAGCTGTGTGGAAAATCTTCAATGAAGTTAACAGAAATGTCTTTTGCAACCAATGACGACAAAAGTGTAAAATTTCATGTTTGTGTGACGACTGGCAACGAAAAGATAACTGGTCAATGTAAGGAGTAGACCTATTCACCGTCATTCTAACAATAGGTCGCTGAATCCTAGTTGATCCTGGTCATTGTAACAAACATTTTGAAGAGAAAAGCAAGATTACCATCAAAAACAAACATTACTTCAAAGTGTCCTAGAATGTTGGGTCTCTTTCCTAACACCTCCCTATTTTCACTTCCAGACAATGACTATGCTTGTTAAACCTGTTCCACAGGGTTTTACGACATGTTAAGCCACTTAAACAGCCGTTTCGAGTATTATAGCACCTGCCCTTTAAGTGTTGACAGCCGAAAGCCTACAAATTTGTATGTTGTTCAGTTTATTTCCATACCGACAACATAAATAACATATAATTACAACACCAACATAAAGAGTAGCAGAAAGAAAAAGGAACAATTAGGATCAAACAAAACAGAAACAGGAAATAAAAAACTGAAAAAAGGAAGAGAAGAAGTTAACAATAACTTATATAAATCTCTTCCCCAAAACAATAAGCATTGAAGCATTGTTCTGAGTACGTCCTTTGTAAAGAAGACATGATTTTTTTGCTAAGTGATTGATATCAAATTGAAGCTACCGAATAAAGGAGAAAATTACTGCTAACTGAATAAACAACTTTTCGTTGATAATGTCCTCTTGCCTTAGTCGGTCATGATATATTAGCATAAGTATAACCCCTCCGTCATGTCTGCTTCCAAGGTAACAGCTCCCTGGTTTAACAATGGCAAAATACACTGGCGTGAGGGCTCATTTAGTCAAAATGAAGGACAATTTCTGTTTATGAAGGTCAGCCAAGAAAGGCTAGTTTTGTGTCTAAGAGTGGAAAAGTGTAGAACGTTTCTCTTTTGATGTCTTGTTACTCTTCTGATAATTTTCGCCTGCCGCCCTTGACGCTATGTTTAGGACAAAGTTGACATATTGACAAGCGCTCTGTCAACATTATCTTTTGTGACCATAATTATTGCAAAATAAGAGATCCTTGAAGCAGAAACATCAGGATTTTTAACATTCCTAAAAATTATGTCAATGGACAGGTTTAAGTTGGGAAATTTTACGCTGAATAAAATATCTTAGAACTACTAGGTCAAATAAATGTTACGAAAACGTAAACATTAAGATAGGTTTTATAAAAAGCTTTATACGTAGAAGTTAACAGTAGCGCAACTTAAAATGTTCGGCATCATGTGCGGGTTCTTCGATTGTCGCCCTTTTCATGAGTGGCATCCTGGGGGCCTAAAAGGAGTGGTTTCCTCTCCTCTTTGAAGAATCTCTTCATAAAATACGCCTTAGATACAAACTGTAATAATTTAGTGAGCACTTCTTATTTTACAAGCTAGATCTGCGGAGAGGGGGTGACGTACAGCCTCTTTCTCTTTCTACCGGGATGCCGATTTTTTTAACTTGTGATCTGCCTAGAAATTCGCCTTGTGTAGTGATTTTGTTTGTCTGTGTAATTGCACCCTTCCTAGTCTAGTACCCGGAACGGACCTCCCCACCCTCATCCTTTTGTTCCCCACTGAAATTGACATGTCAAATCCAAACAGGTACTATGAGACCATTGAAATAAATGTTTCGTAGATTACTAACCAATGGCAAAGCGAAATTTGTGGGGGGTATGGATAAAATTTGATTTTGTGATTAATTTCCTCGTCTTCTTTTACATTTTGGAAAGTATGTTGTGACAGTTTGTGCAAAGTTACGATTCTTGCCCAGTTTGCATGGAATTCCAGACTGCTATTTTGCCATTGGATTATAAGAAAGATCAGCAGTGTTTCATCTTCATACATAATGTTTTCAGTGCTTTTACGTATGCCACTTGAGAATGAAAGTTGCACTAAGGTGTAAAAAAGGGTGTTGAGCTGAACTTCCTCCTTGTCACGTCAGTAGTTTGGAATGACATTACTCCCTGTCAAGATAAGTATAAAATTGGTATACTATATTACCCCTTTTACACAGGCGCTGACTGCCCATCTGAGTACAACAAAAAGCTTCACGACTCTTGCTACAAGTTTGTTGACTCTCCTCCAAGAGTAACCCGGTCTGCTGCCCGATCAGCATGTAAGGGTGACTCCTCTCATCTTGTGTTCATTGAAACCAAAGAAGAAAACGACTTTTTGGTCAGAGAGGCAACGAGTGGCATTGAGTACTGGATTGGTATTCATGAGCGACCAAACCTTTTCTGGGGTAATGGCAATCAGGTGACGTTCGCCAACATTGATCCAGACAACTGGCGCACTTTTGATGATGATACAGGCTGTTACATGATGACAGGGACTGGCGAAAGATATTGGCTTGATACTTATTGTACGGGTCAATATGGGTTTATCTGTGAATATGAAGGTAGGGTTATAATGCTTCAGAATCAGAGAATTCTTTTAGCTAATCATGTTCTTTAGCTTTTTACGAGATGGAAGAGATCAACTATTTTGTGAAATACCGGGTAGTGTACATTGACGTCTGTCTTAGGGAGCCTGCTTCCTTTAGTTGTAAAGTGACTTAGTAATCGTTTAGGACGTATCACTCCAGAAATCAAAGTTTTTTTTCGTAAAGAAAAGAGTAACCTTCATGGGAAGTAGTTGTCAATATATTGGATATTACTTTGCGTTTGGTGGATAGATTTAACAAGGGAGATACATTTTTAGTAAATGAAGCCAGTGAAGACCAAATTTCACATACTGAAGTAATTAGTATGTTTGCTCACTGCGTTACAAATAGGAAGGTTACTTTTAAAAGGAGATAAAAAATAACGGTATTTCAGTGACATAAACAAATACAGGGAGCGATATTCCAAGACTTATGCAACAAATACCATTTTCATAATTCTTTGGTTGTGGAGATATCGCAATTATATATATTTTGCAAGGAAGGTGCCATTTCCTAATTTCTTCAAATAACATGTAGCAAGTTTGTTTTGATATTTCGAGCTCACATTCTATCTGACATTTCTGGAGTTTTCTTTACAATTTGTTTTATAGCAATGCAACTGGTGAATATATTTTTAAGTGTCAGATTGCGAGACAGTATGAAAGTCCATGCATACGTAAGATTATCTTCTGAATGGTGGAAGAGCGTTTAAAATAAACCAAAGTGAATTTTGAAAAATAGCATCTTGGGAAAGGAAGTAAGTCTATGACATCATAATAGACTTGCGAAAAGTGGAAAATGACAGCTTCGTCTTGAATAATTAGAATGGCGATATTTCAGTGGCCAAAAATCATATGAAGATGTGGTCTTTAGTCTCTGAAGTATACATTTTTCTTTTCCTTCCTTTTATGTCACTGTAACTTCTCACTCCCCTCCAATCGACTTTGCGCTGTTGTTATTATTTGGTTGCTGCCTACTAAACTACATGCCTCTTGTCATTATGTCGACATCCGAAACGATGTAAACTAGATTTTGCGCTTGTGGAGGAGCAGGAACAGTGCCAGGGATGTCATCCGATTTTAATCAATGAAGTTTGATTTTACTTCGACTAGAAGAATAGAAGAAGTAATGGAATCGCAACAGCAGTTTTGGGGGAGGCATTCAAAGACTTTAGTGCCTTTCGATTGCGTTTTCTCAGCCGTTTCAAAAGCTAGGGTTCTGAAATTTGCAGAGGATGTGGAACGTGCCACAGAAATTAAACCTCTAAATGTTGTGGCGATCGATGGTTATTTGGAGTCTTTAGCGCTTATTTTCAATTTTGGGCTATACTATAAAACCCTTCTTCTTTAGGGATTTTGATATTTGTGCAAGAAACTTGCACAGTCGTTCACGGGATGTTTATGCCCAGAGCTTGTTCAGGAATAATCCATGTGACAAAAAACGATGTTTTTAGAGGGCAATTTTGAATCGAAAATTGACCGTTCGGAGTTGGAAGGATTTACAGTAACTTAGGATTAAAAAATTCCTGATCTCAGTTGCTTTTAAATCTTTGCAGTAAAATCTTTTTAGAAAATTTTGTTTCATTTCATCAAAGTATGTGGGAGAAAATCTGGAATAAAATTTCTTTTCATCGACTCTGCCAAGTGCAACTTGTTTGGCTCATTGTAGTAATCCGTGGTTTGCACTTGTTCACATACGGTTTACACCAAATAAAGCTCAGCTACTCGTAGTAGCTCCATGTTTACACAAAGCAAAGCAGGCTAGTGACCAGTGTTGGCCAAACCATGTGCAGCTACTCCACAAGCTTCTACACAAAGCTGTGCATTGTTTTCAGTTTCGCGAGTCACTCTTTGCACAAGGGACAATAACTTGATAATGGAGAGGGAGAATTTCGTTGTCGTGGTTACTTAAAGTGATTAATTTCCTTTCGAATGTTGGTTTTGCTTTAAACTGGTGTATCAATTTAAAATATTGAAAGGAATTTCACCACCTTTACGTGTAATTATTTGCTCAGGGTTTAATTTATGCAATCGAAGCACGAATTACGACATTTTTATTTTTAATGAACTAAAAACATAACCTAAAGGTCTACCCTTCTCTTTTTAAGCCTGAAGGAGATGCCACTGAAGGGTAGTGAACTAGTTGTTGACAAGTAGTGTTTTTGCATGTAGGCCTATTACTTGGGGTGGATTGTCTAGGCGAAAGTTTCCGAGGTGAGAATTGTCTCGTCTGAACTTGTATCCTTTGAATGCCGCCGAGTTAGAATTGTCCAGATATTGTCCAGTCACCTTCCAATGCGTCAACGTACACTTTTACAGAAGATGCACTACACTGAGTCGCTGACTTCAGAAAGGAGCTTTCCAGTAGCCCTCCTTTCTGACAACTGCTTTTCTGGATGGTCCCAAACTAAGCTCCTTTGCAGTATGTAGCCTTTTACAATGGCCCCGTGCGAGGAAATTAATACCATTTAAGTGAATAAATTTGGAGCTTTCCCGTTGACTCCCCCTGGACGACTTTTCAAGGTTTCGTTTAATTGACGCTCGTAGGTGCGAAATTTGCCCTCATGGAATAACCCCCCCACACACACACACTTTCGTGTACTCCTGGATCCGCCGTTGAACTAGTGGAAGTTTTCACCATTGATGGTCTAGTTGGTAACTCCCTGTCAGGCAAATACCACGTTAGAAAATAGAAGAAAAATTTGTTTACAATTGCTTTTAAATACTGTCATAAAATTCCAGATTAGCTGATTGCCTCTGTCTTTCATCGTGGGGCAACTGATAATTGTTGTCTTTTGTTTTGTGTGCAAACAACTCTTCATCTCATAAGTTTGGGACTACAAATTATAGACGTGCCACAAATATCGATATGAAAAATCGTCGATTTAAAATATTCCGTAAGTTAGACTAGTGCTAGATTACCATAGGCAACGGGTGTATGTAGGCAATAAGGCAAGTATCTTTTGCTGTGAGGGCAGCACGGGGCAACCACGTGACCCCCAAAATGTAAATGCAAATTAGCAGAAATAGCAGATGCTTACTCTAAAGTACTCCGCGGTTCCTTTGTATTTATTATCAAGAATTTAGTACTTTCGGTCATCAAGTACCCATTATCATTAAAACTGTAGTTTTGCCTTGACAGCTCTCAGTGGTCTGAGAGGTTTCCCGAATCTATGCCCAAGTATTTCATAGTTGGATATATGCTCTATCCCTAGTCTCAGCTCGTTTGTCACGATAAATTCATGAAGGTATGACCATTATGTAGGGAGTTAACAGTGAAATAAACGTGTTATCCGCTGGTGGAACGAGACGTAGATACCGTTTCTCTTCCTAAAGTGATGTAATTGTTTTGATTGTCTGCGCTTCCTGGCTTGAATAAACCAAGTAAAGTCTAGATGAGTGTTTTCTTGTATGGGTAAAATGTCCTCGAATAATAATTGCATTGTTCGGTAATATGTTTATGTAGGATGAGGATTGCGATCATCGGGATTCTTGGCGACACCTACTCTCATAAGGAAAAATTGTTTTGCAACATGTCGTTGACAAAATCTCTTATATTCAGAAGGAAAAACACTGAAAGTTCTTCCTTGAAATTGAAGTTTGCTACCAACCTTTATGTTGATATTATCAGTGGTGGAACTTCCATATAGCCTTAAGGAGGGCGAACCCCCCGACTGTCTCAGACTGACTACTGGGGCCATCTTCAACGAATTTTATATAAGTGATATGCTTCATATTGTTTTCCATTAAAATTATTTAATCGTAATATTCTTTAGGAGTAGTTACCAAAATGCTCAAAAGGCAGTCGTTATCGGTAAATGGAAGGATGAGTCATAAATGGCAATCCAGGGGGTAGTTTAAACCAAAACAAATTCTTAACGCTTCTCACCAGCTTATCGTGGCGCGTCGCTTAGATTAGTAAATAGTTTTGTTCTGGGTCCATGTGGACCGCAAGTGGAATTACAGTACCTTAGGGAGACTTAAGAAAGGAAAATGAGGATAGGTGGGAATGGCAAGAATACTGACGTCGGATCTTAAGTAGAATCGTGGTTTTTCGTAATTTGTTCGTTTTGACATGTACATGAATGTTTGTTCTAATATTGCAGAGTAGCCACCTAAAACTGCATTAAAATTTGCATGCCGTAAAAATATTTCTTTGCACACGTTTATCTTGATTTGTATATGATAGAAAATTCCATCTTATTTGCTACAAAGTATTCCTGGAAGAGGACCTCATTTTATATATGTCATTTCGAATGACATATATTTATAACAATATCACAGTGGTCACGCTAATAATCATACGCTATGGCGTAAAAATAATGTATGCTTTTGTGCTAACGTTGATTACCAGATGCCAGGAATTCGCATTTGGGTGTTTAATTTTCAAAAATTCATCAGGAAAGACCGCAGAACCCTCACCGGGACTTCCTACCGTTCGCTCTAGCAGGTTTAATCTTCAGCCTCCCGGACACACTATGAGTCTCATTTTTTCGTCAATCCTGGATTCCCACCTAACGGATTTTAAATTGGGTGAATTTTGATTTTTGTCGTACTTACAATAGTATGCCGGTGAAAGAATAAGAAATTGAAAAAAAAACATGGTACGTTTTAATACAAAGATTTGGGTTGGAGACATAGTTGTCACCCACTGGCAGGTGGGTGAATCTAAGATAATATGTTGAGAAGCGCTGGCTTAGGTAATTACTGTAGAGCGCCCTTTAATACAGTTCTCTCGCCCTTTGACCGAACCTCTTTGCTCCGCCACTAGGTACCATCACAGACTCATTTTTGAATACCAGCCACCCAGCTCACCTCGATCAGGGAGTTGCTATTTGACGTCAAATAGCAACTCCCTGCCTCGATAAGTAACTTGTGAGATGATAATGTCTTTTTTATTTGTTACAGGAACTGATTGCCCAGCTGAGTACATCAAGTCGAACTTCTCGTGTTACAAGTTTGTTGACTCTAGAGCAACCCGGTCTGCTGCCCGATCAGCATGTAAGGATGACTCCTCCCACCTCGTATTCATTGAAACAGAAGATGAAAACGACTTCTTGGTCAGACAGGCAACGAGTGGCATTCAGTACTGGATTGGTATTCATGAGCGACCAAACCTTTTCTGGGATAATGGCAGTCAGGTGGCCTTCGCCAACATGGATCCAGACGACAGTCGCACTTTTGCTTACGGTACAGGCTGTTACAGGATGTTAAACACTGACGGAAAATACTGGTTTAACAGCTATTGTATTCATAAGATCGGTTATATTTGCGAATATGAAGGTTAACCAGGTGTTCTCAAAGTAAACATATTAGTGTATATCAGTTACTTCAGTTTTAGCCTGCCTTCTGCCATATCGTTTTCATAACAAAGACAAGTGCTTTTGAAATCATGTTTTAGAGAAATGATTCAATCATAATGATTATTTGTTTGTAGATTAATAGCATGTTGCAATGGGATAATCCTTAAAGTTCTCAAAACATAAACAAATATAAGCAATAATTTGCGTCATGTTTGCTCGACTGATAAAATATTCAAGTACCTCAGTGTCTTAGTTTTGAATTCGCAAAAGTTAAACCGCAAGGATATTTAATTATTCACATACGGCTTTCATACGAGTCAAGAATTGCGCAATATTTCATTTGTATACTCAGATATTAGTTTAAATTTTTACATTCAATTAAAGCCACTCAAATACATTTAGAAGGGCGTGATAGTGGACATGTTCGTTTTATTTGTAAAAAACCTAACAAAAGCTTGCGTCGATACCACCAAGCCACATTACTGCAAGTTTAGTAGTATTACTCAAAATGGTGTATTGACTTGACATACATAAAACTAATATTGTGGAGATGCTGATTAGTGCTCAGTCGAATTAGATAAAAAAAAAATGGATGTTTAAGACGAATCAAACAAATCATTACTTCGAATATAGTTTAGTCTAGGGCACCACTCATCATTATATTCTATACTTACAGGAACATTCGTAATTTGTCCCCACGCTGTTCCACAAAAATGTTTTAAATATGAAAACACAATCACTGATTTCAAGTCCACAGAGGTATTTTGGTCGGTTACCAAATTATCTTAAGGTAACACAGTTTCATATGCGGGAACGATCTTTTGTATTTATGGCATGTAATAAAAGGGTATTTTTGGAGTTGTTTATCCCATCCCAAACCTCACTCCTTCCTCTAACTGCCGTAAAAGTAAACCCAGCGAAGTGATGTTAGAGGAGATTTTGCAGGGACGAACTTGCGTGATCCCAAGTCACAACTGCCAACGCTACTCTTTATTTTGATTGCTGTACACACGCATTGAATGCTCTTTGAAAGTCCTATTCTTTTAGAATAGTAACGATAGTTTTGAGTTATGGAAAATACAAATATGCAGTTTGAATTAAAAGCAAACCCATGGAGTTTCGCGTCGTCCGAAAGATGTCCTAATCGCTATAGATACTCAGTTCCTAACCTTTTTTCACAGGGCAAACTACAAAAGATTTTATCTAAAAAAGGAATGGAGAATTTAGTCCCCCCCCCCCGTCTATAGGTGAGAGCAAAGTATGCTATCTGACTTTACTTTCAAGGACGTAAACCCCTGTTATTCCTGACCATGGAAAATCAAACTTTTTCAAGTTATGAAATATCAGACTGTTTTAATAGATGTACTTCACAAATTACACAAAATGTATCATTTAATTGCATCTAGACCAGTGGTTTCCAACCTTTTTCCCTTCAACGCCCCCTTTCACCGAATGGGCATGGGCACACGCCCCCTTTCTATAGCATAGTATTGCTATGGCTCAAACGACAATGATAAAAATACATGTTGAAATAAAGGGTAGTCCCCACATACATATCGTTTTAGGTGTGGGTCCGACCGAGGGTAGCAAAACAGCAGCGCGGGACTTAAAAAATTGACACTCTTTGGAGATGGCGAATCTTTAACCCACGATTTACGAAAATCGTGGAAGGCTTGATCACGGTCAGGAGAGAAGAAATATTTTTGGAATTTAACAGATGTCATGCCAGGGCCATGGAGTTGTGGACCATTCCCCCAAGTGCCGTTCATGGGACCCAGGAGCAACGTACAAGTGGGGATCGGGGAGAAGTCCCCGGAAGCTTTGGGGTATTTACGATATTGTCGACACAAGAATGACGCACTGTCGGTCAAATTTGATTATCTTTCGATTACCTAATAACTTAAAATGTGCACTAAAAATTTTACAAAAATCACCGTTAGCCCAGTTTGTATTTCAATAATAAATAAGGAAGTTCCCTTTGATGCTGCAAAGGGGGGTTGCCTGTGGGTGGGTGCCTGTGGGTGGGAGGAAGAAGGATGTTAGGGGTGGCATGGGGCTTTGAAAGTTTCATGCCCCTCAAGCTGACCAACAGGTAGAAATAATGAGAAAGCTGAAATTAGCCCACCGAAAAATTGCTTTTTTGAGTGAAAATATTTTACCGTTTTACTTCATAATACATTACAAAAGTTATCTATTGTTACAGTTACCTACAGTTGTCACTTCTGTCAGTATGTCATGTTTATGGACTACAAGGGGAAAACTATTTCGAAGTTAAAGTGGCGAGACAATTTTTAGCTATGGCTTCTTCGGTCACGGCTTTCACTGTCACTGATGGGAATATGTGGGTCCTTGCTAGGAAACAAAGTTAAATTAAACACTGTTAGATGCGATTTCGTGGCATCTGGGAAGCGAATATTAGACCTACTCAGCATTTTGACTTCATTTATTTCCTTTTGTGTGAAGTAATTTGAGAGTTCAGCTAGAGAAAGGCATTTGGAATCTTATAAAACCCCGGTTTAAACTGAGTATCTCATTTTTCTTTTCAAAACGCCCCCTGCCGCCCCCTTATCGCTCATCGCCCCCTTGAGTTGCGAAAACGCCTCCAGGGGGCGATAACGCCCCCGTTGGGAACCACTGATCTAGACAATAAAATATAGGGCACAATGTTTCAAAGGGACACAGACACTGTATGGTAAGGGACGGCAACGATTTTGCAAAACAACCGACATACTTACTCACCGACACGTGGGAATTTAGCTGATAAATCCATCGCGATGTTCAACGTTTAATCAATTCACTTGACAGATTTTGTAATATCAACGTTATAGAAAGTACTTAAAGGTCGTGTGCCATGCCACCAGACAGAGCTGTTTCACTTGTCACTTAAAGAATTAAGTCCTCCAATCAAAGATCCGTTGGAATTATTTCAATATCTTTTACCGTTCTCAAAATATACGTCTTCAAAGTTTGATGGTTTCTGAAGAAACTAATTGCGTATGCAAAAATAATGATGTGGAGTGTTGCACAGTGTTATGATTTCTTTTGTTAACCCTATATAAATTATCTCTTAATTACTGATCATATAGATTACAGTTTGGTGAGTGATATCAATATTTTTCAAGGAAAAAATTTTAAGTTTTATAATAAACCCCTCAGGGAATAACAATGCTACCAGTGTCCTTGAAATTAAGGTTAAAAAAACAAAGGCTAACATGTGCCATATATGGTATGTCCCTCTTTCGATGTCACATATTTGCATATTTAGCTCATGTTTATTCACGACACAAGTGTGAAATAGAAATTTCCCTGTAAAATGGTCAATATTTGATGGATTTTAATGGAAATTGCGGCTATTTTCTGGATTTTTAATGCTTTTTACATCAAATATCCAACTATGTTATTTTAATGTCACACAACCTTTAAGTTTGTTTTAATTTCTTCGATAAAACAGGCGCCCATCCCCTCAGACCCACCCCCAGGATTGTGGTCTGAAGCTGTTAGACCCCGGCTAATTAAAACAGCTTCCGGACACGCTTATGACTGACGTTTTGTAAAAATTTGCTAGCTCGTTATCCTCTCCCACCAATGACGCACACAATCCTGAATGCCAGAGAAATCCTAACCTTTAGCAGGGAGTTGCTATTTGACCTGGCATTAGCTGGAAGACGCGTCCCACAGTAACAAAATGCAGCGCGCCGAAGGGTCACGTGAGGCGGAAATGTAATTGTATGGTTCAAGTATTAGTCTTATACACCCACAGAGCTGCTTGCGTAACCCACTACGTCTATTCTCCTGAATGAGTAACGCGTGGTTTTCAAGTGAGTCATTCAAGGACAATTACCCACGCTAAGCACGGTGGCTACTACGGCCACCACTTACAACTGAACGGCGAATTGTCTCGCAACGCCTGTATGATGGTATTTCGAGAGTTGCTTCGTAGCCATTTCAAATCATAAGGCAATATTTACGAGTCAGTAAATATCTTCCAATAAAAATGGTGATCTGCAACAACAACTTTGTTTTTCCAACACTTATGTCCGAATGTTTACCACAAATTGATTGGCCTTTAACCGCAGACCTCTTAGATACAGTTCTCCAGATCCAGATTAAAGCCATACTCAGATCGTCATATTTAGTCTTGAGCACTAACAATGGGGTTTGAAGTTTAGGTTTCACCTTTAAAATATTCTGTTATGATAACCCAGAAATCAGCATCATAACGAGCCACTCTAGTACAAAAGTAGAACAGAACTTAGTATAGAAAGCTAGCTAGTCCCTATAGTGAGTGTGTATAGTGAACTGTTTAGACAACATGGATAGTATCTAACCCTGGAGATTCCGTCACTTCTCCTTTTGGTGGATCGGCCCCACCCCTTACCTTTGCACAGCGAGGACCTACCAATCAGTTACCATCACCGTGGATATTAAATAGCCAGCCTGAGCCTCTACAGTGGAAAGCCAAACCAGTGGCGTAACCA
This sequence comes from Holothuria leucospilota, assembly GCA_029531755.1. Lineage (NCBI taxonomy): Eukaryota > Metazoa > Echinodermata > Holothuroidea > Aspidochirotida > Holothuriidae > Holothuria > Holothuria leucospilota. The sequence goes on from CM055965.1 coordinate 19,994,535, forward strand.
GCTTTACTAGTCTTGGCCGGGGAGGGGGGGGGGGGGAGGACAATTTTCTTCCTGATTTTTACATTTCGTCCTGGACTTCCCGGAGCCCCAGTTTCGGTATGACAGAGTGTTGGTGTATCCGGAAGAGCAGTGGCGCCGCTAGGCTTTGGTGATTCGGGCTGGGGCACAACAGATGATGTAATGCCACTTCAGTTAATCACCCAGGTCTGCGTAACTTGCAGCTTTTTTCATGTGCCCCTGCGCTCGTATACACAGTGGGGATTCTTCCTTTGTCACGTGTCACTACATAAAGGGGCCGTCGGGGGGAGGCCGTCATTCAACCTGTTAGCAGTTGGTTAGAACATTACAATGAACTGCGATCGGACCTTGTGAGAAAGTGTGGGCTTCGCACCACAAAAAACTACACACGTACAGTGTTCCCTGAGCAACTATTTAGTACGCACAGAAGTAATACGCGTCCGCCCGGCAGGCGTTGAAGCCGTCTTCTTAATTTCTGTAGCCTAGTAACGTCATGTGCATGGTTTCACGTGCAGTGTTGCACGCTATAGCTAGCAATGCTTAGTATGAATTGGTGAAGAACACAGAGTCCGAGTGATTTTACCTCTCTTTTTGCTTGGAAATCCTGCCTCGTTGGTACTACACGAAAATAATGCATGCAATTCATAAACGGTCCACTTACCAGTCTTCAGTACCGCCCTGGAGCCTGATCACGCATCTCGTTTCCTCATTTCCACAACTAACGTATGTTTGCAGTCGACTGTAGGGCGTGTAGGCTCCGAATGCACTGAAAGTAAAGTTTAAACAGTATGAACGAAAATGTATTAAGATAATGAATAATCTGCAGATTCAGGGGCTCCTCTCAAATGTCTCAAGCTCTAGCTTGGCTAGAGGGGCTGTGCTTGGTCAGCTCAATGTAGGTATAGAACAAATATCAGCAGAATTTTATACTTTCATGTAGATTTAAAAAAACCTAATATATTTGCTTCATTAGACCTATCATCTCTGACCTTTGACATGTCAGTAGGAATGTCTGCGAGGCACGCGTGTTCATGATTACGCCCCTGTATACCAAGTTGGGGTGCAATAGAATGTTCAGTTTTGGAGCAGTTTACAGCACACCATTTGGCTTTGATATTTCCATTTGACCTTCTGACATTGTGACCTTTGACCTCATATGGTCAGGTGTTAAGTTTCGCAAAGGTTTCTGTCTATGTGAAATATGACAAGAAATTATGTCCCTTTGCGATTTCGTTCATGTGTTATAGCTAAATATGAAAAAGAAACCATATATCTCCACCTTTGACCTCTGACCCTTGATCTTTCATGCTGGGGGTCTGAAAGGCAAATATTCCTGGGATCGTGCACCCACACACCAAGTTTGTACACCTTGTTCTTGGTTTGGGAGTTGCGACACAAAATTGAGCTGCAAAAATACCTGGTGACCTTCCAACCTTGTGACCTTTGACCTCATGCCAATTTATATTATATTATGTTATGTTATCTTATATTTGAAAATTTTATTTTTATAAATATAGCACTGTCTTATTTCTATATAATTTTATAGAGGAAAGTCTAAGAACAGATAATTTGACCCATATTTGGTAACTTTTGACCTTACGCATATCAATAATGTTGAGTTTTCACTCAAGGGCACCTACCCATCAAGTTGCTTTGTTGGAGAAAGCAACTGCACACAATTTTTCAGACAAATTCACAAATAGACCAAAAACTAGACATATTTGGTAACATGAACAGAAAACGGGACCTCCATCACTCTTTTCTGTGCCACCCATGAGTGGCGGCGATTAAAAGTCCCCAAATTTCGCATCCATACATTTTCATAGCACAATATCTCACTCCCAGATACTATTGGGAATGGGACAATAGGTGTGCACATTCTAACTGAGCCTGGGGGCTTACACTAACCCTGATAGCAAAATTCGGCGATCTGCTGGTGGTCAAAAGGCCGACGGAGGGCCGTCGTAGGTCCCCTGGCTGGAAGAAAACTTGCATGATGTCATAAAGCTTTTAACCAATCAGCGTCGCCGCCATCGGCTGACCGCCGGTGAACCGCCGGACATTTCTCTGGCGGACCGCCGGAGTGGCCGATAGCGGTCCGTCATCGGGCCGACCAAATTCTGCTATCAGGGAAGTACTCAGTAAGATATTCTTAACCAGAAAGCCCAAAGGCTTAGTGATTCCTTGCCGAATGGGGATGATTTGTTGCACTGAGCCTTATCCCTTAAATTTATCTTTCTTGACTACATCATTTTATGATGTTTTAACAATTTGACCTCTGCTGACCTCACAAGACCTCTGAACACCACCAAATATAACAAAAAAGGAAAAAGGAAGGAAGTGTCTTGAAAGGGATTCAACTCCAATGGATCTTGGATCTTGTAAATTCTTGGAAAATTTTGCTTTTTGACCTCTGGTTACCCCAGATGACGATCTTGGGAATACTTTGGAAATTTTGCTCTCTGACCTCTGGTGACCTCATATAACGATCTTGGCAATTGTTGGAAAATTTTGCTTTTTGACCTCTGGTAACCCCAGATTACCTTTGACCTCCACCAAAAACAATAGGGTTCTTCCTTACATCATGAAAAATCTATACACTAAATATCAAAAGTGTCCTTCATTCCTATCTTGAGATATTGTTATTACACGCTTTTCAGTTTTTTAGCTCCTGTGACCCCAAATGACCTTTAACCTTCACCAACAACAATAGGGTTCTTTCTCTCAATATGGCAAATCTATATACCAAATATGAAAAGTGTCTGTCATTGCTATCTTGAGATATAGTGATTACAAGCCATTTACATTATTTTCGCAGTTTAACCTCTGGTGACCTCAGATGACCTTCGACCTCTACCAAAAACAATAGCATTCTTCTTCTCAACATGACAAATCCATATCAGCCATTCCTACCTTGACATATCGCGATTTCAAGGTTTTCGGTCTTTGACCTCTGGTGACCTCAAATGACCTTTGACCTCCACCAAAAACAATAAGGTACTTTCTCTCAACATGACAAATCCATATACCAAATATGAAAAGTGTCGGTCATTCCTATCTTGAGATATCGTGTTTACGAGCTTTTCAGCTTTTCACCTCCGGTGACCTCAAATGACCTTTGACCTTCACCAAAGCAATAGGGTTCTTCCTCTCAACATGACGAATCTATATACCAAATATGAAAAGTGTCGGTCACTGCTACCTTGAGATATCATGTTTACAAGCTGTTTACGAGATTTTCGCAGGTTAATCTCCAGTGACCTCGGATGACCTTTGACCTCTATCAAAAACAATAGGGTTCTTCCTCTTGACATGACAAGTCTATATACCAAATATGAAAAGTGTCAGTCTTTGCTATCTTGAGATATCATGATTACGAGCTTTTCAGCTTTTTACCTCCAGTGACATCAAATGACCTTTGACCTTCACCAAAAACAATAGGGTTCTTTCTCTTAACATGACAAATCTATATATCAAATATGAAAAGTGTCTGTCATTCCTATCTTGAGATATCGTGATTACGAGCTTTTCAGCTTTTTACCTCTGGTGACCTCAAATGACCTTTTACCTTCACCAAAAACAATAAGGTTCTTCCTCTTAACATGAAGAGTCTATATACCAAACATGAAAAGTGTCAGTCATTGCTATCTTGAGATATCGTGTTTACAAGCTGTTTACGAGGTTTTCGCAGTTTAACCTCCAGTGACCTCGGATGACCTTTGACCTCTACCAAAAACAATAGGGTTCTTTCTCTTGACATGACAAATCTATATACCAAATATGAAAAGTGTCGGTCTTTGCTAACTTGAGATATCGTGTTTACGAAGTTTTTGGTTTTTGACCTCTGGTGACCTCAAATGACCTTTGACCTCCACCAAAAACAATAGGGTTCTTTCTCTTAACATGACAAATCTATATACCAAATATGAAAAGTGTCGGTCATTGCTATCTTGAGATATCGTGTTTACAAGCTAGGCGTCACATACACACACATACACACCCACACACACACACGCACGCATACACACACACACGACATCACCATTGCATAGATTCCTTGCCTGCCTTCGGCAAGGAATCAATAAAGTACGGGAAAAATGTATCTGTATATGAGGATATTAAACCCATGCACACTTTTTTAACAATAAGCATCAGTTACAAAGCGTTCTTAATTTTGTGTGCAGGTCGCCAAACATAATGTCTGGCATTTCATATTATAACTTGATCTTATCCCTATATTTGGGCTTCGTGGAGAAACATTTTCGATAACAGTGCAAGTAGAGAATACTGGTGTCTTATTATGTCTTATAGCCTGCGTAGTTGCTTTCTTTGGCCTTCTCTTTACGGGCTGGTTTTTCCTAGTGATGAGCTGAACACTAGGTATCTTCTGCTCTATACGGGCTTAACGTTTACCTTTCGTTACATGTCTCTGAGTATTGGGCAGAACCATGTAAAAGGAGTCTCTATACTGCTTAACGGTAATTAAAAACAGGAGATTAGGCAATATTTTATGATAGGAAGAAAAAGCCAACGAAGTCCGCAGATGCAAGAAACCATTAGGCTATTTGTCTTAGCCTCAGATGAATGAATTGTCACGTTGACATAATAATTGGTTTTTGTTTTATATTCGATCTAAGTATTTAAGTTTATCGGGTTGTTAACATTAAATCTGTATTTGAAGTAACCCACAGTTTACTCTTTATACGAAAATTGTTCCCTGCAATTTTAATTTTAGGAGTTACCACGGTGACCTTATACTCTCCCTTAAGTGACAGTTTCACTTACGTACAGGTAATAACCATTCCGAGTTGGGGGGGGGGGTTACTTTCAGTTGATCTCCACTCGTTAAAAGAGTGATCACTGTACTAACTCGTCCAGAGAGAACTTTCAGTACTCTTGTACCTTCAGAGAGTAGGTAGCCTGAAACACAGACTTAGATGAAACAAGTTAATACTGGCTAGTGTGAAACAAATTCCTTAAGAGTTTTAAAATGACACCAGAAAGTCCAAAGGCTTAGTGATTCCTTGCCGAATGGGGATGCTTTGTTGCACTGAGTTTTATCCCTCAAATTTATCTTTCTTGACAACATCATTTTATGTTTTAACAATTTGACCTCTGCTGACCTCACATGACCTTTGAACCCCACCAAATATAACAAAAAAGAAAATCTGAAGTGTCTTGAAAGGGATTCAACTCCAATGGATCTTGGATCTTGAAAATTCTTGGAAAAATTTTGCTTTTTGACCTCTGTTGACCCTAGATGACGATCTTAGGAATACTTGGGATATTTTGCTGTTTGACCTCTGGTGACTCCTGATGACTATCTTGGAAATTCTTGGGATATTTGCTTTTTGACCTCTGGTGACCCCATATAACAATCTTGGGAATTCTTGGGAAATTTTGCTTTTGCTTTTTGGCCTCTGACAACTCCAGATGATGATCTTGGGAATTCTTAGGAAATTTCACTTTTTGACCCCAGTGATGCCAGATTACAATCTTGGGAATTCTTGGGATATTTTGCTTTTTGACCTCTGGTGAACCCATATAACAATCTTGGGAATTTTTGGGAAATTTTGATTTTTGACCTCTGGTGACCCCATATAACAATCTTGGGAATTCTTGGGAAATGTTGCTTTTTGACCCCAGTTTGAAATCAAATTTATCTTTCTTGACTACATCATTTTATGTTTTAACAATTTGACCTCTGCTGACCTCACATGACCTTTGAACCCCACCAAATATAACAAAAAAGAAAATCTGAATGTCTTGAAAGGGATTCAGCTCCAATGGATCTTGGATCTTGAAAATTCTTGGAAAATTTTGCTTTTTGAACTCTGTTGACCCTAGATGACGATCTTAGGAATACTTGGGATATTTTGCTGTTTGGCCTCTGGTGACTCCTGATGACTATCTTGGGAATTCTTGGGATATTTTGCTTTTTGACCTCTGGTGACCCCATATAACAATCTTGGGCATTTTTGGGAAATTTTGCTTTTTGACCTCTGGTGACCCCATATAACAATCTTGGGAATTCTTGGGAAATGTTGCTTTTTGACCCCAGTGATGCCAGATTACAATCTTGGGAATTCTTGGGAAATTTTGCTTTTTGACCTTTGGTAACCCAAGATGACCTTTGACCTCCACCAAAAACAATTGGTTTCTTCCTTACATCATGACAAATCTATATACCAAATATGAAAAGTGTCGGTCATTCCTATCTTGAGATATCGTGATTACGAGCTTTTCAGCTTTTTACCTCCAGTGACCTCAAATGACCTTTGACCTTCACCAAAAACAAAAGGCTTCTTCCTGTCAACATGACAAATCTATGTATTAACTAAGAAAAGTGTCGGTCATTGCTATCTGGATATATTGTGTTTACAAGCCGTTTACGAGGTTTTCGCAGTTTAACCTCTGGTGACCTCAGATGACCTTTGACCTCTACCGAAAACAATAGGATTCTTCCTCTCAACATGACAAATCTATATAGGCCATTCCCATCTTGACATATGGCGATTTCAAGGTTTTCGGTCTTTGACCTATAGTGACCTCAAATGACCTTTGACCTCCACCAAAAACAATAGGATTCTTCCTCTCAACATGACAAGTCTATATACCAAATATGAAAAGTGTCTGTCATTCCTATCTTGAGACATCGTGATAAACAAGGTTTTTGGCTTTTTAAGTCCGGTGACCCCAAGTGACCCTTGACCTTCACCAAAAATGATAGGCCTCTTCCTCTCAACATGACAAATCTATATTCCAAATATGAAAAGTATCGGTCATTGCTATCTCGAGATAGCGCGATTACAAGCCATTTACGAGGTTTTCGCAGTTTAACCTATGGTGACCTCAGATGACCTTTGACCTCCACCAAAAACAATAGGGTTCTTTCTCTCAACATGACAAATCTATATACCAAATATGAAAAGTGTCGGTCATCCCTATCTCGAGATAACGCGATTACAAGGTTTTCGGTTTTTGACCTCTGGTGACCTCCAATGACCTTTGACCTCCTCCAAAAACAATAGGGTTCTTTCTCTCAACATGACAAATCTATATACCAAATATGAAAAGTGTCGGTCAATCCTATCTTGAGATATCGCGATTACAAGCAGCGTCACAAACACACATACACACACACCCCCACACGCACACACGACATCACCATCGCATAGATTCCTTGCCTGCCTACGGCAAGGAATCAAAAATGTGATTAGATAAAGATATATCGATTACAAAACACATTCACAATTACTTCATAAATTGTATTGTGAACTTTGAGCAGGTCCTTTTAAGTAGGTAACTTTCTTTTTCTAAATCTTACATGCTGGCGTATTTTTGTACAGAAGTTTATGTGTAAGAACAAGCCAATGTAATCGATAAGTTTTAATAAACCGTGTCATCTTATGTAAAGAAACATTTCAAATCTCATAAAATTGAATGACTAATAGCTAAGAATGAAACATTTTGCTACACAGATTAAGGAACGGCAATAGATACCATTACACAGAAAGTATTAAAGTATTAACAAGAGGGCAATCAACTGATCAAGGAGTTGTTGATCTCATCCCAATACATCCTTTTGCTTCTTCCGAGTCTGGTGTAGCACTCTGTAATTTTATTGTTATGGGTTGGTGATGATCGACATGGCCTAAGAAAAGCTCTACGAGGATAATTACTTCATGTTCTCAGTTCTATGACTGTCGTTAGTTTGAACACTAAGGGGAAACTGGAAAAAGAGAAGGCTAATCCTGAGCTGGGGATGTTTGTTCACTCCGGTATCTTTACGGTACCCGCCAGCTTCCGGTTCTGATTGCAGTGTGGTATTAACACGCAGTAAGCGTATTTACAGCACACACGCACAGCAAAACTATAGAGCTTATGCACCTACGTCACGTTTCTCTATTTTTCCATCCAGGCGTACATTGTGCAACAATTGTTACTAATGTGCTGTCGTGAGCGCGTATCTTTAACACACCTACTACGTATGGCAGTTCCATCCAGTGAGCCAAATTGAAACGCGCTGACGTCACGTGCATAAGCTCTATAGATGCTAATGTGACACAATGGACGCGTGCCCTTCAAAACCTCCAGAGACGCGCGATCTTGCCCTTCAAAAACCATAGAGACGGGCGATCTCGTCTCGTGAAACCCCTCTATAGAGCTTATGCACGTGACGTCAGCGCGTTTCAATTTGGCTTACTGGATGGAACTGCCATACGTAGTAGGTGTATTAAAGATACGCGCTCACGCCAGCACCTTAGTAACAATTGTTGCACAATGTACGCCTGGATGGAAAAATAGAGAAACGTGACGTAGGTGCATAAGCTCTATAGAGGGATTTCAGTCACGTGACTTTAACCAACTAGACGCAATTTTGAAGGGCATGATCGCGCGTCCTTTTTGTTTTGAAGGGCAAGATCGCGCGTCTCTTTGGTTTTGACGGGCACGCGTCCATTGTGTCACAGTAGTATCTATGGTTATGCCGTAAGCGTGAGCTGTAAATTCGCTTACCGCGTGTGTGTTTTGCCCTTCAGTGCCTGGGAATCCATTGCCCGTGACGTCACATGAAATCCCTCTATAGAGGTTCTTCACCGACGTCACTGCGCTGCGCGTCTCTCTATTTTGACGGCCAGACGTCCATTGTACAACAATTGTAACTAAGGCCGTACCGTGCGTGCGTATCGATAACACACCTTCTGCGCATGATCAGTGACGACCAGTATGCCAGACTGAAACGCAATGACGTCACGTGAAGAACCTATGTAAGACATGTGTAGGACTAATGTCAGTCCTACATTTAGATCAGTGGATTGCCCTCTGGCATCACTCCGCTCGTCTCTCTGATTTATCAGTGTTGTAAGAGTCACTCAGTTTTGCAGAATTAGAGTCGAATCATTTACTACTTTTAATGTAACTCGAGTCATTTTCCTTTTGAAAATTAATGACTCGAGTCATGACTCGTTCCAACGTGATTAATAGATGTTTTGAGTGCTTAATGTCCATACGCCCCTTTCCGAGTAATTGTTGGTGGTGACAACGTAGCGATCAATGTCCCTTCCAATTTTTCAGGAGCCTCTTGTATTAGCCCTATCAAAACTAATGTGCTCTGAAGGAAAGTATGAAAAGCGCAGACTGGAAATTCCCGATATTACTGACAGTACTGTTGAAGGAATAAATCGCATTTGGCGGACGAGGCGAAACCGAGTCCGTTATTTTGCAAATTGGGAGTCCAGACGGTTTATGAGACAATATATAAAAGTCCGACAAATGTGGTTAATTTCTCTTCTACCACCGAAAATGTGTGAAAACTTCATTTTTATCAGTGCATAGGTTTACTGACCGTATGTTGTGGAAAAGCAGGTCAGTGTATAACCAATCAGAATGCAGGATTCTCAATAACAGATGGCTAGAGGTGGTAGAATCCATGATAAACGTATAAAGATGCAATTAGTGAGAGGCATAAGTGGCGAATGGGTGGGGGTTCGTTGACTAAAGCCTACCCCCGTCAAAAATGTGGTGGGCTCCTTCCCCTCATTTCCAGGACAAAAACGCTCTGTAAAAATGTCAAAAAAATTGCATTCTTATTGCTTAAAATTTGCTCAAATATTTCACCAAGTGCATCTAAAATACTTTCTAAAGGAGATGGGACCCCATACCCTTGGGTTCTTCTCCCAGGACGACATTCCGAAACAGTGCACAATCCCCCACCTCAATGGATCGAGTACAGCTTCTACGTCCATGAATTAGTCTGTTAGTCCCCTTCCCTGCTCATTCATGCATGGTAGTGGGAAGGAAGTTGCTATTTGACTACCTGGTTCATATCAGTGTGTTTGTGACGTCATTTGCTTGGAACTCCGAACTGCTGTGATGTTAGTTAACTTGGTTGCTTACAAGCCAATATCAGGTGTGTATAGCACTATTGCACTACGTACGTATGGGGGGGGGGGTGTACGCTTTCACACTTACTCGCGTACATTATGTATGAATGGCCCATGATGGAAATAGCTAACCACGTCCCAACACAGTCGTCTTTTTTTGCTATGTCAGGCTGGCGGGTCTGTTCTACCGCACTTGAAGGGAAGTAGTTAGTTTGTGCATAGTTTATAGAAAACCCATTGCTGTCTTTAGTATAAATGCATTTAGGGCCATTTATCAATGAATAGGAAATAGCACCCGAAAATCCCAAAGTAACACTCGAAATGGAATTGGGGAGCTAGTTTTTTTGAAAATAGCACCCGAAATTGAAAAAAGTATCTCGGACACTGGAGTACAGTCAGTGTGGGTGCGGGAGCAACACACGCCGTCTGCCGGGCGGCCAGATCAAAGGTAGCCTGCATGATTCACACGGTCTATTTGTGACGTCATTTGTTTGGAACTTGGCGCTGCTTACAGTATATGAGTGTATCCAGTGTACTAAAGCAGCACAGTCGCTCTCACACCATACCGACTGTACTTGCGTGCGTGCATTGCGTGTACGTGTGTGAATTGAACTTGGCCCCTGCGATGCACACGTACGTCGTTGTTGCCATGCAAAAGAATAAGGCTAGGTAGTTCTTCAAGAGAAGGTAAGCAACAGAGTTACAGACAGCCAAAATTCCGTGATGAGCCACAGTGCTCACAAACTTGGTCAAAGTTCTTAACCAGTCTATTTCAACTAAGCCTATAAGGCCTAGGCCTACCTAGCTATTTAGCGTTATTACTATTAATAATTTAGCGTCACCTAAGCCTAAGTTAGGCCTAGGCCTAACATCAGTTCCACCGTGCGCGTACATAGTTATGCTTCATACTGGGACGCGCTTGGACTTTTACTACGGTGGGGACCATAGAGCAGGATATATCCTGCTCTATGGTGGGGACACGCGTATAGTTTTACTTTTATGGCGCCAAGAACTAGTCATGCTTGACACGCGTGATCGCAGTTCACTCTAGGCCTGGGTTTTTACTTAGACTAGAGGTGGTCAAGTTTTGAGCAAGAGAAGCTTAGGTAAGTGTGCATCTGATCATATCATTGTGTGGCTTTTATGGTGGGGTTTGTTGAACCGCAGGTGAAAACTGAATTTTGAGTGTCAGGAAAAGACAGTGATCAATGTAACGGATCATTTACCTTTTCTTTCAGTGTTTACTGCCAAATTTAAAAAAAAATAGTTCTTTTGAACATCTTGACCTTTGACCTCTGACCTTTGACCTATCATGCTGAGGGTACTGGAGGCACAAATGCCATGGACTGTGCACCCCCACACCAAGTTTGGGGTCAGTAGTACCTTCAGTTTTGAGTGAGCACACGGCACACTTTTGACCCCAAAATTGTCGTTTGACCTTCTGACCTCGTGACCTTTGACCTCAGAAGGTCAAGTGTAAAGTTGTATAAAGTAGGTGTCCATCAGAAAGTTATGCGAAGAAATGAGGATCGTTAAATGTTTCGTTCAGCTTTTACAGCCAGATTTAAAAATTTGCTTATTTTGACCTATCGTGACCTTTGACCTCTGACCTTTGACCTGTCATGCTGATGATATTGGAGGCACAAATTCTAGGGGCCATGCACCCCCTCACCAAGTTTGGGGTCATTAGTACCTTCAGTTTTAAGTGAGTGCGCGTCACACTTTTGACCCCAAAATTGTCGTTTGACCTTCTGACCTCGTGACCTTTGACCTCAGAAGAATAAGTGTCAAGTTGTGCCAAGAGCGCTTCAATACGAAAGCTATGTCAAGAAATCAGGGCCATTTACTGTTGCATTCAGGTTTTATAGCCAGATTTGGAAAATTGCTTATTTTGACCTTTTTTGATGGTTGACCTTTGACCTTTGACCTATCATGCTGAGGGTATGTCAGGCACAAGTTCCAAGGACTATGCACCCGCCCACCAAGTTTTGGCTCAATGTTGTTCTTAGTTTAGGAGGAGTTCGCGACACACTTTTGACCTTGTGAATGTCATTTGACCATCTGAGCCTTTGACCCAAATTTTAGGCATATTTGGTCACATGACCAGGAAACAGGACCTTCACCACTCCATTTTGCCCCACCCTTGAGTAGCGGTCATAAAGCCCCAAATTTCCCTACCATGCATTTCCATGGTTATGGTTGCTATGGCGACTGGCAGAGGTAAATGTGTGCACTTTTCAATGGTAAACGAAGCACAATATCTCATCGTATGTGGGGATGAGATAATTATCCGAAATGAAAAACTTTGACAATGGTAAAATGCATTAGCACTTTTCTCCTTATCTTGTGATTTGTGTATTTTCATGTAGGTTTCTTGTAAAGTATCCTGAGACAGGATGTTTCAAAAATATTTACCATCTATGCTCTTCATGGTCCCATTTTACATCTTCGTCGTTGCTCAATGTAGTAGCTCTAAAAATGAAATCGTGGTATTGCCATTATGAATTTATGAATTGATTGAACTCTCAAGGACGCCACCCACTTTGTAGCGGAGGAGAAATCCGTGTCACCTACATCACGGAAGGAAGCAATAAACACAACAAAAAAAGAAACATTCTTTTTCCTGGGTTTATTTCCATTGTTTGAATTTATTTCTCAAGTTATCATATAAAATACCATAGGCGATTTCCATAAAAATATTTCTAACGGATAAGCCTAAGTAGAACGTTGTACAATTCCTTTCTGCTCAACTCTTTAAAACGTTAAATCAGTACTTCTTATTTTAAACTTTGTTACTTGATACTTGATACCAAGTGACCTGAACTCTGACGTCATTTTTGTTACTTGAAAGTTGTCATCAATAGGCCACACCCTCACGATTAGATCTTGAATAAACACTGACTTCCCCCACTGAATAACATGTAGACGTTGAAGATGAATAAGTGGGTTATAGCGCCCTTACTTTCTTGACTAAAATAAATTAGTCAAAATGACAATTATTCGTTATGTGAAACAACATTTTAACTAATATTAGACAAAAGTTATTTTATATGACTTTACTTTGTGTTTTGACTAATTTACTAGAAGAGTGCAAGGCCAGGTCTCGGAACCTTGGTCCCCTCTGGTCCTTTCCCAACTATTCCAAAGGCCGGTAATTCTGTAGACTGACTGTTTCGTGTCATTACAGAACAGCTATACACCCTTACAAAGAGGAACTGTTTTCTACCTAATTCGGAAGTATAATAAACTGTTTATGTTGTTTCCGTAACTTTTGGAAGAGTGTTGTAAATTTTAATTCATATAACATTAAGAAGAATATGTATATTTGGGAGGTTAATAACCAGTCAGCACCTTAGTGTATACATCACTTGGGACAGGAGCTTTGCTGTAATGAATCGACACTGTCGATACATTTTCACAGGGAAACGTCATCTAATAAGATTTTATTTTCAATCCTTTCTTCCGCTTTTCTTTGTGCCGAGAGTCGATATGGTGATTTGTCATATGGCGGATTGCCCCCACAGATCAAGGACCTACGCCCCTAAATGTTGAACTGCTCTCTTTAAGAATTCTGTACACTTTCAATCAAAGTCGAATTACAATATTTTTTATAGGAAAACACTTTTTTCACAGTCTTTATTACTTAATTTGAAAACTTCAGTTATGTCCAATACAGTTAATCAGTAAACAGTAAATACATCATGTTTCAAACTTTCATATGTCATCCCTTAGTATGTGAGTATACATCCAAACCTATGGTACATTGACGCAATGTTACACACAAAGAGCAAGAAACCAATTGCAATCACAGAAGGAAATCAATTTGTTTGCTCGGTAAGGCATATGTCTGAACCTAAGTGGCTTCTGTTTACTTTAATCAATGAATTTGTAAAGGAACCTTAACCCTGGACTTAACTGACGATGAATCTTATTTCTTCGTTTTCAATATTACTGTAGAAATCATCATGATCGTTCTACTTTTGTAAATATCAGAAAATAAGTCAATGAAACGTTTGTTTTTATCTATCTTTTTCAACTGGCAGTTTTGGTAATCGCTGTAACTACAAAGCGACAGTCGTTTTCTTTGAACTGGTGTTTTACATCAATAAATCTCTTACCCTGTCAGGCCGTATTTACAAGATAATTTCCAAGCTTTGGTAGAAGTCTAAAAACCACATAGATTTCAAACATTGACTGTAATTTTACTCCCACGTTTTGTTAATTAAGTCCACCTCGAAAGGCGAAGTGACAGTATTGGTGTAGGATGTGTTTGATAGTACAAATGTACTCAGCAGCTCAGAGAACAACGTGCAATCCGACAGTTATTGTCATAGTTGAAAGTGATCATTTTAAAGCTTTTGAGACGGAAATGTTGTCTGAGATTTTCTTTTGAATGTTTGTATCTAGAATCGACACTGAATCGGTACAAATATTCTTCGAAGAGGGAAAATGGAAGTTAGTTTAGAAGGTCTAACCACCCTTTGAAAAAAATAGAAAGCACCCAAACAAATAAAGTGTCTTGTTGCCTATTATTTTCAGACATGCACTCTTAGAAAACTGGGCAACATTATTTGGTGAAAGCTTAGTGGTAATATGTTGGGCAACTTTTGCTCAAAAATGGTAAAAATTTCCTTTGATGCACTTTTGTAGTATCTAATTACTAGTGGGGGTAAGCTGAAATTAACGATTGGGAACATTTTCGCTGTATTAATTTGTTGGAAATTTGAAAAAACAGCTGACCAAACAACATGCCATTAATATAATCAAACGTAACGGTAGTTTAACTTTTTTCTTTCAAACATGGGCGTACCTAGGATGAATTTTTTAGGGGGCTAGGTACCAAATGGGGGTCGAGTCATTGATCGCAGTCTTTAATTCTCACAAATTTTATTAGGACACACACAATTCCTGGGGGTCTAGCAACATCTGGGAGGCCCAGGCCCCCGTAGCTACGCGACTGCTTTCAAAGCGGCTTAAATACATTTTAGATGGTATGATGGTGTCACGGGTAAATCCCAGGTTCCCTTCGAAAGAAAAGTGGTTTGAGGTTTTACGTGAGACTCTAAAACAAACAAGAAATGAGTCAAAAGCAAAAAAAAAACCTACTTAAATGCTACACAATTATATTTACACAGGGACTTTCTTCCCCTCTTCTTCTCTCTTTTCTTTCTTTTCTTTCTTTTACTGTAGTTTATTTTCCTCTCTCTTCCGTTCATTTAATAGGTGCAAAATATATTACAACGCCGACATCTAAAAATAACAGGTTTCCTTTAATTCACCTCAAAATTGGTAAACTTCTCCGATTAGCGAGCTGTTCTCTGCACTTCTCTTTGGACGGTTAAATTTGCTTTCGCTTTCTCTGGCTCGCTAAAGTTCAAAATTAACAACGTTCAATTTCCTCTGATCTGTATTCAAAATTAGCGTTCAATTTTCTTTGACAATTTGGTCGTTCGAGACTTCTCTGAACTTTGGACTCCAATGGTCTACGTCTCCCTTTCCCGTTCTACTTGGTGTGAGTTTAGGGTTGACGGCCCTTTACTACGTAGCCATCTAAAATTCAAGAAAAAGCCGATAATTTTTCAGTTTCAATTCAATTTTTCCAAAGATACCACTACAATTTGGTAGGTCTTTTCTTTATTTTTACCCAACTTTTTAATAAAATTCTACTTACGGTCGTATCACGTTGAATTTGCCTAGAGGCCGGACTGGCTCCGTCGTGTTTACTTGATGGGAATCACCTGCACAGTAACCCTCCTAATTGAAACGCAGAGAACTCTCACTAGACATACAATGCTGTTAAATTCTTGATTATATAATGCAGTAAAGGGGTTCAACACAAACAATACCTTATCCTTCAGCAGTGGCTTTAATAAGAAAGTACTTCGCACCACGTCGGCTTAAACCTTCTCAACAAATTCCAAATGCATTAAAACTCTTTAAGATTGGCATTTGCAATACGAAAGCATCGCAAAGACCTTATAACTAGCAAGGGAATTTACAAACAAGGACTCTTATGAATAATATTCGACACTGCCGTGACACGGTGTCACGTAAAGTCCATCCTCACAGGTAATGTGACCACACTGACATAGAGAGGGCCCCTGCTGGTAAATCTGACCCTGTATTAATCAAGTTTAATGGTCATAGTGCAAACCAGGTTTAGAAATCTCCATTAAACGTCCCCTCTCGCTCCTTCGCAACTATTCAACGGCTGGTAATGTTGTAGTTCACCGGGAAATATCATCTTTTGAACCATTCTAACCAAGCAGTTATCACAGTAAAAACGTGGTTTCCACCTTGAAGTTTATTATGATTCAGAGGGAAAAAAGACATTAAAATGAGATCTTTACCGAACAGTGAAGCCTTTAAAATGCGCTACCTACAAAACAAATCGATCATTGCAAGCCATTTCGTTCAACTTAACTTCACCATAATGTTTAGCTAACGAGAGTGTGGTGTTTATCATATATAAGACTGCACTAACGTCTTGTTTGTACCTTAATTATTAAGTATGTGTTCCACGGGTAACCTGATAATGAGAAAACATGTTAGAAGAGTAAAATAATGATTAATCTGTTCAAACGATTCTGTTCCACTAGCGTAGCTGAAGGGGGCAGGGGGAGGTGCCCCCCACACTTGGCTTCCTGGGATGGTCTGTCGGAGTAGGGAAAACAAGTCAGTGAGCCACAACTGGAAAAAAGGCCGTGGTCGTCTCGACTTGCACCAATTGGTTGAAAACTGGGACGTTAAACCTCATCTAACCTAACCTAATCTGTCGGTACATTTGCTGATCTTGTCGGTACATCCGCCTGGTGTGAACGACGACCAGGGGCGTAGCTAGGATGAACTTTTAGGGGGGCCTAGGTACCAAACGGGGGGTCACGGCATTGACCACGATCCTTAATTCTCACAAATTTTATTAGGACACACACAACTTCTGGTGGGCCTAGCAAACATTTGGGGCCCAGGCCCCCAGCCCCCCCCCCCCCCGTAGCTACGCGCCTGGTTTCACCGACAATTTCTCTAAGAAGAACTCAAATTTTCGGGGCGCTACGCGCGCGGTAGGGTCACTCCAGTTTCTTCAATAGTTCCTTTCCACATAGCTAGATAGCATAAGTCCTGTCGCCATTACCAAGTAAAATGTAGGCAGAGCACACAGGTTGTGTATAGGTCGTAAATTTCCGAAATCCCATATCGCAAAGCTATTTGGCAAGCCGTTCTCTCGTGTGTCATGCGGTAGGGTTAGTTGGTGAGCGACTAACGGAGCAAAGTTTGGCTATTCCATGGGACAGTCCAGGTGCTTTCGACACAATGTATGCTATCCCCGATACGGTCTACAACCCTAGAGGTTTTTATTTCTTCTTATTGTTCTTAATAATTACATATGTTTTTAGTGTAGGCCTTATAAAAATTTTCGCCCACTTTGCAATTTCACGATTCAGACTTAAAAGAACACTATCAGTGCGCAAGTCGACTCTTGAAGTAGTAAGTGGTATATTGTGCAAAATATGCCCTGCAATGGCATGGGATAGTCAGGCACCTTCATATCTACTTCTCACCACCCTCTCGGAAAAGGAGCTGACGGAACTTGGGGTCGCTGGCATGGCCCGGCCCCCTGTCGGGAAAATTAAGTCGCCATATATCGTCAATTTATTTATATTGGCTTTCCAAAAAGGGTCATTTCTGAGATAAAAACCCAAAATTTTCGGCACGTCTTACCACTGGTCCTCAGATCCGTTACTTATAGCTAAATGTAGTAGGCTACAAACCCTTTTTATCTTTTCAAGTAACTTTCATAAGTAGAATACATGGAATTATGTAAATGTCGGGAATTTCATCTCATTTCGCTAGACTTCGTTAATGTTCTGTTGTCTGCTTGTACCTGTCTTGCAGTACGGCTAGTGACTCGAGGAGGGAAGTAAAATGTAAGTTGTGCCCGATAGGGCCCAAATGCCAGGACAATTGACCTATGTAAGCTTTAAATAAGCACAGATTCTGTTTAGTGTATGAGCTCACCCAAAATAATTTCGCGTGCTCCGGGGGCTTTTTCACAGCATGGAGTCCGGCAAAAACATTACATAGGCGCGGAACTATTTTCCTCTAGTAAATATACAAATTTTATGCAAAATATGCCCTGCAATGACATGGCATAGTACACAGGTTTTCTTCAAATTCTGCCTCACAAACCTCTGTACGGGATCGGAGCTGCCCGAGGCTTGGGGTCTGTGACCCTCCCGTCGGGCAAATCTTGGCGCCACCCCTTGGTGGAAGGGGGGTCACGGGTGAGGGGTGACTTGTTAAGTGATAACCCTTTGACACTAAGTGTCGGTACATTGACTATATGCTGTCCGTACATTTACCTTATTTTCATCCCTGCCCCCCCCCCCACTTCAAGCACCCCAGCTACGCTACTGATCTGTTCCACTTTCAAAATGCCAAGCTCTGTTCTTTCAAAGATCACAAACAGTCCTCCAAAGTTGAAATACTGAAATGGTATCAGATTGGACGTTTAACCGACTTTAGGAGGAATTAATGAGCATTTTATGAAAAGAGTTGAACACCAAGCAACCATTGCAAGTAATTTGCTCTAAATATGAAATTTAAACAATGTAGGCCCTTGGGGACCGGTTCTTTCGGTGAAAAGAAAGATAATTTAAGAAAATCTGAGGACACTGCATCTTCTTTATAATTTATAAAGACCAACGACATTTAACCTTGGGGTTGAGGTGGGAGGGAAGGTGCGTCAAAGAGGTTGCGTGGCTGAAAAGTATTACCTTATTTTTTACTTATTCCTTCATATTTGTTTTTATTTCCAGTTAAGAGACTAGTCTGACGATTAGGACGATTGCAAAGCAAATCAAACTTAAGATCGATCCTAAGGCGCGGGTCACACTACAGCGATTTCGGATCGGATTACGATCCGATTTTTTTTAGTTTTAGTTAGAATCTTCTCCATCTCTGGTCGGAGGGAACTAAAAATTTGCCAACCTATGTAAATATTTGATTTGTTTCAGAGGACTATGCAAACGAAATGTAACCTAATTATTTCGTGACGTCACATCGACAGACACCTTTTATCGGACTACGCGTGTCCGATAAAATCTGTCTGTCGATGTGACGTCACGAAATAACTAGTATACATTTCCATTTCATAGTCATGTGATACAAATCAAATATTTACACAAAGTGGCAAATTTTTGGTTCTTTCCGACCAGCGATGGAGAAAACTTTAACTAAAACTCAAAAAAAAAAAAAATCGGACCGTAATCCGATCCGAAATCGCTGTAGTGTGACCCGCGCTTAACTCTTTATCAAACAGGACCCTGGACTAAATAAATACTTGAGCAACCTAGAAAAAGACCCCTTTTTACCTATATCTATGTATTTAATATAAATATATATATATATATAGTACTGAGTTCTATACAGTATATATATCTATATATATATATATATATATATATATATATATATATACATACATATATAAATATAGTATTGAGTCCTATACACTATATATACGGCTTCTAGGCCAGATTATCTTCAAAGAGTGTTCTACTTATGTAAAGGAGCAATATGCAATGATTACACGAACGTTAGATAGATTTAGTTTTCGCCATTTTAATTCCGACAAACTTGTTTCGAAGAGGTGTTTACACCACCTATCCTCATCAGGGAATTATGCTACTTTGTAACGGTTTGAAAACATCTCATGTGCGTAATTGTTTGCGCGCATTTTATGACTACGCGTGGTTGTCTAGGTTACGCCGGTAAAGTTGGTGAGTTTGAATTTGGACGCATGTCGGCAAGTGCTGACAAGCTCAGATCTTTGATCTAGAGACGCCATCTCTGGATGGCAAATCACCATCGTACACAGATTGCATCGTTTGTTAACATTAGAGTATGATGGGGCATGGCCCAAGATTTCTAATGCATTTTGAAATCCATGTTACTGTTCTTCAGAGCTTTTCACGGTGGCCTGATACACCGTGAAAAGCAATGACAGCGAGGAGACATATGTAGGGCTGCATGAGAACAACTTTAAACTGAGACTCGCGAACCACCAGCAATCATTCACTAAGGAAAAGTACAGGAACCAAACAGAGCTGTCAAAACATGTTTGGATATGAAGAACAGTAACACGGATTTCAAAATTCATTGCCGACTGGTCATCATTGTACCGACTAACCGTTAGTGTAGGAGGTTGTGGCAACATCACACCCCAAAAGCTACCGCGCCGAATGTTGCACTGCTCTCTCTAAAGTTGAATTACCATATTGTTTAAAAAGAACACAGTTTTTCATAAGTACTTATTACAAAATTTGATAAGGTCAGTAATATCCATTACACTTAAGTAGTTATTATTCAAAAAATTATTTTTCAAATTTTCATATGCCAGCCCTTAGTTTGAACGTAAATATACATCTGAAAGCAATAGTGCATTGACACTAAAGTACAAGAAAACAATTGCTCCCACAGAAAGGAATAACTTATTTGCTATGGTAGGGCATATATTGGACCAAAGTGGCTTCTGTTTACTCTCACCAATGAATTTGTGAGGAGTCTTAACAAAGAAGATAACTGACAATAAATTCTATTTTTTATTTTCAGCCTCACTGTAGAAACCATTATGATCGTTCTGTCTTTTGTAACTTTCAATATATTAAGTCAATTGTGAATTTTGTTTTATCTTAATTCAACAGCTGCTTTAACCTGCAGTTTTTTCAGTCTCTGTAAATACAGTTGTTTTCTTTGAACTGAAGTATATTACGCCAATAAATCTCCTACGTTGTCAGGATGTATTTACAAAATACTAATTTTCAAGCTATAGTCGAAGTCTTAAACCAAGTCATTACAAAACTGAAAGGTCGTTACACGCTCTCGGTTTGTTCAATTACATCCACTAAGAAAGGTGAGGTGAGGATTATAAGATGGAATATGTTTGATACTACAAATGTAATCGGAGAACAACCTACAACCTACACTTGTTCAAGACTCTAGTTCATTTCCGTCCACCATATATCCGCTGTGAAGCATACGTACCAGTGCGCCCTCTCCAACCTGTGATTGAACTCTTCAGAACTGTTCTGAAGAGTTCAAGAGTAGGTTTAGAGGGCGCACTGTTAAGTATGCTTCACAGCTGATACGTGGTGGACGGAAATGAACTAGAGTCTTGAACAAGACTACGAACAACCCGACAGTCATTTTGTTAGTTTAAAACTGATCATTTGTAAAGCATTTTGAGAAGAAAATATTGTTTGAAAAGTTTTTTAAAATATTTGTATCTAGAATCGACACTGCATCTTGACAAATATTTTTCGAATAGGGAACAAGGAAGTGGATGCAGTAGTTCTAACCAACCTCTGTAAAAAGACACGCAAATAATGTATAGTGGCCTTATATTTTTAGACATGCACTGTTAAAACACTGAGCAACATTTTTTTGTTGGGTGAAGCCTACAAATAACATTTTGATCACGTTGCTAATACAATGGTACCAACTCTCCTTTGATGCATTGATTGTATTATCAACTCATTGGTCAAACTAGCGGTAAGCTTACATCCAGAGGTTAGGCACATTTTCGGTGTATTTATTTGTTCGGAAAGGGGGAGGGAAAATAATTTCAGGTTGGCAATTTGAATAAGCAGCTTACCAAAAAGTAACCAATAATAAGTTGTAAAGTGACTGTTTTGAGCGTTATTCCTCGGGAATGATGCCAAAACGTTTGCGCTCCTCACTCTCGCTGTATACCAAACCCTTTCTACACAGTCTTCATTTATTCTACGATTCCAACGTTAATACAATCTGTGTACCGTTTTCTTTATCTTTTACATATAGGCATACATTATTATAATAAAGTTGTAGAATGATGTGGAAAGTGCTCAATCCGGCATGCTAAAACATTTTTGTTCAAAACCATTTTTTTTTAAACCGTATATCATGCTGAACTTTCGGCTCATTAAAAATGTGTAGGTTGAAAAGTATGTTTTCGCCCCGCTGTTTAAGAACTTATCGGTGAAGTAAAATCAAACTTTTTCAAAAATGAACTTTTTTTACTCGTAGCTGGTTTGACTACATTGTCTCATACATTGTGCATGAGGGGATATAATCGTTGATTGAGTACCAAATAAAAAATCCTTAAAATGTTGACACAATCATCCAATTTGCACCAAAAGATTAAAGGGCAAACATTCTTTAGGCATATTTATACCTTTGCAATATTTAGGACGTCTTCTGTTCCGTTACTATTTTTCATTTTTCTAAGCTATTTTATCTGGCTACAAATGGCATAAATGAGACAGTGGGATTTTGGAGGTACAACCAGCTGCTTTCTTATCGTTTCCATGGTTACAATAAATAGCCTTACGATAAGACTTTAAATAATATAGGCATATGAATCAAGATGTAATTTCCTCCTTGGTTTTCTTCTAAAAATGTTTTCTTTTTAATAAAGGGGTACTGAAAATGACAATTCGCCGTTTTACTGAATGCAAGACAGAACAATAAGACCTTTAAGTTGTGCAATCATATAAACGATACAACTTCGTAATTGGTTCTCTTTAGTCAACGTCGTAAAATGAATTTGTAATTAGTATATTAGTTTCGTCAATTGCACTCGATGAATGAATTCAACACAAGAGCGATGTGTTTCCGTATGAAAGTACCTGTAGTGTAAATAATCTTTTAGACATACACACAATGATACCACCGACGATGATATAAAAGACATTATTACTGTCGGGTTGTCTTTGTTATAAGACTTGAGATAGATTTATGGATTTTATTCCGTTCTGTCGTTCTATGGCGTTTTGTCTGCTAGGTAAAATTGACTAAAGAGAAAGCACACAGTTTTGATAAAATAACAAAGCAGAAGATAAACAGGGTGCTAAAAATTCAGTGCTACTCAGACTGACTACGTGTTATTTTTCACTCAGAGATGAATGCAAGAATAAGAAGTATTCAATAAAATAAGGGAATAATTCTTTTAGCATTATGACAGATTTTCTTCCCCCCAAAAATGGCGTCTGATTTGTACTATGTTGTCGTTTCATATATCGTACAGTTTGCTCAAGTTTGCTTCATACATTTCCTGCAACGTACAATGGTGATCCCACGGTCACAATAAAGATAACAAATCTGCCAATCATGGTCTTTATCTCTAACAAGGTATCAATTTAAACGTTTTCACCGTTTTTGATCAAAACGACTGTTCACCCACTCTTAAGTTGCACAATTCCATTATTATTCTAATTGTTTCATTAAGAAAAGAATATACCTGTTTGAAAACCAATGGGAGTCTAAATTTTGATGATGACATTTCAAACGTTTCCGAAGTTTTCCTGAAATAGCGAACAATGTATCTGGATTCAAAACGTGATAAAAAGGTACACTGTGCCCTTTTAAAACGTGGCACCTGCTCTCCTTGACGGCTGGCAGTGTAATACCAATGGGGGACATCATCCTATGAGCTCCCTCAGATGTAGCAGACAACAAGAACAATTGTCTTCAATGCGATTCCCTCTAAGTTTTAGACGAATTTCAGGAATCAGACAATGCGAACTTTGTGTCGGCAAAACGCCTAGTTTCAAAGGAGAAACAAGTGTTTTTTCTCCATCCCATACAGCTCCCTGGTTATTCATGTCCTGTCGAGACTTTCACTCAATGAACTGTCTGCAACTGGTCAAACCTCACAGCATTGCTGCATCTATTCATTACTGTTAGGGTAATTGTGGATATTAATATGATAGCTACCCTAGAAATTGTAAGAATGAAACCAATACTTTAAGTCCAATGTTCCCTTTTTTCTCCCAACTCGAAAACTATTCTAATAAGATTAACGTATGTAACACTTTCCAATGTATATCTATCTTCCAGCTAGTACATTGTTTATTAGCTTTGCAATTGCCTGCACCCACAACTGGGTCTTTTTGTATAAAACTTGCTACCTTAATGATTGCTCAGAATGTATGTGTCCAAATTGTGAGCTGGGACTTGTATATCTTTGATTATCCATCCAAAGCTGGGCACAAATTACTTCTAAAAAGAAATCGGCTACATACATACATCAGCTGTATACTAAATTTTCACCGTTTGACCCCTCGTTATCTTGCTTGACCACTGCATGGGAACCTGTGACCGCTACACAAAATAATAGGGTTCCTGTACTTAGTATATGGCATTAACATGCTACATAAGAGATCCCTCAATGTTAGCCTTTTTGAGAACATCATGTTTACATTTTTTTTCTTAGTTTCCCCTCTGTGACTTCAGATGATCTTTGACCATCACCAAATACTATACACATCTTTTTCTTTTAATTGCAAAGTAGTATGGCAAGTATTTAACACATAAAATTAAAATAAGTAAAAAGATACGTCATCATTTTTAAATCGTCAAATTATGATATTTGTGGTTTAGTTTATGCATATCCAAATTAGCGACAGTTACATGTCAAATAGCCTTTATATTACTGATCAACCATGTGTAAGTAACCCTGAGCTCTCTGGAGCTATGCTCCCTGTTACCAGATAAGTACCCGAATGTTCCTAGACGCCATACTCTAAGAGAAAGGTTGAGCTGGAGGCTGTGTCTCCAGATCTCCTCTCACGTTATTCACCATCAAATCCGCAAACATCTCTCCTTCTGAAATAGACCCGCAAAATAACAATATGAAAATATTATTTACAAATAATTCGATGTTTTCTAGGTGTCCAAGTGGACGATACCATAGGTTGGCCTTCATAGTCATAGGCGTACGAGGCGGGGGTCTGGGGGCTGCACCCCTTCCAGAGCAGGGAAAATGCTTATTTCAGGGCACTAAAACTTGTATTTTTAGGGCAAGGGGAAGTGCAGTGGGTAGTACCGCGGGCAGCGACGTTTGCCAACAGGGCAAAATGCTTATTAGTCGCACAACGAAATAATATCTTTCTTTTTAGTTTGTGAGGGGGGGGGGGGGGAACTCATTCATACCCGTTCTGAGTGCTATCGTGGTAAAAGGGGAAAATCAGGGAAATCTGTAAAATTTTCAGGGCAAACAACCTCCCCGTGTGAAATGTCTTGCCGTACGCCTATGTCCATAGTATTTGATTAAAGAACTCATTCATCCCCCTTTACACATCGAAGTGCTTTTAAGTAACTAATCTGTACTGACACTAGACTACGAGTGGGCCTTGGGGACTGCAGGCCTTTTTATTTCAAAAATAGTGCTCCCGCTGATAGTAAGAAAAAATATTTTGTAGATTACAGTCGCGTTATTTGATTTCGTTATTGATGTAAAAAACCCCAATCCAAATATCAGCTCAGCCCCTCTTATTCTGGCCCACTACGCCACTGACTACGAATTAACTACCGGTAGCTCCCCACTCTGTTTACAAACGTGATACAAGCTATGTCATTTTTTCAATTTTAATGATATATCTGTAAAAGACTATAATGTTAAAGAGAGTAATACGACAAAACCATTGCACAGAAAAAAGACGTAGAAAGAATATTTGTAGGGAAAAATGAATTGTCATGACAATGATTTATACGAATCGGTTAGGACTTCTTACGTTGCTCTGATGATAATGTTACAGAGCTGCAGGGCAGTGGCCGTTCACGACACAACCATTTCTTCACAATAATCTTTCGCACGTCACAAAATTGTTTAAAAAAATGTGTTTTTTTTTCTTCGGTGGAAAAGAATATTTAGTGTGTAGTAAGGTACAACTGCAGTAAGGTAGCAATGAACGTATGAAAGAGAAGTGCTATCTTGGGGGTGATCCTGTTAGGATTTTGTGTACTCGTTACATGTAACGAGTACACCACGGATAAGTTAATTTATCAACCATTTTCACTGAGTTATTTAGTAAGTAGAAAGGGGATAAATGTGTACACTTTATTATAAATTTTCGTAAAATTAGAAGGCAACTGCAAGGTTTGTGACCACATTTGTAGCCTAATTAAACAGTATATAATAGCAATAACTCCTATTCATCTATGATCTAAATTAGTGTTTAATCTTAATAGTAGTTTTAAACCTAAATTCACTATAAGTAAGGTATAATATTACAATAGTCCTAATTATTGCGTCAAAATTTTCTTCCCGGTTCCTTTATCTAGTTTCCGCAATATTAGTATTAGCAGATGAAGTGCATTTTCAACCAAACTGCCCAACGTAATCTCGAAGTAGAACATGTGATTACAGTATCATAACCTCAAATAATTAACACTGATCAGTTTTTACAAACCTAGCCAACTTTCTTGGCCATAATATAATGCTTTCTCCATGTGAATGCATGAGATGAGTGGGAATTTCACAAACTTTACATTCCCCAATGAAAAACCCATGCCGTTATCTATTTCAGACTCAAAACTGTATTAGATTGGAATACACTTTGGAAGGCAAAACATTGTTTATCAATATGAGGAAATGACATCATTCTTGTTTGCTTCAAGTTCACTTCAGATAATAAATGTTGCAAGCATCTGCCGATATCTCAAAATTACGCAGGTCCTGTTAAACGTACATTTTGCTTACATTTCTTTCTTTAGGGCAAGCGCCTTATCAACCTCAAATCGTAATGCAACATCTATTGGATCACAAATTATCTTGTTTTCCAGGTTTATGCAACTTTGCAAAAATATTTCCACCCAAGGGAAAAAATCAGTTGATAAAAGGTGTTAAAGGTGCGCTGCGTTTTATTATGATTTGTTACCAGGGCCGGGTTAACACTTTGTAGGCCCTACGCACCAAATTTTTGGAGTCTTTCAAGATGCAATAACCATATCCTAGCGAATTCGCGGCCGTGCATCTACGAGTAGCGAACGCATGATTTATCAGGCTAAAATACCTGACTACATCTGTGGGAAGTAACACTCTTAATGGATTGCAACGTTTCTGCAAAGAAAGGAAGGAACAGTTTAAGACGCTGAATATCAAGTAATTTGTCTTAAAAGTGACTGGCATCCAGTAAATTGTTAAAATTCTTGAACTGCTTTTTTTCGACATGCTTTGCAATCATAAATGCAACTTTTTCAAGTATTAACTAAATGTAGCTTCTCGAAGGACAGCTTAGTTGAAGTTATTTTTCAAAACCTAGGAACCCACAAAACTACCATTCTTCCTTGAACCGTCAAGCCCTCTGCATGATCAATTGCGGCGAGCAGATAGTCCGAGCCTATAATTGAAAAGTTAGAATAAATTTAAAAAGAGTCAGATTGTGATTTTTGTGGTCTGTTTTGTACCCATTCAATATCATTTTAAAGAGGGTCAAATGCATCACTTTAACTTAATGCCCACAATTTCGTAAATACCCCACCGCCGGGCGTTGTCCCTGGGTCACACTCGGAACCCTAGGGTAGCCCATCCCGTTGGAGAGCTCTTTCCAGCTCCCCCCGCTTGACAAAATCCTGAATAGGCGCCTTAAATTCCAAAGTCTTCCTCTTAACAAGCAAAGGCGTCCTTACAAACTCACACCTGACAAAATCACCCTTTGAAAAAGTCGTCCCATGAGTTCAACAAAATCATTCTCTCAAGTAGAAGCTACTAAGTTGCCTAAGATTCTTCAATCGTGGAAGCTTGACAAGGAAACTCCTTTCTAGCCACGCTACATGTACACGTACACTCAATATTCCTCTGCAACTACGTAGCCTGATGTAAGAGAGACATGTTTGCCATCAGACGGGAAAATAGGCCTACATTTGTGTTGCAAAAGTGAATGAAATCAAGAGAAAAGAAAACAGAGATGGTATTTTATTGGCCTCTACCTGTAATATAAAAACAGTAGCCTATCAGTAAGTGTGACACCAGTTTATGCCTGAAAGAATTTTGGAGACGTAGCTATCGCCATGCAACGGTGTACACAAGCTACGTGAAATAATCATGTCAATCTTTTTTAGCTTCTGTCGTCCCACAACTGTCTATCGTAAAGACGTCTATTCATATTATGAAAAGTTTCCTTTCCTCCTATAAGTCACAGTTCTTCCCATTCTCGATAATTAATGTGACCCTACTACTCAGTAGTCTTACTGAAGGGATGAGTTTGTTGAACTCTGGGGGCGTTTTGGTTAGGGGCGACCCTCAGGCGTACGGGGGTCAATATTTCTGGGGGCAAGGATGATTTTTGCCCAAATTTAGAATTTTGGACCAAGTTGCACAAATTTTGGCCGGCAAAAAGGACATAATTTAGTTTCTTGGCTGTCTCATTTGCCCGAATAGATCGGCTATTTTTGCCCGAATTGAGAGGGCATATGCTCCCATACCCCCGCCCGGTACGCTTATGGGGCGACCCTGTCAAAGGAGGACCATTTGCAAGTAGGGACTTTGTAAGTGGTGAATTTATAAGGGGTGATTTGGCTTGGAGGTGATTTGACTAGTCCTCGAACACAGATATTTATTGAATAAAGAGATTGGATTACAAGTTAGTAGTTTTCAAAGGACCAGAGCCAATGTATGCAGAATATACTTTATCGTAGATAAGAGACCTCATTTCGTTTTTGCGAACATCAGTATTGTGTATATGGTATTTTTCTTATCAGCGTAATATATTTCGGTTTACATGTGTTATTGTGGTTGTGGGCATGCACGAAACACACACCGACACACACACACACAAAAAAAAAATCATTGCCAAGTCTTTTTAATGTAAGAGGGTAAGTCAAGCTGCTGGAAGTTTTTTGTAATGACTTTTTTCATTTCTTCCTTTATCATTTATGACGTTTTTGAGACGTGAATTTCAAAAACTTACTTTTCAGGTGTAAATTTTCATAGAATGTGATTTTGTCAATGAAGTTCTTGTAATGTGTATTTCTCTAAAGAAACCAATGTTTTAATACGCTCAGCTTCAGTCAACTGTGGGAAGTCCTAAAATTAAGACTGAATTTAAGGAAAAACCTTTCCAAGTCATGATTGCCACACTTTCCCTGTCCCTTCCCCACGACTTTTAGCACATTTGCTGAAAGGCAGCAACTATCCCCCTCCCTACCAGCACCTAACCCAGACTTGAACGCAAGTGACCTTTATATCAAGGAGAAAATCTAGTTTCGGCTTGAAAACTTTTCACAACTGGGATCTCAATTGTGTAAAAATGGTTGTCTAAGTAGGGGTCCTAAGGCATTGATAGTACCGTATAAAGCAGTCCGTCATGTCTATTCCAATATGAAACACGCGTTAAACTTGAAGCTTTGTGCTGTGCGTGTTAAAAGGATTATATAGGGCTTAGAAGTAGCCATCATCTCCATGGTATCATTGCCTAAAAATAAAACTTGATCCAAGCTTGTCACGCAACATTTACCTAACCTGGTATTGATGACTTCATCTTGACATAATGCAAACACTGTTCTGTCGAAACAGAGCACCATTTCTTGGAGAGAAGCAATCTCTGATCATGCTTTTTAAAAGACTTGTAACAAAAGGTTTTGTCATAAAAGTTTCAAAAAAAAGGAAGGCCATAAATCACCAGCATAGGTTATCTTACGTCTCCGTGATTTTATAGACTTTCACAATCCTCTCAAAACCCTCAAGTCTGTTTGAACAGTACTGTATTAAACGTTATTTAATAGTTGTTGTCAGACATGTATGTTATATTGCCAATAGATGATATCATATAAGCATAAGAACCAAGAATAAATTAATTAAAACCTGTTACAGGTGCCAGTCAGAACGGATCTCCAATACGAAATCTCAGTCGACACAAACTACATGTAGTTGAGATTGTTACATGTTTTACTTTGAACTTGGATTTACTTATCATTTAATATTATTATTTGTCAATCGTACATACGCTTTGCATGTGTTAACAATAAGTGATGATGGACACCAAAATCTTTTTGGCCCTCCTATCACTGGCGACGACTCTCTTCTTGGTTGTAGGTAAGATTTACAATACCTTGAGTATAAGCGACACTTTTGATATTGAGTCCAGACAACAAATGCATACTAATAATCTCAGTAATATCAGCCATTCCGGGATAGTGACACATTTTGATATCTATGCCTTTTTCCTTGGGTGTGTTAATTGCGACTTCTATTTAATGATCATTTTCAATTTATCAAGATTACATAATGATATGTTCAGAAAATTTATCATCCTTCACTTACATGCATTGTTGATAAATCATGATTACAATATCGCGTAGACAACGTAAATTTACCAGTTTTCTGTAACCTGCATGTTTTAATTATGCAATCGTTTATTATGCTTTTAGGTTATGAGTCTCATAAAGTTGTTTCCTTTATTGGTATATTCTCATTTTTAACACAAAACATTTCCTTTGCTTTTTGTTAACTTCCTCAAGCAATAAACCGTGCGGGTCGAAGTTTGAGAATTTTTAAGACAATAAAATTATATAAGTAATTAAAAACCAGAAGGATAAAGGCGCTGTAAGAACTTGCAACTTGATATAAGCGTAATGTTAGTACTGTGGTTTGAAGTTGACGATGTAATTTTTAAGTTACTGTGCTGGCATGGAAAAAGTTAAAAATCTTCTTCCATAGAAGGAAAACTGTAAAAATATCTACAGACTGTTGTAGAATTACGGAACAAAATATTAAGAAATACAAAGAACAAACGGAAAAAAGTGCTGTCAATTTTTGGAAACAAATTGACAGCAGTTTTTCCAATTTCTTTATGTATTTCTTGATTTTTTTCGTTCTGTAAATCTACAGGATTTTTTACAGTGAAGACTCTACCTATTGAATATTCATTCCCGCTTCGGGACTACCATGGTAAAAAGGAGGGAAAGTTGAGCCAAGCGAAGCATTTGTGGCCTGTGATCACGTGTGAAAATCACGAGCTTTGATAGCTCGGTGGTTAAAGACGCTGCCCGGAAAGCAGCTGATGAAGGCCCGGCGTAAACAGGTGGGGGCACAGGAGCCGTTCCCCTGTGCTGAGCACTGTGCTCCCTTTATGGAAAATCGATCGATATAAAATTTTACTATCTTTAATCCGTCGCCTCGGTATGACCGCAGACGATTTTTGACCAAAAATAAGTCCCAAAAGGCGTTCTTATATAGTGAAAGTATTTTGTTTTCTGCAACATATAAAATTACAAAAAATTCTTATTCAGTTTCATCTGCTTTAACACCCCTCCAGATATGTTGTTTATATAAAGGTAAAGATTCTACAACAAGGCTATTGTTCTAAACACAAAATTGCATAGATTTGATGTTCTATCTTCTCTTTTCAACCAAATGTGTATGCAGGTGATCAAACACCTACACACACAATTGTTGTAGTTAACATGTCCTGTAGAGGAGGTCTTTTGTCCTTCTGGAACGTAGCTCCTTAGGGGAGCAGAACTCCTTCGGGAGTATTGTTTGGTTTGGCCCCTTGGGTCTTCCCTCGCCGGAGAGTCGAGGGGACTTTTGAAATAGTATCTTCTCTTTTCAACATTTAGAAGATTCTGTCGAACCTTCGGATATCGCTAGGAGTTCCTGTGTTTGTTGGCAGCGTTCGGTAATTCAAAACTGAACTTTCGTGAACAAATCCTAGCTTGGCGCTTTATGCCAGTTCACAGCTTTATACGCCCACGCAGTTTGGGACTTCGATCCGGATTGATATGATGTTCATTGGGAAGCAAGAGACTTTGGGCCATTTGGCGTTTCTCTCCAAATACGCCTCTGAGTAGGGAGACAAGTAACCTGTGCCTAACTCAACCCTAAGCAATATTCTGTAATGGTCCGCCAAAATCATGATCCACAGTAGTTTATTTGTAGCCATAGCTGTTTTCACGTAAGTATCTTATCTTCCTAGATGTAATGTTTAGGGAGATGAGATCTTGTACTTCATTTAAATCAGTGAAAGGTGTGTGTGTGTGTGCGTGTGCGTGTGCGTGTGCGTGTGTGGGAACCAAAAGTGTGTCGCCAACTTCTCCTTAACAATAAGTCCGATATAGTTCAAACTTGGTGGGTAGGTACCTGACCAGAGACACGTGTGCATGCGTTATTGATGACGTCAGAGGCCAATGGTCAGAGATCAAAGGCCATATTTGCTAAAAGTTGATTTTTAGCCATTATTTGCCTAACACTATGCAAAAAACTAAAACTATGTAAAGTATGAAAACCACAGGATATGTTTGAACTGATAAGAAATATTTTTAAATAGTGCTTTCTGGTTGCTAAGGGTGAAGTCAAAGGTCAAAATGTAAGTGAAAGATCAAATTTGCCTAAATTTTGCGAAAAGGTGTGTCGCAAACTCCTACTAATCCGCATGTCCTGTAAGGGTCAACCTTGGTGAGAATGTACCAGACTATGAAAAGTTATGCATGAATAATTTATGACGTCATAGATCAAAGATCAGAGGCCAAAGGTAAATTTGCTAAAAATAGTTTTCCCCTTTATTTGCCTGAATTGAAAACTGATATTTTTGGTTTCCATAGCGCGAATTCAAAGTCCAAAATGCAGTTAAAAGTGAACTTTGCCAAAATTTGGATAAAAAGTCCATTGACAACTCCTCCTAAACCATACCTCATCAATTTCAAGGAAATTTTTGCATTGACGCCAACGATTACGCATGAAATTTTTGCATGCGTAATCGTTGGCGTCATATGTCGAGAATCAAGACGTCAGAGGTAACATGAGCTAAACTTGTTTTTTATCCTATTTTTAATAGCATGACAGTATCTTAGATACGTTTGCAACTTACAGAGTGATGAGATATAGTTTTCAATAGTACATTCTAATTGCTTAAGTTCGAGATCGAAGTTTATATGACAAATACCCTTACTCGAAATCCAGATATGGGCCAGATATGAAATTCCATATATGGGCCAGATATGGATTTCATGTCTGGCCCATATCTGCTGCAGATATGGGATTAATATCTGAGCCAGATAAATAAAAAAAAATGGGCAGATATAACCCAGATCTACGCCAGAACCAGATCTAAGCCATAAATGGCCAGATAAAGTTTTATCTGGATCAAGTCTTTAAATGGAACAGATAAAATTTTATCTGGACCAGATATGGTCCTTATATGAGCAGAATATATTTCCATATATGGCCCATATCTGCAACAGATATGGAATTTATATCAGATCAGAATAAAAATTTGAGCAGATATAACAGATCTAAACCAGACCCAGATCTAAACCATATATGGCCAGATAAAGTTCTATCTGGATCAAGCCTTTATATGGCACAGATAAAATTGTATCCGGACCATATCAGCTCTAGTTATGAATCACAGTTAGGACTTATAGTCCAGACTCCTCATGGAGACTGAACTTTTTTCCCAAAAGTCCCCTGACTCTCTGGCGAAGAGCCAGGGGCGAAAACCAAACAATACTCCCGAAGGAGGTCTGCTCCCCGAAGGAGTAACAACGTCCCCAAAGGACAAACTTTGACTTAACTGAAACCACCCGACAGTGGTCCCGTTCTAGACTTGCTGAATAGAACAGGTCCCACCTGGGAGCTCCGCCGTCGTGATCACGGATGCTCCTGCGCCAGGTAAGTATGCTAGCTACTTTTAAAAGTAGCTGGATTTTAATTGGAAATTTTTTTTTCCAAAAGTCCCCTGACTCTCTGGCGAAGAGCCAGGGGCGAAAACCAAACAATACTCCCGAAGGAGTTCTGCTCCCTGAAGGAGTAACAACGTCTCCAAGAGACAAACTTTGACTTAACTGACACTACCCGACAGTGGTCCCGTTCTAGACTGGCTGAATTTATTTTAATTGGAAATTCATGGATTTTCATTGAAAATTCATGAAGAATTTAATATAGGTACTGGGTTGAATTGACTTTAGTACATAAATTCATCTTATTTCATAACAGTGAACAGAAAAATGCCTTGAAATTTCCTATTTTATGTAATCACAGTGATATGGGCTTCTTATTTTAAACTTTATTACGTATTTGACTCTAAATTTTATTTACTGCATAGTGCATATTTTACTTTCAACTTCCTAAATCATGAAAAATGTAGGTTTCCATACAAGCTCCTCCCAAATATGCAAATCATTTGCCTAAGTTCACTTAGTATACTGCGGTATTAACCGTGACAAAAGTGTAGCCACTAAATAACTGCAATGTCTGGGAAAGTGATGCTGTATCCAAAACATGTCTTAATTTAAAACAAGCATAATCCAAGAATCAAATCAAATAAATAATAAAACAAACTAACAAAATGCTCATTTGCATATCTAGCATATCAAGTTATATCTGGCTTGATATGGCCATATAAAACTTTATTTGCATATCTGGAATTGCATTGTATCAAGTTATATCTGGCTGTCCTGGGTAGGACTTTAAACTGCATCCGGTTGTGGAGCTTGTTTAAACGTGGGAATAATGAGGTTACCCTTTACCACAACTGCCTCCGGGGCACCCTTGGGCAAGGTGCATCTGTATTTGCCCTGTGCTTTTTACGTGTTGTTGCCTTCGGGCGTGTTGTTGCCTGCGGGCGCGAAGTTGCCTTCGGGCGTGAGGTTGCCTTCGGGCGTGGGGTCGCCTACGGGCGTGAAGTTGCCTTCGGGCTTGGTCTTGCCTTCGGGCGTGAAGTTGCCTTCGGGCGTGTTGTGTTGCTTTCGGACGTTTGTTGTTGCCTTCGGGTGTGTGTTGCTGCCTTCTGGCGTGTGTTGTTTTCCTGTTTGTAAAAGTCTTGTGTGGTGGGTGGGATGGGGGTGTCGTATATATTGGCCACAGAAATTTTGTTTTGCTAGCTTGGTGTAAGGTAACTTTGTAAATGATTGTAAGTAGTTCATGGTTGTGTTCTTGCCGGTCCGGATTTGGTTCTTCCTGTTTGATAATGTCCGTTTCTATGCACTTAAAAAGCTATATCTGGCTTGATATGGCCATATAAAACTTTATTTGCATATCTGGAATTGCATTGTATCAAGTTATATCTACCTTGATATGGCCATATAAAACTTTATTTGCATATCTGGAATTGCATTGTATCAAGTTATATCTACCTTGATATGGCCATATAAAACTTTATTTGCATATCTGGAATTGCTTTGTATCAAGTTATATCTGGCTTGATATGGCCATATAAAACTTTATTTGCATATCTGGAATTGCATTGTATCAAGTTATATCTACCTTGATATGGCCATATAAAACTTTATTTGCATATCTGGAATTGCTTTGTATCAAGTTATATCTGGCTTGATATGGCCATATAAAACTTTATTTGCATATCTGGAATTGCATTGTATCAAGTTATATCTGGCTTGATATGGCCATATAAAACTTGATATAATGTATCAAGGCATCTAAATCTGGCTTTATATCTGGCTTGATATGGCCATGTAAAGACTGTATTTAACCAGATATATCCAGATATCAATCCATATCTGGATTTGGAGTAAGGGTAGTGGTCTTTTGTCATGATTTACTTATGAATATGTTGGCAAATTTCTTTAAACCCAAGGTATTTAGAGAATGTGGGGGAGATCAGATATGCAACTGCATGAATTGTCCTCTTGTTTGTCAGGCGAATGGTTGGATACGACAAAATACGTGCTGGACAGGTGCAATCTGTTTGTTTTATTGATAAGCACCTGTCAGACTGTATTACAAGATCCTGAATCATTTGGCGAACTGAAAGATCTCTAAACACCCACCATGCAGTCAATTCTTCTAAAAAAACACCCTCTTTATGGCAAGCCAAATGCCCAGTTATTCGAGAAACTTAGTCCATCGATCGACAACCAGGTTTATCGTCAATAAACTTGGTTTATTTGTCAATAAACTTAGTTCACTAACCGATCGATCAATAAACGTGGTTTTTGGCTTCCATAAACCATGTTTATCAACCGATAAGCCAACTTGTTTGATAAACTTGGTTTATCAAATCGATAAACCAGTTAATCAATTCAATAAAACAAGTTTAGTCGAAAACCAGGTTCTCTACGCAGAATGCTCAATAATACAAAAAAACCAAGTTTACAAAATTGCAAAACCAGATTTATCAATTTGGAAATCCAAGTTAATAGCCGACAGATTCAATAAACCTGGTTCTCTAGAAGTAAACTCGGTATATCATAAACAAGATTTATAGACGCCGAATGCCATGTAATTCGTAGAACCTGTCATCAACCAGTTTATCAGTATCACGCCGTGTAATAAACGGTATGAATTGGAAACTAGTAGCCTATCTGAACTAGCAATATAGGCCTAAGCAAACACTTTGAACTTCGTAGTCATAAGTACGTCATCACGCTAGAACACGTACTAACATGAATAAAAGATAAACCGGTTTACCCAATTAATTAATGCGGTTTGACGAAACATGGCTTACAGGTCGGAAAACTTGGTTTATGGACGCCAAATGCTCAATAATGCAGAAAAACCTGGTTTATCGGTCGATAAACTTGGTTAGAAGGTCGATAAACCTCGTTTATATGATAACTGGGCATTTTTCGTCTACAAATAAGGTATATCAACTGATAAGCCAAGTATTTTGATAATCTTGGATTATCGGATTGATAAGCCAGGTTTATCAATTCGACAAACCAAGTTTTTTCCCGATAAAATCATAATCCTGGTTAACCAAATCAAAAGGACAGGTTCATCAGTCGTTAAACTAAGTTTTCGGTAGAAAAACTAGGTTTATCGAATTGATACACTAGGTGTGTCAAATTGATAAACCGAGTTTATGGACACTTTACGTGAGAAATTCGATAAATCTGGTTTATCGACCGAAAAACTTAGTTTTTCAAATAAAACTTATCGGTCAAAAAACCAGGCTTTTCGATCTACAAACCAAGTTTCTCGAATTATTGAGCATTTGGTTGGCCATACCTTTTACAAACTTCGATGCTAAAAATTTGTTTACGTGTTTTCAAATGAACTATGACGTGAAATGTCAGTGTTTTCGAAATTGTTTCCACTCCTAAGTCGCTGTCACTCTCCTTGACCATAGTCTTCTCATGCGCTTCCTGGTTTCAGGTTACTGCACATCGTCCGGTAAATCCTAGTGCAATCCTTCCCCTCCTCCTTTGCCAGTATGTAGATCTTGAGATGAAATTCCTCACAAGGATTCAGCTGAGTGAACCCCAATGAAATTGTTTCAATGAAATTGTGGGTTAAAATTTGTGTACGTCATACACGAAAAAAGCAGGAACTTATGTGGCTCACTACACATGAATTCACATTGACGCTTTGACATGAAAAGCTTAATGCGCCCAACAATTTGTTTGGCTCAAGACTGTGGAGTCCAGGCAATGAGCAATTGGTCATTTTACTACAGTATAAGTTGCAATATTAAACAGAATTCTGAATAGTGCATATCCTTTTCACTATATAGTCACTACTAAAAATGCTAATTCTGCCAGATACAATTAAATATGCAGACATGTACACTTACGGTTTAAAAAAATCCTTCGGGAAAGTGGACACCAGCGGACACCTATTTGTGTACCTCTTTGAAGAAGTGCCTAAGTTTCAAGGATAACCAAATCTTCTCATTAAAATTGCATTTCCATTTAATAGCACTCAACATACCATCTACAGTGTTGGACAATTTTTAAGGGAAACATGAAATGTTTTCAATACTTTATAAATACATCCATAATTAGTCTCTAACAAGTTGGACATGATTTGCATGTTTGCAGCACACATTTGATATGACTTAATAATATTTTTGAAAACCTCTGAATTCTGGAAGCGGAAATTATAACCGACAAGCGTCACAACACCGCCATCTTGTGAGCGAACCACTCTTAATATACTGTTTTGTGTACACGATAAATATTGTAGTACCTAACATAATTTAGCCCCTCCCTGTTTGGTGGGGATAACCGTCTCCCCGTTTCTCCACTATTAGCTTATTTTAGCTGACTTATGGTATTATGGTATGACGGTTCCATCTACATTTTAGAAGATGATTTGAGTCCCTCTTAATAAGTCACGGGCAATTTTAAGGATTAGGTTAATGTGTTTATTATGTTGGGTTATTATCGTTTAGTCTAATGACTAAATGTCCAATATCACACCATGTAAAGTAAAGAGAGTGTTTCAACCAAAGCCTAACTGGAAAGATTCATGTAACTGTTGTGATAATGCTTGTAATCTCTTTGACAGGAATAACCAACGTGAGAGGTAGACAAATGTTGCTTCTCAACAAGCCGTTTTTCTCCAGCAATGTTCACAAAAGCGAAGCTTTCAAAAACATCAACGTTATCAAGGGTAAGTGGAGACAAACTTCGAAACAGAAATTTGCGTGTTTCCTTCATGACTAGGTTACCCTGTCCCAAGGCGATACAGCAAATGTTTCGAGTGGCACCATATTTCTTGATATCCGGGTCTTTTGATTTAAATTTCTCCTCCACTTTAATTGACAATAACCAGTTTTCTACGGTGAACATTTGCAAATGTACATTTATTCATATTTGATTTGAATCAGATCAAGCCTTCCTTTTCCACACATGAGTTTCCTATTAGGGATGTACTTAACAATTTTGTAACAAATGCAAATAAAGACTATTGTAATGGACATAAATCTTTCTTTTGTTATCCCTATTTAGCGACCGAAACAATCACGGGTGCTGCAGATTCTAAAGTTGAGCGTGAGACCACTAAAAATGTTACGAAGACGTTTACATGTACGTCACAGAAACGAGATAATAAGGCAAAGGGCACGCCCATTCCCATCACATTACACCAGACGCCGATCACAACCTCTCCCAAAGCATCCACTTCTCATTCCTTAGATGATATTGCAGCTGTGTCAACAGGTGTGTACAGTGCTATCTCACAAGATGAAACAGAGAAAACGACAACTGGTAAGCAGGGACAATGTTAGTCAAAGCAAACCGAAATTCTACTATACGACGAACCATGTTAAAATTGACATTGAACAACTTAAGGTGTGCAGTGCAATTTTTTGGAAATACCTCAGGAAAGCAAGAGGTGACATAATGGTGAGCTGGGGTAGGAAGAGAGCCCCGTTGAATCCACACATGGAATCTGCTACACTGGGAGGAAAATACATCAGCTGTCGCTAAGACTGACCTTAACGAGGATAATACGCATTGTATTGTAAACACCCGTTTGCCCCCAAAATGAGCAAACCTCCCGAGTTACCAGGTTTACAAAGCATTAGAGGCTCACCATACTGGCACGGGGGGGGGGGGGGCACTTGCCCTCTCGGCAAAAGTTTGCAAAGCATGATCTTCAATTTTCAAAAATAAATAAATAAATAAATAAATAAATAAATAAATAAATGAATGAATGAATGAATGAATGAATGAATGAATGAATGAATGAATGAATGAATGAATGAATGAATGAATGAATGAATGAATGAATAAATAAATAAATAAATAAATAAATAAATAAATAAATAAATAAATAAATAAATAAATAAATAAATAAATAAATAAATAAAACATGTATTAGAGATGGGTGAGCCCTCCCTTTTTATTGACTCGGTTCAAATTAGTGGAGTGAATAACTTTCCAATGCAATGTGAAGGTTAAACAGTAATAAAGTGCTTTCAAAACGACATTTTTTCGCCGCGCTTCGCGCGTGTTTTCGTAGTTGCTTGTTTGCTACTATATATATGTACTTCAGACATTACAAATGGACCTACCATTAGTGCGAACTAAGCGGTAATCACAACAAATGATCACGCTGTGATATTTGTAATCTGATTAGCTTAGGCATCATAATGTCATTTACAGAGGGTAACAGTAATGCTGGAGTTAAATGCCCATAATTTTGCAGACACTTCAGAGCTTTCGGGGTCATTAGATACACAACCCATTAGCCGTGTTGATTATCATCCACAACTAAAAGTAGTTTTGCCCGGGTGTCACCTGGCCAGATTAGCATAGGTATCTGTCTACAAAAAGTTGTAACGGGTATGTTGCCTAAACGTATTGCGTTTTCAAATTGACAGCGCCGTTGGCCCACTAGCCGTCTTATGACTGTCAAATGGCATGTTATAAGCAAAAGGTTCTCCACCTTTGTGCTAAAGTATACCGTTTCAGTTGATTTAAAGTAAACACACCAAACAGTCAATCTAAGCTCAGTGTAGTGAGACTTTTTGGCCGAGCTATTTGTATATAGGATGAAACGTCTTTCTGAGTTAGAGAACCCCCCCCCCCCTTAAAAAATTTCGTTTCGGAACGGTACTGAGATCCAAAATAGTGCTATCATTTCATCGTTTTCAAGTGTCTTCAATACTCGAAATTTTTGTTAGTTCAAGAAAACAATCCAGAAAACCGCTCAACATTTTATGGCCTTTTGGCAAAGCTGAAACATATTGTGACACAATGAAAGAAACAACAAAATATTTAAAGGTGGGGCTTAGTTAGTTTATACAAATGAATCAAACCGCTTTGCCTATTTCACCTGCCTGTTACTCCCCCCCCCCCCCATGGAGTAGCGATCGGCTGATATGGTTGTATTTTTATTTTTAAAGTAGTCAGCTCATGACTGTCTGAAATGGTTTTTGAAGAGCTCTTGAAAACTACATGGGGCATCGCTGTAATACATAATTATAACCATACTCCTATTGTACTTTCCGGAGCTGACCATTAATATAGCGGGGGGGGGGGGGGTCTTCTGAATCTCCCTGAATACGGACTTGAGTTGCCCTCCCCCCCCCAACAAAATTTCTTAAAGCCCCCCATGTTACCAAGTGCAACAAACAAAAGATAACAATCAACGCATTGCCAAGACGAAATTCATAACCTAAACAGAAAGTTAGGTATATCGATGTTAATAGTAGGGCACTGCTTGCACTGTTGTCATACGAATGCAAATAATGTAAGAAAGTAAAGTTAGTCTAAGGTACGCCACTTCCTAAAAATTTAGGTGTGTGGGTAGGAAAACTTAAAAATGATATATATATATATATATATATATATATATGTATGTATATATCACTGCTCTTGTTGTTGTTCTTCTATATATTATATATATATATATGCAGAGAGAGAGCGCGAAAGAGAGAGCGAGAGAGAGAGAGCGAGAGAGAGAGAGGATGGCGGGTTCAAACCCTCGGTGCGGCTCAGTTTTTCTCTCTGGTATTTTCTGTGAACCTTTCCTCCTGTCATAAGGGCTATGCTCTATCTTAGGATTGGTATAAAATTCAAGATCGATTGTATTACTATATACACTTTCGACTTATATAATATATATATATATATTATATATATATATATATATATATATATATATATATATATATATATATATATATATATATATATACATACATATACGTAAATGCATATATATCTGAAGAGCGTGGTGGACTACCGGCTTAGGTGTGGGACTTGCAATCCAAGGATTGCTGGGTTCGAGCTCTGCCAGGTTCATTACGTTGTGTCCTTGGGCAAAATGATTTAACTCAATTGCCTCTCTCCACCCAGGAGTTAAATGAGTACCTGTGAAGTAACTTATCATTGGCGCTGATTAAGCTGCAGTCGTCTAGAGGGATTGTCTCTAGAATGGGTTACTGCTGGGTTATATTTGTGTGAAGCGCTTTAAGACCTCAGTGATAAAGCGCTATATAAAAACCGAAAATTACTATTATTATAACCTACATGTATACGTATAACCATGTGTATACGTAGGCCTACACATAGACTTAAATGTACACGTATGAAAATATAAACTTACGTTATGTGATGCTGGCAAAGGCGTGTGCTCATTAGCGGCCCTTAAGGAGCACAAATCTTTTCTTTACCTAGTCACAAATAGCAATACTGGGTGTTAATTTAAAGGTCAATAACAACTTAACTTTTGCCATGCAATTTTAAATCCAGCAGCCGGTTGACAGGGAGGATAAAGGACCGGAAATGACAGGAAGGTTGTTGACAATGACAAGAGCAGGCTAAACGTGGGCGCACAGAACGCAGAAAATATAGTCCTTAGAAGGAAACGAATGTTTGTGATAAAACATTTGCGAGATTACCAGATCCGAAATAGTGTACTCCTACCCATTGGTGTGATACACTAGGCAATTTACGTTTCGGGTGAAGACTCTAGAGGACCGTTTTAAAAGTCGTCAACATCTGAATGCAGTTCAGTGGCGCAACGTGATTGAAAGAGTAGTTTTACCGGTTAGGGAAAAGGACTAATGTAAACACAAATTAGTCAAAACGGTGTCTGAATCGACTAATTACGTTATTCAATAACATTTGACTAATTTTTGACCAATTGACTCAGTTTCGGACCAATTTGAAGTCTCGTTGACTAATTTTTGACTAATAATTGTTAGTCCATTATCGTGAAATTAGTCAGGTATCATCAGAAACTAGTCAAATATCGTGACTAACGTGGTTAGTCGATTCAGACACTGTTTTGACTAATTTGTGTTTACAGTGCATTCCTTATAAGCCTTTACACAATATTACCAAATAGGCAAACTGCAGATTTTATCAAAAAACTGAAGGTACTCCATTATCCCTAACCAAATCACTGGAGGGGACTATGTCTCACATGCACAAATTTTAGCAATATCACTGAAGTTGAACAACTCTATAAGAGAAGAGTGAACAAAGGTCTCTAACTTAGTAGTTGTAGAGAGAATGTACCCGTGTGTCTACGAATGTCTTATTAATCACCAAACATGCACTCAGATTAGTGCGCCCTAGACAGCTAGAAGAGCGCCGTAAAAGTCGTTTTGCATGACTTTGAGTCATCGGAAAGTTTTAATATTCACACAAATATAAATACGGTTCTTGCCAAAATATCATTAACAGGTTCGCCCCCTGAACCAAATTATTGGAGGAAACTATGTCTCACTATGTCTCACACTCACAATATTAGCAAATAATACGACCAAATATTGGGGAGCAAAAGATGGTCTGTTCTCCTCAACCAAATTATTAGGGGCATGCCCCCTCTCAATCACCACCCTTGCTTTCAACCATACTCTATAGAGTTACAAAGAAGAATGAGTTTTTTAAACTGATTCGCTCCCACAATAAAGAACTGGCCGAAAGATAAAAACATTTACATTTCGGATCAATATTTTGTGGTTGGGGGCATGTGCCCAATTGCCCTATTGGTTACACCACTTCTTTAGAATCCAACGTCAAGAACTGACAACATCAAGTCATTTAAGGATATTGTGACGTCACACACATAACAGAAAATATGATTATCGTTGATCTGTTGATTGACTGTAATAGTTTAAGGAATGATTCGTTAACTTTAAAAGTATCCAGTTGAAACTTGATCTTAATCAGAATACATGGGCATCAGAATGTGTCTATGATCAGTGGTGAACCTCTCAGCTCTTGAAATTAAGCAAATTCTAAGGAAAAGAGTTTTGGCTATTCTCAGACACACTTAATCACATATCTTCTAGTAAAAGCGTCAAACTAGAGAAATATGGGAACTACATCCTCAGACATTTCATGTTTCGACAACCTTTTGAAATTATGAGTAGGGTCCTTTACTTTTATATGCCTTACAAAGTCAATTGAAACAGAAAAAATTACGGTACCTTCACGTGCTCTCTAATTTCTTTAGATAACAAAAACTTAGGAAAAGCACTAAACCGTCAACACAAGAATCTAAGGTCTTCACTAAAAGTGTCACCACATTGCCAATAGAAATACCTACCAAAGCGCTGCCTACACTAAGAACACAAACTACATCTATTCTACCGGGATTCACGTCCCATCCCTTACATACTACAACAGCTGGGTCAGAAGAGGTAGATATTGCTGTTTTACGGACTAAATCAGACAAAGCGACTCCGACAGGTAAAAATAATAGTTGAAAATGAATGAATTTGCGACAAACGAAATATTTGTTATATGTGTATATGGTTGTGAAGGGTTTTACATTTAAACGTTATCTTGTGATAACACGCCAATCATTTTACAAAATGCGTAACGCAAAGCTTTTATCAAAGTTTAATAGAGTATTAATTTTCTTGGAGATTTTATGCAATCAGATAGAATAAGATATTACCTTAAACATATACATGTAAACATCTCTGAGTATAGCTGAAGGGGGAAGATGCGGAAGATCTCGGAGTAATAGCTCAGCACAAAGAAATTAAATTTCAGCGCAAACATTGACAATTGTCAGGGCAAAATTCATGACACGATCGTTTGCCATTTAGGTAAAAGTCTAGGGTTAACACCATCTACCCCATTGTGAAATGTCGTCCCATGTGCCTATAAATATCACGACCTGTCGGTGTAGGGTACCGCTTCACCAATCACGTTTCCTTTGACTAACGCAAGTTTCGGCCTCTACATCCTTGACTAAGATCTTCTTCGGCTACACATCATGCTTAAGCTCACAAGTGGATGCTTTACATTGAGTCACCTTGTTACCTTTTACGGCACTCCAATCAAACATCTACTATCAAAAATCTAATATTCCTCATAATTTTTTGTACGTTTAGCACTTTTAATTACTTTCTACAACATTACAAATGAAGTACATCTATCAGTTACACATGTTGCAACGCCACAGAGCCCATTACAAAACAAATAAATAGGCCTAAATGAAATATTAAATAAACTCGTCCGGGACTTTTTCATTTAGGGAATGTGTTCAATTAGTTATTGGTGACACCCGTTCATTCCCTTGGGACTAGCTTAATGAGTTTTGAGATACTACTTCATATACAATACTCTGTCCTAAATACAAAATTTGAATATTGTGGTTCCTTTTTAATACAACTCATATCTGTGTTTCTCGGGGCAAGATTACATCGCCTCTTAAATTTAAGTAGTGAGAGGTCCTCAATTACTTTAATTTTAGCAGAGACAAGTTGTATATTATGTAAATAGTCTTTGATAAATTTGAAGGTAACTAACATGACGAGTCAAGACGCAAGACTTTTAAAGTCAAAGCCAAGACAATTCCAAATTTTTAAGGTTCGTGTTCTTTAAGCTGCTTTAAAATAGAACTATTATTGTGGTCGGTGAGAGTCAAGGTCAATGTGATGGAAAGGTCAAAGGTCACTTTGGCAAAGGGCAGAGCGTAGCCGGTGTGTCACATTCTTTTCCACCAGTTCTTACAAGGTAGGCTCCTCATCATAAATACTTGCGTATAAAAATTAATGACATCTTAAGGCAAGT
Source organism: Holothuria leucospilota (assembly GCA_029531755.1). Classification (NCBI taxonomy): domain Eukaryota; kingdom Metazoa; phylum Echinodermata; class Holothuroidea; order Aspidochirotida; family Holothuriidae; genus Holothuria; species Holothuria leucospilota. The sequence continues at coordinate 20,039,423 of CM055965.1, forward strand.
ACCCTTAAAATGGTCATTAGCCATTATATTCTTGTCACTATGCAGATATTGAACCGTTACTGTTGAAAATGTTTGATGCGTGTCCGATGATGCCATAGGTCAAAGGTGAGGTCAGATCCACCTCATGTCTATTGTAGCAATTTGTCATAAATGTCAAGTAAGTCAGGAAAATGAGAATGGCAACCCCATGTTTTGCTTACTTGGTATTTAGTTTGTGGACTGAGCTACTGAACTCAACCGTTACTCTTACGACATTTTGATACGTTATTGGTTTCCACCTAAATGTACTTGTGAAAAGTATCATTGTCTTAGTCCAGTTGTGTTGACTCTGATAAATAGCATTTTTAGGAAGTAGCGGAGTCATATTTCTCCTTTTCACAGGTACTCGCTGTTCATTCGAATACACCAGAAAACTTAACAACTCTTGTTACAAGTTTGTTGACTCTTGTTCAGGAACAACCAGGTCTGTTGCCCGATCAGCATGTATGAATGACTCGTATCATCTGGTGTTCATTGAGACCAAAGAAGAAAACGACTTTTTGGTTGGAGAGGCAAGAGGTAGCACTCAGTATTGGATTGGTATTCATGAGCGACCAAACCTTTTCTGGGATAACGGCAATAAGGTGACATTCGCCAACATTGATCCAGACAATAAGGCCACTTTTGATGATGACACAGGCTGTTTCAGGATGTCTAAGAATAGTGAAAGATACTGGTTTGACAGAGACTGTTCTGAATCATATGGCTATATTTGTGAATGTGAAGGTAAGTAAAGTTAAGACTTTAACTTAAATCTATCAAGTTTCCCTTCTCCTCTTGACGTTGTTAGTATACACTTAAAACAGAAAAAGGTGAATAATTTCATAGGCGTAGGGAGAAGGGCCGGGGGCTTTAGCTCCCCCCCTTCAAAATGTGGTGAGGGGAAATATGCTGATTTACTTAATTTTTTTTTTGCAACAAAATGTTAAAAATTGGCAGTTAGTTTCCTTAAAATTTGTCCAATATGATGCACCCCCCCAAAAAATGGAGCGATAGTTCGTACACATGGAATAAAATATTGCTCTGTTTGGAGTGAACTTTCACTCCACCCGGGTGAAATTCACTCTTACTTAGGAGCGGTCCCTCAGCACACTCTTTTTGGAGTGAAAATCACCCTTTTGTTTTTGGAGTGCGAAATACTTAATTTATCAAATCCTGAGTAACTGATAGATGAAAAGCTGCAGTGACACCCTTATTCATTTGAGTAAGTTACCGGTATTCTGCATTCTTGGGCGTTTCCAGTGTTTTAAAATCACCCAAAGCTATGATGAGGACAGAGGTCAAAAATTTGTAGAGTTTTCTTTCCTTTCTTTTACGTTTGGCTACACATTGCAGCACTAGTATTACCCTTTTAATTTTCATCAGATTCTGGAACTTTTGGAAAGTCATATTTCATGAAAATTGAGAGCTTAAGGTTATTACCTCTCAAAATTTAATCTAGAATCGTGTTTTTGGTAGACATATTTTGTTTGCATATTGTGAGAGACTTGTAACATGGTTTGTACTGCAACACGTTTATCACGAATCGAGCTCCGTATTTTTTTAATAAAGGCAATGTTATCGAGAAATAATTCCAGGAAAAGTTTGCCGAAAACAGTGTTAAATCTCAAACCAGTAAGGCTGGGAATCAAGTACCAACCTAATATCAAATCAACTGAAAAATTTGTAGCATTATGTACTAGGACTCATTTATTCGTTATACCTTCTTCTTCAACAACATTCCTTCCGCGCCTTTATTGCACTCCAATTATTTCTAGATGATCAAAGTTTAAACATTTGCAAAGAAAACATATTTTGAAATCGACCAGGCTTCACCCTATAGTTATATGTCACCTATGAGACTCACCAAGGGTCCGCCTTAAGGCCCATATGAAACCTCCGCCCGCCTTCCCAGGACTCCTTGAGGAGTCGAAAAAGAATCATCACCATTCCGATCATGCATGGAGATTTTTGACAGTGTTTGTTTACCTTTACTGTAACTTTCTAAAACATGAGAGATGAAAATAAGACTTTTTCAGATGATATGGAAATTACAAGGCATGGAGAGCCGCATTTTGGTAACCTGGAAAGCATTGGGTACAATGTTTTCTTCAGTAAGTTACGCGTCAACTGATGATAGCATTCCACTCGGTGCGATGACTTTTCTTTTTTTGCACACCTTCCCGTCGCCAAGGCGGGGCCGCCCCCGGTCCCAACCTCCCACCTAAAAAATTGTTTATAAAGGCCCTGCTCCTTACGCTTCTGTAGGATAGGAACTGCAACTGTAACAACCAATTTTGCCACACCAACAATTTTTGTCACAACAACCACTTTTGTCACAGTAACCACTTTTGACATAAAAATCTCCCGCTTTTTTCACAATGGAGATCACTAGTATGTCGTAACAGTCACCAAATTTTATCTCAGTTTTATAGGTTACCGCTTTTGTCATCCAAATCGCCCATTTTGTCACACCCAGCAATTGACTTAGAAAAATAAGTATTTTAAAGTTCCACTTATGATCACTGACTAAGGACTGACTGACTGACTCAGCGATTTCACCCAGGGGCGTAGCCAGGTTTTTGGTGTGAGGGGGAAAAGTCGACTCATCGTCCCCATTCTTGACCGCAGTCCTGGGGGAGGGGAAATTTTTTGCTGCCCCAAAGGGCTTAGATGCAAAATGTTGCTTCTTTTTATACTAGATCCCAGTGTTCTCCACAGGGGTTTTTTAGACGGACGCAATTGTGGCGCCAGGATTTGCCCGAAGGGGGCCAGACTCCCCAACGGGGAGGCCAGCGACCTGAATCCCCGACAGCTCCGATGACGTCGAGGGATTGGTGAGGAGGGATTTGAAGAAAACCTGTGTACTATACCATGTCATTGCGGGGCATATATATTACATAAAATGAGTATATACTAAAGGAACATAGATTTACCGTTTTTATCCGGAATCTAAATTGTGAAATTGCAAAGCGCGCGAAATTTTTTGGGTAAGCCTACACTAAAGAGAATCTGTACTTATTTAAAACTTACATAGGTCAGTTGTTCGGACAGGTGGGCCCTACCAGACATAACTTACATTTTACTTCCCTCCTCGGGTCACTAGTCGTTCCTCACGACAGACATAAGAGAACATTAACTAGGTTTACGGAAATGAAATGACATTGGACTATATTTAGCTATAAATAACGGAACTGAGGAAGAGTGGGCGAAGCGTACCAAAAATTGTAGGTTTTATCTCAGAAATGATCCTTTTGAAAGCCAAAATAAGTAAACCGACCAATGATGGGTGGCGACAGAATTTTCCCGAGCGGGGGCCATGCCCTCGAACCCAAGTTCCGACAACCCAATACGTCATGGTGAGAAAGGGATTTAAAGGAGCTTAACTATCCCATGCCATTGCAGGGTATATTTTGCATAATATCACATTATCACTTAATACTTCAAGAGCCAAGTTGCGCACTGATATCGTTCTTTTGAATCTGAATCATCAAACTGCAAAGAGGGGCGATGCGCGCGAAAGTTTTTGGTAGACTTCCACAAAAAACATATGCAATCATTAAGAATAAAAAGAAAGAAAGAAAACTGTAGGGGTTGAAGACCGTATCGGGGATAACATACATTGTATCGAAACCACCTGGACTCGCTCACCAACTGACCGCACAGTATGACACATTAGAGAACAGCAACTATAGGCATTGCGATATGGGATGAAATTTACGACCTGTACACAAGCTGTGTACTCTGCCTACATGTTACTTGGTAATTAGGTGGACAGGACTTGTGCTATCTAGCTATGTGGAATGGAAATATTGAAGAAAATGGAGTGACCCTACAGCGCGCGTAGCGCGCCGAAAATTTTGGGTTCTTATTAGAGAAGTTGTCCTCTTGAGAGCAAAAAACAGGTAAACCGTTGGGGCGACTGACGCCTTCGAGGACTGCATGCTGTATCGTATCGACTTCCCCGACGAAACTGTAGACATTCCCCCTGCCCCCACCTGGCGCCACCCCTGGAGGGACGGCCCGCCCTCCGAGTGAAAATGACATTGACAACCAAGACTTTTTCGGGATTTTTTTTATTTTGTTTCGAAATCAGGATTAAAGGTTCGAAAAATAGGCAAGGGTTCAGTCCCCAAGGCATAATCTGTTGAAAAAAAGGAGAAAAAATCCGGAACACTGTTTCCAGACGAGATGACATCATTAATATCCAAGGTTTTGATTGACTTTTCGGGGCCTACTGCCAATACGTCCTGCATAAAATAAATATGTCATCCGTCCTGCTGCGGATTCCACCGTCATTACTCCTCCCCGGACCTAGATCCCTACCACTCCTACTCCGCCCTACCAACTCCCCATCCCTCCCTGCTCTCGCCGATTTTTCTTTTTTCTTTTTTTTTTTTGCTTTCCTTCATTTTTCAACATCGCCATTGCGTCCCCAAAATTTCTGTGGGGGGGCACTCTGCCCCCCTGCCCCCCCCCCTCTGGCTACGCCACTGATTTCACCCAACTTTTGTGAACATGGGTAATACAGGAAAGGGCCCTTTGAAAAATATATTTAAAACAAAGTGAACAACCCAAAAGTGTATACGTTTTCGGGAGCAGAGGCTAGGAAAATTAATGGTTCCAAACAGGTAAACAGGTAAATAAGCACACATTTCGTGTTAGAAAAGCTAAATGAGGAATAAGGGAGAGAGAGGAAATGAGCCAAAGAAAAGTGGACGGGAAGAGGGTATGACATAGAAAGACCTGAAGAAAACAAAAAAATAAAAAAAAGAAACAAAGTAGAGAATGAAGAGAATTGTGTAGCCTGGAGAACTAAAGGTACAAGAATTATATTGGCTGTGTCCTCGTTGGGAATGTATGCCGTCGATCTTCAAAGTGAAAACCTTAGAGAACAGTGAAACATAAAAAATTGTATCAGTTTTCATCACAATGTCTATTCGTATTTGATAAACATAAATGTGACATTAAACATCCTGGACAAATGATGAAAAATGGTGACTTGTACAGTCAGTGGTTCTCTTAATGCATGACTAGCAGCTCACACATAGTTGTGTGCGATTATGGCCTTGGGAAAGTGGCGGAGCTATGGAATTCGGTCAGAGGGGACGAGAATGGCCTGCAGGGGCGCTTTGAAGTAGGTAAATAACCTATGTCTCAAGCTAAGTAATGGCTTTTCAACCTTTTTTATGTTAGACAACTTTTCCCATTCCTTCTCTCCAAGTGTTTCATTAAAACATGTTTCCATTTTCAATCCCTTCCTTTCACATATACTAGTATAAAGGCGACCATTAAAGTTCACTTGATGTTCATGTATTTCGGTTGCAGATTCAGGATTTTAAGTAGAAAGTTGTGATGGTAAAGATTAAATCTGCTGGAGTCAAAAGCAGGAAACCCGTAAAGATGCAAGAGTAAAGTACTTTAGAAAACTAAAAAGGGCGCTGAGAGGCGATTTGAGTCCGTCAGGGGGCGACCGCCCCCGCTGACTATATGGACGCTCCGCCACTGCCTTGGGCAAATTAAACCCTAGTACCCCGGCTTCAAGCAGACTACTGTAGCTTTTGTCTAAGGGGGGCTCTAGAAAGGTTCTTTTTTTAGTAATAGAACTAGCTGGGGGTAAAGTTAACTTACTAAGGCTAATTTTCACAGTCTTTATTCTGAAGCGAAATTGCTAACTCTGTAACAATTGTGGGCAAGTGCGGTGAAAATATCCTCGCACACCACTGCAGATAACGTGCGTACTGTAGGCAAAAACAATGTTTGAATGTAACCTAAGGCCCAAAGTTTCCGCTTTGAAAATGCAGAATCCCGTTTCTTCTTCTTTATAAGTGACAAAATCCGTTTTCTTCCGTTTTCTTAATTTAGGCATCTTCAAAAGTTCATATTGTTCCTCAAAAGCTGTATAAAACCTCAAACTTCCATTTTTGAAAGGGTATGTCGGATACAATGCCGTACTGTACAATACTTACTGTGGTAGTACATAATGTACTCGCTCGATCGACCGCTCTAATAGGGCGTTGTGGAGGGACTGTTTCGTCATGATTTTATTACGCTACTCTGTGGTTTACTTTTACATAAAACAGTGGGTAATTATGTTTTTTACGATGTTTTTTTTTTTCAAGCGTTTTATTCTCGTATTTATTAAAACCACTCAGATAACTTATAACAATTATTTTGATAGTAATTTCCTGATTTATTTTTGCAAATTTTTTTCCAAACTGTGTTTGCCGTTTTGTAATGCCAATTCCGTGATATCTGGGGCTGGGACTAAGATCGAAATCTCAGGATCTTTATACTCTCAATGGTATCTTAACCCCCTCCCCATCAAATAACCCCGGAAGCCCGTATCCCCGCTCCGCTTCTTGTGCCAATGAAAAGTCATTTACTAGAAATTAAATACATGAACATAAGTCATCCACGTATTTCAAATATATGAGTACTACTTCACAATACCAACTTACTTACCCAACATGTGTGTCAAAGTGATGACCTGTAAAATTTTGACAATAATGCCGGGCAACTGTTGTGACAAAACTCGTGACTTCCATTTTGACAAAAGTGGGCGATAATTTTGACAAAAGTGGTCGCCACAGCAACCAATGAAAGCAAAATATTATACCCTTTCCGCACGCATATGCACACGTTCTGTCCATGGAGCTAGCTGGTATGGGCCTTAAACATCAACTCCGTGGTGCCAACCAAATTCCGACACCTTGTGGTTCCCCTCTGAATGATTATTCAGTATTTATTGACCCATTATCCATTGATCCATTTCACCTACGCCACATGTCTTTTTAATATTATGGCAAAGGGAAAAGCAGAAATGTTGGGGAAGTACTACAAGCGAGGCTCAGATATACAAACGTATCTACAGGAAACCAATCAGTAAAAGGCACGCTATGACTCCAAGGGTGTATAATATTCATACGCTTTTCTCTCGGTATAGTGGCACAATATGGTGTACTGTACAAAATATATGTTTGCATGCAATATGTCCCGGAAGCAAAACATGACGTAAGGTGAAAAAGGTCTACTCGAACCACCCATTGGAAAAAGTACAGGCCTGCTTACAGTCCTTACATTTAGAGAATAGGCTTTTGATCATCATGAGAAATTAAATTAACTCAGAGGGATAATTTAGAGGGATAATTTAGAGTAAAACTGAATTGATAATTAAATTGCTATGATAGTTCAATACGTAAACTACTTCATGATCAAAGAAGCAACAGAGGCTTGGAGTACTGAATTGGTAGTAGTAAACGACAAAACCCTTTTTAGGGTAATGCAATCAAGTTACTTTCGTTGCAGAAAAAAAGCTAAGCTTGCAATAGTTTCATGAAGTTTTGAAGGATGTAAAATAATGATAGTATATACTGGAGAGAAAGCTGATATCAAATTATGGACATCTTTGCGAGTATAAGGCTACAGTAGTATATAAGGTACGTTACAGTAGTGTATAGGTTACAATAGTAGTATACTGTCAAAGAGTTAAAAGTGAGACAAAAGTTATTCTTTTGAGGTCTTATTACTTTTTTCACTAATTTTCGTCTACCATTAGCAATGCTAGAACAGAGTTCGCACATCGACAACCACTCGGACAACATGTCATAATGCAGTCGGAACTATAGCTGTTGATCATTTTTGTTGCAAAATAAGACAATAGGGCAATCCACGGAGTTGTATATCTCATCCCTAGCCCACTTTCTTCAATGTGATAACAGTAACGAATATCGACTCATATCAATAACGAACCTAATACACATTGAAAAAAGATTTCTAGCCGACTGCAGTGGCCAAGTGGTTAGAGCATCCGACTTGCAGCCGGAAGGTCTAGGGTTCAAATCCTGGCCGGGTCATACCAAAGACTTTAAAAATGGAACCTACTGCCTTTGTGCTTGGTGCTCAGCGTAAGCAATGGAGTAGGGAAAACAAGCCAGTGAGCCACAACTGGAAAAAAGGCCGTGGTAGTCTCGACTTGAACCAATTGGTTGGAAACTGGGACGTTAAACCTCATCTAACTAACTAACTAACTAACTAACTAACTAACTAACTAACTAACTAACTAACTAACTAACTAACTAACTAACTAACTAACTAACTAACTAACTAACTAACTAACTAACTAACTAACTAACTAACTAACTAACTAACTAACTAACTAACTAACTAACTAACTAACTAATTAACTAACTACATCTTTGACCTCTGACCTTTGGTCTTTACTACCGGGGGTCTGTGAAGCACAATTTCCACTTTGGGACACCCCTTCACCAAGTCTGAGGAAAATTGGTCTAGACAACTAGTAGTAGGACTTTTTACATGAAAAATACATTGGCCCTTCTAGCACGTGAACTTGGACCTCGGCTGCCATTTTGGTATATTTGGTATTTGGTATTTTGGTAGAACTTGTCATTCCTATTATATGTGTCAATATATGTCTCGTTGACCTTTGATCTCGGTTGCAAAAGGAAGCACATATTTTGGTATATTTGACATCCCAATATATATATATATATGTGTGTGGGTGTGTGTGTGTGTGTAAAGGTTCATGTCAGTGCAATGTTTCTCATCTTGGAATTTTAGCCATAAAACTATTTTAACACAATTTGACCTTACTTCCGGAGACTGTGAGACACAATTTCCCACACTAGAGTGGCTTCCTGCCAAGTTTGAAGAGATCAGTCCACCCACTGGTAGGAAATTCGTGCCACAAAATTTCACCTAAAACTATTTGACATTTGCTACCATGGCAACCACATATTTTAGCAATACTAGATATGTTCTCTTAGAAATGATGTAAAATATGGTGATTTTCACAAACTTGGACCTTTTACCTCCGCACTTTGACATTGTCCTCTGGTAGTGAATTTGGCACAACGATTCCACCTAGGGTACCTTCTCACCAAGTTGGAAGAAAGTAGACTCAGCCATTAAGGAGAGAAAATTAGACACACACGTACAAACTCACGCACCTAACCCCCCCCCCCCCACACACACACACACACTCGTTCTGTCAGCCTGGGATCACATTTGTTTATACCCCGATACTGGTAACTTGGGAATATTAACCGCTATGATGTAAAGTGGCAACGGTTGTTATTTCAGCTGATATTGCCGTATATTGTTCAATTGACAAACAGACTGCAATATCTCATCCTCCTCACCGAGCGGTATGGGATAAAACGTTGCCTCGTTAACAACAGTATCTTTTACATGCTCATTATATTAAGACACAGGTTTAACAGAGATTGACTTTGCATGAAAGCCAGCTAACAAGAAACATATCAAGGCAATATTGCCAAAAAGTAAACTTATACCATGACAAGGCATTACAAATCATTTTACAAGTGAAGCCTGACTATAGTGGCGTATATCTATTTGGCAGCTGTTACGAATCATTACTTTATCACATTGTGCAGGGTTACTGGGTCTAAATGGAAGGATAACTCCCCATCTTTGAGAAACGTTTGTGTATTTAAGTGGCATGGATACAAAATCTTGCAAGTTTTGTCAAAACTGGAATGATTCTCATAACCTAGCTAGTGTTCCGTTATTGGGCGCTCGGTCTTTAGAGGGGGAATGCATCCCTCCACTTCAAAAAATTGTCGTGAGTGTGAGTTGGCTTGCTAAATGTACCATCTAAAATTTGATCTGATCAGGGAGTTGCCATTTAGAAGGAGATCCACCTCATCGTTTACATGGTTTCAATTCATGAGTGATTATTAGAGCTTAGAGTACACACCTCTTTTGTCTGATCCCTTTCAATTGATACATGATACCCAAGTAAACCTTTTATACACCTACTTATGCCGTTTGAATAAGATTAGGAGGAACAATGCTTTGATCCGAAGGTTTTTACCGACAGTCACTGAAGTAAGAAACACCGTCTAATAAATCAAAACGACTGCTAATTCCTAAGGAGTCTAGAAAGACTAGCTTATAAGAAGAAGGTCTTACACTGGCACAATGCGTAAATGACTAAAGAGAGGTGTGAGAATATAATTTGTTTTAAGACTATATTACTTTTCGCAAACTTTCGCAATTTCTGAATGGTAAGTGCATGATCAACATGTTACATAAAATTTAACTAGCCTATTGTGATAACAGTTGCAACTCGTTGGAAGCTGCAAATTAATTTTGAAAAAGGCGACTCTATAGCATATGCCGCGTTCCATTGGGTTCGAAAAGGAGTCAATTCACCGCGTTTCTTTTTTCTGCAGTACGCAGTAGCAGACAAAATGTTGACCTATCTGTGCTGCAAAAAAACAAAAAAAGAAAAAACGCGGTGAATTCACCACTTTACGACCCGAATGGAACGCGACATTAGACAAAATTTGTTGACATTTCTTTTCAACGTAGCAGACGACATGAACCTTTTATTAAATACTAGCAGTAGCTTTAAAGCGGCCCTATTGTATCTTCAAGTGCTATACAAAGCAAGTTACCTTGGCGGGAACTATGGGAAGAAAGGGGAGAGCTGCCGTTTTATCTCCTTCTTAATAGCAACTCCCTGATCTGAGTACATAATAAGGTCTCGTAATTAAAAAAAAAAGTTTGGCTGTGAAATGGCACCCTTTTACGAGGCAGATGGCCAAGACCCCCTCCACGATCATTCCACAGAACTGAACTGTGGAAAGTTGACTTGGCTGTGTTAGGTATTCATTAAAACGGCATTGAGACACTGTCACTTGTATGATGGTCTTTCTCGTGATTATTCTGTTTTTCAAAGACATGGCTACGTCAATCTCAACCAAAGATAATTTAAACCAGAAAGCCCAAAGGCTTAGTGTTTCCTTGCTGAGAGGGGTGATATGTTGCACTGAGTTCATCTCGCAAATTTATACTTCTTGACTCTATCATTTTTTACAATGTTTTTAAAACTTGACCTCTGTTGACCACATATGACCTTTGAACCCCATGAAAAAATGAGTAACAAAAAGTAAAAAAATGAAAAGGTCTTAGGGAGGATTCGTACCCCGGACAGTCTGCGTGAGAAACTGAGCCTTTTTTTATTGACAGTAACCCACTGGTTACTCATAAACTGTACAAATACAAAGCTTATTTAAAATGGTTAGACTTAGAACAAGAGAAAGATAGGAACATCAAAAACATGAAAACGAGAATCGCATATTTACAAGGTAGGTAGTAAGAAGTGCACACATCAAAATAAAACAGACCAAGGATAAATCAGACACATGGGAATTTAGTCAGGAAAAGTTACTGGTCAAGCGTATAAATATAAGAGACATTGTCTGCCTCACACGACGTGGGGATTTCATTCAGGCAGAAAGTTTCCCAAAATTTACCAAGCTGATCTCTGTTCTTCAAGGAATTGTAAACAATTCTTAACTTTTGCTTCACCGAGCTATGGAAGAATCTTTTTATATCGACCGGACACTCGAGATTTATTTCGCTCACGCGGCTAGACCAGACAACATTTTTGTAGCAATTGAGAAGGAAATCAGACAAAAGGTCACTTAGTTTGTTCTCCAGCTTGCTTAAAGACAGACAGTTATCACCCCAAAGTATATTTTTAGTGTAGGGGTATGAAAATTCGCAGTTGGTGACTGCTCTTTGACTGACATCAAAGTTTGAAAATTTGAAGGATGCAGAGTAGCTCACATTCCACACAAGGCAGAGAGAGTGCTTTTATTACATTTTATAGCCTTGTATGCTCACCAGGACATGGCCTTAAGCAATAAAACAGGTTTTTTCCTGCACAAGGAAGAGCCTCATACAGTTATGGGAGGAGCTAGAAGTTGCATAGTTGGGAGAAATGGAACTGTCTGGGATGATGAAAATTCACCTTTGATTTAGCCTCGCAATCTCCGAAGAGAGTGACCTTTTTCCAGCGCTCTTCGTCGTGTGAGGCTTTGACCAGTGAAAGCTTATCAATAAGTTTTTTCCAAACAGGGTAGGTCACATAACAATCTAGAAACAGATGAAATGTTTCTATCTCAGACTTGCAAAATGTACAGAGAGGTGAATCGATCATTTTACAGAAATGAAGTTTGTGGTTTGTAAAAAGAACATTGTGTCTAATCTTAAAATCAATGTCAGCATCACTATATGATTTAAAGCCATAGTACACACTTCCAAATTTTCGCACTCTTAGTATACAGTGCGGTGGAGCTAACCCAGTGATCATTCTCCTTCCCACCTTCAAAGTCTAACTGGAAGCTTTCCTCGTTGTCAACCTTAACGAGGGAGTCCCCTTCGTGACTTGTTGGAAGCCAGGGATCGGGGAAGGCACAACAAATCCCCTGAATAACCTCACCCACGTCATCAGCGTTCAAATGACTATCCGGGTCAGCAAGTAAAATAAGCTCAAGAATTGCTTCATTTGGTATTCTCCTTGGCAGCATTTCGTACATTAAATCTCTCACACAGACAATCCCACCAGAAATAAATGATTTGTCGAGGAACATTTTGCCGTCTACATCTCGCAGGAGATGATTGTGCTTGTGCTTGTGCTTGTGCTTGGGGGACAAAGTCTCCCTTCGGTTAATTTGGGCCAGGCAAGTAACATTTCACGAATAAAACCTTGCAATATACGAAGTGACCTTGGATCAGGTAACATTTTTAAAACCTGGAGACCCTTATTCATGTTTTCATACTGGTTAAAATTATATACAAGTAAAGCTTTTAACATCACATTGATATCATCTCTTTGGATTTTGCCGATAATTTTCAATCTGAGAGCGTCTCGTCTCTGCTTAAGATCGAAAGGGTTAAGGCCTCCTTTTCAACTGGGGGCGTTAACACGTCGTAATTAATGAGGGGTTTGGCATGGCCCCACATGAAAGCGGTAACATTCTTACGATAAGCATCACAAACCCAGTCTGGAACTGGGACAACGGTAGCCATGTAAATAAAACGTGAAGCCACAAGGGCATTAACGACAAGAAACTGAGCTCTTCCCAGGAGAAAATTCCCATTGAAACCCATTGATTCCCATTGGAACTTCCAATGGGACCTAATGGGTTTGAATGGGGCATAACTGGATTCAATGGGACTCCATGAATTTAATGGGCAACCCATAAGATCCCATTGGGTGGTTCCAACTGGGCACAATGGGTAATAATTGGGAGCAATGGGTTTGAATGGGACCCATTAGATTCAATGGGACATGTTGTGGGTCCCATTGAAATCAGTCGGGTCCTATTGAGATCAACAGGTTCCCATTGAGTCCTGGTTAGTCCCAATGGAATCCAATGGGGGATAAATACTGCAGCCCCATTGAATCTAATAGGAATTAAATGAACCCCATTAGATGTTTAATTTAATAAAAAGCTGTAAATGCATGCAGCCTGTGTCGTTTATTGGTATGGGGTTGGTAATGAAAAGGCCACTATTAATTGAATGCAATGGGGTGCATGAACACTACAGGTCCATGCTGAATCCAGTAGGAAGTGAGAGCCCATTGTCTGTTATGTGATTTCAGGTATTAGAGAAGGTTTAATGACACACAAACACTGCAGTATCATACAATGGTTACATCAATCTCAGATAAAACAGGTCATGGGGTGTCCCCCTAGCTCCGGCCTCTTGCAGGGCCCGAGAATAGGAAAGATGCTAAGAATGTCTTTACATGTCTTCAGTTCAAATACCTTGCAAAAAGGCCCTGGTATGGGCAGTTTTCACTAATGAAGGCTGGCTGGCGACAGCTTCAAGGGGAAGGGATCCAAGGAGAGGGGGGTTATGGGTTGGCTAGTTAGACAAGATTTAATGAAACACAAACACAACGTGTTACATAGTGTCAACTAGATAAAAAGTTAAGTCTTAAGTACGGTTTCAAATACGGTTCAAGCAGGGGCGGCAGGGGGTTAAAATTATTGGGGGGCACTTGCTAGGGTGAACACTTTGGGCATCCGGCCAGGGATAAAGGGGCAGTGGTGTAGCCAGGATTTCTCTCATGGGAGGGGAGCATGCAGTATGTTGTGTGATGGCCTGCCTGGGGCAGGGTGTAAGGGGAGGGGTGGTCCCCTTCCCTTTGAAAACTTTTGAAAAATTATGTGCCCTTACATGCAATCTGGGCTACGTATGCCACATTTTAAAGTAAAATTTGTGTTAAAAACTTTATGTAATTTTAGGAACTAAAAAGAAATCAGTTTCAGTGATGGGGGACCATAGCCCAATGGGGGCCCTCCCTCGCCTTTGCAAATTTTTGAAAATTTTGAAGTTAAACTTGTGTTAAAAAATTTACGTATTTTAGCTGCTAAAAAAATCGGCATCAGTGAGGGGGACCATGGCCCAAAGGCTCCCTAAATATGCCACTGGTACAGGGGACAACCATAGGTCCCCTGTTGGGGTACAGGGGCGAAGCCCCTGTGAGCCAAGCCATTTGGTGCAGTCTAGAGGACACAGATCACATATCTCTAATTCCAGTTAGTAAAACAAAACACATATATATTCAAGAACAACAGTTCAAGCTTTTGTCTTTTATAGTCCTACTTGTGGGCATTGCCTTGCCTAAGTTCTATTAATGAACCTTTTGGCGTTCCATACTTCCTTCACAACAAAAACAGTTATGTCTCACTTTGAACTCTCCTGCTAGTAGCTCTCTGGAAAGACCAAATCTCAACTACTTACTCCTAGAACAACTATCAGAAACACTGGTGAGTAATATTTTGAGTTTTATTCTTCTTTTAAACAGGCTAATAGCTTGCCAGCACCTAAAAGAAGATGAAAATTTGTGCAATACTGGCGAAGTCTTAGTGCAGGAAAGAAGCCCTTAGCCTAACAATGAAGTGCATATCGTAGTTGCAGCCTAGTGTTAGCCATACTGTACGTAGTAAATGAAGGGTGGCTCAAGGATATACTTGTGGTACTGTAGGCTTAGGCAGTTAGGCTAGGGCCAGTTTATTGAGAGAAGTAGTAGTAGTAACAGTCTGGTGCACCATTGGATTGTGTCCTTGAGTGACTTAAGTGCTAATCGAAAACTTTACATAGGCCCTTGGCCTACTGTTCAGTTTCCTTAATGAGGAGCTATTAAAGTCTGATTTCACTCAGGCCTTTGATTGGCTTTAGTTTAGGCGTAGCCTAGGTGGGATCACAGGTGCCCCTTACGTTGTATAGTAGCATTTTCTATGAGTATTTGTGGCAGTTGAACAGCTACAGTAGCTACAGTTCGTGCAACTCTCACAAATGCTTGTAGAAAATGCTAGCAGTAGCACTTCCACTTTTGAAAAAGTTTTCAAATTTTATGAAATTTAACGTTCAAAAGTCGTTCATATATTAATGCTAATATGTATCTGCATGATTTGTAATAATAAAAGCGAATCATTATTGACAAATTTAGGAAGTAACCTTGAAAGTTAAGAGAACTTTAGACAATATTTCAGGAGTATTTAATTTTATTGTAGATGCTGAATTTAACATCAGCAGTTACCATCCTCAAACTGTTACTCAATCAAAATTTCGTCCTTCAGACAACGCCGTGTGAAATTATTCAGAAAAAGAACTGCCTTGACGTATATATGACCTTATGACTTGAAGTCTCAATTCAGGCAAATTTGGCGAGAAAAAGGGGAAACTTAAGTTGTTTGTTCGAGCTACTCTAGGAGATTTGTGACATAGCCTACCTTTCCGTCTATATAATACATAGTATATGGTGTACTATACAACGTAAGGGGCGCATGTGGGTGGGATAAGCCAAATTGAACAAAGACATACTGTAGCTGGCCTATGTTTTGATGTTTCTGGAGATTCCTATGTTGGCCTATAGCTGGCTACATATTGAAAAGACATGCACTGATCAAGGCATATATGATGGCCCATGGACCATGGTCAGTCAAGTACCCCTCTTGATCGTTCCACATCAAATTACCCAATTTGGCAGGACCTGTTGTTGCTCAACTGACTCAAAAATATTTGTGTAAAGGTTGCCAGTCAAGTAGCCCCCTAGCAAAGTCGCCCCCTTCGGCTGACAAAGTCGCCCCTTAACAAACTTCTAACAAGGTCGCCCCCCCCCCCGACAAAGTCGCCCCTCAGTTCAACAAGTGTTCCCGGCAAAATTTCTTAAAAGCATTAATAATAATAGATACAAAGATACAGTAATCGTTTTAATTAGCTGTTATCAAGTCCCTAGATACGCACTTTTGTTGCTGATTTGACGTCAGGCTTTAGCCTCATAATTACGCATAGCCTACAGTGATTTTGAAACCAATTAACATCTAACGTTAATTGCAATTTTTTTTCTTCTTTGAAGTTTAGAAAAATTAGTCCTAGCTGTAATTTAATTTTAATTACTTAAAACATCTTCTTTTACACCAAATGTTACTGTACTTAACATTGAATTAGAGGTGTAAATTTTCGACAGTTCTGTGAAAAGTATATATATATATCGCTTGAACGCTGTCGATCAGTTTCATACAAAATGCAGGAGTACATACGTACAGTGACATTGAAGCAGTTTGATTTACTGTACAGTTATTTTGAAGATTTATCATTTTCTTCATTACAGGAGGTGAATCATATTGCAGCTAAGACTGCATGATCTGTACCATGTTTAGGCCTTCAGGCTTACAGCTCAAGCTTGGAGGTGGAGAAAGATATGGGTATAGCAGACATCATGTACCATAAAGGATGCAGTCATACATGGAGAGACTACAACGCCAGTGTCATAATCATACTGTAGGAGCACAGAATTGAACATCCTGCACATGGTGATTAATAGGTTCTGAAATTCCACATTTTGTACTGAACATTAAGAAGCATGACTGATGCACAAGTAATTGTTAGACTTTTCAACTATACGATACTGCCGTGTCCTCACCTGAACTTTTATTGTGTTGAAACATGTTCTCATAACCACCCCTTGTGCTGAGAGTGGGGACTGTGAATCCCTTTAGAATGCTTTGAAAATAATTGACCTCGAGGAAGGAGCTGTACAGTAAGTCAATAGAACACTGGCATGGAATGGCAATGCATACAGTCTTTTAAAAGTGTTAAAGTCATGATATACCGGCAGTGTTTCTTCTGGACCTTACAGTAATATTAATTTAAAACTGTGAACTTCAAATGACATATTTCAGAGGAAAATGTTGCTGCAGAAGGAACATTCAGTACCTTTATATGGTCATCAGTATGACAGCAACATGCATGCCACAGTTTGGCTTTTCTGAAACAAAACCCAACACACTGTGCCAGTTGACAAAGGGATTGTTTACCAAACTCTTGCCTTGGATTAACTCTCGCACTTTCCAACTATGCTGTATGTTTTATGTTGGAAGTATTGTTTTGGACTGTACTTTGCATTGAGTGCATGAACTGTGTAATTAAATTTTCAACCTGTGAAGTTTCAGCACTGTATGTCTGTACATTCCTAACTCCGTTAAGCTTGTTTGTCATTATCATTAGTTACAGGAAAAGAAAGGTGTCACCAATAGTACTGCACTGTGATCATCTTTTTCAGATGGACTGCTACGAGGCATGGAAAATATGGCTGTACAAGAGAACAGAGAACGAATGAAGGATAAAAATGAATGTTATATAGCCTAGTTGAAGTTTTGGTATTTAAAGTTTACAAGTTTCAGTGCACTGGATCTGCTGCACTCAGTAAATATGTATGTGTCTTCATGTCTTAGTACTTTATGTACTGTGCTTAAACATTCTTGTGTACATTTCCAGTTTTTTTAAAAGATGTTCACCCTGTTAGAAACTGTCTGTAGCTCACTCCATAATTAAAAAAAATACTTTAAATGAGACTCAGGGAGGCTTTGCCAAATATGACAGTGAGAGGGGTAAGACATTTTCTTATTTATTCTGATTCTCATTTACGTATTGTCAATTTTTTGAATGGGGTCATATAGATACCAGTGAAACATTTTCCAAATTTTGTTATGCACATTTGTGTGCCTGATATTGTTGCCATCAAGATTTTTTGTTTTAAGTAACTTTGACTTGTTGAATATGTACAGTAGTATGCTACAGTGTCACTGCTGTTCTTGTCTCATGTTATTGCCTCCCAGGTTTTGTATTCATTCATGTAGTTTCATAATAAAAAGCATTTAAATTTAATTTACACTGTACATAATTTGTAAAGAAGTACTTGATTTAGTTGGAGCTGGTTAGTGACGAAAAGTTTGGAAGTGACAGGTCCACAGAGCCAGTGGACAGGATCCAATGGGTACCTCTTGGTACCCATTAGAAGGAACCCACCATTGACCTGTAAGACCATTGAAAGACACCAATTAGACCTGCTACAAGGGACCTATTGAGCCCATTGGAAGAGACCCATTAGGACCCATTGGGTCCTATTGGACCAATTAAAAAGGACGACCTGTTGGACCCATTGGAAGAGACCCATTAGGACCCATTGGGTCCTGTTGGAGGTGACCTATTGGGTCCTATTGGACTAATTAAAAAGGACGACCTGTTGGACCCATTGGAAGAGATCCATTAGGACCCATTGGATCCTGTTGGAGGTGACCCATTGGGTCCTATTGGACCAATTAGAAAGGACGACCTGTTGGACCCATTGGAAGAGACCCATTAGGGCCCACTGGGTCCTGTTGGAGGTGACCCATTGAGTCCTATTGGACTATTTGGTCCCATTGGAGAGACCCGCTGTGACCCATTGGCCACCCATTGGATGGAACCCATTAAGACCCATTGCATGAGTATCTCCCATTAAACCCATTGAACCCCAGTTGCATCCCATTAGAACCCATTAGGTCCTATTAACACTGTTCCAAAATCCAAGTTGAAACCCATTGAATGGGATTTAATAGGATCCAATGGGATCCCATTGAATGGGACCTTATGGGTTTTAATGGGAATTTTCTCC
This sequence comes from Holothuria leucospilota, assembly GCA_029531755.1. Taxonomy (NCBI): domain Eukaryota; kingdom Metazoa; phylum Echinodermata; class Holothuroidea; order Aspidochirotida; family Holothuriidae; genus Holothuria; species Holothuria leucospilota. The sequence goes on from CM055965.1 coordinate 20,058,231, forward strand.
TGGGTTATCACTACGCCATCAGTAAACTCGTTCAGTGTGAAGTATTTATAATTATCTTACAGTCACAGCATCCTTTTCACGTGTTCATAATTAGGCAATATATTATTACTGTAACAGTTATGCTTGTGAAAAAATAAATGTTCTCTGTAACTTTATCTTTGGAAGGTGTAGAAGGCTCTAATTTAGAACCAGTGCCCGGAAGTGACGTAAACTGGTACGCATAGGGATAGGGTTATATACATGGTAGGCATACAGTTAGTTAGGGTCTATGTGGTGTGCATAGGGATAAGGTTAGGGTACGTGGTACGCATACGGATAGGGATAGGGTTATATACGTGGTACGCATAGAAATAAGGTTAGGGTTATACCCGTAGGGATGTATCTATACGTGGAGATATAATATACGTATAGACATGTATATACGCAATGGAGTTAGTGTGTACTTATAATATTTTAAATCGTTTGCCGGCAGCACGACTCGCAGCGCTATAGGTTAGGACATAGACGCGTGATACTGCAATACATACCACGTTCGTATTCTTGAAATGTTCCGCGTTCGAATCTCACTGTCACCTATCTTTCCACACCTTTTCTCAAGTCTTGTTACGCTACTTCATCGTAGGTCTTTTGGAACGTGACTTCGTCACTGATATTCTAATTTGGAGCAGGAGGCTGTCTTCCAGCTTCCTGTTTGGAGTTGTGAGTTTTAAGTTGAAGTTAATGCTATGTCACTTCCGGGCACTGATTCTAAATTAGTACCGGATAGAAAATTCAGGCCTTACTTTTCGTTGGTCACGAAACGCCGGAAGCAATTTGGAGGTACAGCCCACTGTTTATTTAGTTTACGAGGTTTCCGTAGTTTCACCTTTGATGACCTCATAAACGGGCGTATATACATGAATTTGCAGGGGGAGGTGTAAACTATTTTGGGACCGATTACATTTCTTGGAGACCGACTCTCATTGACATAGTTGTACGATCCGAATTTCCTAGATAATTACAATTTACAGGACGGTAGTAATAATGACTATAGGTACATGCATTCGAATATGACTATGATTGTCACAAGGCTGTCAACTTTCAGTGACCGGTGATAGTGAGATTAGCTGGGAGACTACTGACGCGGAGCGCGACCATCGGTTCGCGCGCAGCGTCCCGCCAGCGGGAGTTTTTGCAAAAAATACCCATTGACTGCAGGAAATGGCACTTCCTGTGCCTTATTACTGCATGCCCACAATCGCCAGTTTTCAGATGTTATCATGTTCCTGGAAATTTTTAAGGAGACATTTTGTTCACATTACAATAGGCCTACGAAAAATTGGAAATTTTGCGGCCTAGCGGTATGTATTGCTGACAGCCCAATATCGAATATAAATATATCCGGTTGACTCAGATATAATTGTTCACATTTAGATTGAAAGGAGCTAGCTCGATGATGGCAAGATAAATTATACTGTATACTGAACTACTCGCAGCTTACTGCAGACTATGATCAGTTGAAGGAACTCAGGTAGCATGGTAGCTGGCTTTTTACCGACACCCGACGCATCGTTTGCGTTATGAGTGGAATTTTTTCACCATATTGAGACATTGCGTGAGAAACTGATGCCTTATCGTGAGAGCGTGAGATGGCGCCGAAATGCGTGACTCTCACGCTAAACTCCATGAGAGTTGACAGCCCTGCATTGTCATAGGTTTGACTAACTGGATTTGAGACCGACTTTTGATTTTCACGGGGGTGCCACACCCCAAAACCCCCGTATTTACGCCCTGCTCATACGACCTTTGACCTCCAACAATATCCATAGGGTCCCCTCTCTTTTAAAGTAACACATTTTTATACCATGTTTGAAAAGGATCTATCACCCTGTCTTGAAATATCTTGTTTTTTCAAGATTTTTGGTTGTTTACTTCCGATGACCTTAAGAAACCTCTGACCTCCACTGAATACAATAGGGTTCTTTATTTCAATATGACAAAGTTATATTTAGCAAGTATGAAGATTGTCCATTTGCTATCTTGAGATATCGTGTTTACAGGCAGTTTTTAGGAATTTCGTATTTTCACCTCCAGTGACCTCAGATAACCTTTGACCTTTACCAAAATAGATAGTGTTCATCTTCTGACTATAATGCATCCACATGCCAAGTATGAAAAGCATTCATGCTTCCTACCTAGAGATACCGTGTTTACAAGGCTTTCGGTTTTTACCTCTGGTGACTTCACATGACCTTTGACCTTCACCAAAAACAATAGGATCTCTCTCTTAATATGATAATTCTATATCTCAAGTATGAAAATTATCCATCATTGCTATCTTGAGATATCGTCTTTACAAGCCTAGCGACACAAACATACATAAATCACAAACATACATAAATACACACATACACACAATCTCACCGTGATTGCATAGATTCCTTTTGCTTTCAGCGAGGAATCAATAAAGGCTACAAAGATTTTTTAGGAGATGAAAAAGAGAAATTCGTGTACGGGCATGGACAAATTTTGACTTTGTTACCTACAAAGAAAGGTTGTAAAGATCAATGTATCACGGATACTTATTAAATTTGAAAAGTATTTTTCTATTAGACTTTACACATCATTGGGATCATGTCTGAACTATACAGGTCAATTTATTGATGAGTTGAATCTTGCCAAGTCCTTGTGGAATTCCAGACTGTTATTTTTTCATTCCACTGCAAGAGACTTCTGTTATGTTGGATCTATTTTATACATAAAATATTTTCAATGTTGTTACTAATGAGGCTTGATACTGAAAGCAACATAACCAAGGAATGAAAAACTATGCATGAAGCTATGCATCCTCCTCGTCATATTGAGTAACACTTTTCAGTTAATCTGAGTGCACCAAAGGGCATTACGACTCCGCTGACAAGTTTTGTGTTCAGTCTGGAGCATCCCTTTCTCATCCTTTTCTCACAGGTGCTGGCTGTCGATCTGGGTACAACAAAAAGCTTCACAACTCTTCTTACAAGTTTGTTGACGCTACAGTAACCATGTCTGAGGCGCGATCAGCATGTAAGGCTGACACCACTCATCTTGTGTTCATTGAGAGTAAAGAAGAAAACGACTTCTTGGTTAGAGAGGCAGGAAGTAGCGTCACTGAGTACTGGATTGGTATTCATGAACGACCAAACCTATTCTGGGATAATGGCAATCACGTGACGTTCGCCAACATTGATCCAGACAGCGAACACACTTTTGATGAACGCACAGGCTGTTACAGGATGTCCAGCAATAAAGAAAGGTACTGGTTTGACCATTCCTGCTCTAAACATTATGGCTATATTTGTGAATGTGAAGGTAAGTCAAGAGTATTATTTCAAGTACCATTTTCACATATGTTTCTAAGAAATCTGAAAATGCTTTCTCTACACCTTAAGTTTAAAAACATATTAAAAGTCACTTCCTTAGAACTGAAAACTGGATAAAATTTGATTAAACTTTACTTCATAAAACTATCATCACTGGGGGCACTCGCTCTTTGTAAATTGGATGTAAAACTCTTGCAACTCTTACATTTAGAAAATAGACTTTTGATCAAGAACTATTAGTTACCTAGGTAACAAAGGTTAAGTATTTAATTACTTATCATGCCTGCTCAGTAGGTGAACGACTTCTTCATTCACTTTGAAAGGGTTAAAATGGTACGGTGTACTGAATTGGTACAAAATAAACAAAACCTTTCCGGAGTAATGGTTATCGAGTGAACTGCGCTGGCAACTCACGACTGCACTTTTCATAGCTTCATGGGGTTTTACATGATGTAAACAATAGCAGTACCGTATATACTGAGAGAACAGCTTTGTGCTTACAATTTTGTGATTTGGACAAATTTTTGAACTTGGAGATTAGCCAAGCTTTGTATTTTCTACTATTCGAATATGAGTGAAACGTTTCTCTTTGATGGTCTGGTTACTTTCGTCACTCATTTCCACCCTCCTATAGTTATACCCTGTGCAAAGTTGTTGTACTGGGGTCTCAGTTGAGAAATGCTTTTTTATTTAAATTTGCTTAGACGAAGAAAGGTTGTAGTTTTGACAAAGCTGTGGAACGATTCTCTTAATTCATTGAATGTTTCATATTTTGGGAATAGGTCTAAATCGAGTAGTGGCACACCTCCATTTGAAAATTGTTGTAAACGTAAGGTGGCTTAGGCCTACTGGCAAAATGGGCAAAACTTGAACTGGGTATATACTAACAACTTTTGCTTTTTCAATAATTTTGTTTGGCTGAAGAATAGAAGCCTTCCAAGGGTAGCACCATCGGTATGTCGAATCGTGACCCTCTCTTAGTCCTCCACTGGACTTGACTATAGAACCACCGTCGACTTTCATCAGTTGGGCATTGGTAAAATCAACGTTGGTACATTGACATTGGCGTGATGGCACAAACATGACAAATGTTTTCAAAGATACGATCAAAACACATGATCATCGTGTCTTTGAAAACAAACACAATCACAATAGTCTGACCTCATTTTCAAACTGTATATTTCAGACAGTTTAAATAAATTGTACATAGATTGTTAACTGACGACATAGGAAAGGCAAGATATTGGGCAGAATTGGGCAGAAGTTATAACCCGGTTTGTCAAAAAGGCAAAAATGTTACTTTGGTTTTCTCAGCTGATCACTTTCTCAGACTAGATCCAATTCATAATGACGTCATACCAGAAAACACAAAAACTGGCAACGGGCAGATGCAAGTGTTACTCTGTCTACTGGCCTCAATTGGCCTGATCATCTCGTATTCATACAAAACTGTATATTAATTGATTTGGTCCATATGACACACACTAAACAAAAACTTTTCATCTCATTCTTTTCTCTAAAACAGCAAAACAGTTACTCTGTCTACTGCCCTCACTTTGCCTGATCGTCTCATATTCATGCAATAACTGTATATAAATTGAGTTATCCCATACAACACACACTGAAGAATTTTTTTATCTCATGCTTCTCTTTAAAACAGCAAAAGTGTTACTCTGTCTACTGCGCTCAATTGGCCTGATCGTCTCATATTCATGCAATAACTGTATATAAATTGAATTAGCCCATGTAACATACACAAAAAATATACAAAAGAATATATTTTATCTCATTTTCTCAACAAGAGCCCAATGGGCACCATGGTTTCTTGCTGAATGTGATGACACTAAGCCACGAGCTCACAAACAAAATATTAGCTAATGTGAAGTTTGCCTGTGACCGCTATATGACCTTAAAAATTGTTGGCAGTGAAGGTTGATTTCATCCCCCAGTGACTCCAGATGACGGTTGACCTCCACCAAAAATAAATAGGATCAATCTTCTCACCATAACACATCCACACACGAAGTATCAAATCTATCCAAGCTTCCTACCCTGAGATATTGTGTTATCAAGGTTTTTAGTGTTTGACCCTGGTAACAGCAGATGACCTTAGACCTCTACCAAAAAATAGGGCACACCTTACTATGGTGGAGCTATATACTAAGTATGAAACCTATCCAAGCTTCCTACCTTGAGATATCATGTTAACAAAGTTTTCATTGTTTGACCCTCGGTGACCCCAGATGACATTTGACCTCCACCAAAAACAATAGCATTCATCTTCCTACTATAACACATCCACATACTACGTTTAAAACATATCCAAGCTTCCTACCTTGAGATATTGTGTTAACAACAAAGTTTTCAGTGTTTGACCCCTGGTGACCCCAGATGACCTTTGACCTCTACCAAAAATAAAAAGGCACACCTTCTTACTATGGTGGATCTATGTACTAAGTATGAAACCTATTTAAGCTTCCTACCTTGAGATATCATGTTAGCAAAGTTTTCATTGTTTGACCCTCGGTGACACCAGATGACCCTTGACCTGAACGAAGCATAATAGCATTCATTTTCTCCCATAACGCATCCACATACTAAGTATCAAATCTTTCCAAGCTTCCTACCTTGAGATATTGTGTTAACAAGGTTTTCGGTGTTTGACCCCGGTAACCTCAGATTACCTTTGATCTCTACTAAAAACATATAGGGGACACCTTCTTACCATGGTGTATCTATATAATAAGTATGAAATCTATCCAAGCTTCCTACCTTGAGGTACCGTGTTAACAAGGTTTCCAGTGTTTAACCGTCGGTAACACCAGATGACCTTTGACCTCCACCAAAAACAAAAGCATGTACCTTACCTCATCTACATACTAAGTATGAAATCTATCCAAGCTTGCTAACTTGAGATACTTTGTTAACAACAAGTTTTCTGTGTTTGACTGCCGTGACCCCAGATGACCTTTGACCTCTAGCAAAAGCAGTAGCATACACGGCCTTACCATAACGCATCTACACACCAAGTAAAAAATCTATCCAAGCTCCCTACCTTGAGATATCTTGTTAACAAGGTATTCGGTTTTTGACCCCGGTGACCCAAGGTGACCTTTCACCTCCACCAAGAACAATAGGGCACAATTTCTTACTATGGAGGAACTACATACCAAGTTTCAGGTTAGTCCAACTTTTCCTTATTGAGTTAGTGTACCCAAGCAAGCGTCCCAGAAACACACACATACACACACGCCAACCTGGCTTTATTGGTTCCTTTTGCTAACGCAAGGAACCAAAAAGAGCAAAAGTGTTACTCTGTCTACTGCCCTCAATTGGCCTGATCGTCTCATATTCATACATTAACTGTATATAAATTGAATTAGCCCATACAACATACACTGAAGAAATATTTTTTATCTCATTTTCTGAAAATACAGCAAAAGTGTTACTCTTGTCTACTGCCCTCTTTTGGCATGACTGCCTTCTATTTCACTGTTACTGTATACCAATTTATTCCGCATATACATCACACAACGATGAAAACTTTTCTTTATCTCATCCATTTTCTCAAAATCAGCAAAAGTATTACCCTGTCTACTGCCCTCAATTGGCCAGATCATCTTGAACTCAAACACTTATTGTAAATAAATTCAAAACGACCCATACAATACACGTTGACCAAAAAACCGTCACGTAGTCATAATGGCGTTTCATAACTTCCAATACCAGAATTGTAGACTCTAGTCATGATGCGACTTAACTCTGTCTAACTCGAGTCGCTACTTCTCAGTGCATCTCTGTTCAGAGTTGCACGCTAATGAGTTCGTCAGGATGGCAATATAATAAGCGGTACATGAGTTGTAGTGTTGTGTTTCCGCCCTTATTCCATTGAGCGGTTTTCTTCCAATTGGTACATTGTCGACACAGAAATAGGAATTCACATCTCTTGTCGAGGAGGTGTATAGGCGTACGGGGGTCAATATTTCTGGGGGGGGGGGGCAGGAATAAATTTTCTCGAATTTAGAATTTTGGACCAAGTTGCCCGAATTTTGATTCCGCTGTGTTGGTTGCAAAAAGGGCATAATTTATTTTCTTGGTTGTCTCATTTGCCCGAATGGATCCACTATTTTCGCCCCAGTTGAGAGGGCATATGCCCCCCTGCCTCCGCCCCCTGCCTTATGAGGAGGTGTGTGGCGTTATAGTTAATGATGGCCATTACTTTCGGCTTGGCAGGTGTTGCAGAGACCCAATGCACCTTTGACTGAGCTAGTATAAGAAATATATATATGTATATATTATTTATATTAATATATTTTTGTTGTGGGTGTATTAGCTTCAAGGTCCTCCAATTCTGTGAGCCTGTCTTGAAAGATTTATAAATGTCAAATTAAAAGCTGGGGAAGTAATTTTCTTCCCTTACTTTACGTTGTCAGTAAAATATTCTTTTGAGGTATATTCCCTCAACTCCTTGAAAATGTTTGTGATGAACAATGAAAATCTCCCTATTATTTGCACCCTTGCCCTCTTCAGGTATGATGTTATATTTGAAACGTTAGCTACATTTAATACACTCTATTTTGAAAAGTATTCATTTGATTGATACGGTACGGTGACTTTAATAGCAAGTGGTGAATTTAATTCTCATATGTTATCTTTCTATGGTAATATAATTTCCATATGTTACGGTTTTTACCTATATTCTAGTACTCACTGTAAGAGTACTTTACTTTTAATCATAGTCCTCATGGACTAGCCAGTTTCCCCAACAGTAATGTAGACTTGAAAATTTGTTATTCTTTACTGTAGCTGCCTTGTTCTCTCTAGCTTATCCTACAACCCTTAAATGTATCGATGAGACACTGTAAACAGCCTACACATTACCATTGCTCTGCAGGATACGGTTGTCCTTGAGCGACGTCAGTCTTGTGTGTGTGTGGAGTCTGCATAGTGAAATGGTTGATACGCCCAATGGGTTTTATGAAGGAAGCACGGGCTTGTGTCTCCAAGCTCCGTAAGTGAACCACATGAAGAACTGAAACTGAATGTGCGATAATGTAGGTAGGTTTTGACAGAAACAAAATAAGTCATAAAACATTAACCCAAAGGACATTTCAACCCACCCCCATATAAACATTTTACTTGAACTTCATTTAGATCATTCTGCAGCTTCTGATGGAAACAATTGTGCGTTCACTGGCTCCTTTGAATACTTGTCAGCGTCACTATTTGTCGGTGGTATATACTTCTGTCAAGGAATGTGCTAAATAAGTGGTATGGGCACAACAGTCCGCACAAACAATGTTGACATGGGTTGGTGAATGGTGATGCACCACATAAAATATCTGTCTCACCCGGATAGCCTCAACGAGTTGGTGTAAAATGTGCGTATGCACCCAGTGAGGATCCTTTCCTTGTCACTTCGTGTAAAGATGAGTCATGGAAATGTGTCAAAGGGAATGCAGACTGCATCCTCCGCTTGGGACATTTTCTTCCTTTTAGCTGCTTAGATCAAAATTGAGCTATCTTAGAACAAATTTTGAACGCACAATACGTTGAAAAAAATTCATAATTTACAATGAAATTTTCTTATGTAATGTTGTGTGTAAGAGAAAGGCTGTGAGGTCTAAATGAAGTAAGGGACAACACCCCCACCCCATCTGAGAATTTGTGTATATGGGGTTGATTAGATATGACATGATGCTCTTTTTGGCAATGCTTCGTACTGATATGATGCTTAGAACTCCTCACACATTATTCAGTGACATTTTCTGTATGGCATGGCGCCTTTTTAAGGTTGGTACATCAAGACCGGAATATGGAAGCTCTGCAGTGTACCAGTTGCAAAAAGGGGATACACCAGCCTTGAGAATTTAGGTGACGCAGTACTGTAGGTAGGGGAGATCTGGAAGCATGAATCGGCAAGAGTTCATGAAATAAGAAATGCGTAAATATAAGAACCTACCCTATCTACCACTAAAAGGACAATGCAAGCAAAGCTTGCCGCGAAAATACTCGGAAAATTTCTAGAAACATATGCATACTTGCAATCTTTCACATTGCGCTACCAACCTGACCAATATTACCACAAAGTCTACTCATGAGGTTAGATTGCTCTATGCGGTCCATACACTGGTTACCAGAGTTGTTGAATAGAGTCGCTGACCTTGACTAGAGTCTGGCATGAGTCACACTTTTTCTTGACTTGTGACTTGACTTGGAGAAAAGGACTTGTGACTTGACTTGAAGGAAAAATATCTTGCAACTTGATGTCAAGCCTTCACTGTGTCATGGTAGTATCTAAGGTAAAGCCGTGTGCATGTGCTCTTACTGCGCATGTGCTGTGCCAGGCAGAAAATGTCAATCCCAAACGCGTGACGTCTCAAGAAACCTCCATTGATACTGTAAAAGTGTACTACTCCAAAGGCCACAGGATGTATAAGCCAGGGTATGCTCAGGTCTAGAAGACATGATTTAGTACACAAAGTCTGTAAAGACTTCAAAAATAATCTTGTTTAAAAACTCTAGATGAATATAAGACAGGACTCAAAAAGAAATAGTAAGATAGCAAAAATATTAAGGTGACTAAATGGAAAACTGTGCATACATTTAGACAGTAGGGCTTAATGTTTTACAGGATCTCATGAAAAAACAAAAATCAATATGTGGTATTAAAAGTGGACATTGGCACATTTTGTAATAAAATACACAGTAGCGTAGCTGCTAGAGTTTTGTATGTGGGGGTGGGGCTGGATCTCCAAATGGGAGGGCTGGTGTATGAACTACTAATATTTTTTCCACATATTTTCGATCACCAGTGGGGGCTGCTGGGGGGTCTGAGATTTGGTGGGAGGGATGGAGCCCCAAGCCCTCCCCTGCATCTACGCCACTTAAAGTATGCTGATCAAATTCAAGTTTAACATATCAGAGTATGAAATTGCTCTGACCTTAAAAAAATTGTAAAGGACTATGTCAGAACTTAGTTGTCAAACAGCTGACTATGAAACTAAAGGGAAAATGCAGTCCCCAGTTTGAATAAGTGTACCCCATCTTCCTAATTCAGGAGTGGCTCCTATCAATCATGTGACAGTATTTTTGTTACTTACTTGTTAAATTCATTAATAACTTCTTGGTTTACCTTCAATATTCAATGTTTTTAGACAGAAACATAATGAAAGATGCTTGTGGGCGAAATAAGAGGAGATTTGTAAGAATTAGCAGATTTTTAAAGACAAACTTGGTGGTGGCTCCTTTCTCCCTTTAAGTAGAGGCATATTCCAGTAACTTTTCACGAGGGTCTTATGTGAAAAAGAAAATTAGTATTTCTATTTATGTCCACCAAACCCTGCAGAAATACCCTATTCCTAACTCAAGATATCTCATTTCAAAGAGTAGTTACTTTGTGAAAAAGTACCTCCAGTTCTCATCAAGGTCACATAATGTTATGTACAGTACTGGGAACATTACCTCAGATTCCTTCTGTTTTTCTTTATTGTTCAAGGTCCGACTTTTCCTTAAAAATTTAAATTCTGTTAGGAATGTTTGAATATCTTTCCAGTTATTTAGCATAAAACTACACCATATGTAGGGAATAGCACACATGTGGGCAGTAGAAAGAATAACACTTTTGCTGTTTTTACGAGCGAATAGCGAAGTATATGAGTCGCGTTATAGACTTGCCACAGTCATTAAGTCCCATACGGCGACGTTTCTCTTGTCTTGTTCTATCTTGTACTTCTGGCACAATATTGTATTTTTTTAAACTAAAGTCTTTGCAAGTTTAGTGACAAAAATAAGATTGTAAATAATCGGAAGAAAAGATATTAACAAAACAAAATTAGACACACATGCACACTCACGCACCTACTCACCCACACGCAGAGACGTTTTGACCCCTTCCTCACTCATGGACTTACGGTCAGCCTGGGGTACCTCACTTTCGGTTATACCCTGAGTCTTGTAACTTTGAAACATTAACCGTTACGTACAATGGCAACGGTTGCTATTTCAACTGGCATTGCCGTATATAGCTCAACTGGAAAACAAACTACAATATCTCATCCTCCTCATGTAGCGATGAGATTAAAACGTTGCCTCGCAAACAACAGTATGTAAAGGCAGAAGTTAAACAGATTTTGACTTTGCATGAAAATAACGTACCAAGAAACAGGTCAAGGCAATATTGCCAAAGCGTAAACATATGCTAAGAAAGGCAATATAAATCATTTTACCAGTAGGCATTACCAGTTTGCCAGTATATCTATTTGGCAGCTGGTTCGAACAGTCACTCTATCACATTGTGCAGGGTTCCTGGAAGGATAACTCCCTCATCTTTGATGCAAAATCTTGCCAGTTCTGTAAAAACTGTGGAATGATTCTTATAAGCTATAGTGTTTTTCTTTATTGGGTGCTAGGTCTAAAGAGAAAAGATGCATCCCTCCGCTTTGAAAAAATGTGAGTGTGAGTTGGTTTGCAAAATGTGATATCAAAAAATCTGAGGTGATTACATTATACTAAGACGTTCTCGTAATTAAAATTGTTTGGCTGTGGAATGGCACTCTTTTGTTACGAGACAGATCACACATAACCCCTCCATGAAGATTCTACAGGACTGGACTTTGAAATTACTGACTTGGCTCTGTTAAGTATTGATTTAATCAGCATTGAGACAGTGTCATTAGTGTGATGGTCCTTCACGTTGCAATTGTGCTTGTTTTCAAAGACATGGTGACTTCATTTCAACCAAAGTTAGTAGATAATTTAAATAAAAGCTACGAAGATTTTTAGGAGATGACAAAGAGAAATTCGTATACTGACCTTTACCAAATTCGTTTATTGACCTTTACCAAAATAGATAGTGTTCATCTTCTGACTATAATGCATCCACATGCCAAGGATGAAAAGCATTCATGCTTCCTACCTAGAGATACCGTGTTTACAAGGCTTTCGGTTTTTACCTCTGGTGACTTCACATGACCTTTGACCTTCACCAAAAACAATAGGATCTCTCTCTTAATATGATAATTCTATATCTCAAGTATGAAAGTTATCCATCATTGCTATCTTGAGATATCGTCTTTACAAGCCAAGCGACACAAACACACATAAATCACAAACATACATAAATACACACATACACACAATCTCCCCGTGATTGCATAGATTCCTTTTGCTTTCAGCGAGGAATCAATAAAGGCTACAAAGATTTTTTAGGAGATGAAAAAGAGAAATTCGTGTACGGGCATGGACAAATTTTGACTTTGTTACCTACAAAGAAAGGTTGTAAAGATCAATGTATCACGGATACTTATTAAATTTGAAAAGTATTTTTCTATTAGACTTTACACATCATTGGGATCATGTCTGAACTATACAGGTCAATTTATTGATGAGTTGAATCTTGCCAAGTCCTTGTGGAATTCCAGACTGTTATTTTTTCATTCCACTGCAAGAGACTTCTGTTATGTTGGATCTATTTTATACATAAAATATTTTCAATGTTGTTACTAATGAGGCTTGATACTGAAAGCAACATAACCAAGGAATGAAAAACTATGCATGAAGCTATGCATCCTCCTCGTCATATTGAGTAACACTTTTCAGTTAATCTGAGTGCACCAAAGGGCATTACGACTCCGCTGACAAGTTTTGTGTTCAGTCTGGAGCATCCCTTTCTCATCCTTTTCTCACAGGTGCTGGCTGTCGATCTGGGTACAACAAAAAGCTTCACAACTCTTCTTACAAGTTTGTTGACGCTACAGTAACCATGTCTGAGGCGCGATCAGCATGTAAGGCTGACACCACTCATCTTGTGTTCATTGAGACTAAAGAAGAAAACGACTTCTTGGTTAGAGAGGCAGGAAGTAGCGTCACTGAGTACTGGATTGGTATTCATGAACGACCAAACCTATTCTGGGATAATGGCAATCACGTGACGTTCGCCAACATTGATCCAGACAGCGAACACACTTTTGATGAACGCACAGGCTGTTACAGGATGTCCAGCAATAAAGAAAGGTACTGGTTTGACCATTCCTGCTCTAAACATTATGGCTATATTTGTGAATGTGAAGGTAAGTCAAGAGTATTATTTCAAGTACCATTTTCACATATGTTTCTAAGAAATCTGAAAATGCTTTCTCTACACCTTAAGTTTAAAAACATATTAAAAGTCACTTCCTTAGAACTGAAAACTGGATAAAATTTGATTAAATTTACTTCATAAAACTATCATCACTGGGGGCACTCGCTCTTTGTAAATTGGATGTAAAAGTCTTACAACTCTTACATTTAGAAAATAGACTTTTGACCAGGAGCTATTAAGTTGACTAGGTAACAAAGATTAAGTATTTAATTACTTATCATGCTTGCTCAGTAGGTGAACAACTTCTTCATTAAAAGGGTTACAGGTGGTACTGAGAACTGAATTGGTACAAAATAAACAAACCTTTCCGGGGTTACGATTATCGAGTGCACTTCACTGGCAACCCATGACTGTACTTGGCTTAGTTTCACGGGGTTTACATGTTTTTACATAACAGCAGTATACACTGGGAGAACAGTTTTGCACTTACAATTTTGTGATTTGGAAAAATTTGTTAACTTGGAAATTAGCTAAGTTTTATATTTTCTACTATTCAAATATGAGTGAAAAGTTTCTCTTTGATGGTCTGATTACTTTTCTTACTCATTTTCACCCGCCTTCATACAGTTATGTCCTGTGCAGAGTTGTTGTACTTGGATTTCAGTGGAAGGAATACTCCTCTCTGAGAAATGCTTATTTATTTAAATTCGCTTTGATGAAGAATGGTGCTAGTTTTGACAAATCTGTGGAACGATTCTCTTTATTCATTGATGTTTCATATTTTGGGAATAGGTCTAAAGAGAGTAGTAACGCACACACCTCACTTTGAAAAATTGTTGTGAATGTAAGATGGCTTAGGCTTACAGGCAAAATGGGCAAAAACTGAACTGAGTATTAACTAACCACTTCTTTTTTTTCAATAATATTGTTTGGCAGTAGAATATCAGCCTTCCTAGGGTAGCACCATGGGTTTGCCTAACCTCGACCGGCCCTTAGCCCTCCACCTGACTTGACTATAGAAGTACCTTCGATTTTCATCAGTTGAGCATTGATAAAATCAACGTTGGTACATTGACATTGGAGGGACAATTGTGAATGTTTTCAAACAAACGATCAAAACACACGATTATCGTGTCATTGAAAATAAACACAAACACAGTTATCTGATTTCATTTTCAAACCGTAGATTTCAGACAATTTAAATAAGTTGTACGTAGATTGTTAACTGAAGACAGAAAATTTTTAATGTGGGTTCTGGCAGCGCTTGATTTTTTCACTTATTATCAATTCTCTTCCAACCATTTATTATCAATTCCCTTCCAACCATTTATTATCAATTCCCTTCCAACCATTTAATAAATATACAGTGTTAATTCGTACAAGGTATTGAATCTTGAAGAGTCCTTGCGGAACTTTGGACTGCTATTTCTTCATTAGATCATCAGAAAGTTCTGTTGAGTTTCATCTTTCTCATACCTGAAAATACTTTCATTATTGCTACGTATGAGACTCTTGATGAAAAGTAACACAATCAAGGTTTAGAAAAAAATGTGAGATATAATCCCTCAAATCATAGAAAGTAACACCTTGCTGTTCAAGTAAAGTGCAAAATTTGTTTGACCCATCCTTTTTACAAAGGTGCTGACTGTCGATCTGGGTACAACAAAAAGCTTCACAACTCTTCTTACAAGTTTGTTCACGCTACAGTAACCATGTCTGAGGCCAGATCAGCATGTAAGGCTGACTACACTCATCTTGTGTTCATTGAGACTAAAGAAGAAAACGACTTCTTGGTTAGAGAGACAGAAAGTGGCATTCAGTACTGGATTGGTATTTATCAGCGACCAAACCTTTTCTGGGATAATGACAATCAGGTGTCCTTTGCAAACGTTGATCCAGACGACTGGTCCCCTTTTAGCGAGGGCACAGACTGTTACAGGATGACAGACAATGAAGAAAGACACTGGAGTGACGGAGACTGTTCTGTCCCATACGGATATATTTGTGAATATAAATGTAATTAATGTGTTTTCTTTTAAGTAAAATTTTCTCATATCCTTCTTCATGCTCCACCAAAATGATTGATTATCAACTTAAATTTTAAAAGAAAAGACAATTCCCCGTAACTGAAAAGGGGCATAAAATAAGATTAAATTCCACTTGATAAAAGTTCCATCACTGTGGGCACTAACTCTTTGAGAACCGAATGTAAAATCCCTACAGCTCCAACACTAAAGAAAATATGCTTTGACCATGTATTTTTAATTAACTCGGTGGAGTTATTCTAACGAACAAAACTGAAGTTGTAAATAACTTATCTTGATTGTCCAGCACGTAAACCACGTCATGATCAAAAAGGCAAAATGCCGCATGGAGTACTCAATTAGTATTACTAAAGGACAATACCCTTTCTGGGGCAATGGCAATGAAGCGACCTCCACTGACAGACAACAGCTATGCCTGGTATAGCTTCACAAGGTTTTCCAGGATGTTAAACAATGGCATTATACACCCGTGTAATAGTTCTTGCAGTCAGAATTATTTTCACGTTCGTCAATATGGAAGCTTTCACTAGCGATTGTTTCGACCGCCTTGAAAGAGTTCGCCCAGTGGGCCATGGGCCAAGGATACTTCGCGGGTATCCCCCATGACCCAGTGAAGCCACTTTTTGGTAACCCTTCTTCCTCTGAATAAGGAACCAAGTGATCACACTCATTTCTATCGGTCTCATTCATCCACGAAGGCTGCCGAAAACAAAATGGTGACTAATATTAAAATAACATAAAAAGCACTAAAACTATGTTTGACATAGTATATTCTATTAACATGTGTTCATACTTTTTGATGCAGGTTCCAAATATACTACGTTTTTGAACTTTCTTCTTAGGATTCCAGTTCAAATAAGATGGCTGGAAAAGAGAGAAGGGCAACCAAATAAGTTAAAAAATAGGAAATTATCTTCAAAAATAATTTTTACACAATTGATTTGAATATTCGTTCTATTTTAATGAATATTCGAAACAAACTTCTAAATACGATATCTTAATTAGTAATGATGGATACTTTCATAATTGGTATATACTTTTGTAAAATTGAGACAAAGTACGCCTTTATTTTGGGTGAATGTCAAAAGTCATTTGAGTTTACCGAAGCTACCAAACAAGTGCACTGCTTGTAAAAACCACATCTCAAGAACAGTACCACCGAGGGATCTTATGAGCTGTATGCTGCATATTGGGTACAAAATTGCTGTAGGTTTTGGTGGAGGTCAAAGGTCATATGGGGTCACTAGAGATAAAAAGTTGAGAACGCTGTAAACACGATATGCAGGGTAGGGTAACCATTTTTCATTTCTCATTTCATTTGACATTTATTTCAGTCTTATTTATCAGTAAATACAGTGTACAATTTCGTTAAAAGTAAAAGTAAATAGACTGGGGACAACTCAGAGAAAGCAACGGCTGCTTGTGGGAATGAGTTACCCCTTGACAAAAACAAAGCAAAACAGGTACACGATTACTTATATAGTGGAATGAAAAAGCTTACAAGATTCAGAAAGATATAGAATAACACTAAACAAAGCAAAGACACTTAGATGGAAATAAAATATAATTAAGCCTTAGTTCGCATTTAAATTTGCATTAAGTGATCTTTAACAGATTTTTTTGAAAGTACTTATACTACTGGAGCGACTACGAAGTCTTTCAGGTAAGTTATTCCAAGTTTTGGGTCCTAAAACACAGATGCTATGCTGAGAGGCAGTTAAACGACAAATGGAAGGGAAAAATTAATACGAGACGCACGGGTGGAATGGTCGTGGATATTGCAAGACAGAGTAAATAGGTTGTTAAAGATAGATGGTAGATTACCACAGATCCAGTTATACATAAATATACTGATATTAAAACGATTTACATCAAATATTAAAGAGTTCATAAGTATGATAGTTTGCATCCTTTTTAAAAATAATTCGAATTGCTCTTTTCTGAAGGATATGAAGTGACAAAAGCCTAGTGGGGTAAGTACCACCCCACACAACATTACAATAATTCAGATATGGGAAAATGAGTACATTATAGAGTGTGATAAGAATATTTCTTGGTAAAAGACCATGAAGACGATTTAATATACCAATGGCACACAAAACATTACTACAAACGTACTGTATATGGTCTCTCCAAGATAAGTTCTTGTCAATGTAAATACCAAGGAATTTAGCTGTACTGGATAGAGGAATAAGGGTACCATTGCAATTAATACTAGTGATAGTTGGATCAATGCTCTTATTGGGGGACCTGAAGACAACTGAAGAAGTTTTATTTACAATGAGGGAGAGTTTGGTTACACAGAACCAGGTGTGTATTTTGCTGAACTCATTTTGTACAGTGTTAAGAAGCAAATCCAAGTTGCGGTGGAAGTAAAAAAGATTGGTATCATCAGCATACAGGATGACATGGAAAAGCTTACTAGCGTTGTGGAGATCATTTATGTAAATTATAAAAAGAAGAGGGCCGAGAATAGAGCCTTGGGGGACACCACAAGATATAGGCCGCGTGGGAGAGGAAACATTATTAAGAGTTACAGATTGGGAACGATCTGAGAGATAACTCTTGAACCAGGTTAAGGCGGGACCTGGAATGCCATAGTGATCAAGTTTACTGAGGAGAATATCATGATGTAGGGTATCAAAAGCTCTTGATAAGTCAAGGAATGTCCCTGATACAAAATGGTTCTTTTCAAATGCACAAGTTAATAAGTCGGTAAAATGAAGTAAGGCGTGAGCAGTTGATCTTTCAGGAAGGAAACCAAATTGATAATCATACAAAACTTCATACTTATTTAAAAAGCTATAGACACGAGAAAACATAATTTTCTCCAGAATTTTGGAAAAACATGGGAGTATGGATATTGGTCTATAGTTACTGACACGCTCTTTGTCTCCACTTCTGTAAATTGGCACAACACGGGCTTTCTTCAATAAATTTGGTACAATGCCACTGCTGAAGGATAAATTACAAATGAAAACTAAGACATCAGAGAGAGAAAGAGCAACATATTTGACAACATTAGGGGGATTTCGTCATGTCCAACAGCAGAATTTTTTAATGACACAATAACAGTTAATAATTCCTCATTATTAGTTGGGTTCAGAAACAGAGTATCACCTACTGGGGAGTGAAGAAAATTTCTGTAAGTGATAGCACTAACACTGAGAATTTTCTGCTGGGTGGCAGGACCAATATTTGTGAAAAATTCATTAAAAGTACAGGCGATATCATTTGAGTTAGAAATATGATTACTGTTGTGCAGGATATACTCAGTTTTACTACTAGAGGTTTTCCCCATAATGATAGAATTAATACATCCCCAGGTCTTCTTAATATCCCCTTTACAATCCTTAAAGGAATTCATGTAGAAGGTATGTTTTGCATATCTAATTACGTTTGTAAGGCGATTGCGAAATGCTTTATAAGCAGTAAGGTTATCATCGGATCGCTTTCGTAAATATTTTTTATACAATTTCTTTTTTGTATTGCATGAATTGAGGATACCTGTGGTCATCCAAGCCTGCCTAAAATCACCATTACTCTTGTTACGACTTACCAGAGGAAAACACTTATTGAAATGATTACTAAAAGTATGAATGAAATTATTGTAGGCATCACTGGCATTATTACAGTTGAAGACATTTAACCAGTTCTCACCATCGAGCATAATTCGAAAGTTCTCAAGCTTATCAGCTGTAATTTTCCTACTAGTGACAGTGTCAGAGTACTTAGTAGCAGTTGGTAATTTAATATCAGTTATGGTAAAAATAGGGAAGTGACCGGATATATCGTCGATGAGAATACCAGAAGTATGGGAAATGAGAGTTGAATTAGAAAATACTACATCCAGAGTAGTAGCACTAGTATCAGTTACCCTGGTAGGAAGAGTATGTAGATGTCTAAAAGTATACGAGCTTGTAAGGTTACAAAAATTCAAAACAGTTGGATCATCCTTGTCTAAAATATTACAGTTGAAATCACCCATAACAAAGCAACTCAATTTCGATTTGCTTAATAAGCTGAGAGTAGAATCCATTATACCAATGACCATATCATTAACACACTTGGGTAAATACACAACTCCAACTAAAACATGAATGCCAGGAGCGGAATTTTCAGCGAAAATAGACTCAAAAGGTCCCTCCATAAAAACACTCAGATCACTTCTCATTTTATAATTTAAAAGGGAATTAATATACATAGCAACACTACCACCACGACCAACCCTAGACCAATGTTCAAGTGAATACCCCTCAATATGAAAGGGACTGAGTATAGTATCAGAAGTAGTCAACCATGTTTCAGTTATCCCTATTACGGAAAAAGTTTTATTCAACGGAGACAATGACGTCACTAAGCTATTGAAGTTCTGGTTCAAAGATCTGGCATTAACATGATAGAGACTGAGGTTACTGTTCCAGGATTGCAAAGGTATAGTTTCAAAGAAATCGTAGCTATAGTATTTGCAAGTGGAATATACAATGGAGTTATAAAGGTTAGAATCAGGATCAATGTCGGAGAAATAATCATTATCAAGGAAATCGGGACTATGAAATGCAGTGTAATGAGGAGAACATAATGCACACTTAATATAGCCAACCAGTAAACTACAACCCATGTCAAATCTGACTTCATTTAAGCAATTATAACATCTACCGGCTAAATGAGCATTTAAAGATTTAAGGCAGATACAACACAGATGATTCAAAAAACTAAATGCCATAGAAAAGAAAACAAAACAGCCTAGGTATCCGAAGAGAAAAACTGGAATAAGCTATAAGCAAAGCACAGGACAAACAAGTTGCAGAAAATCCTATTAGAGTGAATAACTTGAGCGTCAGCCAATTGATAGTAAGTTTAATCGGTGCGTCGGTGCGTCGAGGAAGAGAATCCTTGAACAGACAAACCATGATTGGTCTCCAGGTTAAATCTCCAATTTAGCATATGAACGTGCCACATTAAGTTCAAGAAGCTTCTTGCTTCTTCATGGAGGTCAAAAGTCATAGAAGTCAAATTGAAAAACCTTGTTGATGTGATACCTCAAGGAGGATAAATTTGAGGGTTCCCATACATAGGATGCACTGTTATACAGTAAGATTAAGATCCCTATAGAGTTGGATGGAGGTGAAAGGTCGTTTCCAGAGGTCAAAGTGTTAAAATCGTGCGAGCATAATCTGTCTCATAAAATATAAATGGTAATATCAAGATCTCACACACGGCATCGCTCGCCATAGGACAGGTTAAAAGAACTTGACGTGAAAGAACTTTCGGCAAGGAATCATAAAACGGGCTTTTGTATTTTATCAATGAACTGAGCACAATATGTGTAGAAATACATAACGAATGTTAGGAAAACCCACCTATCCCCAAGTTTGGGATAAACTTATTTCTGGGGCAGATGTGTAGGAAAATCGGGCAGTTTACAAGGGCAGCAGAGGGCACTAGGGCGCTAATTACTAAAACTCTGACCTGTGTATCCAAGAGTGATATTATTTTTAAAGTTTTATATTCGTATTTGAAAGATATATTATTGCTTTATTAAAATCTTTGGTTTAATATATTTTGAGGTAATTTCCTTTAATTTTTAGATTAGATTTACTTTTTTGTTTTTTTTTCTTTTGTTTTGTCTTTTGATACATTCGATTTTGAAATAGTGCTTTTTAAAGCTGTAGTGGATTCTTCACTATCTTGGTTGACATCGTTTCCTGTGTAAATGTATGTAAAACTTAGATTATCAAATACAAAATTAAATCACTTTATATTAGGGTGTAGCATCGTTTATTTTTTAACCCAATTATTGGAATACACTATGAGAAAGAAGTTATTTATGTAGGCAATAATTGACAAATGAATATTAAATGTTTGTATTTGGTGAACTATTGAGGTATGTATGTCATGGATGAAGCTATTCTCATGAATATGACAGCTCAGCGGAATACATTTCAATTCAGTTAAAGAGCAATGCATTCAGTTCATCAAATCAAATGTGAATATTTAATACAATACATCGGAATTCTCTTTTCACAACTTTGTTGACTTAATATATATTTATTGTGTTCATTAAGACTAAAGAAGAAGGCTTCTTGATGAAAAAGGCAACTACTAGTAGCGCTGAGTATTGGATTTTTTTTCATGACTGCATGAGTTATCAAACCTTTTCTGGGATAATGGTAACCAAGTGACCTCGACCAACTTCGATCTAGGCAACTAGAGCTTAGGTGATTTTAAAAGCAGTTTGTAGAATTATTTTTCAATCGTGTGTAAAATGAAGAGCATGTAGCATTGGAATTATTTTTAAAGATGTCAACATGTACACAAAAATGGGCTATATAATTCGCATTATTGAAGTTTGCCTGGTGAACATTTAAGAACCGTTATACCGTAGTGTGTGTTTTTTATTATTTTTTCTTGTTTGTAATAGTAAAATTGCAAGAATTGCTAACTGTTTGAGAAGGCTTCATACCCGTCAAAACTTGTGTTGTGTCGTGTTTCTCAGTGATTCAGAATCATTCTCCTTGTGCATAATAGTTTGACATTTTATTTCTATTTGTAAATAACCTTCGTTAATTGCGTGTGGTGACGCCAGGATGCAACGTCCATAAAGATATTAAAATAGGTACATTGCATGATTCTAAGTGGGGATTGACTTCCGATTAACCTCATTTAACAAGGTGAAGGTGCTGGTCACTACTCAGCAGATGTAACATGAAAATAATGTTGGATACAAACATAAGAACCCGATACTTTGAAATATTTCTAAGTATAAATACACCACTCATTATTATAGTGCATTCCTTTTGCAAAAATACGTTCATTTCCACCCCACAATAGGTCACACTGCTGATACTTCAGTCAGAATTAATAGTTACTATTTGATGTACAAAGACGTATTTTGGGTTAATTGGTTACCATGGTATCTTGAAGGAGGGTACGTACTCCAGTTTTATATGCTCCTGAAGTTCTTTTGCAAGGAGACACGCCATTAGTGTATCAGCTGTTTTGTGAATTTTATACTTCGCCTTGGACAGGTATTTTCTGATTGCACTTTGTACGTTTAAGTAATTGTTATACATTAAAACAATAGTTTATGTACAGGAGTAAGCAACTCTGATCAAGTATTCAATGAAGGTATTATATTGTGTAAAAAACATTCATATTTCATCTATTTGAGTAAAAATATTGACACTTGGAGTAGCCAAATGCAGAATATACCATTATGAAGAGACTATAGGCCTAAGTACAATTATTCAAAAGTAGAAATATTCCGATTATGGTAAAAAATATCTACATTAGCAGCTTTTTTAAAATTTGTAATTTGTGTTTTTCCGTTTAAGCATACACACAAAATAGATCGTTGTAAATTGTAACAAATGTTTGTACCATCTAAGATTTTGATGTAGCCATTTTTCAGTCGTACAATAGCTTAATGTTGCAAAATGTTCAGTGCTGCTAAAAAAAATTGTGTTACTGCTATTATGGATTAATGAATCAATTGAACCCTCGAGGATGCCATCCACTGTGGAACGAAAAGAAAATTTAACATTTAATATGAATATTCAGAGCCGTCGGATCTAAGGGGTTGGAGGCCCCTCCACCTTCTATAATTGATAGAATTTTGAAGATATTTTGTCTAAAATCGTTCACAAATTACCTTAGAAAATGCCAAATCTCCGGAGAAGACTGATTCAGCCTCTCCCCTACCCTATCCCAACCCATGTTGAATATCTTCCTGCGGCACTGATATTCACTACCAATGTCATTAAAGGAGGCAATAAACACAAAGAAAAAAGAACACTCGTTTGCCTAATTTTGTTTCATTTGTTTGGAAATGTGTCCTAAGTAGCCGCAATACCGTGCACGATTACCTTACGATTGTTTCTGCCTGATTAGCTTAAGTAAAACATGAAACGTTTCTTTTCTGCTCAACTTTTAGAAAGCTGAGAAGGTAAAATATCAAACCTTTTTTATTTTCAACTTGTTTTACTTGATAACCAGTAACCTAAAACCTCTGACGTCAGGGTCGTAGCCTACTGGGGCAAGCTGGGCAAGGGGGCAGTTGCCCCCCCCCCGAGATTTCCAAACCGTAAATAAAAGTTGGACTACTTGAGAAAAATATACTTGAGTGCTGAAAGTTTCACTGTCCTAATTATGCTTTTTAGGCCCTCCAAACCCGGAAAATCGCCTATAAGGGTCCCTTTTTTCCCATTTTTTTCCGCGGAGGTCCCCAGAGCCCAGCTGTGTACGCTTTCGTATGTGGGGTACTCTTCCCAAGAAAAGTTGAACCCACAGAACACACAGTCGTACTGTTGTATTGTGGGCTAATTGCTCCTGCGAAGGCTTGTACGGGGATCTTGTGATGTAGCTCCAGACAAATTTAATATAAAAAAAGGCAGTTTAAGTTGATTTCAAACGATTTATTCGATGATTCCAGTTTCCATTCCCAAAGATGATTGCATTGATCAGAAAAAAAAGAAGCCCACCAAAAGAATAATTATTTATGTACAAAGTTTCAAGGTCTGCAGCACGAGTGACCAGCTTGCACTGCTTGGGTGTCCTGGCCTTGTGCGCCTCGTGGTCCTACGGTAATCATACTGAAGTAAACTGCAGTCCCCTGATTGGTCAATAGTTGATGCTACACTTAAAAATGAATATTAATCAATACGGCGACATTGTATGACCAATGAGGGGGCTGTAGAAAGTGAAACTGGCTACACCTAGGAAAACATTGGATAAGCTTCCACGTGGAATGAGATGAAGTAGTCACGTACACCAAACATGTGGCAGTAGACAGGAGGGAAGAGACCTGGGATAAGGCCTGGGAATTGGGGACAAAAGGGAACGAAGTATAACTCGTTAAAAACAAAAATGGCGTGACACTCGATATACAATGAAATGACTACTATACTACATGACAGTACGGAGCAATAAAACAACCGTCAGCCCAAAATCTATCTGTCACAAATCAAAGCTAATAAACGAACTGTTCCATAGCTGCATCCAGTCCCTCACTTGAGTTTTGTTGACCTACCAGATCGTGTTACAAATATGCAGTCTGCAAAACACGGTGACACTTGTGCCTACTCGTGGAGTAAATTCAGTGGGTATGCAACAGGTGTCAAGTTATTGTATAGATCACGCAATCTCTTGTTTTATTATCTTTCTATTATAACGTTCTGGTGGCTTGAACTTGACAAAATTTATATCAAGAAAGGTGTAAATTTTCCATAGAATCTGATTTTTTCAATAAAATTATTGCCAAATGCGTTGTTTTGAAGAAATTTCTTTGCCATAATACACCCAATACCAGTCAACCTTGAGAAGTCAATAAAATCATGAAGCAGTGAAGGACAAATCTCCCAATTCATTGCCAACTCTGACGACCGTCAGTTCTGTGGAATAATCTTGGCATGCATTAGGAATGAACCCTCTCCCTCCACATGATACACAGCTTGAATGTTATGCAGGCTAAAAATCTTAATCATTACTTCTCATACAGTGTCACAGCATGCTTTTATAAAGTATTGTACGATTACCTTTGGTTATATGCTAATCGCAATGAGCCTGGAACGTAACTTTAAATTTTAAATCTACCCTTTCTTCTTGAAATCTAAATTTGTTTTTAAAGAATGAAATCTAAACATAAAGAATGTTTAGATACAACTTACAAGGTTTAGAATGTGCCATTTCCCCATCTGAGAGGCATTGTGACCAAACATTTTCTAGCAAGGCCTACGCTACGGCTAAGCTCCAACTGATGATGGTGGCTACCTTAGTGGCGCACAGAGAAAGGGAAGCCCCACCGGTCACCAGCCTTGTAGGGGGTGTCATGCCATAACGAAAAAATCACTAAAGCAGAAAGCCCAAAGGCTTAGCAAAGGCTTGCTGAAAGGGGGTGATTTTTTTGCACTGAGGTTCATCCCTAAAATTTATACTTCTTGGCTACATCATTTTTTACGATGTTTTTACAACTTAACCTCTGCTGACCAGGATTCATACCCGCACCGTCTGCGTGAGAAACCTCGGAGGTCTAATCCACTATGCTATCTAAGAACTCGTTAAGCGTATGGTATTTCTAATCATGCTATAGCCACAGCTTCCTTTAATAAACTGTTCATAGTATTATTACTGAAATAATAAATGTTTTGTTTTGTAACATTATCTTTGGAATGGTAGAAAAACCATGGTAGAGGGATCATTTACTTAATATGAGCAATAGACGTGCTAAGTATGAGATTCTCCACAGTTACCCTTCTTGAAATATAGTGTTTAGAAAGGTTCGACCTTTTGGCTACTGGCGACCCCAAATGACCTTTGACCTCCACCAAAGTAATGGGATCATTTACTTAATATGAGTAATCTACATGGTAAGTAAGAAATCCCTCAAAGTTACACTTCTTCAGATATCGTGTGTACAAGGTTTTGACCTTTTGACCTCTGGTGACCTCCACAAAATATAGGGATCATCTACTCAATATGAGCAATCCACATGCTAAGTAAGAAATCCTCAAAGTTACCTTCTTCAGATATCGTGTTCAAGTTTTTGACCTTTTGACCTCTGGTGACAGCAAATGACCTTTGACCTCCACCAAAAATTTTATGAATCACTTACTTAACATGAGCAATAGACGTGCTAAGTATGAGATTCTTCGGAGTTACCCTTCTTGAGATATAGTGTTTAGAAAATTTTGACCTTTTGGCCACTAGTGACCCCAAATGACTTTCGACCTCCACCAAAAGTAATGGGGATCATTTACTTAATATGAGTAATCTACATGGTAAGTATGAGTTCCCTCACATTTATTCTTCTAGAGATATCGTGTTTACAAGCAATTTCCAGGGTATTTACCATTTGACCTCTCGTGACCCCAAATGACCTTTGAATTCCACCAAAAACAATAGGGATCATCTACTTAATATGGGCAATCTACACGCCAAGTATGAGATCCCTTGGAGTCACTCTTCTTGAGATATCGTGTTTACAAGCAAAGCGTCACATGCACACACACTCACACACATGTATACACGCCATCACAATAGCATAGATTCCTTTAGCCTTCGGCAAGGAATTAAAAAATCACAACATGTCACGGTTACAACCAAGAATGATTGACAGGAGCCGACACCTGCAGCGGAACTGTACCGGAAAGGTGTTCTTTTTGGAAAAGTTAACAAACTGTTGCCAAAAGGGGACGAACGGAAACAGTCATGTAGCAGGTATATGAACTCATGAGAATCGAATCTTCGAGAGAATCATTCTTACAATCAAGGAGAGCAGATCTATTCGGACATAATTGGAGATATTAATTGATTAAGTTTTAATTTCGAAAGAGGAGGAGATAGTGAGGGATTGTATGGTCATGGAGTTCCCATTTAGAAGGAGATAAAACGGCAGCTTTCCCCTTTGTGCCCATCTAGTTGCCGCCAAGGTCACTTGCTTTGTATAGCACTTGAAGATACAATGGGTTTTAAGCTATTCTTAGTATTTAACCAAAGGTTTATGTCGTCTGCTAACAACTCTCTGGACAATTCATTAAAGGAGGACCAGTTTGCTTCATCATCTGGGTGACAAAGGCAGGAATACCGTACTCTGCTGGTGGCGGACCGAGCTGCATGGTGACAACAACGACGGGATAAGCGTTCGTGAACTCCAGGAGTCTGGTATGTATCAGGAGAAGAGAGGAAGCGACAAGTAGAAACCGAAAAGACTCCTCGCGTTGCGTAAGTGATCACTGTTACACTAAGAGAAAAGGGTGATAATTTGTAAGGCCTAATAGGACTTAAGCGGGTAACGTTGTACATGTTGTTAAGTATCTCATCCCCACATATGTAGTATGTGGGGGATGAGATATTGTGCTTCGTTTACCATTGAAAAGTGCACACGTTTACCTCTGCCAGTCGCCATAGCAACCGTAACCATGGAAATGCATGGTAGGGAAATTTGGGGCTTTATGACCGCTACTCAAGGGTGGGGCAAAATGGAGTGGTGAAGGTCCTATTTCCTGGTCATGTGACCAAATATGCCTAAAATTTGGGTCAAAGGCTCAGATGGTCAAATGACATTCACAAGGTCAAAAGTGTGTCGCAAACTCCTCCTAAACTAAGAACAAGATTGAGTCCAAACTTGGTGGGCGGGTGCATAGTCCTTGGAACTTGTGCCTGACATACCCTCAGCATGATAGGTCAAAGGTCAAAGGTCAACCATTAAAAAAGGTCAAAATAAGCAATTTTTCAAATCTGGCTATAAAACCTGAATGCAACAATAAATGGCCCTGATTTCTTCACATAGCTTTCGTATTGAAGTGTTCTTGGCACAACTTGACACTTGACCTTCTGAGGTCAAAGGTCACGAGGTCAGAAGGTTAAACGACAATTTTGGGGTCAAAAGTGTGCCGTGCACTCACTCAAAACTAAAGGTACTACTGACCCCAAACTTGGTGAGGGGGTGCATTGTCCTTGGAATTTGTGCCTCCAGTACCCTCAGCATGATAGGTCAAAGGTCAGAGGTCAAAGGTCAAGATGTTCAAAAGAACATTTGTTTCTTTTTAAATTTGGCTGTAAAAACTGAAAGAAAAGGTAAATGATCCGTTACATTGACCACTGTCTTTTCCTGACACTCAAAATTCAGTTTTCACCTGTAGCTTAACAAACCTCACCATAAAAGCCACACAATGACATGCTCAGATGCACACTTATCTAAGCTTGTCTTACTCAAAACTTGACCAGTCTTAAGTAAAAACCCAGGCATTGAGTGAACTGCTATCACGCTTGTTAAAGTTCATTGATCATAATTAATCTGAGAGAGAGAACCAAGAATCTTCAATAATCATTGTTGAAACGTTTGAGATTTTCTCAGTTGAATTTTTCCGACCTTCATTGAGTGTATCAAAATTTATGCCAAATTTTGCTAACAGGAATAAACAACGGAAGGGCGACATTCGGCTCTGTTGTGACACTGCATGGGATTTCTAAACATTTTAATTATATCAACGTTTTACCAAGCGTTACCTGAGATAGCACCAACATACATCTCAGCCACCTCACACAGGAAAAACATTCTCAAAAAGTAGGAGTGCCGTACCCTCCTCTTGCCTTACGTCGGCCAAAAATAGGGAGAAAAACAGCAAATAAAGAAAAATTCTAAACATCTAATAAGTTCAAAACTGTGTCAAACACTGCACCAATTTACACCTAAGCCAGACCTTACATGTCACCCTTCCCCTAAGCACCTTCCAGGATGGCACCCATGCACGGGTGAAAAGGGAAGGATCCAC
Organism: Holothuria leucospilota; assembly: GCA_029531755.1. Taxonomy (NCBI): domain Eukaryota; kingdom Metazoa; phylum Echinodermata; class Holothuroidea; order Aspidochirotida; family Holothuriidae; genus Holothuria; species Holothuria leucospilota. The sequence goes on from CM055965.1 coordinate 20,086,969, forward strand.
CCGGGTGGGTACTATTTAAAGGCATGCCACTTGGCGCCCGGCTAGGATAATTTCATGAACTGCCCCCCCCCCCAGGTATTTTGGTCAGGCTACAGCTCTGGACGCTATCTTAATATACATTAATTCTCAAGTGGTGTTAGATTGTGATTGATTCTGCAGGGCTGTACTACTCCCGACTTCTGACTCGATCTCGATTCCGGACTTAATTCAGTACTATTTTACGATTTTACTGGACTCGGAATTGGCCCGAAATGGAAGTTACCGGAATCGGAATTGGCCCGGAACGGGCTGCAGCTGGAGTCGTGCTCGGTACAGATTCCAGCCGACTCCACAGAAATTCAAGTTTACATTTCTTCAGGCTAACAGTAATTGGTGCACAGTTTGAATACAGGAATGGTCGCACACAGTCACCTTAATTACAGGGTGGCCAAAAAATTGGAATTGACTCCTAAAAATAACCTTTCTTATGAGTTTTTAATGGTATTTCGTTACCCGTGGTATTAAAACCATTTTTAGGCTGTATCACATTGTCAAATGGCCGGACTCTGAACTGGACAGGAATGGTAGCCACTGGAGTCGGATTTGGCTCGAAATCGGGTTAGGTGGAGTCGGATACAATCCTGTGATTCTGAGCCATTCTTACCTACCAATGGTCAACTTATTTCAGGAAGATTCCTTATAGTTTCAGTAACATGGCATTTAATGTGAGTGTAATTCGCTTTGTTGAGGGTGCTGCTTTGCATACTTCAGGTCCAGGTGGAACCATTTGAAAGTTTTCTGGTGACTCAAATTGGATTGATCGGCACAGTTGATCGTGATTATACTGTGGGGATTTTACATTAGCGGATTACATTTGGTCAAGTTATGTCAGGGCTGCTTTCAGTACCTGTGATGGTTAGGCTCGTAGTAAAAGTGAGTCTTTGTGTGTAAAAAGTCTTGCTTTGGGACTAGGCCTACAATATTAAAGTGCCACAAATAAAAGAAATGAAAGACCATCGTGAATAATCATGTTCGTCTTTAGACTCTTAGATCATCGGCCATGGGATCATGTCGGTATTTAGTGTAGCATCTCCAGTTGCAAGTTTCCTGCCTGATCAGCAAGAGCAGCCACGTAATCTAGAAGATGCAATTATAGAGTTGGCGAAAGGGTACGTGTTATAACTAGTAAGTATTCTGTCTTTGCATGAATTTGCAACCATATACTTTATTCCAGTCACGAATTATCGCGTATTATAACCAACCCTGGGGTTTGAAGGGGAAATGTTGGAAGAAGTATTATACGGATATAGACTGCAAAGTTAGGCATATGCTCGATTCCTAAATCGGTGATATTGTTTGTGAAGTCATAAAGGTGTGACCGCTTTGTAGGCTATTTTCACTGAAGAATATGTGAGATCTGCTTGCTAATATTTCCACGGTAGCAAATACTGAATCTCGAAAAATGATAATGCAATTATTTTGATTTATTTTGCTTGAAAATTGTTAATTTGAGCAAAACTTTTAAAGGATGGTCTTTGAACATGTGACATGTCCTAGGGATGTGGGGTGATCTTTCAATATGTAAAACGTCCTCAGTCTCATGGTATTATTGTACGGTAGTGCTACTGTAGGATGGAAATTGTGCGGTTATGTTTCTGTAGGATGGAGATTGTGCAATAGTGTTTCTAAAGGATGGAGATTGTGCAGTCAGTTACTGTAGGATGGAGATTGTGCGAACCAAAGTCACTGAAGACACACACACTTACGCCACAAGGCACCGATTTTTTACAAAATGTCAGTGGCAAGATTCATCTTCCTTAAAAAAAAAACAATAACATTCTTGACACAGAAGTTTGCTGTCGACGTCCATGTATATTACAACCACTCTGCTCTGCTGACAGCCCAGAGGAATACATCATATCAAAATTCTCTTTTTACAACTTTGTTGACTTTGATCTAGGAGCAAACCGACTGTCACTAGATGAGAACGTAAGGATGACTCCTCTCTTGTGTTTATTAAGACCAAAGAAGAGGGCCTTTTAATAATAGAGGCAACTAGTGGCACTGAGTGGATTGGTTTTTTTTGAGCGACTAAATCCTTTCTCGCATAACCTTGACCAAATTTGATTCAGGCAACAAGCTTTATAGTGCTTTCAAGAACATGCTGCAGAATTGTTTTAAATCACATTGATCGTTTGTGTGTAAACTAAAGAGTATGTAGAATTGGGATTATATGTGTACAAAAATTAGCTATAGATCGTATCATTCAAGTTTGCCTGGTAAATGTTTTAGCATCGTAATACCTTTGTGTGTGTGTACGTGTGTGTGTGTGTAAGTGTGTGTGTTTTTTTTTATTTTTCGTGCTTGCAAAAGTTAAGTCGCAAGAATTATTAATTGTTCAAGTAGGCTTTCATACCAGTCAAAACTTGTGTAAAATCTTGTTTCTCTGCAATTCAGAATCATTCTCCTTGTGCATAATAGTTTGAAATTTTAATTAAAAACGGTCTATTGCGAGGAGATACGTTCTCGATTAGCTTATCAGTTGTCTTGTGAAACTTGTACAGCGCCTTAAGCAGCATTTATTTCTCAGTAGCCCTTTGCAAGTTTACTAATTTGTATATATTCGAACAGTAGGCTATGTGTTTATAAAGAAGTAAGCAACTCTAATAAAGTGTCCATTAAGGGTATTATATTGTGTGAATAAAAGATTCATATCTCATCATTTTAAATAAAAAACTAACAATTAGAGAAAACAAATGCAAAATAAACTATGAAGAGCCTTTCAGTCGGAACAGGTATTCAAAATGATAAAAAAAAATGGTAAAAATGGTGAAATATGTCTGCATTACCAGCCTTTTCCAAAGTTTGTGATTTATGTATTTTCATTAATGTAAACTCAATAAATTAAATTGCTATCAATTGTAACAAAAGTTTATACCATTTGATGTTTAAATGTTGCTAATTTTCAGCCATGTAGTAATTTAATATTGCAAAATGTGCAGTGTTTCTAACAACCGTGTTGTTGCTAGTATGAGTAAATGAATGAATTGAATTTTCGAGGACGCCACCCACTGAAAAATAGGAAAATTTAACATGCATATTATGGGCGACCAATCCCAGGGCTTGGAACTGCAGCCTCTCCCCTAGCCTTCCATACTTATTACTTTATTTGAAGGATTTTTGTCGTAACATGTCCTAAAATTACCATAGAAAATGCTAAAACTCCTGAGAAGAATGGTCCAACGCCCCCGGACCAAGTTAAATGTCTTCCGGCCCCTCTGTTATTCACAACCCATGTCATTGAGGGGGCAATAAATATAATTAAACTGAGCCATCGCTTTCTTTATTTCATTTCATTTGCTTGAAATTATTTCTGAAGTAATTATACCGTGGACGGTTACCTTATATCTCTCCCTGATTCAAGTAAAACATGAAGCATATTTCAATATTTTACGAAGCGGAGAAGGTGAAATATCAATCTTTTTTATTTTCAAACTTTTCACTTGATACCTAGTGACCTTACACCTCTGACGTCTTATCGGGAAGTTAACATACATTGATTTTCAAGTAATGTTAGATCGCGATTGGCTCTGTGCTATTTTTCACTCACAATGACAGATCAACTTTGACCTTTAACTTGTACTTAATGACTGATAAACAATTTATCGTATTAAAGAATCTGAATGAAAAGCCACGCCTTACGAATAGCAACATAAAACTACATTTAATGTAAGTGGAGTTAGCTACCCTGCCAGCATGCCCACATAGGGCCTTATGGAATACTTTTGGGCATGATGGGCCTTTTGATAGGCATGGGCTCCATAAAGATTTGAGCTTTAGTACATTTTCGATGGGTAAGCTCTCCCATGTGGGGCCACAAGGAACCGTGGCCGAATCTGCACGGAGCCCACGTGGAAAATTTTCTGGTCAGTTAAATTTGCTGTCTGGTCATGAGCCTAAATGTTTTCAGTGATGCTGAGGGGGTTTTACATTGGCGAATTATATTTGGTTAGCTGCTTTCCGTCTTATATGTATTATATAGACTGAGATTTCATAGTTACGGCACAGCAATCAGCATTTCACTGTGCATTTTCAAAATCTCAACCGTGTTCATCTACGATCAATGTGGTAAACGGTCCTACAATGGGCCTAATATTAAGTGGCTTCCCGACCATGAAGCATTTAACCTAACTGTGGCTAAACATAATGACGTAGATGAGCATGCAAAGAGGTGGTTCCAGGGTTTTCATTACGGGGTGGGGCCAAGTTCCCTAACAGGGTGCAGCAACCTGATGACCCAACAAAGGCGACGGGTTGCCGGTAGGATGGCGAAAGCAAACATTTTCCGTGGGCTTCGCCCGCCTGCAGTAAATTTGGGTTTTCATTGAAGAAAATTTGGAAGATTCCGGCTGTTATTGAGGAACATGTTGTCGTTCTATCAGGGGAAATATGAACATTTGCAGTGTTATCGAAGAATCTTCCTTTCTTCAAAGCATTTTTTGTACTAAATGCTCCCCCACGATGCTGGAAAGTTTCTCCGAAAGGGGACCAGCCTTCTCTAGGGCTTTCACCCTGCCCCCTCCTATCATCACTCTTGCGACTGAAGCTCGTTTGCTCTTAGTACCGCAGCCCTCAAATCAATAAAGACGAGACCACTCATTGAAGACCTTTTAATTTAGGTCGTGAATAAGTAGGTTGTTGGGAACGAGTAAATCTCTTATGTGGCTCAAATTGCTCCCATGCGTATGCCTAGTGCAAGACTGTCAACAACCCCTTCAAATTTAAGGGAAATCCCCTTGGCCGTACCTAATGAGATCACAGTACCTTAGCTGCATAGGTTCCGGGGCATATCCGTATCCTGGGATTTCGGGGGGTGTGGGGGCTAGGACGAACCTCCCTGGTAATGGCCGATGGCCATGGTCCTCTGCAGATGGTACAAGGGGAATGGCATTGTGAGACGTCTGGAGTTTTCATGATGTACATATAGCTTTCAAAGCCTCAAAACCGTCCCAGACAGCAGGGAGTATCCTGCAGACAGTCACCCATGCGTTGTCCATAGTATTTCCCTTACAAAAAATTGTGTGGCAAAAGTTCCAATACCACATGTGAAATACTGTGTCAAACTGTGCAAAACTGTGGTGCGGTGAGGAGAGGCGTGAAGTTTCTGCGAATTTTTCCATGACAATGTGTGCGATTAATAACTAGTTGACATACACCTCCAAAGTGACATGCATTGACCTGCATTTCCACATGTTGGACATGAGGCAATGTGTGGAAAACCAAAAACCACGCTTTGACACAGGTTACAAGAAGGAAACTGGGGTGAAGTAGGCAAAATGTGGAAATGTGTGGAGAGGTGTGGTGCTGAGTAAAGTAAATTAAATTCAATAATTCGGTTTCGTTCACTGGACTTTTATCACACTTTGCCCTGGTTTGCCCCATGTATCAACTTGACAAAGTTTTCCCCACTTTAACCTAGATTTTAAGGTGTGACAATCACGCAGGGAAAAGCGTGGTCCTGTGTGTTAGATTGGTGCCAATACCACGTGTGTAACCACTCATAGCCATACTTTTTTCCTTATGTATTTTCATATGCCCTGCCACATGTGATTATGTGTGTTCACATCTATAGCATGCCACACGTTTTTGTAAGGGTTACTCCGATCTTTCATAAATACCACCACCTATCACATTTACTGCATTTACTGAAAAATGGAGATTCACTTTATTTAAAACTTTACTATACATGACAATTTTCAACATAAGACTATTAAAATTCTATTCGTATCGAAAGATCAGATCAAATGTATTAGAAACATTGTCAGAAGTAAAGACTTGTCGAATTCTAATTTAATTTTTCCGGCCAAGTTTGCAGCTCATGGAATGGAGCTTCGCGGCAGACTTAATTTGAGGAGACTGGATGCTCCTTATAGTTGAACGACATTTTGCCTTATATGGGATGGGAAGAAGAGTGCGTAGTATTATTCAAAAATATTTTGTTTACTGTTGAATCGTATATTTATATTTGATCTTTTTCTAGCTTTGAAGGCTTGATAACTGTCAGCTAAGTATAATAGTAACATAATCACCAAATTCCCCATGTTGTAATTGCAAAACATGGTAACTGAATGTCCATCCTGTTTTAAGATAGACTTTTGAGGGGTTTAAAGTATTTTTACTTCTGCAATTGGATGAAGCCACTTACTAAAGAGGCGTGTGCACATGTGGTGCTTGCACGGGTGGCATGAGAGGAAGGGCTCCCAAAATCGATTTTTGACACACAAAAAAAATACATGAAAGGTGTATAAGCTAGGGTTATACTTTGGCAATGGGATGAAGATTTCACTTCCCATTCCATTCTTTTACATCGCGTCGTAGAACCGGTAAGTGTACTAAATGTAAAGGTGAAGGTTTTATACATGCTCGGGTCAAAGGACTGTCAGAAAACTGGGATGCAAGGAGAGGGAGCAACTTTGAAATCTTTTTTTTTTCTATTTTCGGAAACATAAACTTTACCAGAAATAAAGTCAGAAGTAGTTTAACGAGCCTACTCAGTTAAGTCCCTGGACTCTTTGGGTAACTTTTGCATTAGACCGGCAATTGTGTGGGAAATTTTGATATTTGGAATTTCAAGATGGACAATAATGATGCAAGAAATTTTATAGTTGGTACAGCAATCAAAGAATGTGACAATAGTATAATATCAATAGCTGGCAAAAGGCAATTGAAAGCAAAGAAATCAGAATCGTCGAATTCGGTTTGTGCGGCAGAAGTGATCCTTTGTCTTTCAAAATGCATCTTTTAAAGTCTGCAACAAGGGATCATGATTTGCTCGATAAGGTAGGGGTGGTAAGCTCATCTATGGACTAGGACAACCTGAAGCCTCGACAAGAGCAGTGGAGCAACGGAAGGAATGGTGGCTATTGGGACAGGCGAGGATTTGGGGCTACGAGGACTCAGAGAGAATAAGAGAACTTCAGTACTGTAACATTTCTACAGTTGAATGTTAAATCATATTCGAAACGCTTTAAAGACAGATCTGCATCACCCCAAGTATTACTTTTAGTTGGGGGTAAGCAAAAGTCTCAGTTGGTGACTACTCTTTGACTGACATCAGAGTTACAAAATTCAAAAGATGCAGAGCAGCTCATATTACACAGCACGCACAGAGAATGTTTTGATTACACATGGGGTCTTTTGTGGTCACCAGGATGTGGCCTTGAGCAGTGAACTATGCCTGTGTCTCCACAAGGAGAAGCAGTAAATACAATTATAGGCGGGGCTTACCACAAGTAAAAATTATACTTATATTTGGGGTGATGCAAATCCCTCTTTAAAAAATTCATGCAACTTGTACTGTTAAGGTGTTCCACTTTTTGTCGGAAAATTTGACTCAAAGAGATTCATAGCTGGAGCGAAAACTTTTAGAGACGCGTAAAATCTGTACTGTTGAAATACACAACTTTCCGGTCTCCCACTAGTGTGTTGCTTCTAGATACAACAAGGGCCTCGAAAGATGTGCTTATGGACTCTTCGGGGGGAGCACGTCCCCCACCGACCCCATTTGACACACCCCCTTTATCAGATACAACGGATACGTACCAGTATCAAAATACTCTAACTGATTTCCCTCAACCCAGTCGCAATAAAGTTTTACCAATAAAACTACGTGCTACCGTAGGAAACTGTTACACCGTGTATTGTTTTGAATTACTTTAAAGCAGATGATGCCATACTATTTGCACCAATTACACAATTAACGAAAATATTTTAAACCTTACCCTCGACAGCATTATCATTAGCAAAGGCACAGCCTGGCACTGGATTTTAAAGGAAGAGTAGGGTAAGGCTTTATTTTGATGGGTAAGATCAAAACTGCAAAGTGTAACTTCAAAACAGTTTCAATCATTCCGTCATTTCATTGTAGAAATCGCGGCCAGACCTCTGAGAGGGAGAATGACTAATGCCCAGAATGACTATCAAATTGCAGGAAATGGTACTTACCTGGATACGCGAATTGTATCTTAACATTAAACAACTGTAACATACGTTAAGTTGCGTTATGCTTCGCTCTTACGTTGACTAAACTAAGCGGTTGCGTGAGTTATCGGCCTTTTGCATCAGACAGAAGTCCGTGTCCTGTGGAATGGTGTATTTTGGGGTGACATGTTTAAAGAAATTCCTGCTTGAGCAGTGAGAGTACCTCTGATTGAGTTAAAGAGAAAACGATTGATGACTCCTTCTTCCACTTTTGCATTTGGGACACGTTCACCACCTCCCCTACCCAGGCTATGTTCGTGATATATCTATGGTATTAAGGTACTTTCGTCAGAGGTATACGTAAATGCAGAATATTTATTCTTCGTTTAGACCTGAAATTACTCACCAAGGATAACTTCAGATCATTGTGCGTGAATATAGGAAAAGAATCCCTCTATTTGAAGAACTTTTAGCCAGTGGCGCAAATACACACAATTTCATGTCCACCGTACTTCATATGCATTTTCGCCCCCCCCCCCCCCATCTCAAACAGAGATATGCTTTTAGCGATGACAAGGCCAGTATGCAACAGTCGTTTCCAAATCCCTCTTCCGGAACTGCGAGTTAATGTTGTCTTCCATCTGTCTAACCCAACTCATCATTCCCTTTCCCAACGGCTAGTAGAAGTGAAAAGTCCCTGAACCACTCCAATGACTTACAGCTGGTCTGGGTCTCTAAGCAAAGAACTGACTCTCGCCTACAAGAACCCCTCAGTACCTAAATTTATGTATTCAATATATAGAACGACTGACAATCAAAATAAGTAATTTACGAGTCGTTAAATTTTGATGGTTCATGTGTGCTCATGTGTGCTAATTAGAATTTCTTTCAATCCTCTCTTTAATCTTTCTCTGTCTCTAAAATCGATGTACCAAGTGTTCATCGATTTTGACTGACCGTTAGCTTTGGGGGTTGTCACACCTGTACACCAAAAAAGCTTTCTCCCAGAGGGTTGTACTCATTCCTATAGGAAGAGAGTGCAGTTTATATCAAAGTCAGATGACCATATTTTTTATATGAAGAAAAATGTTGTGTCAGTCTTTATCAAAAACTTTGAAAACTTCAGTATATAGTGTCCATCACAGTTAAGCAGTAAGCATTTCATTGCTAATATTTAAAATTTTAATATGCCAATCCTCGGTTTTAAAGTAAATCACATCCGTCTCATAACTCCTCAAAATAATAAATTTAAGCAATAAAGATGACTGTCTTGCTGTGCATTTTGTCTTGGTTTCATTTGAAGAAAATCAAACAAAGCATCTACTAATAATCGTCATCTTGTTTTTTGGAGTCGATGTAATCAAACAGACCGATTGCTTGAAATGACCTTTCATCTTAAAAATCAATATGTTTTTAGACTTTGAGGATAGATTGAAAATCATCTTGTAAATACAAATGATTTAATATCTTAACGCCTGAGATCAAAGAAAACGACCGTTGATGTGTAATCACAGCAATTAAAAAACTGCCAGATGGAGCAGCTATTTACTTCAGATGGAAGAAAAACTTACATTGCCTTGTTGCTTTGATAAGCAACAAAAGAAGAATGATCGCATGAAATAAACAGATGTCTCCTTTATTAAGACTCTTAAGTGCATATTCATTGGTTAGAGTAAACAAAGGGCACTTTGGTTCAGAAATATGCCACACCAAAGCAACAATTTGATTCCTTTTGTGGTTGCACTTCTTAGGTTTTTGATGCACATTTACGTTCAAACTGTGGACTGGAATATGATCATAATGTACCTTACAATTCATATTCAAATTTAAGTCAAAGTCCAAACACATATCCATTTCAAAATTAAAATCGTTTATTTCACACTCTGTGACTTTTAACTTTATCGACCTTGAGGTGCGAGGTTGCCATTATTAAAATAGGGTCTGTTTGATACTTGCAGTTACAGCCCTACACTGAGTTTCATGGTTTTAAGTGATTATTTTAAAGCATAATGGGGAGAAAATGTTATTTGTGACATTTTGTCGAAAGTCATACTTTGACTTGAATCGATGCTGCCTGATACTTCATTGTAAGTCTCGCCGAACAAACACAAAGGATGTAGATAAAAGCAGTTCCAACCTGCCCTTCGTTGAAAAAAGAATCCCCGAAGAAATAACGAGACTTTTAATATTTTCAAATATAACAATAGTGCCTGAGTACTTCCCAAACTACCTTGCTTTTATCCTTTGCCCGACATTCTGTCACTGGATCACCTGTTTTTGATTAATTGCTGAAGGCAAACGGAATCAATCAAATCACACTGGCAAGTGTATGAATTTGTGTGTATGATTGGGTGAGCCCGTGGTGTGTACAGTCATGATATGTGTATGGGTGCACTCACCAACGAGGCCCTAGCGGGTGCCGGCACCGCCGGCGGGAGCTCCACCCTCGCACGTCTTTCCTAGCTCACGCGGAGCTCGAAACTGGCGTAGCTGCCCGAAAATTCCGTCACTGCAAAGAGAAGTCACGCGCGGCTGCACGTGTCTGCCTTGGAGCGCAGCCCGCCCTCAAACATGTCCGTTTACTCACTTCGCGGGCAGCTTCGCTGCTGGGAAATTCCTTTGTATTCCTTGCGAGGTCCTTTCCCAGGACCCCGTAAGGTATTGAGTGCGCGTATGGGTGTGTATGTAAGTGTGTTTAGGAAGATCAGCCGGTAAACAAGATATCTCAAGCTAGGAATGATGGATATTTTTCATACTTGATATATAGATTTATCACTTAAGAGGAAGTGCCCTATGTTTTGGTGGAGGTGAAAGGTCAATTGAGGCCACCAGACACCAGAAGTAAAAACAAAAATAAAACTTTGTTAACACAATATCTCAAAGCAAGAAGCACGGATAATTTTCGTACTTGGTATGTGAATACGTTATAGTTGGTAAATTGTTTTCGGTAGAGAGCAAAGGTTTCCTTGAGGTCACAGGATGTAAAACTATAAAAATCCCGTAAATTGCCTTAAAACACGTTTTCTCGTGAAATAAATAGTGTATACGTTACACAATTGGGATAAAGATTTGCCATATTGAGAGAAATAAGACTATTGATCCCGCTTGAGGTTAAAGGTCATTTGAGGTCATTAGATCTCTGAAACCGAAAACTTTGTAAAAACTATATTTAAAGATAGAAATAATGGGAAATAATGGGTACCTCTTTCTATTCGCACATAGATTTGTCATATTACCAGAAAAACCTTGTTTTTGGTGAATATCAAAGATCACCTGAGAACACTAGAGGTGAAACTACAAGTTACCTGTAAACCGCTTGTTAAAACGTTATCTCAAGGTAGGAATGATGAATAATTTTCGTACAGGGCATGCACATAGACGTGATATTACGGGGAAGGTTCCTATACATGAGAGGAAAGTGCCCTTCGCTCAACTGAAAAAAGTTGACATCACCCAAGCCGAAAAACATCAAATCTTGATAGCCACAATGGTTATTGTGTTCTATTTTAATGAAGAATGCTGTCACACAGCTTCCATTGTGCTGATCACTGGACATTTCCTGAGTGGTTTTATGAGTGAATGCGCGCACACACACAATACTCTATTGAACTTGCCTTAATCCAAGATACCCGCCGTATGCCTGCCATGACGGGGAGTAAATTGTAATAGTAGCATGTTTCCCAGCATGTAACATTTGATGGAGGTGAAAGGTCATCTGAGGTCACCCGAGGTCAAAAACCAAAAAATTGTAAACAAAATATTTCAAGATAGGAATGATGGATACTTTTAGTACTTGGCATATAGATTTGTCATATTAGGAGAAAGAAACCGATTGCTTTTGGTGGATGGAGATCCAAGGTCATCTAAGGTCACCAGATGTGAGGCTACAAAAACCTTGTATACTGCTTGTAAATACGATATCTCAAGAATAGGCAGTGTGCCGTACCTCCAAATTGTGTAGTTTCGAGGCCAAGGGAAAATGTGGGCTGAATGTTTCTACCATTCCAAGGACAAACTTTTAGAGAACAACATTTATCTTTTCACAAGCATAACTCTGTTATATTCATAAGTAATTCCAATTTTAATTACCTGATGATGGACTTGTCTAAAGGATGCTTTGCCTATAACAAAATTAAAAATGGCCTTAAATTAACTTGTATGTTGATGGTGTTATGGAAAATGCTCGGTTTCCCATTTTGACCGCCCAGGTTGGACTTCCATTTGAGCACTTTTTTCAGTTTTGGTATTCAATTTTTGGCATTCAATTTTTGGCTTCTGTTACTTATCATAATTATGATAGAGATTTTCATATTGGCAGGAATAATCTTACTGTTTTTGGTGGAGGTCTGAGGTCATTAGAGGTCACCAGAGTTTAAAAACCGAAAACCTCTTAAACACCATATCTCCAGTTAGGAGTCATGAATGCTTTTCATACTTGGAATAGTAATGCGGTATACTTAGAAAAACCTTGTTTTTTGGTAGAGGTCAAGGGTCATTCTTGTTTACTGCTTTCAAATAAGAGGGTCCTTACATGCAATTTGATACAACATATTAGGTAAATTTTGAGGAAAATTACTGCCAATTTTTGACAGTTTTGACAAAGGAAACAAATAAGGTGTTTTCGTCCTTGGATTGAGGTGGCGGAAGCATACTTCCTACCACCAAAACAAACTTTCTTTGTGTGTTGTACAACTCTTTGTGTATCTGTAGACTAGATTTGCACCACAGTCTTTCCGTCTTAGGGACTTTGCTTCTGGGATATGATCATTATACCAGCCCGTGTTCGGTCTGAGTAGTATAATGATGGGGGCAGAGGTCAAGAATTTGGAGTCTTCTAAGTTTCACTTCAATGTTTGGCTTAATATTGCAAAACAAGTCTCATCGCTCACTATAAAGCTAGCCGCAAACTACACGACTTTGCACACCGCAACTCAACTCGACCGTCGGGTCTCCAAAAGTCGTTTAGTGTGCGTGAGTTTACGACTGCGACAGGCAGTTTTAGGACCACTTTTCAGTCACGTAGCCTTCAGTCGGGAAGAACTAACATGTTGCGCCGGGAAAGCTCCCAAACCCCGCCCTAGACTGTTCTCTAATGTGGTGACTTTGCTAATTGAGTAGAGTGGCCAAGGGGCTAGGGTAAGTGGAATCAAATACCCAAAGCCCCACGCAACCATATACCATCATCCATCCCCCATCCACAAGCCCCTTCCATCATTGAAGTGACTAGCCGTTAGTCCGAGTCAGGCTGTTATAAACTATAAAGAAAGATCAAAGTGTGATTTTCTTTGTTAAGGTCTATTAAGTTCATATCAATTGGCATTTGGCATTTTAAAATTATTCTTTTAATGCCCACAATTTTTAAACACTAAAGAGCTTTCCAGAGACTTGCCCCTCATACCCTACTCTTAAGTTGCCCCCTGGATTCCACAATCCAATTGACTCCACACTCTGCGGAAAAGAGATTTACGTTCCCGCGGCCCCTTCGACGCCGTTTTGACCTCCCGTGAACTGTTCTCTGTGACAAAATCCGGACCACGTGCTTACGAACAGCCTCTTATCTCCAAACCCTAATTCCGGCCCTACACTTATTTCCTTACCTTCAAATTTCTCTGCCATAAACTGCGCCTTATTGATGTCTGGCGTTTGTTTGTTTGTTTGTTGTTTTTCTTCTCTCGACCTCAACCTCAGCCCTACCTCCCTTTTTTGGTCCTTCGCCTGAAAAAGCGAGAACTACTGGGTTAAACAGCGGACTCACCGATAAGTTTTGGCAAAACTGTTGCATTAAATTAACAGTGATGAATAAATGGATAGACTGCTACATAATGTTAAGAAGGCTTTATTTATTATGCTCAAACATGCAGTGCGTCTACATTAGAGGGAATATCCTGATTTTTCTTATTAATTGTTAGTCTTAGTGAGGAATCCCGTGTCCAAAACTTAGGGTTTGCGAGATAGGCCTGCCTAGTTTGATTTTTATTACATTTTCTTAATAATTCGGATATGATGGATCCAAAAATGCAGGGTTCCATTTTTTTCCGACATTGGAAAGGCGGCCATTTTGAATTTCAAAATGACCGCAATTTTTTACAGAAAATGATCATAACTTGCTTATTCTAGAGATAGAGCTGGATGAGGTTTCACGGCTCAGTTTCTTATTCTAGACGCAATAGGAGTGGGGCTAATCGCATGCTTTCAATACCAACTAATTCATGGATGGTATTGCCACCAAGCATAAATGGTGGCCATGTTGAATTTCAAGATAGCTGCCATTTTTCGTTAAAGTCGCTCTGGAAATCGCTTTAAATGTCTCGCCATACTGGTATAACCATCCATCGAGTTTAGAAGTCTGTCTGGGTAACCCTGTCTTAATGATCATGCTGTCTTGCCGTCCATTCACTTACCCCTAGATGTCAAGGAGCATATGACGCTCATTTTTTCCTCCCGATTAAGGTGCTAGGGGGCTTTAATAGTAAATATGAAAATATGTATTAGTACTGCTAGGATATTCGACACTATCAGAGCTCTACCAAGCGCCTTGATATCATGATATGCAGGCAAAGTGAGTAGTGGCATCAGGGTCGTTACCATTTGTACAAATGTGAATTATTTTCACAATATTTTCCCTCAATGATATAAACTTAAGCTTTAGCAAGGTATTACCCTTGACCAAGTTGAGGGTCGTTAGGAGACCGAGAGAAAGCACGCCCTTCGGGCAAATTATACCCTGACTAATACAACAGCTTCCATATTTTTTTTCATTTCAAAGCCCTTTGTTATGAAACTAATATCAATTCTCAACCTCATTTCACTGAAGAAGGCCTGTCTTAATTACACCATGGCAAATTCGTGAAGTGAGATTGGCGATGATCCTCTTCTACCCTTTAGAGGGTAATTTGATCGATGTCCATGGACTTGAAGGATGCGTACCTTCACACCACCCCTGGGAGAGAATAATGAAGGACCACCTGATGTAGCATCTAGATCAGCGCTTCTCAACCGGTGGGCCGCGAAGCTCTCACAGGTGGGCCGTGAGATCGGCCATAACAAATAAAAAACTAAGAAAAAAGAATAAACTTTTTGTAAGGTGGGTCTCAGAAAAATTCTGAGAGTGAAAGTGGTCCTTGAGTTAAAAAAGGTTGAGAAGCACTGATCTAGATTAAGTATAACTTAATGATATGGGCTCTGTGTATGCTGTGTACATTCAGTGCATACAAGATTTTTCCTACAAAACACATACTGTGATACAAGGAAACAGAGCTCTTGTCTATCCTAATTAGGGAAGGGTTATAGCAAGAGATAACTATAGTCGTTCATGAATGTTAACACTAGAAGGTCTAAGTGGTGGGAATGCACCGATGGGGGCCGTGAGCTTCACTTGAAGCCACTACACAACCTGCCGATATCAAATCACAACGGGAAGCATGTAAACCTTATAGCGTTCATCCTTCCTAGCCTTAGGGAGGGAATCTTGGTGGCAATTTTGAATATAAAAACAGGCTAATCACGTGACATACCCATAACCACGGCATCTCAGAACCTCACCTGCCATCGGACCCTCCATGTCGAAATCCTCTTTAGATACCTTTTACGCACTCTAAGAGGGCATCATTTCCTGTCCTCTGGGACTGAGGACACCAACCAATCTCTACCCGTATCTCTTGGAAGGACGGTCAGGGTTTGTGTCTTATAGAGAAACGTGATCACTTTGATCTCCTCTAACACATCGCATGAGTGATCAATGGAATAAAGATGCACCCCATCTCTACCATGCGAGACTAGACCTGAATAGGGGGGAAATTTCCATTCATGGAAAGGGTTACCGCCCACAGAGAGGATCTCTCTGGACTCGTGGTCACTCCCCAGAGCTTGGATTACCAACCGGTTTGGTCTATCATTTTGTCCAGTCCTTTGTCCACTTGCTACAGTGCTCCTTCTCGGCTTCCAGGGAACCCAGGTCCTGTTTCAGATGTGTCCCCCGGTCCGGTTCCATCTTGAATGATACTTCAAAGATACATATCTCTAAGGAACACATTCCGGCTCTGGTAGCCCGCCTTATTAGCGTCGAAACACAAATATCAATTGCTAGTAAGGCGGGGATGTAGTGTAAACCTTAGCAGAGATACAAACAGCAAAGGAAGTAGGAACTGCATAGCAACATAACGGAGCAGTCTTAAGGACCAGCTAAGTCTCCCAAGACCATTTATAAAGAAAGGGACTGGCTGTCTTTTTGGACAACACTGCTGTCATATCCGACATCAAAATTTAGGGTGGGTCTCTTGACTCCAGCTTTGCCTGAAGGAGAGGTCCCTCCTCCTTTATGGCCTCTAGCACTAAATCTCGCTTAGAGTAACATGTTAGGCGTATAGTATCGGGGAGGGTTATCGTCTTCTCAGACTGAGAACTGCTGGTGTTTAAGTGGCCAGGATTGGTGTTCAACGTGGACAACAGAGAATATTAGACTTCCGGTCTCTTGCAACAGGTTCATCCATCCAGGGACCAGGGCTTTAGAAGTTCCACGCTCCATTGAGACGGATGGACGCTTATGAATTCCATTCATCATATCCCACTGTTTCCGTCACAACCATTAAGGATCGTAGTATTGTTGTTGACTCCCTTATGGCTGTGGCAGGCATGATTTCGATAGCTCCACAGCTTAGTGCTGGTAGGTATTCTGACCCTGCTGTTATCCCAAGGAAACCCGGTTGAATCCCAGGTTGGAAACCAGTGCCATACCACAGGTTCATCACTAAGACTTTGCATCCTGAAACTCCTGTCAGACGAAATCTTCACCCTGGAGGACCGGAAGCGCTCAAACAGAAAAAGGTGGTCCGAAGGGGTCATGGTGGGCCCAATGGGGAGAGCTATGAACTGGTATGTATCCCCCCAGTGCTCATAGGCGATGTTCAAAGATGATGTGGCTATGGGTAAGTCACGATGAAGCTTCATCCTTCGGGTCCTTAGGTGCCACCAAGCTCCCCTTAAGAAAAAAGGAAGGATGAACACAAAGGTTTACATACTTAACTGTTGCAATTTTATGTAGGTGGGTTGGTTCAGTGACTTTTAGTCTCAAAATGTCATCAGTAAATTTCCACAAGATAGACCTCCTTGTGTGGACATTTATGAGTTACTATACTTTCACCCATTGGTAAAACCCTTTAACCCGCCCATAAGGAGGGCAGACCAGGTCCCTCTTTTCTTTGTACAGGTACTCTGCATATCTTTCGAAGGCTACGTTTTATATGCACAGAATAGTTCAGCATACACGGAGTCCATACCATTCTATGGCTAAATCCGGTCGAATTTAAGGGTGAGGAATCTGAATGCAAGGAATTCTGACAAAATTTAAGGATGTTTCGCCGATAGCTTATGTAGTAATTGGTAAGAGAACAAGAGTGCCACCATTCGGTGGCGAGATTCCGTATTGTATCGAAGAAACTGGGTATCAAGTAAAAACGTGTAAATAAAAGTTGTTAACCGTGATCACCGTGAATCGTGTCTTCTTCTAGTAACTTGTTCGTAATCCAGAAGATACCACATATTGGCGACGGGGATGAAACTCAGGGATGCATATTTGTAACTGTTCTCAAGAAAACGGTGATCTTCGATGAAGGTGACAAGGGCTGGTAACTAACGTTATAGTAGGAACGGAACCTAGGCCTATCCTATCGTCAGGCCCGCAGTAACAGTAACAGCCATTAAATAACGGGCCTAACGCTACCTTTTGAACATTACAGCACTCGCACCCTAACTATATCACAACGGCCAGGGCAATGATTGGCACACTGCAACAGTACAATAGTGACATAGAAACATGGACAGAGTACATAGAACGTATGGAGCATTTTTTTTTTTTTTTTGATGCAAATGAAATTACAGAAAATGAACAAGGAAGTCAGTTCTTCTGTCATCCGTGGGACCGAAAACTTATAAATTGATGAAAACATTGTTATCACCAGCAACACCGAGAGACAGAACATTTACAGAACTAGTAAAACTGGAAAAAGAGCATGGATGCCCAAAGCCAAGCCCCATAGTCCAACGTTTAAAATTCAACAGCAGAAAACAAAAGGAAGGAGAAACAGTTGCAGAGTATGTAGCTAATTTGAGGCGTATTGCTGAGTATATTCCTCTTCACCTGGTATCTTTCAAAGAACCATATATAACTTAACTCAGGGGCTACCTGGGGTTGTTACTTACTTAGATGATATCTTAGTCACTGGATCTTCTGAAAAGAACATGCAGAGAATCTTAAAACTTTATTAAAGCGTTTAACAGAAGCGGGAATCCGCTTTAGAAAAGACAAATGTGTTTTTTCAGTTTCAGAGGTAATCTATCTGAGATATAGAATTGATTCAGAGGAGCTGCATCCAATAGATGATAAAGCTGAAGCCATTCTAAAGGCACGGCAACCAACAAATGTAACAGAACTTAGGTCCTGTTTGGGTTTACTCAATTACTATAGACGGTTTTTGCCATCACTTAGTCAGGTTTTGGCACCTTTGCATCAGCTACTTAAGAAAAGTGTTCAGTGGAATTGGTCAGCCAATGAACAAAGAGCATTTCAACAATCAAAGCAAACGTTGTTGTCATCTAATGTACTGGTTCACTATAATCCTAGTAAACCATTAATCATGTCATGTGATGCCTCACCATATGGGGTTGGGGTTGTCTTATCTCATCAGATGGAGGACGGACAAGAACGTCCAATCGCATTTGCATCAAGAACACTAACAACAGCAGAAGAAAGGTACTCACAGCTAGATAAGGAGGGACTAGCTATCATTTTTGGGGTCACAAAATTTCCCAAATATGTGTATGGTAGAAAGTTTCGTATTTACACGGCCCATAAACCTTTACTATGGCTGTTTGGGGAAGGTAGAGAAATCCCTAAAATGGCATCAGCTCGAATTGTTAGGTGGGCACTAAAGCTCTCAGCATACAATTATGAGCTAAAATACAAGTCAGGTTCAACACATCAAAATGCAGATGCTTTAAGTAGACTACCTTTAAAACAAGTTGAGGGGGAAGTACCTATCCCTGGAGATGTTATTATGTTACTTGAGTACATTTCAAATTCACCATTCACTGCAGGGGATATTAACACATGGACAAGAAGAGATCCAGTCCTGTCAAAGGTACATTACTTTGTTCAAAATGGTTGGGATGACGAATGTAAGGATGAAGAATTTTTGCCATCTTTTAAGCGTAAGCTAAAGTTAAGTACTCAGAATGGTATAATTATGTGGGGATTTAGAGTGGTGGTTCCACCTCAGGGTAGAAAGGCTGTCCTGAAACAGCTACATGAAAGGCACCCTGGTATATCACGAATTAAGCAAGTTGCTAGGAGTTACGTCTAGTGGCCTAAAATGGATAGAGAATTAGAGCAAACGGTTGAGGACTGCCAGCAGTGTCAACTACATCGCAAACTCCCAGCAGCTGCACCACTGAATCCTTGGCCATGGACAGATAAACCATGGAGTAGAATTCACATTGATTTTGCGAGACCGTTCCATCGTAAAATGATCCTTATTGTCGCTGACAGTCATTCAAAATGGGTAGAAGCTGTACCAATGGATACATCCACAGCTCAAGCCACAATTTCAAAACTGAGATCAATTTTTGCCACTCATGGCTTACCAGAGCTTGTAGTCACAGACAATGGTCGTAAATTTACTAGCGGAGAATTTGGAGAATTTCTTAAAATGAATGGAGTTAAGCATGTTTTCGCAGCCCCATACCACCCTGCTTCAAACGGGGTAGTGGAAAGAGCAGTCCAGACGGTTGAAGAGGGAATTCGCAAAATGGGTGAAGGTACGATTGAGACAAAAATTGCCCGTTTCCTCTTCCATTATAGAAACACACCACATACCACTACTGGACAAAAGCCAACTGAGCTTTTAATGAACAGAAAAGTGAGAACACACATGGATGCTCCAAAACCGGATTTGGGAGAACAAGTGCGTTATCGTCAAGCATTGCAGAAAGAACAGCACGGCACTACTGCAAAAGATCGTCTTTTTGAAATCCACGACAGAGTTTTTGTTCGTGATGTAGTTAAAGGACAATGGCTACCTGGTGTGATAACTTATCAGTCAGGACGGGTGTCTTTTACAGTTCAGTTAGATGATAATCTCATAATAAGGCGACACCAGGATCATTTGCGACACAATACGGTGCCTAGAACTGTGGAAAATTCAGTCAGTGACTATACAGAAATTTTTGTACCATCCTCTCCAACAGTTTGTATGGAAACTCCTCCAACTAGCCCAACTGACACTGCTAAACAGTCTACCTCTAACATTACTAACTCACAAGCCCCTGAACTACGACGTTCAAAGAGAGTAATTAAACCACCAGAACCTTTCCACTTGTAAAACTGTAAGGTCTTAAAAGAGTTCAGAGTTCCATGTATACATTCTGAACTCAGTATTGTAAATATGTTATGTGTTATGAAAATCAGGGGGGCAGTTACAGTAACTTTTCTTAGAGGGTATACAACAAATTTAGAGGTGAGGAATGTAGTGATTGGTAAGAGAACAAGAGCGCCACCATTCGGTGGCGAGATTCCGTATTGTATCGAAGAAACTGGTTATCAAGTAAAAACATGTATATAAAGGTTGTTAACGGTGATCACCGTGAATCGTGTCTTCTTCGAGTAACTAGTTCGTAATCCAGAAGATACCACAGCTTATTTAAGGACATTAGGTTTTTGTAGGCCTAGGTGGAATCACTGAAAAGGGAAGATAACATTTTAGCATGTTAAAAGTATAAAAGGTGAAAAGTATAAAAGGTTTAACAAAACCTTTAGACTTTATAAAATACTTTTGTAACTGTACAAACTTACGGTATGCAGTAAATATTCTTTCGTCTCTTAAAGAATTAACTTTCCAACATTAACTGTACAGAGAAATTGACAGTGCTAAAGTCGAAGCAACAACTCCCGAGGCCTTAGGTTGAGGTCACCTGACCTTATGTTACCGATATGATTTAAGGCCCGTCTATACAATCATACGTTTATTGAAGAAGAGCGTCAAACAAATGTTTAAACACTTTGTGGGAAGATGAAACATGCACACAACACACAACAACAAACAAGTCTGGATACTTTCATACATGTTGGACGTTGTCCAAATTTGTTGAGGAAGCAGTCCAAACGATCATTCGTTTGTCTTTGTGCAATGTCATACAAATGTATGGGGATATTTTTGAATAGTGTATGTAAGTGTAGAAAGGGCTTTACAATGCAATAGACGTGCAATAAGCCCACAAAAATTTTAGTTTTCTGTTATAGCTCTGTATAGCTGGATGCGATACCCAATCACGACAGACTTGGTGAGACACATTCTTAAAAGTTTTGCAAATGGGGATTTTTTTTTTTTGGAGAATTGATTACATTTACATGGGATCTTTGGTTACCATAGTTAGGTATCCTACCATAATGTATGTCATACTCGGCCCTCGGCCTCAGATAGGCCTCACAGATAACTCGTCTAGCTTTCAGACGCCAGTGGGAACGGGGCTGAGGCTTTACCTTTCACTCTATGTGATAAATTTGTTAAATGCTGTAAGACTAGTTCATCAATACTTATTAATACTACAAGTTTTTATGGGTCATACCATTTCAACTAAAACCGTCCTAACCAAAACACCTCCTTTAAATGTTTTCGTCGCTCTAAAACCTTTCCTTCAAAACTTCAAAAGCCCCAACAGCCACTAGCCGACACTGGCACCCATCACAGCACAGTCTGAAACAGCTACATTAATTATAATTTTGTCAGTATGTTTTTTGGAAATAATGCACAAACGAGGAAGTGGCAGTGAGAGGGGTAGGGAGAATACCCTCCCATATTTAAGAGTGCTGTCGGATCTTTTTTATATCATAACTATTCTATGTCTGCCCTAAAGTTTGTAATTTTTTCCACTTATCACTCCCTGTCTGGTTACAGCACTGGTTAACAATCTTTCACTTACACACCGCGGAGCAGCAATCACGTATGAAAGTTCCAATCCGCACACAATTATTAATTTTTACACGTTGTTCTCTCCTTACATTGTAAATAAGAGGCTGAATGTACTATTATTGTTAAACAGTGATTGCCTTGTGTTCCTATTTCCACTGAGACAGAATAAAATTAATACTGGTAGTTGAATATCATAAAACTTGGGATGTCATTCTAATTTTTTTCCAAGCATCATCTTGCTATACAAATTTCGAAACTGAGGTTATAAAAGAAATTAATTCCACTGAGACAGAATAAAAATCAATACTGGTAGTTGAATATCATAAAACTTGGGATGTCATTCTAATTTTTCCCAGGCCTCATCTTGCTATATAAATTTTGAAACTGAGGATATAAAAGAAGTTAATTAAAAAGTGGAATCGCATGAATTTTCAGCAATCAGCCATCCTACATAAGACGGTAAATCGAGTATTTGGGTGCTTAAAAAAGGCGGCAATAAAACTGATTACTTGTTGCTTTTCCCGAAAAACAAATACTAGACATAACCTTACCGCTTTGTCTTCTCATAAACATATAAACCGTGTATGATATATTTTGATTTTCTTCACAATAGCTCGTCTGATAAATCGATTGTTGTATCCACTAACAGTAATTTCATATATGTACATATCGCACGAGTTTATTGCTTGTGTCATGTGATGTATGATACAGTGTTAACAACTACTTGATCAAATTCATTCCAAGGCATAGAAAATGTCCGGAATTAACTCCCATCTCATACAGGATGTCAAATGTATGTTGTGAAGAAAGCTCTTTTTAACATTTATAAATTTATAACAAGTTCCTGTGCCTGTTCCTGTCCCCACCACCAAGCCCTTTAAATGTGATATTATCTGATAGAAAATTTTATTTCCTTTCATATGACATCTTACCCATGTTGACAGGAGGTTCTATCAACCTTCATCTTCGAAACTCATAATGAGTACTTAAACATGGAGGCCATTTTGGAAAATGGCCACCTGGCCCACAAGCCACGGATGTTCCACTGCAGACTTTCACATCTGAACATCCCAGCTCAGGTGACTCCCTTAATGCTCACTTGCATATTGTACTATATACCCCAAGGCTCCAGGCTTCCGCTCTAATATGGACAGAATATGAAAGAACTTCCTTTCACACTTACAAAAATATGTCAAAAGTTAACTTTTTGTCGTTTATTTACGTCAACAGTACGCATGATTAAAAGCCAAATCGTTTTCCGAGTGTTTTAAAAACTTACCAAAATTATTCAGTAAAAACATGGGCTCGTACTTAACTGTCTGCAACTAGATTAACAGCTAGCATAAAGCATGTTCCATTTCATCAACTGTGTCGGGTTTCTGTGGGGATGAATAAGCAACTTCCCTAGACATTTAACAAACTATTCAATGCCTTTGCCTTTCATTTCAGATATTGACTCATCCAATTATTCTCCTCACGCTAAAGTTAATCAAATAGGATCTGTGTAACTGTAACTTTCCGATGTGTCTCCGTCTAATATCTCCCCGATTCTAGTTATTACACATTGTTTGCATTATCTTTATAGTTGCATTCACAACCGGGCCAACCTTCAAGTGCAAACCTTGTTACCATAATATTTGCCGAGAATGTATGTTTCCAAATGTGTGCAAGGACTAATCGTAAATTTATCAGGGATGAATTTACATTACTTTTTAACTTTCCCTGTGTATTACATTCCTTTCAAAACTGCAAACAAATCATCTCTAAAAATCAGCTTTTGCGTAAAAGTCCCTTCGGCTAGGTGCCGGAGGGCGAAATCCAAACCTTACCTCCGAGGTTTTTTTTGTTCCTCTAAGGAGATACATACCCTGTTGAAGCCATTCTGACTTTATGTAACCAATTCTTGGCTACTATTAGATCTGTCATACATGGCCTCTTAGACCACTTGCTGAAAAGAACAGGTACCGTACCACGCATGAATAATCAATTCTTGCTTTAGTAAGAGTTGACTTGCATGGCTTCAACAGAGTGCGTTTATAGGGCAAATGGTTATGGGTTACTGGCATGGGCGTAGGAAGCTTTTCGAGACGGGGGCTGAACCTTGTTTCGGATCGCCGTCCTGGGGGGTCTAAGGGGAGGGGTGTCCCCCTCCCCTTTGGAAAATTCTTGGGTATTTGAGGGTCCTCAGATGCAATTTGGTGCAACATTGTGGACAAACTGTAAGTAAAATTACTGCAAATTTTTGACACGTCTTACAGAAGAGACAAACAAGAGGTTTTTGCCCTTGGATCTTGGGGGCGGAAGCATACTTCAGCCCCCACATTTTTGATTAGCCCCAGCCCCCGCTTCCTACGCCTAGGGTTACTTGTATAAACTCTTGGATAAAGGAGGGCAATTTTTGTCATTGTCTAAATATCTCATCTTTAGTCGACTATCTTTATCATATCTACAACCCCCTGCAACCCTCAGACCCCCTTTTGAAAAAGGAGCCACCCCTTGATGTGCAAGAGATCGACACCATCTGTTGGCCTTCACTGCACTTCTGTGAATCATATTTGAATCATTCTCGGGTCACGTTTAATTGCTTTGTACTTACTCAGTGCTACCCAAGAGCTCAGCAGCTTCTCCAAAGTGTGGGTGTGTGGGGGTGTGTGGGGTGGGGGTATGACCTTGACCAGAACTAGTTCAAACGAGAATAGCGAAACCCAAGAAGCGATGGATCCTTGGCTCGCTTAAGGTCCCTGGATAAATTTTGAGGCCAGATGATCTGCGGTGTAATCTGAGGTATTTTCCTTTAATGTGAATCCACTGTCTGTAGCCACCATTTTCGAGTTTTATTTCATTGAATCAGCCATACTGGAAGCTATGAAATCAAATAGAAGCCTGCTATTTCCTTGAGGGTTTTGAAAAAAAAGTAGGTGGACAATCCTCTCCACTGTTGAAGGCACTCCACCTGTTGATCCCCATGGTGTTTACAATGGGATACTGGTGGGGAGTGGGGGTGGATGGTGTTATGGGTACCCCGCGGAGCGGACTGTTTGCTAAGCTCCTCTGCTTTCCAAACCACCGTCCGCCAAGCGAAGAGGACTGCGTCCAATTTTAGACGCAAACTTCATTACCATAATATGGCTTATTCATATACTCTCTCATTATTCATGCAGGGACGTATATACATGAATTCGCAGGGACTACAACTACAACTTTCCCTGTTTTTCCACGGGAACAGACGAAAATCAGGGCAGGTAAAACATCAACTTTTTAACTAACTGGATTTGAGACCGACATTTTTGGCGCTCAGAGATCGACTTTTGATTTTCACGGGGCTGTCACACCCCCGTATTTACACCCCTGTATTCATGCTATTGTTTTTGAGTGGGTGTGTGTACTCCTGTAGTAGTAAACTGAAAGCCTAGACTGAAACCTGAGAAGTCCTATCGTTACTGTGTTGCATAACCAGGGAGCTGCCAGTGGCAGCTCTCTGGCATAACCACCAGGGTGCAGTGGAGTGGGCACTACCAGCAGGGAGAGTGGCAGCTCCCTGGTCAACCTAATGAGTTGCAACGATTGTGTGGTCTTTCAATGCAAAGCAAATATTTTATGAATTGCTGTTTGGGGATTCCATTTCGTTACTGACACCCAAAACCCCGTCAAAATCAGCTAAGCCTCAAATGTTTCGGCTCATTACGACACTGATTGTTCATCTACTACCTTCCCAATATGTGAAAAACGTGTTACAAGATACATGATGACAATTTACCATGAAATGATTTACCATGAAAGATAAACCAGTAACGATCGAAGAAGTCCTGAACTTTGATTGCATGGAAAAATAGATTGTCTTTGCAAAGAAATTGATAAAATCATAACAATGATAAAATCAAACGTTGGACAGCGCTACTTGATTCTAATAAAAACGTTACAAGGCTGCTAAGTCGGAGGCTGTTCACCGCATAATCGTTTCTTCACCATAATGTTTTGCACGTAACGAAACTGTTAAAAAAGATTTTCCTTTCGTATGTCGTCACGAATGTTTAGGGAGAGCAAGAGACAAGTGCTGACCATGGACATATGGAAGAAAAGTGTTATCTTAGGCTTGACCTTGTTAGCCTTTTGTGTACTCGTTGATACCATGGGTAAGTTAATTCACCAAGCATTTACTCTCTTGTTCTATAACACGGGCGCTGTAATTATTTTGCTGGTGGTCACATTTTCCGTCTTGAAAACTTCGCTGGCAACAAAAAGGTTAGTCTCAGCCAGGATTTTGTTTAGAAGGTGTCATGTTAAAAATGACTTACTGGGGATCAGGAGAGTTAAGCGGCCCAGGGGTCTAGACTTAGAACTCCAGGTAGGAAGGACATTAAGACTTTACTTAAGAGTACCGAAGGTATTTACAGGTGAAGAAAATTTGCAAAAAGAAAAACTTCATGTGCGATTTCTTGGGTTCTGAGTGTCTTACAGCAATAATGGAGAAAGAGACATTCTCAGTGCTAAAATGTGATTAAAAAATGGTCTAACAAAATAAGCAAGGGCGGGTCAATCGATTCTATTGAACCCTCCACTAGACCCGTATCTGGTGGGTATGAACTGATTTGAACTTAGGTCTATCTGATTGAGGGGTCTATGGAAAGGGTGGTGGAAAATAAGTAAAAGATTTTAATTGGTCATTCAAAAAGTCATTCCACGCTTTCTGCATCTCTTGAAAGGAAACTCCTTTGCACCCTGTTTTCTAAGGTATGTGTTGTTTTGTAATCAAGCGAGAAAAGTAAGCAAAAACCAGTACCGATGCAACATATCAGATAACCTCCCCATTAAAGCAAGTGCGTTTGGGCTTGGTAAAAATGAAACCATGTGTCGAACAAAGGAAAGACTTAAGCGCAATAAGCGCACAGTTACTTGTAATGTAGATAGTGAAAAATTTTACTGAAACGAAAACCCAATTTTTGTTACAAAATAACAAAGTAGTCCCCTAGATGGAAAATTAGAATGCGGCAGTACAGTATTCCAACGGTGGTGAAATTTTGCAAGATTGGGGAAAAGACATCACACAACTCGAGGGGAAGTTACAAGCTGTGGACAACATGGATGAAGTATTTAATTCCCATTCGAAAGTAAGTAAGAGAATTAGCCCCTTCAAAGTTTGGAGTTCCCTGCCAACAAGCCAACCTTCCGCCACCTTTTCTGATTTGTCTTTCTAAATTAAACTATTGGGGGAAAGATTCAATGATACCTTGGGTAAGTGGGTGGAAGGATACATGCCTGGGTAGGATTTGCATATGGCATTGGAACAATAATTGCATTCAACCTTTAGCATGCACGGGAAATAAGAATGAACAACTATTCAGCATAAGTAAGAACGCTACGAACAGGAGAAAACTAAAAAATTTGAAAAACATTTTGGTTTTGTTCTACTCCATTTACATTGCAAAAGTTACCTTACGAAAATTTTTTCTTAAAAGTCTAATTATGATTGCAAGGTCTATTTTTATGCTTTTCTTT
Source organism: Holothuria leucospilota (assembly GCA_029531755.1). Taxonomy (NCBI): domain Eukaryota; kingdom Metazoa; phylum Echinodermata; class Holothuroidea; order Aspidochirotida; family Holothuriidae; genus Holothuria; species Holothuria leucospilota. Next base: position 20,114,385 of record CM055965.1, read on the forward strand.
TCAAACGTTAATTCGTCGATGGGGTGGTTATTTAAGAACTTAGGATCTATAAGCTTTAACTTTATATTTAATTAGGGATATAAACAATAAACAACTATATTTCTTGGCTTTTCATATAAATATAAGGCAAATAAGATCGATTATTCTCACAACAATTTTAGTCTTAAATAAATGTTTTATTAAGAAAGCCCTGGGAAATACTTCCAAATTATAGGAAACAGACAAAGTCAAAAAATACATTAAAAAATTCGACTCGAGACTTCGCCGTCTCACTTTTTCCTTGTACAGAATAGGAAAGCATCCCAAATTTGTAGAAACGTTGCCACGTTGAATATTTCCAGTTGCAAATCCTGCTTGCTCTTGTCCTTGGCACAAAATCTCACTTTTGGAGTGTTAAACACAAAAAAGGATGAAAACAGACACAACAGTTGATTTTTAACGTGTACTTTTCTTTCAACTTGTACAATTCATATTTTGGGCTTAAAACAAACTTTAAGCTTTGAAAACACAATAGGCAAACACGGACAAAAGGTTTGAGCGATGTACAATTACAGAGGCCATACATATGAAATTTAGAGCCCTATATTTTCGTACTGTAAGCTCAATAAGCATATACTGGGATAAGCTTTGATCGATGTACGACTACAGAGGTCAAACAGGACTTTCCACACTCTTTTTGCTACCTGTACGTACACATTGACCGGACAGTGAAATTCACTTTAGCCCATAAAGTGGTCGCTGCTCCAAGCTTTGAGTGATATGCCCGTACTAGCTCATAACTTATATCTGAGCCGTTTCTGTACTATGGCACTAGGGCTGCCGCTGAACGAAGCTATTAGCGAGGTACGTGAACGTAGCTCATGTATACTAAACCCTGTATTTTCATTCTGAAAACTCAATGAAAATACATTGAAATGTGCTTTAAGCAATGCACGCCTGCAGATGTCAAAGTATAATATTCCATACTACTTTCTCACTACGTCCACAGAGACGGGAAACTAAAAATATTTCGCCTATGTACAAGTACGTAGCTCATGGCTACTCAACCTGAACTATTCAGCTATAAACACAAGAACCAACAATTAGCTTGACCGCTGTACATGTGCGTAGGTCGTTGTTATTCAAAGTCCTAATGAAAACACAATATGCAAAACACTGATAGCAGCCCTGAGCTACGTACGTGTACAGCTCATAGCTGTTCAAACTCATCTTTCCTTACCGCAAACACTAAAAGGGGAAACTGCTCCAAGCTGTGAGAGATGTACCCGTACATAGCTCATAAATTATATCTGAGCAGTTACTGTACTATGACAGTAGGGCTGCCGCTCAAAGCTTTTAGCGAAGTACGTGTACATAGCTCATATCTACTAAACCCTACCATTTTCGCTCTGAAAACTCCATAAAAACACACTGAATTGGGATTTGAGCGATGCACGCCCACAGCGCTCAAAAATATGATATTCCATACTATTTTCTTACCTCGTCCACAGAGAAGGGAAACTGTAAAAATCTTTGGCCTATGTACAAGAACATAGCTCACAGCTATGTTCAGCCTGATACAGTAATTGTTCAGCTACACTATACACACAAAAAACCGACAGACTAGCTTTGACCGCTGTACATGCACGTGGGTCGTTGTTATTCAAATTCCAATGAAAACACAATATGCAAAACACTGATAGCAGCTTTGAGCTATGTACGTGTACATAGCTCATAGCTGTTCAAACTCATCTTTCCTTACCGCAAACACCAAAAGGGGAAACTGCTCCAAGCTTTGAGCAACGTACCCGTACATAGCTCATAAATTATATCTGAGCCGTTTCTGTACTATGACACGGGCTGCCGCTCAAAGCTTTTAGCGAAGTACGTATACATAGTTCATTTCTACTTAGCCCCGCATTTTCGCTCTGAAAACTTCATAAAAACACACTGAATTGGGCTTTGAGCGATGCATGCCTGCAGCGCTCAAAAATATGATATTCCATACTATTTTCTTACTACGTCCACAGAGAGGGAAAACGGTAAAAATCTTTGGCCTATGTACAAGAACATAGCTCACAGCTATTTTCAGCCTGATACAGTAACTGTCCAGCTATACACACAAAAACCAACAGACTAGCTTTGACCGCTGTACATGTACGTAGGTCGTTGTTATTCAAATTCCTAATGAAAACACAATACGCAAAACACTGATACTGTAGCAGCCCTGAGCTATGTACGTGTACATAGCCCATAGCTGTTCAAACTCATCTTTCCTTAGTCCGCAAACACCGAAAGGGGAAACTGCACCAAGCTTCGAGTGATGTACCCATACATAGCTCATAAATTATATCTGAGCCGTTTCTGTACTATGACACTTGGGCTGCCGCTCAAAGCTTTTAGCCAAGTATGGGTACATAGCTCATGCCTACGAAAGCCCATATTTTCGCTCTGAAAACTCCATAAAGACACAATGAAATGGGCTTTGAGCGATGCACGCCTGCAGCGCTCAAAAATATGATATTCCATACTATTTTCTTACCACGTCCACAGAGATGGAAAACTGTAAAAATCTTTGGCCTATGTACAAGAAGATAGCTCACAGCTATTTTCAGGCTGATACAGTAACTGTCCAGCTATACACACAAAAAACCAACAGACTAGCTTTGACCTCTGCACATGTACGTAGGTCGTTGTTATTCAAATTCCTAATGAAAACACAATATGCAAAACACTGATACTGTAGCAGCCTGAGCTATGTACGTGTACATAGCCCATAGCTGTTCAAACTCATCTTTCCTTAGTCCGCAAACACCAAAAGGGTGAACTGCTCCAAGCTTTGAGTGATGTACCCATTCATAGCTCATAAATTATATCTGAGCCGTTTCTGTACTATGACACTTGGGCTGCCGCTCAAAGCTTTTAGCCAAGTATGTGTACATAGCTCATGCCTACGAAAGCCCATATTTTCGCTCTGAAAACTCCATAAAGACACAATGAAATGGGCTTTGAGCGATGCACGCCTGCAGCGCTCAAAAATATGATATTCCTTACTATTTTCTTACCACGTCCACAGAGATGGAAAACTGTAAAAATCTTTGGCCTATGTACAAGAACATAGCTCACAGCTATTTTCAGCCTGATACAGTAACTGTCCAGCTATACACACAAAAAACCAACAGACTAGCTTTGACCTCTGCACATGTACGTAGGTCGTTGTTATTCAATGGAGTGAAAATGGCATGTATAAATTAAGTTCCTCTTTCAAATGTTTAACATAAATTTTTGTTAAACCTCCTACTTAAATTATGGCGAGATCTAATCAACCTCACATCGTGCAACATTCATTTAATTATAAAACTTCTTGTTTTTCAGACCTTTGCAAGTTTAGGAAAATGTTCCAACCCAAAGAAAGAGAGCAATTGATTAAAAACGACACGTTAAAAGAAGATAAGGGTATGTTGACCTTCAATATGACTTGTTGAAAATTTTTGCCAGGTGGATTTTGAAGATGATAATATTCTCAATTTAGTTGGAATTAGTTATGTTTTCGCCAGTGTTGTATTATTAACACTAAGTATTCCTTCCTGTTTCTAACGCCATTCGTGTGACCATACTTGTGGTAACTTAAAGTGGCTCTGACATGAATTTCATGCAGAATATTTTTGTCAAACTGCTGGTAATATAGATAGAACAAACAATTCTCTACAAAATGCATCCATTTGCTTTTTGTAAAATGGCGCCTTTCTGTTCTTAAAGATAAAGAGCATCTTGGTGTTATTTTCACCCCGATTGAAAGACAGTCAAAAATTTCTAAAACCCATTACGTCATGTGACGTCATAAAAAGAACCCACTTGAAACTCGATGCTGACAGTATGTGTACTATATGTGGGGATTCTGCCTTTCATTTTGTGCATTCCCACATCTATCTTTAGTATGCAATTTGGCTTTAAACACCAAATTTGCGTTGATAAGCTACTTCTGAATGTCTCCGTCTACAGTCACGAAAAAATCAGAAAACACTTGTTTCTTGAGTAAAAGAGGTTACAATGGATGTTTCGGTGAAGTGTTGTATCTGGCCAACAACAGGACTGCCAGATCTGCGGTTCCGATGGCCAGATTGCGCTTACGTATACAACGCGCGTACAGTGGATTACGTACCCACACTTATTTGCCCCGTGCTTGCTTTTTGCTGTACGTAGCACCTATATGATTACACTGCACTACTACAACTGACAGTACAGTTTGGTGGTTTCCGCAAAGCCTCACTGACCACGAAAAAAAAATGAAATAAAATTCACAGAAAAATGGCGGATAAAGTACTAGTATTAGAACACCAACAACAAAGTGAGGACGACTCTTCATCTGACAGTGAAATTGCATGGCCTAGAATTAGAATGTACCTTCTCCAATTTCGAAGCTGTTAGTGAACCTGAAGACGGTGGTGCCTTTTGTAATAAACCGGACGTCGACCCAGCGGCGGAGGATTTGGTCATAGAACCTTACCGGTTCGAGCCAGTCCGAAGGGCGGACATGATACCGCCACGAAATCTAGATGATGAGAACCGTGAAGACAGACTGCAAGGGACGGAAACTTGGTAAGAGTAAGATTTCTTTCCGTAAAACCACCATAAAAAGGGCTTTATTGTGTTGCCTTCATTTGCTGGTGAAATTCGCGAAAGTGGCCTGTCAAGTATATTCGCTGCATTGGCCTACGTTAGGCTAACGTTAATGTTGGCCTAACGTTAGGCATCTATAGGCAACGGTACCGTTTGCATGTAAAATAAACTTCGCTGAGCCTAACGTTAGGTGATGATGATGAACTAGAAAGTTTAGAGCACATTTTTCCTGTTTTGAACAGCCAGATTCAAAATGTAGACGGGAATGCCGTAGATTGCTCATCTCCTGCATTTTACTTGACCAAGGCCAGATATCCAACATGAAACCCATGATTGCAAAGTCAGACCTACGCCTAGGCCTACTTGTCATCGATTCAAAGGCCACAGCCATTATCCATTTGTCTGCAGCCAAAATGGACAGTTAGTAAAGTGCTGTGGGGTCGTTGCTGCAAGCATACTGTGCTTCTCCCCCATTAGATTTAGGCTAGGTACCTAGTTCCCAAACCCCGCTGTTTGCCTGCCTGGGCGGATGTTTCCAGTTGACTAGCTCAGCAAACAGTTCACATCCTCTCACACCTCAGTGAGGCTGTTGAGCTGCTGTTTGTTTGCCTACTGTGTAACTAATAATACATTTGACTCAGCAAGGTAGAACCTCAGTTGTGTTAGTAAATAAACTCTCACAGTTCAATGAGCTTGGTGTATTTGCAGAAGAGATAAATCACTGAGCTCAGTAAGTTCGCACAGGAGGCAAGAGAGATAAAGTTACAGTGAGATGAGGACTAGGAGAGCTAAAATTTGCTACCTAAATGTAATGGGGGAAAGTTTCTCATGAGCTCATTAGCACCATACACAGTTGGTACTTGCTTACCCATGAGGAACTCACACACTTGAGGCAGCATGCTTGCATGAGCAGAAAGGCAAATATTCTTCGTATAGGCCTAGATTCTGAATGTATAAAGTTTGTGAATATTAGGACTTGGATGAGTGTCTATGGTATAAACTCTCACAATGCAAAGGGAACAAAAAAATTCCACCATTCTTCTTAACATTCAGGTGCAATTGTGGACACTGTACAGTGATGCCCACCCAACGAGAATGTTTGTGTTGCCATGAGGTGGCAAAAATTGACCGGAGGAGAAAGAAGGGAAGTGAGCAACCAACATTTATTACCCTGAAGCAGGGATTTCAGAGTGTTTGCCTGGACCCTGACGTCTAGGAGACTGCATATTACCAGTTTAATCAAGATTATGGAGATGACATTACCGATGATTTGATACACGAGAAAAATAAATAAAAAACACCAGTATGTCTGAGAAGCTCAAGGTTCCAGTATCTCCACTTCGGACGAAAGAAAACGTTGTCACTCTGATGCAAAATAGTATTATATGCTTATACATTTAGGGCACTATATCCATTCAAAATTTTGTTAATTACTGTGAAATAATTCTGTAGTCTCTAAAAGGTTTAAGTATCATCTTAATGGGATGATCAAGGTCAAAGGGATGTTATACATTAAGCTTACAGTAAATCTATAAAAAGCTTTTTATATGCAGTCGGTACATAAGTATTGACTTTACAAAAAAAAAGCTAGGTCCAAGCAACATATAAATAGGGTGCCAAAAATTTGACAGAGATTTTGGAACTTTGTGCCCCCCCCCCCATCCCAGCTACTACACTGCCCAGCACAATTTCAGCACGTCACTTTTGAAGAAATAAACACTTATGTGCAATATATGTAATATTTTCAAAGCACTTGAAAACAACTAATATTTACAGTCGAATTTGTGAATACCTGCAGGTCATCCCTTCATACGAATACACGTATTGCTTTGGTGCGAATTGAGTTATCAGAGAGTAAAAGCTTCAAGGCTTGATGTTTGCTCTTTAGGTTACATCATCTTTACATCTTTTTAAGTTGTTTTTTGTTCAGGATTTCACTTAGCTTCTCACATGCTTCTGTACCTATTTTGGAATGAAAAGTTTTACAAGGGTTGTGATCACGCTTGAAGTAATTAACTAAAAAATAATCATTTTACGAACCATCTGCTAAAATGAACGTATCACTCGGTTAAAAACACACCTACCTCACCCTAGCTACCCCCTATTGCTTGTAGATGCCTTTTGGGTTTATTAAAAAGTACCGAAAATTTTCGAAATTGATTGGGGGCCACACCTTCCCCCTCATTCCCCACCACTCCCCATACCAACCTTCAACCTGGGTATGAGGCTGGCTTGGAACTCATGTTTTCCTCACAGGTGCTATGGGTGCTATATACTTCCAATTGCTGTTTAAAAACCCAGTGTTGATTTATGAGATAATTTGCTCATATGGTGGTCTGTTAATCCTGAAGAAAATGAATACTAGCGAGAGTACACAGCCTATAATGTGGTGTGGAAAGATTTTTATCTTGACAATATAACTTTTGTACCTGGTTCAAGCCAACTCTTGGTCCTTTCCTCTTCATCACTAATGGGAGGGTGGGCACATTCAGTGAACCTTTCTCCTTGGTGGCCAGTATGCACATTCTGCACATGATTTCCTATAGACAGGAACTTTTCCAAGATTAACTCTTGGTCTGCTTCAGGTGTAGAAGATGCTGCCCAATAGACATGGTTGATGATACTGTGCTGCCATTTAAGGATTGCTTCACATCCCCTCCTGTTTGCCAAAGCCTTCAGCTGCTTCTTTATAGCTATCAAGGAATATGGTTATTGTTGTTACACATGCATACATTTACACACTGTAGTTTATTACAGGTTTCTCGACAAGTGAACTAGGCCTCAACAATGAGCACACGTATTGGAAATTGTATCGGAAATTGTGCTTTAGGAATGGATTAAATTATTATATAAAGTTTAAAACAGAAGACCCAGATTATATTTTAGTAGTATATATTGCCTAGCTAGGGTAGAAACTTGTCTTGTATGGAAATTATCAATGTAAGGTATACATGGATTTTTCAGTTCATAGTAAAAGATAGTCCTTAGGTAATTACTTCAACAATTCCAAGTGGAGCCTCGCATTACAAAATGTTGAGAAATCCTGGTTTATTGGATACTAATTATATCCCCTAATGTATTGTCATGTGAGCATTTTTAGCGGCCATGATATTTTAAACATTGAATTTGGCAAATGAGTACAAATCACTTGCAACAAGATGGCTATATTCAATTGTTCCTTTACTTCTATTATGGCACAGAAGAGAAACTGACTTTTAAACTGTGCAGAATTTGGTATCTAGGAGTAACTAAGAGAATTCATTTCAACTGTTAGTTGTATGAGCATATGACTTACATTTTGCAATGTGCCAAACATCATAGTAATGCTGTATCCCAAGGGGCACCAAGTTTTCTCTCACCCACTTTGCCACCTGAAGATGTCTGTCGGTTACAAAGCAGTCAATGGCAAGGCCTGATTTCACACCAATATCGAGCATCCATCGAATAACTCTTTTCAAGCCTTCCAATTCCATTGCATTACTGCTGGATACTTCATTTTTCTGAAAAGATGGCATTGAGGAGAAACATAGTTTTACTTCTTCTGTCCTAATAAAAATATAAGATTCCAGGTGCAGAGTCATCTTAAAAAGGTAAACAATCACAAACAAACTTGTCACCAACACACTTGACATAGGATGTTCCATATGGAATTAATAATGTTCGTGGTAGAATCAAACAATATTGAAGATCAGTGAAATTTATCACAATATAAAGCCAAACCCAAGTTGAATGCACAAAACTGTAGAAAACATCAATGTCTTGTCTTGATCAGAAATGGCTACCTTTGGTAAATAAGTTTTAAAATGAGTGTTTAGAGCATTAAAGATTTCATTCTAAGGAAGCATGCTCTAACATAAGCCATGTGATGGGATGGGTGGGACTTGGTACACGTTATCATAAACAAGGAAAAAACAGAGCAATAAGTATCTAAACAGTTTAAACAATATTTCTTCATTTGTGATCTTTCTCTCATGATATCAACAAAACTTGATAACCCTGCTTCTCAAAGGGACAGTAATCATATTTTGATCATCCCCCTTCCAGGGCTTTCACTCATTATTTTTTTCAGGAGTCACTGACCCTTGAGAATAAATTTTCAAGAGTCAAAACTAAAACAGAAGGGGTCAAAATAAATTTGAGTTTAATGCAACAAACTTTATTTCTATTTTATCTTTATTTTCCATACTCCCATTACATATTGTTGGGGTGAAAAGCTGTGCGTCAGGTTGACCCCTGAGGTTTTGTGCCTGTGCGTCAAAATCAAAGGTTGTGCATCATTGACCCTGGTGCCGAGTCAGTGAAATCACTGCCCTTCATCCCATAAGTAAATCTGTCCTCAGACTTTCCAGGAGGAAATGTCAACATAACATGAAATTTCACTTTCTGTGCATACCTGCACTAGGACTACATCTAAGATTTTACTTCGTCGAAGTTCCATCAGGCTGTTACTGCCATATTTTGCAGAGTACCCAGGGCTGTCTGCTCTGGCGTCACCTCCTAAAATGAGGGGATGATCTTCTTCTTTCTATCAAATTGTGGACAAGTTCATCCTGGGTGGTTTCCCATGTCCTGATGATGGCTGGGTGGAGAAGTGTCTTTTGTTGCCTAAAATATGTTCTGTCTGAAATGGACTAGCATTTAAAGAACTGAAGCACCCTGAGGACCTTGGTGATGCTTGCTCCAGCAAATAAGATTGATGCTGAAAGGAGGATGTTGCCTGCTGGTATGCCTTTCAAGTAAGGTTGGCTATCCCATGTCCTTTTATATCCACACGATTTACACTTTTGAACCACAGTGATCATAGCTCCCATTGTTGTTTTGATAGCAGCCTTTGTTTTCTCGGTGCATTGAATGCAAATGGTGAAGAGCGTCATTAAGCAGGATTTGAAAATAATAAATCTGCCTTCCTTCCAAACAGTTGTGCAGTCATCATCTCCACTGTTGACAAATAAAAAAGTTCAAACTCAACTGAATGGGCATGTTTTCTAGTCCCAGCTAGACCATTAACCGTCTTTTTCACAACTTTATGTCCTTTTAGCCCTAGCAAATGTCACATGTATATCATGCATACATATGCATACACATGACTACATCACCATACTGTAAGGAATAAAATGGATTTAGGGGATAAATGCGAGGGTGCCCGGTCTTAAATGTGATTCGAGACCTCCGATGACGTCATCACAGAGGCAGCAGACCTTGGCGACATAAACACTCAAAATTAAAATGTTGGGAATCAACAAAAACATTGAATTTTTGAAAAAATTTTGCAGATCACATTTTAATTCTCCCTGCTAACTTAGGACCCTATTATGACGTCATGTTTAGCTTCTTGCGACAGTAGCGAACAACTTCAAGCCAAACGAAAGTGGACGACCACGCAAATATTTTCACTTTACATATTGATTGGAATCTCAATTCATCGAACGAAATTTAATTGGATTAATGTAACATCGTTTATCCCTGAATTATCATACATCGTTGTAAAGATGAGGCTGAGCATTAAAACGATGAAATTCTAGCTGGCTATTGTTTACAGTGAAGTTTTCGTTCTACACTACAAAAGGTTCACAGTACGGTAAACACAAAGTGCTGTGCAGTTACGGTGCACTCAGCAATATTGTGCGCAGTGCAGTGCAGTGCAGCTTCAACCACATGCGGACATTTGACAGCAAGCTAACGCACTGGTGTTCAAGATCCATTACTAAAACGGTGATTTAAGCTGTCTTTAGCCTCTTTGGAAGAGGATTATAGTGTTGGTAATTTTGAAAATGTGTTCAAGATTATACAGGCCTAACGTTATGCCTAGCTTAAAATATTTACAACATTTGTTCAACAGAAGCAAAGCTCGTAGAAATATCAAATAAAGACTGTGCTGCCCTGTACTGATACCTGTTAGCGGAATTGGTTCAAACGTAAAACCTGACACTGTCAGTAAAACCTGTGTTTACCGTTGCTTTGCATGTCATAGTTAATATATACCACAGCCCCCATGCTGGCAGTGGCGTAGCCAGGGGGGACAGGGGGGAGCGAGTTGCCCCCTCTGAAAAATCTTGGGGGAAATTTTGAAAGTGAATATATGGTGAAATTTGCGCATGATCTGGTAAAATTTTAAATTTCTCAACCAGTACACTTTACTTATTTAAAAGTATATGCCTCACTGGCACAACCAGTCCTTTAAGGTTTTCAGAGATGGAACGATGACACCATGCTTATAGTTGTACTAGTTATGTTTTACTATCTGTTTTATACAGCATGGGATCTCTGGACCTCTGACAAGGGACTCTGTCCTTTTACTGTATACTTCCAATGTTTCTTGATAATTAAAGCAGCAACATTGTGGTATATGCAGTTTGTTAGATTGGTCAGTGGTCAAGTGCTATACTCTGCTACAAGGCAGGTCCTCGTAAAATTTGGACTGATTGTGGTAAATGTGGTGAACTGATGAAGGGAAAGGTGTACCAGGGTTCACTCAATTACTGTACTTCACCCATTATGATTCTGATCCACCAGTAGGACTCAAGAAAAGTTCACCAAGACCTGAAGACAAGCAAGATAAAAAAGCTTCCTAAAAAAACAGGAATTCTTGGTGATGTATTCAGTTTACATTTAGCACCAAATTTGGCACCATTTTGCATCTAGTCCACCTTATATGTGCAAAAATTTTCCAAAGGGGAAAATTTTGACCCTTAGACCCCTCCCCCAGGACGGTGATCAGTCACATCAGCCAGGTCAGAGGAAAGCAACCGGACAAAATTTGGACCTGCGGAGAACACTGATTATTAGGAAACAGATCACTAATTGGGGGAAATCTTGGTGCTCTTGCCCCCCCCCCGACAAAAAACCTGGCAGCACAGAGACCAAATTCACTTTCCTTTACCACTTCAACTTAGGGAAATTAGGAGTGGAATGTCTGTAACAGGCAGACGGTGAACAAAATGTACCCATGGCGTATAACGTTGTACGCTCTTCTTAAGAGCACTGCCAGTATCCAAGAAGATGAACATAGTTTTGCTAGCCTTCATTCATGTGATGAAATGTGCATTATGCTTTTGAATGGTTATAGCTACAGGGGTGCTAGGCTTAACAGTGTAATACTAGTTTGCAGTAACTGGTTTTCTTAAGCAGATATTATGGTTTATGTTGCTATGGTAACTCATCATGGACAAAGCATAGTGCATAGTGCACAGTGCAGTGGTAACAGTGATATTCAATTCATCTGTAAGAAGTAATTCTCCTAACTGGCAAAGGCCAGTCTCGAATGCGATTCGAGACTGGTCTCGAATGGTTTTCAGCCAATCAGAATGCAGGAAATCAATAAAAGTGTTTATGAGTAACTTTTAGTTAATAAAGTATACCTGGTAAATTCATCATCACTGCAATTGGAACCCATCTCACTGGGCACATATTCCTCACTTTCACAAGGAGACCTGCCGCCAATATCTGAAAGCTCATCATCTCCATCTTGGAATGTTTCCTTCTCAGGTGACTGAGGCTGAATGAGAGAACATTGTGTTTCCATTTCCCTGAAGGTCTTGCCTTCAGGAACAATGACAGTCTGAGTCTCTGCAAATTAAAACAGGAAGACAAGAAGTCCAGAATAATAAATCAGGCCTTGCAGACTCCCATACAGTTTTGGAGTCGGCTACTAATTGTTCTATGATAATTAGTTGTGACCCCTGCGCAGATGTCACAACCAACATAGGAGTATGTCAACAGGTTAGAATTGTATGATTTCTGCGGGTCTTTAAATAGTTGTAATACACCACTTGGCTTAATTACAATATACTTAGGAATCTCAACAGATGAGGTAGTGAGGTACCAGCTGCAGACTGCCAACATGGGAGAGTCAAAATGGTCAGCAGAAGAGGAATCTTGTGATTTGCAAACAGAAAAAAAAATTAAAACAGTTAATTTGGGACTAAATAATTCATGAAAACATGCAAAACAGCACACATGTTAACTCCAAGCTATGATTTTTGTAATACTTTTAGCATTGAACTTTTTATAGCAGTTGCAATTCCAGGGAAAGTGGAGTCCTTACTCATCTCCCTTAAAGGAAGCATGACTCTGAAGTAAAGGATGGGAAAGCCACCCAAGCATATAATATATCATGTTCATAGCACTTGCTTATCAAAACTGAATTGTGAAATGTTCCCAGAAGGGTTGGTGAAATGAAGACTGCTAAGGGAATTTCTTCCCCAAACTGCCAAAGTATGTCTTTCTCCTAAAAGCCACATTACTTCTCAGCTTCAATATGTACTCGATCTCTTTTGAAAAGAGATACATACCTATGACTTTTTAACCATACCCCACCCACCGTACAAAGATCAAAGACCTTACAAAGTATCATGCTGAAAAGTATTAAACATGTCCTGCAATGACATGTAAGGCACAACAGATAAAAGGATCTGCCCATGTATAGCTTCCAGCAATTCAAAAGATTATCTCAGCTTGGATTACCTCATATCACTGAGAGCCATCACTCTAATACTTTGTTTTGCTCAGCTGCTGCTCAAGGGACGCAGTATAAACTCCCTTTTGCACAATGATCACATCTTGCTGCTGTGGAGGACCACTGAACATTGTAGAATATGAAGCAAATGTAACATGAAATTACCTTTGTTTTTCATGTTTGGCTTTACTTGAATAGCAGCAGACCTTCTGTAAACTTTCTGCTGTGGTATTTCCATCTTTTTAGTTTGGGAGCTCTTCTCACACACAAGTTGCTTCCACTGTTATTGAAAAAAGAAAGGAAGACAGCTTATGTACTTCTAGGCAAATGCATGTTCCATGGTAGCATTGGGGTATAATATTCCTTTCAAGTCTACACCAAGGATTCAAGTCATCTGTACATATTAGCGGTCAGGAAGTATACATGCATGGAAAAGTGTGCCATGTACTAATGACTTGAAAGTTGAATCGTTGTTGTCCTCTTTAAAGAAAGTGTTTCATATGCCCATGCATTGGCATAATAAATGGAAAATCCTGACAACTACTTGTTGGGCTAGCTCTCGCCAGAATTCTGACAAAGCTGAGGGCCGGGTGCATACGGCGTATGCAAGGGAGGCACTAAAGAAGATAAATCTTTCCAACCAGTGTAGTCACATAGCAAAAAGCGGTGTTTTTGTTACCTCAGACTCTAAGTTTTTTCTACTTTATGACTTAATTAGGACAACATACAAAAGTCACTGTCTGAAACCTTAGAAAGCTCACTGCATCCATGCAATTACATAATATTGCCAGCAGAGTATAAGTCTATTCAAGACGATGAACAGATCACAGTTTACCTACTTAAATAAAGGTGTGAAAGAATTCATGGTTGGAACTGGATGTTTAATTTACTCAGGTGTCCCTTATGATTGCACCTTTAAACCACCACATCTTGTACACAGACACAAGTTGAGGGTTTCTTCAGAATTACCTGTGCATTGACTGTCTCTGCTTTTGCGATGTTTTCAGCAAGCTCTGCAGTTTTCACCTGGTCGGATGTTGCTATCAGTTCTTCTATTTCCTGAAATAAAAAAAACTGTGAAATATACCTGTGATGTGTCATGCACAGCTCAAGTACAGTATAACAGGGTTTCCCCTGGCATTCTTTTTTGTGAAATTTTTGGCTACCACCTCACAGAAATTTGCTATAATTACCACCTGTACTGTACTAGCTATAGGAGTATATGCACCATATTACCCCCATGGACTAATACCACCTCACACTCTTTGAAACCCAGGGTAAACCCTGGTATACACAACAGTGAAGGGAGGACAAAAGTGTTAAACCAAACTTGAAAGCAAGCGAGGACTGTATAAAGATGGTTTAATTTTTAATATTTATATCCCACTCTTTTGGTGCAATGTACAGACAAGTGTACTGTAAAGTCACATACCTGTACAGTATCTTCGCTTCTTTTGAGTTACGCAGGGAAAAATTAAGTGTTGCAATTTTGCATAGCAGTTTCGAGGAATTTTTTACTTCTTAGAGTACATTAAAAGCCCTATATGATTATCCACACAAAAAAGTACTACACATTTTTGCATTTGTGTACCAGTTTGGCCAGCTTGTATAGCAAATTGCCATGCAATACCTGATAAATTATTCCTGTTATGGTCCTGAAAAGGTATATTACATACCCTTTATCACTTTAATCAATGTGGAACCTAATTGAAAAATCAACTAACTCCTTTGCCATTGTTTGTTTCAAAATTGAAATCTATATGGAAAATCTAAGTGTAGCCAGCATAACTGCATGAAAATGGGGGTCTCCAACATACTTTAAGGCAGATTATCACATTTTTTTACACCAGAGAAGTTTATACACAGTCCATGGCACAAAACCACATGTAAGAACCCTATTTTTATTTGAGATGAGTTAAAAAAGGATAATTCAACAAACTTCTGAGATAAACTCCAATTTTAGAAGATGCATTGTAGGTAAAGGGGTGGTATGTTTATCCTCACGGTTTCAAAGATGTTTGCATCATGTGCAGATCATGACGAATTATTCAACTCGCCTATTGAACAACACATGGGTTCTATATAGCATACAATACTGTGCCAATTCTAAGCAAAAAGACTGAGCAGCTTAATAATGTTAAAAATCTGGACTGCTTTTAAATTGAAGTTGGAGAAAGAAAATATTTAAATATGTTTAGGAGTAAGGGTTTGGTCAACTTTTGAAACCTTGCTTTACTTCGACATGTTTTATGTTTTCATGTCTTTTTGTTCCTTTTCTCTTTAAATTTCAGTTTTGCTTCAATTCTAGGCCTAGGTTTTACACATTTAACTGTGGGTCTCAGGGAAGAGTAACCCTCGCCAACCAAGTTCTACCCTCTTTTAAGCAAAGTTTAAATAAAAAGCAGCAATGACATACTGCTATAGATAGCCTCTGCCTAGGTCGGCATGTTCATATTCATTCTGTGTTTTATTGGTCTTAACTTTGTTTTTGTTTGTTTGTTTGTTTTTTTGTTCTTTGGGGGTCTCATTGTACATGCAGTAGGCTTCCTTTACTCTCTGATATACACTGTCATATTCTGTTATTATCTGTTCATGTCCGTCAGAGTAAAAAAGCAAACCTTGTATAACTATGTACCTAGCCTAGGGCTATGTATGCTAAATTTATTGTATGCTGGGAAGGAAAGTGTTTACAAAGAATGAAATGTGCAAGAGAGATATTTTGTGTAATCACAATTTTGACGGTTTTCAAGATTAAAATTATGGTTCTCTATACATCAATCTTGGATCAAGGAAACTTTCCTTTCGAGGAAATACAGTTCTTTTTGAACTTATTCTCCTTAATTTGGACTGAAAAGGCTGAGCAGTATGACAGTAAATTGTGGAAGACAAGAAAACAGTCACTCAAAAACGTTGTACCATATGGAAATTATCCCTGGACTTGATCTGTGGTACTAGGCACATGGTGCAGCAAAATCCAATTTCCCAACTCACCTATTTTATTTCATTTTATTGCATTATTTTGTGTTATCACAACAAAACATAATGACAAATTATACAATAAACAAGTTCATAAAATCAGTGTTGTGAATGGAACTCTTAAAAACCCTTCAGGGCTTGAAAACCAAAATCCCTTCCATAGACAATAACAAAATTATAAACAGAAAAGCAAAAGAAACAACTCCTCTGATCCCATACCCCTCACCACATAACCACTACTGTCCCTGCTCCTGCCTAAAGCATTAATAGGTACGACTAATAAAATATTTTAGTAAACCTTTCCTCAGAGATGCAACTGACAGACTTAGGCCTAGGTGGTAATTCTGGAGCAGTGTGTTCCAAATCATAATAGATATATGTTTGTGTATGCATCTATATCGATGAAAGGAGTATGAAGTTATAGATTGTCTATTGTGCTAGTTATGAACAGATCTGTTATTGGTACAAAACACAAAAGGAAGAAAAAGAACTTGGAAGAGCTTATTCAATCAGCGAAAGCTAAATATTTAACTCATACCACTCATATCAACTAGATCATGAAATTTGAAAATTTTGAGTACAGTACATTCGTCAGCCTCGGCAAACAGACTGGTCGCTCTGTGGAGCACAGCATGCGATATGTCTGACAGCCTTTTCTGAAGAATAAATTATTTATTTATAATAGATTTAGTAAAACTGGAACAGATACTACAACAGTATGAGAGATGACATAAGACTATTTTTAAATAAATTAACCTCGCCCTTTACAGGCCTTGAATTTTGAAGTGTGCTAGCTAGTGCAATTGCACACCATCACTCATCATGGGAAACATGCAGCCTTTAGCTACTTTTAAACTTTACTCCCCATCATAGCAGGCATACAGTGGGTATCTTGGATTAGGCTAAGCCAAATTCGATAGTGTTGTGTGTTTGTGTGCGTGCATTCACCAATGAAGCCACCCAGGAAATGTCCTGTACAGTAGAAGCAGAGTGACAGCATTCTTCAATGAAGGTAAACACAATAACAACTATAGCTGTAGCTGTCGAGATTTCCTGTTTTTCTGCTTTGGTGATTCAATTTTTTTTCAGTTGAGCTAAGGGCACTTTCCTCTCATGCTTGCCTCAAATCAATATGAGAAGTGCGATTTTTTGCACACCTAGAAAGAATGGGAACTCACTCATGTAAGTCTATTATGGATTAATAAAACAGCACACCTACCACACTCTCTCATTTCCTGAAGTGTACATTTGTCACAACCTGGAAAATCTAAAGCTCAAGTCTTCAACTACAGTATGTTTAACCAATAACGTGAAATGTATAAAAGTGTGTTCACTGATATCTTAACAACATTTGGGATGTTATTTCAATGCTGTATGAAAGACTTGGTCTTTGTAATGAATATGGAAGAGACTCAATGAACAATTTGAAAAGTTCTATACAATCCCAAAAAGGGGTTTCACGCTATTGGTATTGGTACACATAGCCTACTGGAGGCCTGCCTTTGAGGTAGAGTAAATTTTAATTTTGATAAGATGCCTATGCCTCCTGAAATGTTTGCTGTTTATTTTACAAAATTATTTTAGGCTATACAGTGTATTCTATATGAACAAGTAATGTGGAATTTGTAAGAGGGAACTGTTGTTAGAATTCTTCCCAGTTAGAATCAACATTAGGATAGTCCTACATTGCCTTGGCATAGGCCTAGGCCTATTCCATTATTCCAATTTCCATCCGTAATGCAAGTGCTTTGTAATTGTCCCAACGTTACGCATGTAGGCTATGCCTATAACGTTAGAGGCTACTTACTGCGCGTACAACCCATAGGCCGGACTAAAGTTAGGCTAGGTAGATAACACAATCAGGCAGTTTGGCCTGACGATAGCAAGGCCAGTTGCCAAATTCGTGTTGCGTAACTTCATGTCCCATGAACTTTTAAGATTCATTCATTTGAAAAACGATCGATTGCAAAAATGAACAGAAAAATGTCAAACTAATCATGAACTTGCCTGTGACTTTAAAACGGTAGGCTTTTGATGGTTACAGATTCGGTTATAATGGACACATTACGATCTTCTAAGCCCATAAGGAATTTCACCCGAGACCCCTGTTTTTGGCCAAAAACAGGGGAGATTAAATATCTACCCGAGTTTGTAACATTAGCTTCATTGAACGCTCTACTGCACAAATTGGTTCTTAGATAACCACCAGTTGACTTCCAAAGAAGGTGTACTACTGTAAGGCCGATTTTCAGAGTAGCGTTGCGGGCCTCACACAAAGTTTACTGAGTCCGAGCGGAAAAATATCGACAGGAGAATCCGGAAAAATGGAGAGAAACGTTCCTTGAAGGTTCACAGTATTTTATTTGTCCTTTTAGTCAACAAACTCGAACAGAATACAGGAATACAAGGTGATCGGGAACAAATTTTATGAGAGGGTCTTAAATACGGGTCTGGTTGAGCTGATGTCTAAAATCAAACTGACTACAAATTATACCTTAGGTTTGGGCCCTGAAGAACAAAAATCACAAGAGCCAGCGCAAAACTGCGCACAGTCTGATTGGTCTAAACAATAACGTCATATGCATAAATTATAATAACACTCTCTGAATGGCTAGGTCAGACATGAGTTCACGCAGTACCGAGCACACCTGGAAGTGCGTATTTCTATGCGTTCTATCTCAAAACAATAACAACTCTACTATGACGTCATTCTAAAGCTGGCATGGAGCCAAGATTATCTAGTGATATGGTCAGACGATTATAACCTTGACCATGACCTTAATTCAGAGTGCAAATAACAAACAACACAATATAATATGTAAGTATGAAAACAGATCATAGAGAATAACAGTATTGAAGTCTGAAACATATGGAATGACTAAACATATGTCTCACACTACAAATGTCCACAATAGCATATAATGCACTATAAATAGCTTGTACAGTTGGTCAGTATGTCTACTGAATGACACATGGCTGGGTGCAATCAGGGAGTTGCTATAATTATGTCAAATAGCAACTCCCTGGTGCAATTAACTGTGTGTCACACTCAAGAGTAAATCCTACTACTGGCAGCACTTTTGTTAGTTAGTTTACTATCAAGTGTCAAATTACACCCGCAAAGAATCTCAGGACCAATCTTGAATGGGCTGCATTGGCCATCATGAGAACCTTATAGTGACGGTGACATTTTTACGTTTGGCAATGGTTTTGGCCTAAGGGTAACACCGTATATCGCAGTGCTAACGTTAGGCCTACCTGAAACAGTAAGCCAAACGTTGCTACTGTTTTTATGCATCATTGTTAGGCGACTGTTCGGTTGGACATATAGGCCTACCTTTTGTCTTCGTCTGCTTTCCGAGGAAAACCTTTGTTTCTTCGAAGCATCGTCGGCCTCCCCGCTTACTGCAGCCACATCGTCTACGGCTTTCCTTTTTTTAACTCGGGGAAACGCATCCGGCAGAAGCCTTCGTTGCCCAACTGCTACCCCCATCTTCTCCCGCATAATGGACTGATGGGTCGTAATCCTCTTCTGCAAAATGGTCACTGCAGATTACACTGGTCGCAGAAGGACAAGAAAAGTCTGCCCGTGTATTCTGCACGAATTTTGTCCACAACTTCCTGGTCCTTTCGTCTTTCGGCCATTTGTGGAAGCTGAACTTAGCGTTCTCCGAATGACTGTTGCTACAACCACCTACCACGCACCATGCCGGCATTTTGTTAGATATGTAACATAGCTAGCTACTAACGTTAGTATGTGCGACTGCTAGTCTTTAGTTATTCGAGGGTCTAGATGCAGACAGCTCTTTCATAATTCCCAAGACTGTGCGTAAAAATTCCCAAGTATTCCCAAGGCTTACTAAGCGGTGTTAAACCGTGTTTTAGTTGAAATAATTTGAGACCTACCCGTGAGATAGAGAGAATACCTGTGATTTAGACGAAACTCATAGCCAATAACTGTCAACGCGAAACATCTGACTGTCCGATATATGTCAAAATATATTTATGTAAATTGCATTGAGCCAAAATTCCCCAAGAGATTTGACCAAAATCATCCCTTGATATTCTAATTTTCACAAGCCATTCATTAAATTCCCAAGATCTTGGGAAAATTACCAAACGCTGGCACATACTGGATACATACATGCCCGTGCACCATGGAGCTACAACCATGTTACATAGCTATGCGTTGCTCGTACAGTATGCGTAATGTTCATTTTCTGTGGGTAAATACGCACAGACACACTCCCATGTTAGCTAGCTCGTAAGAAAGGCGCGATGTTCCATTTGTGACGTCACGGCTTATCAACCTTGCGTTTGAGAATGCCGATTTTGGGTGGTTTTGCAAGAAATGTTCTCTTTTCATGAAAAGTGTGGTAAATGGGCTGTAAAACAAGATTCCATGTGTAATTGTACAAATAATCAGTAAATTAAACTTCACTTCACATTTTTCGCTGAAAGGACAACATGAGTGTCCCGAAATATACGCTATTTCTGTATCCCAGTATACTGTGCTCTCGTATTGTCATCTTTGTGGTGTGTTCTACTTATTATTATTATTTTTGTTTCATGGAGCATACGTGGATTTTCTCTTATTATATATATCTATATATATATATATATATATGGGATGTTACCACAGAGATTTCACTATGCATATTGTATGAAGTGGAATATGGTTTATGTTTTACAAAAACGGTAGTCTGAACATTTCATTTATATACCCCATATGTTCATACATAACAAATCAGTGGCATGCCTTGATGAGAATGTTTTTAGCTCATACCAGCATGCTGGTGTGAACTGTTGTGATCACACAGCATCACACTATCTATCTGTATGTATGTCTGTGTCTGTCCACAATTGTTGATGCGAAGTGATAAAACCGATGCATTCCTATATGACATGTACATTAACATGTTGAGCACTCATGGAGTGTGCAGAAATTTGGGGTTACATTTTTTGGGCAAGTCATTACAGCCCCCCACATCAACTTGGGCTCATATGCCTATGCTTGTGAGGCACTATACTATATATGAACAAAACAATTCAGTATTGGAAATGTACAAATGGCTCTGAGGAGAGCATGGATTACATCAGTTATTGGAAATGAACTACAATTTTTGCACTTGTAAAACTTTCAGAAATTTTCATTTGCAACAATGTATTGTTCAGGTGGAGAGAGTGTACCCAAGTTTCAAACATATTTCTGCCATTGAAAAATTCTGGGGATAATGCTGTGGGTGGGAAATTGTGGGGGATGTCCTACAAAGGAACTTGCCAAGTGGGCCAGCATTGAGTAGGGGAAAGGGGAGTCAGTCAGGAAATATATGAAAAAGTTGTAAGATTTTCAATGGTAATTTTTTTATGAAGAATGTTTTCAAACTATTCACAAGCTTAGCCTTAGCTTTAGCTTATGTTGAAAACAACATAGACACATATTTGTATTTATACAACACTATAAAGTAATAAATTGATAACCTCATATTAAAGACCTTGGTATATTTTTTGCATATTAAGTTACCTTTTCTTCCTCAGTTCTGAATGTCTTTTGCAGTTTAAGTCCATGTTGCCTTGAAGAAGGAGCATATTGAGCAGAACATTTCTGATAGACTTGTTCCCTCACCCCTCTCTAGGGAGTGTGGAGGTGGAGTGGCATTGGCTCATTAACCAAAATTTTGAAATGAATTATATCGGTCAAATGACAATATGAAATAAGGTGGCACAGACCTTGTGCAAATGGCCTGCCATGTCATGAAACTAAAGGAGTTTTTGTGAACTGCAGTATGATATCCTTGATTTCCCTCAGTAAAGGCTCTAGGCAGAGTACCTTCTTTGCCTGCTGGATTATCCTGCCTTGGTGACATATAGTGCCAATAGGAGTGCCTACTGGCTATTGTTGGAGAGATATAAAACAAGATGGTGGACTAGTTGATTATTGTAAAAATGCCATCTGGGTCCACAGAGCTAATTTTGAAGTTGGGTGGGGGGCCTTATCATCGAAGTGGCACAATTATTCAAGAAAATAAATCATGCCATGTAAAAAATGTTAGATTTCTGACCCCAAAAATTAGACTTTCTGGGGTAGGATTTCATGTCACTTTCTAATGCCAGAGGCTATCTCGACCGCCGAGCCAATTATCTCTTTCCAACAAGCTGTATCACAAGTCATGATCTGGACAATGGCAGCATCCAGCCTTAAGGCAACTGGTGTAATAGAGAAGGGGAAAGAACCTCATGGAGACCAATACCTCATGTCCATATCATCCCAACTTAATTCGGCTCGAAATGCTCATGGCAGAAAAGTGTGGGGCTAAGGCCCCTGTAGCCCCTCCCCAGTCCCTGACCATAGACAGCATAGGGCTTGTCTAAGATTAGTAGTTTTCTTTGTCTGATAAAGCAGCTCAAGTAGTGAATTTAAATGTCTGGGCAGAAACATTCTTCATTTACTTAACTAAGGAAAGTGGAACCCGAACTCGCATTGCCCATATCACTATTATTAGTATTATGTAATATTTGGGCCTCCCACAAGGATGAGGGCTTGGAGGTGAGTTCTGTTGAAACAGGACCAAGAGAAACACAAACGATGATGACTTTCAGTATACTTGTCATTGATTTCAAAATCACTTTCTTTTCAATGATGCTCAAAATGTTTAGCCCAAGTAAGACTGGCCTTTCTGGTAATGTCATGATTAAAATGTGCCAAGTTGATGATTGATGGGCCGAAGCCTCTGCAGCACACATTAGGTCAACTGTAAATATTTCCTGTACTGTTCTCGTTCTATGAGCATAAATCTGAAAATGTGACAACAGGCTTGTGGACAAACATTTTGAGGTCCTAACAATCACTACTCCTATGGGGTATAATCTGTCAGTGTCTGTTGGATTGGCTATGTGCAATATGAATAAAAACAAATGGGCTGGTAGGGTTGACCGGGGTAATGGGTTTTGGAAATCTTACCCATAAACTGAGCATACTACACATCTGGGACAGGGCAAAGGAATTTCCTGAATGTCTGAATGGAGGGGACCTGGAGATCTAGGACAAAGGGAGGAAGTGTTCTTGTAAACAACAAAATGGCAACCCTCCTGGTCAGTACTAGAACTTCTGTACTATGTAACATCCCCTTTGGACTTTAAAACATTTTGAAAAAAGTATACTCTTCTAAATCTGTATGAGTATAAAGAGAATACAAAATGATACCACACATCAAATTATATGACAAAATGGAAGGATGGTGAGAGGCAATTCAGGAGGGGAAGTGCGAATGGTCATCCCTGAATAAAGAAAACCCCAAGTATGGTTCTGAAGCACCTTATCATAAAAATTCATGCATACGTCATCACAAAATACTTGACTGAATGTGGCCACAAAGTGTGAGATACTTTCTGCTAATCATCTTGTCATGTCTGATGCAAAGATAGCATATTTGTCATTACCTCATGAGTTGTAAATGACAAACTGTACATTAGACACAATTCTGTTTTTGACCACTGTCAAACCATGGCAAGTCCACATCACTGTTACCATACTCATAAATGCATTGTCATTCAAATACGTATCAGGGAATGCTGGTGGCTATGTGCTTTTCCCTCTGAAAGTACTATGCTGTATGAGTAAATGCACATTCACCAATGTTCTAGAAATTCATTGCAGATTTATATGAAGCTGAAGTTTCTTTGCTGTATATTCATACAAATATTCAAACGCTTTATTTAAACCCAGTAATGTTCACGTATCTAGACAACAACACACCTACTTACAGTCAGCCAGAAAAATTCGAAAAAACCATGCATTGAGGCTATTACAAACTCTCATAATCCCCAAATTTGCTATATATATGGTCATGGCCAATGCTACACATGGACACGACAAATTTTGTAAATCAAGACCAACAACTTGCTCACTCATAAAGTACCATTATTCATGACAACCAGAGAGAATTAACCGAAGGTAAAGTTTGGTGAAAAATAACTCAGCAAACCTGGGGTTGGCTAAGTCACGAGAGTATAAAATGCAGCAAAGCATAAAGAGAAGTCCTCTCTGATTAATTGGCACTAATACCGCAAACACAAAAATACATATGAAACGAACATGACTGTGTCTATTATCACATTACAAGATAATTATGAAACTTTGTTGGCCGACTTACAGTACTAAGTAATTCGCTTTCAGTGCATAGGTAAACCATAGACGTAGGAAAAGGGGGCGGGCCTCCAAGCACTCTGACTAGTGGGGGAACCTGGTTTTGTCCCCCTCCCCGAAATATGGCGCTGAATAGGATGAAATTCCTTCAAAGTTTGTCAAATATTGCACCATTTACATCAAGGGCACTTTAAATAATCAAAAAATTTCCAAAGGGGAGGGGACACCCCTTCCTTTAGACCCTACCCCAGGACACTGATCACTAACATTCACCAGCACACCCCCTCCACACACACACACACTTCAAAAAGCTTCCTATGCTTATGTAACAAATTTTCTGATTGGCTAAAGATGACACACCTTGGACCACATCTATGCCAGAATGGAATGTACCTTGTTTGTGAATTCTGAATAATGAACGGACTCTCTTGACACTGTTGCATATGATAGACTACAACATGTATGAAACACTACGTAAAATTAGACTGGCAATACAGGTGAATAAACCTATCTTATAAATTTCAACTTTTATATGGTAACATTCTACTTGAGTACATATTTGATTCATGCAGTACCTTGTATTTCAAGGAAAGTTCTCAATGGGCCTAAAATAAGCTGATGCAAAATACATTTAGTACTGTGAATGTCCAAAATATAACTGCTCCTCCACCACATTATGTAATGTTTGGGCGCGGCACGATGGCCAAGAGAAACACACAAGATGATGATGACTTTCGGTATACTTGTCATTGATTTCAAAATCACTCTCTTCTCATTGATGAGCAAACTGTTTGATATGGTCTTTCCAGGCCTCGAGTTTTAGATTTTCCAGGTGTGCTACAAATCACACTCCTCAGGAAATGAAGGAGTGTGGTAGGTGTGCTGTAGGTCTACTATTAAACTAATAGATTTATCCGAGTTCCCATTCTTTATCTACAGTAGGTGTGCAAAAAGTTGCACACCTCAGTGATTTGAGGCGAGTGGTGGTGAGCGATCGCACTCGCATGCCTCAAAATGCAAGACCTGTCTTTGTGGTAATTACAGGATCACAATGTGCACATATTTTATGTGTGAACAAGGAAATAATTCAGGTACAGTAGTAATCCTGCCTGTATGTTTGGACTCCAACCCAGCTGTTACCTGAACAAACATTGCAAACATGTAATTCTGGAACAGAAAGTTTTGTTATTGGGGTTTAATTCAAGGCTTCCTGTGTTAGTCTTCTCCTGGTAAAAGGAATTCAGTATACTGTCCATCTGCTGGAAATTCATTTCGTATCCTTTGGACAGCACAAGATGGAAGTACAACCCTGACATGTCTTCCCAGGTACCCCCAGCACCATCTAACCAGTTGACGATACGCTATGTATCTGTACTGCCGGGAGCGAAATAAAATGAAAGGAATAATTGAGGATTCATTTCGTGTGAACCTTGGAACCTTGTGCATTTTATGCAACTGTAACAGCTAAGAAATCTTACAAATTGAAAAGATGTATCATATTTGATGTCACAATATATCATTTAGGATCCCTGTACTTGCAGGCATTTGCACCATTTGGAAAGGTGCACGTATTTTTCTAAAATTTAAAACAAAGTCTGCATCTGAATCAGATCTGACGTGCTATTAGAAGTTCGAATCAAGAGTACAATTTGTCCAGAGGTTTGAAGGGTTGTCCTTAAAAGTTATACGAAATTGAATGTTGAAAGAAGTTAAAGAACCATATATTTGAACAATTTTTGTCTTCATATCTCATAACAAGCTGCGACCACTGCATGTAGTTCTTAGCCTTCATCCAAAACATCAGTCTCATTCATTATGGCAACACCTCTACACGGATAATTTTTTGCATTAGGACATTGCAGCAGCATATACTAAATGAATTCTGCTGTAAGAGAGACTTGCAATCTGGTCTAAGGGTTGGTCAGAGTCTGGAAACAACATGGGGAACACAAAGTTGAGACCTGATTAAACCAACCTGCCAATCTCCTCATCTCTAATTACACAACAAAAAGCACCTATGCATATAAAAACCTATGAAGTTTTTTGACCTTCTATTTTTCCCCAACTACAGTCAGATTAATTTTTGTGGCACCAACAAAAAGGAGGTGAGAACAGTGGTCTGCCCTCATCCCTGCCCAAAGTAGTATAAGTTATAGGCTTTCATAATAATGACACTCTTACTCACTCGTTTATCAAATCATCGGTAATGTCATCTCCATAATCTTGATTAAACTGGTAATATGCAGCCTCCAAGACGTCAGGGTCCAGGCAAACACTCTGAAATCCCTGCTTCAGGGTAATACATGTTGGTTGCTCACTTCCCTTCTTTCTCCTCCGGTCAATTTTTGCCTCCTCATGGCAACACAAACATTCTCGTTGGGTGGGCATCACTGTACAGTGTCCACAACTGCACCTGAATGTTAAGAAGAAAGGTGGAATTTTTTTGTTCCCATTGCATTGTGAGAGTTTATACTATAGACACTCATCCAAGTCCTAATATTCACAAACTTTATACATTCAGAACCCAGGCCTATACGAAGAATATTTGCCTTTCTGCTGATGCAAGCATGCTGCCTCAAGTGTGTGAGTTCCTCATGTGGTAAAGCAAATACCAACTTTTGGTAATGGTGGTCTAATGAGCCTCCAATGAGAACACTTTCCCCCAATTACATTTAGGTAGCAAATTTTTAGCTCTCATAGTCCTCACAATCCTCACTGTTAACTTTTATCTCTCTTGCCTCCTGTGCGAACCTTACTTGTCGCGTCAGTTGATTTTTTTAATCTCTTCCGCAAAATAGCACCACGCTTCATTGAACATGTGAGAGTTTATTTTACTAACACAACTGGGGTTCTACCTTGCTGAGTCAAATGTAGGCCTATTATTATATTAGTTACACAATAGGCAAACAAACAGCAGCTCAACAGCCTCACTGAGGTGTGAGAGGATGTGAACTGTTTGCTGAGCTAGTCAACTGGAAACACCCACCCAGGCAGGCAAACGGCGGGGTTTGGGAGCTAGGTACCTAGCCTAAATCTAATGGGGAGAAGCACACCATGCTTGCAGCAACGACCCCACAGCACTTTACTAACTGTCCATTTTGGCTGCAGGAAAATGGATAATGGCTGTGGCATTCGAATCAATGACATTTAGGCCTAGGCCTAAACCCTAACGTTAGGTCTAACTTTGCAATCATGGGGTTCATCATCATGTTGGACATCCGGCCTTGGTCAAGTAAAATGCGGTTTGATCCAGGAGATGAGCAATCTACGGCATTCCCGTCTACATTTTGAATCTGGATGTTCAAAAAAGGAAAAACCAAATCTGCTCTAAACTTTCTAGTTCATCATCATCACCTAACGTTAGGCTCCGCGCAGTTTTATTTTTACATGCCAAACGGTACGGTTGCCTAGACATGCCTAACGTTAGGCCAACGTTTATACGTTAGCCTAAACGTAGGCCAAGTGCCTGCGAATACACTTGAACAAGGCCACTTTTCGCGAATTTTCAACCAGCAAATTGATGGCAACACAAATAACAGCCTTTATTATGGTGGTTTTAAACGGAAAGAACATCTTACTCTTACCAAGTTTCCGTCCCTTGCAGTCTGTCTTCACGGTTCTCATCATCTAAATTTCGTGGCGGTATCATGTCCGCTCTTCGCACTGGCTCGAACCGGTAAGGTTCTATGACCAAATCTTCCGCCGCTGGCTCGACGTCCGCTTCATTACGATAGGCACCACCGTCTTCAGGTTCACTAGCAGCTTCGAAATCGGAGAAGGTACAATCTTATTCTAGGCCAATTTCACTGTTAGATGATGAGTCGTTGTCACTTGGTTGTTGGTGTTCTAGTGCTAGTACTTTATCCGCCATTTTTTGTGAATTTTATTTATTTTTTTTTTTCGTGGTCAGTGAGGCTTTGCGGAAACCACCAAACTGTAAGTACTGTACTGTCAGTTGTAGTAGTGCAGTACATGTGTAATCATATAGGTGCTACGTACAGCGAAAAGCAAACATGGGGCAAATAAGTGTGGGTACGTAACCCACAATACGCGCGTTGTATACCTAAGCGCAATTTGGCCATCGGAACCGCAGATCTGGCAGTCCTGTTGTTGGCCAGATACAACACTTCACCGAAACATCCATTGTAACCTCTTTTACTCAAAAAATAAGTGTTTTCTGATTTTTTCGTGGCTGTGGAGACATTCAGGAGTAACTTATCAACGCAAATTTGGTGTTTAAAGCCAAGTTGCATACTTAAGATAGATGTGGGAATGCACGAAGTGAGAGGCAAAATCCACACGTATAGTATACGTATTGTCAGCATCGAGTTTCAAGTGGGTTCTTTTTATGACGTCACATGACGTAATGGGTTTTAGAAATTTTTGACTGTCTTTCAATCGGGGTGAAAATAACACCAAGATGCTCTTTATCTTTAAGAACAGAAAGGCGCCAATTTACAAAAAGCAAATGGATGCATTTTGTAGAGAATAGTTTGTTTCCGATCTATAATTACCAGCATTGTTTGGAACAAAAATATTCTGCATGAAATTCATGTCCAGAGCCCACTTTTAAATAAAGTAGCACTGACTTTTCATTGTTGTCTCATCACCAAGCAGGATTTTTCCCCTATGTATACCAGAGAAGTGGTTCTCTTAGAAGGGCGGCTGCTTAATTCAGGTCAATCGGGGTAATTGATTCATTAAATGGCCTTGGAAGTGTTATCACTGGTGGTATCTCCTGGCATCGGTTTGTGATGTTTTTTTTTTTTCCACTTACCTTTGAGTGTCCGCTTGTTTGGTCTTCCATGGTGGGGTGGGGAGCAACCGGTGATGAAGTTTGTTACTACTTTTTTACCTAAATGGAAAAATTTCCTCAAACCTCTGGTAAAACTTGCTACCAAACGTTTGAGGGAGTGGACTCTGGGTCGCAGCTCTGACACCAGAAGCTACTCCTAACTGGCGCCAGATTCCTTGTGTCGTCTCCAGTAGCGGTGAATACGACAAGACAGCCTTTCAAACTGGTCACCGTTTGCTGTCCAACAAAGCAATTAAAAGGTTATCGTTGGCACCCAAAAAATCAGTAAAGAGGCTTCGCCTCTGGCGATCTCCCTTTGTTTGAGGTCAGCCGCAGCACACGAGTCAAACAACCTACTGAAAGGTAAACTTTTTCCGTTGACGTTCCAGTTGTTGGGTGGACCCCTCAGAGGTCAACTTAACAGTTCAAAAGGTGTTATTAGATGCCTGGATATCAAAGAACTGCTCTGATGAGGAAGAATATCTTGATAACCCTAGCATCTCACACAACGTTTAGTCACCTCCACCGCATTTCAGTGGTAGGGGGGGTGTAATGAAGCCCCACCCGGCAACCTTCAATTCTAACCTTCCAATACCACCAAATCCCCCGAAAACACTGAAGATTGGCTTCTTGCAAGGTCAGGGTGGTGAGATTTTTACATCCCTAACCCTGTCCGCTGCTTTAATTACCAACGGTACGGCCATTTTATGACCAGTTGTAACAGGCCAGCAACCCGCATGCGAAAAATGTGGCCAAGAGGGGCCATTTCCCGGTTACACCTGTGAGGGAATCACACCCGAAATGTGTTAAACTGGTGAGGGCTGCCATCCTGCCAACAGCAAAACTTGTCCAAAGTGGGTTCAGGAGAAACAAATACAGAAAATCAAAGCCTCCAGCAACATCACATACGAAGAGGCCAGGGAAGCTTTTCTGTCTCAGGACTCACAGCTGAAGAGCTATGCTGGAGTTGTGAAGACAGCAAAAGTCTCAACTGCAACACAAACAGATATGACCTGGCCCAGGGGCAGCAGCTTCCCCAAACCCACTGCACACACGTTTACAAAATCTCCAAACCAGTCTTCGGCCACCAAGACAATACAGATCATGACAGCACCAACAGCAGTATTACAAAAATGTACACCCCCACTACCGAAACCAACACCACTACCGAAACCAACGACAAAAAAAAAAAAAAAAAAACCAGCAGAAACCAACAACAGAATCAGCAACAGCTAGAAGCACACCTAGACTGAAAATACAGACAAAACAAAGCAAACGTTCTGACGACCCTATTAAATTGTACAATAAATTTGGAGCGTTAGAGGGGAGAGAGGGAGAAGATGAGTTGATGGAGCTCAGTGGCCAGGATCTTCGTTCTGGATCAGGGGGCTCCGCCAGCTCTGCCAAGAAGCCGCAGATTTCCAAAGGATGACCCTTGGGAGAGCTGCAGCTATAATTCAGTGGAATTGCAGAGGACTTAGAACCAAATTCACGAGGAGATTCAAATGCTTCCATAGCGTCCCTGGTCCTCCTTTGATAATCCTGCCTTCAGGAAGACTTTCCTTCGGGACTCAGAGACCAACTCACATTTAAAAGGGTAATGACCTGTATAACAAAACTGTTTGTATCCCCCATTGACACACAGAGCATTTGGGGGATCCTTTCCATATTGGTTAACAAAACAAACGGTTCCACACTCCACCATCCATCTGAATAACTATTTTACCCGGCTGTGGGCTTATTCGAGCCATTCTTCTTCCGCAAACCGGTCACTGTGTGTTTCAGTGGTAACATTCCGCCGGGAGATATAACCTGAGATGAAATATGGACACGCTCATTGGACAACTGCCCACACCCATTTCTTTCTACTTTTGGGAGACTTCAATGCACACACAGTGGACCATGTGGGGTTTGTACTGACACCAAATCAGTATCGGGTTTTGACTAATGGAATCTGTGTTTGCTGCTTCGGATCTAGCCTTTTGAATGACGGTTCTTTTACCTACATCCATCCGGCCTCTGGATCTCGTCTCAGCGATTGGATCTCTCGGGTCTGTCTTTGCTGGCCGCGGCAATTTCTGATGGACCTTCAGTGGAGAGGTGCACGATGACCTCTAATGTGGTAGTGACCACTACCCTTTTGGATAGATATTGTCTACCCATATGCCCGAAGAGAGAGTCCCCCAGGTGAGCAACTCCCAAAAGCCGACTGGTCTGAATTTATTAGCATAATCTGTGGCAGAAACACCATCGTCAAGGACGCTTTTTTAATAATGTAGAAGACCCAGATCTTCTCACTTTTACACACTTTTTGGTGAAGATTCGTGCTTCCCAAACTATTCCTAGAGTTCCTCTGGAAATCCATACGTACAGTAAACACAAGCCATGGTTTAACACGGATTGTGAAGAAGCGATTAAAGATCGCAAAAGGAGGCCCTTAATTTCTTTAAGAAACACACCCCTATGTAATGTAATATGTTAGGAATTACCTCCAAGGCCCGTGACCAGAGCACGGCGCATCATTTAAAGTCAGCAAGCGGGAGCCATGGAAAACAGTATATTTCAAAACTTAATTCTCCCACGCCCTGTCAAAAAAGCATGGACATGGTTTAGAAAAATCAGTCGGAAAGCAAGCTTAACTCCAAGGATTCTACATATAACCAAACCAGTCCGGTCACAAATGCACAGAAAGGGCAGATATTGCCAATTTGCTTGCTGACAAAGAGTTTTTGAATATAACTCTTCAAGCAACCACTATTCCCAAACCTTGTCAGTTTTCCAATATACCGTTGAAAAACAGAAATTGAACTTCACCTCGGATATCTCTGAGGACTACAAAAGCCTCTTTCACATACAAGGATTGCGCATTGCCTTCTTGAAAGAAGCAAAAAAAAAAAAATGACCCGACTGCCGTACTGGGCCCAGATGAAGTTTGCACTATCAGTTTCCTCAAAACACCTTCCTGGGGAATTAACTCATTACAGGTGCTTTTAGATATTTTCCAAACGGTATATTGGGTTAATGGCAACTTTCCACTAGCTTGGCGGGAAGCCACCATCATTCCCATTTTGCTAAGCCTGGGTAAGGACCCGTCAAGTGGATCCAAGCTATCGCCCTATTTCCCTCACTAGCTGTCCCACATGTGCAAGGACCTGTTGAACGAATGATTAATGCCCCGTCTGGTTTGGTTCCTCGAACCCAACAATCTCATAACTAGTTACCCAAAGTGGCTTTTTCGACGGGGCCACAGCGACCACTGATCAACTCGTTCCGCCTAGAGTCCACAGGTTTCGGGACGGAGTTTTGTCCCGTGGACACCATGTTGCATCTGGTATTTTTTGACCTGGAGAGGCATACGATACCACGTGGAATATGGGCAATTCTGAAAGACTTTTACAGCGCGGGGGCTGAGAGGCAGAACCCGCTTTTCATTCAGAAATTTCCTTAAAGATCGTGTGTTTCGTATAAGTTGTGGGAAGCCGAGCTATCAGAGTTTACAATAATCAGGAGATGGGTGTCCCCCTTCAAGGCAGCATCTTGTCAGTGACTCTCTCCTTAAATGAAAAATAGAATAGCACTCGCCAAAAATTTGTGGTTGAAAACACTTAGCAATGGGATTGAGAAGTCTTTGGTTTGTGGATGACCTGTTTTTTCCCATTACCTGTTCCTCACGGACATGAGATCTATTGTAAAGGACAAATGCTAAAATTGCCTCAATAAGACATCCAGCACTAGGGGGGAGTAAAGAGCTTTCTAGAAGCGGAAGGAACAAAGGTTATGGCCCAAACTCTGATAACACGCCTTTCCCCGACAGGCACGTACACGAAACACACGATCTTTTCAAGAAATTTTGAATAAAGAGCGGCAATTCTGGCCTCTCAGGCCCCGCACTGTGCAAGTCTTTCAGTAATCACAATGTTTCCAAGCCAGTATCGTATGCCTTCTCCAGATCGAACAATACTGACACAGACATTGTTGGTCCACGGACAACCCGTCACGGAACTATTGACTCAAGGCGGAACGATGTGAAGTACAAAAAACGTGGTACTGTAGCCCCCCGGCGAAAACCACTTTGTAACTAGTTATTAGTACCTGTTGGTTTCGAGGAAACCCAACACCAGATG
This sequence comes from Holothuria leucospilota, assembly GCA_029531755.1. NCBI lineage: Eukaryota > Metazoa > Echinodermata > Holothuroidea > Aspidochirotida > Holothuriidae > Holothuria > Holothuria leucospilota. Next base: position 20,147,480 of record CM055965.1, read on the forward strand.
GGCATTAACCATATCGGTCAAAACGTCCCTTGCAGCAGGCAACTAGTGGACGGAAATAGGGCGGTAGTTTTTGTAGCTTTTTGTCGGGTCCTTACCCGGCCTTGGCGATGGGAATAATGATGGTTGTGACTTACCGCCAAGCAGCCGTGAAAGTTGCCATTTTTTTCCCATATACCGTTGAAAATATCTAACAGTCACCAGTAAAGAGCTATCTGGAAGGTGGTTTTTGAGGAACTGATAGTGAACTTCATCCTGGGCCAGTGGGCAGTGGTCCCCATTGCTTTCTTTGCGAGGGCAATTCGCAGTTCCGTGATGTTAAGAGAGGCAGTTGGAGCCCCTCCAGAGTTTTATCCGTGATGAAGTTTCACTTTCTGTTTTTCAACGGTATATTTTTGGAATATTCATGGAATGCTTGTGAATAGTGGTATTGCTTGAGGAGTTTGATTCAAACTCATCTGGAAGCAAATTTGGCCAACATCTGCGGTCTCTGTGCATTTGCCTACCGTCTGGTTTGGGGTCAAATGTAAGAAAAAGGAACTGGACCTGCTTTCCTACTGATTTTCCTAACCATATCCCATGCTTTTTTGACAGGAAAAGTATATTGAATTTAGTTTAGATATGTACTGTTTTTTTCATGACTCCCCCGTTTTGGCGTTGATTTAATGATGCGCCGTGCTTTTGACCACGGGCATTTTAGGTAGATTAACTAAGGAATTAAACATTATTTGGGTACTTCTTAAAAAATATTAAGGGCCCTTTTTTGCGATCTTTGATTTCGCTTCTTCACAATCCGTGTTGAACCACGGCTTGTGCTTAGTACCGTGGATTTGCCAGAGGACTTAGGGATAGTTTTGGTAGCACTATTTAAACCACAAGTGTGAAATGGGGCGATCTGGCTCGTTCAACACAATTGAAGCATGCCCTGACCGATCTCATTTTGGCAGAGATGGCTTAAATTCAGACCAGTCGGCTTTTTTTGGAGTTGCCACCTGGGGACTCTCTTTCGGGCATTGGTAGACAAATATCTAATCAAACCCACTACCCCCTGGTCCACTTCCTCCCAACATTGGTCATCGTGCACATCGTCCTCTGAAATGTCCATCCAGAATTGCCGGAGAGCATATTGAAGAAGACTCAATTGCCTGAACGACATTCAGAGGCTGGATGAATAATAGGTTTAACAAGACCCCATCATTCAAGAAGGCAAATAGATCCCCCCAGGCAGCTATCACTGAATTCAATCAATTCACCCTATCTGATTGGTGTAATTTACAGCCCCACATGTCACTGTGTGCCTTGGGGGGGGGGGGGGGGAATCACCCAGGAGTAGAAATGGGGTGGGCAAGCCTGGTTTAACTAGCACTTCCATGTCATCTCGGTTTTCAGGCTATACCTCGGTGCTTCGAATTGCCACAGCCTTGTAAGTTAGTCCTTTTAGATGGATAGTGGGAGTGTGGAAATTTTTTAATAACCGATAATGGATGATCCCCCCCAATTTGCTCTATTGTCAACCGGGATACAACCGTTTTTTGTTCTACATATCAATACCACTTTAAATGAGAGACTGTCTGTGTCCCGAAGGAAAGTCTCCTGCAAGGTACATCACTAAGGGAGACCAGTCCTGCTACAAAGCATTTGAATCTCCTCGTAATTCAGTCTAAAGTCCCCTGCAATTCCATTGTATTATAGCCGCAGGCCTCCCCGAGTTGTCATCCTTTGGAAATCTGCGCGTTTCCTTTAGAAGAGCCCGGTGGAGCCCCCCTTGCCAGACCCAAGGGTTCTTGCCACTGAGCTTCCCACCACCTCTTCTCCTTTCTCCCACTCTCGTCCCCTCTAAGACGCTCCTAATCTATTGGTGCAGTTGGATAGGGTCATCCGAACCCTTTGCTCGGTTTTTTGTTTTGTAAATTTTAAGTTTAGGTGTTTTCTTTGTTTTTGTTAGTTTCTGTCTTTCTTTGGTTTTTCCTGTAGTTTGTTTCGTTGGTTTGTTGGTTTTTTTGTAAAGGTTGGGGGGGGGGGTGGTTTAGGTTTCCTGTTGTTGGGGTTTTGGTTGTGTTATAGTTTGCCGGTGGCGGTCATCATCTGTATTGTCTTGGATGGTTTTTTGGCAAAGTTGAGTGCAATGGCTTTGGAAAGGTGCTCTCCCTGGGACAGTTTGTCAATATCAAGTTTGGGTTTTTCCAACAGACAACTTTGCAGTCTTCACAGCTCTTAAGCATAGCTCTTGAGCCTGCGAGTTCCCTGCGATTGGAATGTTTCCCCTAGCCTCTTTTTATAGGTTGATGTTATTGGAGGCTTTTAATTTTTGTATATTTTCTGTTTCCACCTCGTACTTTGCGTACAGTTTTTTACTGGGTTAGCCGGATGACAAGCCCTGGCATGTTTGTGTTTCACACAATGGAGGTGACACCTCACAGGTAATACCAGAATTGCCCCCCATCCCTGGCAACATTTTTTGAGAAGGTTTGCTTGCCTGCTATAGTTTGGGGATTTTGAAGTGGTACGTATCTTTGGCAATTGAAGACGTACAGGTTGGGGGATGTAGGTTCTCAACCCGGACCTGCAAAAAGCCAATCTTCAGTGTTTTTGGGGAAGCGTCGGAGTATAAAAAGTTAGAAACTGAAGGTGCCAGTGGGTTTTCACCCTGAGCACCTTCCCCATAAGCAATTAAAGATTCGATGAAGGAGGCTGAACATTTTGATATGCCGGTTATCAAAGGATTCTCCTCATCAGAGCAGTCCTTGATATCCAGGAATCTGATTACTCCTTTACTGGCTGTTTAAGTGACCTTGTGAGGGGTCACCCTGTACTGGAAACAATCAACAGGTGCCCTTTAGTTTTCAATAGCTTGGTTTTGCCTTGGGTTTTTTTCCTGGTGACTTCGACCAGGTTTAGTTTAGTTTAGTTAAGATTGGATTTTAAACGACACATCACACGAATTGTGTTATGTAGTGTCACTCTAGATAGAACAGGGTAAAGGTAGGGTAAAAACTTACAACTATAAAAAGACATTAAAACATTGAGCAAAATCCTAAAAGTTTTCCTTTGACAAAAGCAAGATGGGGGCTCCATGTCAAAATTTACTGACTTCAACCAGGAGAAATCGCCAGAACGTGAAGCCTTTTAATTGATTCATGGGTACACCGACAACACCCTCAATCACCCTTGTTGTTCAGGGCGAAAGGTGAACAGGTTCCTTGAGGGTCCCTGTCGCCACTACTACTGGATATGAACGAGAAACCTAGGCCAGATAGGAGCGGTTTCTGGGTCTGAGCTGGACCCAGAGTCGCGCCTAGGACGTTTGCTTGCAAGTTTCACTAAGTTTGAAGAATCCATAATAAAAGAGTTTTAATTCATCACCGGTGCTCCCCACCCACCATGGAGCCCAACAAGGGGACATCAAAGGAGAGTGGAAAAATACATCACAATCCGATGCCAGGGATACACTAGTGATATACCCAAGGCCATTAAATGAATCGAAGTACGTACACAGACACATGTATCTCCGTGTGTGCCCTCCAATGTCAAATTGACTGAACACACATACAGTGCAAATGGCGGGAAAGACGTGGTGCTCAAGCTTTGCATGCCCAATTTAAGCCACAGTAACTTAGCCTAGTTGTTCAATAATGCAATGTTTGTGTCGAGCATCGGACTTAGACTGATATTTTGCTCAGCCAAGAAGACCGTGTTCGCAAGGGTAACTTTGTCGTTTGCATTTAACTTTGTTTGAAATTGAGTGTGATAGTAAATTGTTGTGAGACTTGGGTATGGGCTACGGCATCGATTTCATAAGATGGCTTTCCATATGTAACGTTAGTGCAAGTTTTCTGTATTCATTAAAAGAAATCGAAGCCTGCCTAACGTTAGGCTTAGCCTAACAAGTACTGTAACATTAGCATATCAGAGACGGATTTTGCTGAGTCAAGAAGACCGCGTTCACAAGGGTAACTTCTGACGTCATTTGTATTTAGGCCTAATTTTGTTTGAAACCATAAATGTGACAGTAAAATTATTGTAAGGCATTGGCCGCATGCTTGACTTTGGTCAAGACTGAAGCCCAGGCTAGCGGTAAAGATAGACTAGGCCTAGGCCTATGACATTAACGTTAGGCCTCAGTCACTGAACGTGACCGTATAACCTGCCCCTCGTCCTTTACTGGTCACTTGCCCCGTATGTACAAAATTTCAACTTCACAATCCAAATCAACCAAATGGGCTAGGAGTCTGGACCAGACCTAACTTAGACTAGGCCTATAATAGGCCTAGCCTAGGCATAAATCCACCAAAAAGTCATAGACAATTTTACCATGGCACAAAATGCCCCCCCCCCCCCTCATACTTCTTAAATAGGCCATATAGCCAATAAAAGAGGCCTATGTTACCTCTTAATTGTTTACAAAGGCAAATGTCATGGCCAGTAAAGGTAAAATACATCAAACTTATGTTATTTCAGTAGGGCCAATACATCTTAGTTTTCTCTTGCTCGTAAATCCCAGAAATGGACGTAGCTTAGTCTTGAGCCTTAGAACGTAATGCTGGGTCCTGTTTAAGGGCGAGGCTAGCCTTAATGCAAATAGCCCCTGAACAGTGCTGTGTGTTAAACAAACATATAGATGCAGCAGCATAGTGGTCCCCCCTGTTTTGAAACAAGTAAGGTATAAGTGAGATATACCTGACAATCCATACAGCTGGAAAGACACTGCTTACAAGGTGTGATTATCAAAATTTAGAAATTTCAACACAACATAAATCATCATGATATTCGCCTAGTCTCTTCTCGCTGAATGTTGTTAAGTGATGCATATTTTGGTGATACTTAATCCTTGTCATATTTTTGGGGTACTTCCTCTCTAGTATCTTTTAGTATGGAATTTATGCAGAGGTCAACAAATTTTGAAAATTTGGGTAACCTGTCATATGAAAGTTTTTCTTACACCTCTCTGCTATACATTTCTGAATGAGTTCAATTAGGAAATGACTAGTAATAATATGTTTGGACCAAGGGGGCTCAACCCCTTAGATCCGACGGCTCTGAATATTTATATTAAAAATTAAATTTTCTTTTCGTTCCACAGTGGATGGCGTCCTCGAGGGTTCAATTGATTCATTTATCCATAATAGCAACAACACAGTTTTTTTTAGCAACACTGAACATTTTGCAACATTAAGCTATTACACGACTGAAAATGGCTACATCAAAATCTTAGATGGTACAAACATTTGTTACAATTTATAACAATCTATTTTGTGTGAATGCAAAAACGGAAAACACAAATTACAAAATTTAAAAAAGCTGCTAATGCAGACATATTTTACCATTTTCAGAATATTTCTCATTTTGAGTAATTTTACTTAGGCCTATAGGCCCTTAATGGTATATTCTGCATTTGGCTACTCCAAGTGTCAATGTCTTTATTCATAGAGATGAGATATGACTGTTTTCTTCACACAATATTATAATACCTTTATTGAATGAATCATTAGATTTGCTTACTCCTATACATAAACTATTGTTTTAATGAGAAACAATTACTAAAACTTACAAAGTGCAACTAGTCAGAAAAATACAATACCTGTCCATGGCGATTTACAAAATTCACAAAACGACTGATCACTAATCGCAAACGTGTCTCCTTGCAAAAGGCGCTCTAAGAACTTCATGAGCATATTAAACTGCATGAGCATATTAAACTGCGGTAGGCAACTTGAAGATACAATGGTAACCGTTTAACCCAAAATACGTCTTTGTACATCAAATAGTAACTGTTAATCCTGACTGAAGTAACTGTTTGACCTATTGTGGGGTGGGAATAAACGTATTTTTGCAAAAAAAAAAAAAAAAAGGAAAATGCACTATAATAAGTGGTGTATTTATACTTAGAAGTATTTCAAAGTATCGGGTTCTGATGTTTGTGTCCAACATTATTTTCATGTTACATCTACTGAGTAGTGATCCGTACTTACACCTTGTTAAATGTGGTTTATCGTAAGTCAGTCCGCAATTAAGAGTCATGCACTCTACCCATTTTAATATCTTTACGAACACTGCGTCGTGGCGCCACCACAAGCAATTAACGAAGGTTATTTACAAATAGAAATAAAATGTCAAACTGTTATGTACAAGGAGAATGAATCTGAATCACTGAGAAACAAGACGTTACACAAGTTTTGACGGGTATGAAAGGTTTCCTGAGTAGTTCACAATTCTTGCGATTTAACTTTTGCAAACACGAAAAAATAAATAAAACACACACAAAGACACTAAGGTATAACGATGCTTAAACATTCACCATTCATAGTCCAAATTTTACATAGGGGGGGGGGGACTGCCTTTACTCAAGAGAGAATGTCAGCCAAGATAGCGAAGAATCCACTACATAAATATCTATTTAAAAATCGAAAAAAGCAATAACAAGAAAAAAGTAAACGTAATCTAAAAACTACAGGAAATTAATAAAATTACATTTTAAAGCAAAGCTCTCAATGCAGCAAATACATCTTTCAAATAACAACATAAAGCTTGAAAAATAATATCACTGTTGGATGCACAGGTCAGGTGTGTATGTACATATTAGCCTAACTGATATTTAAGGGGGTGGGGTCGGTCTTTTGCCTGTGGAAAACCTCTTCTGTCCTATTGATTTGCCCGATTTTCCTTCAATCCTGCCCCAGAAATAATATATCCCAAACTTGGGGATAGGTGGTTTTGTTAACATTTCTTATACATTTCTTAGTACTGTTTACAAAATGTGCTCAGTTCATTGATAAATCACAAAAGCCCGTTCTATGATTCCTTTCACTTCAAGTTCTTTTACCCTGCCCCATGGTGAGGGGTTTTTTAACTTACTGTGCAGCATTACATCCCCAACCCTCCATGTTATCTTTCTTGAGGTATCACATTTACAAGGTTTCTCAATTTGACCTCTATTACTTTTGACCTCCACGAAAAAATAAGAAGCTTCTTGAACTCAATGTCAAACGTTCATATGCTAACTTCGAGATCTGACCAGGAGATCCATCACGGTTACCCTACATAGCATATCATGTTCACAACGTGCTCAATTTTTGACTTCTGGTGAACCCATATGACATGTGACCTCCACCAAAACCTACATCAATTTTCTACCTAACATACAGCATTCAAATTATAAGTATGAGATTCCTCATCACTGGTACTGTTCTTGAGATATGGTTTTTTCATAAAAAGGGCAGTATTTTTTGGTAAGTTTGCCTTCGGTGATCTCAAATGACCTTTGAAATTAACCACAAATAAAAGCGTATTTTCTACAAATCTGTGTACAAATCTGTGTACAATCTTTACAAAATCTTTACAAATCTGTGTACCAAGCATGAAAGTATCCATCATTCTTAAATAAGATATCTTATTTACTAGCTTTTTGTCGAATATTCATTGAAATTGAAGAGATATTCAAATCAATTGATTAAAAATATTTTTGAAGATGATTTCCTATATTTTGCCCTTTTCTCTTTTTCCAACCATGTTAGTTGAACTGGATCCTAAAAAGAAAGTCCAAAAACTTACCGTATTTTTGGAATCTGCGTCACATAGTATAAACACGTGTCAATAGAATATACTAATGTCAAACATACTTTTAAAGCTTTTTATATTATTATAATATTAGTCACCATTTTTTTCTTCGGCAGCCTTCTCGGATGAACGGGACCCATAGCAGTGACTATGGTCACTTGATTTCGTATTCAGGGAAATACATTTATCAAAAAAAAAAAAAAAAGGTAGGGTCGGTGGGTTATGGGGGATGCCCGGGAAGTTTCCTTGGTCCATGGGTTACTGGGCAAACTCTTTCAAGGCGGTCAAAATAAGGGGTAGTGTAAGCCTCCTTATTAACGAATGTGACAACATTTCTGACTACAAGAACTGTTACACCGGTGTATTGTCATTGTTTAACGTCCTGGAAAACCTGTGAAGCTATAAAAAGAATAGTTAATTGTTTTCTAGTGAAGGCCGCTTGATTGACATTGCCCCAGATATTTTGATAAGTTGATAATCAATCGTTTTCAGGGAACATAAAGAAGAATATCCGAAAATAATACTTTAAATACATCTAATTAATGACTTTTATATTCACAAATATATCCGTATTGCAGAGAGCAGCTTCTGTCACGCCAGTATCTTCCTTCATCAACTGTTATCCTGTAACATCCTGTGCCTTCATCAAAAGTGTGCCGGTTGTCCGGATCAACGTTGGCAAATGTCACCTGATTGCCATCATCCCAGAAAAGGTTTGGTCTCTCATGAATACCAATCCAGTACTGAGTGTTATCTTCTGCCTCTCCGATCAAGAAGTCGCTTTCTTCTTTCGTCTCGATAAACACAAGATGAGAGGAGTCACGCTCACATGCTGATCGGGCCTCAGACCGGGTTACGTCAGAGTCGACAAACTTGTAGGAAGAGTTGTGAAGCTTTTTGTTGTACCCTGATAAACAGCCAGCACCTGTGAGAGAAGAATTGGGTTTAAACATTTTACACTTCATCTGAACAGGAAGTTGTTACTAATTAAGATGGTTAGGAGCATGTTTAGCACACAACTTTCTAAACCTTGCTTGTGTTGCTTTCATTTAAGAGTCTTATACGTAACAACTCAACGTATTTTCTGGTATGAAAAAGATTATAAACAAGAGAACTTTCTAACGGGGTGATAAAAACAGCAGTCCAAATTTCCGCAAAGATGATCTCCAAGACTGAATATCTTTAACGAACTAACACTGTATATTTAATGATTCGAAAGGAAGTGTAAGTTACAAAATCAAACCCTACCCAAACCCACATAAACATTTCTCTTTATCTACAGTTAACAATCTACATACAATTTTCTTAATTTGTCTGATATACAAGATTTGGAAATGAACTTTTTGTGTCTTTGAAAACAAACACAATTGTCACGTGTTGGATCATCACGCCAATGCCAATGCCCCAACGTATGTTTTATAAATCCCCACCTGAGAAAAGTCTACGGTGGTTCCATAGTCAAGTGGAGGGCCAAGAGAGGGACAAGGATAGTCTCCTTAGAAGAGTGTCATTTAACAGCCAAACAAAATTATTGAATGAGATATTCTTAGCATATAATCTTCAAATTTTGCCCGCTTGGCCTTTAAGCCACCTTACGTTTACAGCAGTTTTTCAAAGGGGGGTGTGTCACTAACCTCTTAAGACGGGCGGCGCCACAGGGGGGGCAGGGCAGGCATTTGCCCCCCCTATGGTTTTTGACCCCCAAAATAAAATCGTCTAAATAACGTTTTAAGACACATAATTTTTGTAGGGGGTGGGGTGAGGTGTAACAGTATCATGGAATAAAGTATTGTGATACATTATCCGTCGCATATAGGACATTTTCGGTGTAAATCCTCGAAAATTTTGCGCGCTTCGCGCGCGTTGTCTTCTCTGTCTAACTCATTGTACATCCGCCCCATACTGCAATAGTCCTTCGTGCAAATATTTGGAATGTTCGAGTATACACGCATTCATCATTTGCTATATAGCCTATCTTCATCCACCTCAGAGCTTACACTTAGGCCTCTTTACATCCCAGAAGACCCATGATTGAATTTCTCTCTGTTTTTTTTTTTTTTTTTTTTGCGTTTAAGGGTTAATACCTAGTAGCGTAAACAATAGGGAGGCCAAAATACAGTATATCCCCTCGTGAGATTCTGTGAAAATTGCTGTCTATTTGAAAACAAGCAAAACGTAGTATTCAACACTAAACTGACTGATTTGAGTGATTAAAAGTTAATTCAAATCCGTATTTGACCGACTTATTTATCAATATTCTGTAAATTCTCGGACGGACTACGCGCGAATGTGGTACCTATTACGAATTCCATGGCTACCTTCACGACCGTGGCTCACGGAGAAGTAGGCCTACATCATATTTTAGTGTGTAAATCCAGTACGCATGGACCTACCAGCTCTAGTTGTACACTTGCCCTACACATGCAGTGACATGTCTGTAGTGCAGTATCGTATCCAACCAGGGGAGGAGGGGGGGGGGGGTAGGATTTTCACTTCCGTGTACATTGTTCAATCATGTCACAACAATCACAAAATGGTTAAACTGGTACGCAGGGAAGGTTATACCAGAGGAAGAGTAACAGTTCCATAAAAGTGGGAAAATATAAGGCGTGTAACATATCTAGATGTCTTCAGTGCAATTTGAAAGATCTGGGAAGGGCCATTTCTTGCGATCTGGGAGCTGTTTTGGCAAAAATTTTATCGGCGCAGTCCGCGCCAGCCAATAGAAATCATGCCACATATCAAGATGGCTTCAGTGCAATTTGAAAGGTCTGAGAAGGACCATTTAATTGCGATATAGAAGCCATTTTGGCAACATTTTAAACGGTACGCTCCGTGCCAACCGTCAGTGGCGCTCCGCTTCTATACCAACGTAACCAAACGCCGTTCACACGCTCATGCCTGTCAGTGGTCACGTATCAAGTATCGTACGGTTCGAAACTGCCTCCAAGATCCCGAGAGGTGCCATTTCATGCAGTCTGGGGGGTCTGTAGGGCGAAAATTCTCTTGTACGCTTCGCACCAAACTATGATGGCGATCCGCTGCGATGGCAACTTCCATTCTGCGCCCCTCCCCCAATAGCCAACACAAATCGCCGCCCTTGCCCGTTTGTTATGTAATCGTCGACTATATAAGTGCAACAAATTTGGAAAACTGTAGTCGGCCAAAAGTAAAGAACGTTGGATTACTTACGTAGAAACTAGATTTCTCGAGAAAAAATATGACTTCAAAAGATGCAAAATATTGTACCAGATTGCGTTTAAGGCTTCTCGGTAGTCGAAAAAAAAAATCTTTCACACCCCCTCCCCTCACTCATCTCATGCCTGGGGCGGATGCAGTCGCACCCAAAAAATTCAAGAAGAAACGGCAAAAACGTTTGTTAAGCTATAGTATGAGGAGGGGACAGGATGCAAGTACGCTGCATCTTCGGTCTATGTCCGTCCCCTATAAGTTTCTTTGCCTGTGTTTTTTCGTTTCTTCAGTTCAACGTACGTTACCTATCCGTTCATTGTCAGTTCTATTCCTTTACGCTTCCGTTACTTATGCGTTAGCGTCCGTCGAACATTCGGTACAGGTACTGTACTTCTACGTTTCACCGTTTGTTGTCCGGTAATGATCCGGTGAGCAAATACAATCACCGTAGACACACGGATACTAACGGAGAAGTCCAGTATGAGAAACGCACGAGAAAATGATAAAACGGAAGCTTAACGGATAAGTAACGAATACGTAATGGGGACCTTTTTCGGTCGACGTCCGGTCCAAGTTTTGTGCATGTTCAAAATCTCTCGCCGTTCATACCGGACGTTCCCGGTCATGAAACGAAGTCGGCGGAGGAGAACAGGAGACTAAACGGATACTAACGTACATCAACGGAGTGCCATTTTGGGTCTTCGTTTCCTCTCCGTTATTGCAATCCGGTGAGGTGTGACAGGCGCTTAAAGACTGACGTGTGTTATGGTACGGTATCTCCCTCCCTCCTCCCTCTCCCTCCCTGGTGACGCCATCCCAACCAATTATTTATACCTCTGCCTGTGAATCCATTCTTAAGGTTTAAGTCCAAATTTTACATAAATAATACTGCAATAAAATAAATTTCAATCAGTTTTGTCTCTTATCCCATACATGCACGTTTCATTTTAGGAGTTTAAAGTGGACCTAAAGTGTAGAATTATAAGAATATATATTTTAGACGTTGGAAACGAATTTCACTCATCCAACTCTCATTTTCATAGCTCACCCTGTTGCTGAGATATGAAAAGTTAAAATTTATTCACTTTATTTGAAATAGTCGATTGCGCAATAATTTGTGATGATCTTCTTGTAAAACTCACATTACTTGCTTTTGTTTCCTTTTGAAATTGAAATGTTTATATAACCTTGCAAAAATTACTGTTGTACGGAGAGGTTTTGTATAGTCAAGTTACCCTATAACAGTGAGAAAGTGATCACATTTTGGCACAAGGTGCAGAGGCTTTCGAAAAAATAAAGAAAACAAAGAATGTAATTTGAGTAGTACAAGAATGACATTACAAATTATTGCGTCATCTACGATTTTAAATTGAATAAGCACCAACATTTTATATATCTCAGCTCAGGAATTCCTGTAAAGATGGCGGTTAGACCATTTGGATTCATTTTTCAAGCTTTGTAACATACGTTTTTGAATTTTTAGCCTCTAGGTACACTTTAAATTTAGCTAAAATTTGGCAGTTCTTTGTAGACCAAAAAAATGCATTTTCTATGCGCGTTTCTTTCAATATAAAAAGTTGATTTAACTGTATTTTCAAAGCAAAGTGAACTCAAAGCAAGCTGGAGTGATTTCACATTCTCACACTGATGAGTAGTTCTCCCTTTTCTGTGCCTTTCAATCGTTTTGACTTACAGACCCTTCAGGGTGCAATTTTCAAAATTTAAATATCTCCTATGCATATTACGTAATGATACCATACGATTATGAAGGACACTAAATCGGATTTAAATTTAACGATATACATAAATCAGTCTATTAATGTGAGGAAATGACGTCACTCCTGTTTGCGTAAAGTTTACTTTAGCTTGCAAATTTGGTTACATCATTGGTTTAAGAACTCGAAAAACTATAGGTAAAAATTTAATGTTATCTCATAAGAGTTATGATTCCTCTCCCTTTTATAAAATTCAGTTTTGCGTATAACCCTTCCTCAGTGATTCGGCTTTTTCTACAAGCAAGAAAAAAAAACACATGATGAGGATTAATTTTTCCTCATTAATTGCAGACATGGGACATGGGATCCATATTTCAAGGATGAATACATACAGTTTAGAACACTCGGGAAGTGCCGTTTCCGGCCATCTGGAGGGTTTGCAAAGTCAAAAATTTTCTTGAACGCTCCGTGCCAACTGATGGTGGCGCTCCGCTTAGAAATATGTATTACCACTTTTCATAGATTGATTTTTTCCTCATTAATTGAGAAATTGCAGATATGAGGTCCATATTTCAAGGCTGGGAACATGCAGCTCAGAACACTCGGGAAGTGCCATTTCCGGCCATCTGGAGGGTTTGTAAAGCCAAAAATTTTCTTTTCCGCTCCGCGTCAACAATGGTGGAGATCCTCTTAGATAGTCTTGCTGGCACTCAGCCCCCCCAATATTTTTTCGTTCCGACGCGAGTGCTGCATAGTTGAAGCTCAAATAGTTGAATTCAAATTTTCTTGGGGGAAGACCCCCGACCCCCCACTGTGGCTACGGCCGACGGTGTGTGCGCCCCTCCTTTCTCAAAATCCTGGATCCGCGCCTGGTTCTGACACGGGGGGGGGGTAGGGTAGGGTGAGGCTCGGAAGTCTTCAATGCCTGCACCCCAAACAATAAAGCTGGGTCTGACCCAGCATGCTTTGCCCCCCCTATCGAAAAACCCTGGCGCCGCCCCTGTCTTAAGACCTATTCCCCAAAAAACGAAACATTCAACGGATTAGGAAAATCTTTCCACAGACTTGCAAAACTAACACGATTGTGTATCCAAACCACAGAAAGGAAACAACCGTTTCTCAAAGAGAAGGGGGAATTTTCCTTTTACCGAAATACCAGTGCAACAACCCTGCACATCACTGACGGTGAGTGAAAATGAGTGACAAAAGTAGTTAGACCACCAAAGAGAATCGGTTTCCTCTCGTCCGAATAGTACAACTTATAAAACTTGGCTGACGTCCATATTCACAAATTTATCCAAAATATAAATTGTAAGTACAAAACTGTCACGCCAGTATAACCACTGTGCCACATCATGTTAAACCCAGTGAAACCATGACAAGTACAGTTAGTCGTTGGCTCCTAGCAAAGTTCGCTCGATTATCATAACCCTAGAAAGGGTTTCTTTCATTTAGTAACAATTCAGTACTCCGTGTCACGTGTCTATTCTCCTCCATTAAGTAGTCGTTCACCTACTTAGCAAGTACGATATAGATAATTACGTACTTGATATTTGTATTGTTAACGAGTCAACTTTATAGCTCACGGTCAAAGGTCTCTTCTCTAATTGTAAGAGCTTTAAGGGCTTTACATTCAATTCACAAAGACTAATCAGGGCTGTAGCCTGCGGGGGGGGGGGGGGCAGGGGGCTACTGCCCCCTGAGATTTCCAAATCGTAAATGAAAGTTGGTCTACTTGAGAAAAAAAATGCTGAAGTACTGAAAATTTCATTGTCCAAATTAAGACTCCCCCTCCCAAAATGCCCCAGAACCTTAAAAATCGCATATAAGGGCATATAATCATTCCACAGTTTTGACAGAACTGGCGGGCTTTTGCATCGATGGCACTTTAATATACAAACTTTTTTCAAAAATGAGAGAGTTGCCCTTCCATTTAGGTGTGTTTCTAATTTTATGAATATCTCCTTAACGGCTAACTCGATTTTCTGCAAACTTGGTGAGGAGGTACCCTTGGTAGAACCTTCACCAATTTCACTACCAGAAGAAAAGGTCAAAGTGCAGAGCTAAAAGGTAATTTTTTGTGAAATCACTTATATTACTGAATTCCTTATAGAAAAAATCCTATTGACATAAAACTTCGCACATATTAAAAAGACGTGTAGTGCTGTTAAATATGTCGTTTCCATGGCAACGAAGGTCAAAAGTCACGAGATGAAAGGGAACATGCATATTTTTAACTTAAATTTTGTGTCACGAACTCCTCCTAGTGGGCTGAACCGATTCTCTTAAAACTTGGTAAAAAGGTACTGGGTGGGAATTTGTGTCTCGCAAACCCTGGAAGTAAGGTCAAACGTCAAATTGAGTTAAAATTGTTTTATGGCTAAAATTCCAAGACGAAACATTGCACTGACATGCACTTTCTCATATATAATAGGGATGTCAAATATACCACCATTTGTGGTTGCTTTTGCAACCGAGGTCAAAAGTCACGTGAAAGAAGGTCAAATATACAATTCTTTGTTTTGAAAACTGTTTCTAGTCGGCTGTACCGAGTTTCTTCAAACTTGATAGGAAGGTACCCCAGGGTGGGAAATTGTGTCGGGCAAACCCGGAAGTAAAGGTCAAAGATCATAAGTCGGAGGTCAAAAGTCAAATTGTGTAAAAATCGTTTTGGCTATAATTGTAAGAGGAAACATTGCATTGACACATATAATAGGGGTGACAAGTTCTACCAAAATATGTGGTTGCCATGACAGCCGAGGTCAAAGGTCACGTTCCAGAGGGGCAAATGTACATTTCTATGTAAAAAATCCCACAGTTGTCTGGACCGACTTTCTTCAAACTTAGTTATTGAGTCGATGTTTGTTACTGTTATCACACTGAAGGACGTTTGCTAACGATGAGGTATGCAACTCCGTGGTTTGCCCTATTGTCTTATTCTGCAACAATTCTTATTCTGCAACAAGCCCCTGTAGACTGGGGGTCAGTGGCGCCGGCACGGGGGGCATGGGGGCGCGTGCCCCCAATGAAAATTTTTTGAAAAATTTAAAATGATCCCAAAAGGCGATTAAGCTATAGATTTCTGTAGGGGGTAGGGTGAGGTGAGCTTTGACCGAGTGATAGATCTATTTAACCATTTTCTATCACAAAAGTTTCTCAAATTATCAGAATTTTCGCAAATCCTTCGCAAACTATCAAAAATTTCGCGCGCTCCGCGCGCTTCAACCCTTACCACAATTTTCTTATTATCAATATCTATCAGAATAGCAACTCCCGGAGAAGAACAGCAGCAAAAGTTGAAAGCTGTTCACGAATTACGAGGTAAAAGACTGGCTTTTTGAGTGGCATGTAGCTTTGTTGGGCAATTGAAAGTGTCTCGATGCAGATTCTGAATGCAGGAATGGAAATCTTATTTAATGAAAAATTTCGGGCGCTTTTCGCTCATGCTTTACGGTTTGCATTCCATCTCATGACCATTATTAAGGTAATAATACATGAAACTATAATAACAACGTCTGTAGGGTCCTAGCATCCTAGCATCAATATGGGATCTTTCAATCTAAGTTGTTGTAGCATGATTTGGAAAGTTGAAATTACGTATTTGCCGTTATACATTTTTAATAAAAATTACCGAGCGCTTTGCGCGCAGCCATTATCGGTATAGATGGCAGGCGCGTAGCCAAGGGGGGGGGGCGAAGGGGGCAGCCCCCTTGAACATAGTTTTGGTATTTTTAATGTTTACTTTTACAATATTGCTAGTGTTTCCCCTATTTATATGCGGTAAATAGGCCTAGGAAGTGCCATTTCCATTAATCTGGGAGGCATTTTGCGCCAACCCATGGTGGCGCAGAGCGCTAAGAGTCTGTCTATGGGCTTCGCCTCCCCCCTTGACAAATTCCTGACTACACCCCGGAAGATGGTGATTTTTAATACACTTACGACAAAAAAGCATTCTGAAAACGCGCTTGTTAGTCCTTCACCCCTTTTGCTGTACCTATCAGGGAGGTCCAATATCTTCCTGCACCTATGCTCTCCCTGCCGCCCGTTCCCCATAGACTCTTTTCCAAATAGGAATTACAAAGGATTGTGGGATAGATTTTTGGTGTGCATCAATTTTTGCCACAGCAAAATGCCATTGACAAAAACATCGCGTACCAGAACTTTATCCCACACTCCATTGCAATTGCTATTTGGAAAAGGGTCTATTGCTGGAAGCTGTTCATCTGGATTTCGTTCAAAATTAGTAAAAATACGACAGTGTTAAAGTACTCTGCGTCATACTCTATAATTATCTTTTGGATGCCAGGTAATAAGCATTATGTCACTGCTCCATTTTATGTACTTGATCCAGAGCTTCCAGGAGGCCCTATGCAGATATCTGTCAGCCTTATATGCATTTTATAATGCACAATGAAGGGGAGGAAAAACTGGTTATAGTCCAACAATGTTTCTGTGGACTCCACGCACGTATTTTTGGGTGAAAACTTTGCCTGAATAGAACGCGGTAAAGTAACCAAAAGGGAGTCTTCATGAGTTTTGTTGACAACGTATTCTTCTCTTTGAAAACATACTCTCCTCTTTCACTTAACCAAAAATTAGAATTCACTAAATTATGGACATTTTCCAGCTATATATGATCAGCTCTAAAAGTATTCCAAAGATGGCACCATTTTGCATCTAAGAATCCTTAAATTAGCAAAAATTTCTCAAAGGGGAGGGGGTTCCCCCTCCCCTTAGACCCCTCCCCCAGGACGGCACCTTTATGTAGTGACAAGGGAAAGATCCCCGCTGCTGTATACAATAACAGGAGCATAAAAAAGGGAATATTTAAGCGCCGTCACTCACTTGGGAAAAACATCCAGCCAGTCGGAAATATCAGAATTCAGTAAATCAGGGACAGGTGTGTGATCAGCTCCAAAAATATCACAAAGATAGCACCATTTTGCATCTACGCAACCTTTAATAAACAAAAATTTCTCAAAGAGGAGGGGGACACCCCCTCCCCTTAGACCCCTCTACCAGGACGGCACCTTAGTGTAGTGACACCTGACAAAGGAAGGATCCCCCCACTGTGTGTAAAACGCAGGGAGCACACACAAAAAACGCATTTTGCGCAGACTTGGGAGGTTAACTGAAGTGCCTTTACGACATCATCTGTTGTGCCCCCCAATCACCAAAGCCTGGCGGCGGCACTGCTGGGGTTGTAGAATATGACCACGGTATTTACCGCCTGTCGTAAGAGCCGACTAAAGGGAAGGACTTGCGCCGTATTTGAGCTGTATTTGAAACAAAACTTGGAACTTGAACCGTATTTAAACTTTACCTTTTTATCTAGTTGACACTATATAACACATTCGTGTTTGTGTGTCGATAAATCTCATCTATCTATCTAACTGACTGACTGACTGCCTCACTGACTGACTGACTGACTGACTAACTTATTCTGCAACAAAAATGATAATCATTTATAGTTTCGACTACATTACAACATGTTGTCCGAGGCCTTGTCGATGTGCGAACTCTGTTCCTAACGTAACATTGCTAATGGTAGGCGAAAATTCTTGAAAAAAGTAATAAGACCTCAAAAGAGTAACTTTGGTCTCACTTTTCACTCGTTGACAGTATAATACTACTGTTACAGTAACCTTATATTCACAAAGCTGTCCATAATTTTGATCACAACAACCTTCTCGCCAGTATATACTGTCATTATTTTACATTCTTCAAAACTTTGTGAAACTATTGCAAGCATACCTTTTTCTGCAACGAAAGTAACTTGATTGCCGTTACCCTAAAAGAGGTTTTGTTGTTTATTAATACCACTTCAGTACTCCATGCCTCTGTTTCTTCTTTGATCATGATGAAGTAGTTTACGGCGTGTTAAACTATTATAGCAATTTAATCTTAATTTCAGTTTTACTCTTAACTATCTCTCTACTGAGTTAATTTAATTTCTCCGTGATCAAAAGCCTATTCTCTAAATAAGGACTGTAGGCAGGCCTGTACTTTTTACAAGGAGTGGTTCGAATAGAAGTATTTCAACTTACGTCATGAAGGGAATTGTTACTCCGAGTAACAGCTCCCTGGTTAAAGTATAGGAAGTAACAGCTCCCTGCGTCATGTTTGCTTACGGGCCATGTTGACCGTACACATGCAAACATATATTTTGTACAGTGCACCATACTTGTGCACTATACCTCGAAAACTGTGTATGAATATTATACACCTGTGGAGTGTGGAGTCACAGCCTGACTTTTACTGATTGGTTATCTTTGGATACGTTTGTATATCTGAGCCTCGTTTCTAGTATTTCCTCAATATTTCTCAGTGCTTTCCTCTTTGCCATAATATTAGAAAGACATTTGGCTTAGGTGAAATGGATCAATGGATAATGGGTCAATAAGTACTAAACACTCATTGAGACGGGAATAACGAGGTGTCAGCATTTGGTTGGTACCACAGAGAACGATGATGTTTAAGGCCCATGCCAACTAGCCCCATCGGCAGAACGTGTGTATACGCGCAAGGAGAGGGTATAAAATCTTTGCCATCATTGGTTGCTGTGGCGACCACTTTTGTCACAACAACCAATTTTGTCAAAATTATCGCACATTTTTGTCACAATGGGGGGACACGAGTTTGTCACAACAATGACCCTTTCATGTTACAATTTTGCAGGTCACCGCTTTGTGACACATCGCCCATTTTTGTCGAACATGTTGGGTTAGTAACGTTGGTATTGTGAAGTAGTGCTCATATTTTGAAATATGTAGCGGACGAATGTTCATGTATTTAATTTCCAGTAAATGAGTTTAATTATGAGTTTAATGACTTTTCATTGCACAAGAATCGGAGCGGGGATACGGACTTCCCGGGAATTTGATGGGGAGGGGGTTAAGATACCATTGAGCGTTTACAAAAGTCCTGAGATTTTGATCTCACCCTCCATTTTTAAAACTCTTCCTAAGAAATGGCTCCCTCAGCACTAGAAATGAGGATCCCTGTTCCTATCTCTACAAAGGTTGGAAAGCATTAATAAATAGTAACAATTTTAATTCAGCAGAGAGTTTCAAGTCAAACTTCTACAGTTCTATGACTGAGGAATATTTATACAGCGGTTGTTTCGAAGATTGTTTTTTAAATTGTTTCGTAAAGTTTCTTGAAGGCAACAGCGTATATTCTGGGGATAGGGCAGGATACAGCGAATCCCATGAAGATTCCCACTTAGGAAATTAGCTCACATATCTAGACTGGCTAAAAAAACGTGAAATGAATGGAAGTAAAAAAAATGAAAATGGGAGAGAGGACTAGTGTGGAAGGAGAGGAAGAAGAGTGGACAGAGAAGAGGGAGCGTGGGAGGGAAATAAGAAAGTTCGAAAATCTGGCGGGAACTAGGCAGGCCCTTACCCAGACATTGTACTGAAAGGGGGCGAAAACCTTCCACAGGGGCAAAATATTTTTTAGGAGGGCGAAACATACTAATATGCATTGAAGCAATGGTAATTTTGATCTTCTAGAGGTGGGCGAAAATTTTACCTGAGACTTCGTCCCCTGCGCCTCTCCCCTTGAATACGGGCTTGGAACTAAGGTACATACAGGATGCACATGGTGTCCTGCTCAGGTGATATGATATATATCGGTGTGATGAAATATTTCCAAAAGACAATGGAGAAACAATAATATTATTATTATAATATTATATTAAATATCATTACAATTATCTTTAAGGGATAAACATTCTATAAGTGAACAATTATCGAGTTGCAAATGTCTCATCGTGTCAAACTTAAGGAAAGATGGGGGAAGGGCACGGTGTGGGGAGAATAAAATTTAGCGTTGTAGCTACATTAGCTGCATAAATACTGTAACATTTTGTTTTTAATTTCTCATTCAGGATAGCTGACGTCACACACTTCCCGTGCAAAGGGGCAAGAAACTTGATTTCGGAACATTGCATACATATGTATTATGAGGATATTAGGTACCTCATAGTTATATATGATATATGCTTCGTTCGAAGTAGGCTTGCTATGGTTTTCGAATTTCGTTATAAGCATATGGCAGGTTACTAGTTCGAACATTTCTTCCCCCTTCTCGAGCAACGGCTGCGCTTTTCCAAACGATTTCCTCTGTCCATCACAATTTCGCACAATGAGTCACGGATTTTTGTGGTGGACTATTAGTCCATTCCGTATGTATGCTACCGTCTTCTTGCTATTACCAAAATATGAGCTTGCTCCGCCAGTGGTGTCACCAAGGGAGGGGGTGGGCCCAGGGGCATGTTCTCCCCTAAACGTTGGCTGTGCTCTGTGTGTCCCCAAATGAGATTCTGGGTTTGTAAAAAATATACACAAACACACCGTCCACGCATGTCTCGATATAATCACGAGAACCCACTGTCACTTTGTCAGTCAAAAACGTGGCTAAAGTTGCACAAAAAGTTCTCAAAATTACAACTTCCGGCTCGCTTTGCGCCCATCTATTTGTTGTACTATGTGAAGGACTGTCTTATTGAAAGATGTAATCCACAGCTATTGTTTCAACATTTTTTCAACAGCTATGGAAATACTTCGGCCATGCATTCTCTCCCTTCAATGCAATTCCCACACCTATTATTTTTGGTCAGATTTCATGCTCGAGAACTGTAAAAAAATAGTGTTATTCGTTGTCTTTTTCAACTCGAATCCAACAAATACGAGGATAATTAAGTAGTTTCACTCTGATAGGCTAATGTCCGTTTATTTTTAATACTGGTGCTTTCAAGTTTGCAAGGGGGGACTTTCCTCTCCTGAATACTCATCGAAACCCAGCCAAGCACCACACTAGGGATCATAAAGTGGTGATACCTCCTTAAGGCATATAAGAACTTGCTCGAAATTTCCAAAGATGCTTAATACCAGAATTTTCTGGTCACTTCGCGCGTGCTCCAGGGATGGTTTCATCGGGAGATAGCCACCCTTTTCATTTATTACTGCAGAAAATGCAGGCACCATATCTGTCGTAATTATAATTCTGTGGCACCAAAACGCATTGAATCGTATTGAAGAGCTTCTTTTTCTACATTTCCCCCGCTAGCCCCGGATCCGCAGCCGTAGATGCCCCTTCAATGCTCTGGTGTGAAGGCTTCCCCTCAGTAGCATACCTAGAGGGTATAGCTATCTCAGCATAATTCCTACTGGGCAGAGTGGATTTGAGTGGATTCATGTTTAAAGCTTAATGCAAACCTTAACATGATCCGTGTTCCTCACTCATACCCCTATCATTAAGTCGTTAGTGCGAGAAAACTAACTTGAACAAAAACTGTTAGAATTGTGATTTTTATTTTTGTGGCATATTTAGTGCGTAGCCAGTGCTATTTTGGAGATAGTCGAATGCTTCAGTCTAATGGTTACACGTTATAAATACACCAGAGCCTTTGGGGGGTTCTTCCCCTGCACCCCTAATAGAGTGGTGTCCCTGCAGGACCCCACAAGGGGCCTACAGTGGGCTCCTACGGTATAACGTCCTACAGGAAAGGACTGCGCTTCACTACGACACCTGCAGTGATGCTCAGTCCTTCATTTTGGTGTGCCGCTCCAGCGGAACGCTTGTACCCCCAGTCCCCCCCCCCACTTCGCACAGTCTGGTGACACCACTGTGTTCCTCTAGTAGGTGCGAATTGTATAGAATGCTTTTTACGACGCAACTGCCACCTCAGTCAGAGTAACCCCGACACGAGGATCATTCTTCTCCTAGACGTCTATGAGCAGATTGTGTTGAAACTGGTTTACACTAAAGGTGAAGCGTAGTCGAAACAAGTGCTGTAACCATGGTCGGTTACATTCAAACATTGTTTTTGCCTACAATGCGCACGTTATTTGCTGTCTTGTACACAGTGAGGATATTTTCACCGCACTTGCCCACAATTATTACAGAGTTAGCAATTTCGCTTCAGAGTCCAGACGGTAAAAATTATCCTTAGTAAGTTTACTCCAAGCCCGTTCTACTATTAAAGGAAGGGCTAGAGCATAAATTTAATTTTCATATGTAAAAGAGGAACTAAATCTACGCAATTTGGTGAAACTTTCATTCAAATCGGACATATTATATACTCGAGATATTAGCAAATGAAGTTACTACATTTGAGACTCAGAGTGAGCTTGAGGCAAGCAGGGGTTATGACACTTCCTAACATTGATGAGAAATGCTAATTTGTTTCCTTTGTTTTTTCAGTTTTTTGTGCTGACCTTGAAGTTAATAGGGATAGGACCTCCTCATGTAGATTGTGAAGTTGGTAAAATTCTAATGCCTCTCATGTAATCACATTGAAATAGCATGTCATTGGAGGAGAAAATTGGTTGTAAAGTTTAAATAAAAACAAAATGCTGCTCATTAATGTGAGGCTATGGTGCCATATGTACTTGCTTCAAGTTTACTTTGTGTTGAAAATGTGACACCTTTTACTGCTAATACCTTGAGAACCACACATCGGATTTTAATGGAAATTTTACCCAGTTGCTTAGAATAAGTACCGTACCATTCTAACATATCAAAACTTAATTTAAACTTAGACCCTTCTTTAAAGAAAGAACTTTTCTAGCGCACCTCTCAGACAAAATCTACAGTAGCCTGCTTTGAGCCGGGGTACTGGGGTTTAATTTGCCCAAGGCCATAATCGAAGCAGTAGCGTGTTCAAAGGGGGGGGGCACAGGCCCCCCACCTCCGAAGTCAGTTGGGGGAAATCCCTAAGGGGGATTTAAGGGTTAGGGGAAGAGAAAAAGATTGAAGAGACACACTGAGCACTCAACTGGGATGGGCCAGGGGCCCCATCGGGGAGTCTTAATCGATACGATAGAGTATGCAGTCCCCGACGGCGACTGAGAGAGGACAATTTCTCTAATAAGAACCCAAAGTTTTCGGCGCGCTACACGCACTTTATAGTCAATCCAGGATATTCAGCAGTTCCATTCCACATTGCTAGATAGCACAGGTCTTGCCAACATGTAGGCATAGTACACTGTTTATGTGGAGGTCGAAAATTCCATGTCGCTAAGCCTAGTTGCTGTTCTCTTGTGTGTCTCAAGCGGTACGGTCAGTTTGTGAGCGACTTACGGACCAAAGTTTGGTTCTTTTATATAGGGTAATCGAGGTGTTTCGATGAAATGTATGTTATCCCCGATATGGTCTAGAACCCCTAAAGTTTTTCTTTTTTTTTTCTTAATGTTCTTAATGATCACATATCTTTTTTGCAAGAGCCTACCTAAAATTTTCGCACCAGGCCCGTAGCCAGGCCGGGGTACGGGGGGCCGTGCCCTCCGTGCGGACCACTGTGCCCCACCATATGGAAAATCGATCGAAAATAAAATTTTAATACCGTGTAAACGATGGCTCTGGTATTACACCAGGCGATTTTTGACTAAAAATGATCCCAAAAGTCGTTAAATAATGAATGTATTTTGCTTTCTGTAACACTTTTGTTATACAATTACAAAAGTTTTCGCACGCTACGCGCGCTTTCATCTTCAGTTACATATGGCTTTAACACCGGTTTCAGATATGCTGGCTTTATATAAAGGTTCCACAATTAGGCTATTGTTCTTTCGTGTAGGCGTGATTCCCGGAAAAACACAAAATTGAATCCATGAGAAGTTCTATCCTCCTTCTCTTATGATCAGGTAGATTCTTAATTCAGACTCAACATCATGATAAATATATTTTAAGAAACGTGGTGTCTCAATGTCCAGGGGTGGTGGAAGGTCGCCCCGCGACCAGTTGCCCGGCGTCTTGGTTTTGCTCTAATTGAATCCATGAGAGTTTCTATCCTCCTTCTCTTATGATCAGGAAGATTCTTAATTCAGACTCAACATCATGATAAATATATTTTAAGAAACGTGGAGTGTCTCAATGTCCAGGGGTGGTGGAAGGTCGCCCCGCCACCAGTTGCCCGGCGTCTTGGCTTTGCTCTTAAAGACAGACACACAGCATCACCCCACATACATTTTGGTTGAGAGAAAGCAAAATTCTCAGAGCAGATTCTTCCATAGAAACCCAAAGTTTCTAATTTTCCTTAATAATAACCAAATATTTTTAAT
Source organism: Holothuria leucospilota (assembly GCA_029531755.1). Classification (NCBI taxonomy): domain Eukaryota; kingdom Metazoa; phylum Echinodermata; class Holothuroidea; order Aspidochirotida; family Holothuriidae; genus Holothuria; species Holothuria leucospilota. The sequence goes on from CM055965.1 coordinate 20,172,009, forward strand.
TTTTCGTCAACAGAATCCCACATTTTTCGTCGCGCGCCAAAAATTTCGGGAGTTTCGTCCCGTCGTCGGGCTTATCTTTTCACCAGCTTTTGCTGAGTCTGTATGCAGGTTTTACCGTGGTAATAATTTTCCTGCAAAATTTTGGCGCGCTTGGCGCGCAGTTGTCACAATCGAAGTTATATCACCTATGAACATTATTAGCATAAAAATTCCAGTGAACTATTCTAGCCAAAGCTAGGTGACGGCTCAAACTTAGATGCTGGGTATCAAGGTGTTTTCATCAAGTAATCTAGTAACTTGAGTAACATTCGTAACGCGATGACTATATGGTTTGAAGCTAAATTTAACCGTACCCAAATTTATTCTAAAATTTATTTTTTTCTGTTCATGCTAAATTTCGTTCAAAGTAGAAATACGATAATGACCATCTGAATTGTGAACTGTGAAGAGATTGGTGTGCTCTCACAGTCATTCAAAGTCCTGCTCAAAGCTCCATGTTAGTGTTCCCATTTTGCTATTTTCTCAGACATTTGGGGAATTTCCCTCTGGGTCCTAACAAAATCATACTGGACCACACCAAGACTGCCTAATGGCGGCTCCTGGTCCCCTCGCCGTTCGCAAAGTACTCAACTCTTCACCTGAGCTTGCGAATCTGAAGAAGCATCATCGTGATCATAATCTTGTTCCCTTTACTTGTGGAGACTTTCCACGTCTTTCTATATTACAAAAGGAGGCGAAATGTCCATCACAAGAGTGAAATTTCCGCGCGCTTCGCGCGTATGTGCACACATAAAACCGATACCTTTAAGCTGTCTGTGGTAAGCTTAAGATATCATCCCCTGTAGTTCCCGCAAACTGTAATCATATGGTGGCTCTACTGTCTGCAAATATAATTATCTTCTCCGGTGCCCCCTATGAGGTGCCGGTGCCCCTCTATGTAAGAATTCCCGGCTACGGGCCTGTTTCGCACGCTTTGCAAATTCAAGTTTCAGATTCAAAAGAACAGTATATAAAGTGCCCAACTCGGCTCATGAAGTATTAAGTGATATTATGCAAAATATGCCCTGAAATGGCATGGGATAGTAAGTTATACTGCAGTATCCCCTTGTCACCACCTCTTCGAAAGTGGGGCTGTCGAAGCTTGGGGTCGCTGGCATGGCTCAGCCCTCTGTCGGGAAAAATCTGTCCCCACCCATGATCGGTTTACGTATTTTCGCTTTCAAAGGGTCATTTTTGCAATGAAATCCAAGATTTTCATTACGCTTTGTCCACTCGTCTTCAGTTCTGTTACTTATAGCTAAATGTAATACAAACCATTTCCACCTTTTCAAGTAACTGAAGAAGTAGAATACATGAATTTATGTAAATGTTGGGAATTTCACCTCATTTCACCTCATTTCACCTCATTTAGTCAATGTTCTCTTGGGTCTCGTAAGGTGCGGCTATAGTGACACGAGGAGAGAAATATAAGGTAAGTTATGCCTGATAGGGACCAACTTCCCGGACAATTGACCTTTATTAGCTTTTAATAAGTACCGATTCTTTTAGTGTAGGATAACCCCCAAAAATTTCGCGCAATATGCAATTTCACACTTTAGATTGTGGAGAAAACATTTAATCAGCGCCGAAACTACGTTCCTCTAGTATGTACACATTTTATGAAATATACGCCCCGCAATGGCATGGTTTAGTACACAGGTTTTCTTCAGATCCCTAATCACCATCCCCTTGACGGCATAGGGACTGTCGGGGCTTTGGGTCGCTGCTTCCGCCCGTCTGACCACCCGTCGGACAAATCCTGGCGCCATCCCTGGCACTCAAAACTTAGATGTAGCCTGCAGAATGAGATTAGGCGAGAACTTTTTCATTATTTGGTCGTTTACCAAAGTACAGAGCTCTTCCAATCACCCTTCAGTGAATAATTAGACAGGATGCTATCAATATCAATATATGGCTCATGGTGTACTACTATCATTAAATTTCCTTCGCGCTTCGCGCTAGTCACTTTAACCATCTGTAATGGTAAAACTATATAGGTTAAACGATGAAACAGTGCTGTTAACTTTTGCGATCATCTCAAGCCGCCTTCTCGACTGGCCTCGTGATCTTAAACGTAAAGTCCTGCCAATGTATGTGAACACATACTGTAGCACACTGCAGCTTACAACGCATAGATGATAACCTAAAGTCTCCGTCATTGGCATCGAATTTCACAAAATCTGAAACAAACGAAACCTGATTAATAAGGCCTCTAAAACCAATTTACGGCGGTCTTATTACCTTATATTGCAGGATCTTTCGGAGGCTTCGCCCCCTGGACCCCCACCGGGACTCTGCCCCTGGACCCCGCCAGGGGCCCTAGCCAGGGCCCCTGAACCCCACGCGTGCTAACTCGCGCTTCGCGCTCATAGCGCACCTTCCGTGCACTTGTGACACTCCTCCATGTCAGTCGGGGGAATCACAGGCTGTGCCTCCCACCTTCGAAATCCTGCACACACCACTAAATCGCACACAAACTATGTGTGAGTCATGCATTCAGCAAAACAATGACTGTATAAGTCACCATTTTCATCATTTTCCCAATATGTATAATGTCACATTTACGTATATCAAAGAAGGATAGACATTGTAATGAAAATTGGTACAATTCTTTTGTTTCACTGTTCTCTAAGATTTTCACCTTGAATATCGACGGCATACATTTCCAACCAGGACACAATCAATATAATTCTTGGACCTCTAGCTCTCCTGGCAGTAAAATGCTCTTTTCATTCTCTACTCTATTTCTTTTGGTGCACTCCAGGAGTATGTCATATCCTTTCCCCTTCCACTTTAATTCTTTGGTCAATTTCCTCTCTCTCTCCCTTATTCCTCATTCGGCTTTTCAAATCCGAAATGTGTGCTCATTTACCTGTTTGAAACCCCTTAGCCTCTGCTCCCAAAAAGGCGGATACGCTTTTGGGTTGTTTATCATGTTTTATATATATTTTGGAAGCGCCCTCTCCTGTATTATCCATGCATATTTACCAAAATTTGGCTGAAAACGCCGAGTCAGAGTCCTTACTCAGCAAGCATATAGGCATAACATCAAAATACTTAGCATCCTAAGTCAATTTAGGATGTGACAAAAGTGGGCAATGTGTGTAACAAAAGTGGTGACCTGTAAAATTGAAACAAAACTAGGCGACTTTTACAACAAAACTCGTGACCTTCGTTGTGACAAAAGTGGGCAATTATTGTGACAAAAGTGGTTAGTGTGAAAAAAGTGGTTGTTACAGTAGCAGATCCTATCCTGCAGAAGCGTAAGGAGCCGGACCTTTTATAAACAAGTCATCGCCTCCAACCGGAATGCTATCATTAGTTGACGCGTAACATACTGAAAAAAGACTTTTACCTAAATACTTTGCAGGTTACCAAAATGCTGCTCTCCATGCCTTGTAATTTCCATATCATCTACATATGTCTTATTGTCAGATCTCATGTTTTAGAAAGTTACAATTGGTGAAGAAACATAGTCAAAGCTCTCCACAAATGATCTGAATGGTGATAGTTTTTCAGCTCCGCAAGGAGTCCTCCTAGGAAGGGGAGGGGGGCTTAAGGCGGGCCCTTGGTGAGTCTCACAGGTTACATGTAACCATACTGTGAAGCCCCAGGTCGATCTGGGCTAATTATATAACGGTGACATAAGTATTTTGACTATATGAGCAATGAAAATTCAGAGACCACATTGTCAGGAAAGAGAGCAAAAGGGAACTAGGTAAAAACGAACGGGTGTAGGGTCAACTAGCATTTCAGAATATGTTTTCTTTGCAAATGTTTAAACTTTGACGATATAGCAATAACTGGCGTGTGCTAGGGCGAGGAAGGAATGCTGTTTGAAAAGAAGGTATAACGATCAAATGAATTCTTGAATATCACGCTACGAATTTAACAGTTGTTTTGATATTAGGTTGGTACTTGATTCCCAGCCCTACTAATTTGAAGATTTAAGACTGTTTTCGGCAAACTTTTCCTGAAATTATAAATCTCGATACTATTGATTCTTTTAGAAAATACGGAGTTCGATTTGTGACGAACGTGCGCGAAGCGCTCCAGAATGTTGCATTACAGACCAGGTTACAAGTCTCTTGCAATATCCAAACAAAATATGTCTATCAAGAACGCGATTCTTCACTGAAATTGAGAGGTTATGATCTAAAGCTTTCAATTTTCATGAAATATGTCTTCAAAAAAGTTCAAAAACATTATGTGAATAAAGATTACTTTAGGTAAGGAATAAGACTTGTGATGCAATATGTAGCCAAACGTTAAAAAGAAAACGTCATATAGAATTGTTATAAAAATGAAAAGGATGGTGCACGAAAGTAAGCAAATGTGGAAATAAACTTTTTGTGTGCATCGAAGGAAATCGAGTCAACAAGATCGTGGGCAAAAGCGCTTGGAACAATTGAGATGTTGAAAAATGAGGTAAATGAGGTAATGATGCTTATTGTGTTATCCTAATATCTATACTGAATGTTTCATATGTAGCAATTTGACGTGTTTTCACTGCTTCGGGGCAGGAGGAGAGTCATACATTGTGTTGCCCGCCCGGCGGACGTGTGTTACTCCTGCACCTATATGGGCTGCACTCGTAATACCAACGTCCGCGAACTTTGGAAAGAATTCTTCGTCAAACTGCGTAAAAACTGTACGGTATTAACTATTCATATATACGATCACAACAACAGAATTATAAATATTCAACGAAAAAACGACTAAAGCAAGTCTTGATTATCATGCTTTGTCGAACTACAAACGTCAGTGGGGTTTTAGTGTGTGATTTCGCTCGCTTCAAGCTCACACAGTGAAGTCCCATTGACTTACTGTATAAAAGTGAACGTTGCAGCAGAAGCCTTTTCGTGCAATATGAATATTCATGTATTGAAACCAATCAACAATTGAGAGTAAAATCGTATTGGGCTCATGAATATAACGAAATTGGCTGATCTCTGTCATTGTTCGCAGGTGTTAGTATGTACGCCAAAGAGGAGTACATATTCGACACCTGCTATGAAGGTAATACATTATGATGAACCAGCCCTAGTTCACGATTAAAGTAAAGGGGGTACGATTTAACAACCGAACCCAACGACAAACCACTCGAACCCACCCACGTGCGTATGGGCCTGCTTAGAGTAGACATTCAACTCCAAAAGAGTGGGTACATGTGGGTTCCAATACTAGTCTTGATTTACCTTCACATTCACAAATGTAGCCAAAGTGATTCTTGCAGTCTTTGTCAAGCCAGTATCTTCCGTTATTGTCTGACATCCTGTAACAACCTGTGCGATCGTAAAATGTCCTCCCGTCGTCGTGATCAATGTTGGCGAAGGTCACCTTATTGCCATTATCCCAGAAAAGGTTTGGTAGCTTATGGATACCAATCCAGTACTGAGTGTCATGTTCTGCCTCTAAAATCAAGAAGTCGTTTTCTTCTTTGGTCTCAATGAACACAAGATGAGAGGAGTCATCTTCACATGCTGACTGTGCTTGAGACCGTTCTTCTTTAGAGTCAACAAATTTGTAACAAGAGTTGTTAAACTTCTTGTTGAATCCAGATTTGCATTCAGCGCCTGTAAGAAAAGAAAACCGTACAATTCAGCTAGAAGTTGGGACTCTAATATGAAAGCGATGGTGCTGTATAAGCTAAGTACCGCACAGTATTCTTAAAGGCATTGTCTGGTGGCATTTTGTAGGTGTCTTATATGAAAGATAAAAAATTTCATTACATGCCATCCAAACCCCATACCAATACTCCATTCTTAACTCAAGATATCCCTTCTTAAAGTGGCCATGACACGTAAATTGGAGTAACGGGAGACTAATTTAGCCTAAAGTACACAAAAAGCTCTTTCCAAAACTGTTTTCATCACCCTTACAGCCCTGAGCATTAAAAAGAAATTAATGTTTCAAAAAATTGCACCAAAAAATAGACTGTTGAAAATGAGATTTCAAGCCAACACAATAATGACGTCATTTTAGGAACACCAGCCTCCGTATACCGAACCTGGCGTACAGCATACCCTATACGTAAGAGATAGTAATGATTGTAATTCGCGGCATGTCTTGAATTTGAACTTTATTCTGTCTGTTTGGAGAGTGGTGTCGGTCTGTTATATTTTGGGGCTGCAGTAGGTTATTACTAATAATTACAAATACTCTTGATTCATAACCGAAGAACGAAAAAACTCGGCAGTGTACTGTTCGGCTCGGTCTGCAGTAATACGTACAGTGAGTGGACTGGCAGCAGCCAGCAAAATACTGTGCACACTCGATCATATAGGCTAGTTCCACGATTTCAATTTTCCACTGACACTTGCACGAAAGTCACCTAAAGTTCATATTTTGACTGCCTACATAAAACTTTACAAGCTAAAGTCCCTTGCAATTGCTCCAAATGCTTCTCATGCTCGGATTGTTGCGGAGTTGTACTTTCACCTCACCTAACAGCCTCAAATCGATACTGTTCTGTGCGCCGTAACGAATTGTACTCACCCTATCTGCACCACTGACGTCTTGTTCAGTATCGCCTTCGCCTTTCTGATTTCAAATCCAAGAAAACTCACTTTACCGACAGTCCAACATTCCTGTCCGATCAGGGAGTTGCCATTAGATGGCAACTCCCTGGCTCAGATCCGTCATTCCAAAGAAAGTATTAAACTTGATTTCACATGGTACCTACTAGGAAACAGTGCTGGTGATTGTGTAGTATCAAGTATGTTGTGTACTGTACCACTTCAATGCTGTACCTATGCTGGTGCGTTGTGAATGTTTGTACATGCAGCTACTTATCATGACACCAAGACGAAAAACCTGCGTGAAATGCATTTAATTGACTAAAACAATTGTTAAGCACGAGAAAAGGGATAACAATTCCAAAATTTACAAGTTTTCACGCAGGTTTTACATTGTATCGACCTTGGTAACCGGTACAATGGAATGCAAACACTGTATCAAATGTCCGAAGGATACCACGGAAAACAACGATCAGTTCCTAAAGTGACGTCACATGACGTAACAAGATTTTGAAAATTTTCGGGAAGACTAACTTTTCAAGGCTGAAAGAGGGTGTATTTTTTCTCAATTTTCCAGCGGAAAAACAAGTTGTAAACAAACAGAATGGTTGATTTTCGCTGTAGGAAACGTATTCCTAAAGATACCAAAGGGTTTAAACCGTTAATTTACACGTGGCATAGCCACTTTAAAGATTGGTTACTTTTAATAAGAAATACCACCAGGTTTCCTCAAGGTCACAGAACGTGATCCCTAGTGGCCAAATTGCCTCAGATTCCTTTTGTTATTCTTTATAATTGGATACTTTGTTTGTCCTTGCAATTTGATACCGTTGGGATGTTTAGATGTTTTTCCGGATATCTATCGTGTAAAACTGTTGCATACTTATGGGACAGTAAGTAAAGTTATGCAACATTCAATATAGTGATATAAACATTATAAAGAACTACAAAAGCTACATCTAATAAATTTGCCCAGATGAACAGATTTCCCATAATGCACTGTAGAAGCTGAAAATGTAGCATTTCTTAAAAATTCATATCTTCCAAATGCAAGATACTATTTAGATATAGAGTTTTCACTGCCTAACACAGAAAATTTTCTGCTAATTTTGAAAACATCAAATTTGGTCACATGCTTTTAAGAGGATAAATTTGCTAACCTGACTTTTTCATACCATTCTCGGACACTCTCAGTTGGAAATTTCTATTCAACCGCTCATTTTTTACAGGTGAAGAAGATGAAACGTGGAACAACTTTCCAACAATCCAATGCAAACAGGTAACAACCTATTCATAAAATCCTAACAAAGATCCTAATACCATAAAATAAAGTAATCTTCAACGAAATGTTCCGACTGGACTAGAAAATGACCTGTAAAACCAAACTTTATCCAATTTCTTACAGTCATTCTCATTGTCATCGGTTAACAATCTACTTGGAATTTAGTATCTGATGCTCTCGTTTGGACTTTATACCCTGCTCACCAGTATTGTAAAGAATCACCCTTAGGTCGAGTCAGGAGTCAAGTCAAGTCAAGTCCACGGTGGTCGAGTCACAAGTCAAGTTAAGTCATTTGTCACATTTTCAAGTCAAGTCATGCACTTTTCCAAGTCAAGTCATAGCAAATATAAAACTGGTTATTCTTCTTTGGTGAAACCTGGTGAAACCTGGAGGCAACTGGTTTCTTTCTGCCTCTGCTGAAGTGTACTTGTCACTGACTGCAATCTTTTTCTATGGTATGCCACAGGTACGTTGTTTTCACATAACTTTACATGCAATTTGCCAGGAGTACGCTGCACATACCAAGGTACCACACGTCCCAAGGTACCTTGCGTCCAACATACGAATGCTAAAACTACTCAAGCAAGCAGTGTTAATGTATATCTGCTGGCCGTGGTACAATCTCACATTCACTTTGCCAAGTAGGCCTAACGTTAGATGTCGTTTCCCCAGGATCCGCAGATGGGGAAGCCATGGCGTAGCATACACTTTAATCGAATGAGGAGGTCAAGGACCTAGTACTTTGCACCTCTCGGAAATAAACTCTCTCCGTCAATAACGAATGAAAATGGTCCAGTGACCAGGGGCGGGGTTTGATGTCTGGAAGTGGAGGGGGGACAAACCTGTGTGGGCTGCCAAACGGCGCCAATGGCTATGGATTTGGAACAATAATTTTACAAATGAGAGATCTAGAACTTAGAGTAGGTGCCCGCGAAGCGCGCTGAGAAAATGGCATTTTTAAGACTTTTTAGCAATATGAGTAATAAAAAGCTAAGAAAGTATCCTCAAGGAGACGGCTCTTGCATCCCCCCTTCACTAAGCGCCTGTCCCATATTACGGTACCGGAAATGACACTCTCTCGAACCTTTCTAATTGCATCTAAACAATCTTCAAAAAGTCGGTAAATTTACACAGATCGGTGGTGATAAACATTTTGCTTTGAAAATTTCTGGGGAGGGGAAACTTCCCTTCCGCTGCGTAAGGCCATGGGGAATTCAAGGATTTCAATGATAATGGAAGAGTTTGAACGAAGCTATGAAAAAGCGAGATGTTCTGCAGGAAGTAACCTGGAATCCTAGAACAATATTTAAAACGGGCGCACGTGAAGGGCGCCGAATTAAGAGAACACATTGTTATGTTCAATTGTAGCCTATTGTTTTTTTTCTAGTTTTAAATGCAGTTTTTTTCACTACATAAAAAAATTCCTACCTGTATCCTATATGGTTCTTTCTTTCATGTTTCATTTTTGTCGATGGTCTGGGACAATCCCCTTCAAGCGTTTTTTTTTTTAGTTTGAAAATAAGGTAGTGTCGATTTTGAAGGTTATCAGGTTATAGAGTATAATTATGATAATTTAAAAACTCAATAAAATGTTTTACTGGTAGGTTTTACATGTACATGGCCAAGGTCATCGGCAGTCAGTTAAATGCCATGCAGGAAAGTACTTTTCATTGTATTCTGCATCTTGGGAAGTTGTGGCCTGCGAAACTTCTAACCGCGAGCGCTGAAGGCTCGAAGCCGGAGGCTGGAGACTGAAGGTCCTCCCCGAGTATTTTTTTTTTTTTAATTTGACTGCCTTTGCGGTAATTCTGGACAATTTCTTGAACCATGGAGTTACCACCTCGGAGGTGGTAACTCCATGCTTGAACAAATTTGGCTTCCCCACGTGTAATTTAAAATGCTAATGAAATAGGTTTCTTATGAAAACCGTAAATTTACGATGGTAACCGTCAGTCAATTTGCTGAGGATGGTAGTACACTGTAAACACAAATTAGTCAAACATTGTCTGATACGCCTAACCTATTTTAGTCACTCATTTTGACCAATTTCTAATGATATTTGACTAATTGCACAATGATGGACCAATAATTATTGGTAAAAAATTGGTCAAAGAGGTTGAAAATTGGTCAGAAATCTAGTCAATTGGTACAAAATTAGTCAAACGCCTTTGACTAACTTGGGTTAGGCGTATCAGACAATGTTTGACTAATTTGTGCTAACAGTGTAGTTGGTCGAGAAAGTGGACAGCGAGAGGTGTAGCGTGGGTTTTGGAAACAGTAATTTACTCAAACTGTCCTACAGGAAATAATAACGAGGTAATTCCACCAAAGTTTTCCTATGCACAGCCGTACAGCAGTACTAAAGAGACATCAATTTATATCAGGCTCATGAAAAGCACACGGAAAAATTTATCGAGAATTGTAATTCCCTATAGCCTACATGTAATTCCCTACTCTAACATGGTTAGAGTTTGGGATCTTTTTTTTCAGGACCATGGTGCATTAAATTACGTACAGTACTTTCAGTGACTCTTATGTCAGAGATTCAAGCCACAACAGTGTGGCGCGTAGGAGACGCCCATGCTATGAAAAAATGTTACGGTACCAGAAAAAAATTTTCAATTGTATTGGTCAGTTTTCTCTGGGGGTGCGGGCGAAGCCCTCTGAGAAAAAATCTTCCTAGCATTATGGTATTTGGTATTAATCTTTTTCTTCATTTCGCATTGCAAATTAATCATGATAGGCTATTGAATATTCTCATGTAATTTCTATTGTCTCGCTTTGCTTCGTTATTTTTTTTTTATTTCTACTATTTTTGAAGTTTTCAAAAGCAATTGAACTATTGGTTGAAGATTTGAAAAGGAAAAGTTATGGCAGTAAATAAGGACTTAAGGTCCTAGCTTTGCTATAAGAAAAAAATCAATCACGACCAGATCCCCGGATTTTCAATGGGTCGAGTAAGAACCGTGTATGGGGAGCTATCTGCGAATGACTGTACAAGTGCCTTCACTGAGAACTAAACCAGTCCTATCAGAGTCGCACAACTTACTGCTTTACACAGAGTCAACAAAATTATTATCGATCGGAAAAATGAACAGACTCATGTTAAAAATCTCGTACACGAAAGTCCCTGAACTACACCAAGAATCATCCAGATGGCAACCCTGTCTGTGCAACATGTTGTTCTTCGATCGAAACCACTGAGATTGGTGATCGTAATGGTCCATGCCTGGCATGATGTGTACATAGCTTGATATGACATGCTTCCGCAGCAGTGAGTGCGGATTTGTCGAACTGCCCGGCGCGGCCCGTTTATCAAGTGACAACCATACTATAGCCATGCAGTGCTGGTATTGATTATACATGGGCAATGTGTGTTGCGGCCGCGTCTTCCTCGCAATATGCACGTGCACATTCCAGAATTGAGTACATTTACAAACACCAGAGTCGCGTCAAAGGACTCGAGTCGCAGCAGGAGACTCGAGTCATTTTCCCTGACTCGAGTCTTCAAGTGGACTCGGGTCATGCTATGCTCGAGTCCGAGTCAAGTCAAATCATTTAGGGTTTCAGACTCAAGTCAAGTCAAGTCATTTTGGCTGATGACCAAGTCAAGTCAAATATGCGACTCGAGTCGACTCGAGTCGACTCGAGTCGACTCGAGTCCGAGTCAGTGACTTGACTTGTTACAACACTGCTGCTCACCCGTCACCCGTCACCCGTCACCCGTCACCCGTCATCAGACCATGATCAAAACTCCATGTCAATGTCTTCGTCATAAAGATTCGCTGCCAGGATCAAGACATCGAGTTGGTTAATTATTAACACTAGAAGCTCGTTATCCGATAACCCTAAGATCTGCATGCGACCTGTCACGTCAACTTGATAACGTGTTTTCTTTTTAATGCTTTCTAGTTTACTTCGGAGAGATCATGTACAATTTCTAACATGGCTTCCTTTTGAAAACAAGTCAGCGGAAGTTGGTAGACAGTTTGATGAAAAGCTCTTTTTCTTGCCCACTTGGGTCTCCGCTACATGTGAATGCAGAGAATAACTACTTTGGTAGTATTTTAAGGTATATGTAACGGTAGACTTGATAACCGACTAGATCACCAATGGTGCAAACTTCGATCGGTGGGTCTTGGATCGGTGGATCCAAGATTTCAAGCACGACAGGGAGGGGCTAATTCCATAAGGGCAAATTTCGCCCTACAAGCTCCAACTGTACGAAGCCTAGAAAGAAGGGGGTGGGGTGAACTAAGGAAAAATTTTAAATTTATGCACTTGAGTGGTATTTCTGGCATCTTGCCATGGGCGTCAATCCTGGGGGGGGGGGGGACGGGGGAAAAGTCCCCCCCCCACATTTCGATGGGTGGGGGACACAATATCAAATGTCTCCCCCCCCCCCCACATTTGCGTAAAAGAGTAGTGCCGTGGCTCTATTTGACTGGCTTTTTGAGTGTTATGTAGGTTTGTTGGGCAATTGTTAAGTGTCTCGATGCAGATTCTGAATGCAGATTTTGTCAGGGAAATCTTATATAATGACAAAATTTCAGCGCGCTTCGCGCGCATGCGTCACGGTTTGCACTCCTTCTCATGACCATTAGAAAGGTAAATACATGGAACTATTCTGATCACGACACTATCCGAAAACAGACATACATCTCCAAACATCTGAAGGGGCCTCTCATCAATATGAGATCATTCAATCAGTGGCGTACGCAGAGGGGAGGGCCATTCGGCCATGCCCCTCACTTATTCCGATGTTTTTTTATGTTCCTAAAAATCCGTAAATTTTTTAACACAAATTTTACTTCAAAGGGTAGCATATTTGGCACCAGATTGCATGTAAGGACGCCTTATTTTCAAAAATTTTCAAAGGGGGGGGGACACCCCTCCCCTTAGACCCCTCCGACAGGCCGGCGGTCACACAACATGCTGCATGCCCCGCCCCCTTGAGACAAATCCTGGGTACTCCACTGCATTCAGTCTAATTTGTAGCATGATGTGGAAGGTTAAAAGTACTTTGTAGCCGCTAAACATTTTTCAAAAATTTTTAAAGAGCGCTTCGCCGATGCCATTATCGGTTTAAATGGTGATTGTTAACACACTTACCACTTAAAAGCATTCTGAAAACGCCCTTGCTAGTCCTTCACAACTTTGCTATACTACGATCAGCTCCAAAAATATCCCAAAGATAGCACCATTTTGCATCTAAGCAACCTTAAATTAACAAAAAATTTCTCAAAGGGGGACGTCCCCTCCCCAGGATGACACCTTTATATAGTGACAAAGGAAGGATCCCCACTGCTGTATACAAACCCAGGGGCATAAAAAAGGTGCAATTTACTCGCCGCCACTGCAGTTAGTAAAAACATCTAGCCAGTCGGGAAAATTAGAATTCACTAAATTATGGACATTTTCCAGCCATATACGATCAGCTCCACAAATATCCCAAAGATAGCATCGTTTTGCACCAAAGCAGCCTTAAATTAACAAAAATTTCTCAAAGGGGAGGACCCCTCCAATTAGACACCTCCCCCAGGACGACACATTTATGTAGTGACAAAGGAAGGATCCCCACTGCTGTATACAAAACGCAGAGCGCTCATAAACAAAGTGCAATTTACACGTCTCCACTCAGTTGGAAAAAAACATCCAGCCAGTCGGAATTTGGGACGGTCACCTTCACACCCCAAAACATGTCACCCTGGCAACGGGCCTGGTCGGGTCCATGATCTCCGACAATGATCCACGGCGCTGCGAAGCGTGGTTTCAGCTCTTTTGGGACATGGTAAAATATATTTCACCTGGCAGATCTCAATGATGGTCATGTTAACTTTGAAATGATAATTCTTATTAGACAGGCCCGTAGCCAGGCCGGGGCACGAGGGGGCCGTGCCCCCCGTGAGGACCACTGTGCCCCCTATACGGAAAATCGATCGAAAATAAAATTTTAGTACATGTGAACGGTGGTCCTGGTATGACACCAAGCGATTTGTAACCAAAAATGATCCCAAAAGGAGTTAATAATGAACGTATTGTGTTCTCTGTAACATTTTTGTTCTAAAATCAAAAAAATTTTCGCGCGCTACGCGCGCTTTCATCTTTAGTTACATATAGTTTTAACACCCCTTTCAGATATGTTGGCTTAATTAATAAATGTACAGGTTCCACAATTTCGCTATTGTTCTTTCGTGTAGGTGTGATTCCCGGAAAAACAAAAAACTGAATCCAAAAAAAGTTCCATCCTCTTTCTCTGACGATCGGGAAGATTCTTAATTCAGACTCAACATCATGATAATCATTTTGTATGAAACGTAAAGTGTCTCACTGTCCAGGGGTGGTGGAAGGGGGCATCCCCTCTCGACCAGTCGCCCGGCGTCTTGGTTTTGTTCTTAAAGACAGACACTCATCACCCCAAATACATTTTGGTTGGGAGAAAGCAAAGTTCTCAATTGGTCATAGGTGAATGCTCTTTGATAAACATCAAAGCTCACAACACACAGCATGCGCAGAGAATGTTCTGGTTACATATTATGGCCTAGGACGCCCAACAGGATATACCCTTAAGCAATAAACTAGGTTTGTGTCTGCACAAGGAGGGGCTCAACACAGTTTTGGAAGGAGTAACTTAGTCGGGAGAATTGGAACTGTCTAGGACGAAGAGGGCAGATTCTTCCATAGAAACCCAAATTTTCTAACTTTCCTTAATAAGAACCAAATATTTTCAATTTTTCTTCAACAGAACCCCAAATTTTTCGCCAGTCGCCCAAAATTTCGCGTTCGGTATCCAATCTGTAACCCATTGCTTCTGACGGGGCTTCGGGTTGCTGGACCTCTTAAGGGAGCTTGGTCCCTTCGTCGGGCTTATCTTTCCACCACCCCTTGCTGAGTCTGTATGCAGGTTTTACCGTGGTAAATAATTTTCCTGCACAATTTCGGCGCACTTCTCACAAGCGAAGTAATATCACCCATGAACATTATTAGTACAAAAATTCAAGTGAACTCTTCCAGCAAAAGCTAGGTGAAGTCTCAAAGTTAGATCCCGGACATCAAGGGGCTTTCATGTGGTAATCTAGTACCTTGAGTAATATTCGCTCAGCGACGACTATACGGTTTGAAGCTAAATTTACTCGTACCAAAAATTTATCCCAAAATTTACTTTTTGTCATGTTTTTTTTCATGTAAAATTTCGTTCAAAGTAGAAATACGATAATGACCATCCGAAGTGTGAACTGTTAAGACATTGGTGTGCTCTCACTGTCATTCAAAGTCCTGTTCAAAGCTCCATGCTAGTGTTCCCATATTGTTAATTCGCCACATATTCGGGGAATTTCCCTCTGGGTCCTAACAAAATCATACTGGATCACACCAAGCCTGCCTAATGGCAGCCCCTGGTCCCGCCTCGCCTTTCGCAAAGTACTTAACCGGCTTCACCTGCGCTTGCTGAGCTGAAGATATGTCGTGATTATAGTGTTGTTCCCTTCACTTGGGGAGAATTTCTACGTCTCTGTATTGCAAGCGGAGGAAAAAATTTCACTCAGAAGAGTGAAATTTTCGCCCGCTTCGGCGCGCGTATGTGCACATGTAAAACCGATACCTTTATGCTATGTGTGGTAAGCTTGAGATATAATCCCCTGTAGTTCCGTCAAACTGTAATCCTGTGGTGGTACTACTGACAACAAACATAATCTTCTTCGGTGCCCCTCTATGAGGTGTCGGTCCCCCCCCCCCATATCAGAATTCCTGGCTACGGGCCTGCTATTAGAATAGGGCGCCAGTCATCATAAGGGGGGAGGAAAGGGCCTATAGGAAGACACCCCCTCTTCAAAACCAAAGGGATTGGTTTGTGCTAAGTCATGTATGTCCCCCGCCCCCCCCCCTTCCCCCACATTTGAATACGGATTGACGCCCCTGCATCTGGCCAATAAAAAAGCACTACATATTGTTAATCAGCTTTAGGACAGTCTAAAAAATGTGGTGTAGAAAAGGAGTTCTGCAGCCGGGAAAGCCCCCGCCCTCTGGATCTGCGTCTCAGTGTTCTTGTAATTTTGAAACATATTGGAAGGTGATTGAACAACATCTGGAAAATTCTAACTTGGTGACATTCGAAGACGGGACAATATATTGTCACCACTGACACTTTCGCTTGGACAATCCACCCCAGTTGTAGACTTATAGTTAGTTAGTTAGTTAGTTAGTTAGTTAGTTAGTTAGTTAGTTAGTTAGTTAGTTAGTTAGTTAGTTAAATGAGGTTTTTCGGCTCAGTTTCTTAAAACACTTCTTGTCAACAGCCATTTACTGCCCTTCAATGGCACCTCATTCAAGCTGATTTCTTAACAATACAAAGGTTGACCTTTGGGTAGTCATTTTTCAGGTGGTTGTTCAGAACCCTGGGTTTATTAGAAATATGTATATTAGTAATATGTGTATCTTTCGTAAGTCTTGATTCGATTCCATAAACTTCGTCCTGAACGAGCAGTTACCGCGCATGCAAATGTTGTAAAAATCCTGATACAACATTTTAAAGCAAAGACAATATTCGAAGGAAAGGAATGCAGTAAAACCTACGTAGCAGGCTGTACTGCGTATTCGTTGTTCGGTCCTAATTATGTTTGGGAAGCCCCAAAGAGGAGATGAGCAAACAGAGTCCACTCCGCGGTCATGGTTCGGATTACCCTGTGCAAAAACTAGCGAAATTGCAAACAATGCATAACTCTGTGTAGCTTTGCTTTATATGTAAACAGGTTACTACAGCGAGCCCTTTGTTTTTATCGTAAGAACATTGGCCGGAAAGTTGTTTGTTCAATTCGTGTATGTGCGCATGCGCGTAATATACAGCAAAACTGAATGAAAATGATTTCATTTTGCGTTGTCCTCACGGTCTTGGCTTCAAAACGCTGAACAAGTGTTTGCGCTAAGCAGAATCGATTCTTTCGGACGAAAAGAAGGTAATTTTATTTCAGATAATTTACGTGACACGTTGCATATCTCTTAATTTCAGATTAGCTTACGAAAAAAACAGAGAAAACGCAATTCAAAGACAAGACAAAATCTCTGAACGCCTTGCCAAAAAACTGCTGTTTTGATCGCATTATTTCGACTAGAAATTTTCTAGTGGACATTAAAACCGCGGAAGGCTGCTCATCTAGACACATGATAAATCATCTCGTCTTGAAAATAAACACATTTTTAAGTGCTGAACTTAATTTTCCTACTAAGTCAGACTGAGTATTTCTACAACTTTCCTCTCAGTGTCAGTGAGTAACCTTCAGATCACCAAACCGTACCATAAGACTTGGGCCGGGTCTGCCCCTCTCTTTGGAAAATTTTTTGAATATTTGAAGGTCCTTAGATGCAATTTGGTCTATCATATTGGGCAAATGTTAAGCCTACTTACTGCCAATCTTAAACATTTTTGCAAAGGAAGTAAATCTAGGGTTTTCGTCCTTGGACTGGGGGAAAGCATTCTTCCGCCCCACCACATTTTGACGCCTGTGAAATATATTCACTTTTTCTATTTTAAGTGTATACTAACAACGTCAAGAGGAGAAGGGAAACATGAGAGATGTTGGTAAAGCCTTAACATAACTTACCTTCATATTCACAAATATAACCATAATGTTCAGAGCAGGAACTGTCAAACCAGTACCTTTCTCTATTGTTAAACATCCTGTAACAGCCTGTGCCCCTACTAAAAGTGTACTTGTTGTCTGGATCAATGTTAGCGAACGTCACTTCATTGCCATTATCCCAGAAAAGGTTTGGTCGCTGATGAATACCAATCCAATACTGGGTGTTACCTCTTGCCTCTCTAACCAAAAAGTCGTTTTCTTCTTTGGTCTCAATGAACACAAGATGAGACAAGTCATTCATACATGCTGATCGGGCAACAGACCTAGTTGTTCCTGAACAAGAGTCAACAAACTTGTAACAAGAGTTGTTAAGCCTCCTGGTGTATTCGAATGATGAACAGTCATTACCTGTATAGAAGGTAAATGTTATAACTCAGCTACGTTTTAAACATGCTACTGATCAGTGTCAACAAAACTTAACTAATGTGACTGGGCCATTATGGCCCAGTCACATTATTGCGGGCAGGCTACACGGGCTTGTTGCGTGCATGGATTTTGTTGCACGCAGGAAGATTTCTACGGGCAGGCCAAGATTTGGGTGAGTTTCGCGTGGAACTTGCTTACAGAATGCGTGGTACTTGCGTGCATGTTGCGTGTGTTCCGTGTGACATCCGTGCCAGGCGCGTGAGAGCTTACAGACTGGTCCGTGTTAGCTCCATTCCACATACAGGCACTGCGGGTTACCTGTGTGCCAGGTACGTGGCACCTGCGTGAGAATTGCCTGCAAGGCGCGAGTGTTGCGCGTGCCGCTAACGGGCATATAAACGCAAGTCGGGTGGAAAGGTCATTACTTCTATTCCATATAGTGTCAAGATGCCCTGTCGGTCAACTTCGGAGTCATCAAAGAAGGGCACAAAGGCCGGCAAGGGCCGAGAGCTCTTCGGTATTTTCGGAGAGCCGGCCACAAACCCCTGAACAGCCTGGACAACCAGAGGTCCCTTTTAGGCAAGAAGTTGTGGTTGACGTCCACCAGCCGGATGAGGCCCAGTCTGAGGAGGGCCGGGAGGTCCAGGAGACCCTCAGCGAGACGGAGCATGTCCCAGGGGACGTTGAACAGTCCAACGAGGTTATGTGGGGCCCCACTCTCAGCAAAAGTTCGTCGAACATTTCTGGGGGCATCCGCATGAAATTCACAAATGATGCCTCGTCCTCCCGTCGTAACTCCACCATGAGCTGGTCGTATAGTCCAAATCGTCTGCGTCTCTCGGGACGCAATCATCCCCGGGTCCACCATCTTCTTCGTCTTCTTCTCTGATCCCTCCTTCTTCTGATGCGATGCAGCTGCATTGTACCTGCGTGAGGCCGAGTTGCACCTGAATGATGCCCAGTTGATACTGAATACGTGCCCTGTTAGCCATCCTGCAGAGAGGTCCTCTCTCTTACAAGCCAGACTGGCAACTGGAGCAATTCCTCTGAGGGGACTATTTACATGGCAGAGGCAGTCGCAGAACGCCAGCAACTTACCCGCAGCAAGCCCCCAGATTACCAGTAGGAAGGCAGTAACTGGCCCTCAACATGCCCTCGCTTTCCTCGTATACCTCGCTCCATGCCCGCAGAAAGGACGGGCTACACGCAGGTTGGCAGTACCAACACCGTTCCTTGCCAGCAAAACGCACGCTTCATGCCCACATCTGACACGCGCTGGCGCGAAATTGCTACAGGACCACGGCCAACCTACTTTCTTCAAGCGGGGGAACTACCTGTGACTTGCGGCTGCTACGGGCCTCCTGCTGGTGTTCTGCGTGGTCCTCTGCGGGCAAACTCACGCAATTTACCCGGACCAAGTTTTGAGCATGTTCAAAACTTGGCTGCGGGCAACCCGGACTTCCGTGCGCACCTGCGGGCAAGTCCGGGCAAGATCCGGGCGAGATACTGCCAGGTCCGTGCCATCTGCGGGGAGCTGCGGGCATCAAAAATTGGCACCCGCAAGTTGCACGCAGTGCCTGCCCGCAATAATGTGACTGGGTCTTAAGACAATAATACTTGTTGCACGTACATTAAGGTGGATACCAAAACGTATGAAGAAGTAAAAGTAAAGGTTGGCTCCGCATGGTCAGTCCACAACAATATCAAGAACGCAAACCATAGAGTTATCAATCTCATTTTCCTGACGTTTGTGACAATTATGACAAGCTGCTCAATAGACATGATTTGCGAAGTTGGATCTTAGTTCAGTTTGGACCTACAGCATCATCAGACACACATCACAGATTTTCAACAGTAACGATTCATTGACTAATATAGGCATGGTGACAAGAAAATAATAGCTAGTAACCATTTTAAGGGCACTTGACCAAAGATGTAGGCCCTCATTAATTTTTATGGGCAAGTATTTATAATAAGGAACCTACCTACTAAGAACTTTCGATTGTGGAAGTGAAGCGACGTACTACATTCTGCAAACGTTTGCCACATTGACCCTTGACCTTCTCTACATATTGACCTTGACTCACAGCGACCGCAATAATAGTTCTATTTTAAAACATAGCAAGGAACACGAACCTTAAACGTATGGAATTGTCTTGGCTCTGACTTTGGAAGACTTACGTCTTGACTTGTTATGTTAGTTATCCTCAAAATTTTTAAAAGGCTCTTGATATAAGATACAACTTGTCTGTGCTAACAATTGATGACCTTTAACTACATTTATAACTTCAGTGGCGATACAATATTGCCTTGGGCAACACAGGTATGAACGTGTAATCAAAGCGAACCACACGAAAAAATCTTGTATTTGGGACAGGGTTTTGGATTATATATGGTGTAATAACCCGAAAACACATCAAGCTAGTCTCAAGGAAATAAAAAAGTGTCAACACTAGCTGATTGAAGATATTCCCTAAACGGAAAAAGTCCAGGACGAATTTATTCAATATTTCATTTACTTACTTGTATTGTAATCGGCTATGTGGTGTTGCAACATGATGTGTGAGTAATGGATGTGACTAATTTGTGAAATTTTAGAAAATGATGAGAATCACTGAACGTACAAATCTATGAGGAATCATAGATGTTTAAGACCTTCTTTCCCGTCATATCTTTGTACCCTGCAGACTCGTAATTCCAGTGGAATGCCTTTAAAGGTGACACAATGTTAAACACTGACTTGTGAGCTTAAGCATTAGCCTATGTGTGTAGTCGAAAATCTTTTAGCCTACAAAGATCTGGAGGCCGAAACGTGCGTAAATCAATGGAAAAATGATTGGTGAAGCGGTACTTGATACTGACAGGTCGTGCATGTTACCTACAGGAGTACGGAACGACATTTAACAAGGAGAATATGCAGTGGCGTCAGTAGCCAGTATTTCTTTGGGCCGGCGGCATGTAGTATGTACTGTGATCGCCTGTCAGAGGAAAGTCGTAGGGGAGGATGTCGGTCTACCCCCTTTGTTTTTTTTTTAAAAAAATAGCTGTCCTTACATGCAATCTGGTGCTACGTATGCTGCCTTTGACGTAAAATTTGTGTTCAAAAATTTAGACAGTTTAGGTTATTAAATAAAAAATTCGACACCAGTGGGGGAATGCCCCGCCATATAGGCCACTGGGCATATGGTGTTCACCCTAGACTTCAACCTCAAGGGCAAACAATCGTGACATAAATTTCGCACTGAACACTAGCAATTTTACCATGAAATCGAATCGAATTTCTTTGTTTAGAGCTCCTGCGGAGATTCCAAGAAATTTTTAACATGTCCATGTTTAAAATGATATCTAATTCTATCTGATTGCATGCAATCTTCAAACAAACTAAATACGGTAGTATTAATTTTCGATAAACGCTTTGCGTTACACACTTTGTAAAATGATTAGCGTGTTATTACAAGATACGGTTTCAATATAAAACACTTTACATCATTAAACCTATATAACAACTATTCCGTTTGAGGCAAATTCAGTCATTTTCAACTTTTATTTTTACCTGTCGAAGTCGCTTTGTCTGCTGTAGACGGTGAATCAGCATTACCTACCTCTCCTGAACCAGCTGTTTTAGCACCTGAGAGGTGAATCCCGTAGGAGAAGATGTAATTTGTGTACCTAGTGTAGACAGTGCCTTGGTAGGCATTATCATCGGCAATGTGGTAACACTTTTAGTGGAGACCTCAGATTCTAGTGTGGATGGTCTAGTGTTCTCCCTGTATTGTTTGCTATCTAAATAAGGGAACACGTTAAGGTATCTGCGTAGTTTTATCTACGTTTTAAACGTAAAAGACCCTCAATGTAATTTTACAAGGCTGTCGGAACATGGAATGTCTCGGGATGTAGCTCCCGAATTTCTCGAGTTTCAAGCTTTTAGTTGGAGAATTGTGATTAAGTGGCTCTCAGAACAGCCAAAACTCTCTTGCTAAATTTCAAGATCTGAGAGCTTCACCACAGATCATTGACACATTTCTGTGCCCATGTGTTCTGATTAAGATCAAGTTTCAACTGGATGAGTTAGAAGTTAACGAATCATCTCTTTAACCTTTATATTCAATCAACAGATCAACGGTTATCATATTTTTCTATGTGTGTGATTTCACAGCTTATCCTAAAATGACTTGATGTTGTCAGTTTTGATGTTGGATACTAAAACAGTGGTGTAACCTAGAAGGCAATTGGGCACATGCCCCCAACTACAAAATATCGTTCCCAAATGTATATGTTGTAATGTTTCGACCAGTTCTTTATTGTGGGAGCGGATCAATCAATTTACAAAACTCATACTTCTTTGTAACTTTACAGAGAATGGTTGAAAGCAAAGGCGTTGATCACGCTGGGGGGGGGGGGGGCGGATGCACCCAATAATTTGGTTGAGGGGAACAGACCATCTTTTGCCCCCCAACATTTGGTCAAAGACCATAATATTTGCTGATATTGTGAGTGTGGGACACAGTTTTCCCCAATTATTTGGTTCAGGGGGCGGAATATCTGTGATAATTTGGCAAGAATCGTACTAATATTGGTGTGAATATTACACTTTCCGAAGACTCAAATGTCACGCATAACGATTTTTCCCGCGCGCTTCTCGGGCGCACTAATCTGAGTGCATGTTTGGTGATTAATAAGACAAGCGTAGACACACATTCCCTCTATAATTAGGTGAGGAACGTATGACCTTTGTTCAATTTTCCCTTAGACTTGTTCCACTATAGTGATATCGCTAAATTGTTGTGAGACATACCGTCTCCTCAAGTGATTTGTTAGGGATAATGGAGTAACTTCATTTTTTTGACAAACCCTGTAATATTTCGTAGTATCTGTGTGAAGGCTTATAAGGCATGACCTGGTGTTTGGGTTGAGGGGGACGGAATCTCTTTCATTTGTCTCGATTGGTTATCAACGACCGCAATAGCTCTATTGACCACGAAAGACCATTTTTTCGGCTCGCTTCGCGCACATGTATTTCCCCTGACATGCCTGATGAGTACTCGTGCCACTCTACACAGGCAAATATAACATTCAACTACATATTCATGGCCTTCAAATTAGCTCACATAATTTGATATACCCATACAACGCTGCATGTTGCTCCGGTGCTCTAAACAGTCTAATCGGTAAAGGTACGAACCGGAATGTCTTGTTGACTGAATGTACTTCAAAATTAACTTGATTTGGCTAAAAGGGAAACAACTCGAATCACTTTTAGCCAAATCTAGTAAAATATTTGACAAGATTTCGGTTCGTACCTGTATTGATAAAATTCTTTTCAACTCTTAATGAGACGTATTAATTTGAATGTTTCTGTCGGAAAGTAGCTTCTTAATGTTAACTACTGCGTGGATGTTGTGATATTGAAATTCCTTTTCTCCTTACAATCCATGTTATTGACACAAATTTATTTCACGATGTATTTTCTGGGCGTTCTTTGCACGCATCTATCATCAGTGAGTGTTCGGGGCTGGGGGTTACATGACCATAAGGGTGTTAAAAATGAAAAAAAAATTATGATATTGAAACTCCTTACATGGACCCCTTAGATTCTCTAAATCATACTGCTTCTTCATTTCAACGCTGGATACAACTTAAAAATTTATTTATTGCCTTAACAGTTATCAAACTAACTCTTCTAACCTGTACAAAGTGTCAAACGTTTGCAGTGCTTTATTTTGAAGTCCATCTCCACAATCCCCAACCCTGGTTTCTGAGTGACTTTGACCAGGAAGTTGCAACAGACTCCCTTGTTTGACAGTGTATTTTAGGCGCACTCCGGGTGCCATTCACTGATGCTTTACAACATTGTTGAGAAAATGTAGGGAATTTATGTTCCAAAGTTAAGTTTAAGTACAGTCTCTCTATTGAACAACAGACTATCTCCATTCAGCACACTTTGTTCTATGCAGTAGTGACCTGTTGTTAGTGTACTAAGTCTTTTTCTAAAACAGGATCTCTAATCTCGCAAACGTTTAATTACAAACATTAATTTCCTTCAAAGGACTATTTTTCTATGTCTTTTCCAAAACAGGTAAAACTACTCTTTTCATGCACGTTGCGTCACTGAACTGCATTCGAATGCTGACAACTTTTTAAAACGGTCGTCTGGGGTCTTCAGCCTAGCAGTGAAAGACCTACTGTATCACACCTAAGCATAGGCGTACACTATTTCGGATCCTATAATCTCGCAAATGTTGTATTACAAACATTAATTTCCTTCAAAGGACTATTTTTCTACGTTCCGTGTACCCACGTGTAGCCTTCTCTTGTCATTGTCAATAACCTTCCTGTTATTCCCGGTCCTTTACCCTCCCTGTAAACCACTCAAATCAACCGGCTGTTGGATTTAAAATTGCATGGTAAAAGTTTAGTTGTTATTATTAACCTTTGAACTAATACCCAATATTATTACTATTTGCGACGAGAAAAAGAAAAGATTTGTGCTCCTTCGATCGGGGCCGCTAATGAGCACAATTTGCCAGTATAACATAAATATATGTTTTTATTTCCATATACGTATACATTTAAGTGTATGTGAAGCCTACGTATATACATATGCTATATACGTAGGTTATAATGAAATTTGGTTTTTATGTAGCATTTTATCACCGAGGTCTCAAAGTGCTTTACGCAAATATCACCCTGGTCAGCAGTAACCCATCCTAGAGACAATCCCTCTAGAAGGCTCCAGCTAAATCAGTCCCAATGACAAGTTGCCTCACAGGTACCCATTAACTCCCTGGTAGAGAGAGAGGCAATTGAAGACATAAAGCATTTTCCTATAGGACACAACGTAATGAACTTGGCAGAACTCAAACCAGCAATCCTTGGAATGCAAGTCCGACACCTTAGCCGATATTCCAACCCTTTCTGGGGTATATATACGTATATGTGTACTTATGCATACATATCATTACAAGGTTTCCGACCTACTTCAACCCCCCCCCCCCCCGCAATGTCCAACACAAATCGCCGCTCTTGAGTAAATGAACTTAAGCACTCAATTTTTTTAGGGGGTGACGTGCCTTGGACAAACTTTTATATTCTTACATTATTTGAATTCGTACAGCAACGGTGCAAGCCGTGCCCTTCACTATTAACATCGATACACTTGGCCTTCCGTTAAGGTTATATAGAAATTTCATCCTGCAATGCCTTGATTGTTATTTTTTCTTTGTTGTTCGACGTGGTATATTACGTGGTTACTCGTGAGGTTTGCTATTTTGGGGGTAGACCGGTGTTGACAATAAAATGCGTATTATCCTCCTTGAAGGTCAGTCTTTTCCCACAGTTGATGTATTTTGCTCCCAGTGCAGCGGATTCCATGTGTGGATTCAAAGGGGTCCTCTTCCCAGCCCCAGCTGCCCTTTCTGCCTCCACCTGCTTTTTGAACTTTTCCTCAGAATTGCACTGTACACCTTAGGTTGTTCAGTTTCAGATTAAACAGCGTACGTCGCACAGGCTAGTAGCAGGGGCGTCAATCCTGGGGGGGGGGGGTGGAGGAACAGGGGGCACGTCCCCCCACATTTCGATGGGTGGGGGACACAATATCAAATCCCCCCACACATTTCGTAAAAGAGTAGTGTCGTGGCTCTGTTTGATTAGGACCTACGTGTCTCAGCACTCTGCACTCCTATCATCTTATATGAGAAGTTCAGTCCCATGAAAAGTGCCCGACGGCACCTGTTTTTGCTCCCAAGAGAACAATTTCTTTAATAAGAACCCAAAATTTTCGGCGCGCAACGCAAGCGAAAGAGTCACTCCAGTTCTTCAATAATTTCATTCCACATGGCTAGTTAGCGTAAGTCCTTTCAGCCTTACCAAGTAACAGGTAGGTGCAGTACACAGGTTATGTAGAGGTCGTAAATCTAATCCCTTATCACAAAGCCTAATTGTTGTTATCTTATTTGTGCCATGCAGCAGAGCAGTTGGTGAGCAACTCACGGAGCAAAGTTTGGCTTTTTCGTCGAGTAGTCCAGGTGGTTTGACATAATGTATGTTATCCCCGATACGGTCTATAACCCCTACATTTTCTATGGTTTTTTTTTTTTTACTTTTTGGTTTTAATGGTTACATACGTTTTTTGTGGAAGCCAACCAAAAATTTTCGCGCGCTTTGCAATTTCAGGATTCAGACTCGAAATAACACTATCAGTGCGCAACTCGGCTTTCGAAACATGAAGTGATATTGTGCAAAATATACCCTGCAATGACGCGGGATATTTAGGCTCCTTCATATCCCTTTCTTACTACCCCCTCGACATAGGGGCTGTCTTTTCGTGGGGTCTCTGTACTACTCCATACTATATGACCTGTGTATGTGTTATGAAGCAATGGACTTGAAAATGGGAAGTCTTCGATTCTTTTGCGAGTTGACGTGGCATACTATATTTGGATTTGCGGCCATTTTCACTCGTCTTTGCGTGCGGGGCGGTCCTCTGAAAAACCCCCTGCTGCGGGAAACACTGGGATTCTAGGAACCTACTGCCATTCGTTGCGTGGGTGCCTCAGCATAAGCGAATGGAAGAGCTCGGGAAAACAAGCCAGTGAAGCACAACTGGAAAAAAGGCCGTGGCTGGCTACGGATCTTTAAAACCCGAGGGATCGTGTGGTGTTAGGAAACTTGAAGCCGTAAAACCTCATGCTAACCTCTAACTCTGGCGTATGAAAAGTAAGCAAAACTATAGCACCGTATTTTGCATAACCCAAATGGGGCCCCGGCAGAACAAAGATTTCAAAAACGAGGAGGGGGTACACCCCGTACCCTCTTAAACTCTCTCCCCGTATAAGGCCGGTCAAGCAATGGCAACGACTAGTCTGACTTTTTGTGCCATCACGCCTAGCCATCCACTGAAAAAGGCTATGCCGCCTGAATTTCACAGAAATTTTTAACAGTGTAACGGGCACGTTAAACACATGTGTGCGTAACACAGGTGGGATGGGACCCCAAGTCCAAGATTGCCCCTGAAAAAACAAAAAAAAACCAAATATGTTCGGACGTGATAGTGTATGTTTCTGCCCCATAACAATAGTCGTTTGTGATTACTGTGCGTATAAATAGTTTGGAAACAGGGCTGTCTGCTGACCTTGTGGTTTGTAGATATACCTGTGGCGGCATGCTCACCTCCTCCCACAAATTTCCGTCAGAACGGACTAGCTAGTTCCCGGAAAATCCTTAGAAATTCCACTTTAGGAATTTCTTCCGATAATCTCAGACTCTGAGCTACTATTTTTTATCCGTACTTAGGGCTCTGTTCCAACTTTGTGATGTTGATTTTTTCAACTACATTAAGGTGAGGAATAAACGCCTCAAACGACGTGTTATTTTCCTCGCATTGTTCAAATTGAATCAAAAACTGTCCTTTTTGCCGTCCTTTATTGTATCAAGAAAGATTTTGTTTTCGGCGCGTCTTCTTGGGTGACGCATGCGTGTACGGTTTTGCGCTTTCCACTATAGTATTACCATTATGAAAAGGGTTAAGATTTTTATATGAAACTTGTTCTGTATATCGCAAGTCATTATTCAAACAGCTTTCCCGCAAAAAAAACAGTATGTGATTATCATCTCCAATACAGTCTATTAGTTTCCTCGTCCATCAAATATATTCCACAGTTCATAATTTGTTCAGCATAATGTGGACAATTTTGAAAGTACGTATTTATAGCCCGTTGTGTAACCTATTTTTTTTCAATAAAAGATTTATCCCAGCGCTTACTTTTTCTAGCGCGCACGCAGCATTATCGGTTAAATAGTAGATGAGATGGTGATTCGTTAAGGTATCACTTTACGACGGTGAAAATTGGCGATTTTCGTTTTGAAAGAGCGAATTGCCTTGCTTAATTTTTACCTTTTACACCACCTTTATTCTATACCCCCTATTCATGAGAGTGGCATAACTTAGTCGTATTCCCTTCACACCTATTCTCATTGCTTACCTCAACTGGTCCATGATGCCCGTTGCGTTTTTCGGAGATGTTCTTCCCTTATTTTTCGTTCAAAATATCAGTAAAGAATTTTTGCTGATAGGATGTAAGTGTGCTTGACGTCATACCAGTTTACATTAATCATTGAGTTGAGATGTCCAAGGTTAATAATTGTGTTCTTGTAATGTCATTTGCTACACGATCAACTACTATACAAGTATTTATACATTCCAGAGCTTCCTATTAAGGCCTTGTACAGTGTCGGTACCCTTTCCAGCCTTAGATGTCCGCTTTTATAATTCCATCATATGAGGTAAAGGAAAAAAATTTTCCGTATTGTAATAATTAGTCCAAGAATGTTTCTTGTTTCGTAACGTCCATCGCAAGTATTTTTTGGGTGTAAAAATTGTTGCCGCAGCCAAATTAGAAGGACAGGTAAAAGTAGTCCAGAAAGGGGAAGGGGGGGGCTTGAGGATAGGTGTGGGTGTTGGTGTTGACAACGGTATTCTGTCATCTCGTTAGACAACTTTCCTCCTCTTTTTGTATCACCTAATCCAAAACTATGTCAGAAGTCAACGTAATGGACACTCATTACCGGCCATAGTAGGCTCCACAAAAAATTGACTGTAAATAGTGTGTAGCATACCCATTTTGGCATTTAAGCAACCCTAAATTAATAAAAATTTCTCAAAGAGGAGCCGTGACCCTCACGTCCTAGGAACGGCACTTTTAATAGTACGTTAAAAAGTGTATGCAGGATGCCCCATTGCGTTGAAGTCCACTAAATTAGTGGACTTTTGTTTTTGTCAGCCTGTATTGATCAGCTCCTAAAAATTACAACCATTTTGCAATGCTAAGCAGACTAGTGAAATTGACAAAATTTTCTCAAAGGCCGACGTCGACTCCCTCTACGCAGGACGGCACCTTGTATGTTTATGTGACAAAGGAAGGTAGTCCCCCAATGGCTACATTCACTAAATTATGGCACATGTTTCCAGCACATATGATCAGCTCTTCTAAAATGTTGATGTCCAAGACAGTTAAGACACCATTAGGCATTTAAGCAACCTTAAAGTTAAGCAAAAAAAAAATTTCAAAGGGGAATTGGTGAAAACGCGTTCTTTCTACCCCTGTTTTAAACCCACAGTTCGGCAACCACAACTGAAAAAAAAAAAAAGCTGCCTTTATTGTGTACGGACAAAGGAGAAGATATACCCCAATACTATATACAAACGAGCAGTTGTTGTGCGCGGGGTGAAAACAAAGGGTACAATCCTAGCGCGCCTGCCACTCGATGATTAGTGGGCGAAAAAACATTACACACCCAGGACGCGAGTGATTTGGACCTTCACGGAACCGGAGCCAAAAACGATATGGCACCTACCTGATATAGCATAGACCGGCGGTGCCCTGGTGTGGGGAATAGACATACTTTCACTACTTTCGATGAGCTCGTGAGGCCGCGCTCACTCACTTTTCTGGACAGTAATTATGCAACGTCAATGGCCCCTTATTCTCACTCAGTTCGGGTCCATGATACTCCCGACAGTGATGCACGCTGCGGAGCGCGGTTCTGCAGCCTTATTTTGGGGGACATTGATGGCAATAACGTATACCATTGAAGTAATCGCCGTGGACCTCCGTGTATTTCAAACTAGGGCCGGATAAGTCATCTGTGGATGGTCATGTGAACTATGGAATCCGAGATTTTTGTGCTTTGGTTTCGGATGAATATCAAGAGAACCCAATTTTTTGCATTCGGTCGTGTATGGCGTATGGGTGTTGTATGTATTGCGGCTGTGTCCGTATAGTGTGAGTGTCGTGTGTTATGTTGGATTGTGTTGTGACCACTTTGGGGCCTCGTTAAACACGAGTATCGTCCAAGAAAGGGCAATACTCTGAACAGTTGTCTCAAACATTCGGTACTTGAAGATGCCCCCCAATATTAAGAGACATGGAACCGCTATTGTTTTTGTGTGGTGGTCAGTGAAGGTCATCTGGTGGTGTTCACTAGCGGTTCGAAACTCCGGAAAACGCTTGGTTAAGCGATTGATTATCTCCGAGATAGAAAAGCTTGGATAAATAGGGTCCATAACTTATTATGTCGGGATGCTGTTATCGTGAAAGTATAGAGAAACGTAACCCTATGTTTGTTTTTTGATGGTGACGGGTGCAAAGGGTCATATCTGCCGGGTCCACACGGCGGGTCTTAGACATGCTGAAAACCTTGTTAACCACGGGACTGAGTATTCTCAAGTTAGTGAATCCTCTGTGCATAAATTTCATACTTGGTAAGTAAATTGTAGATGCATGTTTGAATGGCTCCAAGAGCGCGAAGAAACCCTTATGTGTTTCGTGGTTGGGAGGTTAGTCAAAGAGTGCTATCTCTGGCCGGTCACCCCGGACTGACCCCAAAAAAGCTCATGAAAAAGCGCTTGTTTTAACCACGATATCTCCAAGATCTTAGGAAGCTTGGATAACATTTTTCATGACTTAGTATGGTAGAAATTTTGTGCTATGGTAAGAGAACATAACCCGTAGTCATCTTTTGGTGGATGGTCAAAGTTCATCTGGGGTCAATCCATTTTGGGGGTCGATTCATGACTGCGAAAACCTTATCAACCATGATAATCCTCACGTTAGAATGCTGATGGATAAGATTCTCATATCTTAGGTATGTGGGATTTTCGTTGTATTATGGTGTGTTTTAAGGCAGAACCATAACTCCTATCATTTTTGTTTTTAGTGTTTGTGAGAAGGTCAAAAGTTCATCTCAGTGTCACCCTGTGAGGTCAAACTTCTTAAATGCTGGGTTTTTTAAACACTATATCTCAAGATAGGGAAGCTCTTGGACCAATTTCACTACTTAGTATGTAGCATGTTTGTTATGGTAAGAGTGAATGAAGCCCTATCGTTTTTTATTATGTTGAGGTGTCCAATAGCGTCATCTGGGGTACGTCCGGGGAGGTTCGAATGCCTTGAAAACCTTGTTTTAACACGATATCTCAATTTAGGAACGGCTTTAGGATAGGAAATTTCATACTTATTATGTAGATGTGTTATCGGTACGATGGAAGAACCCTCGATCATTTTTGGTGTATGCGGTCAAATCGTCCATCCGTTGTGGTCACCAAGGATGTCTAAACTCTGCTCGTAATAACCATGTTTGACATCGATATCTGCAACGATAGGAATCTTGCGACTAGTAGATTTGCATAGGTAGTATTGTGGATCACTGTGATTTATTGTTGGGACACAGATGACCCCATGCTATCGATATTGTTTGGTGGTTGAGGTCAAAAGTGAATGTCAGGTTGTAGCGGTCACCAGGGCGGTCAGAACACTTAAAATGTTTCTATAACACTGACGTGATATCATCAAGGATAAAGGAATCGCGACTGTTGAATATCAATATTTCATACTGTCGTATTTACCTGCGTATGATAATGGGTAAGAAGAAGAATTCGTAGGGGGTCGTTTATTGATGGACATTGCATCAAAGGTCATCTTGGGCAACTTGTCAAAAAAGCAAAATTGTTAAGGAATTCCCAAGATACGTCTTGTATCCATGGGTTTCACACCAGGAATGCAACAAAGCGGAAATGTTTCCCAAAGAATTCCCAAGATCATCATCGTTTAAGGTCAGTCAGAATTTTTCATAATATTATGTCCAAATATATTTTCCCAGGAATTCCGTTCTTTCAAGAGTATATCAAATGAATGAATTCCTGTGTAAAATTGTTTGTTTCCAACATGTTAATGATAGCAGCACTTGACCATTTTTTCGTGATTGTTTCTGAAAGATATGGGACATGGCATTATTTTCCCCCACCCCCCCCCCCCCCCACCCCCCCCCCCCCCCACCCCCCCCCCCCCCCACCCCCCCCCCCCCCCACCCCCCCCCCCCCCCACCCCCCCCCCCCCCCACCCCCCCCCCCCCCCACCCCCCCCCCCCCCCACCCCCCCCCCCCCCCACCCCCCCCCCCCCCCACCCCCCCCCCCCCCCCCCCCCCCCCCCCCGGCCCCCCACCACCCCCACCCCCCCCCCCCCCCCCCCCCCCCCCCCACCCCCCCCCCCCCCCCCCCCCCCCCCCCCCCCCCCCACCCCCCCCACACCACCCCGCCCGCCCACCCCCCCCCCCCCCCACCCCCCCCCCCCCCCCCCCCCCCCCCACCCCACCCCCCCCCCCCCCCACCCCCACACCCCACCCCCCACCAACCCCCCCCACCACACCCCACCCCACCCGGCCCCCCCCGCCCCGCCACCCACCCCGCCCCCCCCCCCCCGCCCACACCCCCCCCCCCCACCACCCCCCCCCCCCCAAGCAAAGTGATTTGTCACTCAAACTTCGGTACATGAAGAGGATTTAATTATCTTCAAGTACATATAGGCCAATTGTGTGACGGATTTGGTCGAGCCAGGGAGCTGGAAGACATGTCTTCCAGCTCCCTCGTCGAGCTTTTTCCGCACATCTTAACTGTGCCCAGGGAGCTGGCTGTGCCAACACTGAAAATTGAAAGGGCGATATTCTAAAGCTAGCATAACCACTGAGGACGTTTCTAAATACCAGCACAGAAACAATCATGGACAGTAAGTGGTTACGATTTTCGTAACCACATTTTCTAGTTAATTCTGTGGATATAAGTCTTGATTAAATAGTTCTAAGAACTGTAAGGTAATGAGAATGTATCCTTTGTCACCCGTGAAAAAAGGCTCTCTCATGGTTTTTTCAATTTCTGATCATGACAGAAACAGAAATGCTCTGGATATTCTTCAACAAAATTACCGCAAACAGATTAAGCAGTCCAAATGGTTTCATATTAACACTATTATTGCCAATTGTGGTAGGGACACAAATAAACTGTTTAATACTGTCAACAAATTGATTGGGAGAGAACATCGCAATCCAATGCCGGTTTTTTGTTAAAATCTTGTATCATTCAGGATTGAAACTCATTTTGAAAGCAGTGTGAGGTTTTTGCCTGCATACAGAGCTGGTAGCCAGCAGGACTTTTCTTTAGAACCATTTGGTGATCAAACTGTGTACCCAGGAAAGGAAAGTGCTCAAAAATATGTTCAGAAGCAAGGAATCACTATATAAGCCTTTTGGCTTTCTGGTTAAGAATCCGTTTCAAAAATATGAGTTCATGGGCGAAGTCTTAGACATTGGTTACATGTTTCAATTCAAAAAGGAGAAAAGAAAATAGAAGTTTTGTGGTTGCTGTAAAATCAAAAGAGAATGTTAAATTGACCAAATATTTTAAGTTTTGACAGTCTGTGATGCAATGCTCATATACGCTTGATTGCAAATGGCAAACTTTCCCAAAATGGAGGTCAAAGAGTTTAGATTTTACTGTCAAAGCTTTTGGGTTTTGGCAAGATGTAAATAATATTTTAAGTACTTGTATGTCCTTGTTCTAGGTCAGACTGCTTGTACTCCAAATCCTTGTCAGAATGGAGGTTCCTGTACCCTGAGTGGTACCAGTGGTTTTATCTGCAGATGTGTGACTGGATTCACTGGAACTACATGTACATAGAATAAGTGGTCAACTCCAAGTTTATTGATGTATGTTTTTTAAAATACCAAAATAAATTTGTCATGGAGGTGTATTTGTTATAGACATTCCATTCTTTGCATTTTTGTAATTTTCAATTTTCTTTATATATGATACAGTCCAGAATGCAATGTACTCCAAATCCTTGTCAGAGTGGTGGTTCCTGTACCCTGAATGGTGCCAGTGGCTTTACCTGCAGTTGTGCAAGTGGATACATAGGAGTTACTTGTTCTCAGTGTAAGTATGGTATAGATTGCCCTGTTCAGTTATACATAACTCTGAAAATGTTCAGTGACCATTTTGCTGGTTGGTTATATATTTGTGGTATGTGTTTCAGAACCTCATGCAAAGAAATCATCAGTTTGTCCTTATTTAGTGGAAGTAACGCTAATATGCATATCCAGGGATTCCGCCAGAAACTCAAAAAAGGGGGGGGGGATTTATTACAGCTAAACCCCGAGGCCAAATTGGTAATGTCCTTGGCAAAAGTTACAAGTGGGTTCAGAGGGACAAAAGCTTGCTTCAAGGCCCTATATGGTGCAATTTGAAGGGCTTTAAAGGCCGTTTATTTTATATGTAAGTTCAAACATTGCTGCAAAAGTGTCCTCTTCTTAAGCTAAGAAATGAAGATACTGACATTTTTTTATATTTTTATGGAAATGAAAAGGGGGGCATTT
This sequence comes from Holothuria leucospilota, assembly GCA_029531755.1. NCBI lineage: Eukaryota > Metazoa > Echinodermata > Holothuroidea > Aspidochirotida > Holothuriidae > Holothuria > Holothuria leucospilota. The sequence continues at coordinate 20,206,050 of CM055965.1, forward strand.
TACCCCCGTTCTGGAAAGGTGGGGACAAATCCCCCACTTTCCACCCTTTGATGGAAACCCTGCATATCACTCAGTCTATTGTGGTCTTGCTGCCAGTGTAACTTTGCTTCTCATATATCATGCTGGGAAAATGCCCTTAGGTACTTTTGAAATTTTCTCTCTGCCATAGTAAGCATATGGGGGTTATCTTGGATCAGGGTTAGAAAAAATGTTTATCTCCCGGGAAGAGAGTTAGATTTCCACAACTTCTTCCTTATTTTCATGTATGAAAAAGGTACATTTCCCTCCAACTACCAAATTTCCCTCCAAATACCCAAGTTTCCTGGGAAGGAGCCTCCCAGCTTCCCAACTTTTTCCACCCATGATCTTGGATTAAGCCAAGTTCAATAGAGTATTGTGTGTGTGCATTCACCCATGAAGCTACTCAGGAAATCTCCAGTGACCAGCACAATAGAGCAGTACAGCATTCTTCAATGAAGCTGAACACAGTACCGACTGTGACTGTCAAGATTTTCTTACTCTTCTGCTTGGGTGATTTAACTTTTTGCAATTGAGCTAAGGGCACTTTCCTCTCATAATGGTGCAAATTATTCATTCTCTGATCATTCCACTTAAATGTCACTTAACATTTCGAGCTATTTCACTTGGTGGATTCTGGGGAAGTAGCTCCTTTTAATTTGGGGAGCAGAACTACTTCTGGAGTAACATTTGGTTTCACCCATTGGCTCTTCGCCAGAGAGTCGAGGAGACTTTGGAAAAAGTACTAGGCAAATGGCTAGCAGGTTTAATGGAGGATGAAAGAAATATTTCATGGCTAAAGGGTATATTATATAAACGCCTTATTAATTTCTCTACATATGGTTGGAGGATTGGTGTTCACATGCCATTGGTGATTCGGCACTATCATCACAGTCGTGTGTTATCCATCGTGTAATAGTCTAGTATAACACATGATCATGTGTTATACTAGTGTAACACATGGCTGTGACGGCCCTATCACTGCGGTACATACAAACTATGCCCCAACTTAATAAATCAATGCAGCTAGCTAGCTTTGGGGATCACACATTGCATATCGTACGTAATTGGCACATAAACACGTAGCTGGAAAATGACAAACCATGGAGCTACCGCAAGGACAAACACGAACCATAGTGTCCGCCAAAACACAACTTTAACCAACGACTAGATCAAAGTTATAAGGCATTATATAAAACAAATAATGAATGTTTTCCATTCGTGCGATAGTATGAATAATTTCATTCAATGGAAGAGTTAATATTCTATTCAACTTGGCTTTGCCTAGTTGAATAGAAAGTTCAATCTTTCAACTCAGGAAATAATTCATACTACCACACTCATAAACATTCATTATTTGTATACTGTAACATGCTTGAATTGTCTCACAGGTTGTATCAAATGGTCTCACGGCCTTGTATGGCCTGTGGGCTGGAGGTTCCCCCCCCCCCCATTGTAAACAAAACAAAGATTCTTAGAACCAGGTAATACTGATATTCACTTTTTATGAGGTCATAGGATTGGGCAGAATTGTGATATATTTGAATATGGACGTTACCATGGTAATTGTCGCATCACCTACATTAGCTTTTTTGTAAGACTGATGTACCAAAGAAGAGCAATTCCAAGTTCGGAAATACTGATACCGGTGGCGCTTCTGTCTGTAACCTTTCACACACCTTTTTGGTCCTTGTGCAACAGTCATCTGTTGACCTAGCTGACACATTTTTAGCCCACATTCTACAGCAGTTCTTTGCACATTAAGTTGAATAGTCTGTTGGCTCAAGCATTATATCATTAAAGTTGGTCTCAACCAGGTGCCAGTTCAGTCCAAGCTTTGGCTCCTCACCTTTTACATCAAGGTTTCATTTTCCCCAAGGCCAGGGGCCATGTTTGGATTTAAGAAACTCTGAAAATGCAAATTGTGCAGGATGTGTGGCATGGTGACTATGTACTTACAGGACTTTTCCAGAAATACTTGATACTACAGTTCATAACATGCATGTAAACAAACATATGAAATGAGCCCATTATGTTGTCTGGTCAGTGTTTTGTGCACAAATCACTGAGAATTCTTACTCACACATGAAATTCTAACCTCAGTTTTGGATGTAGGCCTAATTAAGGTTGATGATGTGATCAAGATTTGTGCATATAAATTGGTTATTGCCTGGTCATATATTTGGAGGCAATTTAGGTCATAATTCACAGAAACCATGGGATAAATACAGCTGGTCCTTGCCTAATGTAAAGGCCTGTCTGTACTTTAGTATAGAGCTGTAAAGCTATGAAAGAGGAACACTGTTCAACTCTGAACTACGTCTGTGATTGGCCTGGGAGAGCAAGGCATGACCATATATGGAAAAGTATTGTTTTACTGACCCAATGTTTCTTGGACAGGGAACCCTCATGCTGACCAGATTTGGCCCGAAGGCTCCCATGTGAGAATTCAGGTACTCTGTCGATTTCATCTATCTCATCTTTATGTTTCAGTTTTAGTCCAGAGGGTTTGTGATTCCAGTCCCTGTCAGAATGGAGGAACCTGTTTCCCTCTGGGAACTACACAGTTTTTCTGCAGTTGTCCAAGTACATTCTCTGGGGCAAGATGTGAACAGGGTAAGTGCAGTCCATTTCTTGGGCATTATGCATGGTTCACATTGTTTATTTTCTCATGTGGGTCAAACAGAGTTTGGAATATACAGACCATTCTTGGAATCAAGTTCCTAGAAGCCTGGGCCGATATTCATAAAACCCTGCTAAACTAGCAGCCAGCTAGGCCTTAGCAGGCTGCTAAATGGCTAGTTGCCTGCTCCATAGTTTCCTGCTATTTCCCTATTCATAAAACCCTGCTAGGGACGGTGCCAGGTAGTTGTCAACTAGGATTTAGTTGGTTGTTAGCTTAGGGATGCCACTGAAATTCTCTTATGCATTTCTCTGCATCCCGTTGCAGCGCATTTTAATCTGTGGGCAGCGAAACGCCCATTGTGTAGCACTCCGAGAGTTCCCTCACGACGAACAATAGCCATTCCGTAATACCAACGCGCTGCTCTGTGCCGCTCTTTGTTGCCGTATTTTGCAGGGTAATCCACCCGAAACACAAAGAAAATGCCGATGCGTTGCAGCGACGGTGTTAGGACTTATTCATCACTGACAGAATTCAACATTCTGTCAAGTTATTCACGATCGGAAAATACCATCTTTCTAATAGTTTATACAAACTTTGAGCTGTTTTTTTTTTTGCTATGCCAGTTCCCTGGTGAAAGTATACTACGGCTTAGCATTTTGCATGTGTTTCAGATCATTTGTCACATTTACTTGTTTTTTAATCGTATACTAATTTTCATCGGCAGAACGCAATTAAATAGTTTGTGGTCTTAACATTTTAACTTTGTGAATATTCCATGGCCATTAATTTACGTACACTTCGCTACAAACGGCCTTCACTCGGCCTAAGCTGCAGCCTATCATGTATATACTTTTATGAAAAACATGCACCACGCAACTTTTATGTTTACATCGAAAAAAATGCGTCAGCTTAATTGACCCAATCAAAATTCAGACGGAAAATACAGCCAGCACCTGCGCAATGCATTGGCCCTGAGCCACGGTTGATAACAAGCTGTATGTCGGCAGTCTTGAATTTACGTACCACTGTCACATAGGGCTTATTATATTATATATGAGGGATGGGATCATGCTAGCTCTTTTCTGTGTTTTACGAAGCCGTCTAGGTAGTAACTTTCTTTCAAGCCCACGATACACCTAAACAATACACCTAAAAATTTCGTGCATCTCTTCATCAGGCGAATTATTTTACCCTTGGGTAAAAACTTCAAACGGCATGCCCGTCAGTCGAATCAGATCTTCGGTTGTGTTTATAAGTTGGTTTCATAATCTGAATTGTTTGCATTGGAAACTGGGTACGCTTGTGCAAGATTTCTATCGTTGTTATTATAGCAAGGAAATTGGTGAATAAATTTTTACCTCGTGGGGGCTTTTTGTGGCTTCTAATTTCAAGTCCTTATAGTAGGGACGGGGAGGCTAATTTCGAAGGCCGGGAGCCACGCGGACCACATGGGACTGGACGAAATTTCTAGTTGGTTAAACCAGCCAATATGGGCACAATATGGAGTAATGCCCAGCATGCACTGCTGTTGAAATGTTTTATTTGGTGGGAAATCCTTTCAATAAAAGACGGGGTTGGAGGTGGGGTGGGAGTTAGTGTAATTGGGTTAGGAGTGGCTCTACACCCTGTGTCACGGTCCTCCCCCACTATCGCTTTTGTGCCATGCTTCCCACAGCAGTCTTCAATATGTGAGAGATGCTCTAAGAAATTTTGTCCCCCCCCCCTCTCAAACAGAAAGTTCGTCCCCCTGGTCGTCTTAAAATTATCCTAGTTGCGCCACTACAGTTACACAGGGCTGCCTTTTCTGGGCATGATCACCTGTAACAATGAAATAAGTACACCTTGACCTATTTCAAAAAGCTGAAAATGCTTAAGTTTGTCTCGGAGCTTCATGACCGTATAGCCTATGCGATTCATAAAAACAATAGGGGCCTATGGCATAGGCCTGTGGGTGTAGGCTAAATGTTTTAAGAAAAGATATCTCACAAATTTACCGCCGTCCACTTTGTTATTTACTTCAATAGTGGCAAATGATCCAAAATCTGTGGAAAGATCAGAGGTGGATACAGGGGGGGGGGACTTTCCCGGTGGCTCACCCCCCCCCACCTTTCGCCACATCAACAATAACAAATACGCGAAAATTAGTGTATTGTTAATCTAGGAGAATATTCAAAGGGGCGTTAAGCCCCCCCCCCCCTTTCGAAATGTCTGGATCCCGCGCCTGAAGATAACTGCTTCTAGCAGGGCAACGTTACCTTTTACCATGCACACAAACTCATTTCACTAAGCCCGCAGTTTATTCACCATAGACTCTTTGTGAGCTTTTCCCATCTCAATCCGCGGCACCTTCGCGACTTTCTTAATCCTGTTATTCGTTGTAAACTAATTGAGCAATCTAACGTAGTGGAAACCCACCACGCAGGCTAACAAGTCTCTTGCAACATGAACAGACGATCGGATATCGTGGTCGCCATTTTGATAAAAGTAAATTGCTCGAAAAAGTAGCACATTGGGCATCTTTTCAAAATCTGTTTACTTGGAATGTTACTTTTAAATATTTGCTACATGGGAATGGCTGTACTTTGCATAGAATTCATATTTTCGCTGCAAATTCAGGTCTCCGATATTTTTGTCCAGGCAGCATGCTTCGTAATGACGTAGTTAGAGCGCCCTGTTAGGCTATGTTCACTTGATGTACATTCGATGTTGACCTATACCCGGAAGGAAACAGGGTGTAGACATCGCAATCTTACAGCACAGCGGCAGGGATTTTTACCAAGATCTTGGGAATATGGCACATCGGCACATCGACTAGGAAATAGACAAAAAAATTCAGGAACATGTACTGCATAAATTTAGGGTTATCGTTTTGGCCCTGTCGAATGACCTTTCTCCTCTGGTCCTGTCACTTCCCCGTGGCCCCAACTAAAGTTTAGAGAGTGTTTCGGCTGAAAATGCTGAAACTGACAGCCAACCACAATCTTACTAAAATCCCGGCCCCTAAAATTTTTGATTAATTGTCATAACACATTTTCACACATGTTGGTGGGTCGATGCTGTGGGTGAGGGGTAGGGGGAGGGATAGAGAGCGCTTTAACCTTTCAAACAACTTCCGTTGTCATACGCAATATTGTATCTCAATCAAAACCGCTCAAGTTGCAATAAACAATATTAAAACATACTTTTAGGGGAACATAGGCGTACCGGGGAGACAGTGATCTCAGCTGGGGAGGGGTCTGAACTAAACATTGTTTTGGACACCATCCTGGCGGGATGGGTCAAAGGGAATACTTGTCCCCAAGCCTGTATCCGAGGGTGAGCCCCTAGAAAAGTTTGCCCTGCAACATGCATTGTCTCAACGCAGTTTAAATATCTCCCTCCCAATAAAATGTCTCCGGCCTGGAAACGATTTCTTCCTCTTTCAGTAGGCCTACGTTGTCGGTCAATGGGCCTGAATGTCCCCCTCCCCTTGGAGAATTTTTCGGTACTTGAATCCCTTTGAGGGTGCAATTTGGTGCAACTTTCGTATTGTGCTAATTTGAAGGATACTTCCCTTTCATTTTCCTTTGTAAAATTATTTTTACAGAGGGAATTAAAGGGAGTTTTCATCGGTCTAGGAACAATACTGGAGCAAGCAAGCTTTCGTCCCCTCACATTTTGACAAAAAAGCTCGATTCCCTCCCCCATCCCTCCCCGACTTCTAAAGTCTCTCTACAGAAGGAAGTCTAACTCCCACTTTAGAGAGCTGAAAGTTTCTTTCAGTTTCACATCGTGCTGTGCATCCCAGTCTAAAAATAAATTTTCATAGCCGCATTGTTTCCCCTGTTCGAGGAACATGCACATTTTTTTGGAGACTTCTTCGCGGGAAACTTGGTCCACATCACCCATAAGCTCATAGCAACATACTTAGAAAAAATTAGGATAATTTCATTCCCCCTTCTTGTGTTTAAACGAAAAAAAGAAAAGAAAAAAAAAAGACAGAAAGAAAAAGATGACAAAATGACTAAGAGAACCACAAACATGCGACGTATCGCCAGGTAACACTTCTTGAGATATTTTGAATTCTGGCTACGCCACTGCGTATGAGTAAACCTTTCTTGGCACATGCATTTTTCATTTTGTCGGGAATGAAACTTTTTTTTCGGGAAAATGTCCAGCACCCCCACCCCCAACCCACAGATCCTTAGGTACGTCCCTGCCCTTCCTGCAACTCGTAGAACATCTCAGGTCATGAACAGCCCTGTCCAGTTAGGGCACTGTTACGTAAGGCCTTCAGTATCATATCGGGATGGGAAAATGCTGCATCTATGTTTTACCAAGCAAGATGAGTAAGTGGTTGGCCCTCTACTTTGTTTTTGGTCGGGAATTGGCTTTCTTCACGTTTTGGTCCCTGTTATACGTGAAAGACTACATGTAAAACATGTACGTTACCTCGCGACAGGGTTACCCTGACTATTGCTTCATGAACAACGATCATATCGTGGTCGCAATTTTGAGAAAAAGTAAATTGCTCGAAAAAGTAGCACATTGGGCATCTTTTAAAAATCTGTTCGCATGGAATGTTAGAATTAAATATTTGCTACATGGTAATGGGTTTACTTTGCACAGAATTCACATTTTTGCTGCAAATTCTGGTCTCCGATATTTTTGTCCAGGCAGCATGCTTCATAATGACGTAGTTCGAATGCTCTGTTAGGCTATGTTCACTTGAAGCACATTCGATGTTGACCTATACCCGGAAGGAAACAGGGCGAATCATCACAATGTCACTTACAGAGTTGCAGCAGAGAGCTGCCTCTAGTGGTACAGTAGCTCCCTGGTTGCAGGCATATATGGTTGCAGGGATATTTTCCATGATCTTGGAAATATGGCACATGGACTGGGAAATAGACAAATAATTTCGGGAATGTGTACTGCAAATTTACGGTTAGGCCTATCGTTTTGGCCCTCAGGATGTCTAATGACTTTTCTCCTCTGGGGCCGGTGACTCGTCCGTGGCCCCACCTAAAGTTTAGAGTGTTTCGGCTGAAAAATGGCCTAGCACCACCTTCCAAAAATCCCTCAAAATATTTTTAAATAATTGCCATAACATATTTTTACACATGTTGGTGGATCCATGCTTTCGGTATAAGGGGATGGGGAGGGGCTTTAACATTTGAAACAAAATTCCCCGGTCATACGCAAAAAATACTCAACCAAAACTGCTTAAGTTGCAGTGAGCAATATTAAAACATATACTTTAGGGAAGCATAGCGTAGAAAGATATGATCTCAGCTCAGTGGGGAGGGGTCTGAACTGAACATTTGCTTTGGAACACCGTCCTGGGGGATGGGTCCAAGGGAATGGTTGTCCCCAAGCCCGTAGCTGAGAGTGATCACTCTCAGCTACGGGCTTAAGGACAACCAGGGCTCGAGCCCCTAGAAAATTCGCCCCTGCAAAAATTCAAAACAAAGTTCTATTGTCTCAATGCAGTTTGAATGTATCCCTCGTAAATGAAATGTCCCCCTGGAAACTATTTCTTCCTCCTTCGGTAGGCCTACCTTGCCTGGCTACGGGCCTAGATGTGCCTCCCCTTGGAGAATTTTTTCAGTACTTCAGGGGCCCTACATGCAAGTTGGAAGTTGGTGCAACGTTCGTATTGCGCTTGTTTGAAGAATAATTTGTTTCATTCGTAAAATATTTTCCTTTGTAAAATTATTTGTAGAGAGGGAACAAAAGGGAGATTTTTTTCAGCCCTGGAACAATGTCTGGGCCAAAGCACAATTTTTCGTCCCCTCATATTTTTGTTAAAAGGGGCTCAGTCCCCCTCCCCCGGGCTTCTTCCGTCTCTCTACCAAAGGGAAGTCTGCCTCCCACATTGAATAGCTCAAAAGTTTTTTTCAGTGTCGCTGACATCATACTGTGCATCCCCAGTCTAAATGACTATCTGGCAGAGGCGTAGGCTTAAGTCTGTGGGTAGGATCGACCTCACCCTCTCCCACCAGAATTGTCAGTTCAGGTCGAAAAATATAGCTCTACACAAGGTTAATCTCATGATCGTTGGTACTTTCGAAATTTTCACGGCCGCATCGTTTGTCCTAGGGGCAAGCTGTTCGGGGAACGTGCGCGTTTTCTTGGAGAATACTTCGAAGGAAATTTGGTCGTTCTTATAACCCAAAAGCTCATTGCAACATACATAGAAACTTTAGGATACTTTTATTGCACGTTTTCAAGGCTTGTGTTTTTACAAAAAAAAAAGACAGCAGCGAGTGTGGCCTCAAACATGCGACGTACCGCCAGGTAGCTTTTGTGATATTTATCTCTGGGCAGTTATAGGCCTGCGTGTTCAGTAGCGAGCTTACTCGGCCGTTATCATTTAGGGGAAAAATGAGGTATAGGCCTACCCCACCGTTGACAAAATGCTTAAAAACGGGCGAAACATTAGGTTAAGGTGTAAGATATTCAAAGATGAGAAGTAGAAACTATCAAAGACCGCACATACAGTCTTCGCACTTTCTCAGTCAGTAGTAACTTGCATCTGGGTGTTTAATATAGTAGCCTATAGTCTATGGTGGTGCAAGTTCCTACAATCGGATCGAGGAGTGTCTCTTTTCAATTTCCTTCAAAGTATACTTGGTATGAGATGGCTATAGCTTCGGTGTGATTAAGTAAATATTGCTAATGTCAAAAAATACAGTAGAAACGTGTTTTAGGCCAAACTGAATTCGGCGCTTCTTGGCGTGTCTGTAAGATACGGCTAACGTAACGAAGTCGTAGGCAAAGGCCTAAATTATGGTATATTTGTCCTGTGCTCATTTTCGGTGCCTTCAATTGCTACGATCGTTTTGATTTCGCGACCAAATAACCCACGCAAATGGATAAACAAGTTCATCACCATAACATCCATACTGTACGATGGAATTGTATCATCTCTCAAAACTTTCGCAAAGCATTTCTTTGTAGGAAAAAATCGATATCGTGAGCATTGAGCACCTCCTTAATCCCCTAATAGCGATGCATCGCTACGCTGTGATTACGTACACAATGGTGTTCGTTTCGCTGCATAGGCCAACTGTACACTTAAGCTGGATGCATTTGCGACGCCAACGCCTCGCCGACGGGATCCATTGTGTTTGCGCTGGTATGGGTCCGAAACGCATCTCAACGCATAAGAGAATTTCAGTGGCATCCCTTAGCAGTTGGCCATGTCCAAAACCACAAATCAAAACACGCATCAGTTTCACCAGGGAGTTATTATCCGAATGGAGGTAGCACTAGAAGTTTAATTTATGCTAATACTTTAAGACCTATTTAAGTCTTAAAAGATTACCAACTTTTAGCTGGTGATAAGGCTTATAAGAACTTAGGCCCTTTATTTAATGCTTTCAACTTTATTTTTTTCTCGTTGCCACATTATTCAACTCTAGTAATACTTTAACAAGAGAACTGAATTAAATAATGCTTTGATGCGTAGGTTTGTATACCGCTGTCATAGTAATGACAGCGTTTATAAACTCAAAACGGTTGTTTATTAGAACTAGATCAATACAAATACCCCTACTCCATCTAAACAGACCATATGCAAATGAGCTAAAGAGGCAGGAGCCTAATTCTTTTACTGCAGTCTGAAAATTTAGCTCAAGGTTCCTAAAATAACCGAACATACATCTATGTTCACAATTTTACAAAAATTAAAGCTGACGTGGTCTCATTTGCAACACCAAAGAGAAAATATACTTATTTTTCAGGCGACTGGCAATGCTGTGGCAATAGGTAAAATCGCCAGAGTTCTACTTCAGATGTATCAGACAACAAATCTCTTTGTGTTAATTTTTTAATCCAGATTAGTGCTTATAGAAATCTTTAGAGCAAGATAATGGAATGATTACTAGAGTCTAGATGATCTTGAATGCGCAAACCTCACTTCAAGGAAAGTTTGGGCGAGCTATCTCCATTTGGATAACAACTCCTTGGTCAAACATACTAAAGAAAGGATTTAGTTGTCAACTAGTGACTTAGAAGTACCCAAGATCACCTCTAATGTTAGCACACAACTTAGCAGTCAACTAAGCTTAGCAGCATTTTATGAATAACATATAGTATCCAACTAGGCTTAGTTGGCATCTAAGGCCCAAAATAGTTGTCAACTAGGCTTAGCAGGGTTTTATGAATATCGGCCCTGGGATTCTGATGCTAGATAAAATTATCCTAGGTGAGTAAATGTGTAGAATTCGTAGTTTCTTAAATATTCAGGAATTCGTAAAAGTTTTTAACATAATTGCTCTCCACCCTTGATGTAGTTTATATATACTTTTCCAGCTCAAAGTGGATGTGATTCCAGTCCCTGTGTGAATGGAGGAACCTGTTTCCCTCTGGGACCTACACAGTTCTTCTGTCTTTGCCCGATCTTTTTCTCTGGCACTATGTGTGAGCTGGGTAAGTACCATTCTTAAGAGTTTGTATTTTCATGGAATACCATGGAATTTAAAACTGTGCTGGAAAGTCAGGTTGTGCTGTCAAGTGTCTCGTGATATTGTTAAAAGATCTTGGGCCATTTGACTGTGAGGAATAGATGGAGGCTTTGTGATTGATGATATCACCCATGGATTGCATTCTTTTATAGTGTAATGAAGGCCACTTTGTTTCAAAAAGACTTAGAGGAAAAAATGGTTATCAGTTGGTTGTGGACACCTGTATTTTTGTCAGGGGAAATTCATGAAACTTTTTTTTTGTATTTTTGAATGGACCCTAAAATTTTTTCTGCAGGTACTACTGCACTGAAGTTTGATGCCTTCAGAGAATGATTGTTGGTATAGGCTTCTCAGCCAATCAGAGAAATCAGGGAAAGTGAATTCCCTATTTTCTTGTTAGGGAAATTCTGATCATCTGATAAAACCCAGCTCAGGGAATCACGATGGGTTTGAGCTGAAATCAGAGAAAATGCAAACTTGTAAAATTTAGAAAAAAGAAAAGCATTGTGGTAAACTGTAATTAAGGAGCATTCCATTTTTCCACATTTTAGTTAGGCCTTGGGCCTGCAGAATTTTAGGAATAAGATATTTGGGAGCTGTCTCCATAGAGTATAAGTGTGGCAGGGCCTTCAAATTTCTGAAGGTTGATTATAAGGCCCAAAGGCAATTGAAAAACATGCCATTTACACAGAGGACCTTTGATCTAGCCCCAGAGGGCAAAGGGCTCAATGTAACTGTATAAATGCTGCTGTAAATTTTTTTGTACTAGCCTGTGGTGCTCTCCATTGTAAACTGGCACCAGCTTAAACAAGGTTGGAGTTTGTCTGGGCTGCTAGCTGGCATAAGTGGAACCCTGAATTGAGGGTATTTAAAGCTTTTAAGGTGTCAAAATGGATGAGTTTTCCATATCATGTCCCTATTAGGGTGGTTGTTTTCTTTTAAATGGGTCTTTATGTGGGTGTTAATTCTGGTTCCTGGACAATTCCTTCCAGGACACTTCTCACCTGGAGGATTCTCCCCCCCCCCCCACCTCTGCAGCTCTCCCCAGGACAATTTTTCCAGATATTTTCCAGCCCGGAAAATTTTCCCGCAGATATTTCCACCGAGGACAAATCCAAATTTTTTGGTGGGGGAAGTTGTCTGAGGAATTGTCATAGATGGGAATTGTATTGGGGGACATTGTCAGTGAGTCAGTGTTGGGAATTGCCTGGTAGGGAATTTTCTAGGGGTGGGGTTGGGGGAAGAGTTGTCTGGTCATGGTCCATCCCATGTAAAACATTGCCATAAAAAGTTGCAGTGACGAGACTTCTTTTGGTCATTGTTAAATTGAAGCATTTGTTCTTGCAGGTACAAATATTAACGCTTGTACACCAAATCCCTGTCAGAATGGTGGTTCCTGTACCCTGAGTGGTACCAATGGTTTTACCTGCAGATGTGTGACTGGATTCATTGGAACTGTATGTACACAAAGTAAGGAATCAAGTCAAGTGTATTAAAAAAATGCCAAGAAATTGAAATTTGATAAGATTTTTTTGCAATTTCTTCTGCCTATACAAATGAACAGAATAATGAAGTCTTCAATGTCTTATGTTTACAGTCCAGAATGCTTGTACTCCAAATCCCTGTCAGAATGGTGGTTCCTGTACCCTTACTGGTACCAGTGGTTTTACCTGCAGATGTGTGACTGGATTCACTGGAATTACATGTACACAGAGTAAGTGCTGCTGCAATTTCCTTAAGAAATTATTGTAAAGGAGTGTAAGTTTGTAAAAAAAGAATCACTTTTATCCTGATTGCATTGAATTTAGAGAAGGATGCATTATTTAATTTTCTATTTGTACAGTCCAGAATGCTTGTACACCAAATCCCTGTCAGAATGGTGGTTCCTGTACCCTGAGTGGTACCAGTGGTTTTATGTGCAGATGTGTGACTGGATTCACTGGAACCACATGTTCTCAAGGTAAGGACATTTTTAAATTTAGTATAATAATGCCTGTTGTAAAACTGTGACCATATCATAAAATGAAGACCATTTAAAAAGCAACTGGAAACTGTCAACCTCCAAAAAGAATTAAAATGCATTATCAGAGTCCTTGAAACCACAATTTCGTTGGAACTTGGTAAATACTGTACATATATTTTATGGGTATATAATCCTTTTGCTTCAGAAGTGAGGAACCTTCTTCCTATAAAGAGGCCATTCAATTGTTTATAAAATTAGTCATAAGCAAAACAAACTTTCAAGAAATTTTAATGATTTGGGGACAACTCCCCAAGGACAATTCCCACCCAGGCAATTATTCCTGGAAAACTCTTCCCAGGATAAACCCCAGGCAGTTCGGAGCCCAGACAGTTGCCACCCCAGTCAATTCCAAATTTTATGGTGGGGGACGTTGTTTGGAGGAATATCATTCAGGTTGTTCAGGAGGGTTTTTTCTGTTCATTATTTTAATAATGGGAGGGGCACCACAACTGAATAGTTGTCAAAAGGCAGGAGTCTAAGGGGTATCCTATTTCCTTTGAGAAATTGTTGTACTCAGAGAAGAGGGGATAGATGCGAAGTGATGCGCTATCATTTTCATTTTTGTGAGTACTTCCATATACTGAAAATTGCCATTTTCCTTGTCAAGAAGAATCCAAAAACTTAAATTGTCAGATATACCTATCCAGTGGCTACATCCCTTAGCATGTTGGCCAGCTCTTGTTACTATGCATGCTACACTGCATTAAGAACTTGGTTTTATTTCTATTTCTAGACTTTTGTAGTTTTTTAAGGTGGGTATTCAGTACTCAAGAAAAACATCCAGAAAATGGATAGCAGGTCTAACTGGTTAAAGTGAACAATATAACAGCTATACTTAAATGACTATAAAATTTCCTTGATGAATTGCTTGATGGACTTGTAAAATGGTCTAGTGAGCCACAGCCAACCTTCTGCTTGAAGGTTCCAGTGACTTACTTCTTGGATACTACAAGTACAAGTGACTGTCAAAAGAAGTGGTTAAATTAATATTAACAATTTTCTTTCCAGCTCAAAGTGGTTGTGATTCCAGTCCTTGTCAGAATGGAGGAACCTGTTTCTCTCTTGGACCCACACAGTTTTTCTGCAACTGCCCTTTTACTTTCTCAGGGCCAACATGTGAAGAGAGTGAGTGCTTCATTTAATCTGCTTTCAATAAATGTACAAGCTTATTTATACCCAGAGTTTACTTTTAGCACATATGATAAACCATAGACCCTTTTCTAAATAACAATTACAAAGGATTGTGGGATAGAGTTTGGTATGCGTCGTCTTTGTCAGTGGCATATTACTGTGGCAAAAAACGACGCATACAAAAACACTATCCCACAATTCTTTGTAATTGCTATTTGGAAAAGGGTCTATGGAGGTTGAAAGATTAAATGCTGTTTTGAAATGAAAAAAAAAAAAGAAAAAGATCAAGGGCCAAATGGTTTAAATTGTCACTGGAATTGGTTGAAATGATATAGTTGCTTCATATTCTATTTTACACCACACAGAAATGAGAATTTAAACTTTGAAGTAAATCAAAGTAACAATGTGACTGGCTAATAGCTGCAGTGGTTTAGAGGTGAAATGATGGCCCAATGTAAATAACAGTAGCAAAGTTAGCCACCATTTTTAATATTGAATGTTATGGCAAGTTTGCAGTCTTTATATATGAAGAGAACTTTTTCTTTTTCAGGTCGGAATGCTTGTGACCAAAGTTCCTGCCCAGTTCTCAGTTCATGTGTTGAGACTGATTTTAGTGGTTCTTTAATTGTCTGCCAATGTTTGAGTGGTATTACTGGATTTTTTTGTGTTCAGTGTAAGTTCTGCATTCCTTTTGTATTAACAACCAATTTGAATAGGGTTTGGGTATTGACTAAGACGAAATAATAATTCTTACATTGAAGATCTTCAGGTCGCTGACAGTCCATAAACTCAAGGGGCAACAAATCTTGCCCCAGACTGCAAAAATTCTCCATGCTTTGTTTTTTTTAATGACTTAACTCTTACATGTTCCATAATTTGTGTATCTGTTTTTTCTCTTTTCTATTGTTTTTGCTACAGCTCAACTTCCTTGTAGACAAAACCCCTGTGAGAATGGTGGCTCATGCATTCCGAGTGGTACCAGTAGTTTTAGTTGCTCATGTGTGACTGGATTCACTGGAATTACATGTGCACAGAGTAAGTGGGTGTTTTTGATTCCTTGCATAAGCAAAAGGAATCTATGCGATGGTGATGTGGTGTGTGCGTGTTAGTGTGTGTGTGTGTGTGTGCTTGTGTGCACTCACCAACATGGCCTTAGCAGGTGCCGGGGGCAGCCAACAAGAGCTCCGCTCTTACACGTCTTTCCTAGCTCACGCATGGCTCGAAACTGGCGTAGCTGCTGGAAAATTTGGCCACTGCGAAGAGAAGTCATGTGCGGCTGCACCCGCCTGCCTTGGAGTGCAGCCCACCCTCAAGCACGTACATCTACTTGCCTCATTAGTGAGTGGCTTCACTGATGGGAAATTCCCTTGCATTCCTAACCAGGTCCTTGCCCAGTACCCCGTAAGGCATTGAGTGTGCATATGTGTGTGTGAATGTGACGCTGATTGTAAACATGATATCTCAAGAACAGTAACCTCCAGTAACCTCATACTTGGCAAGTAGGTACCCCTTGCAGGGGTTGAAATAAGCCTTCAACCTTTGGGGGCCATGCAGTCGGGCCCCTAGCCCATGGAATCTAGGGGCCAAATGAGAAATCAAGGGGCCCAAAATGAGCAAATACAAAGGACTGTTAAAGTGTATGGGTGCTTTTTACATGCTTGGAAATGTGTAGTATGGGTAAAGGCCTAATTAAGGCAAGTTGAGGCTGAAAATAGCCTGAAACCAGTCTGTCCTCACCCTCTTAGACCAGTACTTAACAACCATACATGTTGCATGTAGTGAACATTTTCAAAATTTTCTCACAACTCCGGAAGTTATTACCTGGTAAAATGAAGGGCACTGTTCAATTTCCACCAACCAGTCAGTCATGAACACTTAATATTTGCCTGAGCGGCCCAGCCGTAGTACGGCAGGTTTTGCAAATCCCCTCAATCAAGTTACTGTTTATTGTAGTCTGATTGGATAAACCTGACATCATTCATTAGCTCATACCAGCATGCTGGTGTGAGCTATTGTGATCACGCGGCGTCACTCTGTCTGGCTGTCTGTCCGTCCGTCTATGTTCAAAATGCTTCTCCTCCGATATGCTTTCATGGATTTGTTTGAAACTTGGGCACAATGTTCCTTGGGTGGTGGGCCATTTGGGGTGTTTAGGAATTTTTGGTCCAAGGTCCAAAGTGGACCCTACGGTCCATTTTATGAAATTCTGCAAAATGCTTCTTCTCCTACAGATTCTCTTGTACAGTGTTGATGGTTTGTCATAATGTTACTCTGTTATTGGTCCCTTCGGGATGTTCAGGAATTTTGGGTCCAAGGCCCAAGATGGACCGCTGGGTCCATTTTTTGAAATATTGCAAAGTAATTAACTTCTTCTCTACTTAGTGTTTAAAGAGAGGTAACAGCCTCTCATTATAATGCTTGGTTAGTGATCTCATTATGGTGTTCTTGAATTTTGGTCTATTGGTCCCATGTGGGCCCCAATGGCTCATTGTATGAAATTTTACAAAATACTTTTTCTCCTACAAATTGTGTTGTACAATGTTGATGATTTGTCATAATGAAGCTCTGTTAATGTTTCTTACAAATTACTTTACCAATTTAGGATGAAGAATACTTTTGATACCTTTCTAACTAATTTTGTGTCACGCTCGTCGCTCTATTTTTACCTACTCTCACAAACACTCACTTTACTGGTTACTGCCTATATTTCTCTGTACTGCACCCTCTGTAAAACTGTCTGTGTAGTAGAGGTCAATCCTGTGCAGTTGTTTAGGTTAGTTTAAAGGGAGCTGCTTAAAGAGATTTCCATTGGGTATTTCCATTGTGTGTGCATTGTCAGAGCATGTGGGTGTGTTTGTCATAATGCTCTGTTAATGGCTTTTAGGGTGTACAGAAATTTTGGGTCGGTCTCCAGTAGGGGTCCCACGATGTTACCGCTGTTGGTCCAGTTCTGTGAATATTGCAAAATGGTCCAGGTTACTATAATCTCTGCCATATTAATGTTATAACAGAGTTGTGAGGCCTGTCATAATGATGCTTGGTGTTAGTGATCTGTTTATGGTGTTCTGGAAGTTGTGGGTCCTAAGGTCACTATATGGGCCCTATGGCCCTTTTTGGTTTCAGTGATGAAAAAGAGGGAAACCTTATGCAGGTCATGATCGCGGCGTGTGTGTGTATATGTATGTGTGTATGTGGAGTGTGTGTGTTGTGGGTGTGTGTGTGTGTATGTGTGTGTGTGTTTTGTGACCTCTTTTTTTCTTGTTTACACGATATCTCAAGAAAGGGAAAACTCTCTACAGTTCTCAAAGTTGGTAGGTAGATGCACTCATATTCCAGGAGGAAGAACCCCTATTGTTTTTGGTGGAGTTCAAAAGGTCATTTGGGGTCACCAGGGCGTCAACCTCGGCTCTGCAAAACCTTGTTTACACAATATCTCAAGGTAGGAAGCTTGGAATAGTTTTCATACTTGGTGTGTGGATGCAATTATGGGTAAGAGGAAGAACCCTATTGTTTTTGGTTGGAGGTACAGATGGTCATTTTGTAGGGATCCACGCAGGTGTCAAACCCTGAAAAACGCTGCTTTTACATGATATCTCAAGGCAGGAAGCTTGGATAGATTTCATAACTTTGGTATGTATAATGGCATGATGGTGACGGGAAGAACCCTATTGTTTTTGGTGGAGGTGAAAGGTCAGTGGGTTCACCAGGGTGTCAAAACTCTGAAAACCTTGTTTACACGATATCTCAAGGTAGGAAGCTTGCGATAGATTTCATACCTTGGTCTGTGGGATTAGCATTATGGTGAAGAGGAAAGAAACCGTATTGTTTTTGGTGTTGAGGTCAAAGGTCACTTGGGATCACCAGGGGTCAAAACCTGACGTAAACCTTATGTTAACACTATATCTGAAGGTAGGAAGCTTGGATAGATTTCATTACTGGTGACGGGTATATGCAATGCATGGTGAAAAGGACGAACCGTATTGGTTTTGTGGTGGAGGTCAAAGGTCATTTGGCGGGGTGGTCCACAAGGGGTTCATACCCTGAAACCCTTGTTACACTATCTCTCAAGGTAGGAAGCTTGGATAGTTTTTCATTACTTGGTGTGTGGATGGCATTATGGTAAGAGGAAGAACCCTATTGTTTTTGGTGGAGGTCAAAGGGTCATTTGGGGCCACCAGGTGTCCAAACTCCTAGAAAAAACTTGTTTACATGATATCTCAAGGCCAGAAGCTTGGATAGAATTTCATACTTGGTATGTGGATGCATGTATGGTATGAAGGAAGAACCGTATTGTTTTTGGTGGAGGTGAAAGGTCATTTGGGGTCACCAGGGGTCAAACTCTGAAAACCTTGTTTACACCATATCTCAAGATAGGAAGCTTGAATAGATTTCATACTTGGTCTGTGGATGCATTATGGTGAGAGGAAGAACCATATTGTTTTTGGTAAAGGTCAAAGGTCATTTGGGGTCACCAGGGGTCAAAACCTGAAAACCTTGTTAACACTATATCTGAAGGTAGGAAGCTTGGATAGATTTCATACGTGGTGTGTTTTTGATTCGCCATTATGGTGTAGGAGGAAGAACGAACACCTCTTGTTTTTGGTTGGATGGCTCCAAAGGTCATTTGGGGTCACCAGGATCCCGGGGTCAAAACCTGAAAACCTTGTTTACACAATATCTCAAGGTAGGAAGCTTGGATAGATTTCATACTTAGTGTGGTGATGCATTATGGTGAGAGGAAGAACTGTATTGTTTTTGGTGGAGGTGAAAGGTCATTTGGGGTCACCAGGGGTCAAAACCTGAAAACCTTGTTTACACGATATCTCAAGGTAGGAAGCTTGGATAGATTTCATACGTAGTGTGTTGATGCATTATGGTGAGAGGAAGAACCCTATTGTTTCTGGTGGAGGTCACAGGTCATTTGGGGTCACCAGGGGTCAAAACCTGAAAACCTTGTTTACACAATTTCCAAGGTAGGAAGCTTGGATAGATTTCTTACTTGGTTTGCTGATGCATCATGGTGAGAGGAAGAACACTATTGTTTTGGTGGAGGTCAAAGGTCTTTTTTGGTCACCAGGGGTCAAACCTTAAAAACCTTGTTTACACGATATCTCAAGGTAGGAAGCTTGGATAGATTTCATACTTGGTTTGTTGATGCATCATCGTGAGAGGAAGAAGGCTATTGTTTTGGTGGAGGTCAAAGGTCTTTTTTGGTCACCAGGGGTCAAACCTTAAAAACCTTGTTTACACGATATCTCAAGGTAGGAAGCTTGGATGGATTTCATACTTGGTATGTATATGCATAATGGTAAGAGGAAGAATGCTATCTTTTTTGGTGGAGGTTAAAGGTCATCTGGGGTCACCAGGGGTCAAAGTCTGAAAACCTTGTTTACATAATATTTCACAGTAGGAAGCTTGGATAGATTTCCTACATGGCATGTGGATGCATTATCTTGAGAGTACAAAGCATACAATTTTTGTGGAGATCAAATGTATTGGGCGTTCACTGAGGGTCAAGTCTAAAACCTTTGTTAAAAACGGACCATCCGAGGTAGGAAGTTTGTACCCCCCCCCCCCCCCACCCCCCCCCCCCCCCACCCCCCCCCCCCCCCACCCCCCCCCCCCCCCACCCCCCCCCCCCCCCACCCCCCCCCCCCCCCACCCCCCCCCCCCCCCACCCCCCCCCCCCCCCACCCCCCCCCCCCCCCACCCCCCCCCCCCCCCACCCCCCCCCCCCCCCACCCCCCCCCCCCCCCACCCCCCCCCCCCCCCACCCCCCCCCCCCCCCACCCCCCCCCCCCCCCACCCCCCCCCCCCCCCACCCCCCCCCCCCCCCACCCCCCCCCCCCCCCACCCCCCCCCCCCCCCACCCCCCCCCCCCCCCACCCCCCCCCCCCCCCACCCCCCCCCCCCCCCACCCCCCCCCCCCCCCACCCCCCCCCCCCCCCACCCCCCCCCCCCCCCACCCCCCCCCCCCCCCACCCCCCCCCCCCCCCACCCCCCCCCCCCCCCACCCCCCCCCCCCCCCACCCCCCCCCCCCCCCACCCCCCCCCCCCCCCACCAATGAGGTGATTTTGGAAATGAAAAAATAAATTAAGTATTTTTTAACATTTTTCCGGAGCTTTTGTGTTTATTTATTTCAACAAAAGGGAAAAAATAGGGAAAAAACAACATCAAATAAAAATTTAACTGTTTTTCATTTTGGGTTTAAAACCGAAAGGGAAAATTTTTTTTTAAACTTTAAATGTACTTTCTGTTGAAGTTTAAAAAATTTTCTTAAATTAAAAATTTTCCCATTAAAAATTTCAAAAGGGTATGTGAATACTTTGCAATTTCAAGTTAATTAAAAATTAACATCAACTTTTAAACCATTTAAAAATTTATAGGAAAATTTTAAACCTTGAAAAATTGATATTTTTAATTTTTAAATCCAAGGCCAAAAAATCCAGGGTACCTTCCAAATAAAATAAATTTTTTCCTAAACTTATTTTGGTGAAAAACCCATTATTGTTAAAAGACCTTTTTAACCAAAAACCCTTTTAAAGGGAAAAACCTTTCCCTTGGCCTTTAAATAGAAGCTCAGTTAAAGTGAGAATTTTTTTCACCCAAATAAAAACTTTATTTATCGCTATTATTTATAAAAAAATTCCAGTGAAAAGTTGTTGGTGCAAAATACCATATCCCTAATTTTCTTGAATTTGACTTTTACTTTTAATTTCATTAAATTTTAATTTTTTGCCAAGGATTGGCCTCCAAAAATTCCAGGGTAAATTTCAAATACTTAAAAAGGTTGCAGAAATTTTCGAAATTTTAAAGGATTTTGGTAAAACTAATATTTTTTATTTAATTTAAAATTCATAATCAAAATTGAAACATTTATATAAAATTTTAACTTATTTATTTTTCCTTAAAATTGAGATTTTTTTTTCCTTCCCATTTAGGAGAATTTCCTTTTTTCAAACATTTTTTGGACATAATTTTCAGTCATTTTATAATTAAATTTCCAAATTTCCAAACATGAAAAATACACATTTTAAATTCCTTAAACAGGAAATTTTAATTTAACTTTAGGTTTTGGCTAAATTTAAAACACTTTCCCTCCAAAACAAATTGAATTTTCAGATTTAAAAAATTTTTAAAAAAGGGGTAGCCATCTTCATCAATCCTCAATAATTGCAAATTTTCTTACAGAAAGTACCTTTTTAATTCTTTGGACAAGTAATTTATAAAAAAAAGTTCTTTGAGAGCCAACTACATTTTTCCTGGCTGCAATCATAGCCAGCAAGGGAATTTTCAAAAGAAATATTTATTCCCCATGCTTCAAAGATCACACAAAAAAAGAACGTCCCTTCATCACCGATAAGCATGTACCGGCTCTTTCTCCCCACTGGGGTCATCACATGCTGACAAAGGGGTATGAAAACATTTACCAGAACAGAAAATTATGTACTTTTACTGTAACCCCAAGTGCGTGAGTACTAAGTGCCCAAAAACAAAAAGTTTTCTTTGTACATGTGCAAAATTTCCCTTTTTTTTCCTTTTTAATTGAAAAAAAAAGAGAAAGATAAACAATATTTATACAAGATTTATTTTAGGAAAGCATGATAGAGCTTTTTATTTTTCATTTTTGCAATACTGTTGGAGGGAAGTTTTCCAAAAAAAAAAAACCCCTGAAAATTTTAACTTCTTGAAAAACTTTACTGTTTGTTTTGCCCTTTGTACAGATTTGACCCAGATATGTTTGTTTTGTTAATTTTTAAATCTTTAAAGCACCATTCAAAAAAGGTGCAGCTAAACATGTTTTTTTTCAATGCCAATTACAATAACGGTTAATTTTGTTCTTGCTATTGTATATGTGAAGAAACAAAGCATTCTGCAGCTGCGCAGCTTGGCTGAGGCAGGCAGCCTGAGGATTCAAAATGATCTAGATGGAATTTGTTTCCATACATTTTTTTGCAAAATGTTAAGAGTGGTTTTCAGAAGCAGCACACAACAACCACGAAAACCCTTTAAGAGTCATGCTATGCCAAGTGACTTGCAGGAGAAGTCTTCTTATGGTACCTACAAACTACGACTCCACTAACCAAAAGCAGATGCTATTACCCCACATGATAAAAGGGGTCACTTTAATTTTGGTTAGTAAGTCTTGCAAAGCAAGCTGGCCCTTTTTATTTTGGCATTTTTTCGGCAATATTTTTCCAAGTTTTTGGAAGAAAAAATGCTCCGGGAAATTTTGTTGGGACATCCGTGCCCCTGTTTTACTTCTTTTTTAGCAAAAAGGGCACTAAGGAAGATCTTTGAATTTGAGTAGTATCACTGTCCAATGGGGTGGCTGTAAAGGTGGAGGGGGGTACTTTTGGTTTTGGGTTTGGGGGCAAGGGTGGCTTGGCATTAAAAGCTGAAGTAAGAAAGAAAATGTTATCCCACATGGGCAGAAACAGGGGGGCAGGGGACATGTCTCCCCAATATTTATAGTAGGGACATAAACAAAAATCCTCCCAATATTTTGAGTAGCAGAAAAAAAAAAGTTACACAATTTTGATATGAATAATTGTGATATAAGCATATTAATGGCACCCGGGGGGAATTTAGACAAAAATATGTGACCTATGTCCTCTAGAAGCACCAAATTCTTGGCTAACAGAGGGTTGCCCCTGGCCCCCAACGGGGATTGTGGAGGGTCCCATGTCCCCCGGCCAGAGGCAAAAGTGTTCCTCAAGCAGGTTCCCCCCCCCCCAATAATTTAACAGATCGCCACCCCTGGTTATGGGCCTCTAAGTATGAAGCATTTCTGATGTTCATTTTGCTTTTCAGTTTCTGTTGAAGTCAACAGTAAGGACCTAACTACACAGGATTTTGTAGAATTTTTTTAAAAATACACCCAAAATTGCAAAATTTAAATCTCCCACATTGAGGTACCAAAAAAAATGTTACGGGCATTTTTTCTAAACAGTAAGGTTTTTCCCCCGCTAGCCCCGCTCAGACATGTCAGAATGTACCATTATTACCCGTATAACTGAAAAAATGCTTGGATTTATCCCGCCGACTTTTGGGCCCTTTCTTCCTGATCTGGGTATAGCCCTTTGGTCAGCCTCGACAGGAGTATTACAAGGGCCTCATACCACTGGAAGACACGCACTTGCCCATCTGGCCTGGGGGAGGGAGGAAGAAAAAGGAAATACTGAATCATTTTGGGGGGGGGGGGGGGGCAAGGGGGGGGGGGGGGGCTACAGTATCTCTGCCAAAATGTGTGGTATAAGTCAGGCTTGCGTAAGTGGGAATGCAATTTTTTAAAAACTAAGGGAATATTATAATCAAACTTTTTAAACTTTTTTACTTCAAAAATTTACATTTTCTGGGGAAAAAAGAGGCCATTGAAAGAGACTTCAACCAAAAAAGGGACACATAAAGTGCAGAAAAATACAATTCCTCACGATTACAGTTGGACTGCAGCAGTATTAAAAAAAAACCCCTTTATGATTTTAATCAAAAACAGGTTCTTTTTTTTTAAACTTTAAAAGAAATTTTTTCCCCCCTAATCTCTTTGTTTTCTTATGTGAATGTTGGGGGGATGGGAATTTTTGAACTTTTTTTTCCAGGGAAAAATCATATCCCAATTTATTTAAAGGGCCAAAATTGACATATAAACAAAGTACTGCCATTGGTGCAAGGGGGGAACTTCCCGTCCTTCAAGTTCCTTAGGGCTTTTGTAGTCTTTTTTTTGCTATTATCTCAAGAACCCATACGGAATTTATGAAATTTCCAGAATGCCGAGTTCCCACTTAAATATTTGAAAACAAACTCTGCATTAAAAAAAAAACCCTCTTTTTAACATTTGCAAGCACTTTTGGGGGAACTGATTCCCAATTGCAACAAATGATCAGGGAATACTGCAAGAACCCGTTTTCAAAAAACCCCAATTTTGGGAGATAAAAATTTTACTAGTTTGTATGGGAAAAAAGCCAATGATACGAGAAAATGCTTATAATAATAAAATACATCATCGCTGATCGTGAGTTCTTAATTTTCTCAAAACTCTGTTCTTTAGATAAGGGCTCATCTTTGTCTCGTTCTGCTAGGTCTTTCTTAGAGTATAACGTTCTTTCCCGGGGGTTCACACAGGGCCGCAAGAATACCCCAAACCCCATTTTTAAAACCTTTAGTTTTGTCAGTATAGAAAAGGGTAACATTAACTCTTTCTTCTCAAAAAACAGACCTTTTGCATATGATGTCACAAAGGGGAAAGGGCCCTCCTTTTGGGGGGAAGGGGGCGGAAAAGCGGTTCATTTCAAGTTTTCACCAAAAAAGCAGAACGATTTTTTCCATTCGTTACCGTAAAGTTTTACTCAGGTGCAAAATCCACACTTTGTGCACGTGTGCTGCATTTTTTTCACCCAAAAGTAGTGTGATGTCAAAGCAAAGGGCTAAGTTACTGTGCTTAACTCACCCTTGTCCAGGGAACAGCAGAAGGCCCCATCCTTTTTTGACCCCCATTTAACCCAAAAAACATCCTCCCTTGGTTTCCTCTAAAAGACTTAATGTTTTTTTTTTTTAAATTTAAAAATTTTAAGGCAAAGTTGGTCACATCTGATAAGACTGTTTACCAAATTTAGAAATCCAGCATTTTTGGAATATTTTAACAGTCCCTCATGCCTAGTACATAAGCCCCCAAAAAAGGGTAAATCAATAATGACGGTAACCTTTAGTTTTGTGATAAAAGGGCATACAAAAGTTTTAATCAATGACCCCTTTAATATCTTCACAAGTAGGATCATTTTTGGTACAGATTTCCCCAGTGCTGGGAGAGACGAATAGCGTCAAATGTACAAACCCTCCTGCTTTAAAAATACCATTTCTTCACGGTCTTTGAGAGGGGGGTACCCCTTTTCCTTTCCCTGAGGGTAAACAAATTTATGAGATACTGAAAAACCCCCTATAACCAGGGTTTTAAATTGGTAAAGGAAAGACCCAAACCCCCCCCCCAAAATCCCCAAAATCTTGGCCAGGGATGCCTAGGAAAACATTTCAAGATACTGAAAAAAGTGTGGACGGTGTTAAATTTTTGTCCTTAAAAAACCTCCTTCTTCCAATTTTGGGTATTTATTACTTTAAAGAAAAACCTCTTTCACCTCAAAAGTTGGGAAAGGGGCCCCCGGGGAAAAGGGGGGGGAAGGGGGGGCCCCAAAAAACCCCCCCAAAAAAAGGGCCCTTTTAAGGGGGGGGCCCCTTTTTTTTGGGGGGGCCCCCGGGGCCCCCCAAAAATTTAATTTTAAAAAAGGGCCATTCCTTTTTTCCCCCCTTTAAAAAAAAAACCCCCTTTTTTTTTGAAAAAAAAAAAAAAAAAGGGGGGTTTTTAAAAAAAAAATTTTTTTAAAAAAAAAAATTTTTTTAAAAAAGTTCTTTTAAAAAATTTAAAAATTTTTTTAAAAAAAGGGGGGGGTTTTCCCCCCCCCTTTTTTTTTTCCCCCAAAAAAGGGGTTCCCAAATTAGGCCCCCCTTTTTTTGGGGTTCCAAAAAAAAACCCCTTTTTAAAAAAAAATTTTTTTTTTAAAAAGGTCATTTTTTTTGGGCCCCGGGGTTTAAAAAAATTTTAAAAACCCCCAAAAAAAAATTTTTTTTTTTTAAAAAAAAAAATTTTTTTTTTTTCCCCCCAAAAAAAAAGGGGAAAACCCCCCCCCCCCCCCCTTTTTTTTTAAAAAAAAACCCCCCCCCCTTTTTTTCCCCAAATTTTTCCCCTTGGGGGAACCTAAAAAACCAAAAAAAAAAGGGGGCCCCCTTTAAATTTTTTTCCCCCCCTTTTTTTTTTTAAAAAAAATCCCCTTTTTTTTTGGGGAAAAAAACCCCCCAAAATTTCCCCAAAAATTTGTTTTTTTTTAAAATTTTTTTTGGGGAATTGGGGGGGGCCCCCAAAAAAAATTTTAAAAAAAATTTTAAATTTCCCCTTTTTTGGGTTTTTTTTCCTCCCCTTTTTAAGGGGGAAAAATTTGGGTTTTTTTCCCCAAAAAAGGGGGGGGGAAAAACCCCCCCCCCTTTTTTTTTTGGGGGGTTTTTCCCCTTTTTTTTTTAAAAAATTTTTAAAAAAATTTTTTTTTTTTTTTTAAAACCCCGGTTAGCTGTAAACCCGGGGGGGTTTTTTTTTTTTCCAACACCAAAAAAAAAAATTTTTTTTTTAGGGTTTGGGGGCCCCCCTTTTTCCCCCCCTTTTTTTTAAAAAAAAATTAAAAAAAATTGGGCCAACAAAAAGGGGGGGCCCCCAAAAAAAAAAAAATTTTTTGGGGGGTTTTTTTAAAAAAACCCCCTTTGGGGGGAACAAAAAAAAAAAAATTTTTCCCCCCTTTTTTTTTTTTTTTTTTTTCCCCCCCCGGGGGGGGTTTTTTGGAAAAAAATTTTTTTTTTAAAAAAAATTGGGGGAAAAACGGGTTTTTTTTTTTTGGGGGGGTTTTTTTTTTCCCCCGGGGGGGGAAAACCCCAAATTTTTTTTAAAAAATTTTTTTTTAAAATTTTTTTGGGGTTTTAAAAAATTTTTTTTTAAATTTTTTAAAAAATTTCCCTTGGGGGGGGTTTTTTTTTTAAAAAAAAAATTTTTTTCCCCTTTTTTTTGGGGAAAATTAAAATTTTGGGGGGAAAAAAATTTTAAAAACCCCTTTTTTTTAAAAAAAATTTTGGGAAAAATTTTTAAAAGGGGGTCCAAAAAAATTTTTAATAAAAAAAAAAAGTTTTTTTTTTTAAAAAAAATTTTTTTCCCTTTAAAATTTTTGGGGGAAAAAAAATTTAAAAACCAAATTTTTTAAAAATTTTTCCCAAAAAAAAAAAAAAAAAAAAAAAAATTTTTTTTTTTTTAAAAAGCATTTAAAAAAAAAATGGGAAATTTTTTTTTTTTTTTGGGGAAAAAAAAATTTTTTTTTAAAAAAAAAAAACCCCCGGGGGGGGGGAAAAAAAAAAAAAAAAAGGGGTTTTTTAAAAAAAAAAAAAAAATTTTAAATTTGGAAATTTTTTTAAAAATTTTTTTGGGAAAAAATTTTTTTAAAAATTTTTTTTTAAAAAAAAAAAATTTTTTTTTTTAAAAATTTTTTTTAAAAAATTTTCATATCCCTTTGTCAGCATGTGAAAACCCCAGTGTGGAGAAGAGCCGGGTACATTCTTATACGGGATGAAGGGACTGTTCTTTCTGTATGTTGGGATCTTTGAAGCAGGGTGAAGTAATATTTCCCTTTTTTAAATCTTTCCCCTTGCTGGCTGTGATTGCACCCGGGAAAGAATGTGTTTTGCTCTCAAGAGAATCTTTTTTTGTAAAAATGTCATTGTGCCGGGAAAAGGCAAATTGAATTTAAAAATAGGGGCGTCCTTCTTCCTTTTATAAGAATTTAAGTTGCATTTATTGAGGTTTTATGAGGGGACTGCATACAAAAGCTTTGAAATAAAGCTTACTTTCTTTTATAATGGAACTGATTTTAAAATGCTATCTGAATCTTTTTTGTTGGGGGGAAAAAAAGTTTTAAATGAGCCCAAGTAACTGATGACCTCTCAAAAAATTTTTAAAACAGATTTTTCAAGTCTTGTAAATTAAGCAATTTTTTTTAAATGTGTATTTTGACATGTGTATAAAAATTATATGACATGATTCTGAAATGAAAAAAATTGCTACAAAATTTTATGGGCTTCCAATTTTAAAAATGTTTTGAAAAAACCTTTTATGTCATTTTCTTTGAAAGTGGGGGGTTTGGGGTTTGAACGCTCATAGTTTTAAACAAGTTTAAATTTAAATTTACCGATTAATTTGGACATAATAAAAATGTTGCAACTAGAGAGCATGACATTTTTAATTTTTAATTATTTTCAAAAATATCGTTTTCCCCCCAAAAAGGGAAACTCGTGAAAAATCTTGCTGAACATTATGTACTAGCTAAAATCCTCTTGAAAATGCTTTTTTTGAAGTTTACTCCCAACTGTATTATTATAGAAAGCCTGAATCACTTGTGAAATTAAAATTCATGTGAAATTTTAAAGGGTGTAATAAAGTTTATGAAAACATTATTCTACTACTGAAAGAAAAAATTAAAGGGTTATGTCTAAACTCTCGGGTTTGCAGCTGCCTCGCTATGCTGCAGCGCTGGCCATGTTTTTGTTCCATCCATTGCAAACAAGATAAATGAAAAACCTGTTATTGAATGGGCATTGAAAAAAAACATGGCTGCGCTGTTTGCGCTTGGGGCTGAGGCAGCTGCAGCTTAACTTTTTAAAAAAGGGTCCCAAATGGGAACAGGGTTGGGCCTACATAGTAGGGGTTTTTTGGTGTAAAAAAGGTCTTTTAACAAATGGAAGGACTGTTTTACACACAAAAAATAATGGTTTGGATTAGAAAATATTAATCCCCTTTATTTGTGATGTTACTGTGTACCCTGGGGTTGTTTTCATTTCCTTGATTTCATAAACAAAATTTTGAAAACAAACTCCATATCAACAGTGTTTTCCCCTTTTTTCGCCTTATTTTAATTTATGCAGTTGATAAAAGTTATTTTAATATTGCTTGTTAGAATTAACATTTGGAAAAAATCTGTCAAAAGTATCCTCACATTACCTTTTTTCGCATACTTTTTTTTAAGGGGGGAATCGTATTTTTTAAATAACTTTTTTATGACTTTTTTTAATTCTGGCTTCTTAAAATTATTTTTAATTTTTAGTTTAAAAAAAAAAAATAATTTTCTTCCTTTAACGTGCTTAGAAGCCACAGGGGGGAATTAAAACAGTTACTAGCCCTCATAATTCTGTTCAGTTTTTTATGTGCTTGTGTTCTCCTTTTTAAATATAATTCTGCGTTTTTGTTGATATAGTCAAACCTCAAAAAGCACTGAAAAAGCTCTGTCTGTGATATATGTGGGAAAAACAAAACTAAATTTCTTTTATAATTCATTTTGAGTTTGCACAGGTCAAACCCCATGAATCTTTAGTTACAAATAACCTGTACCCGTCACAAGAAGGCACTAAAAATGCCCAAAATTTTGGGGGGTACACTACCCCCGGAACAGCTTCAAAAAGTGTACCTGTTCTTCCCCTTAATTTTCATATTTGACAAACTTTGAAGAAATTACCTATGAATTTGGGATATTTAAAGATTAACAATAGATAATCTTGTGTACTTACATTCACTTGAAGGGTTACATGTTTTTGCTTACAGATTAAACAGGGATAATGAATTTTAAAACCCCCCCTTTTTGGGCAATGATATTGGACATTATAAATTTTCACCTTAAATTTTACTCTTCTTTTTTGTTTGTTGTTAATTCAAGTTTTTTTTTTTTTAAATTTTTTTTTCCCCCCCTTTTCTACTAAAACAACCCCTTAAATTTTCTCTGCTTTAATCTGTCGCAACTGTTAAATAAAAAGAAGTGGCAATTAAAAATAAAAAAATCTTGAGTATTTTGGTTTTTTTTTTACCGAATTTTCTTTATTCAAAATTTATACTAAATGAATGTAAAAATTTGTAAAAACAACAAAGCTTTAGAAAAAGAAATTTCTGTTTGCATTGCTAAACAAATGATGAAAAATGTTTACAAAGGCAATACTTTTTAGAAATTTTTTACAATGGCTTATTTAAAAAAATAATTCTGCATACCCTCTCCTACCCCCCACAGAAAAACTGAAAATGCCCGTTAAAGTTATGAATTGCAAGGAATAAAATACTTTTTCCCAAAAATCCATTAATTTTTTATTTTTATGTTTATTATTGTTTTCCCAATTTACTGAAAAGTCAAATTTAGGGTTGTTACATGGTAAATAGATTAAGCTAAAACTGAGAATCATTGTTAAAGGAAATTTGAATCAAGACAGCCCCGACCCGTAAAAACGACAAAAAATCTTTTGAAAACATCAATTAGAGTATACCATTCGGGTTGGGGAACCAATATTTGAAGGAAACATGGGGTCCAAAGACTTCTTTTAAAACAACAAATCTTCTGTGTGACTTGACCATATGGGGGAAACCCACACTAAAAAATTGACAACTTTGTTTTTTTTTCAAAGGAAAAGGGAGATTTGAGTGGGGTGGTTGATATTATTAAAGGTAAGGAGAGAGTTGATGGCAGCAAAATTTGATTTGACAACAATTCTTGTGCCAAGGTCCACTTTAAAGCTATGTGCACAGATTGTAGAGTGAATGTCAAAAGCCTTTTTCCATCAAAATTGTTTAAGAGGAATCCTTTCTACGTATTTGTCAATGCTACCAGAATATTAAAAAATGTTACCCCAAAACTCCCCGAACGTATCTGCGACAAGGGGAGTTTTGGCAAGATCACTCCCCCTATTTGTTCTGTATCTGATGAGGCGTGTAGGAAAATGTAAACAAGGGTTAACACGGTGAATAAAGTGTTGTAAAATGAAACTAACAGGGTCCATATTACTTACTAGCAATTTAATACAGTCTAGACATATTTTAATTCACTTTTTTTTCAAAAAAGAAAAACCAATTGTACATTTAAACATTTTGTAAAATAATGAAGCCAATATGCCCATTTTTCTTTTTTTTTTTCTGTGATGAAAAAATATGGGTTTGAAATTTTATTATGATAAAAATACTTTTATCAAAACCCCGGCTTACCAACTTTTTTTCTCACAGATCTACCCCACTTTAACTCTGACGGAAAATGAAGTCTCTGACAGTATCTATCATCACGACTTGGGTAAAAGCACCATCTCATTCATCACACATAAAGTAATTAGGACTGAAGTTTAAAAACCAAAAAGTTTTCATGTTTCAATCTCTTTTTGCATTAATTCTTAAAAATGCTTTTAATTTTTTTGAATATACATTTAAGGGAAATTGCAAATCAACCATTCCATTCATGGGATATCATCCCTGGCCCGAGACAAAAAATTTCCCCAATTCATATCAGTACTAAAAAAAAGATTAAAACCAAGTTTAAAACAGCAGGGGGTAACCTTGTAGCTTTTTTTTCTAGGGAGAAAAAACATTTGGGATTAATACCTATAAGGGGTTTCTACTTTTTAAGACTGTTATGCCCAAGGCCTTTTAGGCAATTAATATTTGACTGCAATAGTATTCTACAAAATCAATACCCTTTAAGTAAAAAGTAAAAATCGACCTTGAAGGCAATTGTTAAGCAACGTAAGCAACCCAAAAGGGGGGAAGCCTATGGCTTGCGATTTTAAAATCCTTTGGGTGGCTAAACCACCACAACAAATTACATCAAAAATGATTTTTTTTTTGAAAGGCCACTTCAAATTGGAAAACCTTAAGAGTTTTCTCTTGGATAAAAAAAAAAAACCTTTTTTCTTATTTTCCCTGGGGATCGAATCCCCCCACCCAGGGTAATGTCATCACTTTAAAATCCAGCTTTTATCCCTCGCACAGAAACCCGAGGCAGCTACAAAATAAGGGAAAAATCTCCTTTAAATGTGAAAACCCAAAAAGCAATGCTAACATTAAAAACATCTTTCCTATAGCAACTTCAAAGTTTTTTAAAAATTTTCACTATCTTTTCTCTGGGAGTAAAAAATTGGGGCCCGGGCCATCAATAAATGCTTGTCCTAACCTGTCCCCCCTGTGTCCTAATTAAAGGAATGCGCACCATCCTCCTGAACTTTCACAAAGGTCGCCTGTCCCGCCCATTCAAATCCCCGCCCCGATACTCCCCCAGTCAGGGGGCAAAAAATGCTATGCTGCACTAAGGTTGTTTTTATTATGAACCGTGTTTTGCATGACTAGACTCGAACTTAGCTGGAGCCTATAGCGGATGTAGAGTTTGACATTACTAAAGTGACAATGCAGATACGGTTGAAGGGCCGGGTTAAATTCGGACATGTTAGCACATACGCCGAGGGTGAATTTAAGGAGAATCCGGTAAAGACAGGGTGGTGTGATATACTGCATGCATTCCCTTAGGACCTGAGTCGAGATTCAGGTGCCAAAGTCCGAAAAAATTTGATTGCCGAAATTGTCATCTTCATTCTCTCTCTCCCTAAATGGACTATAATTGGATTTAATGTTCCTAAGGACCGGACTTCAAAGGTTTTGAAAAATAGGTAAGCTTCAAAATTTAAGCACTTGCGTGGTAGAGGGCATAGAAGGAGGTTCGTTAGAATTAAAAGAAGTCATTGTGGTTCCAAGGTACGGGTGGGGTTAATCAGAATGTCGGAAGTAAGATGTATTGCATTGCAATGGCGTTCCCTCTAAGTTTTGGTAGATAGCAGAATGGTTGAATTTTATGGACATGAGCAGTTTATCATTATTCCCGGGAATATGCGGATCCATGCAAAGTCAAATTAAACGGACTCTTACCAAATTTCCCCCTCCCCCAGCAAAATCCCAAACTCTAGCCTGTTGGGTTTTAAATAAATATGAAAGCCTATGCTTGTCTGGGAGGACATAACTTTCGTTCGAGCCAGGGAGGGGAGCAATCAGGATCTACGGTCCAGGCCAATGGATCCCAGTAAAAGCACGGAATGGATGCTGGAATTGAGTTCCAAGTCCGGTCTGATGTTTGAGCCTTGTTCAGGATTTTTTCTTGTTTTGATATGTATTTTTTAGTGGGGAGCACTGGCAAATGTGAAACAGTTTCTACTTTAAGCATACAGGAAACGGAGGAGTCTGGATAGGACTGATATTCTCCAATTCTTACTCGCGTTTAAGTATATGGCCTTCAGAAGGCCTAGGATGAAGTTGTATAAACCCAAGGCCACAGTTTTCGGCAGTGGGGTCTGGCAGGCGAAGCTCGGTTAAATTGTTCGAATAAAATATGAACCAAAGCTAATGGGAGCTCTATGGAACAAATTTTTTTTTGCCCTTTTCCAGAACATACTTTGTCAAAAGCTTAATCTTTATTTGTTTCACACGTAATAGCTCGAAACTTCATAGCTATATGCTTGGAAAAATATTGTAGATGCCAAATAAAGCTCGGAGCATTCCTGAGTAGAATTCAATCTAATTACCATCACACGCCGATTGCAGCGAGGAAAAAACAAACCTAGTGTTTAAGTGAAGTAATGCCTTTTAGTATGCAGAAATCGAGAAGAAAAACGTGTGCACGGGACCCGCGGAAATTAAAAATTATAAGAGCAGTAGCCTATTCAAGTTATTGTGTAACGAAATCGGGAGGTTATTAAGGTTAATGTAAAATGCTTAATTCAATCTTCTTTGCAGATTATTGAAAAATCATACTTAAAAAGTATTGTTCACAAATTAAATGAATGAATGACAATACTTTGAATCCCCCTCCCCTTTCAAAAGAAAAATGAAATAATAAAACAAGGAGAGCGAAAGCGAGATAAATTTTACATCATAATATTCAGTGCTCCAAGTTGCAAGTGGCGGCGCAGAGGTTCCAAACGGCGTGGATTGCCTTCGGGATAAAGGCGTGTTCGGGTCAATTTGCTCGGCATGTACTTAAAACAACCAGTGCCGATAATTCATCGGGGCCGTTGCCAAGGTTCTGTGATTGGGGTTGTGACCTTTAGGGTCTAGATTCTGACAGTTTTAGGTAATTTTGATTTGAGGCATGTACATGTTGGACGAAGGCATTAAATGAGTCAGAGCTCAATTGGAAGATTATCATAAAAATACATTTGTCGGTAATATGTTCAGCCAAAATCCATGAATGTGATTATTTAAAATAGCAGCGGCACTTTTACGCCGATACGTGGAGACACACCAGACTACCTCAATATTATGCAGTTGTCGTTCTCATCCTTTCACTGGGGTTAGCAAAAGAGAGAAAAATGATGCAACTCAGTCAACCAAATATTCTTAGAGAGTCTTTACAAATCATTAATTATTAATTATTTTGGTCAACGGTGCACGGCAATCAAAATGTGACGTTTGCCGTACGACCATTTTTCATTCCAATTAATCGGGAGTACATGGCTGACTGGAAAACCTTTTCGGTAACGAATGTTACCAGAGGTTACAAAGAACATATAGTCCCCCATGTACAAAGTTACGTGCTGAGTGTTGCTAACAGTACTTACTCATCAAGGTACTATACCTCGGAAAGAAATCGATGCTCTACTATCTAAAGGTTATAATCCCCTCGATATCGATTCGGGAAACCTCCCCATTGATATTTTTCGGATGCTTTAGGTAGGCTCTTCGTTGCCGCATGAAAAGGGAGCCACGTGACTAACAAAGAACGCAACTCAAAGGAAAGCAGTTGACCAGGGATGTATTTTCGTCTCCACAGCAACTTTACAAGTTCACTAGCAGGGATTTAAGACTTTCGACCAAAAACGACCCTCCTCATTGTTAAGTTTAATTTTACACAACCATAAAAGTGAGACGGTTATCGTGATTATCCTGCTCTTTAGCCGGCCGTTATATCCCGTTACATTCATTAATCATTGTGAAGAGATTATAAGTGTACAAACAATAGGAGCTAGGCCTAGGCTGAAGCCACAGAACGCAACGGTACATCCCCGCGACTGGTTGCGGGGGATGCGCGCTCGCGGCTCAGCAGGCCTAGCTGCCTATTGTTGTACACCTGAAATCTCTTCAAACATGAGTAATGGAAGTAACGGGAATATAACAGGCGGCTAAAGCAAGCAGGATAATCATCGAATAACCTTTTCACTTTTTATGGTTGTGTAAAATTCAAATTAACAAGGAGGAGGGTCGTTGTGTCGAAAGTCTTAAGATCCCGCTAGTGAAATTGTAAAAGTTTGCTGTGGAGACGAAAATACGATCCCCCTGGTCAAATGCTTTCCTTTGAAAGTTGCGTTCTTTGTTAGTCAACGTGGCTCCCGTAGTTCATGCGCCAACAGAAAGAGCCACCAAAAGCACCGAAAAAATATCAATGGGGGAGGTTTCCCCCCCCCCCCCCGATCGATATCGAGGGGATTATAAACCTTTAGATAGTTAGAGCATCGATGCTCCTAGGTATAGTACCTTGATGAGTAAAGTCACTGTTTAGACAAACACTCAGCACAGTTAACTTTTGTACAGGGGACTAATGTGCTTTGAAAACATTCGGTAACATTCGTTACAGCTAAAAGCGTTTCAGCAGCCATGTACTCCCGAATATTGGAAAGGAAAATTGTCGTACGCGCAAACGTCACATTTTGATTGCCGTGCAAACCCGTTGACCAAAAATAATTAATTATTAATTAATTTGTAAAGACTCTTTAAGAAATATTTGTTGACTGAGTGGCATCATTTTTCTCTTCTTTTGCTTAACCCAGTGAAAGGATTGAGAACGACAACTGCATAATATTGAGGTAGTCTGGTGGTCTACACGTTAGCGGCGTTTAAAGTGCCGCTGATAATTGTAAATCACATTCATGGAAATTTTGGCTGGACAATATTACCGCAAATGGATATTTTGATGATTAATCCCCAATTGAAGCTCTGAATCATTTAAATGCCGTCAGTCCAACATGTAACAATGCCTCAATCAAAAGTACCTAAAACATGATCAGATCTAGACCCTAAAGGTCACAACCTCAAGTCACAAGAACCTTTTTGCAACGGCCCTTGTGGAGAATGATCGGCACTGGTTGTTTTAAAGTACATGTTTTTTTTCCGAGGCAAAATTGACCCGAATCACGCCCTGTATCCCGAAGGCCAGTCCCAGCGTTTGGAACACTTCTGCGCCGCCCACTCAACTGGGAGCAAATGAAGTATTATGATGTTGTAAAATTTATCTCGCTTTCGCTCTCCTTGTTTTATTATTTTCATTTTTCTTTTTGAAAGGGGAGGGGGATTTCAAAAGTATTTCATTCATTCATTTAATTTGGAACAATACTTTTTACGTATGGATGTTTCAATAACTCGGTCAAAGAAGATTGAAGTTAAAGCATTTTACAATTAACCTTAATAACCTCCCGATTTCGTTTACACAAATAAACTGGAAATAGGCTACTGCTCTTATAATTTTAATTTCCGCGGGTCCGTGGCACACGTTTTTCTTCTCGATTTCTGCATACTAGGAAAGGCCATTACTTCACTTAAAAACTATGTTGTTTTTTTCTCGGCCTGAATCGGCGTGTGTTGTGATGGTAATTAGATTGAATTTCTACTCAGAATGCTCCGAAGCTTTATTTGGGCATCTACACAAGACTTTTCCAAGCATATAGGCCTGATGAAAGTTCGGAAAAGCTATTACGTGTGGAAACAAATAAAGATTAAGCATTTTGACAAAGTATGTTCTGGAAAAGGGCAAAAAAAAATATTGTCCATAGAAGCTCCCCATTAGATTTGGTGTCATATTTTATTCGAAAAATTTTACCGAGCTTCGCACTGACGCAGAACCACTTGCCGGAACACTGTGGCCTTGGGTTATAGACACTTCATCCTAGGCCTTCTGGAAGGCATATACTTAAACGCGAGTAAGAATTGGAGAAATATCAGTTCCTATCAAGACTCTCCGTTTCCTGTATGCCATTAAAAGTAGAAAATGTTTCACCATATTTCCAGTGATCCCCACTAAAAAAAACATATCAAAACAGGAGAAAAAATCACTCGAACAAGGCTCAAAACATCAGAGGCCGGACTTAGGACTCAATTACCAGCATCCATTTTCCCGTGCTTTACTAGGGATCGACAATTGGCACTGGACCGGTAGATCTCTGAATTGCATCCCCTCCCCTGGGCTCGAAACGAAAAGTATGTCCTCCCCAAACAAGCATAGCTTCATATTTATTTTAAAAACACAACAGGCTGAGTTTTTTGTGATTTGCATTTGGGAGGGAGGGGGAAAAAATTTTGGTAAGAGTCCGTAATTTGACTCTTGCCATGATCCGCATAGTCCGGGGAATAAATGATAAACTGCTTCATGTCCATAAAATTCAACAATTCTGCTAATCTACCAAAAACTTAGAGGGAACGCCATTGCAATGACAATACCATCTTAGTTCCGACATTTCTTAGTTAACCCCACCCGTAACCTTTGGAACCCACAACATGGACTTCATTTTAATTCTAACGAAACCTCATTCCATGCCCTCCTCTACAACCGCAAGTGCTTAAATTTTGAAAGCTTACCTATTTTTCAAAACCTTTGGAAGTCCGAGTCCTTAGGAAAACATTAATCCAATTATAGTCCATTCTAGGGAGAGAGAGCACATGAAGATGAACATTTCGGCAATCAAATTTTCGCGACTTGGGCCTTGAATCTCCGACTTCAGGGCCCTACAGCGGAATGCCAGCTCAGTATATGCCCCCACCCTGTCTTTACGGGAATCTCCCTTAAATTTCACCCTCGGCCTCTGATGTGGCTAAACATGATCCGAATTTTAACCCGGCCCTTGCAAACCGTATCTGCATTGTCCCACTTAGTACTGTCACACGCTAGCATTTCCGCTATAGGCGCCCCAGCTAAGGTTCTGAGGTCTAGTCATGCAACACACGGTTCATACATGGAGCCCTAATATTGTACAACGTTAATGCTACCACATACCACAACTTTGCAATTGCATGCTATAAAGGGCCACTGGCAACTACCTGGCGAAATGCAGGATTTCTGTAAAAGTAGCCAATCGCAGCTGTGGATTTAAATAATCATTCATCATAAACGGAACAGCGCCCATTTTTGCGTAACCTTTTTTTTGGAAGTCGTATGCTTATTTAGTCCTTGTACGTTTCGTGACGTCACCAACATCGGCCTCAAAATCTTCTTTACCAATCTTCGACAGCCAGAGCCATCTTGGTTTTTACACATAAGTGATATTTCGGTCCGGATACCAAAAACTCTTACAAAATACTTTTCCCAAGAGGAAGAATTATTCTACCACCCATGAATAAGATAAGGCAAAAAAATTAGCCGGAAATGGCTTGATTTTGCTGTGAAAATTCTGCATACTGAAGTTTCGCCCATGCAGCTAGGTAGTAACGCACGTATTAGAGCGGTACGTTACCCAGGGTATGAACATTACTTCGTTAGGTTGATATACCTGACACTATCAGGCCTACACGCGGAAGCTGCCAAGTACGATCGCGTGTATTGGACAGTACAATACTGGAAATCAGACCGTGCTGTAGAAGTGGGTGTAGCTAGTACGGGGCGGGACTTAAAACAGTTTGTCGTTAACGGTAAACCCTCACGGGGATTGGTACAGAAGCCAAATGGATATTTTGCACGCAGTTCAGTTTAGTGAAAAAAGGGGAAGTCCAATGACGTCACAAGTTAATGCCCAAAAAAAAGGTGTTTTGGATCTGAGTTACATTACCAGATTATGTGGTGTGAAAATGTGCAATGCTCGCAAACACAGAAACGTTGCATTGCACATAAGTGTGGGAACACTACATGTGCCTGGGAAATGATTTGGCCGGCCACACGGTCGGATCCAATTCGCCCAGCGGGGAAGGTTTTGTTTTTTTCGTAATTTGTTGAAAAAGGCCGTACAAAACTGCAATTCAATTCCCAGAATAGCTGAACAGTTGCCAGTTCTTTCAGTGGAAAAGTTAGATGGGTGTGGGGAATATCTTCGCAAGGAACAAAAATTTTTGGGTGTTACGCCGCGCAATAAAAGCAGGCAATCCTTCTGGCTATACCGCTGTTTACAGTTTAGGGCCTCCAGATTGGAATGTTCTCACTGGATATCCAAAATTACCAAGGACAACGAAAAACACAGAAAGTAATGTGCCCTGCGCGCAAATGTGGTTCGTAGTTGAGATTGTGTAGGCCCCTTGTCTGGCTGGAAAAGCCAACATTTTCGTTAAAAGATCAGGCCAGCAAAATACGTATGTTTTAATCGGGATTATTACATTGGATATACAAAAGCGTGTGAGCGCTTTACAGTACTTACAAGGGTAACGATAACACCTTCCTTGTTGAAATGGAATTGAAGGCTATTTCTAAAATGGAAAACGCAGGAGATAGGGGATGAACTTTGCAAGTTTTCATCAAAGCACGCTAACACAAGATAGGTACCGTAAGGCCTGATATGGTTTTTTGCCAAAAAACAATACCTTAGTCGGTAGAGCCAACACTTTTGATCGATCACATCTTGTTTAAATTGTATGTAACATCAAGCCCATAGTGTATTTCTTCCGTTGGCTGAGCCGAATTTCAAAGCAGAACGGCCAATTATAGACCACTTTCACATCGAAAGTTAACGGAGCAGCAGAACAAGCTATACTGCTATTCTCGCTTTAGGAACGTTACCTTGCTTGGTGGGGAGTCGCCGACAAAACCTGAAAAAGAAAATGGGACGCAGCGTTGGCTGGAAGACCCAACTGAGGGAATGGTGCGTGCACGGAACATACAATCTTTTCCGGGGCGAAGTACGGTGTTATTCTATGGTCAGTTTGCGCTTAGCCCCCATGGCGTATGACAAACAACAATCCCAATTTTTCACCTAAATGCGGCGAACAGTCAATGGCAAATTTTTGCCCTGAAACACCATGTTTCTGGCACTGTATGTGGGAACAATGTTTTTGCATTTGCCGAACCTTTGGTTGCTCCACCCCTCCCACCTCTAGCTAACGCCACTGAGAAATCATTGCTGTGTTCAGTCCAGAAATATTATTTGCTCTCTTAAAATGTACTGTAAAAATAATGTCCCAATATACGAACACAGTTTTTATTGGTAAAATTCGAGTTGTCATTCTCTCGAAAACACTTTTGTGTTATAAGAAAATACTTTATTCCACGACAGCCCTCACGACAGTCTCCAAAATTTTAAGAAAAATCGTCCTAGATCGTAGGCTAGCTGACGAATACGGAGAGTGTAGTCCTAACCAAAATTTTCTGGTAATGTTTGTATTTATTTGCCGATTTATTGCCAGTGTTTCATCGTTACCGATTTTCCCGAAAACAATTTACTACACACATAAGAAGGGATTCCTAAACAAATGCATGATTGTACTGACAAATTATTAGCTACCAAAGCACCACGACTTTTAAAACAAAATGCTAGCCGATTACTCATTTAAAATTCAAAAAAGTCCCTCCGATTGCTTCGCCGATACAACTCAGGAGATGTTACGTGTTAGGTGCTAGATTTTCAGAATTAAAATAGCCGTTTTATGTTCTTCCACAATTTATCAAAAAAAACATTCATGAAGTTTCCAATACGAGCCAATAATATTTTCCAACATGCAAAAAATTTCTACGAAAGTACAGAAACGTTTTTTTTGAGTGTTCTAGATGATTTCTAACAAATGTCCGATTACCTCTCTCTTTAATGGCACAGATTTTTTTTTTTTTTTTTCGGAAAGTAAATTTGCAGTTTTATGTTCTTCAGTTATTTATCAAAAGATTCATTAAGACTTTTTTACGCGCAAAAAATATTTTCGAACATGCCAAAGAAAATTTCCGAAACATTTTCGTATATATCTCGATGATTTTTTAACAAATGTCCGACGAAGATTTTTTTTTTTTTTTTGATGACGGAGGATTTTTCGGAAGTAAATAGCAGTTTTATTGTTCTTCCATTATTTGTCAAAACTATTCATGAAGTTTTCAAGACGCGCAATAATATTTTCGAAGGTCAGGAGCAAAAAATTTCCGAGGGTAAGAAACGTTTTTTGAGGGTTTTTTCTCGGATGATTTCTAACCAAAGGTTCGGTACTTTCTCTTTATTGGCGGAGTGTTCGGAAGTAAATTGCAGTGTAATGTTCTTCCGTTATTTATCAAAAGATTTCATTAAGTCCTTTAGGACGCGGCAAAAATAGTTTTCGAACATGCCAAGAAAATTTCCGAAACATTTTTTAATATTCATAGAACAACTTTTAACAACTGTCCGATGAAAAAACCGGTAGATTTTCAGAATTAAAATAGCAGCAGTTTGATGTTCTTCCAAAAAATTATCAAAAGATTCATGAAGTTTTCGAAACGCCGCAATAATATTTTCCAGCATACAAAAAATTTCAACCGAAGGTAAGAAACGTTTTTTAATGTTTATAGATGGTTTCTAACAAATGCCCTCGATACAGTTACTTTCTCTTTAATGGCGTGTGAGATTTTCGGAAGTAGATTGCGGTTTATGTCATCCGTTATTTGTCAAAAAGAGTCATTAAGTTTATCGCAGCGAAAAAAATATTTTCGAACATGCCCAAGAAATTTCCGAAACATTTTCGTATTATTTATTCTAGATGACTTTTAACAAATTTCCGATTGGACTTTTTTTTTTTGGATGACATTTTTTTTTTTTTTGTGAGGAAGATTTTTCGGAAGTACAACATTAGTTATATGTTTATTCCAGTTATTAATGAAAGGTGCATGAAGTTTGTAAACCGCGCAAAAATATTTTCGGGTAATCTCTTGCCACGAAAATTTCCGAAACATTTATAGAATAATTTTTAAAATCATTTTTAACGAATGCTACGATATTTCTTTTTTACTGACGGAGATTTTGGTAAGGCAGACAAGCAGTTCTGTGTTCTTCCCCGTATAAAACTTATTAAAAAGATTCATGAAGTTTTAAAACGATCAAACAATAATTTTTGAACTTGCCAGAAAACAAATGTCCGATAGGATTATTTTGTTACTTCATGACGGACAATTTTCGGAAGTAAATAGAAGGGTTTATGCTCTTCAAACTATTTATGAAAAGATTTCATGAAGTTTTCAAACACGCAATAATATTTTCAAACATTGCAAAAAAATTTTTGAAGGTAAGAACCTTAAGTGCTAGTTATGCAGCCTGCTGATGGCTCACGGACGTGGCAGTACAATCCATGCAAAACCTAACGCAGCTACGCAAGTCGCGCTAAACAACACAAATAGTTGCCATACCGTTTTTCGATGTATGTGGAAAAGGAGACGATGCAACGTCTTTGTGTACCATGTTTCCTCTAAACGCAATTAACGATGGGAATCGTTTACTTGGAGGGAAGACTGCAGGGGTGCTGAAAGGCATAACGCTTAGCAAACGGATTTCACTGTTGGTAACGAAAGTGATGGATAATTGCGTTACCACAGGTTCAATGATAACGCAAAACCATCTGTAGCACACGGAATTTTCTAACGGTTAACGCTTCTAACGTCCATTTTATTCTGACTGTACTGTACGACCCGCAAGAAAAAAGAAACGCCTGCTATGTTCGCAGTGTCCCGTTAGTCCAGTCTTGGCCGCAGTCAGTAATGTAGTCTATAACTATGACGGAGTGCTACATTTCATTGAATGCAGATTTGGCCAAGTACGGTACCAAGATACAACAGCAACCACAAGAAAGCTAAAACCTATGGCGAACAGTTAAGCGAAAATCTCAGTGTTTAAAAAAATATCCAGCCCTTTTCGTTTTGCATTCAGCTAATCTGAGGCAGTCGTTGTTATATTGACAAAGCTTTGAACTAAGGTAATGTAGGTAAACCGTTACACACTTGGCAAGTTACAATAGGCAGGCACAATGCGGAAGGCAGGTTTGAATGGGTTTCTTCGTTCCTCTGAATTAAATAATCTCCCGCGGGGGTTGCGGGGCTATTGTGTCCCCGCGCTCAGAGCGGATTATAGGATTAGAGTGCACTCTAATTTCCTCAGTTAGTTTTGGGCAGTACTGTAGGTACAAATGCCATACTAGATCTGTAGAGATTCTGGGAAGAGATGGTTTTCATCAAAGTTTTAAAGGGTGTTAAGTCACACCCACACACACATGGCAAAGAATTGAAGCATGTATTAATAGTGAGACAAAAACTTCTACTGTAGACCTGTCAGCAGGGTTCCA
The DNA here is from genome assembly GCA_029531755.1 of Holothuria leucospilota. NCBI lineage: Eukaryota > Metazoa > Echinodermata > Holothuroidea > Aspidochirotida > Holothuriidae > Holothuria > Holothuria leucospilota. The sequence continues at coordinate 20,248,911 of CM055965.1, forward strand.
ACATTTTGAGGTGAAAGAGGTTGAGCATGTGATAGCATAATGAAAATACCTGACAGATAAATTGGAGTGCAGACAGGATTGGAATTTGTAAGGACAGGAAATATTTAACCACCGTCCACACTTTACTCAGATATCTTGTAATGTTGGTGACCATAGGCATAACCATAGGCGCACAGATTTTGGGGGGATGTTGGAGTGGGGGGGGGGGTTGAGTCTTTCCTTACCTAATTAAAAAGCTGGATTCATCAGAGTTTTTCAGCTATCTACATGGGAAATTGGTTTTACCCTCAGGGGCAGGGAAGGAAGGGGTAGCTCCCTGGCTCAAAGACCGTGACCAGAGCAATGGTATTTTTCATACAGGCAGGAGGGTTTGGTACATTTGACGCTATTCGATCTCTCCCAGCACTCGGGAAATCTGTACCTAAAATGATCCTACTTGTGAAAGATATTCAAGTGGTCATTTGATTGAAACTTTTGTATGCCCTTTTGATCACAAAAACTAAAGGTTACCAGTCATATATGTGGATTTACCCTCTTTTTGGAGGCTTACTGTACTAGGCATGAGGGTGACTGTTAAAATATTGCCAAAAATGTCTGGATTTCTAAAGTTTGTGTCAACAGTCTTATCAGATGTGACCAACTTTGCCATTAATAATTATTAATTTAGAAAAAAAAAACATTAAGTCTTTTGTGAGATGGAAACCAAGGAGGATGCTCTTTTGGTTAATAGTGGGCTCAAAGAAGGGAGTCGTAAAGGGTGCCTTCTGCTGTTGCCTGGTACAAGGGTGAGTTAAGCACAGTAGACTGTAGACCTTGTGCATTGACATCACACTATCATTTTGGGTGAAAACAATGCAGCACACGTGCACGAACGATGTGGATTTCACTGCACGTGTAGTAGACTTACGCGCGTATACGAATGGAGACAAATCAGCTGTCTGCATTTTATTGGTGTAACTTGCAATGATACCTGCTTTTCCGCCATCTTCCTCCCAAGGAGGGCGCCCTTTCTCCTTTGTGACATCATATGCATAAGGTCTGTTGTTTGAGAAAGGTAAGAGTTAATGTTACCCAGTTCTATACTGACACAACTCAAGGTTTTAAAAATGGAGGTTTGTGGTATATCTGTGCAGGCCCTGTGTGAATCCCTGGAAGAAACTGTGTATACTCTAAGAAAGGACCTAGCAGAACGAGACAGAAAGATAGAGACCTTATCTGAAGAACTTAGCAGAGCTTTGAGAAGAATTGAAGAACTCACGATGCAGCAGATGATGTGAGGTGGATCAGTATTTTATAATGGCATTTATCTCGTATCACTTGGCATTTTGCCATACAAACTAGTCAAATTATTATGCAAATGCCAGAATGTGTAGGTTTTTGCAAACTGGTTCTTGCAGTATTCCACTGATCAGTTTGTTGCATAATGATGAGGAAATCAGTTCACCCCAAAAGTGCTCTGCAAATGTTGCACATTTAAAGGAAGGGTTTTTAATAGCAAGAGTTTGTTTTCGATATATATTAAGTGGGAACTCATGGCATTCTGGTGAAATTTCAGTCAATTCCTGTATGTGGTTCTTGAGGGGGGGGGATTAACAAAAAAAAAAATAGCAGAATAAAATAAAAAGACTAACATTAAATTTACCAAAGTGAACTTGAAGTGAGCAGGAGAGTTGCCCCCTTGCACCAATGGGCAGTACTTTGTTTATATGTCAATTTAAATGGACCTTTCAAATAAATTGGGATATGAGTTTCCCATGGGAATATAAAGTTCAAAAAGTTCCCATGCCCCTCAGACATTCACATAAGGAAAACAAAGAGATTATGGAGGAGAAAATTTCTTTTAAAGTTTAAAAAACAAAGAACGCTGTGTTGATTAATCATCAGAGGTTATGTTGAATACTGCTGCAGTCCAACTGTATCAGTGAGGAATTGTATCTTTCTGCTACTTATATGTGTACCTTTCTGGTTGAAGTCTCTTTCAATGGCCTCTTTTCTTCCCAGAAGAATGTGAAAGTTTTGAAAGTAATGAAAGTTTCAAAAGTATTGATTTATGAATAGTTTACCATATGCTCTTATAAATTGCATTCACCACTTAAGCAAGCCTGGACTATACAAACCACATTTTGGCAGAGATACGGTAGCCCCCCTCCCTCTCCCCCCTGGCCCCCCTCCCCCTCCCCAAGTACTGATCCAAGTATTTCCTTTTTTCTTCATCCCACCATACAGGCCAGATGGACAATTAGGCAAGGTGTCTTCCAGTGGTAGTTATGGCCCACTGATGTAGATAGGGCAGTCCTGTGCTCGAGGCGGACCAACAAGGCCTATACCCCAGATCAGGAAGAAGAAGCCAATAGTCAGCATGGTATAATCCATCCAAGCATTTTTTCAAGTTATACCCGTGTAATGAGATAGGTACATTCTGACCATGTCTGAGCAAGGAGATCAGCAGGAATCACATGTACTGTTTAGAAAAAGTGCCCACTGTAAACTCGGTATTAGGTACCTCACATGTGGAGAGCATTTAATTATGGACAAATTTTGGGTAATTGTATTTGAAAAAATTCGACAAAAGATGCACTAGTGGTAGTTAGCGTCATTACTGTTGACTATCAACCGAAACTGAATGTCAAAAGTGAACATCAATGAAAAAACTGCTTCATACATTTAGAGGCCCATAACCAAGGGGGTGGCGATCAGTTAAAAATATTGGGCGGGGGGGGAAACCTGCTGAGTGAACACTTTATGGCCTCTGGCCAAGGGGTAACATGGGACCTCCAACAAGTCCCCTGTTGGGGTCCAGGGGGCAAAACCCTCTGTTAGCCAAGAGATTTGGTGCATTTCTAGAGGGACATAGGTCACATATTTCTGAATCTAAAGTTACCCAGCTGCCAGTTAATTATGCTTATATCACAATTATTCATATCAAAAAACTCGTGTAACGTTTATTTTTTCTGCATTACGTCCTAAATATTGGGAGGATTGTTTGATATTAATGTCTGCCTACTATAAATATTGAGGGGAGACATGTCCCCCTCGGTCCCCCTGTGAGTGATTGTTTTTTTTACGCCCATGTGGATAAACATTTCATTTCTTCACTTCAGCTTTGCAGACGCCAAGCCCATCCTTGCCTCCAATCGCCAAACCAAAGGTGGACAACCCCCCCAGCCTTTACAGCCATACCATTGCGACAGTGATATTACTCCAAAATTCAAAAGATTGCTTCCCTTAGTGCCCTTGTTGACTAATCAAGAAGTAAATTACAGGTCACGTGATGTCTCCAGGGACAAATTCCAGGAGCATTGTTATTTCTTGCCAAAGACTTGGAAAAATATTGCCGAAAGATTGCCCAAAGATAAAAGGAACAGTCATTGCCCCTTGCAAGGCTTACATAACACAGTATGTGCAAAGTGACACTTTCATCATGTGGTGTAATATGTGCATCTGCTTTTTGTGTTAGTGGGAGTCAGTAGTTATGTAGGGTAACCATAAGAAGACTGTCTCCTGCAAAAGGTCAACTTGGCAGTAGCATGAGCTCTTAAAGGGCTTTTCGTGGTTGTTGGTGTGCTGCTTCTGAAAGCCAGCTCTGTAGACACATTTTGCAAATAAAAAATGGATTATGGTAACTAATTCCCATCTAGGCATCATGTTGAATCCGCAGGATGCAGATGCCTCAGCCAAGCTGCAGCAGATGCAGAAATGCTTTGTTTCTTAACATATACAATAGCAAGAACAACTTAAAAAAACCTGTTATTGTAAATTGGCATTTGAAAACAAAACATGGTTGTAGCTGCAGCCTATTTTGATATGGTGCTTTAAAGAGGTAAATATACAACAAAAAAAAACATATCTGCGGCTCAAATCTGCTACTATTAGGCAACAAAAACAAACAGTCAAGTTATTTCAAGGAAGTTACAATTTTCAGGGTTGTGTTTTTATTGAAAACTTCCCTCCAACAGTATGTGCATAAATGAAAAATAAAAAGCTCTAATCATAATGCTATTCCTGAAATAAATCTTGTAGTCAAGTAATGTTTATCTGTCTCTTTTAGTTTCATATTTCAAAAGGAAGTTAAAAGGCAAATTGCAAATCGTACAAAGAAAAACTATTGTTATTGCGCCACTTAGTACTGCACGCACTCAGTGGAGGTTACAGTAGAAAGAGTACATAAAGTTGTTCTGATTCTGGTAACTCCCCCCTTCTCCCCCTCACAATGATTTTCATATCCCTTTGTCAGCATGTGATGACTCCAGTGTGGAGAAAGAGCAAGGGTACAGGCTTATACTGGTGATTAAAGGGAGCTTGTCTTTCATGTATGTGTGATCTTTGAAGCCATGGGTTGAAGTGGGGGGGGGGGAGGGGGGGGGGGGGGGGGGGGGGGGGGGGCGGCAAATATTTGCTCTTTGAATCATTCCCTTGCTGGCTGATGATTGCAGCCAGGAAGATGAAGAGGATCGAGATCACAAATTTGTAGAGTTGTCTTTCCTTTCTGTCACGTTTGGCTACATTTTGAAGCACAACGCCTACTCCTCACCCAAGTAATTTTTAACTTACATTATGTTCTTGAACTTATGAGAAATCATATTTCATGAAAATTGAAAGCTTTTGATTATTGCCTCTCAACTTTAATATAGAATCGCGTTTTTGGTAGACATAGTTTGTTTGCATATTGTGAGAGACTTACAGTCTGGTCTGTTATGCAAAACGTTCGTCACGAATCGAACTCCGTACTTTCTGACTAAAGGCAATAGTATCGAAAACTAATTCCGAGAAAAGTTTGCCAGAAAACAGTGTTAAATCTTCGATCCAGTAGCACTGGGAATCAAGTACCAACTTAATATTGTTGTGTTCCACAACAAGTTTAATTAATTTTGAAAATCTGCCTTTAAGACGCCCTCTTTTACTGTACTTCCCGTAACGAAAGTAATAGCAATCTGTGCTTATAGCAGACACCGGCTGGAAAAATAGGTCATGGAAGAACGTGCCGGCGACGCGGCTTCGTGACACCTGTTTCGTCAGAGTGGTCAAATTTAAGGGCATTCCTGAGGTCAGACGCATCTTATGTTTTTCTAGATTTAGGCAAAAACTAATGGCCTGCCCGAGAGGTGAATCATTTTATGTTTTACCAGATATTGGCAAAATGTAATGGGCTCTCTGATGACAGATGCGTCTTAACTTTACTCTATATTTGGGCAAATTTTAATGGATTGTGTGCGTGGCATCTAGGACGGTCTGGAATGTCAGGCACCACGGTGGTCAAGAATTTGTTATGTATTCTTACATTTGGGCAGAATGTTATGTTCTTTTAGATTCGGGCAGAATTTTATGTTCTTTTATATTCGGGCAGAATTTTATGTTCTTTTAGATGCGGGCAAAATTCAATGGCTTTGACTCGAAGGAGTACTGCCACGTGGGTTCGAAGTGACACACCTATTAACTTTTCTCTTGTTTGGGCAAAAAGTTTACTTTGAACTATGCCGCCTTGCGTATGTCCTACTTTTTTTGCATGCCCTTGGTAGAAGGCTTTACTGTTAGTATTTGTACCTTTATGTTTTGCTTTAATTGTTTACGAATATTGGGTAATTTTGCTGACTCCAGCATTGGGCGAGGAGGCAAAATCCTTCAAAAGGGGAATGATTTCTCACCATCGGGGAGAAGGAGTTTGGAAATCACTTTGGTATCTAGACAGGGCTGGTAGCCTTACAAGAGCTAGAGTTCAGAGACCTTGTCTCAGAAACAGGATTGGAACTTTGTGAATTTGTCAGTTTGAAACTGGTGTTATTTCCGAGGGAAAGTAAGGGAGCTAGTTCGTGTTGTGACTTATTGAATTCGAGTACAAGTATCACTGTTCGTTTAAACTTAGCTAAATCGTGTTAGATTCTCGTAAAACTTTTACCATCTTTTGCCAGTGGATTTCCTTAATAAACTGTGTATTCTTTTACTTAAACCGCTCGTCATCGTGTGTTTTCTGTGTACATTTTCGTGTCTATTTATTGAATTCTTTCTTCGGGGAGAACGCAACAATATCAAATAACTGAAAATTCGTAGCATGATGTACAAAAATTCATTTAATAGCTACACCTCCTTTCAAACAACATTGCTTCCGCGCCTTTATTGCAGTCCCATTATTGCTTGATAATCAAAGTTTAAACATTTGAAGAAAAACATATTCTGAAAACGACCAGCCTTCACCCTATAGTTATATGTCACCTATGAGACTCACCAAGGGCCCGTCTTAAATCCCATATGAAACCCCCGCCCGCCTTCCCAGGAGGACTCCTTGCGGAGTCAAAAAAGAATGATCACCATTCCGATCATTTGTGGAGACTTTCGAAGGTGTTTGTTCACCTTAATTGTAATTTTCTAAGACATGAGATATGAAAATAAGGCTTTTCGGATGATATGGAAATTACAAGGTATGGAGAGCCGAACTTTGGTAACCTGCCATGCTAACTCAAAGTAATAGTCCCCGTTTGTGAAAAAGTTAGCCATGTCGACATTGTGCTTTTTTAGATAAACATGTGAAAAGGTATAAACAGCATTATTAAGCAAACGTGCAAAACATGAAGTTTTCAGGGAAATATGTTTTGACATATCGATCATTTTTAGGCCCCCATCTGAATAACTGCGAATAAGCTGTTGTCTGCTAATACGATCAGGTTTTTTTGCCATAAAAATTTTAAAAAACCGAGAAACAATGGTTTGAATGTAATGATCCGCAGGTGAGGGAAGAGCAAGTAAATAGTAATTGAAATGTGGGACAATCAGAGATTTTAAAACAGTGATTTTTCTCAAAACGGTAAGATTTCGTTTTCCCCAAAAAGTCGTCAAATTATTTAATTTAGTCATAGCATTATCAGATTTCTTCGGGCCCATACTAGAGAGATTTGTATTGACGGTGATGCCAAGTACTGTAAAATCTTCATTTTTCACCCATTGTATATCACCTTTAAAATGTTCAAAATCAATCGTTCTGCCACATAAGGAACCAATACCTACAAGAAAACATATCTCTAGATTAACCCTTAGACCAGAACAATTTCCAAACGCTATTTGATTATATAAATTGAGAAAAGATCGTTCATTTGTTTCAATAAAAAAGTGGTATCATCAGCATATTGAGTCATCTTGTACTCATGTTCTCCAGCAACAATGCCGTGAATAGAATTGTTATTTTTAACAAACACGTTTAAGATTTCAGCGGTCAAAATGAAAAGATACGGAGACAATGGCTCACCCTATCGACACCCACGTTCATAGGGAAAACTGTGAGATGGAAAACCATTAACGAGAACTGATGATGCGGCATTTTTGTAAAAAGTGTCGAACCACTGCAAAATTGAAGGGCCAAAATTGACAAGATCAAGGACTTTACGGATAAAGGATAAAGAAATAGCATCAAAATCCGGTGGTATCTTAGTCCAGTCGAAAAATTTCCTTAAAAATGGCATTGTTTTATGGTATTTGAAACTTTGCCACGATTTTATGAATAGGTTGATACCAGTTTACATTGGGTTGTTGGAAAGTTGTTCCACGTTTTATCTTCTTCACCTGTTAAAATAGTTCATGAGCGGTTGAATAGAAATTTCCAACTGAGAGTGTCACAAGAAAGGTATGGAAACTTCATTCTCTTAAGAATACTGTACTTAGCTCATAAGGCACCTTCACATTCATACCGGGACCCCAACTTCTAGCTGAATTGTAAGGTTTTCTTTTCTTACAGGAGCTGAATGCAGATCTGGATTCAACAAGACGTTTAACAACTCTTGTTACAAGTTTGTTGACTCCAAAGCAAACCGGTCTTACGCACAGTCAGCATGTGAAGATGACTCCTCTCATCTTGTGTTCATTGAGACCAAGGAAGAAAACGACTTCTTGGTTAAATGGGCAGACAGTAAGACTGAGTACTGGATTGGTATTCATGAGCGAACACGCCTTTTCTGGGATAATGGGAATGAAGTGACCTTCGCCAACATTGATCACGACGACTGGACGACATTTAACGATCGCACAGGTTGTTACAGGATGTCAGACACTGAGGGAAGATACTGGATTGACGAAGACTGCGAGGAACACTATAGCTATATTTGTGAATGTGAAGGTAAATCAAGATGACTAGTATTTGTACTCACATGTACCCACTCATGTGGAGTTGAATGTTTACTCCAACCAGGCCCGTACACACGTGGTTGGGCTCAAGTGGTTTGTCGTTGAGTTCGGTTTCGAAATCATACCCTCTTTCATGGTGGACTGGATCTGGTTCATCATAATAAAGACTAGCCCCCTCCCCTGAAGCACCGAAAAAGGAAAATTGTTTACATACGAAACATTCAATATACTATTAGGCTAATACAATAAGCATCATTAGCTCATTTTCCAGCATTTCAATCGATCCGCGCGCTTTTGCATTACAGGTTTTTTCGGCTTGAACTCTGGAAATTCACCCTTTGACCTTGGTTTCCGAATCCAGAGGTGTAGTGACGCATATTTGTGGTTAACCTGAAGACACTGGGTGTCCGCCTTCAATAATTTTTTAAGGATCGATTTGTACTTCCACGTATGGTGTGACTAGAATCGGATTCGGTGACTAAATTAGTTACCAAATGAATTTTAAACCATGAAAATCGGTTCAGATTTAGTGAAGTTATTCAAGGAAATAAAATTCAACAATCTGTACAATAAAATTCACTAATCTGTCAAATTATTGATATTTAGGACAAAAAACATATCAAATAGGTACTAAATGTTCCGAAATTAACAAATAGCGTGCTTATCATTGCTGACGAGCATTATTTTTTGATATTTCAGCAATGAGGTACACTCCTAGTCTCTGTTCGGGCTGTGGATAGCTGGTAGAAATACCAAGGGCAGTTTGTTGTTGGCGGTTTTCTGTCGTTAAAAAAATCGGCCAAGTCGTGACGCCCAGTTTCAAGGGACAGATTTTTCTAATGGTCCCCAATCTTCTTGACTTGGTGACCTTCGATGCCCAAAACAAGTTTATTTCCACCTCTGCTTACTTTCGAGCACGCATCATCTTCAATTTCATAACAGTTCTGTCTTACGTAAAGGTCCGAAAGACGGTCATTATGATTCTGTGTACCTTAATAGGCTATTTAATACTAGAGTGTGGGTAAGGGTGGGAGGATGGCCACCTACATGAACCCTGGTTTCAGTTTAATGTTCCACTTCATTATATTTGAAAACATATACATAGGATGGGCCGAGTAGAACTATTAAGATGTATTTAAAGTGCAGTTTCCTGCATCGAAAGCGTTTTAGGTTGCCAAATATTCTCCCAGACTCAGGGACGTAGCAAGGCCGGGGCACGGAGGGGCCATGCCCCCACCCGGAGCGGAGCACTATGCCCCCATATGGAAAATCGATCGAAAATAAAATTTAGTACATGTAAATGGTGGCTCTGGCATGTTACCAGGCGATTTTGACCAAAAAGGATCCCAATGAATGTATTTTGTTTTCTGTAACATTTTATTCTAAAATAACAAAAAATTTCGCACGCTACGCGGCTTTCATCTTCAGTTAAATATGACTTTAACACCCGTTTCAGATGTGGTGGCTCTATCAAGGTGAAGGTTCCACGATGAAGCTATTGTTTTTTCGTGTAGGCGTGATTCCCGGAAAAACAAAAAATTGAATCCATGAGAAGTTCTATCCTCAGTCTTTCTCTTACGATTCGGAAGATTCTTAATTCAGACTCAACATTATGATAAACATATTTTTGTAAGAAACGTAAAGTGTCTCAGTGTCCAGATGTGGTGGAATGGGGCATCCCCTCGCGATCAGTAGCCCGGAGTCTTGGTATTGCTCTTAAAGACAGACACGACATCACCCCAAATACAATTCTCAATTGGTCCTTGGTGAATGCTCTTTGATTGACATCAAAGTCAAAAGATGCAGAGTAGCTCACATTACACAGCATGCGCAGAGAATGTTCTGATTACATATTATGGCCTTGTAAGCCACCGGGAGATGACCTTAAGCAATAAACTAGGTTTTGTGTCTGCACAAGGTTGTCTGCACAAGGAGGGGCTCAAGACAGTTTTGGAAGGAGTAACTTAGTCGGGAGAATTGAAACTGTCTAGAACGAGGAGGGACAGATTTTTGCATAGAAACCCATATTTTTTAACTTTCCTTTATAAGAACCAAATGTTCTCAATTTTTCTTCAACAGAACCCCAAATTTTTCTCCACGTTCCCAAAATTTCTCGTTCGGCATCCTTTCTGTAACCCATAGCTTCTGAAGGTGTTTTGCGTTGCTGGACCCTCTAGGGGAGCCTGGTCCATTCATTGGGCTTATCTTTTCACCACCCTTTTTTCAGTTCAGTCTGTATGCAGGTTTTACTGTGATAAATCAGTGGCGGATCCAGGATTTGGCAGAAGGGGGGGCCCAGGTCATAGTGGTTTGTATAATAGTCCGATCTGGGGGAGGGATCTAAGGGGGGGGGATCTAAGGGGGGGAGGCGGTGCGCCAGGGGCGGTGCCAGGGTATTTTGATAGGAGGTAAAGTATGTGATGAGTGATCACCGTCCTGGGGGAGGGGTCAAAGGGGAGGGGTGTCCCCTCCCCTTTGAGAAATTTTTGTCAATTTAAGGTTGCTCAGATGCAAAATGGTGATGTCTTTGGTATATTTTTTGGACTGATCATACAAGGCTGGAAAGTGTTCATAATTGAGGCAATTTTTATTTTTGGTTGGGTGGAAGATACTTTTCTGGGGAGGGGTCTAAGGGGAGGGGTGTCCCCTCCCATTTAAGAAAATTTTTGTTAACTTAAGATTGCTTAGATGCAAAATGGTGATGTCTTTAGTATATTTTTGAAACTGATCATATATGGCTGGAAAATGCTCATAATTTAGTGAAATTTAAATTTTTGGTTGGGTGAAACATGCTTCTCTGCGGAGGGGTCTAAGGGGAGGGGTGTCCCCTCCCCTTTGAGAAAATTTTTGTTAATTTAAGATTGCTTAGATGCAAAATGGTGATGTTTTTAGTATATTTTTGAGACTGATCATATATGGCTGGAAAATGCTCATAATTTAGTGAAATTTAAATTTTGGTTGATTGAAAGAGGAGAGTAAGTAGCCTTTGTTGTCCACATATTAGGATGGCAGTTTCCCGAATTGAAGTCTTCTTTTCCCTTATATTACCCTAAATTCGAAGTACATTTCATTAAAGTAAATTACAGAGCTTAAAGAAGATGCTCATGTTGCAGCAAGTTATAGTTAAAAGCCTGAGGTTCTTGAAAATATTCCTCTAAATATTAAAGAAATTCCCTTGAAAGTAGAAGCAGTGTTCCCAATGATGTGGGCCCGGCCGGTAGGCCTAATAGAATAGCAGTCCAATGCTGCGCTCATTGGTAACCCCTTGCAATGCCCGGGAAAAGTTATTGTGACCAATATAAGCCAAAATGTTATCAGCCGGAGGTCAGTAACAGAATTATTAACATAAGACTGGGTTTCTGAGGTAGAAATTTAATGAAAAAATTTGAATTTCATTCTGACACATCACAAAGGCCTCTTTAATTGGAATAGGGCCTAGTCATTTGTTTTATGACGTTGAAAAAAACTTCAAAAATTTTTGGAAGGGGGGGGGGGGCCCGGGCCCCCTGGGCCCCCCTAAATCCGCCTATGTAAATAGTTTTCCTGCAAAATTTCGACTCGCTTCGCGCGCAATTCTCATAAGCGAAGTTATATCACCTATGAACATTATTAGCACAAAAATTCCAGTGAACTATTCTAGCCAAAGCTAGGTGAAGGCTCAAAGTTAGATGCCAGACATCAAGGGGTTTTCATGTAGGCCTAGTAATCTATTACCTTGAGTAATATTCGTAACGCGATGACTATATGGTTTGAAGCTAAATCTACTCTTACCACAAATTTATTCCAAAATTTACTTTTTCTGTTCATTCAAAATTTCGTTCAAAGTGGAAGTACGGTAATTACCATCTGAATTGTGAACTGTGAAGAGATTGGTGTGCTCTCACTGTCATTCAAAGTCCTGCTCAAAGCTCAAGGCTAGTGTTCCCATCTTGTTAATTCCTCAGACATTCAGGGAATTTCCCTCTGGGTTCTAACAAAATCATACTAGACCAAACCAAGCCTGCCTAATGGCAGCCCCTGGTCCTCTCCCCGTTCGTAAAGTACTCAACTCTTCACCTGCTGAAGAAGCATCATCGTGATCATAGTCTTGTTCCCTTCAGTCTGTATTGCCAAAGGAGGGGAAATTTCCATCAGAATAGTGAAATTTTCGCGCGCTTCGTGCGTATGTGTACACGTAAAACCGATACCTTTAAGCTATCTGTGGTAAGCTTGAGGTATCATCCCTGTAGTCCCCGCAAACTGTAATCATATGGTGGCACTACTGAATACAAACATAATGATCTTCTTCGGTGCCTCCGTCTTCGGTGCCGGTGCCCCTATATCAGAATTCCTGGCTACGGGCCTGCCCAGACTGGCGACGAGATAAACAAGAAAATGTTGGGACAAACATTGTGATGAGAATGACTTCCTGTTATTTATGGCCATTTAGAATGTTAATTTATCAAATCCTGACTAACTACGTATGATAGATGAAAAGCTGCAATGACACCCTTGTTCGTTTGAGTAAGTTATTCTGCAGTCTAGGGCGTTTCCTTTGGGGAGTTTTCTTTCCTTTCTGTCACGTTTGGCTACATATTGAAGCACAACTCCTACTCCTTACCCAAGTAATTTTAAGTTACATTATATTCCTTAACTTATGATAAGTCATATTTTATGAAAATTGAAAGCTTTAGATAATTGCCTCTCAATTTTAATATAGAATGCCTTTTTTGGTAGACATATTTTGTTTGCATATTGTGAGAGACTTATAGCCTAGTCTGTTATGCAAAACGTTCGTCACGAATCGAACTCCGTACTTTCTGAATAAGGCAGTAGCATCGAAAACTAATTCCGAGAAAAGTTTGCCCACAAACAGTGTTAAATCTTCGAACCAGTAGCACTGGAAATCAAGTACCAACTTAATATCAAACAACTGAAAATTCGTAGCATGATGTACAAAAATTCATTTAATAGCTATACCTTCTTTCAAACAACATTCCTTCCGCGCCTTTATCGCACTCTCATTATTGCCCGATGATCAAAGTTTAAACATTTGGAGAAAAACATATTCTGAAACCGACCAGGCTTCACCCTGTAGTTATATGTCACCTATGAGACTCACCAAGGGCCATGGGCGTCAATTCTGGGTGGGGGAGGGACGGGGGACAAGTCCCCCCACATTTTGATGGGTGGGGGCACAATATCAAATGTCCCCCCCCCCACACACACACACATTTTTGCGTAAAAGAGTAGTGTCGTGGCTCTATTTGACTGGCTTTTGAGTGGCGTGTTGTTGGGCAATTGTTTAGTGTCTCAATGCAGATTCTAAATGTAGATTTCGTCAGGGAAATCTTATTTAATGACAAAATTTCGGCGCGCTTCGCGCGCATGCGTCACGGTTTGGACTCCTTCTCATGATCATTAAAGTTAATTATACATGGATTTATTCTGATCACAACACTTTCCGAAAACAGACATGCATCTCCAAACATCTGCAGGGGCCTCGCATCAACATGGGATCATTCAATCAGTGGCGAACGCAGAGGGGAGGGCCATTCGGCCATGCCCACCTTCACTGATTACGATTTTTTTAAGTTCCTAAAAATACGAAAGTTTTTTAACACAAATTTACTCCAAAAGGTAACATTTTCGGCACCTGATTGCATGTAAGGACACAAATCTTTTGCAAATTTTTGAAAGGGGAGGGGGACACCCTATTGGGCCATGCCCCCTCACTGATTCCGCTTTTTTCAAGTTCCTAAAAATACGTAAATTTTTTAACACAAATTTTACTTCAAAAGGTAACATATGTGGCACCTGATTGCATGTAAGGACACCTAATTTTTCAAAACATTTCAAAGGGGAGGGGGACACCCCTCCCCAGGCCAGCGGTCACACAACATACTGCATGCCCCCCCCCCCCCTTGAGAGAAATCCTGGGTACGCCACTGCATTCAGTCTAATTTGTAGCATGATGTGGAAGGTTGAAAGTACGTTGCTGCCGATAAACACTTTTCAAGAATTTTTACCGAGCGCTTCGCCGAAGCAATTATCGGTATAGATGGTGATTGTTAATACACTTACCACTACATAGCATTCTGAAAACGCCCTTGCTAATCCTTCACACCTTTGCTATACTACGATCAGCTCCAAAAATATCCCAAAGATAGCACCATTTTGCATCTAAGCAACCTTAAATTAACAAAAATTTCACGAAGGGAGGGGGACTCCCCCTCCCCTTAGACCCCTCCTCCAGGATGACACCTTTATATGGAGACAAAGGAAGGATCCCCACTGCTGTATACAAACGCAGGGGGAATAAAAAAGGTGCAATTTACTCGCCGCCAGTGCAGTTAGTAAAGACATCCACCCAGTCGGAAAAATTAGAATTTACTAAATTATGGACATTTTCCAGCCATGTACGATCAGCTCCAAAAATATCCCAAAGGAAGCACCATTTTGCATGTAAGCAAACTTAAATTAACAAAAATTTCACGATGTCCCTCCCCTTATACCCCTCCTCCAGGACGACACATTTATGTAGTGACAAATAAGGATCCCCACTGCTGTATACAAAACGCAGAGTGCATAACAAAGTGCAATTTAAACGCCTCCAATCAGTTGGAAAAACATCCAGCCGGTCGGAATTTAGAACCCCCAAATATATCACCCTAGCAACGGGCCTGGTCGGGTCCATGATCTCCGACAATGATCCACGCTGCAAAGAGTTGTTTCAGCTATTTTGGGACATGATGAAAAATTTATTTTATTATTATTAAATTAATTCTTATTAGAATAGGACAACGTCAGTCATCATAAGGGGGGGGGGAGGAAAAGGCCTATAGGAAGACGCCCCCTCTTCAAAACCAAAGGGACTGGTTTGTGGTCATGTATGTCCCCCGTCCCCCCACATTTGAATACGGATTGACGCCCCTGCCAAGGGCCCGCCTTAAGGCCCATATGAAACCCCGCCCGCGTTCCCATGAGGACTCCTTGCGGAGTCGAAAAAGAATGATCACCATTCCGATCATTTGTAGAGACTTTCGACCGTGTTTGTTCACCTTAATTGTAACTTTCTACGACATGAGATATGAAAATAAGACTTTTCGGATGATATGGAAATTACAAGGCATGGAGAGCCTAATTTTGGTAACCTGGAAGCATTTAGGTAGAAATTTTTGTCATATGTTACGCGTCAACTGATGATAGCATTTTGCTTGGATGCGATGAATTTTCCTTTGTGCACACCTTCCCGTCGCTGCGATGGGGCCCCCTGTTCCCATCTCCCAACATAAAATTTGTTTATAAAAGGCCCTGCTCCTTACGCTTCTGTGGGATAGGAATTGCAACTCTAACAGCCACTATTGTCACACCAACAACTTTGTCACAATAATGGCTCACTTTGTCACAATAACCACTTTGTCATAAAATCGCCCGCTTCTGTCACGATGAAGGTCACGAGTTTGTCGTAACAGTCGCCCACTTTTGTCTCAGTTATATACGGCATCACATTTTTGTCACCCACATATTCCGCTTTTGCCACACCCAGCAATTGACTTAGGGTAATAAGTATTTTGAAGTTAAACTTACGCTTACTAAATAAGGACTGCCTCTGTGATTTCAGGCAACCTTTGGTGAATATTGGTAATACAGGAGAGAGCACTTCCAAAAATATATTTAAAACAACATGAGCAACCCAAAAGCGTATCTGCCTTTTCGGGAGCACAGGTTAGGGAACTTAATGGTTCCGGCCGTGTAAATAAGCACACATTTCGGGTTTCAATGCCAAATGGCGTATAAGGCAGGGAGAGGAAATGAGCCAAAGAAAAGTGTAAGGGGTAGAGTGTATGACATAGAAAGAACTGGAGAGCACGGAGAAGAAATAGAGTAGAGAATGAAGAATATTTGACAGCCTGGAGAACCAGAGGTTCAGGAACTATATTAATGGTGTCCTCGTTGGGAATGCATGCCGTCGATCTTCAACGTGAAAATCTGAGAGAACAGTAAAGCAAAATAGTTTGTATCAATTTTCATTAAAATGCCGATCCTTCTTTGATATACATAAATGTGACATTATACATCCTGGAAAAATTATAAAAAATACTAACTTGTACAGCCAGTGGTTGAATGCATGACTAGCAGCTCACCCATAGTTGTGTGCAATTATGGCCTTGGGCAAATTAAACCCCAGTACCGTGGCTCAAAGCAGGCTACTGTAGCTTTTGTCTGAGAGGTGCACTAGAAAGGTTCTTTCTTAATAGTAGAACGGGCTTGGAGTTAAGCTCACTAAGGATAATTTCTACAGTCAAGCGGAATAATTAACTCTTGAATGAATGTGGGCATGTGTGGTGAAATATCCTCTCTGTGTACAACAAATCAGATAACGTGTGCACTGCAGGCAAAATAGTGTTTGAATGTAACCGACCATGGTAACAGTGCTTGCTTCGACTACACACCACCTTTATTGTAAACCAGTTTCAACACAATCTGCTCAAAGACGTCTAGGTGAAGAATGATCCTCGTGTCGAGATTGCTCTGACTGGAGTGGGCAGTTACCAAAGTTACCAAAGTGCGAAAAAAAAAAAACATTCTACAATTCGCACCTGCTAGACGGACTGAGGTGTAGTCGCCAGATTGTACGGAGAGGGGGACACTGGGGGCATGGTCGTCAGTCCTGGGGACGAGGGACACGTTCCCCCACATTTCGATGGGTGGGGGACACAATATCAAGTGTCCCCCACACACACTTCGTAAAGAGTAGTGTCGTGGCTCTATTTGACTGGCTTTTTGAGTGGTATGTAGGTTTGTTGAAAGTGTCTCAATGCGGATTCTGAGTGCGGATTTTGTCAGGAAATTCTTATTTAATGAAATATTCCGGCGCGCTTCAAGCACATGTGGCACAGTTTGCACTCCATCTCATGACCATTAAAAAGGTGATTATGTAAGAAACTATTCTGTTGACAACACTTTCCGAAAACAGAGATGAATTTCCAAACATCTGTATAGGGGCTCCGCATCAATATGGGATCCTTCAGTCTAATTTGTAAGCATGATGTGGAAGGTTTTACCGAGCGCTTCGCGCGAAGCCATTATCGGTATAGATGGTGATTGCTAATACACTTACAAAGAAAAAGCTGAAAAGCGCTTGTCAGTCCTTGACACCTTTTGCTACACCTATCAGGGATGTCTAACATCACCTTACTGCACCTATTCTCTCCCTCTTGCCGATTCTCCATTGCTGGAAGCTGTTCGTCTGGATTTTCGTCCAAAATTAGTAAAAATACGATAGATGTAAAAATCTTGGCATCAAAATCTATATCACCATGTCAGGTAATAAGCATTACGCCATTGCCCCATTTTATATAATTAATCCAGAGCCTCCAGGAGGCTTTATACAGGCATTTGCCAGCCTTAGATGCCCTTTAATAATGCACAATGAAGGAAAGGAAAACTTTCATTATAGTCCAAGAAAGTTTCTGTTGACTCAACGGAGGTATTTTTGCGGAAGAAATTTCCCAGACTAGAAGCAGTAAAGTAGCGAAAAGGGGGGCTTCAGGAAGGTTGTTGAAAACGTATTCCTTTCTAAGACAACATACTCCCTTCTTTCACCTAACCAAAACTTAGAGTTCACTAAAGTTTGGACATTTTGCAGCCATATACGATCAGCTCCAAAATAAACCAAAGATAGTACCATTTTGCATCTAAACAACCTTAAATTTACGAAAATTTCTCAAAGGGGAGGGGGACACCCCAACCCCTCTCTCAGGGAGACACCTTCATGTAGTGACAAAGGAAGGATTTCCACTGCTGTATGCAAACGCAGGGTGCATAAAAAAGGTGCAACTTACGAGTCGCCACTGCAGTTTGTAAAAGCATCCAGCCAGCCGAAAAAATAGAATTCACTAAATTATGGAAATTTTTCAGCCATATACGATCAGCTCCAGAAATATCCCAAAGATAGCACCATTTTGCACCTAAGCAACCTTAAATTAACAAAATTTTCATTTCATTTCATTTCATTTATTGTTTCTTTTCACCACAATAATCATACATGCAATAACGATTTACGTAACATCATATTAACAATACATGTCGTGAAAAGGGAAGTGTGTTAAAACCCATGGAGGGCTTGACGTGAACACACTCCCCGGAAATTACAAAACCAAAAGAACTACGTGCAGTATACTTCAAAAATTACAAAAAGTATACTTAGGCCTAACTAGATCACAATAACAATTCCAAACACAATTCCACCCCTCCTCCCCTCCCCCCAGTTTCTCAAAGACCCCTCCCCCAGGACGACACCTTTATCTAGTGACAAAGGAACGATCTCCACAGCTGTACACAACAACGCAGAACGCATAACAAAGTGCAATTTACACACTGCCACTCTGTTGGAAAAACATCCAAACAGTCCGAATTGGGGGCCTTCACACCCCTAAACATATGACACTAGCTACGGGCGTGGTTGGGGTCCTTGATCTCTGGCAATGATCCACGCTGCGGAGAGTGGTTTCAGAAATTTTTGGATATGATTAAAGTAACATCTTAAAGTAAATCCGTGGACTCCGTGTATTTCAACTGGCAGATCATCTATGATGGTCATGTTAACTTTGGAATCATTGAGGGGGACAGGGGACCATGCCCCCAAATCGAACTCTGAAAAAAATTTGGTAATGGAACACAAAAATTGGCTTCAAATGATGCTAAATATTGCATCAGATTGCATCTGAGGGTACTTAAATATTCAAAAGTTTCTCAAAGGGGAGGGGACACACCCTCCCCTTAGACCCTCCCCCAGGCCGGCGATCAGGCCCCGCAGTTGGCCCCCTCCAAACAAGAATCCTGGCTACGCCAGTCTTTGGAATCCTAACTCCTATAAGAATAGGACAACGTCAGTCATCACAAAGAGGGGGCACAGGGAAGGACCTATAGAAAGACACGCTCTTTTCATAAAAAAAGGTTTGATAGTTTGTGCTAAGTCATGTGTGTCCCCCACACTTCAATACGGATTGACGCCCCTGACCGGGGGCTAAACGTTCTGCCGGAGGGGCACACCAAAATAAAGGACTGATCATCACTGCAGGCGTTGTAGTGAAGCGCAGTCCTTCCTTGTAGACGTTGTGCCGTAGGAGCACACTGTAGGGGTCCAGGAACACCACACCATTAGGGGTCCAGGGGAAGAAACCCCCGGAGGCTCTGGTGTATTTATAAATTGTGACCATTAGAATGGAGCGTTCGACTATTTTTAAAATGGCATTGGATATGCACTAAACATGCCACAAATAAAAATCACAATTCTACCATTTTTTGTTCAAGTTAGTCTTACTCGCACTAACGATTTGACGATGGTGTGGTTGGTGGTGTGTGGGGACGACTGATCATGTTAAGGTTTGCATTGAGCTTTAAAGAAGAATCCACCCATGCTGCCCAGTAGGAATTATTTTGAGACAACTATACCCTCCTGGTAAGCCACTGAGGAAAAGCCTTCAAACTAGAGCATCGGAGGTGCAGCTATACGGCTGCGGGTCGAGACTAGCGTGAAAAATGTAGAAAAAGAAACCCTTCAATGCGATTCAATGGGTTTGGTGCCTTGGAATTAAAATTAAGACAAAATTACTACATTTTCTTCAGCAATAAATGGAAAGGGTGGCTGACGCCGGCTGAGACTATCCCTGGTGCACTCGCGAAATGACCAGAAAATTCTGACATTGAGCATCTGTGAAAATTTTGGGCAAGTTATTACACGCCTTTCGGAGGTATCACCACTTTATGATCCGTAGTGTGGTGCTTGACTGGGCCTCCGTCAGTTTTCAGAAGAGCAACGTTTCCCCTGCAAATTTGAAGGCACCGGTATTTAAAATAAACAGACATTAGCCTGAGAGGGAAACTACTTAATTATCCTCGTATTTATTGGATACGAGTTGAAAAAGTCAGCGAAAATCCCCTTTTCGTTTTACATTTTTCGAACATAAAATCTGTCTAAAAGATAATCAATGTAGGAATTGTGTAAAAGGGAAAAGATTCACGGCCGAAGTAGTCCCATAGCTGTTGAAAAAATGTTGAAACAATAGCTGTGGATTACATCTCCCAATAAGACAGTCCTTCACACAGAACGACACATAGATGGGGGCGATGTTGTAATTTTGGGAACTTTTTGTGTCGGTTATTTAAGCAGCTTTTTTAACTGAAAAGTTTCAGTGGTTCCTCTTGTATATATCGAGACATGCGTGAACAGTGTATTCGTGCATATTATTGTACAAACCTAAAATATCATTTAAGGACACACAGCAGGCACAGCCAACGTTTTGGGGAGCACATGCCCCCTGTCCCCCTTGGCGACACCACTGGCGGAGCAAGCTAATATTCTGGAAATAGCAAGAAGCTTGTAGCATACACAAGCGCGGAGCCAGACATTTCGAAAAGTAGAGGGGGTGAACTTAGAGAGAAGGCGGGTGATGGGGGGGGGGGGTTAGATGCAATTTTCTGGGCGAAATATGTAATCCTGCCAGAAAGACTATCTAAGCGGAGCGCCACCATTAGTTGGCGCGGAGTGTACAGAAAATTTTGAAAAATCGCGACCTCAGACAGCCGGAAATGGCATTCCCCAGACTTGAAAGTAGACTCTAAGCAGTTGTTATTCTGAGCTTTCCTTTGCAATAACATTTATACTTCAATAAAAAATGAGCAAGTTGCAAAATGATCAGAGAATTACCAGATAAAATGTATCACTACCACTTACGTTTCGTATCATAAATTAACACTAAGAACATACTTTTCTTCCTCGAAAACTGTCGACAATCGTAAGATGCGTTTTTTTACGTTTCTCCGCCATGATTGTTTCTGATCGCTGTCCCTCTATACCAGGGGTGTGCAAACTGCGGCCCGCGCCCTCGTTCTGAGCGACCCGCGAAACAATTTTTATTTGCCCCATTTTCGGCCCTTAAGTCTTGTATGTGGTATTTTAACATTAATCATTTCATTTTTTGGACCTATAACTAAATAATTTACTTGAAAAACGCAATCTAAATCTGAATTAACATTTTTGTCGACAAAATAGAGATGTAACCAAACGGGGCAATTTTCGTCAACAATCAGTAGGCCCATACTGCAATGTTATTCGAGCGCATGTGGGTCTGCCTAGATGGGCACATTGGTCAATCTAACGGAAGAAGGATGGGGGAAGGGGTGAGGGTGAGACGCCACCCTCATATTCACCTCTCTGTTCCACTGCGGCCACCCAGATTGCCACAGCAGCATGATTTGGTCCGGTGTTCCAAAATTTTGTACACCTTCTGCTCTATACAATGGACCACCGTTGGAAGCTGAGACAACAGACTACAACGAACCGACCGTTCACAGCCAATACATTTGCACACGTGGGCTAACCTGCGACTGTGCGAACATAGTTCGGTAACGCTCATGATATATTAGCAGCTATTTTCATTATTAAATTCTTGTTGTTGTGGCGAATGCAAGGGGCGGCGGGAAATTCCCGTAGATATTCACCCGGACTGAATATCATACGAGGTTCGTGTATTTGGTATTTGTAGTGTGAGGAAAGGAAGGGCGAGAGTGAAAAAGCCCCTTTGAATATTCTCCTAGATTAACATTATGCTAATTTTAGCGTATTTGCTATTGCTAATGTGGCGAAAAAGGGGGTTAGGCCGGAAAAGCCCCCCCCCCTTGGATCCGCGCCTGATACATACGAAATGGACTAATAGTTTACCACAAAGAATGTGACCTCATTGCGTGAAATTGTGATGGACAGAGGAACTCGTTTGGAAAGAGTAACCATTGCTCGAAAAGCTGAAAGAAATGTTCGAACTCTTAACCCACCAAATGCTTATAAAGCAATCCAAAAACTATAGCAGCCTGGCCTACTTCAGACGAAGCATATATCGTATATAACTATGAGGTACCTAATATCGGCCTGGCCAATATCGGCCAGGTCGAAAACGCGGTTTCCGCGTTTCCGTGTTTTCGACCTGGCCACCTAATATCCTTATAATACATACGTATACAATGTACCGAAATCGAATGTCTTGCCCGTTGCGCGGGAATCGTGTGACCTCAGCTATCCTCAATGAGAAATGAAAAACAAAATATAACAGTATTTCTGCAGCTAATGTAGCTATGTACAACGCCAAAACAATTCTCCCCACACCCTTTCCCAAATTTCCTGAAGTTTGACATGAGGAGATATTTGCTACTCTATAATTGTTCACTGGTAGAATGTTTCAACCTTAAAGATAATTTAAATGATATTTGTACATAATATAACGTTGTTGCGTTGCTCTATTGTCTTTTGGAAATTTTTCCCCTCACTGATTGACGGTACATCTCCTGAACAGGACACCATATACCTCCTATACATACCTTAGTTCCAATCCCGTTGCCAAGTGGAGGGGAAAGGGGACGAAGCCCCTGGGTAAAATTTTGGCCCACACCCTACAAGATCAATAATTACAATTGCTTCGATGCATATTAATATGTTTCGAACCTCCTGAAAATATTTCGCCCCCTGGAAGCTTTTTCGCCCTCCTCCTTCAGCACCTTGTCTGGCTAAGAGCTGATCCCTACTCCGCTTCTTGCATGGGCCAATGATGAGTGGTCATGAAACTCATTTACTGGAAATTATCCACGCAGGGCCGTAGCTAGGGTCATATATGTTTGGGGGGTTGTGAAGGCCCCGACAACAAATTCGGATGTGCCACTGTCAGGTTTAGACCCTTTCTGCCTTTCGGATGACTGGTTGATTTACTGAAAACATGGCAACCAAACACTGAAGACCATTCTTACACGACCATTCCTATACGGTATCATACACAAAATATGCCCTACGGTAAGGTACTGAGTTCGAATAATTCTTCTGTCCTTAACAAGTATGTCGTGTCTCTCTCCCTGCCCATGACAAGTCAATGTAGAACGACTGTTTTCGAAATTCGACAAGTCCTCTTTTTACTACTGGCGTCCGGGAGGATTTGTAAAATTGTCAACAAGGTCCGGATTTCATGGGTTTCCCACATGATCCCTACTTCTGCTTTGCGGATTAAATAGTTTGAAAGATTTACTAGTGGTATTATAGGTCTGACCATGTAATATACCGATGACTTGAGTTCGTGAACAAATACGGCGCCATTTTGCATCTAGACACCACTGAAAACCAGAAAAATTCCCAAAGGGAAGGGGACAACCTTAGACCCTCACATCAGGACAGTGATCTATGTCCTCCTTGCTAGAAAATAAATGTGGTAACCCTAGGTTGGAGACAAATGGTATGATCTAGGGGGTATGTAATTGAGTAGTGGACATGTAGCCTATGGCTAGGGTGATGGACAAATGTAACAGAGATATACTAGAAGGAAAATATGGGAGAATTGCAGACAGAATAAATAAAAAGGGATGCTTAATTTAGTATGATTCTTGTATTATTTCAGCTCATATGATATCCACGGCAGTACACAGCGAGGGGCAGGAAATTACCCCAGAAATTTTCAAAGTGCACCGTTTCCAACTTTGAGAATATAAAGAGAAAACGCAGTAAAATATAAGAAATAGCTGTGATCGTAATGATGGAACTTAAGCAATTTCAAATAGGCAGATAAATATTTTCATGCCTATATCTTTACACATCACCAATCATTTACAGCTCTATCAGGATGTATTTCTAGCCTACTTTTCTAAAATTCTCGCGCTACGCGCGATTATGCATAGGCTACAATGTTGCTGTTGTTGCTATATATAGGTATAGCTTCAATCATCAATGGTTTAAAAACGTTTTTAAACCGTGCCAGTTTAGACATAAAAACGTTTTATAACTAATAACACTCCCTCCCCTCCCTTAAACCCTCCCCATACCAAAGACTTTAAAAATGGAACCTACTGTCATTGTGCTTGATGCTCAGCATAAGCAATTGAGTAGGGAAAACTTTGCAACTTTGGGTCTGACATGTTGTTTCAGTGGTACACAGTCACCCCACTTACTACGGGTACTGATCCTTTCAAGGTATACATCATCTAAACATTGACTATTCTCCTCATCACTTATTTCTTCTAAGACCTGACACCTGCCCCTAGACTCTGCTAGTTGTGCTTGTATCACATGAGCTTCTGCCTGATGTTGTATTACTCAAGTTCTAGTAGCTTAATCCTCTTTTCTAAAGCCTGTCTTTCTTGTAACAGCTTTGTCTGTTCTAGTAATTCATTTTCTCTAATTGTTTAATCTAGTTTTTTGGATGAAGTTGTGCCACATATTGATGGCTTAGATTTAGCCTTTGATTTGTGTGGGAAAAGCCTCTTCTTCTGACTTTGAAGCAAACCAGCTTTCCACATTATTCTTTGTATTCATGATATATGTCTCCTTTTCTTCACACCATTTGCTAAGATGTTCAGTCTTAGCCTCTTCATCAAGAAGTTTACAATTTTCATCATTAGAGATCATAAAATACTCATATTTTGACATCAACTTGCCAGAAACATCCTTGACACCTTCCTTTGATGGATTCTCTGCCATCGGGATCTAATTTCCTCTGAAGTTGACTTGAGATCCCTCCAGGCACCCTGCAGGACCTTAAATTTCATTTCTGTTGCATACTCCAGACCCTCGGACTTGGGTACTCTGTCTCTACTCTCAGACGCTATCTTCAAACTGCCCAACAAGTACTGGATTGTCTCGTTAATGAAATGTGAGGTCCTTAGCCTTTACAAAAATGACACTGAGGATCAGTGCTTCTGGGAAATGCCATCAATGCGCCTTTCCACTGAGATAGCACAATGATGCACAAGCGATTCACATGCGATTAACTGGAAAAAGTAAACAATAATCATTGTAACGAACACTTAGTTTGAGTTTTCAAGGTGCTTAACAAAAGACACACTACACTTACACCATTTGGTTAACAAGTGGTACCCTATAACCCACTAACTCAAAACCTACCATGGTACCCCAATGAACAAACACTCATCACAAGAAAGTTTTACCAGTACACCCCATAAATTCCCTGGCATTCCAATTCTTGCCCCTTTCATAAACTCTCCACTCCTCAACTTTGAAACACATGCACAACTGAGAAAATGATCCCTTAGGCTTAAATTTGGCTAGAAATATCCCTTAACTAGAGTAGTCAAGTTCATACTTCTTTGAGACATGAAATAACAATAAAGAACTCTCACCGAGGCAAATTACCGATCCTTCCAAGGACCAACTACCGTAAATCCTCCTGCCTGTCACACCAGACACCACTACTATAGCAAATGAAATGAAATGTAACTTTAAATAGTTTATATGACATAAAATGTACATTCACCAAGTCCTTAATTTAAACCCTCAGTCAAATTGACCGCCAACTGAACATAACCAAACCTCCCTGGTAACAAGTCCAGGTAAGCCTAATACCATTAACAAGGTAAAATCAACAATATACATCTTTAAATGACCTCATTGAGGGACAAGTCAAAAGTAAGATAGAAGTAACAGTAACATACTGTGACATTCAATTGAAACTGCCACTTCATAAACCAAAAGTGGCTTAACTTGAACCAATCTGTTAGCATTCTAAGTAATGCAGCTACAAACGTTTGTCTTAACATCACCACTGAGACTCCGGGCCTAGGCTGAGACTGTTCCAAGAGCCCCCAACGTACACCTGAACTTACTAGGCAAACCCCTTTCTGATTGCCTAAATAATGTTAGCAAATAACAGCGACTGAAATGTAACATTATTGAATACATATGGCCACTCTTTGCCACAATAACCTGACAAACGTTAAAATTCTGAAGAGTAACACTAACGTCTAGCTAACCTAAGCTGACAGCGATCACAACAAGCCTACGGTACTAACGTTAGTGTACACAATATGCAGCAATCAAACCACGCTTATCCTAAACGAAGAATTAAACTGTGAAAATGCTTCAATCACGGGTAGCTTAATTAATACGTGGTTTGTCCAAATATTCTCAAGTACCTAGAAAGATAATTAAGCACATGGATACACATTTACCCACCAAATCATTAAATCTTGTCACCAAAACGAACAGCGACAGTCAACACTGTCTAACACAAAATGGCTGACACTTAGCAACAACAAGCCACCTCTAGGAGGGCGCTAAAGGGAAACTGTAATGAAACCAAATGCAGAAATTTGGACTCAACACTGCTTATTACTAAACAAATTATTCATCTTCATATGGTCAACCATAAAAGATTGAATTACTTTCTCAAGTATGTTGCACACTACACTTGTTAAACTGACTGGCCTGTAATTTCCTGGAAGAGCCTTGTCACCTTTCTTGAATAAAGCAGTAATATTGCCTACTTCCAAAAATCTGGAACCTTACCAGTGGAAAGAGATAAATTGTCTTAGTCAAAGGTTTTGTAATTGTTTGGGCTAGTTCTTTTAGAGCCTTTGGATGAAGCCCATCAGGACCAGGTGATTTATTAACATCCAAATCCTGAAGTAAATTAAAAACATCGGACTCCTGTACCATCTTGTCCACACAAGGATTAACAACCTGAACAGGTTCGATAAAAGGAACCGGGCCCTTAGGTTCAACAGTAAAAACACTGCTAAAACATTTAGCTAGGACCTCAGCCTTTTCATTGTCATCTTTTGTCATTATAGTCTCACCATCAGCTCGATTCATCTTTCAATTAGGTATTCCTGCTTTTATTTTACACTTCGAATTTGCATACTGCCAAAACCTTTTAGGGTTACTTTTGATATTTTTTACAATATCCTTTTCCATTGTTATCTTGGCCTTTCTTACTAAATTTTTCACTTGGTTTCTAAGTCTAGTAAAGTCATGATATTTCCTTTGGTCTCGTCTTTCCATATGCTAGTGTTTCCATATCATGTTAGCATATACTGGAGAGAAAGTTGTTGTGATCAAATTGTGGACATCTTTGTGAATATAAGGTTACAGAAGTAGTACACAGTCAGAGCCGAAAGTGAGACAAACATTATTTTGAGGTCTTATTACTTTTTACACTAATTTTCGCCTACCATTAGCAACGTTACGTTAGGAATAGAATTCGCACATCGACAAGAACTCGGACAACATGTTTTATAGTAGTCGGAACTATAGATGGTGAACATTTTATTGCAAAATAA
The DNA here is from genome assembly GCA_029531755.1 of Holothuria leucospilota. Taxonomy (NCBI): domain Eukaryota; kingdom Metazoa; phylum Echinodermata; class Holothuroidea; order Aspidochirotida; family Holothuriidae; genus Holothuria; species Holothuria leucospilota. Next base: position 20,276,109 of record CM055965.1, read on the forward strand.
GACAATAGCTAGGCAATCCACGGAGTTGCATATCTCATCGTTAGCAATCGTCCTTCCATGTGATAACAGTAACAAATATCGACTCAATAACGAACCTAATACATATTGAAAATAGATTTCTACACCTTTCACCTCTGACCTTTGGCCTTTACTACCGGGGGTCTGCGAGACACAATTTCCCACTTTGGGACACCTCTTCACTAAGTTTGAAGAAAATCGGTCCGGACAACTGTAGGACTTTTTTACATAAAAATGCACATTTGCCCATCTGGTACGTGACCTTTGACCTCGGCTGCCATAGCAACCAAATATTTTGGTAGAACTTGTCATCCCTTTTTTATGTGTCAATGCAATGTTTCATCTTATAATTATAGCCAAAAACGATATTTACACAATTTGACTTTCGACCTCCAACTTATAATAATAATACAATTTATTTATAAAGCGTACAAGCTCTACAAAAAGTAATCAAGGTGCTAAGGTACAATGGTTAAAACAATAAAACATAAAACAGTAAAACAGAGAACAAAACAAAAATAAGAAAGACAAGAAACAAAAAAGAGAATAAAAACTAATAACTAAACCTTGTAAAACGCTTCATTAAATAAAAATGTTTTAAGACTAAACTTAAAAGAATTAATTGTTTTGCAAGAACGAACATGTAGCGGCGGCCTGTTCCAGGGCAGGGGCACAGTATTGGAAAGCTCGTCCACGAAACGAGGCCTTGCTTTCACGCACATACGTCTCAGCCAACTGGAACAGGCTAGCAGACCGAAGATTGCGCTTGGGTACTTACCACAAAATAAGATCACACAAGTGATCAATTAGGAGCAGAGCCATAGAGAGATTTAAATGTAAGTAGCAAAACCTTGAATTGAATCCGATAATCCACAGGAAGCCAATGTAACTCTTTAAGAATGGGGGTTATATGTTCAGAATTTCTGGCCTTTAAAACAGCACGCGCAGCACAATTCTGGACACGAGCCAAAGTTTTAGTGTAAGTGGCTGGAAGTTATTTGCTCCACAAGGAGCGAATAACAGGAATCTAACGGGACGTAATGAAAGCATGCATCAGCTTTTCAGTATCAGAGCAGGGAGTTCGAAATAACAACTCCCTGATCAGAGCGGGAGAGAAACCTACGAATTCTACTCATATTACGAATGTAGGCATAAGCAGTCCTGCAAATATTAGAAATATGTTTTTCCATGTTCAATTGTGAATCTAAAATAACACCCAGATTTCTCGCATACGGTTGCACAGGGATTGTGACCTTGTGGACCTTTGAACTTTACTTCTGGGCCTGCAAGACACAATTTTCCACCCTGGAGCACCTTAATTCCTACCAAGTTTGAAGAAACTAATTGGTACAGCCGACTAGAAAGATTTCAAAACAAACAATTGTACATTTGACCTTCTGTCACGTGACCTTTGAGCTCGGTTGCAAATGCAACCACATGTATATTGACATCCCTATTATATATGTGAAAGCTCCGCAATGTTTCGTCTTGGAATTCTAGCCATAAAACAGTTTTAACACAATTTGACCTTTTACCTTACTTCCAGTGTCTGCGAGACACAATGTCCCATCCTGGAGTACCTTCCTACCAAGTTTGAAGAGAATCGGTCAGAACCACTACGAGGAGTTCGTGGAACAAAATTTCACTTAAAAATATGCATGTTCCCTTTCATTACGTGACTTTTGATCTTCGTTGCTTGGCAACCACATATTTTAGCAGTACTAGACCTTTTAATCATATGTGTGAAGTTTCATGTTAATGAGAGGTTTTCGCTAACTAAGAAATACAGTAAAATAAGTGATTTTCACCAAATTTGACCCTTTACCTCTGCACTTTGACTTTTTCTTGTGGTAGTGAAGTTGGTAAAGGTGCTACCCAGGGCACCCTCTCACCAAGTTTGTGGAAAATAGACTTAACCGTTAAGGAGATATTAACAAAACAAAATAAGACACACGCGTACACTCACGCACCATACACACACGCATACACGTTTCGTCAGCCTGGGGTAACCCCACCTTCGTTTATACACTCTAAAAAAGGTCTTATCAGAGGGGCTCCGAACAGGAATCTGGGCAAAGGTTTGACTAGATTCAGTAAAAACAATGAACCAATTCTGATTATTTCTGAACCAAATCTAGTCAAATAATTGATCAGATTTTTCTTCATTGCCCCACTGATCAGATTCGGGTCAAATTTGATCAGACCATTTTTATAGTGTACCCTGAGACAATGAACGTGGGAATATTCACCGGTACGTACAATGGCAACGGTTTCTGGTTTCAGCTGAAATTGCCGTATATAGCTCAATTGGCAAACTAGACTACAACATCTCATCCTCCTCACGGAACGATGAGATAAAAACGTTGCCTCGTAAACAATAGTATCTTTTAAATGCTCATTATGTAAAGGCACAAGTTTAACAGAATTTAACTTTGCATGAAAATCATCTAACAAGAAACAGGTCAAGGCAATATTGCCAAAACGTAAACATATACCAAAACAGGCAATGTAAATCATTTTACAAATAAAGCCTAACTAACAGTGACGTATATCTGTCTAGCAGCTGGTACGAATCATTATCACATTGTGCAGGGTTGCTGTACTAGGGTCCAAATGGAAGGATAACTCTCTCAACTTTGAGAAAAGTTTGTATATAAAAGTGGCATTGATGCAAAAGCGCGCCAGTCCTGTCAAGACTGTAGAATGATTCTCATAGTCTAGCTATTGTTTCGTTATTGGGTGCTTCGTCTAAAGAAAGAGGATGCATCCCTCCACTTTAAAAAATTGTCGTGCGCGTGAGTTGGCTTTCAAAATGTGTCATCTAAAAATTTGATCTGAAGTTATTAGATAATTCAAATAAAGCCTAAACAAAGGCTTTGAACATTTTTAGGGGATGAAAAAGAGAAATTTGTATACGGGTATGGACAAACTTGACTTTTTCACCCATACCGTATCCCTTTGGGATCATTTCTGAAATATACAGTACTAACTTGTAAAAGATATTGAATCTTGCCAAGTCCTTGTGGAATTCCAGACTGCTACTATTCATTTGACTGCAAGAAAGTTTGGGTAGGGTTTGCTTTTGTAACTTACTTGTTGTTGCATATTGAAGATTCTTTGCGGAAATTTGGACTGCATTTTATCAGACCGTAAGAAAGATACCTTGTACATGGGCGGCGATCCCGGGGGGACAGGGGGACATGTCCCCCAATATTTGAGAAATCGCCCATTGACTTTGGTTTTTCACACAGTAAATTATCGGAAAATCTGGTCATCCCCCCCCCTCCCCAATATTGAGAACCAATCGCCGCTCTTGACCTTGTGTAAAATCTTCTTCACACCTGAAAATACGTTGTGTTGTTACGTATGAGGCTCTTAAATGAAAGTAACATGAGCAAGGTTTAGAAAAGTTGTGAGCTAAACATTCTCCTTATCATATTAAGTAACACCTTCCTGTTTAGGAGAGTGTAAAATGTTTAAACCCAATTCTTCTCTCACAGGTGCTGACTGTCCACATGGGTTTAACAAACCCCTTCACAACTCTTCCTACAAGTTTGTCGACTTTGAAGAAACCCGGTCTGGGGCCCGATCAGCATGTGAGCGTAACTTCTCTCATCTTGTGTATATTGAGACCAAAGAAGAAAGTGACTTCTTGGTTGGAGAGGCAGAAAGTAATACTAATTACTGGATTGGTATTCATGGGCATCCAAACCTTTTCTGGGACAATGGCTATAACGTGACATTTGCTAACATTGATCGAGACGACTGGTCCACTTTTAATGATGGCTCAGGCTGTTACAGGATGGAAATCAATGAAAGAAGATACTGGAGTGACAGATACTGCTCATACCTATACGCATATATTTGTGAATATGAAAGTAATTAATAAGATGTATTTAAAGTATTATTTTAGAATATTCTTCTTTATGTTCCCTGAAAACGATTGATTATCAACTTATCAAAATATCTGGGGTAATATTAATCAAGCGGCCTTTACAAGCAGCTAGCATCGAATCTTTTTATAGCTCCACAAGGTTTTCCAGGATGTTGAACAATGACCATACAAATGTGCAACAGTTCTTGTAGTCGGAATTGTTGTCACATTCGTGAATATGGAGGCTTACATTACCAATTGTTTCGACCGCCTTGAAAGAGCTTGCCAAATAAGCTATGGACTAAGGATACTTCCCTGGCATCCCCCATAACCCACCGACCCTACATTTTTTTGATAAATTTCTTTCCCTGAATACGGAATCAAGTGATCGCAGTCACTTCTATGGGTCTCATTCATCAAAGAAGGCTGCCGAAAACAAAATGGTGTATTATAATAATGTAAAAAGCTCTTACATATGTTTGACATCAGTATATTCTATTGACATGTGTTCACTATGTTACGCAGATTCCAAAAATAACTTTTTATACTTTCTTTTTAGGATCCAGTTCAACTAAGATGGTTGGAAAAAGAGAAAAGGGCACACCAAATAAGCTTACAATGTAGAAAATAATCTTTAAAGATACTTTTTACACAATTAATTTGAATATTTGTTCAATTTCAGTGAATATTGGACAAAAAGCTCGTAAATACGATATCTTAACTAGGAATGATGGATACGTTCATGCTTGGTATATAGATTTGTAAAATTGAGAGAAAATACGCTTTTATTTTGGTAAATGTCAAAGGTCATTTGAGATTACTGAAGGAAAAGTTACGAAAACATAGTGCAATGTTTGCAAAAACCATATCTCAAGAACAGTAGCAGGGAGGTCATTCTCATACTTATAATTTGAATGACGTAGTTTAGGTTCAAATTTGTTGTAGGTTTTAGTGGGGTCACAGGTCATATGGGGTCACCAGAAGTCAAAAACTGAGAACGCTGTGAACATAATATGCTATGTAGGGTAACCGTGATGGATCTCCAGGTTAGATCTCCAAGTTAGCATATGAACGTTTGACACTGAGTTCAAGAAGGTTCTTATTTTTTTCGTGGAGTTCAAAAGTCATAGTGGTCAAATTGAGAAACCTTGTAAGTATTATACCTCAAGAAAGATAACTTTGAGGGTTGGAAATGTAATGCTCCACAGTAAGTTAAAGAACCCTATAGAGTCAGAAGGAGGTCAAAGGTCGTTTGTGGTTTCCAGAGGTCAAAGTGTTAAAATCGTGTAAGCATAATCTATCTCCTAAAACATAAATAGTACATATCAACTTCTCACTACCGGTGCCGCTCACCATGGGGCAAGGTAAAAGAACTTGACGTGAATGGAATCATAGAACGGGCTTTTGTGATTTATCACTGAACTGAGCACATGTTGTTAACAGTACTAAGAAATGTATAAGGAATGTTAGGAAAACCACTTATCCCCAAGTTTGCGATATATTATTTCTGGGGCAGATTTGTAGGAAAATCCACCAAATTAATAGGGCAGCAGAGGTTTTTCACAGGCAAAAGGCCAACCCCATCCCCTTAAATACCTGTTAGGCTAATGCAGATACACACTTGACCTGTGCATTCAACAGTGATTTTATTTTTCAAGCTTTATGTTGTTATTTGAAAGATGTATTGCTGTATCCAAAGCTTTGCTTTAAAATGTAATTTTAGTAATTTCCTGCAGTTTTTATATAACGCGTACTTTTTTGTTATTGCTATATATTTTGTCTTCGCTATCTTGGCTGACATTTTCTCTTGTGTAAAAATATGTTAAATTTCGACTGTTAACTACAAAATTGAATCACTTTGTATTAGGGTGTAGCATCTTTTATTCTTTAACCAATTTATTGGAATTATCTAAATTTGTAGGCGGTCATTTTGTTTTCGTCATGTTGCGTTGACCTGGATCATGACAGAAAAGTTCAGAGAATTAAGCTTTAAATATTGACCAAAAAATAAGAGCAGACATTAAGTGCAATTTGTGCCAGCAGTCTTAGAGATTGTGTTATTTTTGTATTGCAATATTGACAGCAATGAGCGACCTAATATACTGTTTAGTTTTATCACTCCCTATCTCTGCAAGGGGTCATACGGTTTCCAAGAGATGTTGGGTCGGCGGTGGTGGGGGGTGTGCGTGAAGTGTCATTGTCCCATGTCCTTTGATCGTTTGGAATGTTAATATTTTCACACAGAGTAAAGTATCTCTTCAAACATCCATTTAAATACACTCTGAGAGAGAAGTTAGGTAAGTGAGTACTATGTGACAAATGAATATTGCATGTTCGTGTTTGGTGAACACTTGAGGTATACATGTCATGGATGAAGCCATTCTCATGAACATGGTTCACATAATTAATTGGTATGTTTATAAATGGGAGGTTTTGCTTTATGAGAAACAAGAAACACCTATACGTGTAAGGAAAGACCCTGCTATCGCCCCCAGTCCCTCCTTCGGATTTCAAAACCAGAAATAAAAACATTTGGTTCCTTGAAAGGTAAGGAATGGAGGAAAGACCTTTTACCCTTAACAAAGCAAAAGATTCGGGTAACCACACCCAGATTTTATCTAAGAAATTTAATCAGACCCCTCTCCAGGCAGGCGAAACTCTAACGTCGATGTACCCCCCCCCCCAAATTGTTTATTCTGGCTACGGGCCTGCGGTATGTGCTTACAATTAAGTAACCTGTCGTCGTATTTGTAAACACATACTTCAGTTCCGTCATCAATTGCCCGTTTTTTATAATCAACACTGTGTTTTGAAAGACTAGGCGAAATTTCGGTAGGAGAATTGCATGCACATATAGCCTGCAAAGTTGGGCAATGCCATATGCTCGATTCCTAAATCAATGAGGTTGTTTGTGAAGTCATAAAGGTGTGACCTCTTTGTAGGGTTTCATCACTGAAGTATATATAAGATTTGCTTGGTATTTCTAGTGGCAAATACAGTTTCTCTTACCAATAGTAATGCAATTATTTTGATTTACTGAGCTTGCAAACTATTTAAACGAGCAAAACAAACTAGAATGGTCTTTGAATACGTAAAATGTCATCGGTTTCATGATTTGATTGTGCGGTAATGTTACTGTAGGTGGAGACTGTGCAAACCAAAGTCTCTGAAGACACATATTTATGGAGGTACCAATATTTTGCAAAATGACATTGAAAAAGATTCTTCTTATCCTTTAAGAAAAAAATTAAAATGCTTTCTTGACAGAAATAATTGCTGTAGACGTCCATATTTATTCAAACCTATGCAGCTGCTCTACTGACAGCTCAGCGTAATACATTCAAGTCAATTAAATAGCAATGCATTCAATTCATCACATCGAATATGAATATTGTATACATTTCATCGAAATTTTTTCACAACTTCGTTGACTGCGATCTAGGAGCAACTCGGCTGCCACCGGGTCAGAATGAACACAATATAGCATTGTGTTATTTAAGCATGAGGTATCCAACATTTTCTGGGAAAGTGGTAATCAGCTGACCTCGGCCGACTTTCATCTAGACAACTAGAGCTTAAATGCTTTTGAAACAGGTTGTATTTCTGATTTTTTTTTACGTGTGTAAAATAAAGAGTATGTAGCATTGAAATAATTTGTAAAGATGTCATCATGTACACAAAGATAAGCTATACTTCACACTATTTAAGTTTGCCCGGTGAATGTTTATACCTTAGTGCGTGTGTGTGTGTGTGTATTTTTATTTATTTATATTTTCGTGTTGGCAATAGTTAAATCGCAACAATTCTGAACTGTTCTAGAAGGCTTTCATACCCGTCAAATGTTGTGTAACGTCTTGTTTCTCAGTGATTCAGAATCATTAGCCTTGTGCATAATGGTTTGACATTTTATTTGTAAATAACCTTCGTTAATTGCTTGTGGTGACGCGACGACGCGACGTTCATAAAGATATTAAAATAGGTAGAATGCACGACTCTAATTGCGGATTGACTTACGATAAACCTCACGTAACAAGGTGGAGGTACTGGTCACTACTCAGTAGATGAAACATGAAAATGTTGAATACAAACATAAGTACCCGATACTTTGAAATATTTCTAAGTATAAATACCCACTCATTATTATAGTACATTCTTTTTTGCAAAAAATACGTTTATTCCCACCCCATAATAGGTCAAACAGATACTTCAGTCAGAATGAAGAGTTACTGTTTGATGTACAAAGACGTATTTTGGGTTAAACGGTTACCATGGTATCTTCAAGTAGCCTAATGCAGTTTAATATGCTCATGAAGTTCTTGGAGCACCTTTTGCAAGGAGACACTTTCACGATTAGAGTATCAGTCGTTTTGTGAATTTTGTAAATCGCCTTGGACAGATATTGTGTTTTTCTGAATAGTTGCACTTTGTAAGTTTTAGTATTTGTTATTCATTAAAACAATAGTTTATGTATAGGAGTAAACAAATCTAATGAACTATTCAATAAAGGTATTATATTGTGTTGAGAAAACAGTCATATCTCATCTCTTTGAATAAAGAAATTGACACTTTGAGTGGCAAAACGCAAAATATACCATTAAGAAGAGACTATAGACCTAAGTACAATTTCTGTATTCAAAAGGAGAAATATTCCGATTATGGTAAAATATGTCTGCATTAGCAGCTTTTTAAAGTTTTGTAATTTGTGTTTCTTCGTTTATGCATACTCACAAAATAGATTGTTATAAATTGTAACAAACGTTTGTACTATCTAAGATTTTGATGTAGCCATTTTTCAGTCTTGTAATAGCTTAATGTTGCAAAATGTTCAGTGTTGCCAAAAACTGTGTTATTTGCTGTTATGAATAAACGAATCGATTAAACCCTCGAGGACGCCATCCACTGTGTAACGAAAAGGACATTTAACATTTAATATGAATATTCAGGGCCGTCGGATCAAAGGCACTAATCCATAGCACGATACCATGTATGATATGAAGTCTTGAGACTTCGAACTGTAACCTTATGGTATGTTTCTACCCTACCGTGTGACATGATATCATGTATGATAATGTGTCTTGAGACACGAACGTGATACCTTACAAAACAAAACGTAAGGATTTGGTGTCTCAGGGGTTGTTATCTGAAGGTATTTTGTCTGAAATCGTTCACAAAATATCAAGAAATGCCAGACCTGAGGAGAAGAATAGTTCAGCCCCTCCCTACCCCCTCTTCCAACCCATGTTGAATATCTTCCGGCGGCACTGATTTACACTACCAATGTCATTGAAGAAGGCAATAAACACAATAAAAAACGATCACTTTCTTAGTTTTATACCGTTTGAAATGTGTCTTAAGTAACCGCAGTACCCTGTACGATTACCTTACGATTATTTCTGCCTGATTAGCTTAAGTAAAACCTGAAACGTTTCCTTTCTTGCTGAACGTTTCAGATAGCAGAGAATGTAAGATGTAAACCTTTCATACTTTACATTTTTTACTTGATACCTAGAAATCTAAAACCTCTGACACTTTTTTTTAGGGGGGGGGGGGGGGCTTAACATACATTAATTCTCAATTGGTGTTAGATTTGATTGATTTTGCAGGGCTGTATACACCCTAGTCCGGACTCGGCTCAATTTCGGACTTCAGACCGATTTTTACTGGACTTGGAATTGACCCGAAATGGGAGGTACCGGAATCGAAATTGGCCAGGAATGAGCTGCACCTGCAGTCGGAATTGGGGCCGATTCCAGCCGAGTCCACAAAAATTCAAGTTTATGTTACTTAAAGCTGAATTGTAAATAGTGCACAGTTTGAATACATGACTGGTCACACAGACAACTTAATTACAGGGTGGGCCAGAATATGGAATTTACTCCTAAAAATAGCCTTTCTTATGAGTTTTTAATGATACTACGTTACCTTTCTGGTGGTATAAAAAACCATACGCTGTACCACATTATCAAAAGGCCGAACTCGGAATTAGACTGGAATGGTGGCCACTGGAGTCGGATTGGCTCGAAATCGGTTTAGGAGGACTCGGACACAGCTCTGTGATTCTACGCCATTTTCAAATCGCAATGCTTGTTACTTTGACGTTTAACTTGTACTTAGTAACTTGTACTAAGTAACCTGAATGAAGAGTCACACCTTACGAACAGGTCAGAAGAGTTTTTGTCGTTTCAGGAACATGGCATTTAATATGAGTGGAATTCAGTTGAGCGTGCTGCCTTGCATACTACATGTTTCGGTGGAACCACTTGAAAGTTTTATGGTGACTCAGATTTGCTTGCTCGGCATAGATGTTTGCTGTGATATTGTGGAGATTTTACAGTGGCGAATCACATTTGGCCAAGTTATCTGGTTGTCTGTCTCAGGACATTATTCGACTCAGGAAGTTGTCCTATAAAGGAAGTCGTCCGATAAAGGAAGTCGTCCGCTTTGCTTAGTTGAGCTGTCGCGAGCAGTGGTGTAGCGCAAAGATCCTTCCTACTTTTCTCTAGAAAAGTGGCTAAAGACTGCGAACGTAGGTCCTACTCTTGTCCTGTAGATGGCAACTTAACACGGTGGCCCCCAGAGAAGGACTGGGAAGGATTAGTACTGACCCTGTTTCGTTACCCTAAGAGTCCTTTTCGAAAAAGGAAGGCAAATCTCAACGGTGTTCATTCATGGTCAATATGTTAAAGGATCCTTGGTGAGCCCACGTGGCTTCCGACCATGAAGCGTTCAACCTTAGTGTGGTTCAACCTATGGACGTAGACAAGCCTACAAAGGAATGACGCCAGGATTTTCCAGACGGGGTGAGGCAAGCGTCCTGAATGGAGAGAGCAACCCGAAGCCCGACAAAGGCAACCGGATGAAGGAGATGGCGAAAGCAACATATTTCAGTGCGCTTATTTCTGGTATAGCCCCTCCTCAACCACCTGTCTAGTACGCCTCCAAGACACAGCCACAGTACCCTGCATCAGTGGCGCACCCAAGGCGGGGGAGGCTAAAGGGACTTGAGCCCCCCAAAGGGCCGTCAGTGTTTTTTATTAGATGAAAATGTATTTATAAGCTATAGTTTCAACAGAGGCATGTGGGCGGGGCGAATTGTTCTTTTCTAGAATGTAACAAACTAACAATCAGAAAATGTAAGAAAGTGGTAAGGAAAAGGGTTTTCCATCCAAGAAAATGCTGACCATACCATTTCCAGGAGCTTACTTGCGGAGCCTGGGAAGGGCAATTTCTTTCGATCTAGGGGCTATTTTTATCCAAAAGTTTTCTGGTACGCTCCGCGCCAACTGATGGTGGCGCTCCGCTTAGATAGTCTTCCCACAATTCTCAGCCCCCCAGTCCAAAATCCTGGGTGCGCCGCTGGCCTGCAGTGAGTTTCATCTGCTCAATGCCACATTGACACACACCTGTGTATGTCTATCAGCTTAACTGGGAACACAACTGACTACGTAAGTCATTGCATGACTAACCATAGGAGAGTTATTGTTTGAATTAATTTCAGTCAAAGTGTAGTCACCGATTTTATTCAGAACAGAGGGCTATTCCTGAATATGTTGGGGATGCCATGGCCCCTTTTAAGTCCACAGTATTGTTCCTGATGGCCTCTAGGTGTTAGTGTCAAGCTGAAGGAAATAACCTGCTCAACTCCAGCAAAGGAAACTACAGGTATATTGTAAACTCCTTGCAGTACCGCAGGCTAATTAAATCGATGTATCCCGTGGGTGGATTAAATTGGATGAACCTTTCTCCTTCAACTGAACGTTATCATGCCTAGGAGTAGGAAGTTTTTTTTTAGCTGGGGGTATAAACATTTTAGACTACCGTCCTGAGGGAGGGGTGCTCTCTCCCCATCAGAAAATTTTTTGAATATTTGTGGGCCCTTACATGCTAATAGATGCTGTATTTTGTTCATTTTCCAAAGTTATTTAATGAAAAAGTTGATATTTTATTGGAAAAGTTTGATAAATTTCAGAGTGGACAAGTGAGGGGCTTTCGTCCACTTGAAAAGTGGAGGTGGAAGCAAATTTTAGCCTCCCACGTTTTGATGAAGGGATTTCAGTCCCAGCCCCCTCCTCCATTTATCCTATGCCTAAGTATTATCATGGCAGAGAGTCAGCATAAACATTCAAGAGGGTGCTTTGGATCGTTCATGAATGTACCCTTGTCACGTTTAACTAATTGAATAATGTATATTCAAAGTATAAAAACAGGGTAAAATTTCGCAGTTGTGGAGTCCACTACTACTCTCGTTAGTACTTAGCCTCTTTATCAGAATTGCAAATATCACAGTTGCATCCGCTTTGGAAAAACCAAGTCCCGAGATAATTCCGATTCCAGTGGCCTTGGCCCCAATGGTGAGTCTTGCACCTCCCCCGTAAAAGCCTAAGTCAGTTCCGATTCTAGTGGCCCCAACTTTGAGTCCAGTGGCACTAACCCCGAGTCCATGGGCCCCAATTCCGAGTCTGGCCAATATTAACCTTCACTTAATCGAAATCAATTCCATGGCAATCCAGTTTCAGCCTATTCCCGGCGAGTTCCAATCCATGGACCTCCCATCTTGGGCCAATTGTGAGTCAAGTTAAATTGGACTAGAATCCGAAATTGAGTCTGAGTCCGTACTTGGGCGTTTCAGCCCTAGAAAACACCTCGCCCGGGTCCAAATGATGCCCGATCACTAGACGATCAGTGACTCCTGAATTTGCTGGATCATAAGTGATGCACATGACGACGTTTTGGAAAGAGTTCTCAAAAGAATTTCAGCTTGACCTGGGTATCATCATCGGCATCATCGCTGGTAGGCATACGAGCAACGGAGTGAGAGAGGAGGGGGGGGGGCTATAGCAAGATGCTAGACGACGCCTGAAGCAGTTTTTTTTTTTGCATTATGCAGCGGGATTGCGCGAATCCCGCACTTTTCTCAACAATCCCGCAAGCTGAAAATTGCTGGCGGGAATGTTGGGCAAAAGTTGACTTTCCGTGTTGCAACTTATTGAGATTTCTCCCTTTAAACCAACTCCCATCAAAATATTTCCGTGGGGAATTTCCCCTGCCCAAATTCTAAGACCTAGTGCCACTGAACACTAGCCTGAAGATGTCCAGTGTGTGCCAATTAACTTCCTCGTCACGGTCATTTAGTTTATTCCGGTCAAGTATAATTGAGGGGAAGAAGGAAAATATTAACATACGTAAGGGGTTTGCTATTATTACTAGTGTGGTTTTCACTTACATTGAGGTGAGCCGAATCTTCATATTGAATAGGTTTAACCCTACGTCTTGCTGGAAGTACTGTCTAGTGATGGTCACGTGGGACTGCTGGTAGCTGATTACTCAGTAGCTTGCCACAAATTGAGTTATATATTTTCAACAGCTATGGGAAAACAGACCGAAAACTGCGGCCGAGAGTATTATCCCTTTAATATACTGTGGGGGATTTTGGTATGTGAGCTCTAAAAGCGCCCTCATTCGCTTGAAAGATAGAATTAGGTGTAAACTATTCTTTCTAAGGGTACCGGTACTGAGCTTGGAACCCGTTCAGATTGCAAGGAACAATGAATGGAGATCAGGAGTATAAACGAGGTCGTTCGGTTGTCAGATTCGTTCCGTGGTCGGATTCGATCCGTTGGTCAGAATATGCAAACAATGCTCCATTCAAAAGTTCTTAGCTTATGATGCGTATAGTTTGACGTCCCGTCACGGAGTGAAAAGTCTCTGCATGTAGGCTATGAAGTGAGGGCGTCCTTCCAGATCAGTTCAATTGACCAATAAAGTTAACGTATGAAGGTTATGTTTGTGTTCTTAACCATTTGCATTTTGTTGTGTCTTTAATAAACAGTACAATAGGTCATTCTTAACATTATTTAAGGGCTCCGGATCCTTGGAACTACGGTCCGGTAGCCAGTGTATTCTGATCCACTCTTGATTCAGTTTGCCAGGACGTAATAGAGCACCTCTGTTAATTCAACTGGTTGAAACTTGTCTCTCATTGTGGGTGTTCCAAAAACAA